>JARYGA010018804.1:0-2400000 GCA_030545235.1 Helianthus tuberosus
TTATTTTTAATTATTATGATATAAATTAATTATATCACTTGTACAATATTTTGCCAATAATCATTATATTTAATTATGATACTAGTTAAATATATTTGATTTATTATTACAAATGTTTATATTAAATCAATTGTACATTATTACAATTTTATTATCTATGATAAATAAATATTTTTCATAAATAATTCCTTTATATCATGTTCATTTTTCCGAGCCCTCTAAACATATAATTCACAAAATCCTTCTGTTAATCTAAACACTATCAAATACAATAAATACTCAACAAATCCCGTCAACACTATACGACCTCAATATTGATACACTATTCTTGTTCATGTACGATTCATTAGGACAACTTGAGTTTCCTTATTATCAGACACCTTAATCTTGACTTGCGTATTCGGAATCGCCTGCAAAATAAAGTGAGTTCATGTTCCCCCTTTTCTCTTAACTGTATTCAGTTTTATACTTCGGGGGTGGAATACATGTTACAACTATTACAGACATTATTATACATGGTATGACTAGCTTAAGGAGGGTTTCACTACTAGACTGTGAAAGGTGGGCACAACACTTAAGGCCATTAATCCTCGTCGTAGGACCGAGGGACATGAGTGATAGATCTATTTGGGTGTAGCAAGCCCACACCCATGAGGTCGGGGCGGCCCATAGAGGTGACTATGTCTTCCAGCCGGAAGCCCGGTACAAATATGCTAGGTTTGAGTTTTCCTGCACCTTATCACACATACTAATGGCTTTGCAACCCATTGGTGATATCTTTTTCCTTAATTGCTACATACCAAGGACATTTGTATACACAAGACATATTTTAAAGGCTTATATACACAGACTTACACATGAACTCGCTCAACCTTTTTGTTGATTTTTCAAACTACATGTATTTCAGGGAACTAGCAGGATCTGGCAGGGTATGCATATGTCTAGCTGCGTTGGATAATAGATGTCATCCAGAGTTGTGAAGTTTGAGAGGTGTAACCTACTCCTAGACGGGTTACATATCTCTAAACCTCATCTTATCTAAAGTCTTTTATGTGTCTTATGAACACGTTTTAAATAATTTATGGTTTGTAACTTATTTCAAGTGTCGATGTTTCTAAACAATGTTATGGAGGTATTTTCTCACTTTTATTAATGGATGAACATCTCGTATTTTTATCATATAGCATTGTTGTGATTGTTGCTATGGTATTAAGAAGTCACACCAAATAAACCCACGCTTCCGCAAAAGCCGGGGTGTGACAGCTTGGTATCAGAGCCTCGATCGTAGCGAACTAGGATTCTTTCTCGAGTCTAGACTATGATCATCAGGGCTCTCACAAAAACATTTTTACATTGCATATACAAGTTTCCAGATCCAGGGTACAAACGTTTCTTTAAAAACCTGTGTTCTTCGTGTCAGACATGTAGTAACTGGAAGGGTTAAGTATCGGTAGTTGAGAACTCCTGTCTAGGCTGGCATTCGTACAAATCCAAATAAAAGGACCCGTTGCCTACCTGGGGACTATCAATGAGAGTACCAATACCTATTAGGCCAAAGCATGTCAAAAAGTTTAGTTTTTGAATCGGTCTTTATTTAACCATTTTTACAAGTTTTTAACATACCGCTTCCTACACATCAAGTTTTAGAGGCTGGGGAGATTCAGTCTTAGAGACTGAGGGGTTCAATCTTAGAGATTGGAAAGGTTTTGGTCTTAGAGGCTAGGGAGTTAGTCTTAGAGACTGGGAAGTTTTGGTCTTAGAGGCCAGGGAGTTAGTCTGGGGAAGACTATGATGATTACTTGCATACATTGATTGTGACTTAAATGCGTTGTTGGATTACTTTGTGTTATGACATGGGATGTTATGAGTTATTGTGTTATTACATACGTATATCACTTACTTACTATACTTACTATGACCGGACCAATAAGATCTTCTTTTAGAGGATGCCTCCACGACGGGACACACGTTTGCCTACCACTGAGGCAGAATTACAGGAACGCATTTCAAAGGCAATAGCAGATCATGAGGCCTCGCGCGCCGAAACAAGCAGGAATAACACAAACGACAACAACAACCCATTCAATGGTTGTACCTACGTTGTACTATTATCAATTTTATATGATACAATCCCCTCTTTTCCAAAGTCCAAAATTTTCTCGAGACCTTACATTTTCAATTTTAAATTTTCAAACTAGCTGCAGAACGTAGCATGGAAGCCCTAACTGATCATATGGTGTAATCCGGAATTTCCTTATCTATATAAGAAACTCACTACTCGAGCTAATCTACACAAGAACTACAACTTCTGATATAATTCAATACCCCATACCCAAACTTTTCTTAGTTCAACAAAACCCCATATCCCAATGACAAATCTCCCAGCAGCATATGCTGAATGTTCAAATGCAGCAAACATTCATCCCTTCCTTCAGTTTACTAATTTACACAATCGAGAGAAGTATCAAAAACTCAGGCATCATGAAGTTCTTACTATTAGCGGTATTGATTAGCAACGAATGGGAACGATTGATTCCAGTGGTTTACTGGCAAGATTACTACTACCTAATACGCCCTGGCGCCGTTTCTTCGACATCCTAGAACCATCATACGATGAACTGGTGTATGAGTTCTTGTCCACTTTCTATTACAAATATAATAAAAATCTTACAAATGAATCCATTCATTTTCAACTTTGTGGGCAACCTCATACTATGTCATTAACAGAATTCGCAGTTCATCTGGGATTATATACAGATGAAGAAGTTAAATAACCCATTTTTACGGAGGCATCAACCTCTTATTCCTCCGCGGATATGATAGATTATTGGCAATGCCATTCATTAAAAGAATGGTGTGGCCACAATAATTCTACGAACTTCACAGACCCTTGTTATCAATATATGCACCGTGTTTTAGCCAACACTATCACGGGGCGCAAGTATAATCAACAAAGGGTTAGAACAACCAAAATTTTCTATCTGTATAGTATTTTTGAGCAAGTTCCTTGTAATATTGCCGACGAGCTTGCTGTATATTTTTCTAATCAACAATCACATCCTCTGAGAAGTCTCATGGGAGGGTCTTACATTACAAAAATAGCAAAATCATTAGGTGTCTTAAGTGATCAGATTATCCAAGGATTATCTCCACCAAAGGCACCTGGGATTGTAAATTTTTACACCATTAGGCTAACCCTTGTTCATATTGATACACTAACTCAACCATCCCAGTCGGAGGGAGCTTCAGTTATCTTAGAAAGTACCTCCCCACAAAATTTACAACAATCATTGTTGCAGTTTCCTCAATCGTCTTTTTATCAATTTGATATGCAACCACTGCTGCCATACATACAAGAACATATTACAACTAACTTATCCCAACCATCAACACCAAACTTCTTACAAAGCTTCTCACCGATAGTTTTCGAGGAGGATCCAACGACGCAAGAAGCTTTGTTTGATGAAAGCATGATGATCCAAGATCAATTAGTATCGGAATCATTTTTGCAATCACCGTTACTGCCACAGTCTTTCCAGTCACTATTGAACGAAGTAGAACAACTGCCACCAACTGATATAACAGGCCCAAGTACGATGCCTCAAATGCATCTACCTCCAGATTCAATGGGAGTCGAAGTGACTAGGTTAAACGATCAGGTTCGAAATTTGTCCCAACAAATAAAATGGCTGACAGAAAGGAATAAATGGTTGGAAGACATGCTAAGACAATTAGCTGATCAGATGCGGCTGACTCTACCACATCCACCACCTTTTAGTTCTGAGTCTGAATTTGATTCATTTCCATTTTATCTTTGAACTCCTAAAACGAGAACAACCTTATGCCTAGTTCTCAAAATGTGAAATTTTACTTAAGGAACTTTATGCTTAGTAAATACATCTTTGCTTTATATATTGACCTATCATGCTTGGTATACGCTTACAAATACATTTTGCTTCGTATAATTGATTTAACATACTTAATGCATAAATTACAAACACATCTATGCTTAGTACAGTCTCACAATAAACTTATATTGATTATGACAATCCATGCTTAGTTTATAATGCACACTATTAGTTTGATTTATGTGAAACATAAAATTTCATTGTGCTTAAATGAAATACCTTCGACTAATTGTTGTATGCAAAACAAACGATGCTATCATTACAAATCTGAAATACCTTTTGATTCAATTGATGTTGTGTTATATTGATGCTTATTTGATTTAAACGATACCTCAATCTTATTTGTCTTCCTCACTTAACTAGAAGTGCTATGTGGACCATGCGACGAAACGAATAATTATGGGTGCACACTTAATTACGAGGTTCGACGCATGAGAATCATAGTAAGCCTTGTTAAGTACGGTGGCATATAAAAACATTATGTGGTTATGTGATTATCCATTATTTGTTTATTTGTGTACCCATTTGTTTGCCTAATATTTACATTACAAATTCAGCATAACATAAGTGCCATGCAAAACAATTTCTATACAATGATCCTCGTAGATTCCTAAAAATTAACAACACCAAATAATGCTCTAGAAACAAACTCTTTACTTATCTTTTCAATCATTACATTTACATTCTACGGTCTCTTTCGAATAAATTTCGGGACGAAATTTCCTAAAGTAGGGGAGATTGTAACCCCCTTGGTTTTCACACTTGTATTTGTTTTGACTTGCATTATAACAATTACCGTATCGGGAATGAAACCTATTTGACCCTACTTGCTTTGTGCTCATACCGATACAAACACGTGAAACAATTTCAAATTTGTTGAGTTTTTATGCTATTAAACACGGTTACATAAACTATAAAGATTTATTGTGACTACTTGTGAAACAATAGGTTGAGGGACCTATTTGACATTCTTTGAAACCTGCTAGGAATCTATTACTTTTCAAGTCCAAGGACTAAATTGTCAATTTTGAAACTATATAAATACAAGGGTTAAAGTGCAATTATTTCAAACTACAAGTTTTGGGTTCTTTTTGTAATTTTTTGAAACTTATTTTATAAAAAGAACTAAATATATATTTGTGACATAAAAGTTTAGGGTTCATTTGATCATTTTCTGAAATTTAGACTTCAGGGACTAAAACTGACTTTTAGAAACTTATTTTAACTGAATATCCTAACCAGGTTAACTTTCATATAAAGAATTCCTTCTTTAAACTTAACTCAGTTAATTTATTTAACTGAACAGTTCAGGGACCATTTCTGTCAATTCCCGAAACTTCAGGGACCAAACATGTATTTTATACGAAAGTTGAGGGACTGTTTATGTAACTTTTCGAAAGTTGAGGGACCATTTTTGTAAAAAATGAAACTTGAGGGGCCAAAGTGTAAATTATCAAAAATCCGGATAAAAGGGGGTCTCCTGGGTGAGAACCGGCCCTTGTGAGATTTGAACCCGTGACCTCTACGTTATAACCGAAGTGTCTTAACCAGTTTATCCTCCTGTACAGGAGTTGATAGATATAGATTTTAATTCCTTTTATATACTTATTAGGATTTTATAATTATTAAATTAATTCAGAAATCTAAAAAGGGATTAAATCCCAAAGAACCGGCCACACAAGGGATCGAACCCGCGCACACCCACACACCAGCACACAAGCACAACCAGCTGGGCTACCAGCTTGGTTGTGTTGAGTTATGGTTTTAGTTATATATATATATATATATATATAAACACATTAAATTCGAACTGATTTTTAGAAACAGCAACAGTAGCTCCCGGATCAAACGAGAAAACACGAAAACTCGACTTTAATCCTTTTTTTTTTACCTGTAAATTACCCACATGATTCCCAACCTATCCCAACTAATGCTAATCATTCAATCGACATAATTTCGTACCAACTCCACTAATATCAAACTTTTTATTTAAAAATTTAAAGTGGGTCGATTCCATTATGATTTGTCGAATCTGAGATCGAATTGGACCTCTATATAAGATCCCTAAATCACCATCAACATCCTGCACCTCTCACATATCTCAAAAACATCGAAACAAGTTGTTAAACGAACCTGCAACTCGCCGGAATACTCACTTTTTCGCCGGAATTTTTCAATCCGATCATCCTTTCAATACCGTTTAATTTTTATCCGTCCAATTAGTTTGTTTACACTTATGCAATGATTCCCTAGAGTTAATCTTGATATAACACAGTTTTCCCGTAGAATTGAAAGAGTTGACTTTCTGTTTGACTCCAATTGGAGAAGATGACCAGTTCCTGTTTGGTTATAAGTTTAGCAGTCCTAAACCAAACACAAACAGAAGCTTAGCCCAGTGGTTAAGACTTTGTTTGGTTACAATACAGACCCGGGTTCGAACCCAGGGGTCTGCATTTCTTTTTAATCGTTTCATTTTTAATATTTTCAACATTCCAATAATTTTTATAAGATTATTAACCACTGTTGCTTTTATTAAAAATGTGAAATTAGTCAATTTATTTATAAAACTAATTTTTACAATATTAAAACAGTTTATTATTAAATAATTAATAATAAATCGATTTTTAGGAATTAAATTCTGAAATTTTCAGATTAATTATTTTAAGTGTTGATCTTTACAAAAATAATGTTGCTACTGATATTTTATATAATTTCGATATTTATATAATTAAATCAGTAATATTCAAGTTCAATAATTAAAAATGTTATTTTTAATTATTATGATATAAATTAATTATATCACTTGTACAATATTTTGCCAATAATCATTATATTTAATTATGATACTAGTTAAATATATTTGATTTATTATTACAAATGTTTATATTAAATCAATTGTACATTATTACAATTTTATTATTTATGATAAATAAATACTTTTCATAAATAATTCCTTTATATCATGTTCATTTTTCCGAGCCCTCTAAACATATAATTAACAAGATCCTTCTGTTAATCTAAACACTATCAAATACAATAAATACTCAACAAATCCCGTCAACACTATACGACCTCAATACTGATACATTATTCTTGTTCATGTACGATTCATTAGGACAACTTGAGTTTCCTTATTATCAGACATCTTAATCTTGACTTGCGTATTCGGAATCGCCTGCAAAATAAAGTGAGTTCATGTTCCCCCTTTTCTCTTAACTGTTTTCAGTTTTATACTTCGGGGGTGGAATACATGTTACAACTATTACAGACATTATTATACATGGTATGGCTAGCTTAAGAAGGGTTTTACTACTAGACTGTGAAAGGTGGGCACAACACTTAAGGCCATTAATCCTCGTCGTAGGACCGAGGGACATGAGTGATAGATCTATTTGGGTGTAGCAAGCCCACACCCATGAGGCCGGGGCGGCCCATAGAGGTGACTATGTCTTCCAGCCGGAAGCCCGGTACAAATATGCTAGGTTTGAGTTTTCCTGCACCTTATCACACATACTAATGGCTTTGCAACCCATTGGTGATCTCTTTTTCCTTAATTGCTACATACCAAGGACATTTGTATACACAAGACATATTTTAAAGGCTTATATACACAGACTTACACATGAACTCGCTCAACCTTTTTGTTGATTTTTCAAACTACATGTATTTCAGGGAACTAGCAGGATCTGGCAGGGTATGCATATGTCTAGCTGCGTTGGATAATAGATGTCATCCAGAGTTGTGAAGTTTGAGAGGTGTAACCTACTCCTGGACGGGTTACATGTCTCTAAACCTCATCTTATCCAAAGTCTTTTATGTGTCGTATGAACACGTTTTAAATAATTTATGGATTGTAACTTATTTCAAGTGCCAGTGTTTCTAAACAATGTTATGGAGGTATTTTCTCACTTTTATTAATGGATGAACATCTCGTATTTTTATCATATAGCATTGTTGTGAGTGTTGCTATGGTATTAAGAAGTCACACCAAATAAACCCACACTTTCGCAAAAGCCGGGGTGTGACACAGTTCCTCTAACTGCTCTAACTCAGAAGAATAAACCCTTTGAATGGGGTTCTAAACAGGAGGAAGCTTTTCAAACTTTGAAGAGGAAGCTTTGTGATGCGCCTATTCTATCTTTGCCTGAGGGTAATGATGATTTTGTCATGTATTGTGATGCATCAAACTTGGGGCTTGGCTGTGTTCTCATGCAAAGGAACAAAGTCATAGCATATGCATCGAGACAGTTGAAGATACACAAGAAGAACTACACCACTCATGATCTTGAGTTAGGTGCAGTTGTATTCGCTCTCAAAATCTGGAGACACTATTTGTATGGTACAAAATGTGTGGTTTTCACTGACCACAAAAGTCTTCAGCATATTTTTAATCAGAAAGAACTTAATATGAGACAACGACGTTGGGTTGAACTTCTAAACGACTATGATTGTGAAATTCGCTACCATCCTGGTAAGGGGAATGTCGTGGCTGACGCATTAAGTCGTAAGGAACTAGTCAAGCTTCACTGTGTCAAAGTTCGATCTGATATTCAAACCCGCATTTCTCAGGCTCAACATGCTTGTGTTTCACAAGATTTGATGGGTAAGGAATAACCATTTCATATTAAGCCTGATCTCGAGCTTAAAGATGATGGATTGTATTATTTCATGGACCGTTTGTGGGTCCCAAGTCAAGACAATCTTTGCACCTTGCTTATGGATGAAGCTCATAAGTCTCGTTATTCTAGTCATCCTAGTGCAGACAAAATGTATAAGGATCTTCGTACTCAGTATTGGTGGCCTGGTGTGAAGAAAGACATTGCCTTGTACATATCCAAGTGCCTTACTTGTCTTAAGTTTAAGGCTGAACATCAACATCCCTCTGGTTTATTGGAGCAACCAGAGATTCCAGTTTGGAAATGGGAAAACATTGTTATGGATCTTATTACCAAACTTCCACGCACTAAGAGAGGTCATGACGCTATCTGGGTAGTTGTTGATCGTCTCACAAAGTCAGCACATTTCTTGCCGATCCGTGAGGATCTATCTGCTGACAAGCTTACTAAAATTTATGTGGATGAAATTGTATCTAGACATGGTGTTCCTTTGAACATTATTTCTGACAGAGATGCTCGATTCTCATCGCGTTTTTGGAGAACCATGCAATCTGCTATGGGGACCCAACTTAATTTGAGCACAGCTTATCATCTGCAATCTGATGGTCTATCTGAAAGAACAATCCAGACTTTGGGGGATATGCTTAGAGCTTGTGTGATCGATTTTGGTGGTAGTTGGGATTCGTATCTTCCGTTGATTGAATTCTCCTACAACAACAGTTATCACTCCAGCATCAACATGGCTCCTTTCGAAGCTCTCTATGGTTGAAAATGTCATTCACCAGTCTGCTGGAATGAGATCGGTGAGGATCAGCTTACTGGGCCTGACCTCATTCTAGAGACAACAAATAAGGTTAAGAAAGTTCGCGATAACCTTCAGACAGCTCGAAGCCGTCAAAAGAGTTACCCGGACCGACGACACAAGCCCTTGGAATTTCAAGTCGGTGATCGGGTATTACTTAAGGTCTCACCTTGGAAAGGTGTGATCAGATTTGGAAAGACAGGAAAACTTGCACCTAGATATGTTGGACCATTCAAGATCGTCGAAAGAATCGGAAAGGTAGCCTACAGACTTGAGTTACCTCCTCAACTTGGAAGTGTTCATCCAATGTTTCACGTGTCCAATCTCAAGAAGTGTCTAGCTGATAAGAACCTCCACATACCGCTTGATGAAATTCGTGTGGATAACACGATGCATTTTGTTGAGAAACCAGTGGAAATCATGGAACGTGAAGTCAAGTGGCTCAAACGCAAGCGCATTCCATTTGTCAAAGTTCGCTGGGAATCTAAGCGTGGACCAGAATTTACTTGGGAATGTGAAGATCAAGTGAAGGCGAAATATCCACATCTTTTCTCACAAGTTTCCTCTAAATAAATTTCGGGATAAAATTTCCTCAAGTAGGGGAGACTGTGACATCTGTGCTTGTAATCATTGTAAAAACCTTAAACAGTTCAGTTATCAATAAAGCAATGTTATTTGATCCCAATATTTGTTTGTTTATGTTTGACATTTTGCATGTTTTGATTTTTGTTCAATTTCAAACTCTATATCGTTTTCTGGAGAGTTATACGCAAACTGGTGCGTAAACGTAATCAGTTTAATGCGACAAACACTCTGGAACATCAAATATATGCTTAACATACCTTAAATAACCTTTACATAACTTAGAAATAAGTTTTGAAGGCTTTGGTATGGCAAAAATCAAGTTTATTTGCTTACAGGGACTAATTTCGACAAACTGTGAAAGTATGCGGATTCGTACTGTAACGAACATTCTGGAACTTGATAATAAGTTAAACATACCCCAAATATCCTTTACATAGCTTAGAAATAGGCTTTGAGGGGTTCGGTATGCTAAAATAAACTTTTTGGTCATTCAGGGACTAAAAGCGTCAAAAAGTGCATAAGTTTGCATTTTCGCGCATAACTTACGTTCTGAATACATCCGGACATCCAAAAATTTATGTAATCATGATGGTTATAGTCCCTTGTGACTATACCAACTGATTACCACGTTATTTAGGCATAGTGACGAGTTATAGTTTCCGTCAAAATGCGCGTTTATGCGTATTTTGCAACCAAACTATTCTTGGGTATCAAAACTGTTTATTTTGATATCAAAGCTGTTTTTCAAACTTCGTTAAACATGTTTTAACATGTTTAACTCGTCACTTTAGGTTTAGTGCTTATATAGGGTCGTAAAGGTAAGCGGTCTAAACAACCGCTTAGACTTTCGAACCCGACCCGTTTGGTCGATCGTTAGGATCCAACCAAACACATTAGGTGACCATAGTTGTATAAGGAATAACCTTTCGAGGTTATACCTTATGGCCACATCATTTAGTTAGTTTATATGCCTTAGGAAAATGACCAAAATGCCTTTTTGTGAATAAATTCATTTTAAGCATATATAACCTAAATTTTGACATCTAAACAGATTAGGCAACAGTATTAGATGTGTTAAGGCATATATTACTTGTCATAAAACTAGTTAGGCGATCCGAACGCGTTTTACGCGAACGACGCATTAAAGTAGCGTAAGCTACCAAAACGGGTCGTAATGGGTCGTAAGCACTTAGGATAGTTTACGTTTTAGAATGTAGGCTTTGTTAAACCATATTACATGAGTTCCTATACTCATTTGGTTTACGAAACCACATTTTATCTGATCCTCCGATTTAGGTCCGGTTTATTAACATAGTTACCTATATTAGGTGCTGTTTGATTCCGTGATCCTCTAGCATTGCTTGGTTGTTATCCAAAGACTATGGAGCAATCTCAAGTGAGTACATAGACCCCTCTTTTACTGTTTTTCAAACGTTTTAGGGTGAAACACATGTGCCTACTTGTTACTTTCGTGCTTTTCATGATTTCATATCTTATACTTGCTATGTTCATTAGTACACTTATAGTACATGATTTTTGTCCATGTTTTTGCTATGTATGTTCATTTAGTGCATACTTAGTACATTGTTTTACATCACATGCTATGTATGTCCATTTAGTGCATACTTAGTACATTGTTTTGACATCACATGCTATGTATGTCCATTTAGTGCATACTTAGTACATTATTTTACATCACATGTTATGTATGTCCATTCAGTGCATACTTAGTACATTGTTTTACATCACATGCTATGTATGTCCATTCAGTGCATACCTAGTACATTGTTTTACATCACATGCTATGTATGTTCATTTATTGCATACTTAGTACATTGTTTTCACATCACATTCTTACATTTTGGTATGACATTTGGTTTGTTTAAGTGGGACAAAAATACATTCATTAACATTGATCACGCCGCTTGGTAGTAAGTAATGGTACCATAGGAATTGACAACTCCCGTTCCTGAAATCCTAGGTTTGTTTGGGTGGAAGGAATGACTGAATCCAATACACATAACTTAGATAAACCTTTAATTTGTTTAAGGGTTTGTCGCCACAGTCGCAAGGCTTGAATGTATGCATTTTAACAATAATGCATAGATGTTTGTATCAGTAGAGCATGCAGTTATTTTACAAAACATAACTTTGATTTATTTCAATATCTTGTTTTGTGCATTTTACCTATGGCTTTAGTTGACATATTTCACTTGCCATACATGACATTGGTTTACACATTACATGGTTTACATTTGACATTAGACATGGTTTACACATAAACATTTTGACATTTGATTATACATGAACATTTTTACATTGGTGGTTTGCTTGGTAAATGATTTAAGTAACGAGGCGTGTGTAATATGATAAAAGCATGGTGGATACGCCGCTGGTACTTCCTATATATAAGTGTTTTTATAATATCACATATCGTGGCGTTATTTAAACCATTTCAGTATAGACATATTACATTTTACACAAATAACATATCTTCACAAAGACATTGTTTTACAAACAGTTTATTTTATACAAACCATTTTACTTGGTTATTTAATTAACCATACACCTTTCTTTTATATAATCTGATTTCTTATCAAATTTTCGTATGATTTATAAAAGAAAACACTTAACAAGATTCATGACTAACTTTTATCAAACATTTCTTTAAACTTAAGTCATGAATCCTATTTTAACAAAACCTATGTATCTCACAGGCATTTTTATGCTGACGTACCTATTTTCACATGTGTTTTCAGGAGCTGATGCATAGGTTTGATCAGGTTACACTAGGGTGGACTCGGGCCTTAGTGACATAAAAGAAGCAAGATTAGTTTAAATAATGTTATGTACTCGTGTTTCTTTTGTTTAAAGACAGTGTATCCTCTCTTTCTTAATAAATAAAATAAAACTTTAATTACCATGGTTATGAAACAATAATTCTATTGCTACACTCCCCAACGTTTCCGCCGCGGTTTGATGTTTTACGCGGTCGGGGTGTGACATTTACCATCACCAAGAACGATCGTGTCTGGGCCTCCATACTCAGACAATAACTGCATCGAGTTCTAATCTGATGCAGTATGACTGGAAGCACCATTGTCCATCATCCAAGCATTTGATGATATCTGTTGAGAGGTAGTTGCATTCACAGTTTGTGCCACAGGTTGCGAATTTGTCACTGTGATGTTGCTTTCTTTCAGAAGCCTTGCTAATTTTCGGCGCTCTTTGGTATCATGTCCTGTGATGTTACAAAAATTGCAAAATAAGTTGTTTTTAAAGGACCTGTTACCTCCACTATGATGAGAGTTGTTGTTGCCGGTGAACCGATTGGTTCGTGACTGAGGAGCAGAACTTTGAGAAAATTGGTTTGATCTGGGAGTAAAACCCGTATGGTTTTGGTACCGATTCTGTTGTCGCTGGGTATAGTTGATTGTAGAGATATTATGTGTGGTCACAACTTCAGTCTCCCTTAGAGCTCTTTCATAATCAACAAGTTTATCAAAGAGTTCTGAGTATGAGATAGGGGTTTCATGAACTCTGATTGCAGCGTTAATGTTGCTGAATTCTTCACCAAGTTGAGAAAGAATGTGAACTATGAGATCTTCTTCGTCTACAGGTTTCTGTGCAAGGGCTAATTCGTCTGTAATGCTTCTCATATCTTGTAGATATTCAGCAACTGATCTTGCCCCCTTAGGGTTTTTGATGAGCCTAGTTTTGAGTGAGATGATTCGGCTTCTGGAGGCGTTGGCATAACTGGTACATAATCTGCCCCAAGCTTCACGTGTAGTTTGTGCAGAGGATAAGGTTGGTTGTATAGTGTCTGAGCAACTCCCTAGGATTGCACTGAATATTATTTGGTCTTGGCGATACCAGATATTGTAATCTGGGTTTGATTTGGTGCCTTCCTTATCAAGGAATTTGGCTGGCATGTTTGAGTCCCCTGTGATATCTTGGTCAAGGTCAAGACCAATTAGGGTTGACAGTACGCGTTTCCTCCAAACTGGAAAGTTGTTGGAGGTTAGTTTGATTGTGAAGTGAGTATTTGCAGTGATTTGGATAATTGCACTTGAGGAAGCCATGGAATCGGTAATGGAAGAAAGTAAGAATTAGGGTTTGGATCGTCAATGGCTCAGAGGAGCACGAGGAGCTCTGATACCATATGGTGACTCAGAGATATTTGGAAAAGGCGTGTCTGCTTCTATTGCAATGCTAAGAATATATGCACAATAGTACAACAGGAAAGTGAGAGATTACAGGAAACAATTAAGGAATAGAAATAAACTGTACAATAATATATGGCAATAATATATACGGCAATATCAAAGGGATTTAAATTGATTTGACTATGCTGTTGACTTGCTCTGTTGATTTGTAGAATCCGTAACATAAGGTTCATCCCCATCAAATGATCGATGTTAAACGCAAAGATGTGAAGATCAATTGTTGTTGTTTTTCGATCCTTACGAGATATTAACTTCTCATTTTTTTATTCAAGTTTTTCAGCTTGGACCCATATCTCAAGATTATTTTATGATGACCCGGTACCTTTGTTTTTTGCTTTACATCTATCTCTCCCAATCGGACGAGGTTGTTCTTCTGGGATATCATACTCATTGTCTGTGTCGTTTAAATTTATTTGTGATCGCGATCCGACGCGACTTAAGAGGATGCGAAGGTGTTGGACAATGTGCTCTTCGACCTTTTTCGCATGCAGATGTGGATCCATATTGAGACAAGATACCACTTGGTGCTTTTCCTTAGGATTTCCCAAGGTTGTTCCATTGTAAACGCAACTGACTTTTCTTGTTTATGTATTTTACATGCCTCAATTAACAACTCCACATCACTTGCCCCGCTTGCTCTGAAGGTTGTTGTAAATAGCATTAAACGCGGAAGCTTTTTTTCCACATTTCTCTCCATTTGCTCAATATTTGATTCGTACTACGGTATGGTTTCCGTTCCAGTTGAGCATAAAAGACATCATGAACACGTTCCTTTTGAATGACCCACTATTTAAAGTAAATAATACACATTATTAGCAAATTAAAAAATGAAATATTATTTAAAATATTATTTAAAAATAACTACCCGTAATCGGGTTCTTTGAGATGATTTTCGGGACTTATACAAGAGTTAGAAGGCACATGGAAAAAAAGAGAGTTTTCATGAAGAGTTTAAATGAAAACTCCAAGCCAAAAGAAAAGGTTAACCAAGAATGGTTGAAAGAAAATAGTCAAAACTTCAAATGGGCATCTCTCAGGGTTAGAAAATAAGTTATTGAAGCCACAATATATGAATCTTGAGTGTTTTGGCAAGGGGTTAGAAAATGAGTTATTGGAGCCACAATATGTGAATCTTGACTGTTTTGGCAAGCTGAATACAAAAATCAACCTTGGAAGCTTACCCAGGGTTGTAATTACGGTTGGGGACCGTACGTTACGGTGGACGACAATCGTAATTAGAATGTGTGAACCATAAAGTTTTACTGGGACTGTAGCTTATGGCCCAAGATCATAGCTTACGGCCCTAGGTCGTAGCTTACGGTCCTAGGTCGTAGCTTACGGCCCACGGACGGGATTGTTAGGTTTTTGCGAGTTTTTTTAGGTGTTTAAAAGTCGTCATTCTTCCCAATTTGAAACTAACAACTTTTTGACGATTTTAGGGTATAGGATTGAAGTTTTTGGAGGATTCCAACCCATCCAATCAGTATTCCATCAACCATCATGTAATCTGAATCAACAATTGAAGGTTTTATCAAGATCATGAGCGGCTAATTTCTTTGTGGTTTCCTTCTGGTAGATAGTTCTTATAAGTAAGATGATTTAACTTGGTTTTTGTTTATATCTGGGACAAGCAATCTAAGCATTCAATGTTTTTGCTATGTGTTTGATTGAATGATTGTAACTGGTTAATTTTAGTTTGAAAGTTTATTTTTATTCATTCAATTTCTGAGAGTTCTAGTAATAAGGATATATTGGATTACGGATCTGGTTTGGTCATTATCAATTGATAATCAGATGATCAACCCTTCGTTGTTTTGCAATTGAAGTAATTGTCTTTGTTTATCGCAATCATTAGATTTACATAATCATGTGTATGTGGTTTCCCTAAACAAATTACTAGGTTATTAGTCTGATCTTTGAACTTGAAACGTGGAGGAATCAACTTCGTTATAACTGTCACACCCTGACTTTTGCGGAAGCGTGATTATGTGTGACTTGCTTAATATCATTGCATTCAACCATAACAAACAACTATATGGTAAAACTAAAGATGATCATCCATTAAATAAGTTTAAAATATCACAAACAACATTGTTTTGAAATCCCAACACAAACTTTGAATCCATTTTACAAACCATGCAGATAGTTTTAGAGTTCCCTAAGGACTCGACAAGAGACTTTAGATAAAACCAGACTTTGAAGGGTGTGTCTTATCTAGGATAAGACACACCATCCAAACCCTTAGACTTTGGATGACATCTTTTATTCCCATCATTACTTGAAACCTCCAAACTCCTGCCAGATCCACATCTAATTCCCTGAAATACATGTAGTTTGAAAACATCAACAAAAGTTGAGCGAGTTCATGTGTTTTGTGAGTGTGCATGAATAAACCTTTGTAATCAATGAAAGTATGTATGTTTGTTTGTAAAACCCTGGTATGAAAGCAACAAGGAAACAAAGAATTGATCGATCAATGGTTTGCAAGGCCATTAATATGTGTGACGTGATGCAGGAAGGCTCAAACCTAGCAAATTTTGCACCGGGCTTCCGGCTGTAAGACATAGTCACCTCATGGGCCAAACCCTGGTCCACATGGGCGGGGCTCGCTACACCCAAATAGATCTATCACTCATGTCCCTCGGTCCTACTATGAGGATTAATGGTCTTAAGCGTTGTACCCACCACTCACATGATCTAGCAGTACCTTTCCTTAGATAACCATACCGCATATAAACGTTTGTAAACAGTTTGTAACATGTACTTCACCCCGAAGTTATAAAACTGAAAACAATTAAAAGAAAAGGGGGGACATGAACTCACAGTCTTGCGTTCTTCACAACCAACAGTAACTCAAAGCTTCTTCCGGTGTACACGACTACCTACAACGTACTATGGTTTATTAGACGAGCGGGTCGTGCCTTGACTTCGTATTAATTAGTGTCTTTGAGTTATGCTCTTTGTGTCTTCAATACTATTACATGTTATATAATTATTTGTTAAAATAATAAATATTTTAACTTCAATTATATTTATCAAATTTTGGAATATTAGTTAAAATAATATATTATTGAGTAAACTTCCATTTTGCTCCCTGTGTTTTGGTCACTTTAACGGTTTTGCTCCAAACCTTTAAAAATAGCCATTTTACTCCCTGATGTTTCGGTTTTTTTGCAAGTTTGCTCCCCGCCTCTAACTTCATCCAAATTGTTTGTTTTTCCATTTTGCTCCCCGCAGGGAGCAAATTGGCAACAAAACCAAAACATCAGGGAGTAAAATGGCTATTTTTAAAGGTTTGGGGCAAAACCGTTAAAGTGACCAAACCACAGGGAGCAAAACGGAAGTTTACTCTAATATATTTTAACTTGTTACTTTTCAAGTATTCCAACATGTATATCATTCCCAAGGATGGGCGTATTTGTATTCTTATACTTGTATATTTTCTGCCATGTATTGGTGTCGTATTCCGGTGTGTATCCATACGTACGAGAATACGTATTTTCTATTGTGTTTACTAAGTATTTTATACTTAACTTTTCCGGAATAATATTTCTAATAAAAATACATCAATATATATTTCCAAAATATATATATATATATATATATATTGAGAAATATTATTTAGAAAAATTACTTATAATTTTTCCTTGGCAAAAATGTGACACTTGTGCTCCGTAAACACACACGATGTAAGACACTATCTTTTATCAAAGAAACAATGTTTTTTGGCCTCAAAAATTTATTTATTTTGTGTTTAACACATTCACATTTTAATTCTAGTTCATTTTCAAGCCTTAAATCGCTTTCTGGAAAGTTAAACGCGAACTGATACGTAAATGTAACTAGTTTAATGCGGCAAACACTCCGGAACAGTGACATAGGCTTAACATACCTTAAATAACTTTTATATAACTTAGAAATAGGTTTTGAAAGCTTTGGTGTGTCAAAAATAAGTTTATTCACACTCAGGGACTATTTGCGTTAAACTGTGAAAGTTTGCTGATTCACATAGTATTGAACATTTTGGAACTTGATCATAAGTTAAACATGCCCTAAATATCCTTTACATAGCTTAGAAATAGGCTTTGAGGTGTTTGGTGCGCAAAACTAAACTTATTTGATCAATAGGGACTAAAAGCGTCAAAAAGAGCACAAGTTTGCATTTTCGCGCATGTCTTACATTCTGAATATATCCGGACATCCAAAAATTTATGTAATCATTAAAATATTTTATTTTAGTGATTGGCATGATAAAATTCCATTCGTCGCGTAGTTTGGGTCGTTTTTCGCGTCCGTTCGTGTTTCGTCATAATTAACCGAACAACGCAACCGTACGGCCAAAGGAACCGACATCCGAGATATTTTTGAGCATGTTTCATGTTCCCTATACTTTAACTTCATTTTAGATCCTTGAAATAGGATTAACGGGGCTTAAACGTTTCAAAAATGCATCAAAAACCATGTTTTGCACATTCAGGGACCAAAGTTGACAATCTGCCATAGTTGTCTTAGGAAGGGACCAAAGTTGAAAATCTGATTTCCAGCTTTTTCTAGCTGTTCCCCTCATTTGCACATGGTTTTAATAAAACTAGGGGCTTGTTTTGGGGTACCCATGATATTCTAAAACCATGGGCACACTTGGACGGTCTAGATTGAAGCACTGTTTACGAGGAACGAACTTGACGGTCTTGAAAGTCCTATAAATATCCCACCCCATTTTCATTTCATTTCACTCATGATCTGATTTTATATCCTAAGTTTAAGCTCTATGCTTCATACCTGGATATTTAAATCAAGATCCTCCTAGCTTGGACCCTTTGTAAGCTTCTTTCGTTCTTTTATGCGTTTTTAGCACGAAAGTCAAACAGTGTCTGACTTTCAGCTTTGACCAGTCTATGGTCAACACGAAGTTCGTTTGAACTTCGCAACGTGATCGTAATCACGATGGTTATAGTCCCATGTGACTATACCTACTGATTACCACGTTGATTAGGTGTAGTGACGAGTCATAGTTTCGGTCAAAATACGCGTCTATGCGTATTTTGCAACCAAACTATTTTTTTTGGGTATCAAAACCGTTTGTTTTGATATCAAATTTTTTTTCTAACTTTGTTAAACATGTTTTAACATGTTTAACTCGTCACTTTTAGGATAGTGCTTATATAGGGTAGTAAGATAAGCGGTCTAAACAACCGCTTAGACTTTCGAACCCGACCCGTTTGGTCGATCGTTAGGATCCGACCAAACATATAATGTGACCATAGTTGTATAGGGAATAACCTTCCGAGGTTATACCTTATGGTCACTTCGTTTAGTTAGTTGTATGATAGGTAGTTTATATGCCTTAGGAAAATGACCAAAATGCCCTTTTTTCGCATAATTTCATTTTAAGCATATGTAACACATGTTTTGACATCTAAACTGATTATATAACATAATTAGATATATTAAGGCATATAATACTTGTCATAGGACTAGTTAGGCGTCTCGAACGCGCTTTCGCGCGAACGACGTGTTAAAATGGCGTAAGCTACCTTAATAGGTCGTAATGGGTCGTAAGCACTTAGGATAGGTTTCGATTTAGAATGTAGGCTTTGTTAAACCATATCACATGAGTTCCAAGAATCATTTGGTTTACAAGACCTCATTCTACCAGATCTTCCGATTTAGGTGTCGATTCGCTAACATAGTATCCGTTACACTAGGAACCACTTCAACACTTGAACTCTTGGTCTTTTGAGCTTTGTTATACCCTTTGAACTGGAACTATACGCAATCCCAGGCGAGTACATAGTTCCCCTCTTTTATGTTTTCAAATGTTTTGGGGTGATTCATATGTGTAATCGATCTGTTTTCAAAATGTATGGCATATGTGTGTTCACTAAGTGCTTTTATGTGTATTATTCTGATTATTCAAATGTAATGTTTTATCCTTAAGTGATCTACCTATCTTCATAGTTACATTCATGTAGGATATTTGAAGTACAGTCTTAGATCTTCCTATCTTCATAGTGAGACTTTTTTAAGAAGTACTTTACAACTCGATGATTGGTTTTTGTGTAGATTGTTGGTGATTTAGATAACGAAACTAGATAATACAATAAGCACATGGTGGATACGCCGCTGGTACTTCCTATATATAAGTGTGCTTATGGTATTACCTTTCGTGGCGTTATCCCGAATCACCATTAGGATTTAGGATTGTTTTGATTTAATAGTTCAATATGACAAGAACCCAGGATCCCTGTAGTATCTATCTATCTTCATAGTTAGACATATATAGGATGTTTAGAGTACTGATATTGGAGTCCCTGTTCGGATTCATTGTGTACTTTAATGCATCTTTACGAGGTGGAACAAGTTGACGATTATGTGTTTATGTGGTAGTTGTGATTTAGATAACGAAACGGGTATAATAAAATAAGAACATGGTGGATACGCCGCTGGTACTTCCTATATATAAGTGTTCTTATTTTATTATTCTTGTAGCGTTATCTGGATCACTTTAGGATTTTGTGTATGATTATTTCAATGTTCAATTATCCAAATCTTTGTAGAATCTTCCATATCTCTATATGTTAGATTTTTAGAAAGATATCTGAAGTATTATCATGACTCGTTGATTTGATTCATTTAATACTTACAGATGTTATGATTTATTTCAAAACAGTTATTATTAATCCTTGATTGGATTCCTAATAACATATTAACAAGTTTTTACGATGGTATAATCGAGATTTCAATGTAAGGCATAAAATGACTTGGTAAATATCATATTGCCATATACAAACCCATTTTGTCACGAATTTTCACAATTAAGATTAATACCGAATGTTTTGCCATTTATTTGGCTAATAAAACCTATGTGTTCGCTGGCATTTTATGCTGACTGTTTTCGCATATGTTTCAGGTTTTCAACTGTTCAAGCATGCAACGCATAGGACTGCATACGGGCCTTAGACTTCTAAAAAGAACAATTACATGTATTCTTTGTTTGTAAAACGATGTTAATGATATTGAAACAATTTAGTACCAGTAGTTGTGAGCAATTTGTAACGTGACTCCCTGATATTTCCGCCGCGTGTTGTTATATTACGCGATTGGGGTGTTACAAATTGGTATCAGAGCACTGGTTATAGGGAATTAGGTTATTAGCATGCCTTGAACCTAGTCTATAACCTTCCTAGGACTCAAACATGAGTAGACTTAGGAACTCTTTCCTAATCCTCATCTTTATTCGTGCCACAACTACTCTATGATTTACGAATCATCTAACCTTAGATGATTTATCCTGAACCTTAGGCTTTATGCCTTGGTATATTCCTCAAAATGTTTTTCTCAAAACTTTTTCATTAAAATATTTTCTCAAAATGTTTTCTTAAATGTTTTTGTCGAAATATTTCACAACATGTTTTATCACAAACGATTTGTATCAAAAGATTTCTTAAATGTTTTTCCTCAAACGTTTTTCATCGAAATCTTGGGTTTTAATAATGTGAACACATGCAATCTGGAAGGGTGGATGCCTGCACCCCGAGTTTTCTGTCTAAGGCTAGAGTGTTCGTACGAATCCGCATTATCGGACCAGTCACTCTTACCTGGGAACTCTTAGGGTGAGTGTCCACTTATAGGCTAAAGCGTGTCTTCGTTAAGCATTATAAAAACCTATCCGTCTTCACCCTACCGATCGATTTTTAAACGACCTTTGTAACCCTACTCATTCATGTTACCCTCGGTAATGTGTTTGCTCTTCATGACAATCGAAACATCCTTCCTTTCCCAATACCATTTCATCATATTACCTTCGGTGATATGTTTGATTCGATACAGTTGAAATGAATCTCATTTCATTTCACGACTCTACGAAATCCTATTTTATTTTCAAAATACTACCTTTGTCTTTTAAAATTTCAAACTCTTACCATTTGGATGAGAATTTTCAAAATTTCAACACAAAGTGTCTTTATTTTTTTTTAATTAAAAACATTTTGTTTCTTTGTCTTAAAGGTAATAAATTTTTAACAGGTAAAGAATTTATGATACAAACCATTAACCCGGTTTGTATTCTCTCATCCAAAAATATTACAAAAATTTATTTTCAAACAACTCTTGTTTCAAAACAATATCCACAACACCATATATTCTAAAGTACAAGAACAAGACCAATGAACAAGATTTTACTAGATCAAAGTTTTCACAATACAATAATGTTACAAACTCATAACAATTGAATAAATCTAACTTATTTGGTTTTCTCTATAGCTGAACTTTCGAAATGCCTCCTCGACGAGATGCACAACCTCAAACTAACAAAGAAATCACAGCCCTTGTCACTCAGCAGATGGCTGTTGTGCTTCCGAACATAGTAACCCAGGTTCATCAGATATACAACAACAATAACAACAACAACGCCCAGTGTAATTTCAAGACCTTCAATTCAGCCAAACCGCTAAAATTTTATGGGTCTGAAGGAGCAACCGCACTCCTACAATGGTTTGAAAGTATAGAAAGCACATTCCGCCATGTTCAATGTCCCAATGAGCGCAAGGTAGATTTCGCTTCGAGTGTCTTTCAAAGGAGAGCACTCACATGGTGGAATGGTATTATGAGAGACCGAGGTGCCGATGTAGCAATGGAACTGACATGGGAAGAATTTAAGGATCTTATGAAGAAAGAATTCTGCCCACGAAGTGAAATTCGGGCTCTTGAAATTGAATTCTATTATTTAAAACAGGATAGTGGGGAAAACCGTGCCTACACTGACCGATTTGAACAGTTAAGCCTACTTTGCCCCACTATGGTCACACCTTTGGATCGGGCCATTGAGAAATACATCGATGGTTTACCTGACCCTATCCAAGACATTGTCACTGGCAACCAACCTGCAACGCTTAGGGAGGCTAAGGAATTAGCTGCTATCTTGACTGACTCACAGGTTAGAAAAGGTAAGTTATTTCGACAAGGAGACAAGAAATAAGGCGCCGAATCTGTTACCAAGAATTTGAAAGGAACAAAGGCCGAATCTTCTAAAAGTTCTAGGAAGCGCAAGGCTTCAAAGAATTTTGCAATTCCTGCACCTGCCCCACTGAACTCAGTACCCTTCAAGGGATTTTATCGTGGAAAGCAGCCTCGGTGCAATCATTGCAATTATCATCATGCATCAAATTCTCCTTGTCGCCAGTGTACAATTAGTGGTTTATTTGGACATCTAGCGGTGACCTGTCGTATCCAGAACCGAGCAGCCCCTACTCAGACTCGCCCAAGAGCATGTTTCAATTGTGGTGACTTAAATCACTTCAAGAGAAACTGCCCCAAGCTTGCCAATGCTAATGGACGAGTGTTCAACATCAACGAGGCTCAAGCTAATGATCAAGCGCTTATGATCATTTGAACCTCTAAATTTCCTGTTTATTTTCAAGATCAATGTACATATTTTAACTATGTTTGTAATGACAATATAAATTTCAAGAAGTCTATCTTTATCTTTGTTATTCAATTTTCAATTTCAAACTCTAATGTGATTGCACTATGTGTGATTTCAAATTTCATGCTAATTTTGAGGATTCCATTCTTTATGAACTAAATCTCATAATTTAGTATAATGTGATTGCACTCTGGTGCATTCATACAAACTTGGTAACACGATCAATACAAGTTGATACTGTTTTATGATCATAACATTATATACATGATTTGTTTATCTAATATGTATAGCACATGATTATAAATTCAATTTGCTTCGTATGTTGATTTAACGTACTTAGTTTGATAACTTAGCATACCTAGAACATGATTTGAAAACAATTTCTTGATATGCTTACACTATGATAATAATGTATGAATTTATATGTTGCGTTCTACCTGTTTGGTTAAGTATGAAACGTATATAAATATTCGTACTAGAATGAAATACCTACTACCCAATTTGTTGTATGCAGAATAAGCAGTGCTATTATTGCTAGTATGAAATGAAATTCGATTTGACATATATTATGTTGTGACGATGTTTATTTGAATTAGACGATAGTTCGACCTTATTATTTGTTTACCCTCGCTTAACAAGAGGAGCTATGTGGACCATGTGACGAAACGAGTAATTATGGGTGCACACTTAATTATGAGTTTCGACGCATGAGAATCATAGTAAGCCTTGTTAAGTATGGTGGCATAAAATCTAGAATGATTAAGGTAACGGGAGGAGTATGATGCGATAAGAACACGGTGGATACGCCGATGGTACTTCCTATATATAAGTGTTCTTATTGTGTTATTCTTCAGAACGTTGCTGAGATCATTTGGTGATTTTATGTTATCTTGGACCATTATGTGATTATGTGTTTTAGTGTTATTGTGTGATTATTTCCGATGGACTACAGCAAGTACATTCATTAACTTAAATCGAGCCGACCGGGAGTATATTATGGTGTTAAAGGTGACGATCTTGATGCCATAGGTATGTTGACCCGTCTCCTATGCATGAGATGCTCAGGGTGCATTGGTTGTACCTCGTGGGACGTTAGAAACCGTGTACGAGTAGGTCTTGAATGTACACCCCCTTTGTTTGCTAGGAATTACACAAGGAGCTTAGTATAACATAGTGCCATACTTAAATGATTTTTGAACACTAGTCGACTATCACAAGTTTCAAAGGGGTGGATACCTTGAGATACTTTGAATATCCCAAATCACATTTTAAATTCCCTCCCAAATGATGCTCCGCATCTTTGGGATCTAGCAATCTGCTTATCCATCAGTTGTTTCAATTCCACTCTACGGTCTCCTTCAAACAAATTTCGGGACGAAATTTCATGAAGTAGGGGAGACTGTGACACTTGTGCTCCGTAAACACACACGATGTAGGACACTATCTTTTATAAAAGAAACAATGTGTTTTGGCCTCAAAAATTTATTTATTTTGTGTTTACACATTCACATTTTAATTCTAGTTCATTTTCAAGCCTTAAATTGCTTTCTGGAAAGTTAAACGCGAACTGATACATAAATGTAACCTGTTTAATGCGGCAACCACTTTGGAACAGTGACATATGCTTAACATACCTTAAATAACTTTTATATAACTTAGAAATAGGTTTTGAAAGCTTTGGTGTGTCAAAAACAAGTTTATTCACACTCAGGGACTATTTGCGTCAAACTGCAAAAGTCTGTTGATTCACATAGTATCGAACATTCCGGAATTTGATCATAAGTTTAACATGCCCTAAATATCCTTTACATAGCTTAGAAATAGGCTTTGAGGTGTTTGGTGCGCAAAAATAAACTTATTTGATCAATAGGGACTAAAAGCGTCAAAAAGAGCATAAGTTTGCATTTTCGCGCATATCTTACGTTCTGAATATATCCGGACATCCAAAAATTTATGTAATCATTAAAATATTTTATTTTAGTGATTGGCATGATAAAATTCCATTCGTCGCGTAGTTTGGGTCGTTTTTCGCGTCCGTTCGTGTTTCATCATAATTAACCAAACAACGCAACCGTACAGCCAAACGAACCGACATCCGAGATATTTTTGAGCATGTTTCATGTTCCCTATACTTTAACTTCATTTTAGAGCCTTGAAATGGGATTAACGAGGCTTAAACGTGTCAAAAATGCATCAAAAACCATGTTTTGCAAATTCAGGGACCAAAGTTGACAATCTGCCATAGTTGTCTTAGGAAGGGACCAAAGTTGAAAATCTGATTTCCAGCTTTTTCGAGCTGTTCCCCTCATTTGCACATGGTTTTAATGAAACTAGGGGCTTGTTTTGGGGTACCCATGGTATTCTAAAACCATGGGCACACTTGGACGGTCTAGATTGAAGCACTGTTTACGAGGAACGATCTTAACGGTCTTGAAAATCCTTTAAATACCCCACCCCATTTTCATTTCATTTCACTCATGATCTGATTTTATATCCTAAGTTGAAGCTCTATGCTTCATACCTGGATATTTAAATCAAGATCCTCCTAGCTTGGACCCTTTGTAAGCTTCTTTCGTTCTTTTATGCGTTTTTAGCACGAAAGTCAAACAGTGTTTGACTTTTAGCTTTGACCAGCCTATGGTCAACACGAAGTTCGTTTGATCTTCGCAACGTGAGCGTAATCAAGATGGTTATATGTAACACCCGTTCTTAATAATTGAGGTTTTACGTATCATTTACGAAAAACAATCATGTAATTAAGATTACATATGCATTGGAAAAATTTCGGGTTTATTAAAACTTTTTACAATTTAAAAGTATACAACATATCATGTGTACGTTCGTCATTTAACATAATAACGATACATAGTGCGAAAGCTTATTTCGTGATCGTGATCGTGTTCGGTTCTTGCTCGTCGCTTGATCTTCATCCGTGCACTCATGGCATTCACCTATGATCAAAACCAACTTAAAAGTTAGTTTTGATAGTCAAATATTAAGTTCAAACAAGTACAGGGGCTAAAAATGACAAAAAAATAACAATTTTCGGAGTTTGGGGGCTAGGTGTGACGCCAAGGGCCTAGGCGTCACGCCTAGCCCCTGTTTTCACAGCCTTTTGCTTCAGCTGATGCTGTACATACTCAGCACGATCTGATTTCACGGAAACGGCCATACCTTCTTCGTTATTGATCCGTTTTACCCGATTCTTTTTCCTACGCGTCCGTAATTTAATCCTCCATCTTATGGAGTTAAAATCCTACATCCAACATAAGAAATTTTGAGACTTCTAAGCCTTTGACTAGTTACCTTTTTACCGAATTTTAACCTGTTTATGCATTTTATCAAACAAACGTATTTGTTTGATTCCTATATTACATACACTTCTACAAATTAATGTTACCTACCATATTAGGTTCTAATCATAGGTTTATTACACAATTTAAACCCGTTTTCGCTTGTATGCTTATTTTGACCCGTTAAGGGTATTTAAGCACTTTCGAGCCTAAAATCGCTCTCGGTTGTTTCTAGCATTTCATCACCACATTTCTTATCCTATAATCTCCCACCACAATTGTGTTTATGGCGGTTTGATGTGGTGATCTATATAAACCAAATTTTACCTCTCGAATCATTATTTTATGGCAAAAACTCAAATAGTACCGTTTGACTAATATAATACCTCTTTCAACTTCTATACTTAATCTAAGTATTTACTTAATCATAAAACTTGTTTCCAAACAACCTTTAAAGGTTGTTTGTTCGAATTAGCTAACAAGGGCGTTTTGGTCCTTTTTAGTCTTTCAATTACGACAAGGTCTTTTGAGAGCATGTTTGACCCATGATTCTTCTTTTGAATTATGATCTTGCTCGAAAAGTTAATATGCTTTTCAAAACGCCACTACCCTCTTTTAAAACATTCGGTTTACCCACTTAAGTAACCATTGTCTATCTAAGACTTCATTAAATACTCATTGAACCTTACGTTCTCAATGAATCATTACTCTATTACACATACCTGGCTCGGGTCAATGTATTGACCTGATTTAATGCCTTGCTATAATATTCGCTAAATAGTAGCGATGCAAATATCATTTCTACATTTATTCCTGAAATCATATAACTCGACAAGAATCATTAGTCGCTATTATCAAAAGGTGGTATCTTCACCCTTTGACCCGTTTGGTCTAAATGACCGATTATATTGGCGAGATGACATGTATTTTCATCTCGACTATATGACTCGCTCCGATTTACATCGTGCGGTCGCTTTACTTATAATTCATTTCTTAACACTTTTCGGCCTATTAAGGCTTACTTCATAAGTGTCTTTTAAAGCTAATAGTTATGGTCGATGCATGACCAATTTACCGTTTTACCCTTATTGTTTGTTTTGGTTTACCCTATAAGGCAACCATTCAAAAATTTATTTTCCATTTGTCATAAAATGATCAAATTACCGATTTAACTCCTTTTAAACCATCAACATGGTTTCTTGTCATACTCGACTATCTTGTTCCGTACGTTTACACGCCGGAACATCATACCTCAATTATGTATTTATCTTATTCTTAACTAATACAATAAGAGAATACTCTAAAATATAAGACTAGTGTAAGTTATACTTACCTTACTTCCAAATTATGCTTTTTCCGTCATTCTTTCTTCGTTTGACCCGCTTTGTTCCCAAGCTTTCACCTAGCTTGTTAATCGTCAAACTATCATTGCAAATTGTAAGATGGTTAGATTAGTCATAATTATTCACGACTATTCCATCTCACTTATTTCATACGTCGAAACTACTATTCGACTTCATGATTAGTTAACTTAGCTTATTAAAGTTAACCACTTCAAATTACAAGGTTCACAACATTAAGTCTAAATCAACATTATATTTAGAACCCTTCTCACTTCATATTACGCGTAATCACCATAACATTCAAATGCGCGTTTTCGCTCTAATTTCAACACTTTAGTTTTCACTTAGGCATTTTAACAAACACCTAGTGTGCATACATTTTTACACATTTACAACTAGTTCATAACTAGTTATTTTTACCAAGATTAACATCAAAATTCACCACTATCACTTATGATCAAATACTCAAACTTGCAAATTGTTTAAGTATTTCCCGATTACTAACATGCATGATGATCCTAATCACAATCATATCATCAAATTCATCATATGATTAAAACCCACTTAACCTAGTGTGGTAAATCATTCAATCATTCAATCCATAGCATGTTATGTATGATTTTCACTTAGGGTTTTGTTCCTAAGCAAATATACATCACTAATCTAGCCATAGCTTCTCTAATCCATGCCTAATTCGCGATTAGGATGATTATCCAATTTTTACAACTTCAAGATTGTTAGAAATTCGACATACCTTACGATCCTCTTGACTTGGTGACCGTTTCTATGTGTTCAAATCCGAATTTGACCCTTGTTTGATCCTCCAATTTGAGGGTTTTGTTGAAGCTTAGGGTTGAGCTCCATAGGAGCTTTCCTGAGATCGATCCAGAACACACATGTGTGTGTGTGTTTGTGTTTTGTGTAGTTAAATAACTTTTCTAGTTATCCCACTTTAACCCCTCGTGTTTGGTTCGTTATTAAGTAGGCCACAACCTACTTATTTTTAACCATATTCCCACTTATTAACTAGGTTTAATATTCCTAGTTAACTTAGCGGGTTCAGGAATATTTATGGCTAAGTTTATTTTAAGTCCCGTTAGGTCGGCCTTCTATAAACTTTATTTCCTCAAAAGCCTTTATTCTACTTTTATTTAATATTAGGTTTATTTATTTAAAATCCTAATATTCACCGGGTTACTTTTACCACTAACGGTATTTTACCCGTCTTTTAGTATTAACATGGGTTAATTACCAAACCCATTTTCGGGGTGTTACATTATAGTCCCATGTGACTATACCTACTGATTACCACGTTGATTAGGTGTAGTAACGAGTCATAGTTTCGGTCAAAATACGCGTCTATGCGTATTTTGCAACCAAACTATTTTTTTGGGTATCAAAACCGTTTGTTTTGATATCAAACTTGTTTTATAACTTTGTTAAACATGTTTAACTCATCACTTTTAGGATAGTGCTTATATAGGGTCGTAAGATAAACGGTCTAAACAACCGCTTAGACTTTCGAACCCGACCCGTTTGGTCGATCATTAGGATCCGACCAAACATATGATGTGACCATAGTTGTATAGGGAATAACCTTCCGAGGTTATACCTTATGGTCACTTCTTTTAGTTAGTTGTATGATAGGTAGTTTATATGCCTTAGGAAAATGACCAAAATACCCTTTTTCGCATAATTTCATTTAAGCATATGTAACACATGTTTTGACATCAAAACTGATTATATAACATAATTAGATATATTAAGGCATATAATACTTGTCATAGGACTAGTTAGGCGTCTCGAACGCGCTTTCGCGTGAACGACGTGTTAAAATGGCGTAAGCTACCTTAATGGGTCGTAATGGGTCGTAAGCACTTAGGATAGGTTTTGATTTAGAATGTAGGCTTTGTTAAACCATATCACACGAGTTCCAACACTCATTTGGTTTACAAGACCTCATTCTACCCGATCTTCCGATTTAGGTGTCGATTCGCTAACATAGTATCTGTTACACTAGGAACCGCTTCAACACTTGAACTCTTGGTCTTTTGAGTTTTGTTATACCCTTTGAACCGGAACTATATGCAATCCCAGGCGAGTACATAGTTCCCCTCTTTTACGTTTTCAAATGTTTTGGGATGATTCATATGTGTAACGATCTGTTTTCAAAATGTATGGCATATGTGTGTTCACTAAGTGCTTTTATGTGTATTATTCCGATTATGCAAATGTAATGTTTTATCCTTAAGTGATCTACCTATCTTCATAGTTAGATTCATGTAGGATATTTGAAGTACAGTCTTAGATCTTCCTATCTTCATAGTGAGATTTTTTTAAGAAGTACTTTACAACTCGATGATTTGTTTTTGTATAGGTTGTTGGTGATTTAGATAACGAAACTAGATAATACAATAAGCACATGGTGGATACGCCGCTGGTACTTCCTATATATAAGTGTTCTTATTGTTTTACCTTTCGTGGCGTTATCCCAAATCACCATTAGGATTTAGGATTGTTTTGATTTAATAGTTCAATATGACAAGAACCCAGGATCCCTGTAGTATCTATCTATCTTCATAGTTAGACATATATGGGATGTTTAGAGTACTGATATTGGAGTCCCTGTTCGGATTCATTGTGTACTTTAATGCATCTTTACGAGGTGGAACAAGTTGACGATTATGTGTTTATGTGGTAGTTGTGATTTAGATAACGAAACGGGTATAATAAAATAAGAACATGGTGGATACGCCGCTGGTACTTCCTATATATAAGTGTTCTTATTTTATTATTCTTGTAGCGTTATCTGGATCACTTTAGGATTTTGTGTATGATTATTTCAATGTTCAATTATCCAAATCTTTGTAGAATCTTCCATATCTCTATATGTTAGATTTTTAGAAAGATATCTGAAGTATTATCATGACTCGTTGATTTGATTCATTTAATACTTACAGATGTTATGATTTATTTCAAAACAGTTATTATTAATCCTTGATTGGATTCCTAATAACATATTAACAAGTTTTTACGATGGTATAATCGAGATTTCAATGTAAGGCATAAAATGACTTGGTAAATATCATATTGCCATATACAAACCCATTTTGTCACGAATTTTCACAATTAAGATTAATACCGAATGTTTTGCCATTTATTTGGCTAATAAAACCTATGTGTTCGCTGGCATTTTATGCTGACTGTTTTCGCATATGTTTCAGGTTTTCAACTGTTCAAGCATGCAACGCATAGGACTGCATACGGGCCTTAGACTTCTAAAAAGAACAATTACATGTATTCTTTGTTTGTAAAACGATGTTAATGATATTGAAACAATTTAGTACCAGTAGTTGTGAGCAATTTGTAACGTGACTCCCTGATATTTCCACCGCGTGTTGTTATATTACGCGATTGGGGTGTTACAAAAAATATTTATAACCTTCGTATAAGTCTCAAAAATAATATATTTTCAAGTTTAGCTTGGAAAATATATATAAATTTATTTTTCATCCAAAAATAATGTATCTCATGCTTATTCAAGAAAAGATATATTTTCTTCCCAAAAATAATATATCTTCTAATAATTCCAAGAAAAATATATATTTTTACTTACCAAAAATAATATATTTTCTCCTAGACAAAAATATGATATAGTTTGTATTAATTGTAAAAATCATATTTTTGTTCTCTTGGTGTCCAAAATATACTTATAAATAAATTTTACGGAATATTTTGTAAGTTATATTCATTTGTTTAGTTTCTCAAATATTGTGAGTATAATTTGTATATTCATATTCTTGGGATTTTGGTAATATTTTGGATTGTAATTTCTTGGTATTTTGATGAGTTCTATTATTTCAAGTCCTAAAATAATAAAACTAATACACATAATATACAAATAATCACACACATGGTGACATCTAAATATATATTTCTCTAAATACATATTTAGTCACTTTTATTTATAAAAATCAACCTCCAATATTTATAATTTTTGTAACAAAAATTATGGCAAACTTTATGTGAAAATCCATGGTTTGGAATATACTTGTAAATATTTGTTTAGAAATATTTTTCTAAGTGTTTAATTTTTAGAAAAAATTTGCCATAGTTTCCCCTGAAAATGGAGGTTTCCATGCCTTCATGGCATATCATTTTTTTTTATAAATCAATACAATCATCAACAAATTAATCTATACTTACCAATTTGCCAAAAGCAAGCATAAACTACTAACTCATGAACTTGAAAATTTATAAAAATGTGTAGTAACATACTAGTGTATTTAGTGGGTCTAGTTACCCTTTAAAGTGTGGTTGTTTATTTAAAAACATCATTTTTGAAGAATCTAGATCTTTACAACTTGTAATCACATTCTCTAAAAATGCCTCTTCTTGGATTTTTCTTGTTACACATGTGTTTCTACAATTGTTTAACCTCTAAAAACATGGTTGATTTCTTTAAGAACCAAGATTAAGTAAACTTTGTATTTTTAACTTGATTTCTTGAAAAAACATTCTTGAAATCTTAGATCTACAAGACTTACATCTTACTTTAATCATCACTTTACAAGAAAACAATATATTCTTTCAAGTTCATGACTTATGTGAGGATGATCCATTAATCTCTAACACTTTCATCCTCTCATCTTGCTAGATTATGTTTTTAATCATCATCTAGCAAGATCATATGATGATTTACATCATTTACATAAGTAAACAACAATCAAATAGTATAACAACACATAAACATCAAGATTTCTTATGATTTTAAGCTTATGTTCATGTTTTATCTTCTTGATTCTTAATGTTCTTCAAGATTAACATCATGTATCACCTTTTAACCACTTAAACAAGATGTAAAATGAAGAGAAGAAAAGAAGTGGATAAAAGCAAATGGTGAAGGTCCTTCAAATTCCGAAAGCTCCTAGCTTCTTTATGCACCTTCTAACACCTTGGTGTATGCTTGGAATTGGATGAAGATGTTTGAATGATGGTGATGATGTTGTTGTTGTTTTCGGCTGAACCCAAGAAGAAAGGAAGAGAGAAGAAGTGGTGTGTGGTGTGTTGTGATGAAATGAAGCTTATGTTCACAAGGTTAACTCTTATAACCATTAACTCATATTTTCCTTTGGTTTTTATGTCTAATAAAGAGAAACAAGATCCAATTTAATAATCATATAAAATCTTGGTGTGGGCCCTTATGTTGGCCGATCCATAGGTGGGGGGGGGGGTATAGGTCTAGGTTTAAACCAAGTTAGATTTCATAGTTAGATTTTAAGTGTTCTAGTTAGGGATTTAGTTAGTTGTATGATTTATAGTGTGTTATGATGTTCGGGGACCATAACTAGCTTGGTAATGTTAAAACAGTGCTTCTAGTGAAAATTTGGTGTTTCGGGTAGTGTCCGGTTGTTCGGTTGGTTACCGGTTCGTTAAGGTGCTAAACTATGCAGTTTAGTGTGCTTTATGTTACTTTTTGTGACAGTTTTGATTCTTGACACTTAGGAAAGCATTCAGGACCATTTAACCGTATTTCTGCATAATATTAGAGTGTTTAAATGCTAAATTTGCTGATTTTCTTCAAAATTCTGCAGTTTATGTGAGTTTTAGGCACTTTCCGGCACTTAAACTATCTTTAGGAAGGCAGTTTTGTGATCCTTACTTTCCTACACACTATACTAGTGTAATACTTGGTTTCTGACTCATTCTGTGTCTCAAAACATTGTCTGTTTATGTACTGAATTCCGTCAGCATTTTTCTGATTTGTCTGATAACTGTGCTAACTGTGTTTCGTGCATCATTTGAGTCAATAAAGTTCTCATGAAATAATGATATGACATTAAGCAATATGTGATGCACATGTATGTTTATGGCAATAATCAGAAAGCAATTCAAGTCATTAATTGTAATTCAGCACAGTCATTAAGCACTAATCATGGTTTAATAGTTGTACGGATACCTGAAATTTTGACTGTTGTCACATTCTCCCCCTGTTAAGAAAATTTCGTCCCAAAATTTTAAGCTTTACTACTAGCAGCAGGGGTGTTGGGGAACAAATGCGGGTATCTAGCTTTCATGCAGTCCTCACGCTCCCAAGTAAACTCTGGGCCATGACGTGCATTCCATCTAACCTTGACGAGTTTAACACTACTCCTCTGAGTCTTGTTAACTTTCCAATCAGTAACCTCAACGGGTTCTTCGGTAAAGTGGAGTGTGTCGTCAATGTGAACCTCATCAGCAGGGATAACCACTGTTGCTTATGTTGGACTTTTCTTCAGATTAGATACATCAAATGTATCATGAACACCATTAAGTTTTGCTGGTAGCTCCAACTTGTATGCTACAGAACCAACCCTTTCCAGGATTCTAAATGGTTCGATAAATCGTGGGTTTAACTTACCACGCTTCCCAAACGTGCCACACCTTTCCAAGGTGAGACTTTTAACAAAACCATATCACCCACTTCAAATTCTAAAGGTTTACGTCTTTGGTCCGCATAGCTCTTCTGTCGGTCACGAGCCGCCTTAATACGTTCTCGGATCTGCATGATCTTATCAGTTGTCTCTTGGACCAATTCGGGACCAACCAGCTGTCTATCACCTGCATCTGCCCAGCATAATGGTGATCGACACTTGCGTCCGTAGAGAGCCTCGAACGGTGCAGCTTAAATGCTTGTATGGTAGTTGTTGTTATAGGAGAACTCAACCAAAGGTAGGTGAGTATCCCAACTGCCACCCAAGTCCATTACGCAAGCACGTAGCATATCTTCAAGCGTCTGAATCATTCTCTCACTTTGACCGTCCGTCTGTGGATGAAAAGCAGTACTCAGATTCAACTGAGAACCAAACGCTTCTTGAAAGGATTGCCAAATCCTTGACACAAATCTTCCATCTCTATCAGATATAATCGAGATAGGCACTCCATGACGTGCGACTATCTCCCTTAGGTACAGCTCAGCTAGCTTACATGTGTTATCCTTTTCTCTGATCGGCAAAAAGTGCGCTGACTTTGTCAATCGGTCTACAATTACCCAAATCGTGTCATAACCTCTGGGAGTCTTGGGTAACTTAGTTATGAAATCCACTGAGATCTGCTCCCATTTCCACATGGGTATCTCGGGTTGCTGTAGGAGACCTGAAGGATTCTGATACTCGGCCTTCACCTTGGCATAAGTCAAACACTTCCCAACATAAGTAGCCACATCGCCCTTAAGTCTTGGCCACCAATAGTAATCCTTTAAATCTTGGTACATCTTGTCCGATCTTGTATGGATCGAGTACCTCGATTTATGAGCTTCGTAAAAAATAACATCTCTAAGGCCACCAAAAAGCGGAACCCAAATTTGTCCCATAAAATACAAGGTTCCTTCCTCGTTGGGTACCAACTTTTTCTCCATCCCACAGAGATATTCAGCCTTAATGTGTTCTTTCTTAAGAGCTTCTCTCTGTGCAGCACGGATGCGCAACAAGAGATCTGTCTGAGCAATCATCTCCAAAGCCCTAACCCTTATGGGCTTGATCCTTTCTTTGCGACTTAAGGCATCTGCCACCACATTCGCCTTTCCTGGATAATATTTGATTTCACAATCATAATCATTTAACAACTCAACCCATCGTCGCTGTCTCATGTTAAGCTCTTTCTGATCGAATATGTGCTGAAGGCTCTTGTGATCTGTAAATATTGTACAGTGAGTACCATACAGATAATGTCTCCAAATCTTCAAAGCAAACACCACTGCGCCTAATTCCAAATCATGCGTGGTGTAGTTCTTCTCATGAACCTTTAACTGGAGCGAAGCATAAGCGATAACCTTTTGTTGCTGCATTAGCACACAGCCCAATCCTTGACGCGAGGCGTCACAGTAGACCACGAAGTCATCGGTGCCTTCGGGTAGGGATAAAATAGGTGCATCGCAAAGCTTATTCTTGAGCAGCTGAAAAGCTTCCTCTTGTTTATCTCCCCATTCGTACTTCTTATCCATTTGAGTAAGGGAGGTCAGCGGTTGAGCAATTTTTGAAAAATCCTCAATAAATCTGCGATAATACCCTGCTAAACTCAAAAACTGTCGGATCTCGGTTGGCGTCTTCAGAGTTTCCCAATTCTTAATCGCCTCGATCTTGGTGGGATCCACATGAATTCCATCTTCATTCACCACGTGACCAAGGAATTGTACCTCACGCAACCAGAACTCGCACTTCAAGAACTTAGCATAAAGTTTCTCCTTCTTTAGCAGCTCTAAGATGGCTCTAAGGTGTTGCTCATGGTCTTCCTTTGTCCGCGAATAGATCAAAATATCATCGATAAACACAATCACGAATTTATCGAGATATGGCTTGCAGACTCGGTTCATCAAGTCCATAAATACTGTCGGCGCATTTGTCAAACCAAACGGCATCACTAGAAACTCGTAATGTCCATAACGAGTTCTAAAGGCAGTCTTCGGTATACTCTCTTCTTGAATCCGCAACTGGTGATAACCTGATCGAAGATCGATCTTGGAGTAGTAACTCGAACCCTGAAGTTGATTGAATAAATCATCAATCCTCGGCAAAGGATACCGATTCTTGATGGTTAACTTGTTTAGCTCTCGGTAGTCGATGCACAGACGAAAACTACCATCCGTCTTCTTGACAAATAGAACTGGAGCTCCCCAGGAGAGAAGCTTGGTCTAATGAATCCCTTGTCCAGAAGCTCCTGAAGCTGCATCGACAACTCTTGCATCTCAGAAGGCGCAAGTCGATAGGGTGCCTTGGCGACAGGTGCAACGCCTGTGTCACACCCCGACCAAGTATAACATACAAAACGTGGCGGAAACATCGGGGAGTGTTGTAACAGAATTAATTGTTTCAAATCCATGGCAAACAAAGTTGTATTTTATTTATTAAACAAGAGTTACATTGTCTTAACACAGGAAATACAGAGTTTATAACATAATTAAACAAAGTCTATCATCGTTTTTAGTCTCTAAGGCACAGGTCCGCCCTAGTGTCATGATCGTCATCCTATGGAAAAGCACCTGAAAACACATGTGAAAGTAGGTACGTCAGCATAAAAATGCCTGTGAGATACATAGGTTTTGTGAAAATAGGATTCATGACTTAGGTTTAAGAAAATGTTTAGTCATGAACCTTGTAATTTGATTTGTTTTGTAAATTGCTTGAAAAACAATAAGTTCAGATGATATGTATAAATAAGTGAATAATGTATGGTTAAATGAATAACCATGTAAAATGAGTTGTATAAAATAAACCGTATTGTAAGCCAAAATCTTGTGAAAACATGTTACTTGTATAAAATGTATAAGTCCAAAATGAATGATTTAAATAACGCTATGATATGTAATATAATACAAACACTTATATATAGGAAGTACCAGCGACGTATCCACCATGCTTGTATCATATTACTCACATCTCGTTACTTAAGTCACTTAAACAAACCACCAATGTATAAAGTCTATGTTTAAACCAATAGTCAGAAGTCCTTGTATAAACCATGTTAAATGTTGATAGTCCAAAAGTAGTCAAGTAATGTGTAACAAATGTTATGTATGGTAAGTAAAATAAGACTACTTAAACCATAAGTAAAAATGTACAAAACAAAGTATTTTGAATATATCAAAAAGTTATGTTTTGCAAAGTGATGCATGATACATTGATACAAACATTTATGTGGTAAGTTAACGCATACATTCAAGCCTTGAGACAGTCGGATAACCCTTTCAGTCAAGGTTATCAAAAGAATTGTATTCGGATTCAGTCATTCCTTCCATCCAAACAAACCCGAGATGTTAGGAATGGGATTTGTCAAGTCCTATGGTACCACTACTTACTCCCGAGCGGCGTAGCAAATGTTAATGAACGTAATAAAGACCCGTTTGTGCAAACCAAATGTCATAGTAGTTGCATACATGTCATATGAAAACAATGTACTAAGTATGCTAAGTTAACATACAAAGCAGAAAAGTCTTGTAAATCAATGTGCTAGCATGCTATCAGTCAACATACATAGCAGAAATGTAATGTAAAACAATGTACTAAGTATGCACACAATGGACATACATAGCATGAAATGTAATGAAATCATGTACTATAATGTACTAACAAACATAGTCGGTATATGATGTGAAAACAGGAAAGCATGAAAGTAACAAGTAGGCACATGTGTTTCACCCCAAAACAGTTTGGAAAACAGTAAAAGAGGGGTTTATGTACTCACTTGTGATTACTCAGTAGTCCTGGAGTGATAATCAAACAATGATAGTGATCACGGAATCAAACGGCACCTAATATAGGTAACTATGTTAATAAACCGGACCTAAATCGGAGGATTTGATAGAATGAGGGTTTGTAAACCAAATGAGTATGGAAACTCGTGTAATATGGTTTAACAAAGCCTACATACTAATTGAAACCTAACATAATTGTTTCCGACCCATTACGACCCGTTTAGGTAGCTTATGCTACTTTAACGCGTCGTTCGCGTGAAACGCGTTCGGACCGTCTAACTAGCCCTATGACAAGTGTTATATGCCTAAACATGTTACATAATCAGTTATGTGACAAAAGTTTAGGTTACATATGCTTAATTACCAATTATACATGAAAAGGGTATTCTGGTAATTTACCTAAGGCATATAAACTACCTATCATACAACTACTCAAACGATGTGACCATAAGGTATAACCTCGGAAGGTTATTCCCTACCTACTATGGTCACCTAATGTGTTTGGTCGGATCCTAATGATCGACCAAATGGGTCGGGTTCGAGGTATAAGCAATTTATTAGATCGCTTACCCTACGACCCTAGACAACGTGGTAATCAGTAGGCATAGTCCCAAGGGACTATAACCAACGTGATTACACTCACGTTGCGAAGTTCAAATGAACTTCGCATTGACCATAAACTGGTCAATGCAGAAAGTCAAACAAAGTTTGACTTTCAGACTCTAAAAGACTCGAAAAGCAATAAAAGAACGAAAGAATACTTACGAAGGGTCCCCGAATGCTAATTTCGATCCGAGAATCTCAGGTATGAAACAATGGTTTCAACTTAGAGTTTCTGTCACACCCCGACCACGTGGAACATACAAAACGTGGCGGAAATGTCGGGGAGTGTTGTAACAGAATTAATTGTTTCAAATCCATGGCAATTGAAGTTTCGTTTTATAGATTAAAAGTGTTACAATGTCTTAACAAACAAGAAATACAACATAATTAACTAGTCTTGCATCTTTTATTGTCACTAAAGCCCAAGTCTGCCTATGTGTATCTTGATCATCTTATGTAACAGTTCCTGAAAAACACATGTGAAAATAGGTACGTCAGCATAAAAATGCCTGTGAGATACATAGGTTTTGTGAAAATAGGTTTCATGACTTATGTTTAAGAAAATGTTTAGTCATGAACCTTGGTATTTGCTTTGCTTTGTAAATCATTTGAAAATCAATAAGATCAGATGATAAGTATAAATAAATGTAGGGTTAAATGAATAACCAAGTAAAATATGTTTGCATAAGATAAGATGTTTATAAATCAATGTCTTGTGAAAAGTATGTTATTTGTATAAAATGTTCTATGTCTCAAACTGAAATGATTCAAATAACGCTATGATATGTAATACCATACAAACACTTATATATAGGAAGTACCAGCGGCGTATCCACCATGCTTGTATCATATTACACACGCATCGTTACTTAATCACTTAATCAAACCAAACCAATGTAAGAAGTCTATGTTTAAATCAATTGTCAAATGTATTGGGTAATATGTCAAAGTGTTCATGTCAAGATGTAAATCATATCAAAATGTCTATGTCAAATATCCATGTCAAATGTCTATGTCAAATATCCATGTCAAACGTCTATGTCAAGATGTCATGTATGGCAAGTGAAATGTCTCAACTAAACCATATGCACAAAAACAAAGTATTGAAGTAAATCTTGGTTTAAATCAAAGTTATGTTTTGTGGGAAATGCATGATCAAATGTCAATCATGTTAAAATGTCTATGCCGAAATGTCTATGTCAAATGTCTATGTCAAAATGTCATGTAAAACGATGTACTAAGTAATGCACACAATTGGGCACACCTAGCATGAAACGTCATAAAATCATGTACTATAATGTACTAACGAACATAGCAGTATATGATGTTAAAACAGGAAAGCATGAAAGTAACAAGTAGGCACATGTGTTCCACCCCAAAACAGCTTGGAAAACAGTAAAAGAGGGGTCTATGTACTCACTTGAGATTGCTCAGAAGTCCTTGAGTAACAACCAAACAATGCAAGAGATCGCGGATATCAAACGGCACCTAATATAGGTAACTATGTTAATTAACCGGACCTAGATCGGAAGATCGGGTAGCATTAGGGTTTGTAAACCAAACGAGTGTAGAGACTCGTGTCATTTGGTTTAACAAAGCCTACATACTAAATGAAACCTAACATAATTGTTTACGACCCATTACGACCCGTTTAGGAAGCTTATGCTACTTTAACGCGTCGTTCGCGTGAAACGCGTTCGGACCGCCTAACTAGTCCTATGACAAGTGTTATATGCCTAAACATGTTACATAATCAGTTATGTGACAATAGTTTAGGTTACATATGCTTAATTACCAATTATACATGAAAAGGGTATTCTGGTAATTTACCTAAGGCATATAAACTACCTATCATACAACTACTTAAACGATGTGACCATAGGGTATAACCTCGGAAGGTTATTCCCTACCTACTATGGTCACCTAATGTGTTTGGTTGGATCCTAATGATCGACCAAACTGGGTCGGGTTCGAGGTATAAGCGATTCATCAGATCGCTTACCCTACGACCCTAGACAACGTGGTAATCAGTGGGCATAGTCCCAAGGGACTATGACCAACGTGATTACACTCACGTTGCGAAGTTCAAACGAACTTCGCATTGACCATTACTGGTCAACGCTGAAAGTCAAACAAAGTTTGACTTTCTGACTCGAAAAGCAATAAAATAAGGAAAAGAACGAAAGAATACTTACGAAGGGTCCCCGAATGCTAATCTAGATCTTAATAACTCAGGTATGAAACAATGGTTCCAACTTAGAGTCACTTAGATCAGATTCTAGTGGTTTTGGAGTAATGTGGGGTGGGGTATTTATAGTTTTCGGGTAACCGTTAAGATCGTTTGTCGAATATCGTGCCTTAATCGTATCCGTACAAGTGTCGGAAAGTTGTGGTGCCTAAAAATGATGTTTATCAGCTGAATATGCAAGTTGCAAGTGTGTGGTTGTGGTTAAAACAGCTGGTACACGCTGACTGTTCGTTCTGATCTGTTCTGGGAGTCTGACGCGGGCCGCCTAAGAATGTTAAGAAACTGAGGCGGGCCGCCTAGCTGTCTGATCAGCAAACTTCTTGCAGAATTGACAGTTTTGGTCCCTGCACGTGTTTAAGGCCATTTCCGACACTTCTAAGGCCCGTAAAGCCAACTTTAAGGCCCTAAAATGTTTCCTAAACATTGTGGGCATGAAACATGCTCAAAAATATGCCGGGTGTTGGTTCGTTTGGCCGTACGAACGCGATGTTCGCTTAATTACGACGGAATGCGCACAAGCGCGAAAAACGATCCAAATGACGAAACGAATGGATTTTTCTTATGCCGAACACTAAAATAAAATATTTTAGTGCTTATATAAATTTTTGGATGTCCGGATGTATTCAGAACGTAAGTTATGCGCGAAAATGCAAACTTGTGCACTTTTTGACACTTTTAGTCCCTGAATGACCCAAAAGTTTATTTTAGCATACCGAACCCCTCAAAGCCTATTTCTAAGCTATGTAAAGGATATTTATGGTATGTTTAACTTATGGTCATGTTCCGGAATGTCTGTTACAGTTCAAATTGGCATACTTTCGCAGTTTGTCAACTTTAGTCCCTGTAAGCGATTTAACTTTGATTTCACCACACCAAACCTTCCAAAACTTATATCTAAGTTATGTATAGGTTATTTAAGGTATGTTAAGCCTATTTCACTATTCCGGAGTGTTCGTTGCATTAAACTGGTTATATTTACGCATTAGTGCGCGTATAACCTTCCAGAAAGCGATTTAGAGCTTGAAATCGAACAAGAATTGATATGTGTAAACGATACATATATTTATACAAGTCCAAAGTATGAAATACAATATTTCATTGGTTTGGCATTTGTTTGATGGTTGAAATGACACAGGTGTTACAGTCTCCCCTACTTTAGGAAATTTCGTCCCGAAATTAATTCGTAGGAGTCTATTTGTGACTTTGTGTCAGATAACCACCAGAGATATGTGAAGCATAATCCTGTCATTTCCTTAACGGACATTCTTCAGAATGAAAATGAACAAACGGAGTCATTTTCCTCAACGAGTATTCTTCAGAGGCGGAAATGAAGGAATAATCAAACGGGGATTCATTTCCTTAACGGACAATTCTGAGAAACGAAAATGAACAAACGGAGTCATTTTCAACGGTTGCTTCCTCAGAAACGGAAATGAAAATGATAGACAAACGGATATTCATTTCCTCAACGGACAAATCTTCATAAACGAAAATGAACAAACGGAGTCATTTTCAACGGTTGCTTCCTCAGGTTCAGAAATGAAGGATTAAACAACGGATATTCATTTCCTCAACGGATAATCTTCAGAAACGAAAATGAACTAACGGAGTCATTTTCATCGGTTGTTTCCTCAGGTTCGGAAATGAAGGATGATAGACAAACGGATATTCATTTCCTCAACGGACAATTCTTCAGAAACGAAAATGAACAACAGAGTCATTTTCAACGGTTGCTTCCTCAGAAACGGAAATGAAAATGATAGACAAACGGATGTTCATTTCCTCAACGGATAATCTTCAGAAACGAAAATGAACAACAGAGTCATTTTCAACGGTTGCTTCCTCAGAAACGGAAATGAAAATGATAGACAAACGGATGTTCATTTCCTCAACGGATAATCTTCAGAAACGAAAATGAACTAACGGAGTCATTTTCAACGGTTGTTTCCTCAGGTTTGGAAATGAAGGATTAAATAAACGGATATTCATTTCCCTCGACGGATACTCTTTAGAACGAAAATGCACAAACGGAGTCATTTTCCTCAACGGTTATTCTTCGGAATTGGAAATGAAGGATTAAATAAATGGGTATTCATTTCCCTCGACGGATACTCTTCAGAAGTGAAAAATGAATAGCTAGTTCATTTTTCCTCAACGGATACTTCATCAGAATTGGAAATGAATAGGGTTAACTTCTAGGTACATGACAAAGCTCGCTGTGGTTTCTGTGCACTAAATTCCATAATTATGTATGCATCCATAATTACGCAATTCCTTGCATAGTCTGCACAGTTTGTCTTGTAATGCTCATAAGCACATAATCACATAGTTGTTTAATTGTTATTATCTTGTTATAGATTGCAATTAACTTGGCACCTCGTACTTCGTTTCTCTTGGAAGAAACGGGTACTTAGGATTTTCGTGAAAAACGCAAGAGATCATATAATGAAAGAAATTTGGGAGTAGTCCGTTCTTCAAGGAATGCGGTTCCTTGATTGTCGGTATTGTAGGGGATATGTTGTTTATACATACAATCACATAAATACATTGCAATGTAAATAAAAGATTTATTTATAAACAACGATAACAACTGTTTCTTGGATCTTGACAACAAAAGAAAATAATACATAAGACGTGATTATTTCTAAACGATGTTGTCTTCTGGTTGATCATATGCTCATCCCTGTGCTGGATTTGCATTAGCAAGCCTTGGGCAATTCCTACGAAAATGGCCCATCTCGCCACAGTTGTAGCAAGACCCCTGTGGAAAACGAGCTTGAGCAGGATTGTTGCCCGCTTGATTTGGTGCAGCTGCGGTTGGGCAAACCCTAGCTGTATGACCTATAAGTCCGCAAACTTGGCATGTGCGGCACTTCACCCCAGCATGATGATGTAGGCCACATTGGTTGCACAAGGGTGCAGTTCCGTTGTAGGGTTTCCTGGCAGGGGGTTGAGCTGGTTGGTTGGGGACGGCTTGATTATTGTGAGTAACCAAGGCAAAGTTCTGAGAAGCCTTTCGCTTCTTTGACCTCTTAGGGGATTCAGTCTGTTCATCCATGGTCTTTGATTCCTCGATTGAGTTCGATTCTTCGACCGGTTTCTTGTCACCTTTTCGGAAAAGTTTACCTTTCCTGATCTTTGATTCAGTCAAGGTTGCAGATAGCTCAATGGCCTGTCTAACTGTAGTAGGGTTGCTACCAGTCAAAATGTCTTGTATTGAATCAGGGAGGCCATCAATGTACTTTTCGATTGCCTTATCCAAAGGCGTGACCATGCTTGGGCATAACAGAGTTAACTCCTCATAACGGTCCGTGTAGGCTCGATGCTCACCGCTGTCTTGCTCCAGATTGTCGAATTCCCTTTCCAAAGCCCTGATCTCGTGTCGAGGACAGAATTCCTTCATCATAAGGGCCCTAAGTTCCGCCCATGTCTGTGCTAGTGCAACTTCTGCACCACGATCTCTCATAACACCGTTCCATCACGTAAGGGCTCTCTTCTGGAACACACTCGAAGCAAACACGACCTTGCGATTGTCAGGACACTGCACGTGGCGGAAAGTATTCTCAATGCTCTCGAACCATTGAAGAAGCCCAGTCGCTCCCTCAGAACCACTAAACTTGAGTGGTTTCGTCGAGTTAAAACTCTTGAAATTGCATGGACCATTGTTGTTGTTGTTGGCTTGATTCCATTGAGCAAAGAGGTTTGGGAATTGAGCAGCCATTTGCTGCGCAATGATTTCTGCCAGCTCGGCAGTCGCTATCTGGTTTTCGCGTCGAGGAGGCATTCTAAAAGAGGAAACATAAAAGGAAACGAGTGAGAGAATTAGACGAAAAGAATGAGATGAAACAAATTTGATGAAAGCAATGGATAGTGGTCATTTGTTTGTTACTACAAAGCAACAAACGACCTCGGTGAATAATCAAAGTAAATAGGTCAAAAATAATGTATCGCGAAGACATGCTCGCCTATAAGTGAACACTCATCCCAAGAATTCCCAGGTAAGCACAACTGGTCTCGCGTCTGGTTGAGATGTATACGAAGTGCTTGCCTAGACAGAAAACTCAGAATACAGGCATTCACCCTTCCAGTTTGCACGTGTTCACATTATTTAAACCCCAAAACCTTGACGAGATTTTTTTTTGAAAACTCAAAGGGGGTTCAAAACCTTATAACAGAGGGTTCAAAACCTAGTAATTAATCATCCTAGAACAGATGATTAGTTTTCAAAGCGGTTTCGAAAATTATGTTCTTGTTGTGGTAGTCGCCTAAGGATAGGTGACGGTATTGTTTTATGACTAAACGCAAGTAAACTCGCGTTAGGGTCCTAAGAAGGTTATAGACTAGGTCAAAGCATTACTAATAACCTAATTCCCTATAACCATTGGCTCTGATACCATCTTTTCTGTCACACCCCGACCACGTGGAACATACAAAACGTGGCGGAAATGTCGGGGAGTGTTGTAACAGAATTAATTGTTTCAAATCCATGGCAATTGAAGTTTCGTTTTATAGATTAAAAGTGTTACAATGTCTTAACAAACAAGAAATACAACATAATTAACTAGTCTTGCATCTTTTATTGTCACTAAAGCCCAAGTCTGCCTATGTGTATCTTGATCATCTTATGTAACAGTTCCTGAAAAACACATGTGAAAATAGGTACGTCAGCATAAAAATGCCTGTGAGATACATAGGTTTTGTGAAAATAGGTTTCATGACTTATGTTTAAGAAAATGTTTAGTCATGAACCTTGGTATTTGCTTTGCTTTGTAAATCATTTGAAAATCAATAAGATCAGATGATAAGTATAAATAAATGTAGGGTTAAATGAATAACCAAGTAAAATATGTTTGCATAAGATAAGATGTTTATAAATCAATGTCTTGTGAAAAGTATGTTATTTGTATAAAATGTTCTATGTCTCAAACTGAAATGATTCAAATAACGCTATGATATGTAATACCATACAAACACTTATATATAGGAAGTACCAGCGGCGTATCCACCATGCTTGTATCATATTACACACGCATCGTTACTTAATCACTTAATCAAACCAAACCAATGTAAGAAGTCTATGTTTAAATCAATTGTCAAATGTATTGGGTAATATGTCAAAGTGTTCATGTCAAGATGTAAATCATATCAAAATGTCTATGTCAAATATCCATGTCAAATGTCTATGTCAAATATCCATGTCAAACGTCTATGTCAAGATGTCATGTATGGCAAGTGAAATGTCTCAACTAAACCATATGCACAAAAACAAAGTATTGAAGTAAATCTTGGTTTAAATCAAAGTTATGTTTTGTGGGAAATGCATGATCAAATGTCAATCATGTTAAAATGTCTATGCCGAAATGTCTATGTCAAATGTCTATGTCAAAATGTCATGTAAAACGATGTACTAAGTAATGCACACAATTGGGCACACCTAGCATGAAATGTCATAAAATCATGTACTATAATGTACTAACGAACATAGCAGTATATGATGTTAAAACAGGAAAGCATGAAAGTAACAAGTAGGCACATGTGTTCCACCCCAAAACAGTTTGGAAAACAGTAAAAGAGGGGTCTATGTACTCACTTGAGATTGCTCAGAAGTCCTTGAGTAACAACCAAACAATGCTAGAGATCGCGGATATCAAACGGCACCTAATATAGGTAACTATGTTAATTAACCGGACCTAGATCGGAAGATCGGGTAGCATTAGGGTTTGTAAACCAAACGAGTGTAGAGACTCGTGTCATTTGGTTTAACAAAGCCTACATACTAAATGAAACCTAACATAATTGTTTACGACCCATTACGACCCGTTTAGGAAGCTTATGCTACTTTAACGCGTCGTTCGCGTGAAACGCGTTCGGACCGCCTAACTAGTCCTATGACAAGTGTTATATGCCTAAACATGTTACATAATCAGTTATGTGACAAAAGTTTAGGTTACATATGCTTAATTACCAATTATACATGAAAAGGGTATTCTGGTAATTTACCTAAGGCATATAAACTACCTATCATATAACTACTTAAACGATGTGACCATAGGGTATAACCTCGGAAGGTTATTCCCTACCTACTATGGTCACCTAATGTGTTTGGTCGGATCCTAATGATCGACCAAACTGGGTCGGGTTCGAGGTATAAGCGATTCATCAGATCGCTTACCCTACGACCCTAGACAACGTGGTAATCAGTGGGCATAGTCCCAAGGGACTATGACCAACGTGATTACACTCACGTTGCGAAGTTCAAACGAACTTCGCATTGACCATTACTGGTCAACGCTGAAAGTCAAACAAAGTTTGACTTTCTGACTCGAAAAGCAATAAAATAAGGAAAAGAAAGAAAGAATACTTACGAAGGGTCCCCGAATGCTAATCTAGATCTTAATAACTCAGGTATGAAACAATGGTTCCAACTTAGAGTCACTTAGATCAGATTCTAGTGGTTTTGGAGTAATGGGGGGTGGGGTATTTATAGTTTTCGGGTAACCGTTAAGATCGTTTGTCGAATATCGTGCCTTAATCGTATCCGTACAAGTGTCGGAAAGTTGTGGTGCCTAAAAATGATGTTTATCAGCTGAATATGCAAGTTGCAAGTGTGTGGTTGTGGTTAAAACAGCTGGTACACGCTGACTGTTCGTTCTGATCTGTTCTGGGAGTCTGACGCGGGCCGCCTAAGAATGTTAAGAAACTGAGGCGGGCCGCCTAGCTGTCTGATCAGCAAACTTCTTGCAGAATTGACAGTTTTGGTCCCTGCACGTGTTTAAGGCAATTTCCGACACTTCTAAGGCCCGTAAAGCCAACTTTAAGGCCCTAAAATGTTTCCTAAACATTGTGGGCATGAAACATGCTCAAAAATATGCCGGGTGTTGGTTCGTTTGGCCGTACGAACGCGATGTTCGCTTAATTACGACGGAATGCGCACAAGCGCGAAAAACGATCCAAATGACGAAACGAATGGATTTTTCTTATGCCGAACACTAAAATAAAATATTTTAGTGCTTACATAAATTTTTGGATGTCCGGATATATTCAGAACGTAAGTTATGCGCGAAAATGCAAACTTGTGCACTTTTTGACACTTTTAGTCCCTGAATGACCCAAAAGTTTATTTTAGCATACCGAACCCCTCAAAGCCTATTTCTAAGCTATGTAAAGGATATTTATGGTATATTTAACTTATGGTCATGTTCCAGAATGTCTGTTACAGTTCAAATTGGCATACTTTCGCAGTTTGTCAACTTTAGTCCCTGTAAGCGATTTAACTTTGATTTCACCACACCAAACCTTCCAAAACTTATATCTAAGTTATGTATAGGTTATTTAAGGTATGTTAAGCCTATTTCACTATTCCGGAGTGTTCGTTGCATTAAACTGGTTATATTTACGCATTAGTGCGCGTATAACCTTCCAGAAAGCGATTTAGAGCTTGAAATCGAACAAGAATTGATATGTGTAAACGATACATATATTTATACAAGTCCAAAGTATGAAATACAATATTTCATTGGTTTGGCATTTGTTTGATGGTTGAAATGACACAGGTGTTACATCTAAGATCAAAATTCTAGTGGTTTAAGCAATGGGGGGTATGGGGTATTTATAGTTTTCGGTCCACCGTTAAGATCGTTTCATTCAAACCGTGCTTTAATCGTAACCGTACAAGTGTTGGAACCTTATGCTGACTAAAGGATGATCCTTATCAGCTGACTAGACAATTGAGAATGTGTGGTGGTGGATCAAACAGCTGCAATCTGCTGTTAGAAACATTTAACCTGGTCAGAAGGTCGGACGCGGCCCGCGTGGGAAAGCACAGAAACTGAGGCGGGCCGCCTGGGCAGCTCAGATCAGAAATAAGTTTCAGAATCTACAGTTTTGGTCCCTGCACGTGTTTAAGGCCATTTCCGACACTTCTAAGGCCCGTAAAGCCAACTTTAAGGCCCTAAAATGTTGCCTAAACATTGTGGACATGAAACATGTTAAAAAATATGTCGGATGATGGTTCGTTTGGTCGTACGAACGCGATGTTCGCTTAATTACGACGGAATGCGCACAAGCGCGAAAAACGATCCAAATGACGCGACGAATGGATTTTTGGCATGCCAAACACTAAAGAATAATATAGTCATGCTTACATAAAATTTTGGAGGTCCAGATGTATTCAGAACGTAAGTTATGCGCGAAAGTGCAAACTTGTGCACTTTTTGACACTTTTAGTCCCTGAATGACCCAAAAGTTTATTTTAGCATACCGAACCCCTCAAAGCCTATTTCTAAGCTATGTAAAGGATATTTATGGTATGTTTAACTTATGGTCATGTTCCGGAATGTTCGTTACAGTTCAAATTGGCATACTTTCGCAGTTTGTCAAGTTTAGTCCCTGTAAACGAATTAACTTGTTTTTGCCATACCAAAGCCTTTAAAACTTATTTCTAAGTTATGTAAAGGTTATTTAAGGTATGTTGAGTATATGTTGATGTTCCGGAGTATTTGTCGCATTAAACTGATTACGTTTATGCATCAGTTTGCGTATAACTCTCTAGAAAGCGATGTAGAGTTTGAAATTACATAAAAGTCAAAACATGAAAAATGTAAAACACAACCAAACAAACATTGGGATCAAATAACATTGTTTTATTGATAATAGAACTGTTCATAATGATTACAAGCACGGATGTTACAGTCTCCCCTACTTGTGGAAATTTCGTCCCGAAATTTATTTAGAGGAAACTCGTGGAAAAAGATGTGGATATTTCGCCTTCATTTGATCTTCGCGTTCCCAAGTAAACTCGGGTCCACGTTTAGCTTCCCAACAAACTTTGACCAAAGGAATGCGCTTGCGTTTAAGCCACTTGACTTCACGTTCCATGATTTCCACAGGCTTCTCAACAAATTTCAGTGTTTTGCCAACACGAATTTCGTCAAGCAGTATGTGGAGGTTCTCATCAGCTAAACACCTCTTGAGATTGGACACGTGAAAAGTTGGATGAACATTTCCAAGTTCAGGAGGTAACTCAAGTCTGTAGGCTACCTTACTGATTCTTTCGACGATCTTGAATGGTCCAACGTATCTAGGTGCAAGTTTTCCTTTCTTTCCAAATCTGATCACACCTTTCCAAGGTGAGACCTTAAGTAATACTCGATCACCGACTTGAAATTCCAAAGGTTTGCGTTTTGGATCCGCGTAACTCTTCTGACGGCTCATAGCTGTCTGAAGGTTATCGCGAACTTTCTTGACCTTGTCAGTTGTCTCTAAAATGAGGGCAGGTCCAGTAAGTTGAGCCTCGCCAATCTCATTCCAGCAGACTGGTGAACGACATTTTCGACCATAGAGAGCCTCAAAAGGAGCCATTTTGATGCTGGTGTGATAACTGTTGTTGTAGGAGAATTCAATCAATTTAAGATGTGAATCCCAACTACCACCAAAATCGATCACACAAGCTCTAAGCATATCCTCCAGAGTCTGGATTGTTCTCTCAGATTGACCATCCGTTTGCGGATGATAAGCTGTGCTCAGATTAAGTTGGGTCCCCATAGCAGATTGCATGGTTCTCCAAAAATGAGAAGTGAAACGAGCATCTCTGTCAGAAATGATGTTCATAGGAACACCATGTCCAGCCACAATTTCATCTACATAGATTTGAGCAAGTCTGTCAGCAGGAAAATCCTCGTGGATTGGCAAGAAATGAGCTGACTTCGTAAGACGATCAACAACTACCCAGATGGCATCATAACCTTTCTTTGTGCGTGGAAGTTTGGTAACAAGATCCATAGTAATGTTTTCCCATTTCCAAACTGGGATCTCTGGTTGCACCAATAAACCCGAAGGACGTTGATGTTCAGCCTTAACCTTAAGACAAGTAAGGCATTTTGATACGTATAAGGCAATGTCTTTCTTCATACCAGGCCACCAATACTGAATACGAAGATCCTTATACATCTTATCTGAGCCCGGATGAATAGAAGAACGAGACTTATGGGCTTCATCCATAAGCAATGTACGAAGATCATCCTGGCTTGGGACCCACAAACGGTCCATGAAGTAATACAATCCATTGTCCTTCAGTTCCAGAGCAGGTGTTATGTGATAGGGAAATTCCTTATCCATCAAACCTTGTGAAACACAAGATTGTTGAGTCTGAGAAATGTGTGCTTGGATATCGGATTGAGCTTGAATAACAGATTGAACGCGTACACAATGAAGCTTAGTACGTTCCTTACGACTCAATGCATCAGCTACGACATTCGCCTTACCAGGATGGTAGCGAATTTCGCAGTCATAGTCGTTTAGCAGCTCAACCCAACGTCGTTGCCTCATGTTGAGTTCTTTCTAGTTGAAGATATGCTGAAGACTTTTGTGATCAGTGAAAACCACACATTTTGTACCGTACAAATAGTGTCTCCAGATCTTTAGAGCGAAAACAACTGCACCCAACTCAAGATCATGAGTGGTGTAGTTCTTCTCATGTATCTTCAACTGCCTCGATGCATATGCTATGACTTTGTTCCTTTGCATCAGGACACAGCCAAGACCCAATTTAGATGCATCACAATACACGACGAAGTCATCATTGCCCTCAGGCAAAGTTAGAACAGGCGCGTCGCAAAGCTTCCGCTTCAAGTGTTGAAAAGCTTCCTCTTGTTTGAATCCCCAATCAAAGGGCTTGTTCTTCTGAGTTAGAGCAGTTAGAGGAACTGCAATCTTCGAGAAGTTTTCTATGAAGCGGCGGTAATAACCCGCTAGACCAAGAAAAGAACGAACCTCAGTAGGAGTAGTAGGCGTATCCCAATCCTTAATCGCACTGATCTTGGAGGGATCTACATGAATACCTTGTTCGTTGATGATATGTCCTAAGAATTGAACTTCTTTAAGCCAGAATTCAAACTTGGAGAATTTGGCGAAAAGTTGCTCTTTCTTTAGGAGTTCCAGAGTAAGACGAAGATGTTGCTCGTGATCAGCTCGCGTCTTAGAGTAAATCAAGATGTCGTCAATAAAAACAATGACGAACTGATCCAAATAAGGTTTGCAGACCCTATTCATTAAGTCCATGAAAACAGCAGGAGCACTAGTCACACCGAATGGCATGACTGTGAACTCATAGTGCCCATACCGAGTACGGAACGCTGTTTTGGGAATATCTTCTTCATGCACCCGAAGTTGATGATACCCCGAACGTAGATCAATCTTCGAAAAATAAGAAGCGCCCTGTAACTGATCAAAGAGATCGTCTATGCGCGGTAGGGGATATCGATTCTTGATGGTAAGCTTGTTAAGCTCACGATAATCGATACACGTCCTAAAAGATCCATCCTTCTTCTTGACAAAAAGAACGGGAGTACCCCAGGGTGAAAAGCTAGGACGGATAAAACCTTTGTCAGAGAGTTCCTGCAGCTGCTTAGACAACTCTTGCATCTCAGACGGTGCAAGACGATATGGAGCTCTGGCAATGGGATTTGCACCAGGTACGAGATCAATGCGAAACTCTACTTGGCGTGCTGGAGGTAGACCAGGTAAATCTTCAGGGAATACTTCAGAATAATCCCGAACGACAGGAATATCTGAAATAGTCTTATCCTTGCCTTTATCTTCTGTAACATGTGCTAAGAAAGCCACATAGTTCTTCCGCAGATACTTCCGAGCTTTAAAACAAGACATGAGCTTGAGACCACCAGACGGTTTCTCACCTTGAACCTGTAGAATCTCGCCTGTCGAAAGCGGCACACGAACAATCTTCTCAAAACAAATTATCTCTGCGTGATGCTTGGATAACCAATCCATACCCACTATAACGTCGAAGCTTCCAAGTTGCATAGGCGTGAGGTCGATCGAAAAAAGATGATCGTTAAGATTCAGCTGGCAGTTGTGAAGAACATAATCAAGAATAATGGGTTCACCACTAGCAACCTCTACTGTCAAAGATTTACTTAGTTTCATTCTAGACACGCGAAGCATCGGCTCAAAAGACAATGACACAAAACTCTTATCGGCACCCGAATCAAAGAGAACAGATGCAGGCTGATTATTAATAAAGAACGTACCATTCACCACGTTATCATCCGCCTGCGCCTCTTGGGCATTCATGTTAAAGGCTCGGCCTCGAGCCGGAGCCTGATTCAGATTCTGGTTCTGGTTGGCTAGCCTTGGGCACCGGTTCCTGTAGTGGGTCAGATCCCCACAATTGTAGCACGAACCAGGAGGAAAATGAGGTCGTGCAGCTTAACCTTGTTGCTGAGCTAGAGGCTGAGCAACTTGTTGGGCTTGATTATGAACTGCCTGGTTCTGATTGACAGGAATGCGGCAGTTGACAGCAAGATGACCAGATCTTCCGCAGTTGGTACACTGACGACACTGGAGATGTGGTTGGTGATGGCCGTTACACCTGTTGCACAAAGGTGCATTGCCAAAATAAGGCTTCTTGGCTATTGGCTGCGCAGGCTGATTTGGTGCAGCTTGAGCCTGTGCAGTAACGGCATAGTTTTGGGAAGCCTTTCGCTTCCTAGAATTCTTTGAGGAACCAGAATTCTTCCCATTCTTGTTTTCACCCTTCTTACCATTCCCTTTGTCAGATGCCTGCTTCTTACCCTTGTCACCCTTCTTATGCAGCTTTCCCTTACGCACCTGTGACTCAGTCAGTGTCGCTGATAACTCGATCGCCTGACGGAGTGTGGCAGGGTTACTACCAGTAAGGATGTCTTGCACTGAGTCAGGTAGGCCGTCGATGTACCTTTCGATGGCCTTGTCGAGTGGGGTAACCATAGTCGGGCAAAGCAGACTCAACTCCTCAAACCTGTCAATATATGCCCTGTGCTCACCACTATCTTGCTTCAAATTATCAAACTCTTTCTCCAAGGCTCGCTGCTCATGACGAGGACAGAATTCCCTCATCATAAGGGCTCTAAGTTCAGCCCATGTCTGCGCGAGGGCAACTTCTGCACCTTGGTCCCTCATAACCCCGTTCCACCATGTCAAAGCCCTCTTCTGAAATACGCTCGAAGCAAACTCGACTTTGCGATTTTCGAGACACTGCACGTGGCGAAAAGTATTCTCTATGCTCTCAAACCACTGAAGAAGCCCAGTCGCTCCCTCAGACCCACTAAACTTGAGTGGTTTAGCTGAGTTAAAATCCTTGTATTTGCACGGACCATTGTTGTTGTTGTTGGCTTGTTGCCATTGAGCAAAGAGATTTGGGAATTGAGCAGCCATCTGCTGCGCAATAATTTCTGCCAGCTCGGCAGTTGCTATCTGGTTCTCGCGTCGAGGAGGCATTCTAAAAGAGGAAAACATGAAAAGAAACGAGTGAGATGATTGGATGAAGAGAAATGAGATGAAACGAAATCAACAAAAGCAAAGATGGTGGTCATTTGTCCATATCACAAAGTAAACAAACGACACACAGTGACTAATCAAAGTAAATGGATCAAAAATAATGTATTTCGAAGACATGCTCGCCTATAAGTGAACACTCATCCCAAGAATTCCCAGGTAAGCACAACTGGTCTCGCGTCTGGTTGAGATGTATACGAAGTGCTTGCCTAGACAGAAAACCCAGAATACAGGCATTCACCCTTCCAGTTTGCACGTGTTCACATTATTTAAAACCCAAAACCTTGACGAGATTTTTGAAAATTTGAAGGCACAAGGCCAAAAATTTAATTAAACTGGAAGGGTTCAAAACCATATAACAGAGGGTTCAAAACCTTACAATAGAGGGTTCAAAACCTTGTAATAAATCATTCAAAAACAGATGATTGTTTTTCAAAAATCGTTTTGAAAAATTTGGTTTTCGTTTTGATAATCACCTAAGGATAGGTGACGTGCATGTTTTAAGATCTAAACACAAATAACTTGTGTTAGGTTCCTAGAAAGGTTATAGTCTAGGTCAAAGCATTACTAATAACCTAATTCCCTATAACCATTGGCTCTGATACCAACTCTTCTGTCACACCCCGACCACGTATAACATACAAAACGTGGCGGAAACATCGGGGAGTGTTGTAACAGAATTAATTGTTTCAAATCCATGGCAAACAAAGTTGTATTTTATTTATTAAACAAGAGTTACATTGTCTTAACACAGGAAATACAGAGTTTATAACATAATTAAACAAAGTCTATCATCGTTTTTAGTCTCTAAGGCACAGGTCCGCCCTAGTGTCATGATCGTCATCCTATGGAAAAGCACCTGAAAACACATGTGAAAGTAGGTACGTCAGCATAAAAATGCCTGTGAGATACATAGGTTTTGTGAAAATAGGATTCATGACTTAGGTTTAAGAAAATGTTTAGTCATGAACCTTGTAATTTGATTTGTTTTGTAAATTGCTTGAAAAACAATAAGTTCAGATGATATGTATAAATAAGTGAATAATGTATGGTTAAATGAATAACCATGTAAAATGAGTTGTATAAAATAAACCGTATTGTAAGCCAAAATCTTGTGAAAACATGTTACTTGTATAAAATGTATAAGTCCAAAATGAATGATTTAAATAACGCTATGATATGTAATATAATACAAACACTTATATATAGGAAGTACCAGCGACGTATCCACCATGCTTGTATCATATTACTCACATCTCGTTACTTAAGTCACTTAAACAAACCACCAATGTATAAAGTCTATGTTTAAACCAATAGTCAGAAGTCCTTGTATAAACCATGTCAAATGTTGATAGTCCAAAAGTAGTCAAGTAATGTGTAACAAATGTTATGTATGGTAAGTAAAATAAGACTACTTAAACCATAAGTAAAAATGTACAAAACAAAGTATTTTGAATATATCAAAAAGTTATGTTTTGCAAAGTGATGCATGATACATTGATACAAACATTTATGTGGTAAGTTAACGCATACATTCAAGCCTTGAGACAGTCGGATAACCCTTTCAGTCAAGGTTATCAAAAGAATTGTATTCGGATTCAGTCATTCCTTACATCCAAACAAACCCGAGATGTTAGGAATGGGATTTGTCAAGTCCTATGGTACCACTACTTACTCCCGAGCGGCGTAGCAAATGTTAATGAACGTAATAAAGACCCGTTTGTGCAAACCAAATGTCATAGTAGTTGCATACATGTCATATGAAAACAATGTACTAAGTATGCTAAGTTAACATACAAAGCAGAAAAGTCTTGTAAATCAATGTGCTAGCATGCTATCAGTCAACATACATAGCAGAAATGTAATGTAAAACAATGTATTAAGTATGCACACAATGGACATACATAGCATGAAATGTAATGAAATCATGTACTATAATGTACTAACAAACATAGTCGGTATATGATGTGAAAACAGGAAAGCATGAAAGTAACAAGTAGGCACATGTGTTTCACCCCAAAACAGTTTGGAAAACAGTAAAAGAGGGGTTTATGTACTCACTTGTGATTACTCAGTAGTCCTGGAGTGATAATCAAACAATGATAGTGATCACGGAATCAAACGGCACCTAATATAGGTAACTATGTTAATAAACCGGACCTAAATCGGAGGATTTGATAGAATGAGGGTTTGTAAACCAAACGAGTATAGAAACTCGTGTAATATGGTTTAACAAAGCCTACATACTAATTGAAACCTAACATAATTGTTTCCGACCCATTACGACCCGTTTAGGTAGCTTATGCTACTTTAACGCGTCGTTCGCGTGAAACGCGTTCGGACCGTCTAACTAGCCCTATGACAAGTGTTATATGCCAAAACATGTTACATAATCAGTTATGTGACAAAAGTTTAGGTTACATATTCTTAATTACCAATTATACATGAAAAGGGTATTCTGGTAATTTACCTAAGGCATATAAACTACCTATCATACAACTACTCAAACGATGTGACCATAGGGTATAACCTCGGAAGGTTATTCCCTACCTACTATGGTCACCTAATGTGTTTGGTCGGATCCTAATGATCGACCAAATGGGTCGGGTTCGAGGTATAAGCGATTTATTAGATCGCTTACCCTACGACCCTAGACAACGTGGTAATCAGTAGGCATAGTCCCAAGGGACTATAACCAACGTGATTACACTCACGTTGCGAAGTTCAAATGAACTTCGCATTGACCATAAACTGGTCAATGCAGAAAGTCAAACAAAGTTTGACTTTCAGACTCTAAAAGTCTCGAAAAGCAATAAAAGAACGAAAGAATACTTACGAAGGGTCCCCGAATGCTAATTTCGATCCGAGAATCTCAGGTATGAAACAATGGTTTCAACTTAGAGTTTCTAAGATCAAAATTCTAGTGGTTTAAGCAATGGGGGGTATGGGGTATTTATAGTTTTCGGTCCACCGTTAAGATCGTTTCATGGAAACCGTGCTTTAATCGTAACCATACAAGTGTTGGAACCTTATGGTGACTAAAGGATGATCCTTATCAGCTGACTAGACAATTGAGAATGTGTGGTGGTGGATCAAACAGCTGCAATCTGCTGTTAGAAACATTTAACCTGGTCAGAAGGTCGGACGCGGCCCGCGTGGGAAAGCATAGAAACTGAGGCGGGCCGCCTGGGCAGCTCAGATCAGAAATAAGTTTCAGAATCTACAGTTTTGGTCCCTGCACGTGTTTAAGGCCATTTCCGACACTTCTAAGGCCCGTAAAGCCAACTTTAAGGCCCTAAAATGTTGCCTAAACATTGTGGACATGAAACATGTTAAAAAATATGCCGGATGATGGTTCGTTTGGTCGTACGAACGCGATGTTCGCTTAATTACGACGGAATGCGCACAAGCGCGAAAAACGATCCAAATGACGCGACGAATGGATTTTTGGCAAGCCAAACACTAAAGAATAATATAGTCATGCTTACATAAATTTTTGGAGGTCCGGATGTATTCAGAACGTAAGTTATGCGCGAAAGTGCAAACTTGTGCACTTTTTGACACTTTTAGTCCCTGAATGACCCAAAAGTTTATTTTAGCATACCAAACCCCTCAAAGCCTATTTCTAAGCTATGTAAAGGATATTTATGGTATGTTTAACTTATGGTCATGTTCCGGAATGTTCGTTACAGTTCAAATTGGCATACTTTCGCAGTTTGTCAAGTTTAGTCCCTGTAAACGAATTAACTTGTTTTTGCCATACCAAAGCCTTTAAAACTTATTTCTAAGTTATGTAAAGGTTATTTAAGGTATGTTGAGTATATGTTGATGTTCCGGAGTATTTTTCGCATTAAACTGATTACGTTTACGCATCAGTTTGCATATAACTCTCCAGAAAGCGATGTAGAGTTTGAAATTACATAAAAGTCAAAACATGAAAAATGTAAAACACAACCAAACAAACATTGGGATCAAATAACATTGTTTTATTGATAATAGAACTGTTCATAATGATTACAAGCACGGATGTTACAGCCTGGAACCAAGTCAATATGGAATTCGACTTGTCGTTGGGGCCGTAATCCTGGCAAGTCTTCGGGGAAGACTTCAGGATATTCCCTTACCACAAGGATACCTTCGAGCTTTGGTTCTTCGGCTTCTTTATCGACTACGTGAGCCAAGAAGGCAACACATCCATTACAGATAAACTTTTGTGCCTTCAAACAGCTGATAATCCGTAGAGGCATATCATGCTTTTCTCCATGTACCACAATCATTTCTCCATTCGCCATCGGGATGCGGATAATCTTCTCATGGCATGCGATCTCAGCTCGGTTACTTGACAACCAATCCATTCCAACCACTACGTTGAAGCTTCCCAATTCAACTGGCAGCAGATTAAGCGTAAACTCACGCTCTCCAAGCTCTATCACACAGCCTCTAATCACTTCGTTTGCTTCTACTAGCTTCCCATTAGCTAGTTCTATCGAATACGGGAATCTAACTTACTGGCAACTAATCCAAGTATATCCTTAAATTCTAGGGATACGAAGCTATAGTAGGCACCAGTATCAAATAGCACAGATGAAAAATGTTGATTGATAGGGAACGTACCAGTGACTACGTTCGGATCTTGACGAGCTTCCCTAGCTCCAATGTTGAAAACTCTTCCTTGAGCTTGGTTGTTCTTTGGGCAATCCCGCTTGAAGTGCCCTACATCACCACAGCTAAAGCAACCTTGGCCGTTCCCAGTACCACCCTGATTGTTGTTTTGGTTGCGTCTTTCTTGATTGTTGGTATTATTCCCTCCGCGGTTTCCATTTCCCGCCTGATTCCCATTTCCATTCCGGTTTTCATTACCTCCCTGGTTATTTCTATTCCCATAACCATTTCCACCACGGTTACCATTGCCATTGCCATTTCCATTTCTTCTCTGACCATCATTCCCACGACCATTACCAACCCAACACGTTTCCTTAGAATGACCGTTCTTTCCATAGGATTCACATTTCCTAAACCTACACTGGCCGGCATGATGAAACTGACATACATCACATTTGGGTAGGGTGCCCATGTATCCCTTCCCTTTGTTCTCAGCAGTAGCAGCACCAGTCCTGGCCTTGGCTGGTGGGTTAGCATATCTCCGCTTGTTAGTACCACTGTTGTTTCCTTGGGTACCCTTCTTGAAATTCGAGAACTTCCTTTTGTTCTCTCCAGACGACTCGACATGAGTCTCTTTCTTCTTTTGCTCAGAGATTGAAAACTTGCCCAATCTGACTGCTTCTTCAGTCAGTGCCACACTCAAGTCGATTGCTTCAGTGATCGTTGAAGGCTTAGAAGTCGTCACCATGCTCAGTATTTGGGGTGCCAATCCCCAAATGAAACGTTCGACTCGCTTGAACTCTGGCTCTACCATGTAAGGGACAACACGAGATAAATCATGGAATCTCTGCACGTACTCAGCTATCTTAGGTCCATCCATTTTCAGATTCCAAAACTCGATTTCCAACTTCTGAATTTCAGCCCTTGAACAGTACTTCTTACGCATCAGCTCTTTCATCTCATCCCAAGTCATAGCATATGATGCCGCCTCACCTAGAGACTGAACCTGAAGGTTCCACCACGATAGAGCTCCATCTAGGAATAGTCCAAAAATGTAGGTGACTTGATGCTCCAGCGCACACTTACTCATTCGCAGCACGGAATCTGTCTTCTCAGCCCATCTTACAAAAGCTACAGCACCTCCAGTGCCGTCAAAGTTCAGAGGCTTGCAGTCAAGGAACTACTTGTAAGTACAGCCTGTACAAGCAACATCATTCACAGAAAGCAATTAGCAGAACGCATATGGAAATGTCCACATGTATTGTAATGTGTCTTAGGTGACTTAAACATTACCGTGAGGTGGGTTATTTCCTGAGGTGCCTCCGCTGTGTTCAGAGCGTAGGGCCTCATGTTGTGTGATTTCCTGTGAAATCTGTTCATGTAGTTCTGCCTCTGTTGTGGGCAACTGAGTGTTCCTTCGAGGATGCATCTTCTAAAAAGAAGATTGGATAGGTCAGATCTTATTAAAGACTCAAGCACATAAGCATCTACTTAACGAATAAGACCTAGTGGGTGTATATACATAGGTATATAAGCAATCATCATAACAAGCAATCATATAATATCACAATCATAGCACAAACATGTAATTTAACAACGTGTTTAATGAGAACATGGTGATTGAGCTTTCATTAATCATCGACCACAAAGTATTGTTACATGTTTTACAAGAGTATCATATCAAAAGGATCACAGGGTCACACTACCCTTGTCCAACAAGTCTACCAATCTACAAAAGTCACATAATCAAAAGGTGGTCTCCAAAAGGCTTCACAAGCTCAACTCAATAGTGGTGCTCTCATCAAAAGCAATGATACCTACATAAAACCAAAAACCAACTATGCTGATGGTGCTGGTGGTGGTGGTGGTGGAGGAGGTGGAGGAAAGAAAAGCAAACTGCGTACATGCGCAAGCTCCTCCTCAAGCTCATATACATGACGCAGCAGATAACTGATCTTCTGCTCGACAGTGAGAAATCAAGCATCAAACTCTGGAAAAGGAGTAAGAGGTGTAGGTGGATGTGAAAATGGAGATGGTGATGAACGAGGGGGAACAAAAGCAGGCTAGCAAGGACACAGAAAAGGACACGGTGTCATCTCAAGCTCCAAAATCCTACGACTCATAATCTCAAACTGAAGCTGAAGTGATAAAAGTAACTCATCCCGTGTATAACCAACAAAATGTGAGGGATGGTAGGGATCTGAAATCGGCATGGTGTACGGTGGGAACCATCGGAATGGCTCATCGAGTGGTGAAGAAGTAAAAGGAGTAAACGGTGCAGACTGGGGAATGTGTGGAAAAGTTACCTAAACATGAGGGTCATGACTAGGCTGCTGGCCTGAAGTACCTTCCCTTGGATGGGGTGCGGGTATATCCTAAAGGAAGACGATAGGTAAATCATCACGATGGACATCAGACTCCACAGGATGAAAAAGGAGCAACATCAGCGGGTGCGGGTACAAGTGGAGGAATGAATGGCTCAATAACAGGAGGGTCAACGGGTGCAGGAACTGGATCAGGTATGAGGAGTGCAATGTCAGGTAAACCAAATGGAATAGGGTCATGATCAAGCAAGGGCTCAGGATCAGCAGGTGTAATATCGGGCCGATCAATAGGAACAAAATCCAGCTCAAGATTAAACTCGGGATCGTGTGGAGGGGATGGTGCAACTGACAAGGCTATCATCATCAGAATCAGTGGCGTAGCGTCGCAATCCAACTGCCTGCAAGGCGGAAGATGTCACAGACTCAAAGGAATCTGAGACAGAGTGCAAACTAGAGTCAGAGGAAATCTCAATAACGGGAACCTCGAGAGGTGGACTAGCAACAACGTCCTCATCTAGCTCTCCATCACCATGGGCATCATCAGGGGGACCACCAACAAATAGGTCAACATCATCATCGAACAGATCATCAAAAGGCCAATCCTCAGGAGGGATGACCACTAAAGGAACAGGAGCGAGGATCTGTGCTACAATATGCTCACCATCAGGATGCCCGATGATAAGATGATCATGGACTGGAATGGGAATAACAAAAGGATCCTCGTTTGGAATACCATCAGTAAGCGGTAAGTCATCTCCAAAATCAGGCAACGCAAACGGCTGAAAGTCGTCGTCGTCTGATAGCATATCTGGGTCGCTCTCAGTATCTGAGGTAAAGATCTCCGGCTCTGGTGCGATCTCGTCATCGGACACAATAGCCATAGGGTCATCAGTATCGGACAATCCGCTCTCGGATGAAGACATAGTGTCTGTAACATAACAATCATAACATATGCACATATATTAACCACTATCATTTAGCATGCAATTAAAGACAATGTATCATGAAATCATGTATCCTCGTTATTCCTCACGAATCCCTTTTATCCTTCCTAGTCTCCCAGACTAAACCACCTAGTGTCCTAGACTAAACCACCTAGTCTCCCAGACTAAACCACATAGTCTCCCAGACTAAACCACCTAGTCTCCCATACTAAACCACATATGTAAACCTTGAAATCGTGTTTCTTGTCTTTCCGTTTGTAAAAATGTTTGTTTCCCTGGATCTGGGCGTTTCGTGTATGCAATGAAAACATGTTGTAAAAATATTTTCGTGAGAGCCCTAATGATTGTAGTCTAGACTCGAGAAGGAATCCTAGTTCGCTACAATCGAAGATCTGATACCAAACTGTCACACCTGACTTTTGCGGAAGCGTGATTATGTGTGACTTGCTTAATATCATTGCATTCAACCATAACAAACAACTATATGATAAAACTAAAGATGATCATCCATTAAATAAGTTTAAAATATCACAAACAACATTGTTTTGAAATCCCAACACAGACTTTGAATCCATTTTACAAACCATGCAGATAGTTTTAGAGTTCCCTAAGGACTCGACAAGAGACTTTAGATAAAACCAGACTTTGAAGGGTGTGTCTTATCTAGGATAAGACACACCATCCAAACCCTTAGACTTTGGATGACATCTTTTATTCCCATCATTACTTGAAACCTCCAAACGCCCGCCAGATCCACATCTAATTCCCTGAAATACATGTAGTTTGAAAACATCAACAAAAGTTGAGCGAGTTCATGTGTTTTGTGAGTGTGCACGAATAAACCTTTGTAATCAATGAAAGTATGTATGTTTGTTTGTAAAACCCTAGTATGAAAGCAACAAGGAAACAAAGAACAGATCGATTAATGGTTTGCAAGGCCATTAATATGTGTGACGTGATGCAGGAAGGCTCAAACCTAGCAGATTTTGTACCGGGCTTCTGGCTGTAAGACATAGTCACCTCATGGGCCAAACCCTGGTCCACGTGGGCGGGGCTCGCTACACCCAAATAGATCTATCACTCATGTCCCTCGGTCCTACTACGAGGATTAATGGTCTTAAGCGTTGTACCCACCACTCACATGATCTAGCAGTACCTTTTCTTAGCTAACTATACCACATATAAACGTTTGTAAATAGTTTATAACATGTACTTCACCCCCGAAGTTATAAAACTGAAAACAGTTAAAAGAAAAGGGGGGGGGGGGGGGCATGAACTCACAGTCTTGCGTTCACTCAAAGCTTCTTCCGGTGTACACGACTACCTACAACGTACTATGGTTTATTAGACGAGCGGGTCGTGCCTTGACTTTGTATTAATTAGTGTCTTTGACTTACGCTCTTTGTGTCTTCAATACTATTCCATGTTATATATTTATTTGTTAAAATAATAAAATATTTTAACTTAAATTATATTTATCAAATTTTGGAATATTAGTTAAAATAATATATTTTAACTTGTTACTTTTCAAATATTCAAATATGTATATCCTTCCCTAGGATGGGCGTATTTGTATTCTTATACTTGTATATTTTTGCCATGTATTGGTGTCGTATTCCGGTGTGTATCCATACGTACGAGAATACATATTTTCTATTGTGTTTACTAAGTATTTTATACTTAACTTTTCTGGAATAATATTTCTAATAAAAATACATCAATATATATTTCCAAAATATATATATTTTGAGAAATATTATTTAGAATAATTACTTATAATTTTTCCTTGGCAAAAATATTTATAACCTTCGTATAAGTCTCAAAAATAATATATTTTTAAGTTTAGCTTGGAAAATATATATAAATTTATTTTTCATCCAAAAATAATGTATCTCATGCTTATTCAAGAAAATATATATTTTCTTCCCAAAAATAATATATTTTCTAATAATTCCAACAAAAATAATATATTTTCTCCTTGTCAAAAATATGATATAGTTTGTATTAATTGTAAAAATTATATTTTTGTTCTCTTGGTGTCCAAAATATTTATTACCAAAATATACTTATGAATAAATTTTCCGGAATATTTTGTAAGTTATATTCCTTTGTTCGGTTTCTCCAATATTGTGGGTATAATTTGTATATTCATATTCTTGAGATTTTGGTAATATTTTGGATTTTAATTTCTTGGTATTTTGATGAGTTATATTATTTCAAGTCCTAAAATAATATAACTAATACACATAATATACAAATAATCACACACATGGTGACATCTAAATATATATTTCTCTAAATACATATTTAGTCACTTTTATTTATAAAAATCAACCTCCAATATTTATAATTTTTGTAACAAAAATTATGGCAAACTTTATGTGAAAATCCATGGTTTGAAATATACTTATAAATATTTGTTTAGAAATATTTTTCTAAGTGTTTAATTTTTAGAAAAATTTTGCCATAGTTTCCCCTAAAAATGGAGGTTTCCATGCCTTCATGGCATATCATTTTCTTTTATAAATCAATACAATCATCAACAAATCAATCTATACTTACCAATTTGCCAAAAGCAACCATAAACTACTAACTCATGAACTTGAAAATTTATAAAAATGTGTAGTAACTTACTAGTGTATTTAGTGGGTCTAGTAACCCTTTAAAGTGTGGTTGTTTATTTAAAAACATCATTTTTGAAGAATCTAGATCTTTACAACTTGTAATCACATTCTCTAAAAATGCCTCTTCTTGGATTTTTCTTGTTACACATGTGTTTCTACACTTGTTAACCTCTAAAAACATGGTTGATTTCTTTAAGAACCAAGATTAAGTAAACTTTATATTTTTAACTTAATTTTCTTGAAAAATCATTCTTGAAATCTTAGATCTACAAGACTTACATCTTACTTTAATCATCACTTTACAAGAAAATAATACATTCTTTCAAGTTCATGACTTATGTGAGGATGATCCATTAATCTCTAACACTTTCATCCTCTCATCTTGCTAGATTATGTTTTTAATCATCATCTAGCAAGATCATATGATGATCTAAATCATTTACATAAGTAAACAACAATCAACAAGTATAACAACACATAAACATCAAGACTTCTTATGATTTTAAGCTTATGTTCATGTTTCATCTTGTTGATTCTTAATGTTCTTCAAGATTAACATCATGTATCACCTTTTAACCACTTAAACAAGATGTAAAATGAAGAGTATAGTGTTCTTACCACTAGCTCAAGGCTAGGGATGATCAAGAGAAGAAAAGAAGTGGATAAAAGCAAATGGTGAAGGTCCTTCAACTTCCGAAAGCTCCTAGCTTCTTTGTGCACCTTCTAACACCTTGGTGTATGCTTGGAATTGGATGAAGATGATTGAATGATGGTGATGATGTTGTTGTTGTTTTCGTCCGAACCCAAGAAGAAAGGAAGAGAGAAGAAGTGGTGTGTGGTGTGTTGTGATGAAATGAAGCTTATGTTCACAAGGTTAACTCTTATAACCATTAACTCATATTTTCCTTTGGTTTTTATGTCTAATAAAGAGAAACAAGATCCAATTTAATAATCATATAAAATCTTGGTGTGGGCCCTTATGTTGGCCGATCCATAGGTGGTGGGGGGGGGGTATAGGTCTTGGTTTAAACCAAGTTAGATTTCATAGTTAGATTTTAAGTGTTCTAGTTAGGGATTTAGTTAGTTGTATGATTTATGGTGTGTTATGATGTTCGGGGACCATAACTAGCTTGGTAATGTTAAAACAGTGCTTCTAGTGAAAATTTGGTGTTTCGGGTAGTGTCCGGTTGTTCAGTTGGTTACCGGTTCGTTAAGGTGCTAAGCTATGCAGTTTAGTGTGCTTTATGTTACTTTTTGTGATAGTTTTGATTCCCGACACTTAGGAAAGCATTCAGGACCATTTAACCATATTTCTGCATAATATTAGAGTGTTTAAATGCTGAATTTGCTGATTTTCTCCAGAATTCTGCAGTTTATGTGAGTTTTAGGCACTTTCCGGCACTTAAACTATCTTTAGGAAGGCAGTTTTGTGTTCCTTACTTTCCTACACACTATACTAGTGTAATACTTGGTTTTTGGCTCATTCTGTGTCTCAAAACATTGTCTGTCTATGTACTGAATTCCGTCAGCATTTTTCTGATTTGCCTGATAACTGTGCTAACTGTGTTTCGTGCATCATTTGAGTCAATAAAGTTCTCATGCAATAATGATATGAAATTAAGCAATATGTGATGCACATGTATCTTTATGGCAATAATCAGAAAGCAATTCAAGTTATTAATTGTAATTCAACACAGTCATTAAGCACTAATCATGGTTTAATAGTTGTAGGGATACCTGGAATTTTGACTGTTGTCACAATAACTGAACACAAACCCACTTTATTAGTTGTTAACTTGGTTTTCTAAAATAAACTCTAAAACAATCTAATTTTACTTTCCGTACATATTGCAAATCGTGAACAGTAATTTGTTCAACAACGCTTTTCACAGTACTCCTCATGGTTCGACACCAGACTTACCATATCTATTAAGGTAATTGAGACCAAGTTTCATTCTTATCTTTGATTGGCACTTTGACACTAATCAATGTTCGACAACAATTTAGGAAAAAGTAAAAATTGCTTGGGTTGTTCAAGGTGTTTGTCTCGTTTTGGTTTTGCCAATACGAGCTGTTTGGATCGGAGGCTCCAAGTATTCATGATTTTTTATAGATTGTTTTTCCAAAAAAAAATTATCAAAAGAAGATGGAGAAGAAAATGTGGTTTGAGAGTTTCGAGGTAAAATTCATAAAATATGGTTGTTTATATATAGGGGAATTAACTTTTTTTAAACATCAGTCCCTTTTCACACTATTTCCAATCACACCGTTGATAACACCCATAGAGCGGTGTTTCACTTTCGGTAATGCCCCAGGACTGCCACCTTACTTGGGGAGATGGACCTTGACATACAGTCTTGGCAAATTTTGTCTCTTAAGCAATGTACTAGGGCCTCAAAGCCTTTGTTTTACCTGAACAAATTAGTGCTGACACTAGTAAGAAGACACATATTTCGAAGAAGAATAATAAGCATTTTAATTCAAATCTTTTATAACTTTTATTGATATTTGCAATAAATTTATATAATTTATTTTTTTAATGACCAACAAATAAAGTCCGACTACCCGGGGTAACCCAATGGAAAAGGCGACTTGATGTATTGCAAAATACATCTAGTTTTCGTGTATAGTTTATACAGTTTTCGTTTTGCTTTGTGTAGTCTTAGTTATGTTTTAGCATTGTATTTAGTAGTTTGTGATTTTTAGGGCTCAGGAAGCTTAAAAGAGTAAAAATGAGTTGAATTGGAGAAAATCGAGCCACTGACGAATCACAAGTGTCCGAAAGATAAACAAACGAAGAATTAGGGTTTCCGGCGAACTCCCAATGTGATGACCGTGGTGGAATTAGGGTTTGGGGGTGTTCAATTGAAGAAGAAGATAAGATGAATGTAGGGAGTTTATGAGGGTGTTTGGGGTTCCTTATTTTGAGGGTAAAAGGACTTTTGAAGGGCAAAATTCCTTTTGAAAGTGTTTGGCTTTTCTTCTTTTGTGAGAGGGATTTGCCAAAAGTCAGGAATTCATGACTTATTTTGGCCAAAAGGACTTTTCAAAAGTTGAAAATAAACTAAGCCAAACATGCCCTATTTAAGGGTTGGTGAATTGATATAAATGCTTGTCATGTGAGGGTCACATGTATAGTTTTTAACCAAGTAAATGAATCACGTTAGTGATGAAGGGCAAAAGAACTAAAAAAAACCGTTAGGCTCAAATATCAAAAGATTTCTTTTTAAGTTAGTAGGGTTAAAAAGGACACGACGCATGGGCCGAAATCATAATTTACTCTTCTTACAAATCCAAAATAAGCTACAACCCAAACACCCCCCCTTAGACCACCCGTAGTGGGGCGGTATTTTAAAAAAAAAATTGAAAAAAAACGCCCTCCCTCCCACTACACCCGGCGTTATAGGCGTTTTTTTTTTGAAAAAAAATTTGATGTTAGCGTTTTAATTATAACGCTGAATTTGCTTGCATGTGGCCACATGGTGGGGTCCAAGGTTTTGACTAGCCGGCGTTTTATTTGAATAATGTGCAAGGGTCAAATGCAATAATGGATGTGGCCAATGGGAGACTTCCAAGTGTAGTGCCATTTTTTTTTTCTTTTCTCTATAAAAAATAATTGTTTATTGATTGGAAGGGGCGTTATTGGAATAATGCCCCACTACGCCACTTTTGCAATAACGCCCCATGCTGACTGGGATGACACGTGTCGAATAATGCCCATGGTGGGGGCATTATTTTGTTTAACCACTACCGGTGGTCTTAGTATATTCGCACGGCAATTTTGAATCAAGCTTTTCTTTCCCCCCAGTAAACGATCGGACTGAAGAATGGCAGAAGAGTTAAGCCTAGGGATCTTAATCGATGTTGTAGACGAAGAATGGATGAGAGATACTCTCCCTGACGACGGTTTTTTTACTTCTATTCTCATCTCTTCTTCTAATTATTAAAATATTTTCCCTGATTTTTACATATTTGGCTTACAGATCTTGAGTTACCTCCGGCACTCCTCCCTCGGAATGATGATGCCGAAGATTCCAGTATGTTCTCTGAAACCTAAATTTCCATTTCTTCCTATTTTTGGTGATTGTTTTGGGAATATCAACTTCAATTAGGGTTTTTGTTAGGAATACGTATAGATTTGAAAAATTAGGGTTTTTTTTTCTGTTGAAATTAATCTTATTTACCTATGTTATTTTTGACATCTTCTGATTGTTTCTGTTGAAATGACTCTTTTGTTGCATAATGATGGCCTTTATACTTGTTTCCCTCCTCCCTGTTGTTTAAATTTCTCAAATAGTTTTGTAAACCATTATTACAATTAACAAAAAGGATTCAGGGGCGGATAGATGATCAAGCTTCCAAGTCGTATAGAGGTTTTTCTTTCGACTACAACTAGGGAGTCAGCCTTACGTTTGCCTCAGCAAAACTCGTTTGTCAGAAAGGAAATTTCAATGAATTCTAATGGTTGCAGTCAAGGTTTAAAAAAACGGAAACGAGTGTCGAGGCGTTTTCCATTTGCCTCACGAGGTGAACCAAGGCGTAAGCTCGAGGCGGAATTAAAAAATAAATATAAATATTATATATCTTATATCTTATAAAAATAGTAATACTAACCAAATTCATCAAAATAATCAAAAACACACATAAAAAAGACATAAATTGCTTGAAATTGACACAAAAACTCAAAACCATCAAAAACAAATATCAAAGACCCCTGAGGCGCAGCCTTTTTAGCGCCTCAGCCCCTCTAAGGCGCACATACAGTATTAACCCCCTGAGACGCGCCTCAGAATCGTTTTTTGGCCGTTTTGCCTTGAGGCGCGCCTCGAGGCGCACACCTCAACCGTTTTTTAAAACCATGGTTGCAGTGTTTGTTAATTGTTAGTAAATGGAGTCACTGACACAATGTATATATCTAGTTAATCTGTTGTATTAGTAAATAAAGTTGGTTCCTATAAAACACTAATCGAAGCTCAACCATTGAAGTCTATACTCCCTTTAAATGCTTAAATATTAAAGTAAAATTACCAAATCATGTATTTTACTTGCCAAATGTTGCCTGAATCGAAGTATTTATTGCATCTGCAGAGCAAGTTTTTTTTTCTTTGGTTGGGTTATTTGGGAAACTGGGCCTATACCCTGTAGAATTGTTTGTATGTTTGTTGCTTACAATGAGCATGTTCAACAGATCATGAAGCAGCACAAGTGGATGGAGATACATGGCAGGATCTTGCACTGGGAACAACTCAATAGTACAGCGGTGGCATGCTGTTTTGCATCTTTAGTTTGCAGTTGGATGTGAAAACAAATTCTTATCATGTAATAGACTTTTTTTTGCCCCACTAAATCAGTTTACTTGAAAAAAGACATTATCTTTGTATAATATATGTTTATGAGATTGTACTTGATACATAAATTGTGACAAAAAGAAAAAAAGAGGGACAAAAGTTGTTACAAGTCGGAGAAAAAATCGATTAATTGAACTATATGAAGAATATAGAAAAACTAGTAGTAAGGCTCAAGACACAAAAGGCGAGCATGTCATCTAGACGAAGCTTAAAAAGCACATGTTTGAGACAATCAAGACGCTTGTTTGGTTTAGGCTCATGTAACTGTTATTTGAAAAACCGCACTTTCTAGACAAGCAAGACACACGTTCCTTCCACGCCATTTATAAATGTTTTAAACTTGTTCTTGGCTGGTTTGAACTAGTTTTGGTCAGATTGGTTTTTGGCTGTCAAATAGTTTGAAACTACTTTTCGCCTAATAATTTTTTAAGGTGCGCCTTGCTAGACTCAAGGTGGTTTTGCCTTGAGTGCCTAGGCATGCGCCTTTGGCGCTTTAACTATATAATGGTATAGTTCTATTTTTTTTATTTTTTTTTATAGTTTACCCTTCTCAATTTTGATTTCAATTATATACATTTACAAAATTCAATTAACCAAACAGAACCATTAGAAAAGGGATCACAGTGATTATTGTTTTTTTCTTTAAGATCTTCTCTGTTATGATCTTTTTTGCTTCGTCAAAACACAATTTATATAAAACTTGACCCTCTTAAGACATAGGTTTATTAACCAAGCCGGTAGGTTTTACAGCTTTGTTAGCCGAAACTCAGTTATTGTTCAGTTATATGGGTTAAGACTACAGCGAACCTCTTTAAGTCCGAGCCTTGAGGCCTAATTGGCCAATAATGCATGTTACAGGTGGTGGGTCAAATGGTAAGTACCCAAGAAATAAATTCTTTGTGCAGTTTGTTTCAACAAATAACAGGTAAAAGTAATACAGTTGACGAAACCACAAAAAGACCAATCACACACTGCAATGTGCCAAACAAGTAAATCATGTCAGATTTCACCAAATCCATTTCATCTGTAAACTCTTCAGACACCAGACTAAAGCCGAACCCAACTACTACTATACCCAGTAGCAAAACTGTGTAGAAAACTAGCGTTTTTTCACACGACCATTGGTTGGTTGGTTCATTACTCCAATAATAAACCTTTTGATCATTTAACTAACCTACTATCAATGTTGTATTATTTGTGATTATGTATGTAAACAAGTAACATCACCGCTGATAAAATATGATGCCTTTAAGCTGCTTCTGGCTGTGTTTCATTAACAGTTTCCAACGACTGATGATGATGTGGAGCATATGAATAAGCTATGACAGATGCTCCGATCGCGATGGACATTCCTACGCACCTCCATAACCACTTCCTCTGTCCCTTTTTCTTTTCTCTACGCCTTCGTGCCACCTCTGCATCACCAAATAACCATGTCATAAAGTTATTTTTTTTGTTGTAAATGAGAGGGTTAATATCATAAATAACTATACTTTGTTATTTTTCACAAAAAGAAGTCCCTCAACCTAATTGTTAAAAATACACAAAAAAGTCACTAAACTATATGTCGTATATTGACGTCCCTAAATTTGTCTAATTGCAAGTGCTTTAAATTTTTTTTACAATAATTGCTTGTTAACTCTTAAATCGGTTAAAAGATGGTATAATATTTTTTCAAAGATGTTTAATGTCAAGTTTATCAAAATTTCGAGTTAACAAGTCCTTATATTAAACATAACAAATACTCACAAGCATGTGCATTTTAGACAAGTTTAAAAGACTTTTAAGATTAAAAAAATTCAGCGACTTTCTCATGTATTTTTTACAAGTTGAGGAGCTATAATATATCAAAATTATATCGAGACACTTTTTCATGAAAAATAAGAAAGTATGTTGATTATTATGATATTAACCCAAAAGAAAATCATTCAAAATACCAAGATATAGTGATATACCACCCACCCATAGATTCAAGGTTATTCTGGGACATTTCATGGATCATAGCTTCATAGTACTGGAGCCTGTCTTGCAGCCGGAAAATCTCTTTATCTTTAGATCCTATGATGACCTGTGCAGCCAGCTCAGCTTCGGCCCTTGCTTCAGCTTTCCCCATGGCTTCTGCTACAAATCTAGCAACGATCACTTCCTCCGAAAACTGTTTAATTGCATTAATGTCAAACCGGGTAGAACGGCTCTCATTTGACGAAGATGTTACACCAGTCTGAGATAGTAGAATTTTGCTGACTGTGTGCAAGTGAGTACACATGGCAGCCACGTCATCTTCAGCAGCCTTGCGTTTCTCCATCTCCTCAAGCAGATTAGCCCTTGCTGTATGCAGCTCTGATTCTGTGTTGCCCCTACAACTCAGCATAGATCCTTCTGAAGAGAAATCTGTGCAAAAAAATACAAGAACAGAAGCAGAACAGGGTTTGTGAGATAAACAGATTTGGGCAGAAACATATCGGTTTATCCAAAAACACTTTTAAGATAGCATATAATAAGAAAGCGATAACACAATGCTTTCATGATTTTTTAACTAAAGCATGAATGTAATACGCGTATACTGTATTCCTAAATTTTGTTATATGTTGTGTTGATAATTGATTCAAAGTTATTCTTGACGATGATCTCACATGTTAAGATGGTCAACATAATTAGAAAAATACAATCTGGGAATTGCATTGCATGTCTAGTATCACTTTCAAGTTATTATCTTTTGACACATACAGTTAACGCCTATCCGATATTACTTTCAAGTTTGAAATGTAACATATATTTGATTACTGTTTTTGTGTCATCCCTTTTATGTGACAATGATGATGAGGGTACATGAACGGCCAGAACACATGTGTTGGTTCCGAAAAGAAGAAAGGCACCATGATCAAGCCTACAAGGTGAGACAGGTCAAATCTCACCAGACTAAACATTGAAGGCACAGTAAGAGGAGCTAAGATAGTCTAGAGTCCTACAAGTAAGAGGAGGCGGTACAAACACATTGGAATACAAATACAAAACAAACCTAACCCCCCCCCCCCCCCCCCCCCCAGTACGCGTTTCTTACATTTATTACACCATGAACACCAAAGAAGTGAAGATTATTCTCACGCCGGAGTACCCTCCGGGCTCGAACGATGTAGAGGATCCTAGCATGCCAACATCTGATTTTCGATCCAAATTTTCAGGGTGTTTACAAATGTAGATTATTTTATAGTAACAGTGCCTGTGACCCTGAGATTCTAGATGCTATGTGTATAAAGCATGATGAGAATCAGCTAGCTATAGTTGATGCGTATTATTGACCAAACTAGCTCCTACAACAACACATAGAGCAATCCCTCCCTGGTGCACCAAATCTTACAGGCAGCTTAGTTAAAAACGCTCCAAGGCGATGCACACATCTAACTCATATCTAAGTAAAGCCAAATAACCTTAACCAGAAACTGCATATCTCTCTCAACCATAGTTGTTAATAGCGGCTATAGCGAGCGCTATAGCGCGCTATGTAGCCATGCGACGTAGTGTCGCTATATGGGTCATAGCGACAAATAGCGATGATAGCGATTGTTTTTTTTATGTAAATAGCAATTAGATATAGCTATAAAATAGCCGGATTTATAGGTTTTTGTTAAATATACATGTAAAATATCATATATACAAGAGTATTTTGATGTAATATACATATAACAATTTTCAAAACTCTTTTCTAGTGTAATTGTTATTTATAAAATAGCCGTCGCTATTCGCTACGTAGCCTATAGGTGCCTTGTCGCTGCTATCGACAACTATGCTCTCAACCATTTCACATATAATAAAAGTATTTATCAAGTAAATCTTTCACAGTTTCTTCATCCCTTGAACTGTTTTGAACCCTAATTTTAACACAAAACAGAAACAAGCAAACAAACATATTTAAAGAAAAAATTACCTTCAGTAGCATCATAAAACTCCCCAATCTGATTAGACACCACACTCATACTCTCAATCCCCAGCCTCCCAGAATCATTCGAGCTGGCAACACTAAACGAATCGCATCGAGGATCCGCAAAATCATCATCATCATCTTCTTCTTCAGCCACCAAACAATTTTCACTTTCACCCCCTCCATTAAACAAACCACTCTCCACCACTTCATCTTCTCCATTTCCACGACTCTGAACCTCAAACCCATCGATTCGCCTATTCGCCGACTTACCACCACCCCGTCCCTTGCGATTGAACACGTAGGGAGACGGGGATGCAGGATAATCCAAGATTGGAGTGGGTTCAGGTGTGGTGTAGAGAGCAGGTGATATGTATATGTGATTCAACCTCTTTGTTGGTTTCAAGTGCTCATCTTCTTCTTTATCGTGTTCGTGATTTGTGGGTTTCAAAGTTGATGAAGAATCTTTGGTGGGTATACGATGTTCGAGTAGATTTTGTAAGGCAATTGTGGTGAACGTCGGCATACCTGGATGGAGATTGTAATTGTTGGTTTTCAGAGATGAAATGGGGAAGGCGGAACCCTAGTTTTTGGGAGGGTTCATCACATCACATCACATCTGATCTCAGAGACTACGACAACAAATACTAAATTTATTATTATTGCATCGGAAGTTGGGTCTATCATCCACCCAGGGAAAACTGTCACAAATGGTCCCTTGGCATATTGAATGGTTCCTTTTTGTCACACTTGCTTTTAAGGCTACTCGGTACGGGGTCGTCCCCATACCGTCCTGGTCCGGCGACGCCAGGAACACCGTGCCGCCCCCCCTCCCCCCCACGTCCGGTACTCCTCGTCCGCTTCTCGCCGTTTGCGACGATCCAAAAAGGTGGGGCCCTAACCAAAAAGTTACCGTTGAAAAAAAAAATAATAATAATTTTCCATTTTAAACAACAAACAAACGGTCATAATTATAAAAAATATATATTTCCATTCCATTTTCACTTTCATTCACAACTTTAACCCCAAAATTTCATCTCTCTCTCACATAATTTTTATAAATCTTCTTCCACTTTTATAAACTTTATACTCTATCGTGGATCCCTTCAACAACCCGAGCGACCCGAACAATCCGTATAACCCGACGACTCCCATCGACCCGACCCAACCTAATGTTTTCTCGGTTCCGGGATATTATCCAACGCTAGAACCGAACCAATTCTCGCAATATTCATCAAATACGTTTGCATCATTCCAACACTCGCCAAACCAATTCGCTCAATTCTCTCAAAATCAAGCCCTTCAACAAATGATGATGCGTGGTGCTTATAATTTCCCACCGAACCCGACACCGCCCGTTCAACCCCAACCGATCCCGACGCAACCCTTTCAACAATCCGAACCCGACGACGATGTGGAGGTTTTTCCCGAAACCCAACCGCCTAAAGGAAAAGGAAAACGAAACAAAGGCAAGAAAGTGGTGGGTGATCAACCGTCCAAACCAAAGGGGACTAAGTGGACGCCAATCGAAGAAGAAGCCTTAGCCAAGGCTTACATTGGCACGTCTGACCACCCGACAAAAGGTTCGTATTTTTTTTTAAGTTTAATTTGTTTTTTATTTTCTTAACAGTTGTTTTTTTTAATTGTTTTAAAGTTTGTTTTTTGTTTTTTTTAAGGTTTATTATTTTGTTAACAGGTTCTATTTTTTTAAAGGTTATTTATTATTTTGTTAACACTTTATATATTTTGTTTGTTTTTTATAGGTAATAACCAAACGGGTGACGAGTTTTGGGCCAAGGTTTTGGCGAAGTTTCTCGACCTTATGGGCCAAGGCGCGTATCGAGATGTCGATTCGGTCTCATCAAAGTGGTGGAAAATGAACGCGCTCATCAATAGGTTTTGCGAGGAATATAATAAATTATATACAAGTGACCGTCGTAGCGGCATGAGCGACGACGATGTGTTCCGAATGGCGTTGGACAAGTATAAGTCGAACAATGGTAATACCAACTTTACTCACGTTCGCGCTTGGATGGTTGTAAAAGACGAACCAAAATGGGCGCCGATTCCCAACGAGGTGGCAATGGCGAAACGCCAAAAAACATCGGAAACGGGTAGTTTTAGCGCCGGTGGATCGGACGCGAGGTGTAACTTAAACTTAAATGATGACGCCGACTTTGACGAAGAGGAGTACGCCGTACATGAATCGGAGCGTCCACCGGGCCGAGACAAATCAAAGAAGGAGCGGGCCAAGGGGAAAGAAAAGGAAAAGGTGGACCCGAACATGGTTGAGTTTATGGAACACTTAAAAATGTACAACGACGTCTCGGCCCAAAAGACGAAGGTGAAGGAGCGGGCCGTCGAAGAAAAAAGTCGTGTAGCGGAAGAAAAGTTACGCGAGAAGGTGCGGTTGTCGAATGAGAAAATCCGAATTTCCGATGAAAAAATTCGGCTCAAGGAATGGGAAATAATGACGATGAATGTCGAGGACGAACCCGAGCCCAAACGTTCGATGTTGAAAAAACTACAACACGACATCATGAAAAAACATCAAATTATTTAACTCTATGTTTTTTTTATTAAGTCTTTGGTTTTTTTTTTATTAAGTGTATGTTTTTTTTTTAGTTTATGTTTTTTTTATGTTTATGTAATGTGGTTTTAATATTAATGAAAATATTTTGTTAGTATATTTGTTAAATGTTAAAAAAAAATTGAAGATTAAAAAAAATAAAAAAACATAAAAGTGGTGGAGGACTATGACTAGGATCATCTTACCACGCCCTCTAGTTTTGGAGGATGGACCATCCTTGGGAGGAATATGACGTGGCGCCTACGTGGCGGATCATCCTCCAAGGATGGTCCATCACCATACCGAGTAGCCTAATGCTTTAATTTAAAATCACAAGGCTACTCGGTATGGTTGAGCCTCTAATTAGACCATGTGTGTTAATGCCCCCCTAAGGGGCATTTTTCGCCACATCAACCTTGTAACGCCCTGCAAAAAATGTGTAACGGTTAATGTCTATTTCATTCAATACTTGTCATTTTTTCCTCCCTTTTGGCATTATTCTAGTAATGCCCCTCTCTTTTCATGCCCCTATAACGCCCAAGGGGATGGTGCTGAGGGTTTTATCAAACTCTTTCATGCCCCTATAATGCCCATTACGTATGGTTTTAGAGGACGATCCGCTACGTAAGGGACGTTATAATTTTTGAAGGATCCTCTTTCAAAGATGAAATCAAGGAAATGGAGGATGAGCATACCCCACCAACTTAATTTATTTCTTTTTTTAATTTTATCTACTTTTTTAACATTTATTAAATAAGATATAAAAATAAAATCATTAATATTAAAAAACCAAACATTACATAATATTAAAAAACAAACATTACATAAGTTAAAACAAAACATAGCCTAAAAAATTAAAATTGCTACGTTTATCTAAGCCTAAAAAAAACAAACATTGCTATAGTTGCTACGTTTATCTAAGCATACCATAAGCAAAGTTCTATGTAGTCTAGCAAGTAGGCAATGTAAACATAAACCATATCACCTAGAATGTCGAGCCTTGCACGTGGAGTGAAGCGTCGTTGTGGATCGTAGAGCGCTGTATAGGTTATAATCTGGCTTTAACAAAAACGTTTTCCCTTATTAAAACCAACTTCACTATAACCAATGGCTCTGATACCAATCTGTCACACCCCCAAAATCCACACGCGGAGTATCACCGCCTAGAGGCGTGACTGACCAGGATCAAGCCACCAATCATATTGAACAAGCGGTAAGTAAACATAATTCAACCAAACAACATGATAGGTGTTCAAAACCAAAGCATAGTTAAGAGTTTAGCGGAAGCATAATTGTAAAACCCATTGTAAGTATTAAGTACGAAATAAAGTAATGTTTATAGCATGGCACACACTGCCATATCCCACAACGATCGTTCCTCCCTGTGCAAGCTCCATAAGTACCTATTGACCTGCAAGGCATGTAGCAACGAATCAACAACAAAGTTGAGCGAGTTCACAGTTGGTTGTTTAGTTATAGTATTCGTTTTGTAATTCGTATGTCGTTTTGTAAACCATGTATCGTTTTAATTCGTATCGCGGTCATCCTGACATGTTTGCGAAGATTAGTGGGGGCTTCCCATGTGTAATTAGACCACGCGTATCGACTGCTACGAAAATGTAAGAGGTGCCCTAAGTTAATGTCTATCAGCATTAACCCTTTGCCCATAGTCCATTAGTACACGCCCGTCCGACTGGCACGGTGTGAGGTTTGTTAAACCCTAATAGCGCTATCTACTAATGACCCGCTCGCCATAGGCCTCGGCGATTAAGTCGATAAATGAGGGACTTAAATTGATAGAGTTGATGCTCTTATGATCGTGTACGTAGGTTTTACGTACGTGCCCTTCAATCCGAGGACAGAAGAAAGTAGTTTAATGGTAAAGATAGTTCGAGTAGTTATTCAATCCCATTCCCAACCCACCGGGAATCCCATGCCTTGGCTAGTGTGAACTCACCTTGGTTTGCTCGGCAGATACACAAAAAGGTCAAGTCGAGCTGCTAGTGGTCAGCCACGTCCTAACATGGTTACCATACAAGTCAGGTTTTGGTTTCGAGTAGTGCACATAAGTTTCACATAAGCTAGCAGAATAAGAACACATACAGATCATGGCAAACACACATCATCACGTTTAACAGTTATAACGTATTCAACTTGTGCGATTAAAAGATTGGGCTCGCACAAGCTTAATGGCCTTGTGCGAGTCATCCGTTGGAGCCCAATAATACCCGGCCCAATATCAATAAACCCAACAAAACGATAAGTATAAACACGGCCCAATCAAATAAACCTAAGCCTTGTGCGATCCGGACAGCTTGTACGATCCGGTCGACTTATGCGATCCGATTGGGTTGTGCGATCGGAACTAGCCCAGCCCAGCATGTATACTCGGCCCAACAGTTTAGCAAACATTAAACTTGTGTGATCCAACAAGCCTTGTGCGACTGAATACATCTTGTGCGATCAGATCATCTTGTGCGATCAGATCATCTTGTGCGAATGGACCTCTTGTGCGACCAAGAGGTCTTGTGCGAATGGTTTATTTTTATTATCCCTATAATCTTGCAATCAGTTACATATTCCAATCAACTCATTTGACCACTTAACAGTTTCCATAATTGCATAAAATCAATCAACAGAATTAATGATTCAAATCAAGCCATATATCGATCAACACAAGGTTTTTATCAATTGATTCACATGAACCCTAATCCGTTTAGCAAGAACAATACCCTATCGTACCATATTATTTGATCCGATTACATGAACATACAACCGGTTACACACGTTAAATCCTAAATCATTATGCAAACAACGAGTCATGATAGCCGATTAACAACATCATACACATCCGATTAGCTAGAACATCATCATATGATTAACAATCCGAAGCGTAGAACCTAACAGCCGATCTAACAAGCATTCGGTTCTCAATCATCATCTACAAATCCAATTCATACTAACACAAAATCAAACCATTCGGATCTAAACACATATATAGCCGATTACATTCATTCATGCTTAATTACTTATCATTTACAAATCATCACATGAAACATGTAAATCAACGAATCAATAAACATACAATTAAAGTAATACACTAACCAATTAGGAGGTAACCCAAAGGTGATCCGAGAGAAGAAGATCTTCGATGGAAAGGAGGGTCGAGTTCGTGTAGGAGAGAAAGAGAGCTAGGGTTTGTGTGTGTAAAGTGTTTAGCAAACAAATGAGAAGTATACCCTTTCTCCCAATGCTATGCGTGTAAAAGAGAGAGTGGGCCGAACCCCCCTAATGGGTTGCCCATTCGGTTCATGTTCAAGAGAAGTGGGCCGAGAGTAGTAAAGCCCAAAGGCTTGTGCGTTCGAGTTGCTATTGTGCGATTGGTTTATTTCGTGTGATTATACATACATATACATACAAGCACAACACATATTCACATAACATTCACTTATAACATTCAAGCCTGTTACATCAAGATACAATGAAGGGTTCTAAATTACGAGTTGTCACATTATCCCCAAGTTGAAAGAAATTTCGTCCCGAAATTTGGTACGTACTCACTGAGGAAGCTAGTTACGTTGCATGGTTTTCCTGATTTTCCTGGGGTGTCACATCCTCCCCCCATTGATCTGGAATTTCGTCCCGAAATTCCGTAGCTTCGGCCTCAGTAGTGGTTGTACTGTTTGCGAATAGTTGGGGATACTTTTGTTTCATTTGATCTTCGCGTTCCCAGGTGAACTCTGGGCCGCGACGTGAGTTCCAACGAACTCGAACGAGAGGTATTCTAGTGCGCTTGAGGACCTTAACATCCCGGTCCGTGATTTCAACTGGTTCTTCGACGAATTGTAACTGCTCGTCGATAGTGAGCTCCTTCAAAGGAACTACGAGAGTCTCATCTGACAGACACCTCTTCAGATTCGACACATGGAAAACGTTGTGAACTGCACTGAGTTCTGCTGGTAGGTTCAGTTTGTAGGCCACCTTGCCTATTTTCTCGATGACTTCAAAAGGTCCGACGTATCGTGGGTTAAGTTTGCCTCGTTTACCAAAACGAACCACACCCTTCCAGGGTGAAACTTTGAGTAGCACTCGCTCCCCAACCTGGAGCTGGAGTGGTTTCCTGTCCTTATCGGCGTAGCTTTTCTGACGGTCACGAGCTGCCGCCATTCGTTGTCGTATTTGAGCAATTCGTTCTGTTGTGTCTACCACAAGTTCTGGGCCAGTGATCTGACTATCCCCCACTTCTGCCCAACAAAGAGGTGACCGGCATTTACGCCCGTACAATGCCTCAAACGGAGCAGCTTTAATGCTGGTGTGGTAGCTGTTATTGTACGAAAATTCCACAAGTGGCAGATGCTTTTCCCAGCCGTTGCCAAAGTCAATTACACATGCCCTAAGCATGTCTTCAAGGGTCTGGATGGTGCGTTCAGACTGCCCATCCATTTGCGGGTGATAAGCTGTGCTCATATCTAAACGTGAGCCAAAGGACTTTTGCATTGCTTGCCACAGTTCCGAAGTAAAACGTGCATCACAATCCGAGATAATAGAGGTGGGCACTCCGTGCCTCGAGACAACTTCCTTAAGATATATGTCTGCTAGTGTGGAGAACTTATCCGTTTCCTTGATAGCCAAGAAGTGAGCAGACTTTGTGAGTCGATCCACGATCATCCAAGTAGTATCGTTACCACGTTGAGATCTAGGCAGGCCAGTAACAAAATCCATGGAAATTTTCTCCCATTTCCATTGTGGTATCTCTTGTTGTTGGAGTAGGCCTGAGGGTTTCTGATATTCCGTCTTGACTCTCGCACAAGTCAAGCACTTGCTAACGTAAGTTGCTATGTGAGCTTTCATGCTAGGCCACCAATACGTAGTTTTGATATCGTGATACATCTTATCCGAGCCAGGATGTACTGAGTAGCGAGACTTGTGTGCCTCATCCATCACAAGCTCTCGTAGGTTGCCATAGAGTGGGACCCAAATGCGTCATGTTACGTAGTAGGCACCGTCTTCCTTTTGTTCCAATCGTTGCCTTGAGCCGCGTAGGGCTTCAGCCCTGATGTTTTCTGGTTTCAATGCTTCTACCTGAGCGTCTCGTATCTAAGAAGGAAGACTAGACTGTATAGTGAGTTGTAAAGCTCGTACGCGCTTAGGCGCAGTGTCCTTTCGACTGAGGGCGTCAGCCACAACATTGGCTTTGCCTGGGTGGTACCTGATCGAGCATTCGTAGTCATTCAGTAGCTCGACCCATCGTCGTTGTCGCATATTCAACTCCTTCTGTTTGAAGATGTGCTCGAGACTCCTGTGGTCGGTGTAAATGGCGCACTTGGTACCGTACAGGTAGTGTCTCCATATCTTAAGTGCAAAAACAACAGCTCCCAGCTCTAGATCGTGTGTAGTGTAATTCCTTTCATGAACTTTAAGTTAGCATGAGGCGTAGGCTATAACTTTATCCCGCTGCATCAATACACAACCAAGACCCTGAATGGATGCATCGCAGTAAACCACAAAGTCGTCTGTGCCCTCTGGCAATGAAAGGATAGGTACACTGCAAAGTCTATCCTTTAAGTGCTGAAATGCTAATTCATGTGCGTTTCCCCATCGATAAACAATGCCTTTCTGCGTTAGTGAGGTGAGGGGCTGTGCAATCTTGGAAAAATCCTTAATGAACCTTCTGTAGTAACCTGCCAAGCCCAAGAATTGGCGAATTTCCGTTGGTGTACGAGGTGCAGGCCAATTCTTAATCGAGTCTACCTTGGATGGATCCACATGAATCCCATCCTTCTTCACCACATGGCCTAAGAAATGGACTTCACGAAGCCAGAAGTCGCATTTTGAAAACTTGGCGTACAGCTGTTCTGCTCGAAGGAGTTCCAAAATGAGTCGTAGATGCTGCTCGTGTTCCTCCTGACTCTTTGAATAGATCAGGATGTCGTCGATGAAAACTATGACGAACTTGTCCAGGTAAGGCTTGCACACTCTATTCATCAAATCCATGAAGACCGCAGGTGCGTTGTCAGCCCAAAAGGCATGACCAAAAACTCATAGGGTCCATATCGAGTTCTAAAGGCTGTTTTGGAGACGTCCTCTTCTCGGACTCTCAGCTGGTGATATCCTGATCTCAAATCAATCTTTGAATAGTAGCTCGACCCTTGCAACTGGTCGAATAGGTCATCAATGCGTGGAAGAGGGTAGCGATTCTTCACAGTCACCTTGTTGAGTTCACGGTAGTCGATGCACATTCTGAAAGTACCGTCTTTCTTCTTCACGAACAAGACTGGAGCTCCCCAGGGCGAAGAGCTAGGACGAATAAAACCCTTATCCAAGAGTTCTTGTAGTTGCGTAGAAAGTTCTTCCAACTCGGATGGAGCTAAGCGATACGGTGCACGAGCTATAGGCGCTGCTCCAGGAGCTAGCTCGATTTGGAATTCGACTTGGCGATGAGGCGGAAGACCAGGTAATTCCTCAGGGAATACCGCAGGATAGTCGCGTACAATCGGAAAATCTTCTATCTTCTTCTCTTTCTTCGAGGTGTCAGTAACGAGAGCCAAAATAGCAGTGTGGCCCTTACGCAAACATTTCTGGGCCTTAAGGAAAGAGATGATGCTCACAACAGCACCACTCTTGTCACCACGAATCAATAGAGGTTCAACACCTGGGCGAGGAATACGAACAATCTTCTCGTTGCAAAGAATCTCTGCTTGGTGTTGGGATAACCAGTCCATCCCTATGACAACGTCGAAACTACCCAGAGTGATAGGAAGGAGGTCGATTGAGAAAGTATGACCAGCAAGAACAAGGTTACAACCCTTGACTACGTGCGTGACCTCTAAATTTTTACCATTAGCTAACTCTACAGTGTGCTTGGTGTTCAATAGTGTTGGGGTACGCTTAAGCATTTGACTAACTTTTAGGGACACGTAGCTAGTATCGGCACCCGAATCAAATAAGACCGTAACGTAAAAGTCGTCGAGAAGGAACTTACCCGTCACCACGTTGGGATCATTCCTTGCTTCACCTTGACCAATAACGAATACACGACCCCTTGCACCATTGCCGTTGTTACCCCCATTGTTTCCATTCCCCTGATTGTTATTATTGTTGTTGTTCTGGTTCTGAATCAGCTGGGGACAATTTCTCTTGATGTGACCTTCAGCTCCACACTGATAGCATCCCCTGTTGCCTTGCTGTTGCTGCTGCTGGTCTTGTGGAGCTGGTGGTTGTTGTCGCTGGTTCTGATTCGCAGGTCGTGAGCTCCTACAATCTTTAGCTTCATGACCCATCTTGAGACACCTCTGGCAACGACCCTTGTTGCACTGACCACTGTGGTGTCTGTTGCATCTGTTGCACTTTGGAAGGTTTCCTCGATATCCACCCTGCCCTTGACTACCAGAAGATTGCTGACCAGGGCTCTTGTAGTCATCAGTTCTTCTCTGCAGAGACTGAACAGAAGTTGAACCTTTGCTTGAAGTTCCATCCCACTTACGTTTGTTGTCGCCGGGAGTTTCAGAAGTAGCTGTAGCACTAATACGCTTTGGTAACCTGTTCTGCTCCACCGCCTGATCAGTGAGGCGATGAGCCAATTGTACAACTTGCTGGATGGTGGCTAGGTTGGCTGAAGTCACATGACTTTGAATCTCGGGCACTAAACCCTTAAGATATAGTTTGATGCGTTTGATGGGAGGATCCACCATAGTAGGACACAGAATAGCAAGCTCATTTGATCTTTTCGTGTATGCTTCAATTTCTGACCCCGTCATCTTGAGGTTGAAGAACTCGACTTCCAGTTTTTGAATTTCATCACGGTTGCAGTACTCTTCCTTGATCATTTCCTTAAAGTTGTTCCATGGAGTGGCGTTAGCAGCAACCAACCCCAACATTTGAACCTGAGTGTTCGACCATGTGAGCTCTATACCCTCGAGGGTACCGGTAGCATACTTCACCCTGCGAGCCTCAGGGCATTCACACATCTCGAAAACAGATTCGAGCTTTTCAAACCAGTGGAGGAGTCCAACTGCCCCTTCAGTGCCACTGAAAGTTCCAGGACGACAGTCCATGATAGTTTTGAAGGTGCACACAGGAGGCTGTGCAGGTTGACCGGTTGTGAGAGTAAGAAAGGACAAAGTTTAACACAAAGGTTGGATTCATGAAAGTAGGATCCAGAGATCCTAGTGTGAGTCGGGATGGCAGGGTATACCTCCTGCATGAGCAGCCGCAAGTGCCGCAGCAACTTGTTGGTTAATCAAAGCCGTCAACTGGGCTTGTGTCATGTTAACGCGTCCAAACATGATCTTCAAATCAAGAGAAACACGAGTGAGAATGGTTCGCGAAAATGCGATGACAGAAGAGTGTAAGCACACATGTGTTTTCAAGCTATAGTTGCTACGTTTATCTAAGCATACCATAAGCAAAGTTCTATGTAGTCTAGCAAGTAGGCAATGTAAACATAAACCATATCACCTAGAATGTCGAGCCTTGCACGTGGAGTGAAGCCTCGTTGTGGATCGTAGAGCACTGTATAGGTTATAATCTGGCTTTAACAAAAACATTTTCCCTTATTAAAACCAAGTTCACTATAACCAATGGCTCTGATACCAATCTGTCACACCCCCAAAATCCACACGCGGAGTGTCACCGCCTGGAGGCGTGACTGACCAGGATCAAGCCACCAATCATATTGAACAAGCGGTAAGTAAACATAATTCAACCAAACAACATGATAGGTGTTCAAAACCAAAGCATAGTTAAGAGTTTAGCGGAAGCATAATTGTAAAACCCATTGTAAGTATTAAGTACGAAATAAAGTAATGTTTATAGCATGGCACACACTGCCATATCCCACAACGACCGTTCCTCCCTGTGCAAGCTCCATAAGTACCTATTGACCTGCAAGGCATGTAGCAACGAATCAACAACAAAGTTGAGCGAGTTCACAGTTGGTTGTTTAGTTATAGTATTCGTTTTGTAATTCGTATGTCGTTTTGTAAACCATGTATCGTTTTAATTCGTATCGCGGTCATCCTGACATGTTTGCGAAGATTAGTGGGGGCTTCCCATGTGTAATTAGACCACGCGTATCGACTGCTACGAAAATGTAAGAGGTGCCCTAAGTTAATGTCTATCAGCATTAACCCTTTACCCATAGTCCATTAGTACACGCCCGTCCGACTGGCACGGTGTGAGGTTTGTTAAACCCTAATAGCGCTATCTACTAATGACCCGCTCGCCATAGGCCTCGGCGATTAAGTCGATAAATGAGGGACTTAAATTGATAGAGTTGATGGTCTTATGATCGTGTACGTAGGTTTTACGTACGTGCCCTTCAATCCGAGGACAGAAGAAAGTAGTTTAATGGTAAAGATAGTTCGAGTAGTTATTCAATCCCATTCCCAACCCACCGGGAATCCCATGCCTTGGCTAGTGTGAACTCACCTTGGTTTGCTCGGCAGATACACAAAAAGGTCAAGTCGAGCTGCTAGTGGTCAACCACGTCCTAACATGGTTACCATACAAGTCAGGTTTTGGTTTCGAGTAGTGCACATAAGTTTCACATAAGCTAGCAGAATAAGAACACATACAGATCATGGCAAACACACATCATCACGTTTAACAGTTATAACGTATTCAACTTGTGCGATTAAAAGATTGGGCTCGCACAAGCTTAATGGCCTTGTGCGAGTCATCCGTTGGAGCCCAATAATACCCGGCCCAATAACAATAAACCCAACAAAACGATAAGTATAAACACGGCCCAATCAAATAAACCTAAGCCTTGTGCGATCCGGACAGCTTGTACGATCCGATTGGGTTGTGCGATCGGAACTAGCCCAGCCCAGCATGTATACTCGGCCCAACAGTTTAGCAAACATTAAACATGTGCGATCCAACAAGCCTTGTGCGATTGAAGACATCTTGTGCGATCAGATCATCTTGTGCGATCAGATCGTCTTGTGCGAATGGACCTCTTGTGCGACCAAGAGGTCTTGTGCGAATGGTTTATTTTTATTATCCCTATAATCTTGCAATCAGTTACATATTCCAATCAACTCATTTGACCACTTAACAGTTTCCATAATTGCATAAAATCAATCAACAGAATTAATGATTCAAATCAAGCCATATATAGTTCAACACAAGGTTTTTATCAATTGATTCACATGAACCCTAATCCGTTTAGCAAGAACAATACCCTATCGTACCATATTATTTGATCCGATTACATGAACATACAACCGGTTACACACGTTAAATCCTAAATCATTATGCAAACAACGAGTCATGATAGCCCATTAACATCATCATACACATCCGATTAGCTAGAACATCATCATATGATTAACAATCCGAAGCGTAGAACCTAACAGCCGATCTAACAAGCATTCGGTTCTCAATCATCATCTACAAATCCAATTCATACTAACACAAAATCAAACCATTCGGATCTAAACACATATATAGCCGATTACATTCATTCATGCTTAATTACTTATCATTTACAAATCATCACATGAAACATGTAAATTAACGAATCAATAAACATACAATTAAAGTAATACACTAACCAATTAGGAGGTAACCCAAAGGTGATCCGAGAGAAGAAGATCTTCGATGGAAAGGAGGGTCGAGTTCGTGAAGGAGAGAAAGAGAGCTAGGGTTTGTGTGTGTAAAGTGTTTAGCAAACAAATGAGAAGTATACCCTTTCTCCCAATGCTATGCGTGTAAAAGAGAGAGTGGGCCGAACCCCCTAATGGGTTGCCCATTCGGTTCATGTTCAAGAGAAGTGGGCCGAGAGTAGTAAAGCCCAAAGGCTTGTGCGTTCGAGTTGCTATTGTGCGATTGGTTTATTTCGTGTGATTATACATACATATACATACAAGCACAACACATATTCACATAACATTCACTTATAACATTCAAGCCTGTTACATCAAGATACAATGAAGGGTTCTAAATTACGAGTTGTCACATTATCCCCAAGTTGAAAGAAATTTCGTCCCGAAATTTGGTACGTACTCACTGAGGAAGCTAGTTAAGTTGCATGGTTTTCCTGATTTTCCTGGGGTGTCACATCCTCCCCCCATTGATCTGGAATTTCGTCCCGAAATTCCGTAGCTTCGGCCTCAGTAGTGGTTGTACTGTTTGCGAATAGTTGGGGATACTTTTGTTTCATTTGATCTTCGTGTTCCCAGGTGAACTCTGGGCCGCGACGTGAGTTCCAACGAACTCGAACGAGAGGTATTCTAGTGCGCTTGAGGACCTTAACATCCCGGTCCGTGATTTCAACTGGTTCTTCGACGAATTGTAACTGCTCGTCGATAGTGAGCTCCTTCAAAGGAACTACGAGAGTCTCATCTGATAGACACCTCTTCAGATTCGACACATGGAAAACGTTGTGAACTGCACTGAGTTCTGCTGGTAGGTTCAGTTTGTAGGCCACCTTGCCTATTTTCTCGATGACTTCAAAAGGTCCGACGTATCGTGGGTTAAGTTTGCCTCGTTTACCAAAACGAACCACACCCTTCCAGGGTGAAACTTTGAGTAGCACTCGCTCCCCAACTTGGAGCTCGAGTGGTTTCCTGTCCTTATCGGCGTAGCTTTTCTGACGGTCACGAGCTGCCGCCATTCGTTGTCGTATTTGAGCAATTCGTTCTGTTGTGTCTACCACAAGTTCTGGGCCAGTGATCTGACTATCCCCCACTTCTGCCCAACAAAGAGGTGACCGGCATTTACGCCCGTACAATGCCTCAAACGGAGCAGCTTTAATGCTGGTGTGGTAGCTGTTATTGTACGAAAATTCCACAAGTGGCAGATGCTTTTCCCAGCCGTTGCCAAAGTCAATTACACATGCCCTAAGCATGTCTTCAAGGGTCTGGATGGTGCGTTCAGACTGCCCATCCATTTGCGGGTGATAAGCTGTGCTCATATCTAAACGTGAGCCAAAGGACTTTTGCATTGCTTGCCACAGTTCCGAAGTAAAACGTGCATCACAATCCGAGATAATAGAGGTGGGCACTCCATGCCTCGAGACAACTTCCTTAAGATATATGTCTGCTAGTGTGGAGAACTTATCCGTTTCCTTGATAGCCAAGAAGTGAGCAAACTTTGTGAGTCGATCCATGATCACCCAAATAGTATCGTTACCACGTTGAGATCTAGGCAGGCCAGTAACAAAATCCATGGAAATTTGCTCCCATTTCCATTGTGGTATCTCTTGTTGTTGGAGTAGGCCTGAGGGTTTCTGATATTCCGTCTTGACTCTCGCACAAGTCAAGCACTTGCTAACGTAAGTTGCTATGTGAGCTTTCATGCTAGGCCACCAATACGTAGTTTTGATATCGTGATACATCTTATCCGAGCCAGGATGTACTGAGTAGCGAGACTTGTGTGCCTCATCCATCACAAGCTCTCGTAGGTTGCCATAGAGTGGGACCCAAATGCGTCCTGTTACGTAGTAGGCACCGTCTTCCTTTTGTTCCAATCGTTGCCTTGAGCCGCGTAGGGCTTCAGCCCTGATGTTTTCTGGTTTCAATGCTTCTACCTGAGCGTCTCGTATCTGAGAAGGAAGACTAGACTGTATAGTGAGTTGTAAAGCTCGTACGCGCTTAGGCGCAGTGTCCTTTCGACTGAGGGCGTCAGCCACAACATTGGCTTTGCCTGGGTGGTACCTGATCGAGCATTCGTAGTCATTCAGTAGCTCGACCCATCGTCGTTGTCGCATATTCAACTCCTTCTGTTTGAAGATGTGCTCGAGACTCCTGTGGTCGGTGTAAATGGCGCACTTGGTACCGTACAGGTAGTGTCTCCATATCTTAAGTGCAAAAACAACAGCTCCCAGCTCTAGATCGTGTGTAGTGTAATTCCTTTCATGAACTTTAAGTTAGCGTGAGGCGTAGGCTATAACTTTATCCCGCTGCATCAATACACAATCAACACGACATTGCTACCAAATCTTTCAAAACCACTTTCTATATCAAAATAAGAACCACCTCAAACGTACTTTTAATTCCAAACCCCTAACATTCGTTTTACTCTCCTCTCCTATACACGTCTTATCACACCAACCCAACTTGAACCTCCTGTTGACCAAATCTGTTTTAAGCATAATGGAAAACATGAATACATACATTTGATTGCATCAGACAGGCTAGCAAAGAATCCAGATGGAGACGCAGCAATAAGGTTTGACATGATTGTCAGCTTGATCTGGTTCCACCTTAAGATGCAATCTAATGAAGGTTATGAAGAAACCAAATAGGGTGTTCGGTTATGGAGAAAGGGGGCGATTTCATAATGATTTTATTGTGATTAGAGTCTAACTCTTTAACCCTTTAAGTATCTCTTTATATATGCACCCAAGAAGAAACCCTAATTAGTTAATAATGGTAATAAGGCCCATCAACAATTACCAACTAATTATTTAATAGGTTGTTATTTTTTTGATCTATTATTATATAAATGATTATAATGGCCATATATAAATAAATACATTATTTATTTATTCTTACATTCTCCCACTTGGCCGAGTAATCATTTATTATGAGCATTAGATAAGCTTGATCAGGAGTTAACACTCATTTTAGCCTTAAACAAGAACTATAGCAGAGAAATACAGCCGTTGAATCATTATGCGACTCAGGACCCCCATTAGTCATACTATAGCCTTAATTTAAAACCTAATCGTTATGATCAAAATACGCATAAGCCATTTGTTTGATTTGTAATTTTATTTGTCTATATGCCATTATACCGGTTTAACATATTCTTAGAGACATACAAAATCAAACTGATGAGGAAAATTAACTAATACTTAGTCATTCATAGTGCGATATGCAGTTGCGCACGGCCATCAATTAATACCCGTCTATGAGCTCTCTTAATAAGACTTATGGGTAATAGCCCTTCAGTTATAGGATCCTTAAGCATATCATGAATGTATTCGATATGAAGACTTAGTTTCCTCAATTCTTTCATAAACGAATAATTAATTGCGTATCGAAATTGTAGGACCGTATTTGACAGTCGAGTGAGTCAATTCGAGCTAGCAACTACCGAAAATGCAGCGGAAATACAAAATCGGCATGAATCAAAGCAGAAATGAGTAGAAACAGAAGAAATTTACTTTAACACAGTTTTCTCATTCAATCTTCACAAAATACACGGGCAGCAGTTCGTCTTCACAAAATACACGGGCAGCAGTTCGGCTACACACTGGACATGAACGTGCAAAATGAGAAAACAACTTGGGTATTTATAGGGGAGGAGGTTTAGCTTATGTGAACATGTCCGTATAAGCGAAACCCGCTTATATGTCACATGTCCATAAAAGCGGAACCTCTACATAAAAACCCAATATTTACACTTTAAACCTCTATACAATACCTAATTAACACATCTAGACCCTATACATTCAACAATTAAGACTAAGACGTAGGCTTTAGACATCCGTGCATCAACAAACTCCCCCTTGGATACAGCCGAAGTCTTCAGTCTTATCTTTGGGTCTTCAGAGTTACTTGAACTTTCCTTCTCTAGACTTAGGCTTTTTCAGCAACTTCCTAAGCTTTTCTTTCTCTTTCGCAGGCTTCCCCTTTCATCAATCTTCTGTGCTTTTGGAATCGACATCTGGATTACCAGCAACAAGCTTCCTTTTGCACCAAACTCGACTTCAGACTCCCCCTAAGACTCTGCTATCGGGATCTTAATCTGGAACTTTCACCTGCAAACCTCAAACATTTATAAGAATAAACATTTTAAATGTCCAGAATTGATGATCTGGTTCTTTCACAATCCTATAAAGATTTGACTATATAAAGAATCCAAGCAACTAAACTTAACACTTTACAATAAAATTTTAAACCTTTTAATTTTCAAAATTATTGTTTAGTGACACATGATCAAAATCAGGATACTGTTTTTCAAAAAATTTACATTTTGACACTTTTCAGATTAAACACCGTCACACCCAGTTAACCAAGTCCAAATCCAAATCAATGACCTTGGTCAACTGCTTGGCCTACTAAGTCCAAGTTAATGACCTTGGATGACCGAATTATGAAGTACACATTTATTTCATTCTGAAAATAGTTCAAACGAATGAACTTTTGAACATTTTGAACATCCAAACACTTTTCAACTGTCCAGCACTGTATCAATTATTTACCAATCATTGTTCTGCATCACCAGCTTACCCAGCCCTCATCAAACACAGACATGATCTGCACTAAGCTTTGATCGTCCGATTCCCAATGTCATTTGTCGAAAATAAAATGAGAAACTAAAATCTTTTTGGATTTTTAACTGGATAAACTGAAAACTGTACACACAATCTTTTTGTGAGCGTGTTAAGGGATCATATCAGCTGCCGACGAGATACAAGTACCGTTAAGCTTGATTACATTTTCAATATTAAACAGTTTGCATTGATTGTCGATACACTAATCCATTTTAAATTTTCACACATTTCTCAATCTGTTCAGGATACTGAATTAATGTTTTAAGACTTAAACTTTTATATGTGTCCCACCTCAGAATATACTCCCGTATCCAGATCCCAATATTCAGTCGTACAGGTGAGTTTTAAACACAAATGATATCTGTAAGGGGTTAATAAATTATGAAGAATCATGAGAGCTCAGGTCAGAACTACCGTTCAGCAGAGAGATCATGACTCGACTTTTGGGTGTGTCCCCTTTAGAGGATATTTTTTACAACAGTATTGCTAAGCAATTTTATTGTCTTATCATATATGTTGAGGGTGATGCTATGTTTCAAGCATTTGCGGAAAGTATTATTCGAGGACTAGGTCAGAACCACCGTTCAGCAGAAGTCCCGGAATAATACCCCAGATATCACTGAGTAAACAAACCTAGTATATCAGAAAAAGGAATCTTTCAAACAAGATTTCGGGGGTTACCCATATATCCGAGAGATGTTCCCCACATAAAAGCAAGTAATTTTTATGTTTATATCCCGAACAAATCTACTGAATGTATAAAAACCTATCGGCATATCATCTACAAGACTGCTTAACACATTTATCATTACATTTCTTTAGCGTACTGCACCTGTCTAGCTGATGTACTATCATTTCCCCTTTTTACACAAACTCATTTTTACTTTTTCAAATGTTTTTGGTTTTTCTAATTTTATCATGTTTTTGTATTTTTCTGCGAACTTTCTCCCCCTAAAAAGAAAAACATATTTTTGTGTTTTTGTTTTTAACGAAAAGCAGAAAACAAACTGTACAAACAAATTTGACAACACGACATGGTTCACGTCAGATCGCCGCCCAACTCGGCTTCACATTCAATAACCCTCCCAGATTGCAGCTTTTTCAACCCATTCAATTTCAAAAGATAATAAAATCTCTTTTTGTCAAAAGGTTTAGTATAAAAATCCGCTTTCTGATCATCGGTGTGCAAGTGTTCAATCCGAATTAACTTTTTCTCGTGACAATCAGGAATAAAGTGGTGACGGATCTCAATATGTTTTGTTTTTGAATGGTGAACCGGATTCTTAGTGATGTTAATAGCTGCTTCATTGTCCACATAGATTGGAGTGTCTAAGAACTGCAACCCGTAGTCGCTCATCTGCTGTTGGATCCAAAGAATCTGCGAGCAACAGCTGGAGGCTGAAACGTATTCAGCCTCGCATGTAGAGAGCGCTACTGCGGTTTGTTTCTTACACTGCCAGGTAACGAGTCGAGTTCCGAAGAACTGACACCCAGCAGTGGTGGACTTTGTGTTTTGCTTGCAGCTCCCAAAATCAGAATCAGCAAAACCTGATAAAGTAAAATCACCCGATCGAGGATACCACAAGCCGATGCTTGGGCAGCCTTTCAAATACCGTAAGATACGTTTCACTATGGTCAAGTGTGACTGCTTTGGATTTGACTGATATCTTGCGCAGAGACACGTCGGGTACATGATGTCTGGACGGGAAGCCGTGAGATACATCAGAGATCCAATGATTGATCGGTACAATGTCTCGTCCATCTTCACACCATTCTCGTCTGGACAAATTCCATGATTCTGTGCAAGGGGAGTGGATGCAGGACTGCAATCTGTCATGTCGAACTTGTCAAGCACGTCCTTCACGTATTTCGTTTGGTGAATCAAGATTCCATCGGGCATTTTCTCCACCTGCAGCCCGAGGAAGAACTTCATCTCCCCCATCGAACTCATCTCGAACTTATTTTTCATCACCTTCTCAAATTCTTTGCACAGGTCGTCATTGGTGGATCCAAAAATGATATCGTCAACATATATCTGCACGATAAACAAGTGGCTTGCTTCTTCCTTCGTGAACAAAGTGCTGTCTACTGTGCCTCTTGTGAACCCGTTGTCCAACAAGTATTTAGAAAGCGTCTCGTACCAGGCTCTCGGGGCCTGGTGAAGTCCGTACAACGCTTTGTCCAGTAGATACACCTTGTTTTTGTGCAGTGGATCTGTGAACCCCGGCGGTTGCTGTGACAACTCGAAATTTAGAACCTTTCGTTGTATCTTGGTGTAACTTGCTTGAACGTTATGTGATTAGTTAACTTGTTAGTTCAATGAATGACCTAAGTGAAATTATGTGATTATGTGTTATGCTTGTATGTATGAGTATGATTATGTGAGCCGAGAACCATGAACCCGGCTCGAGACCATGTGGTCTCGAGTGAACAAGTGAAACAGCGGGCCGGATGGGCCACGCACCTCATTTAATCCAACCGAAAGCCCACTAGGGTGCACTACTTGGAACTAGTATTTAACCCATGGGGATAGCTAACATCACCATTTTTGAGCAACCCACACTCTCCTACACACACACTCTCCTACCCCCTCTCTCACTAAAACCCTAGAAGCATCATCCCTCCTCTCCTCCTTCTCGGATTCAACCGGCAACCACAAGGACCCTCGGATCAACTCGCACACACCCCTTTCGGAAGCTTCATTCTTCACCCCTACTTCTCTAACCGGTTAGTGATACATGTTAGATGTTGAGTTTCGGTTTGATGATGATGAATGATGAAGATTATGTGATAATATGTTTACTTGTTGAGCTTTATGCATGATGAATACACCCTTCTTGGGTAATCGGTTCATAAGTGTTTCATGCTGTGTGTTTATATTAGGTTGATGATGATTATATGATAATGTATTGATTAAGTTAGGATGAATAATGTATGCTTGACTATGAATGAGGGTTATCGATTCTACATAGGCTTAAATCCGGATGGCTTGGTTATGTTTAGGAGGTTTGTGTTCAAATGAAATCGGATTAACACATGTGGATGATAAATCCTATATAAGTATGCCATTGTATTGATTGAACATGATAGATGTATGAGCCGATGATGTTACCAACTTGATGAACTACTTGAATATTTGAAGAACAACATGAATATGATATGAATATGTTATGAACATTTGAAAATGCTTGTTTGATCCATTTTTGGTAAGTAATAGACAAGGAAACATGTTTGTGAATTGTGGTTGGATAGTACATGGCTACATGAAATCAAAACCCTATTGGATAGTACAACTGTGCAGAATCAGCAATTGTTGGGGGTCGAGACCCCTGGTCTCGACTCGAGACCACCGCATGACAACTCGAGACCGCGTGTTGCGACACAGGTTGCGAGTCGAGAACCCTTGGTCTCGATTCGAGACCACACGATGCCAGCACAAACGTCATCACTCGAAACCACGGTTGCGAGTCCAATTGCGACTCGAGACCAATACGTGCATGACCCGAGACCTCCACGTTTGCGACTCGAGAACCCATAGGTACGACTCGAGACCGCACAGTCTCGACTAGAGACCGCACAGTCTCGACTCAAGACCATCTTCATGTGCACGCTGAATTGGGCTTGCATTATTACGGGCTTAGTTTTTGGGCCGGACCTTGGACTTTGTTTATGTGTAATGCATGCTACTGTTCAACCCGTAGGCATTATTGCAAACTGCCATGTTTATACATGTATGCCATGATTATTACTTGAGTACAATACGTGTAGAACCTACGTGCACAACTTGGATACGAACCTGACTTGTATGATACAACTATGTTAGGACGTGGATTGACCACAATATTGCTTGATTGACATTTCTGTGTATCTGCCGAGCAAACCAAGGTGAGTTCACACCCTCTACAAAGCATGGGATTCCCAGGGGTTGGGAATGGGGTTAAGGAACATGGGTTCCTCGTCCTCCTTGGGTAGGACAGTATTGGTTCAGGAATGTAATTCCTCGTCCTCACGGACAGATAACTCATACTAGACCAAAACTCTATCACGAAGTCCCTCATCTTTGTATCGACTTAATCGCCGAGGCCAATGGCGAGCGGGTCATTAGTTAGATAGCGCTATTTAGGTTTGACAAACCTCACACCGTGCCGCAGAGGACGGGCGTGAACTAATGGACTACTGGCACGTCAATGATGATAGACATTGACAGTTCAGGGCACATAAACATGACTACAATCAGCAGTCGATATGGTAACGAGTCTAGTATATAGATGGGGTAGCCCCCACGGCCGAAATGCCAGATAACTAACACGGGGTAGCCCCCATGGCTGGATTGCCAGAATAACCGGGAATAAACAAGTCACGTTTTTTAACTATGGGGTAACCCCCACGGCAGGTTGCCAGATAAAGGAAACTGTTTTCGAAACAACTTAAAACGAACACCCAACCGTGAACTCACTCAACTTGTTGTTGACTCGTTACTACATGCTTTGCAGGACAATAGGTACTTAGCTGGAGCCTGCATGGAAGAGAGTCGTTGTGGGACATGGACAGCTGCGTGCCATGTTAAACCTTGAAACAATTAAACTTATGTTTTGATTTTAAACGTTATGCTTCCGCTTGCAACTTAACTATGTTATGCTTGGACACCAATTGTATTGGTTAAACTTCTATATCTTTTAACTTGCATGTTCAATATGATTGGTGGCTGGATCCTGGTTAGTCACGCCTCCAAGCGGTAGTACTCCGCAGGTGGATTTTGGGGGTGTGACAGATTGGTATCAGAGCCATTGGTTATAGAGAACTTGGTTTTAATAAAGGAAAAAGTTTTATTAAAATTAGACTATAACCTGTACAGTGCTCTACGATCCACAACGACGCTTCACTCCACATGCAAGGCTCGACATCCTAGGTGATATGATCTGTGTATATATTGCCTACTTGTTAGTTATATAGTACATTGCTCATGGTATGCTTGGTTGGTATAACTACTGTTGCTTGAACACGTGTGTACTTACTCACTTCTGTCGTCGCATTTTCGCGAACCCCTCTCACTCACGTTCCTCTTGATGTGAAGATCATGTCTGGACGCGTAAACATGACACAAGCCCAGTTGACGGCTCTGATTAACAAACGAGTTGCTGCGGCACTTGCAGCTGCACACGCAGGAGGTCAACATACTCAGCCACCTGTGTGCACCTTTAAAACTTTTATGGACTGTCGACCTAGTACCTTTAGTGGCACCGAAGGAGCGATAGGTCTCCTACACTGGATTCGCAGGATCGAATCTGCATTCGAAGAAAGTGAAAGCCCTACCAGTAAACGAGTAGAGTACGCGGCTGGTACCTTGCAAGGGAAGGCGTATTCTTGGTGGAACACACAAGTTCAGATGCTTGGATTAGCAGACGCGAATGCCACCCCCTGGAGCGATTTCAAGGATTTGATCAAGGAGGAATTCTGTCACCCGGACGACATTCTAAAACTTGAAATAGAGTACTATGGTTTGAAGATGGAAGGATCAGAGATCGAAGCGTACACAAAAAGATCCAACGACTTGGCTGCCCTATGTCCTAACTTGTCGCAACCCATTTCTAGACGAATCGAGCTATACCTCAGAGGCTTAGCCCCAGAAATCCAAGGGTCCGTAATTGAGGCCAACTTTTCCACAATCCAACAAGTCGTTCGTTTGGCGCACCAGCTCACTGATCAGGCAGTGGAAGAGGGCAAGTTACCCAAGCGTAACCATTCCAATGCAAATGCTCTTATTAACACCAAGCATATTTGGGGTGATCACCAGAGTGAAGGTCGTGGCCCTATGCAACAGGACCCGCACGGGAAACTCGTACAGCTGGGGCTGAACTACCAAAATCAAGGGGGATACCTTGGACATAAGCCGAAATGCCGCAAATGCCATCAACACCACACCGGGTCATGTGCGGAATCGTGTTGCCATCGGTGCAAGAAGACGGGACATGTGGCTAGAGATTGCAGGAGCCCATATCCTGCAAACCGAAACTAGCAGCAGCAGCGAGGTAGCAAAAAGGGGTGTTTCCGTTGTGGGGCCGAAGGCCATCTTAAGAGGAATTGTCCGCAAATGAGGCAGAAACGCGACAACAACAACAATAATCAGGGGAATGGTAACGATGGGAACGACAACAACAATGGAGCCCGGGGGCAGGTGTTCGTAATTGGCCAAGGTGAAGCAAGGAATGACCCCAATGTTGTGGCGGGTAAGTTCCTTCTCGACGACTTTTATGTTACAGTTTTATTCGGTTCGGGTGCCGATACTAGCTACATGTCACTAGAAGTTAGTCAAATGCTTAAGCGTATTCCAACACCCTTGAACAACAAGCACACTGTAGAGCTAGCAAATGGTAGGAGTTAGAGGCCACACACGTAGTCAAGGGTTGTAAACTTGTTCTTGCTAACTAGACCTTCTCTATCGACCTTATTCCTATCGTCTTGGGTAGTTTCGACGTTGTCATTGGGATGGGTTGGTTATCCCAATATCGAGCAGAGATTCTTTGCAACGAAAATATTGTCCGTATTCCTGGTCCTAGTGGCGAACCTCTCCTGATTCGTGGCGACAAGAGGAGTGCCGTTGAGAACGTCATCTCTCTCCTTAAGGCCCCGAAGTGCTTGCGAAAGGGCAACACTGCCATTTTATTCGTCCAAGCTCATCACCCTGGGGAGCTCCAGTACTATAGAAGGACGGTACCTTCAGAATGTGCATCGACTACCGGGAACTCAACAAGGTGACGGTGAAGAATCGTTATCCTCTACCGCGTATCGACGACTTGTTCGACCAGCTGCAAGGGCCGAGCTACTATTCAAAGATTGATTTGAGATCGGGATATCACCAGTTGAGAGTCCGAGAAGAGGACGTCTCCAAAACAGCTTTTAGAATCCGTTATGGACACGATGAGTTTTTGGTTATGCCTTTTGGGCTGACGAACGCACCTGCGGTTTTCATGGACTTGATGAACCGAGTGTGCAAGCCTTACCTGGACAAGTTCGTTATAGTTTTCATCGACGACATCCTGATCTATTCTAAGAGTCAGGAAAAACACGAGCAACATCTACGACTTATCCTGGAACTCCTTCGAACAGAACAACTTTACGCAAAGTTCTCAAGATGCGACTTCTGGCTTCGAGAAGTCCACTTCTTAGGCCACGTAGTAAACAAGGATGGGATTCACGTTGATCCATCCAAGGTAGACTCGATTAAGAACTGGCCTGCACCTCGCACACCAAAGGAAATTCGCCAAATCTTGGGTTTGGCAGGTTACTACAGGAGGTTCATTAAGGATTTTTCTAAGATCGCACAGCCTCTTACCTCGCTGACGCAGAAAGGCGTTGTTTATCGCTGGGGAAATGCACAGGAATTAGCATTTCAGCACTTGAAGGATAGACTTTGCAGCGCACCAATCCTTTCCTTGCCAGAGGGCACAGACGACTTCGTGGTCTGCTGCGACGCATCAATTCAGGGACTTGGTTGTGCATTGATGCAACGAGATAAAGTTATAGCTTACGCCTCACGCCAACTTAAAGTTCATGAAAGAAACTACACTACACACGACTTAGAGCTGGGAGCCGTTGTTTTTGCACTTAAGTTATGGCGACATTACCTGTATGGTACTAAGTGCGCCATCTACACCGACCACAGGAGCCTCGAGCATATCTTCAAGCAGAAGGAACTGAATATGCGACAACGACGATGGGTCGAGCCACTGAACGACTACGAGTGCTCGATCAGGTATCACCCGGGCAAGGCCAATGTTGTGGCTGACTCCCTCAGTCGAAAGGATACTGCGCCTAAGCGCGTGCGAGCTTTACAACTCACGATCCATTCTAGCCTTCCTTCCCAAACACGAGCTGCTCAGATAGAAGCACTGAAACCAGAAAACGTCAGGGCCGAAGCCCTACGCGGATCAAGGCAACGCTTAGAACAGAAGGAAGACGGTGCTTACTACGTAACGGGACGCATTTGGGTCCCACTCTACGGCAACCTACGAGAGCTTGTGATGGATGAAGCACACAAGTCTCCCTACTCGGTACATCCTGGTTCGGATAAAATGTACCACGACATCAAAACTACATATTGGTGGCCTAGCATGAAGGCCCCCATAGCAACTTACGTCAGCAAGTGTTTGACTTGTGCGAGAGTCAAGTCTGAATACCGGAAACCCTCAGGCTTACTCCAACAACCAGAGATACCGCAATGGAAATGGGAGCAAATTTCCATGGATTTTGTTACCGGCCTACCTAGGTCTCAACGAGGTAACGATACTATTTGGGTGATCGTGGATCGATTTACAAAATCTGCACACTTCCTGGCTATCAAGGAGACGGATAAATTCTCCACTCTTGCAGAAATATACCTCAAGGAAGTTGTTTCGAGGCACGGGGTGCCCACCTCTATTATCTCAGATCGAGATGCACGTTTCACTTCAGAACTGGGGCAAGCAACGCACAAATCCTTTGACTCACGATTAGACATGAGCACAGCATATCACCCTCAGACGGACGGGCAGTCCGAGCGCACTATTCAAACCTTAGAAGACATGCTTCGTGCATGTGTAATCGGCTTTGGCAACCGCTAGGAAAAGCATCTGCCACTTGTGGAATTCTCGTATAATAACAGCTACCACACCAGCATTAAAGCTGCTTCGTTTGAGGCATTGTACGGACGTAAATACTGGTCACCTCTTTGTTGGGCAGAGGTGGGGGATAGTCAGATCACTGGCCCAGAACATGTGGTAGACACAACCGAACAAATCGCTCAAATACGAAAACCCATGGCGGCAGCTCGTGACCGTCAGAAAGTCTACGCCGATAAGGGCAGGAAACCACTTGAGCTCCAGGTTGGGAAGCGGGTACTACTCAAAGTTTCACCCTGGAGGGGTGTAGTTCGTTTTGGTAAACGAGGCAAACTCAACCCACGATACATTGGACCTTTCGAAATCATCGAGAAAATAGGCAGGGTGGCCTACAGACTGAACTTACCAGCGGAACTCGGTGCAGTTCACAACGTTTTCCACGTGTCGAATCTGAAGAAATGTCTGTCAGATGAGACCCACGTAGTCCTCTGAAGGAACTCACTATCAACGAGCAATTACGATTCGTCGAGGAACCAGTCGAAATCACGGATCGGGATGTTAAGGTCCTCAAGAGCACTAGAATACCTCTCGTTCGAGTTCGTTGGAACTCACGTCGCGGCCCAGAGTTCACCTGGGAACGCGAAGATCGGATGAAACAAAAATATCCCCAACTGTTCGCAAACAGTACAACCACTACTGAGGCTGAAGCTACGGAATTTCGGGACGAAATTCCCGATCAACGGGGGGTGGATGTGACACCCCAGGAAAACCGTGAAAACCATACAACTTAACTAGCTTCCTCAGTGAGTGCTTACCAAATTTCGGGACGAAATTTCTTTCAACTTGGGGATGATGTGACAACTCGAAATTTAGAACCTTTCGTTGTATCTTGGTGTAACTTGCTTGAACGTTATGTGATTAGTTAACTTGTTAGTTCAATGAATGACCTAAGTGAAATTATCTGATTATGTGTTATGCTTGTATGTATGAGTATGATTATGTGAGCCGAGAACCATGAACCCGGCTCGAGACCATGTGGTCTCGAGTGAACAAGTGAAACAGCGGGCCGGATGGGCCACACACCTCATTTAATCCAACCGAAAGTCCACTAGGGTGCACTACTTGGAACTAGTATTTAACCCATGGGGATAGCCAACATCACCATTTTTGAGCAACCCACACTCTCCTACACACACACTCTCCTACCCCCTCTCTCACTAAAACCCTAGAAGCATCATCCCTCCTCTCCTCCTTCTCGGATTCAACCGGCAACCACAAGGACCCTCGGATCAACTCGCACACACCCCTTTCGGAAGCTTCATTCTTCACCCCTACTTCTCTAACCGGTTAGTGATACATGTTAGATGTTGAGTTTCGGTTTGATGATGATGAATGATGAAGATTATGTGATAATATGTTTACTTGTTGAGCTTTATGCATGATGAATACACCCTTCTTGGGTAATCGGTTCATAAGTGTTTCATGCTGTGTGTTTATATTAGGTTGATGATGATTATATGATAATGTATTGATTAAGTTAGGATGAATAATGTATGCTTGACTATGAATGAGGGTTATCGATTCTACATAGGCTTAAATCCGGATGGCTTGGTTATGTTTAGGAGGTTTGTGTTCAAATGAAATCGGATTAACACATGTGGATGATAAATCCTATATAAGTATGCCATTGTATTGATTGAACATGATAGATGTATGAGCCGATGATGTTACCAACTTGATGAACTACTTGAATATTTGAAGAACAACATGAATATGATATGAATATGTTATGAACATTTGAAAATGCTTGTTTGATCCATTTTTGGTAAGTAATAGACAAGGAAACATGTTTGTGAATTGTGGTTGGATAGTACATGGCTACATGAAATCAAAACCCTATTGGATAGTACAACTGTGCAGAATCAGCAATTGTTGGGGGTCGAGACCCCTGGTCTCGACTCGAGACCACCGCATGACAACTCGAGACCGCGTGTTGCGACCCAGGTTGCGAGTCGAGAACCCTTGGTCTCGATTCGAGACCACACGATGCCAGCACAAACGTCATCACTCGAAACCACGGTTGCGAGTCCAATTGCGACTCGAGACCAATACGTGCATGACCCGAGACCTCCATGTTTGCGACTCGAGAACCCATAGGTACGACTCGAGACCGCACAGTCTCGACTAGAGACCGCACAGTCTCGACTCAAGACCATCTTCATGTGCACGCTGAATTGGGCTTGCATTATTACGGGCTTAGTTTTTGGGCCGGACCTTGGACTTTGTTTATGTGTAATGCATGCTACTGTTCAACCCGTAGGCATTATTGCAAACTGCCATGTTTATACATGTATGCCATGATTATTACTTGAGTACAATACGTGTAGAACCTACGTGCACAACTTGGATACGAACCTGACTTGTATGATACAACTATGTTAGGACGTGGATTGACCACAATATTGCTTGATTGACATTTCTGTGTATCTGCCGAGCAAACCAAGGTGAGTTCACACCCTCTACAAAGCATGGGATTCCCAGGGGTTGGGAATGGGGTTAAGGAACATGGGTTCCTCGTCCTCCTTGGGTAGGACAGTATTGGTTCAGGAATGTAATTCCTCGTCCTCACGGACAGATAACTCGTACTAGACCAAAACTCTATCACGAAGTCCCTCATCTTTGTATCGACTTAATCGCCGAGGCCAATGGCGAGCGGGTCATTAGTTAGATAGCGCTATTTAGGTTTGACAAACCTCACACCGTGCCGCAGAGGAAGGGCGTGAACTAATGGACTACTGGCACGTCAATGATGATAGACATTGACAGTTCAGGGCACATAAACATGACTACAGTCAGCAGTCGATATGGTAATGAGTCTAGTGTATACATGGGGTAGCCCCCACGGCCGAAATGCCAGATAACTAACACGGGGTAGCCCCCACGGCTGGATTGCCAGAATAACCGGGAATAAACAAGTCATGTTTTTTAACTATGGGGTAACCCCCATGGCAGGTTGCCAGATAAAGGAAACTGTTTTCGAAACAACTTAAAACGAACACCCAACCGTGAACTCACTCAACTTGTTGTTGACTCGTTACTACATGCTTTGCAGGACAATAGGTACTTAGCTGGAGCCTGCATGGAAGAGAGTCGTTGTGGGACATGGACAGCTGCGTGCCATGTTAAACCTTGAAACAATTAAACTTATGTTTTGATTTTAAACGTTATGCTTCCGCTTGCAACTTAACTATGTTATGCTTGGACACCAATTGTATTGGTTAAACTTCTATATCTTTTAACTTGCATGTTCAATATGATTGGTGGCTGGATCCTGGTCAGTCACGCCTCCAAGTGGTAGTACTCCGCAGGTGGATTTTGGGGGTGTGACAGTTGCCCCACATACACTTCTTCTCTGATAGTTCCGTAAAGGAAGGCAGATTTGACGTCAAGTTGATATACTTTAAAATATTTCCATGACGCGAAGGCTAGAAAAATCCGAATTGCCTCAAGTCTGGCAACCGGCGCGTAAACTTCATCATAATCTATTCCTTCCTGTTGACTGAAACCTTGAACCACAAGTCGCGCTTTGTTTCTCACCACAACACCTCTGTCATCACGCTTACACTTAAAAACCCATTTCGTCTTGATTAGCTTTTGATTCTTAGGCAAATCGACAAGTCTCCAGACGCCCAGCTTTTCGAACTGTTGCAGCTCCTCCTGCATTGCATTCACCCAGCTATCCTCGGTCAATGCCTCTTTGTAGGTTCTGGGCTCTATCTGCGAAATAAAACATTTTAATGAGACTTCTTTCTGCATATCAGCAATAGATGAATAAAAACATGTAAGAGCTCGGTCTATTTGATGTCGGGTTTTAACACCACTTTGCAGGTCACCAATAATCTGTTCTGAGGGATGATATGACAACGTCCGTGGCATAGCATTATCAGGCACATTCACTTCCGATTCCAAGCTCGATATGTCAAAATCAACAGTTTGATCCTCAGCTTCCGTTGGATCCTCGTCAAAAGTCAGAGCGGGTTCCGCTTCTGAGTCGTCAGATTCGTCAAACGATGGAACTGGTTCCTCTGGTGGTTCGTGAGCTGTTCCACTTGGTCCTGCTTCATCATCGTGAGTACCCACAGTGGGTTGAGAAACTTCTAGCGGTCTAGTCATTTGCTCCTGTGACATATTTTGCAGATACAGGTACACAAGAGCTACTTCCTCCTCACTCGGCTCGACCGGCAGATGAAACGACTCCCAGAGCTTATCGTAGTCGAACAGGAATCTTTGTCCGGGAAGTTGTGGTGATGCAGTGTGCTTCTGACAATCCACGTGTTGGACTTGAATCACCTTACCCAGGCATGGTACGAACACCCTCTTGAGTGGGCTAGCGTAACCTTCAAAGAAACCCTCATTAGATTTAGCGCCAAATTTACCGTTTTCATCAATAAAAGTACAAGGAGACCCGAATGGCTCCAAAAACTCAAGATTCGGCTTATAACGGTGCAACAACTCAAATCAAGTCTTTTTATACTTCTTGACAGTGAGAACTCTATTCAATGTGTAACAAGCTGCTGATACTGCTTCACTCCAGAAAAAAAATGGTAGCTTGGAATCGGCTAACATTTACGCCGTTTTGCTGTGGAGTATACGGCGCACTAAATTCATGAAGAATTCCTTTCTCGTTGCAGAACTCGTACATCTTGTTGTTCTTGAATTCCGTTCCGTTGTCGCTCCGAATCCTCCGGATTGGCAGTTTATACACTGTTTCCATCTTCTTGAAAAGCACCATCAAAGACTCAAAAGTTTGATCTTTTCGTTCCAAGCACACTACCCAAGAAAATCTCGTAAAGTCGTCAGTCACCACCAAGCAATATAAGTCTCCGCTGATGCTCTTTACGTTGACAGGCCCGAAGAGATCCATGTGCAATCTCTCAAGAGGTAACCTGATTGTATTCATCATCTTCAATGGGTGTGACTTCCGAGTTTGCTTTCCTTTCTTACATGCTACACGATCATCATTTAAGTGAAAATTCTTCAGATTAACACCATCAACCAAATCATTGTGTACCAAAAAGTTCATTTTGCGAACATGAATGTGACCCATCTTACGATGCCACATTATCGAATCTTTTTCCGTCGCTTTAGTTTTAGACACAAAACACTGTTTCTGATGAGATGTTGGCGTTGCAACGTTCATATCTAGATAATAAAGATCATTCTCCCGCGGAGCACGCAACAGCACCATCTCATCAGGGATTTTAAACCCTGGTTTCAACACAACACATTCAGTTTTAGTAAAATGTACACTAAACGCTTTATCACAGATTTGTGAGATACTTAGTAAATTGTTTGTTAACTCTACTATGTAGTTCACTTTGTCGAATGAAATCATGCCATTTGACAGCGTTCCTTGACCAACAATCCTTCCACCTTGGTTCCCGGCAAATCCAACATAGCTTCCGTTTATGGATTTGACATCATATAGCAAAGCAAGCGTCCCAGTCATATGCCTTGAAGCTCCACTATCCATAATCCACTTTGATAGAATCGACTTGGGCAGCCCCTGCAAATATCATAGCGAATTTATTCAAACAATGAACTCCATGACTTCTTAACTGCTGAAACACTCCCAAACACTACATCACACTTCTCATCGGTCTTAGGAAAGTTAAACGTGACATTCGGAACATCAGTTTTTACATTTGATTTTATTTCATTTGTGATTGGAGGAAATTCTGCAAGAAACTTATCAAGCTCAAATTCAAATTCATGATTATCATTAGTAACCACTTTTGATTCATAAAATTCCTTTACCCCTTTGACTTTTCTGTCAACCATTTTTCCAAAAATATTTAGAACATTGGGATTAAAGACTTTTGAATCAAACTTTAACTCATTCTCCATTTTCTTCACCTCAACTGATTGTTTTGGTTTAACTACCCATGATTGAGTTTCAAAAATTTTTGTTTTCGGATAAATCTTTGAAGTCTTTTGTGACTTTGAAGATTCGCCAATCTCGAATGTCGATTTCGGATTATCTTCCGACTTCAATGATTCACCTCTTTTCAAGATGCGGATTGGTGAAACCATTTGTTTTTTACCCTTTTTGTCAACTGGTGACTTAGGTCGAGGTTTTTGAACAACAGATTTTATGACAGATTTTTTGAAAACTTTGTTGCATTGTTTTGCCATGTGCCCGATTTCATTGCAGCGATAACAAACTCTTTTGTCATACTCGACAAAAGTTGACTTGAACGACTCTTCTTTCAGTTTCTTAGCCGCATTGAAATCGTCAACGGCTTTTTGACTAAAAATGTATTCCTTCTCATCATCCACACTTGGTCCAACAACAAAAACATCATTCATTTTATCCTTTGGCTTAACAACTTTCTTAGCCATCTTTTTCTCAAACCAATTCCTTTGTTTTTAAAGTTGTTACCATTTTTCTTGTTACCATTTCCTTCCCACTCCTTTTTCCCCGAGTTGTTGAAACATGTTGTAACAAATGACTTTTTAGGTTTCGAAAAGAATTCTTTGTTGTTTACCACATCAATGTCAATTTCAACCAATCTGTAAACTTTCTCAACATTTTCAATCTTAACGTTCTGAAGCGGATACTCGAAATCAGAATAAAGCTTGTCCGTTCCAATCATAGTGTAAACCACCATAATCGGATCATCATTCATACTCTTGTCTGATTTCGGTATGAAACGATCTAAAAAATTATCCTCGTCTTCAGAATCAGTAACAGACTTCTCAGAATGAGATTTCATAACTTCAACCTCAGAGTTATCACTCTCTTCATCTAACACCTGATCGACAACAGTCTTGATGACCTGTGACTCGTTGTCTGTGTCGGATGCAGAGAATGTAACATCAATGCTCTCAGGCAATTCATCCTCAATTGTTTTCAACTTGAGATTCAATGCAGATTCCACCCCATCTGGATACTTTTGAGTATAATGATTCCACATTGGGGGTGGAACACTGTTAAAGACTGGTGTAGCATTGGGTTGTTGTGGTACAATTTGTTCAAGGACATAGGACGATGCAACATAGCTCATCAATTTATTATCGATTCACTCATTTTCAATTTTAGTTAATTCTAACTCTTTCTTTAATGATGCGATTGTGTCAAGATGAAAATTAACTTCCACTTGTTTATCAAAAAGTGTTGCTTTTGCTAGTTTTGTGGCTTTATCATTTTTGACACTTTCTTCTTTAATCATTTTAACTGATCTGGCTAGTGTATCATATGCTTCTTTAACTTGTCCTAGATCAAATTTTAACATGTCAGCATGTTCTTTCAATTCCTGAAACTTAGTGTCTTTTTCAAGACACTCCATGCACGGTTGTAAACACTTTTGGCATGATGTTTCAGATATTGAATCCACTTTCTCAACAATTTCTGCTTCATGAGCAGTTTTCACTTCCTGTTTACCGACATCTTTGGACTCTGACTCAGACACTTTCTTAGTTTTGGTCTCCTCAATTCCCGACTCCTTATCCGACTCCTTTTGAATTGACTCGGTACCAACAGACTCAGGTTTCACAAGTTCTGTGTCTACCTCTCTCAGTTTCGCCATGAGAGCCTTATCAGCTATGTCCTTCAATGCTTCTCCAGTCATTTCTTTCGACACATCTATCAACTCTTCAATGACTTCTTTCTTCCCTTCAAACCTTGGACATGATCCGGTCCTTGGTTCTTCAAAGTAACCTGCAAAAGATTCAGAAATGTTAGAAGGCAATACAGATTTCATTAAACTTCCCAAAACCTCCTGCTCAGACTGATAATAATACACTTCACCAGCTATTTCTTCAAAATTGTCCGCCTTTTCAGCAGAAACCTCTTCAACAACTACAGAAACATCTTCAGTAACTATTTCCGGTTCAGACACCATCTCAGAAATTTCAACAACTTCAGCCATCATTGCCTGTCCATCGCTACCGGGGATATATTTATCCCAGCTGAAACCTGCAGCTACCTTCTCATCGTCTTGATTCACAATCAGCGCTTTTTCCGGTTTATTCTCAATTTGTGGCCTTTGAATAGTTTGCTGTTGATTTGGTCGGTGATAAATCGTTTGCCTGTAGTAGTCGTTGGTGAACGGGTTTTGATGATTGTTTACTTCACGGTTGGGACATTCTCGTTTGAAGTGACCACGTTCTTTACATTTAAAACAAGTAACTTTCGACTTATCGAACCCTAACTTCTGATCGGGTCCAGAAAGGCTGTTTCTGCCAGTGATTTCCATGAAGCGCTGTGCTCTTCTCACCAGACTAGCCATGCCCCATTTGATGTCAATCAGTTCAAGTTCTTCGGGATCGATTTGGTAGTAATCCTCCTTCGTCATGTCAGGATTACCAATTCTCCCTGCTACTAAGCCCTCATAAGCCTCAAGAATGGAAGCAAGCATTGCTATGTGCTGTTTTGCGGCTTTTTCCGTGATCTCGTTTCCATTCTTTATGTTTACCGCAATATTGCACTGAACCCCAGAAACATACGCCTGATGATTTGATCCTGTTGAGCTTTGAGGTGAAGGCGGTTCCTGAGCTTTGACATTTGGTTCAAAGTTCGAGAATGGTGAAAATTTCCGGATTGAGGAGTGTTTGAAGAAACACTTGAGGTGTTATCAGCAATGAACCCTGTCTGTATTTTTAGGCTTTGATTGGTTGAAACTGAAGGGTTGCCTTTGTAATACAGAGACACATCTTGCTGCACACTCGCTAAGTTCATTTTCTTGATTTTCAGCAATTCCAGCTCGTGAGCTTCAATTTTTTCTATGAAACCACTAAGATTCAGATTACCAAAACCTGGAGTGTTTTTCAACATCATCAAGTAAGTACCCCACTCATCATATGGCAATGCATCTGCCAATTTGTCGATTAATTCTTCATTTGTCTTGGTAATTTCCAATCTTTTCAACTCCAATACCTATCAATCAAACTTTTTGTGGTTTCACCTTTTATGTAAGTGAAAATGTCGAATTCTTTCTTTAACAACGCCTTTTTGTTCTTGAGCATGGATGCACTTCCTTTAAATTTTAATTTCAATGCCTCCCAAATAGAATAAGCATTATCATCGTGTTGCAGCAACACCAAAATATCCTCCTTGATTGCTTGCTCAAGAATGCTAATCATCTTTTTCTCTGCTTTGAAATCATTCTGCTCTGTTTGCTTCAAACTTCCAATCAATTTCGGTTGATTTCGAGCATCTACCGGTGGAGCATATGGTGCCTCAACCTTCATCCAGCTTTCAAAATGGTTAGCCTGAACCCAGTTTCTAAATCTTCCAGACCAACTTGAGAATTCATCTAAGTTCTGCATTGTTCCCAATTCATTTTCCATATTAACATTCTGAATAATGCTTGCTGAACTCTGCGTAGCCGTCGAACCGCTTCCCGCAAACAAGTTATAAAAATCTTGATGTTCCATTTTTAGTGACAAATTTAGAAAAATGTTTAACTTTTTGATTAACAGATTGTTTTTATCGAAAATCTTTTAACACAGACTGAGTTTCCAACACTCGATCACGTACGAAATGGACTAAACGCTCAAACCATGACTTTACACTAAAACAGGTCAAATAAACGAAATCAGACTATATGAGCGAAACACCTAATGTTCACACAAGCGAAACCAGATTATGACCTATGAGCGAAATCAACTTTTCTTTAAGAGCGAAACCTGGAAATACCCTTATAAGCGAAACCTATAACTGTCCTTATAAGCGAAACCTGTTATTAGACAAATAAGCGAAACTACTAGGTTCACAAAAGCGAAACTAGTTAATGACCGGATGAGCGAAACCACTTAATGTCTATATGAGCGAAACCAAAGAGCGAAATCTCCAAAAATATGTCACTTGGAGCGAAACCTACGAGCGAAACCTCTTAATATGTCACTTGGAGCGAAACCTATGAGCGAAACCACTCAAAATATCATATAAGCGGAACCTATTCACGAGCCATTTTGGATCACTTTTAAGCTGATTTTAGTTCTGAAAATCTCAAGGCTTTGTTATTAGTCAATTTTACACTATATACTCAAATTTCAGTCCATTTTGTCCGTCGGAAAGTCCAGAAACTCAAAATGTACTTGAAAAAGGCTTTGATTCGAGTCAACTAGCTCACAACTGGCTCTGATACCAATTGTAGGACCGTATTTGACAGTCGAGTGAGTCAATTCGAGCTAGCAACTACCGAAAATGCAGCAGAAATACAAAATCGGCATGAATCAAAGCAGAAATGAGTAGAAACAGAAGAAATTTACTTTAACACAGTTTTCTCATTCAATCTTCACAAAATACACGGGCAGCAGTTCGGCTACACACTGGACATGAACGTGCAAAATGAGAAAACAACTTGGGTATTTATAGGGGAGGAGGTTTAGCATATGTGAACATGTCCGTATAAGCAAAACCATCTAGTTGGGGTTTCGCTTATATGTCACATGTCCATAAAAGCGGAACCTCTACATAAAAACCCAATATTTACACTTTAAACCCCCTATACAATACCTAATTAACACATCTAGACCCTATACATTCAACAATTAAGACTAAGACGTAGGCTTTAGACATTCGTGCATCAACAGAAATTTAATGCAGCACCTCTCGAACTATTACTATTCAAGGAGACAAGGTAGCTGACTTTATCACAATAAGTCTTCAATACATTAATTATATGGAGTTAATAAACTTATGAGTCCACTGATAAATTTCCAACAACATTTAGTGACTATATTATGTCGTTATAACTTAGGTTGTTGATATCAGTTTATCACGACTCCTCCATGAGATAGGTTGTGTCTGCTGACATAAGAATATACTCGAAATTACATTTTGTCATCTTTGAATATCACAAAGTTAGAGTAATCAACCGGTTTAAGTTCTCACTTCTTCTTTAAATTGTAGCCTCTCGTTTCTTTTAAAATATTGTAATACTCCATTAGATGATTCACATTAATCTAGGCATATCTAGTGTGTTGTAATGTGAGTAATATCTAAACGAGTGTAGACTTGAACTTACATAAGGCTTCTAATTAATGAAGCGTAAGGAAATAATCTCACTTATCCTATTATCCTCTAAAGAAGAGCAATATTGTTTGTTACATATGTAAGGACCTATTTAAGGTTAAACTTATGGAACGATACTATTGTCCCATTGGGTCTATCTCGGTATGTTATGATATCTATCACGTAAGAGATATCTCTGAGATCTATTATATCAAAGTTTGTGTTAACAATGATTTGACTTATGTAACATATACTTGTCAAAAGAATATCATCTATATAGACAAGTTTAATCTAGTTGCTCCCACTCATCTTGAGGTAGGTACATTAATCTACGTGATTCTTGATGAAAATAATTACGTTAAGATTTCATCACATTATGATGTTTGCATTAACCTATACATGGATTTTATTGGCTTAAAAATAAAGTGTTCTTTAACCTTCAGTTTGGAACTTTCAGGTTGTTTTATGAACATGTAAATATGTCAGCCATTTGTTAGGGAAAATTGTTTTTAATGTTCATCTAATGTAGCTTTAAACTATTATAAGCTACTAGAACAGTGATGATCCTTAAAGAAATCTTTTGTAAGATAGGTAAGAAAGACTCTTTGATAATTCATCTCTTCCTGAGTATAACCTTTGACAATCAATCATGCTTCTTCGTGTCTTAACGCTTATATCAAGATTTAGTTTACTTATAAACACTCTTAGGTAATTCAATCAAATCCCAAACGTTATACGAACATATAAAATCAGTTTTACTAGAAAACAGTTTTATTCCATTCAGATGATTGATTGACACTAATGGCTTAATTTGAAGAGATAGGATCAGTAAATATTTCCAAAATCCATTTCAACTTCAGTTAGGGAGGTTATGTAATCATCAAAGTTAGTAGGCTTTTAAACCTAGATGACCTCCTAAGTTGATTATTGGGTTTATTAGAAGTTTCAGTTTTATGGATTAGCTCTTGGTTAGGTTGCTATCATTCTCAAGATTCTAAGTTTGTAAGAGTTGGTGCAGTATGGTGTACAAGAGGTGTAATCAGAGTTAAATTCAGAGTGAAATTTAATGACACTCTTCCCCCCGCCTCTTGTATTCCTTGCAAGTCATGATAAGGACTTTGACTACTCCCACTGACCTTAGAAATCTTTAGGAACTCAGCATGCTTAGAGTCAATATGTAACGACCAACAAATTCTGATAGAGAAACACAAATTAATGACGTTAGTCGTTGTAATTTCTCTTGTTGAGGATTATGTTTGTTTAGGTAAGAAATCTAAGTGCGCCCACAATTAAGTAACAATTAATTTTTTTTTGTAAGTGTAGCATTAGATTTTAAGGAGACAAGTTATAATAGAACAATGTCAAGATGGAGCAGTGTCTTGTACAAGAGGTGTAAATTTAGGTAATGTAAAAGTTTCACTCCCCTAGCTCTTGCAACTATTGCAAGTTATTATTAAGACACTTAATGCTCCCACTGATCTTTAATATCTCTAGAATGCTACAAGAGAAGTTTCAATGAGCTACGTGACGTGGGAACCTATCACATATACGTTAGACTTTATTTGATTTCTTTAGTGTCCAGATGTCATAAGAAAACTCAGGGACATATCTAATAGAAATCTTATTAAGCATATATATATATGAATAGATTTCTTCTAAGACCGTCAGCCATATACGACAAAATTTAGATACAAGTTGATAGTCTTTTAAATGATAAATGAATTATGTCTGAATATTCCATTTGGAATAAGTTCCACGAATAACTTATGATGGACTCATACTTATTGATACGTGGTCGAATAACGGTGCTCGTTTGTGTTTAAGTTTAGGTTTTTACTTAACTTTTAATCTTTAAGGTGCTTTTTGGGAGCTTTACGAGCTACCGGGATGAAAAACGGACAACCAGGACGCGTTACGGATCAACCGGGAACTCAAGAAGCGAAAATCAAAGAATGGGAAATGGGGAGGTCGTCGGTGACGCCCCTATGGTCGTCGGCGACACCCCTATGGTTGTTGGCGACGCCCCTTGGCAATACCCGTCGGCCAAAACTCGCGTAACCAACCATTTAAGCCTTCGGAAGAAAAGCCAAACAGGAGAGGCCGTCGCCGACGGGTCCCCTAGCGTCGCCGATGGGCTGTGGTTTGTTCAAAAGCGAATTTCTTGTTTTTGGTTGTTTAAAACGATTGTTATTGGTTCTTGGGGCATTCAAGTCAGGAGTTACACATTAATTGGAGTTTGAATCTTCATCTTGGAGCCATAGTTCAAGAACCACTTCATTCCCAATCATCCATTATCGCCAAGCTTCATCAAGAATCACCCGAATCATCACCGATTTCACCATCATCATCCATCCTAAAACCCTAATTCATCCATTCTACCATCCTCTCATCACCATCATTTTACCAAAACCCTAACCATCATTCCACAAGCTCAAGATGATCCAACTCAAATCTCAAACATCTGATGATCAAGTTCCTTCAACCATGAGTGGCTAATCACCTTGGTTTCACCCCGGTGTAGGTAGTTGTATTATCTAGGGTTTTGATTTATGTTTAGTTTGACTTGTGTGACAAATTGTGTTTGATTTTGAACACCTTTGATAATTGTCGTGTATTTGAATTGGATTTGCAAATTGTCGAACGATGATAAAGTTATGACTTTGTGAAATGAATTTGTGCACTTATGCGTTATCTTGGTTAGGATTTACTTTATGTTGATTACAAAGTGCATTCTTGTCCATTCTTAGGAATGTTGATAGTTATTGGCACCTAAGTCACGGTACACTAAATCCGTTAATCATTTATCCAATTAGGTCAATTCTAAAACTTGTAGGAACCTAGGTTTGTAATTACCGAAACCGGGTGTGAAACCTTTTTCTTTATCTTGTTTAAACACTCAATTACATCTTTTGCATTTGCTAATTCCTAGTAGATAATCAATCCAATCAATTTAGTTAATTTGTTCAACATCTCTTTAACAAACAAAAACCATAGAAATATTATAGCAAACTTCATAAATTGTGACATTTGTTTAATTCAATCAAGTCCATTCGCAAACCACATACTCTTCGTGGTTCGACCCCTTTACTACCACTAGCTATTTGTTAAGGGTAACTAGGGCTTATAAATCTTATCTTTGACTGGAGCGCGACACTCCGATCACTTATTCCTTAAGCCAAGTCATATTTTAGGGATTTTAACATCATTATTTAAAATCACTTAGAATGAGATTAATTGAATTATCATCCTCATTAACCATGTCATGATTTCTCATGAATTTCGGTTATAATGGATGAAATTTATAGGTCTCATTTTCCTTTTGTCAAATTCTCATTTGCATGATAACAAAATTTGTGAAAATGTAAGGTATCATCTAGTTTCATCTTATTAATGTTTCTATCCAGATATGAGAGTTTAAGGTAAGTGTGACTTTATGTTGACTATGCAAACCTCACATCCTTCATAACATAGCTTAATTATGATACTATATTCTGATTAATCTTTAGAATATGTAAGGTATCGAAAAGCTTTGTTAGAAGACTGCTCATTATGGTTCTTATAGCCTCAACGTTTAATTTTGTCACTAACTCTCATGTTAGTTATTTGTTTAATTCTGGTAAGGAAACATATGGAACTAGAGTCAACTAGTCATGAGTTAATTGGAATATTAAAATTAGCAGACTTAAATATCATTAGTAAGTGACTAATGATGTGTGTAAAATGCAACATATAAATTATATCAAATGAGGCATAAAACTAACCCTTTTTAGTACTAATGTTGGAAAAAGTGTGCTTTTGTTTTCCTTTTGTATTTTCAGGATCAAATGAGCTTAAATGAACAAAAGGAACAAATATGCAGCAACAACTAACATAAATACAAAGAAAACGATTAAACGTGGCATGCCCGACCCCTCGACAGTATCTTCCCAAGCAAAAACAAGAAACCGAAGGCTGACCACAACCCCGTGCCCAGCGGACACGGGGGCATGGTCAGGTGTCTGCAGAAAATGACAAAGTTGTAGAAGCTTCTATTCCCAGCACGGGGGCGTGCCCAGCTCAGCATGGGTCGTGTTCAATGCTAAGATTCGTAGAATCTTGCGAATCTTGATAGTACAGATATGTAACATCTGTGCTTGTAATCATTATGAACAGTTCAATTATCAATAAAACAATGTTATTTGATCCCAATGTTTGTTTGGTTGTGTTTTACATTTTTCATGTTTTGACTTTTATTCAATTTCAAACTCTATATCGCTTTCTGGAGAGTTATACGCAAACTGGTGCGTAAATGTAATCAGTTTAATGAGACAAATACTCCGGAACATCAACATATACTTAACATACCTTAAATAACCTTTACATAAGTTAGAAATAAGTTTTGAAGGCTTTGGTATGGCAAAAACAAGTTAATTCGCTTACAGGGACTAAACTTGACAAACTGCGAAAGTATGCCAATTTGAGCTGTAACAGACATTTCGGAACATGACCATAAGTTAAACATACCATAAATATCCTTTACATAGCTTAGAAATAGGCTTTGAGGGGTTCGGTGTGCTAAAATAAACTTTTGGGTCATTCAGGGACTAAAAGCGTCAAAAAGTGCACAAGTTTGCACTTTCGTGCATAACTTACGTTCTGAATACACCCGGACATCCAAAAATTTATGTAAGCACTAAAATATTTTATTTTAGTGTTTGGCATGAGAAAAATCCATTCGTCACGCAATTTGGATCGTTTTTCGCGCTTATGCGCATTCCGCCGTAATTAAGCGAACATCGCGATCATACGACCCAACGAAGCAACATCTGGCATATTTTTGAGCATGTTTCATGCCCACAATGTTTAGGCATCATTTTAGGGCCTTAACGTTGGCTTAACGAGCCTTAAACATGTCGGAAATGGCCTTAATACACAACAAGGACCGAAATGGAAACTTTGGAAACTGTTGCTGATCAGAAGGACCTAGGCGTGACACCTAGCCCCCTAGGCGTCACGCGAGGCCCTTTCAGATCAGCAAAAGTTGTTTAATAGCTGTTATGCCCCCAACACTCACCCACACTTGCCCTTTCATGCTCATGAGGGGCCATTTTGAGTTACCACAAGTTTGCGACAAGTGTAGGGACAAGATCAAAGCACGGTATTCGAGGAACGATCCTAATGGTGGTCCATTTCCTATAAATACCCACCAACATCACTTGCAAAACCCACACAAATCTGATCTCAAAGCTCTAAGTTGAAGCCACCACTTCATACCTGAGCTATTCGATCAAGATTTACTAGCGGGGACCCTTTGTAAGTGTTCCTTCGTTCTTTTATCGCTTTTCTAGTCCGAAAGTCAAACTATGTTTGACTTTCTGCGTTGACCAGTTTATGGTCAATGCGAAGTTCGTTTGAACTTCATAACGTGAGCGTGATCACGATGGTTATAGTCCCTAGTGACTATACCTACTGATTACCACGTTATCTAGGCTCAGTGACGAGTCGTAGTTTCGGCCAAAATGCGCATTCTTGCGTATTTTGTAACCAAACTACTCTTAGGTATCAAAACCGTTTGTTTTGATACCAAACCTGTTTTCTAAACTTAGTTAAGCATGTTTTAACATGCTTAGCTCGTCACTTTTAGTTTAGTGCTTATATAGGGTCGTAAGGTAAGCGATCTAAACAATCGCTTATGCTTTCGAACCCGACCCGTTTGGTCGATCATTAGGATCGGACCAAGCACATTAGGTGACCATAGTATATAGGGAATAACCTTCCGAGGTTATACCTTATGGTCACGGCGTTTAGTTAGTTGTATGATAGGTAGTTATCTGCCTTAGGTAAATTACCAAAATGCACTTTTTACGCCAAAATTCATTTTAAGCATATGTAACATAACTTTTGACATCTAAACTGATTTGGAAACAATATTAGACATGTTAAGGCATATTTTACTTATCATAGGGCTAGTTAGGCGGTCCGAGCGCGTTTCACGCGAACGACGCGTTAAAGTAGCATAAGCTACCTAAACGGGTCGTAAAGGGTCGTAAGCACTTAGGTTAGGTTTCATTTTAGTATGTGGGCTTTGTTAAACCATATTACATGAGTTCCCATACTCATTTGGTTTACGAACCCTCATTCTATCCAATCCTCCGATTTAGGTCCGGTATATTAACATAGTTACCTATATTAGGTGCCGTTTGATATCCGTCATCTCTAGCATTGTTTGGTTGTTACTCAAGGACTACTAAGCAATCTCAAGTGAGTACATAGACCCCTCTTTTACTGTTTTCCAAACTGTTTTGGGGTGAAACACATGTGCCTACTTGTTACTTTCATGCTTTCCTGTTTTCACATCATATACTTGCTATGTTCAATAGTACAATTATAGTACATGATTTACATTACATTGTTTTGCTATGTATGTTGACTGATAGCATACTTAGTACATTGTTTTACTTTACATTTCTGCTATGTATGTTGACTGATAACATGCTAGCACATTGATTTACGTGACTTTTCTGCTTTGTATGTTAACTTAGCATACTTAGTACATTGTTTTCATATAACATGTTCACATTTGCTATGACATTTGGTTTGCACAAACGGGACTTATATACGTTCATTAACATTAGCTACGCCGCTCGGTAGTAAGTACTGGTACCATAGGACTTGACAAATCCCATTCCTGACATCCCGGGTTTGTTTGGATGTAAGGAATGACTGAATCCGAAAACATTTCTTTTGATAACCTTGACTAAAAGGGTTATCCGACTGTCTCAAGGCTTGAATGTATGCGTTAACTTACCACATAAATGTTTGTATCAATGTAACATGCATTCACTTTGCAAAACATAACTTTTTGATATATTCAAAATACTTTGTTTTGTACATTCCTACATTTGGATTATGTGACAATACTTTACTTACAATACATAACATTTGATACACATTACTTGACTACATTTGGACTTTTTAACATTTGACATGGCTTATACAAGGACTTTTTGATAATTGGTTTAAACATGGACTTTATACATTGGTGGTTTGTTTAAGTGATTTAAGTAACGAGACTTGTGTAATATGATACAAGCATGGTGGATACGCCGCTGGTACTTCCTATATATAAGTGGTTGTATGGTATTACATATCGTAGCGTTATTTGAATCATTTCAATTTAGACATATAACATTTTATTCAAATAACATATCTTTCACAAGACATTGCTTTACAAACAACTTATTTTATACAACTCATTTTACTTGGTTATTCATTTAACCATACATTATTCTTTTATATACATATATATCATTTGATTTATCCATTGCTTTTCAAATGATTTATGAAAGGAACACTCAACGAGATTCATGGCTACTTTTTATTAAACAGTTTCTTTAAACTCAAATCATGAATCCTATTTTCACAAAACCTATGTATCTCACAGGCATTTTTATGCTGGCGTACCTATTTTCACATGTGTTTTCAGGAGCTTTTGCATAGGATGATGATCGTGACACTAGGGCGGACCTGTGCCTTAGAGACTTAAAATGAAGATAGACTTAGTTTAACTATGTTATGAACTCTTTATTTCCTGTTTTGAGACAATGTAACACTCTTGTTTGATAAATAAAATATAACTTTGTATGCCATGGTTGTGAAACAATAATTCTGTTACAACACTCCCCGACGTTTCCGCCACGTTTGATTGTTCCACGTGGTCGGGGTGTGACAGAAGAGTTGGTATCAGAGCCAATGGTTATAGGGAATTAGGTTATTAGTAATTCTTTGACCTAGACTATAACCTTTCTAGGACCCTAACACAAGTTATCTTGTGTTTAGATCTTAAAACATGCACATCACCTATCCTTAGGTGATTATCAAAACAAAAACCAAATTTTTCGAAACGATTTTTGAAAAAAAACAATCTTCTGTTTTTGAATGATTTATTACAAGGTTTTGAACCCTCTATTGTAAGGTTTTGAACCCTCTGTTATAAGGTTTTGAACCCCTTTGAGTTTTGAAAATCTCGTCAAGGTTTTGGGTTTTAAATAATGTGAACACGTGCAAACTGGAAGGGTGAATGCCTGTACCCTGGGTTTTCTGTCTAAGGCTAGAGTGTTCGTACAAATCCACATAATCGGACCAGTCACTCTTACCTGGGAACTCTTGGGGTGAGTGTTCACTTATAGGCGAGCATGTCTTCGCGATACATTATTTTTGACCCATTTACTTTGATTAGTCACTGTGTGTCGTTTGTTTGCTTTGTGATGCGAACAAATGACCACCATCTTTGCTGTTGTCAATTTTTGTTTCATGTCATTCTTTTCATCCAATCATCTCACTCGTTTCCTTTCATGTTTCCTCTTTTAGAATGCCTCCTCGACGCGAAAACCAGATAGCGACTGCCGAACTGGCAGAAATCATTGCGCAGCAAATGGCTGCTCAATTCCCAAACCTCTTTGCTCAATGGAACCAAGCCAACAACAACAACAATGCTCCATGCAATTTCATGAATTTTAACTCGGCTAAACCACTCAAGTTTAGTGGTTCTGAGGAAGCGACTGGGCTTCTTCAATGGTTCGAGAGCATTGAGAATACTTTCCGTCACGTGCAGTGTCCTGACAATCGCAAGGTCAAGTTTTCTTCGAGTGTGTTTCAGAAGAGGGCTCATACGTGGTGGAATGGGGTTATGAGAGATCGTGGTGCAGAAGTTGCTCTAGCACAGACATGGGCTGAACTTAGGGCCCTTATGATGAGGGAGTTCTGTCCTCGTCATGAACACGGAGCTTTGGAGAGAGAGTTTGATGGCTTGAAGCAAGATAGTGGTGAGCATCGGGCGTATACTGATAGGTTTGAGGAGTTGAGTCTGCTTTGCCCAACAATGGTTACCCCACTCGACAAGGCTATCGAAAGGTACATCGATGGTCTACCTGACTCAGTACAAGACATCATTACTGGTAGTAACCCTACCACACTCCGTCAGGCGATCGAGTTAGCAGCGACATTGACTGAGTCACAGGTTCAAAAGGGAAAGCTGCATAAAAAGGGTGAAAAGGGTAAGAAGCAGGCGTCTGACAAGGAGGATGGCAAGAAAGGTGAAAACAAGAAGGGAAAGAATTCTGGTTCCTCAAGAGGGTCTAGGAAGCGAAAGGCTTCCCAAAACTATGTCGTTACTGCACAGGCTCAAGCTGCACCAAATCAGCCTGCGCAACCACCAGCCAAGAAGCCATATCTTGGCAATGCACCTTTGTGCAACAGGTGTAACGGCCATCACCTACCACATCTCCAATGTCGCCATTGCACCAACTATGGAAGAAATGGTCATCTGGCCGCTACGTGCCGCCTTCCTGTCAACCAGAACCAGGCAGTTCAGAACCAAGCCCAACAAGTTGCTCAGCCTCTTGCTCAGCAACAAGGTCGAGCTGCACGACCTCATTTTCCTCCTGGTTCGTGCTACAATTGCGGGGATCTGACCCACTACAGAAACCGGTGCCCAAGGCTAGCCAACCAGAATCAGAATCCAAATCAGAATCAAGCTCAGGCTCGAGGTCGAGTCTTCAACATGAATGCTCAAGAGGCACAAGCAGACAATGAAGTGGTGAACGGTACGTTCTTTATTAATAATCAGCCTGCATCTGTTCTTTTTTATTCGGGTGCCGACAAAAGTTTTGTGTCATTGTCTTTTGAACCAATGCTTCGCGTGTCTAGAATGAAACTAGGTAAACCTTTGACAGTAGAAGTTGCTAATGGTGAACCCATTGTTCTTGATTCTGTTCTTCGCAACTGCCACTTGAACCTTAACGACCATCTTTTTCCTATTGACCTCACGCCTATGCAACTTGGAAGCTTCGACGTTATTGTGGGTATGGATTGGTTAGCCAAGCATCGCACAGAGGTAGTTTGTTTTGAGAAGATTGTTCGTGTGCCGCTTTCGACAGGCGAGATCCTACAGGTTCGTGGTGAGAAACCTGCCGGTGGTCTCAAACTCATGTCTTGTTTTAAAGCTCGGAAGTATCTGCGAAAGAACTATGTGGCCTTTTTGGCACATGTCACAGCAGATAAAGGCAAAGGTAAGTCTATCCAAGATATTCCCATTGTTCGGGATTATTCTGAAGTATTCCCTGAAGATTTACCTGGTCTACCCCCAGCACGCCAAGTCGAGTTCCGTATTGATCTCGTACCTTGTGCAAATCCCATTGCCAGAGCTCCATATCGTCTTGCACCGTCTGAGATGCAAGAGTTGTCTAAGCAGCTTCAGGAACTCCCTGACAAAGGTTTTATCCGTCCTAGCTTTTCACCTTGGGGTGCTCCCGTTCTTTTTGTCAAGAAGAAGGATGGATCTTTTAGGATGTGTATCGATTATCGTGAGCTTAACAAGCTTACCATCAAGAATCGATATCCCCTACCTCGCATCGATGATCTCTTTGATCAGTTACAAGGCGCTTCTTATTTTTCAAAGATTGATCTACGTTCTGGATATCATCAACTTCGTGTGCATGAAGAAGATATTCCCAAGACAGCGTTCCGCACTCGTTATGGGCATTATGAGTTCACAGTCATGCCATTCGGTTTGACTAATGCTCCTGCTGTTTTCATGGACTTAATGAATAGGGTCTGCAAGCCTTATTTGGATCAGTTCGTCATTGTTTTTATTGATGACATCTTGATTTACTCTAAGACGCGAGCTGATCATGAGCAACATCTTCGACTTACTCTGGAGCTCCTAAAGAAAGAGCAACTTTTCGCCAAATTCTCCAAGTGTGAATTCTGGCTTAAAGAAGTTCAATTCTTAGGACATATTCTCAACGAACAAGGTATTCATGTAGATCCCTCCATGATCAGTGCGATTAAGGATTGGGATACGCCTACTACTCCTACTGAAGTTCGTTCTTTTCTTGGTCTAGCGGGTTATTACCGCCGCTTCATTGAAAACTTCTCAAAGATTGCAGTTCCTCTAACTGCTCTAACTCAGAACAACAAACCCTTTGATTGGGGATTCAAGCCAGGGGAAGCTTTTCAACACTTGAAGCAGAAACTTTGTGACGCGCCTGTTCTGACTTTGCCTGAGGGCAATGATGATTTCGTCGTTTATTGCGATGCATCTAAATTAGGTCTTGGCTGTGTTCTGATGCAAAGGAACAAAGTCATAGCATATGCATCGAGGCAGTTGAAGATACATGAGAAGAACTACACCACTCATGATCTTGAGTTGGGTGCAGTTGTCTTCGCTCTTAAGATCTGGAGACACTATTTGTACGGTACAAAATGTGTGGTTTTCACGGACCACAAAAGTCTTCAGCATATCTTCAATCAGAAAGAACTCAACATGAGGCAACGACGTTGGGTTGAGCTTCTAAACGACTATGACTGCGAAATTCGCTACCATCCTGGTAAGGCAAATGTCGTAGCCGATGCATTGAGTCGTAAGGAACGTACTAAGCTTCATTGTGTTCGTGTTCAATCTGATATTCAAGCTCGATCCGATATCCAAGCCCACATTTCTCAGGCTCAACAATCTTGTGTTTCACAAGGTTTGATGGGAAAGGAGTTTCCCTATCACATAACACCTGATCTGGAACTGAAGGACAATGGATCGTATTACTTCATGGACCGTTTGTGGCTCCCAAGCCAAGATAACCTTCGCACCTTGCTTATGGATGAAGCCCATAAGTCTCGTTATTCTGTTCATCCTGGCTCAGATAAGATGTATAAGGATCTTCGTATTCAGTATTGGTGGCCTGGTATGAAGAAAGACATTGCCTTATATGTATCAAAATGCCTTACTTGTCTTAAGGTTAAGGCTGAACATCAACGTCCTTCTGGCTTATTGGTGCAACCAGAGATCCCAGTTTGGAAATGGGAAAACATTACTATGGATCTCATTACTAAACTTCCGCGCACAAAGAAAGGTCATGATGCCATCTGGGTAGTTGTTGATCGTCATACTAAGTCAGCACATTTCTTGCCAATCCGTGAGGATTTTTCTGCTGACAAACTTGCTAAAATCTATGTGGATGAAATTGTAGCTCGACATGGTGTTCCTTTGAACATCATTTCTGACAGAGATGCTCGTTTCACTTCTCATTTTTGGAGAACCATGCAATCTGCTATGGGGACCCAACTTAATCTGAGCACAGCTTATCATCCGCAAACGGATGGTCAATCTGAAAGAACAATCCAGACTCTGGAGGATATGCTTAGAGCTTGTGTGATCGATTTTGGTGGCAGTTGGGATTCACATCTTCCGTTGATTGAATTCTCCTAGAACAACAATTATCACTCCAGCATCAACATGGCTCCTTTCGAGGCTCTCTATGGTCGAAAATGTCGTTCACCAGTCTGCTGGAATGAGATCGGCGAGGCTCAGCTTACTGGACCTGCCCTCATTTTAGAGACAACTGATAAGATTAAGAAAGTTCGTGATATCCTTCAGACAGCTAGAAGCCGTCAAAAGAGTTACGCGGACCCAAAACGCAAGCCCTTGGATTTTCAAGTTGGTGATCGTGTATTACTTAAGGTCTCACCTTGGAAAGGTGTGATCAGATTTGGAAAGAAAGGAAAACTTGCACCTAGATACGTTGGACCATTCAAGATCGTCGAAAGAATCGGTAAGGTAGCCTACAGACTTGAGTTACCTCCTGAACTTGGAAATGTTCATCCAACCTTTCACGTGTCCAATCTCAAGAGGTGTTTAGCTGATGAGAACCTCCACATACCGCTTGACGAAATTCGTGTTGATAAAACACTGAAATTTGTTGAGAAGCCAGTGGAAATAATGGAACGTGAAGTCAAGTGGCTCAAATGCAAGCGCATTCCTTTGGTCAAGGTTCGCTGGGAATCTAAACGTGGACCCGAGTTTACTTGGGAACGCGAAGATCAAATGAAGGCAAAATATCCGCATCTATTCCCACTAGTTTCCTCTAAATAAATTTCGGGACGAAATTTCCACAAGTAGGGGAGACTGTAACATCTGTGCTTGTAATCATTATGAACAGTTCAATTATCAATAAAACAATGTTATTTGATCCCAATGTTTGTTTGGTTGTGTTTTACATTTTTCATGTTTTGACTTTTATTCAATTTCAAACTCTATATCGCTTTCTGGAGAGTTATACGCAAACTGGTGCGTAAACGTAATCAGTTTAATGCGAAAAATACTATGGAACATCAACATATACTTAACATACCTTAAATAACCTTTACATAACTTAGAAATAAGTTTTGAAGGCTTTGGTATGGCAAAAACAAGTTAATTCGCTTACAGGGACTAAACTTGACAAACTGCGAAAGTATGCCAATTTGAGCTGTAACAGACATTCCGGAACATGACCATAAGTTAAACATACCATAAATATCCTTTACATAGCTTAGAAATAGGCTTTGAGGGGTTCGGTGTGCTAAAATAAACTTTTGGGTCATTCAGGGACTAAAAGCGTCAAAAAGTGCACAAGTTTGCACTTTCGTGCATAACTTACGTTCTGAATACACCCGGACATCCAAAAATTTATGTAAGCACTAAAATATTTTATTTTAGTGTTTGGCATGAGAAAAATCCATTCGTCACGCAATTTGGATCGTTTTTCGCGCTTATGCGCATTCCGTCGTAATTAAGCGAACATCGCGATCATACGACCCAACGAACCAACATCCGGCATATTTTTGAGCATGTTTCATGACCACAATGTTTAGGAATCATTTTAGGGCCTTAACGTTGGCTTAACGAGCCTTAAACATGTCAGAAATGGCCTTAATACTCAACGGGGACTGAAATGGAAACTTTGGAAACTGTTGCTGATCAGAAGGACCTAGGCGTGACACCTAGCCCCCTAGGCGTCACGCGAGGCCCTTTCAGATCAGAAAAAGTTGTTTAACAGCTGTTATGCCCCCCAACACTCACCCACACTTTCCCTTTCATGCTCATGAGGGGCCATTTTGAGTTACCACAAGTTTGCAACAAGTGTAGGGACAAGATCAAAGCACGGTATTCGAGGAACGATCCTAACGGTGGTCCATTTCCTATAAATACCCACCAACATCACTTGCAAAACCCACACAAATCTGATCTCAAAGCTCTAAGTTGAAGCCATCACTTCATACCTGAGCTATTCGATCAAGATTGACTAGCGGGGACCCTTTGTAAGTGTTCCTTCGTTCTTTTATCGCTTTTCTAGTCCGAAAGTCAAACTATGTTTGACTTTCTGCGTTGACCAGTTTATGGTCAATGCGAAGTTCGTTTGAACTTCATAACGTGAGCGTGATCACGATGGTTATAGTCCCTAGTGACTATACCTACTGATTACCACGTTATCTAGGCTCAGTGACGAGTCGTAGTTACGGCCAAAATGCGCATTCTTGCGTATTTTGTAACCAAACTACTCTTAGGTATCAAAACCGTTTGTTTTGATACCAAACTTGTTTTCTAAACTTAGTTAAGCATGTTTTAACATGCTTAGCTCGTCACTTTTAGTTTAGTGCTTATATAGGGTCGTAAGGTAAGCGATCTAAACAATCGCTTATGCTTTCGAACCCGACCCGTTTGGTCGATCATTAGGATCCGACCAAGCACATTAGGTGACCATAGTATATAGGGAATAACCTTCCGAGGTTATACCTTATGGTCACGGCGTTTAGTTAGTTGTATGATAGGTAGTTATATGCCTTAGGTAAATTACCAAAATGCCCTTTTTACGCCAAAATTCATTTTAAGCATATGTAACATAACTTTTGACATCTAAACTGATTTGGCAACAATATTAGACATGTTAAGGCATATTTTACTTATCATAGGGCTAGTTAGGCGGTCCAAGCGCGTTTCACGCGAACGACGCGTTAAAGTAGCATAAGCTACCTAAACGGGTCGTTACGGGTCGTAAGCACTTAGGTTAGGTTTCATTTTAGTATGTGGGCTTTGTTAAACCATATTACATGAGTTCCCATACTCATTTGGTTTACGAACCCTCATTCTATCCAATCCTCCGATTTAGGTCCGGTATATTAAGATAGTTACCTATATTAGGTGCCGTTTGATATCCGTCATCTCTAGCATTGTTTGGTTGTTACTCAAGGACTACTAAGCAATCTCAAGTGAGTACATAGACCCCTCTTTTACTGTTTTCCAAACTGTTTTGGGGTGAAACACATATGCCTACTTGTTACTTTCATGCTTTCCTGTTTTCACATCATATACTTGCTATTTTCATTAGTTCAATTATAGTACATGATTTACATTACATTGTTTTGCTATGTATGTTGACTGATAGCATACTTAGTACATTGTTTTACTTTACATTTCTGCTATGTATGTTGACTGATAACATGCTAGCACATTGATTTACGTGACTTTTCTGCTTTGTATGTTAACTTAGCATACTTAGTACATTGTTTTCATATAACATGTTCACATTTGCTATGACATTTGGTTTGCACAAACGGGACTTATATACGTTCATTAACATTAGCTACGCCGCTCGGTAGTAAGTACTGGTACCATAGGACTTGACAAATCCCATTCCTGACATCCCGGGTTTGTTTGGATGTAAGGAATGACTGAATCCGAAAACATTTCTTTTGATAACCTTGACTAAAAGGGTTATTCGACTGTCTCAAGGCTTGAATGTATGCGTTAACTTACCACATAAATGTTTGTATCAATGTAACATGCATTCACTTTGCAAAACATAACTTTTTGATATATTCAAAATACTTTGTTTTGTACATTCCTACATTTGGATTATGTGACAATACTTTACTTACAATACATAACATTTGATACACATTACTTGACTACATTTGGACTTTTTAACATTTGACATGGCTTATACAAGGACTTTTTGACAATTGGTTTAAACAAGGACTTTATACATTGGTGGTTTGTTTAAGTGATTTAAGTAACGAGACGTGTGTAATATGATACAAGCATGGTGGATACGCCGCTGGTACTTCCTATATATAAGTGGTTGTATGGTATTACATATCGTAGCGTTATTTGAATCATTTCAATTTAGACATATAACATTTTATTCAAATAACATATCTTTCACAAGACATTGCTTTACAAACAACTTATTTTATACAACTCATTTTACTTGGTTATTCATTTAACCATACATTATTCTTTTATATACATATATTTCATTTGATTTATCCATTGCTTTTCAAATGATTTATGAAAGGAACACTCAACGAGATTCATGGCTACTTTTTATTAAACAGTTTCTTTAAACTCAAGTCATGAATCCTATTTTCACAAAACCTATGTATCTCACATGCATTTTTATGCTGACGTACCTATTTTCACATGTGTTTTCAGGAGCTTTTGCATAGGATGATGATCGTGACACTAGGGCGGACCTGTGCCTTAGAGACTTAAAATGAAGATAGACTTAGTTTAACTATGTTATGAACTCTTTATTTCCTGTTTTGAGACAATGTAACACTCTTGTTTGATAAATAAAATATAACTTTGTATGCCATGGTTGTGAAACAATAATTCTGTTACAACACTCCCCGACGTTTCCGCCACGTTTGATTGTTCCACGTGGTCGGGGTGTGACAAGATACGCTTCTGCACACGGGGCCGCGCCCAGCGAACACGGGGGCGTGTGGAGCCTAATTCAGACAATTGCAATTAATAAAGAAAGAGAAAGAGGATGGCCACGGGGCCATGTCCAGCGGACACAGGGCCGTGTCTGGGATTCTGTGCAGGCTATAAATAGGGGTTCTTGGTTCACTTCAAAGGCATCCCTTGGTAAACCACCTCTCTCCCATTTCACCACCACTCCACCACCACTACAACACCCACATCCACCACCATCATCCATTATCCACCTTAGAGTGTGTGTAGTAGTCTCGGGATCCAAGATTGATAGTAAGAGTTCTTGTCAATCAAAGGCCATGTTTGGCTAAGTCTCTTACATCACTTGGTGAAGACACGCATTTAATGTAATACTTTTGATTTTTAATCTTTTCGCACTTTTTATTTGGTTTTGTATTAATGACTTTAATAACTAGTTTCTTATGTTGAAGGTGAAACTTCCTTATCATTTGTCCGTGGTGCCTTGGCATTATTTTACTGTCTATATAAAATAAAAGATTTTCCCCATTCATATCTCTACGGTCTATATAGAGATATGTTGGCTACCTGGTCGGGGGTTAAGGGAATGGTTTGGTAAGGTTCTTGCCTTGTTCAGTGTATAGATCCTGCAAGGACCTGGGTCAAGCTTACTAGGACCTCCTTCAATACCCACTGGTATTGGATGGCGGGGATGCGAATGGCTTGATCCCCTCATATGTAAACTACTATTAATACATTAACCCGGCTACTTGGGATTGTATCCCTGCTGACTCAAACCACTTAGCCGAGGGTAACATCGCCTTCAAAAGAGGGGCCTACCACTTTACGCATTAATAACTTAATTAATTATCTTTCAATATTCCGACCATTTGGGATTGTATCCTTGCTGACTCAAACCCTTGGGTTGAGGGTAACGTCACCTTCAAAAGAGGGGCCTACTACTATAACTAAGATAATCTCTTAAAAAGTGCAAAAGTGTGGAAATCATCAAAGGTTACATTAAAGGCGAGTCGGATCCAAGTGATTCATCTTGTCTATCTGTGTTTCTTTTATTTTTATTTTTCAGCATTTTAGTTTTTATTTTTCATGTTTAAAACCTTTTCTAAAATTTTTCAGCATCTGCAGACTCCAGCACGGGGCCGTGCTTGGTCAGACACGGGCCGTGCCCCACATCCTTACTAGCAGTTTTTATTTTCCGAGTTACAGAGAGGTGAGCACGGGGCCGTGTTGGTGCAGCACGGGGTCATGTTGAACTCTCCAGTAACAGGGATCCGGAAAACAATCACTGTAACCACAACCACGGGGCCGTGGTGAGACTTCTGACCAGCAATCTTTTTGTTTTTATCGCAGGACTTAGAACCCAGGCGCCGCACCAGAACTTCCTACGCAGTGCATGAGCTCCAGTTCCAATAAAGACATAAAAGAACCTCTAGACGAACCCGAACGCTTTCTAAGAAAAAGACTTAAAGCTAAAATACAAGAGAAAGTTTTGGGGGACCCACTCCCAATGGCGGATCAACGTACCCTAATGGATTACCTACGACCCACGGTAGGTAATCTCGACGCCGCTATCAATGCACCGAATGTCGATGCCAACAACTTCGAACTTCGGCCGCATTTGATTCAAATGCTCCAAAACTCCGCAACTTTCCATGGGCTTGCGGACGAAGATCCCCACTTACATATTACCAACTTCTTGGAAATATGTGATACTTTTCGAATCAATGGGGCATCAAACGACGCCATCCGCCTCCGAATGTTCGCGTTTTCACTAAAAGACCGAGCTAAGGCTTGGCTTAACTGTCACACCCCGACCACGTAGAACATACAAAACGTGGCGGAAATGTCGGCGAGTGTTGTAACAGAATTAATTGTTTCAAATCCATGGCAATTGAAGTTTCGTTTTATTAATCAAACATGAAAGTTTACATTGTTTTAAACAAGAAACAAAGAGTATATAACAAAAATTAACTAGTTCTTGTCTCGTTTTAAGTCACTAAGGCACAGGTCCGCCTAAGTATGTCTTGATAAGTCCTATGCATCATCTCCTGAAAACACATGTGAAAATAGGTACGTCAGCATAAAAATGCCTGTGAGATACATAGGTTTTAAGAAAATAGGATTCATGACTTATGTTTGAGAAAATGTTTAATCATGAACCTTGTAATTTGCTTTGTCTTGTAAATCATTTGAAAAACGATAAGATCAGATGATATGTATAAATAAGAGAATAATGTATGGTTAAATGAATAACCATGTAGAATGAGTTTGTATAAGATAAGTTGTTTGTAAAACAATGTCTTGTGAAAAGTATGTTATTTGTATAAAATGTCATATGTCTCAAATTGAAATGATTCAAATAACGCTATGATATGTAATACCATACAAACACTTATATATAGGAAGTACCAGTGGCGTATCCACCATGCTTGTATCATATTACACACGCCTCGTTACTTAATCACTTACTCAAACCAAACTACCAAAGTAAAATGTTCATGTCTGATGTAAATCATGTAATGTGTATCCAAAAAATGTAAGCATGTGATGAGTAACAAATGTACTAAGTATGATGAACATGCATAGCATAAAATGTAATGTAAAACAATGTACCAAGTACGCACACAATGGGTATACATAGCATGTAATGTAAGGTAAGGCAATGTACTAAGTACGCACACAATGGGCATACATAGCATGAAACATAAGGCAATGTACTAAGTACGCACACAATGGGCATACATAGCATGAAATATAATGAAATCATGTACTATAAATGTACTAATGAACATAGCAGGTATATGATGTGAAAACATGGAAAGCATGAAAGTAACAAGTAGGCACATGTGTTCCACCCCAAAACGTTTGGAAAACAGTAAAAGAGGGGTCTATGTACTCACTTGAGAATGCTTAGTAGTCCTTGAGTGACAACCAAACAATGCTAGAGATCACAGATATCAAACGGCACCTAATATAGGTAACTATGTTAATAAACCGGATCTAAATCGGAGGATCGGATAGGATGAGGGTTCGTAAACCAAACGAGTATGGAGACTCGTGTAATATCATTTAACAAAGCCTACATACTAAATGAAACCTAACATAAGTGCTTACGACCCATTACGACCCGTTTAGGTAGCTTATGCTACTTTAACGCGTCGTTCGCGTGAAACGCGTTCGGAACGTCTAACTAGTCCTATGACAAGTGTTATATGCCTAAACATGTTACATAATCAGTTATGTGACAAAAGTTTAGGTTACATATGCTTAATTACCAATTATACATGAAAAGGGTATTCTGGTAATTTACCCAAGGCATATTAACTACCTATCATACAACTACTTAACGAAGCGACCATAAGGTATAACCTCGGAAGGTTATTCCCTATATACTATGGTCACCTAATGTATTTGTTCGGATCCTAATGATCGACCAAATGGGTCGGGTTCGAAGGTATAAGCGATTTATTAGATCGCTTATCCTTACGACCCTAGACAACGTGGTAATCAGTAGGCATAGTCCCAAGGGACTTTAACCATCGTGATTACAATCACGTTGCGAAGTTCAAACGAACTTCGCATTGACCATTAACTGGTCAACGCAGAAAGTCAAACAAGTCAAACAAAGTTTGACTTTCAGACTCGTAAAGCAATAAAAGAACGAAAGAATACTTACGAAGGGTCCCCGAATGCTAACCTCGATCCAAGTAGCTCAGGTATGAAACAAAGGTTTCAACTTAGAGCTTCTCAAATCAAGATTCTAGTGGGTTTTGCAATGGGGTGGGTTGGGTATTTATAGGATTCGTAGAGCCGTTAAGATCGTTCCTCGTTAACCGTGCTTTGATCTCAACCATACACATCAAGATAGTGGTTTTCTAAAACCATTTGAGCCCACGGTATTGCCAAAACCATGTGCGAAAGTGAAAATGGACCAGATGCAATGTTTCTGTCCAGGTTAGGCAGTCGTGTAGCGCCACTTCCTAGGCATGAGGTGCTCGCGCTACGCCACTGCCTACCAGTTTCAGGAAAGTTTCAAAAATGGCAGAAATGGTCCCTGCAGCCCGTTTAAGCTATTTTCGATGCGTTTGAACCCCGTTAACCTCATTTCAAGGCTCTAAAATGAAGTTAAAGTATAGGGAACTCAAAACATGCTCAAAAATATCTCGGATGTCGGTTCGTTTGGTCGTACGATCGCGATGTTAGGTTAATTACGACGGAATGCGCATAAGCGCGAAAAACGATCCAAATGACGCGACGAATGGATTTTTCTCAAGCCAAACACTAAAATAAAATATTATAGTGCTTACATAAATTTTTGGATGTCCGGATGTATTCAGAACGTAAGTTATGCGCGAAAATGCAAACTTATGCACTTTTTGACACTTTTAGTCCCTGAATGACCAAAAAGTTTATTTTAGCACACCGAACCCCTCAAAGCCTATTTCTAAGCTATGTGAAGGATATTTATGGTATGTTTAACTTATGGTCATGTTCCGGAATGTCTGTTACAGTTCAAATTGGCATACTTTCGTAGTTTGTCAAATTTAGTCCCTGTAAGCGATTTAACTTGATTTCGGCATACCAAACCTTCCAAAACTTATTTCTAAGTTATGTAGAGGTTATTTAAGGTATGTTAAGCCTATGTCACTATTCCGGATTGTTTGTTGCATTAAACTGGTTATATTTACGCATTAGTGCACGTATAACCTTCCAGAAAGCGATTTAGAGCTTGAAATCGAACAAGAGTTGATATGTGCAAAAGATACACATATTTATACAAGTCCAAAGTATGAAATAAAATATTTCATTGATTTGGTATTTGTTTGCTGGTCGCAGTGGCACAGGTGTCACAGTCTCCCCTACTTTAGGAAATTTCGTCCCGAAATTAATTCGTAGGAGTCTGTCTGTGACTTTGTGTTAAGTAACAATCAAAGATAAGCAAGGCATAATCCTGTTATTTCTCTTTAACGGACATTTTTCAGAAATGAAAAATGAACGGAGTTATTTTCAACAGGCATTCTTCAGAAACGAGAAAGAACGAAATGAGTCATTTTCCACAACCTCTTCAGAAACGAAAATGAACGGAACGAGTCATTTTCCACAACATCTTCAGAAACGAAAATGAACGGAACGAGTCATTTTCCACAACGTCTTCAGAAACGAAAATTAACGGAACGAGTCATTTTCCACAACCTCTTCAGAAACGAAAATGAACGGAACGAGTCATTTTCCACAACTTCTTCAGAAACGAAAATGAACGGAACGAGTCATTTTCCACAACCTCTTCAGAAACGAAAATGAACGGAACGAGTCATTTTCCACAACTTCTTCAGAAACGAAAATGAACGGAACGAGTCATCTTCCACGATTTCTTCAGAAACGAAAATGAACAGAATGAGTCATTTTCCACAATTTCTTCAGAAATGAAAATGAACAGAATTAGTCATTTTCCACAATTTCTCCAGAAATGAAAATGAACAGAATGAGTCATTTTCCACCACTTCTTCAGAAATGAAAATGAACGGAACGAGTCATTTTCCACCACTTCTTCAGAAACGAAAATGAACGGAACGAGTCATCTTCCACGATTTCTTCAGAAACGAAAATGAACAGAATGAGTCATTTTCCACAATTTCTTCAGAAATGAAAATGCACGGAATGAGTCATTTCTAGACACACGACCAAACTTGCTGTGGTTTCTGTGCACTGAATTTCATAATTATGTATGCATCCATAATTACGCAATTCCTTGCACAGTCCGCACAATTTGTCTTGTAATGTGAAGGGGAGGAAAATCAAACATGTGATGAGTGTGACTAGACTACCATAGGGTCCTTTTAATTAGATCGACAAATTATCCTTTTAATTAGGCCACCAAGGAGTCCTTTCAGCTATATCATCACCTGATATTCCTAACCAGATTTTTGGATCAATCTGTTTAACTAGACCACTCAAGGGTCTAATTATGGAATAGTACAATATAATCCAAGGGTCTTTACTATTACGTAAAAGCCCATTGAGGATTTAATATAGTACCTTTGGATATCCTACTATGAATCCCTCATACGAGTGATATGGAAGATTCTACGAGGATTTGGATAACAAAAACTTGGATTACACCAAAAACATAAAAGGGAACACATAAGCACATAATCACATAGTTGTTTAATTTGTTATTAACTTGTTATCATTTGAAAATGGATATGGAAACCAGTCGATGGACTTCAATGTCCTCTGGGATCTATCTAAAAAGATAGGAAGATCTCCCAGAAATTCGATTTTGTTTTCAAAGAACATAATATCTGAATTATGAGACACAACAATTTTAGGATTTACGGAAATACCCTTAGGTACCCTATTAAAGATTTATAGTGGTACTTTGGGTATTCGTCCAGTGTTGTAACTTGCGTTTTGTACTTCGTTTCCTTGGAAGAAACGGGTACTTAGGAATTTCGTGGAAAACGCAAGAGATCATAAAATAGAAAAAATTTGGGTGGGTAGTTTGCTTTTCAAGGAATACGATTCCTTTATTGTCGGTATTGTAAGGGATATGTTCTTTATACATATAACCTCATAAATACATTGCAATGTAAATAAAATATTTATTTATAAACAATGATAACAACTGTTTCATGGACCTTGACAACAAAAGAAAATAATACATAAGACGTAATTATTTCTAAAGGGTGTTGTCTTCTAGTCGATCAGATGCTCATCCCTATGCTGGATTAGCATTAGCAAAGCTTTGGGCAATTTCTTCGGAAATGACCCATCTCGCCACAATTGTAGCAAGAACCTGGTGGAAAGCGAGCTTGAGCAGGATTGTTGTCAGCTTGATTTGGTGCAACTGCTGCTACGCAAACTTTTGCTGTATGACCTTTACGTCCACAAATTTGGCATTCGCGGCACTTCACATTAGCATGATGATGAAGGTTACATTGGTTGCACAAGGGTGAAGTTCCATTGTATGGCTTCCTAGTAGGGGGTTGAGCAGGTTGATTGGGGACGGCTTGATCATTGTGAGTAACCATGGCGAAGTTCTGAGAAGCCTTTCGCTTCTTTGACTTCTTAGGGGATCCAGTCTGTTCATCCATGGTCTTTGATTCCTCGATTGGTTTCGATTCCACGACCGGTTTCTTGTCACCCTTTCGGAAAAGCTTACATTTCCTGATCTGAGATTCAGTCAAGGTTGCAGCTAGCTCAATGGCCTGCCTAACCGTAGTGGGATTACTACCAGTAACAATGTCCTGAACTGATTCAGGGAGACCATCAATGTATTTTTCGATCGCCTTATCCAGAGGCGTAACCATGGTAGGACACAACAGGCTCAGCTCCTCATATCGATCAGTGTAGGCTCGATGTTCACCGCTGTCTTGCTTAAGATCGTCGAATTCCCTTTCCAATGCCCTGATCTCGTGACGAGGACAGAATTCCTTCATCATCAGTGCTCGAAGTTCTTCCCAAGTTTGGGCCAGTGCCACTTCGGCACCCCTATCTCTCACCACACCGTTCCACCACGTCAAAGCTCGTTTCTCAAAGACACTAGATGCGAAATCTACCTTTCACTCGTTTGGAAATTGAACATGCCTGAAGGTGCTCTCTAGACTCTCGAACCATTGCAGAAGTGCAGTCGCTCCTTGAGACCCAGAAAACTTTGATGGCTTAGCCGAGTTGAACGTCTTGAAGCTGCAGAGGGCATTATTGTTGTTGAGGGCTTGGTTACATTGGGCAACGATGTTCGGGATTGCAGCAGTTATTTGCTGTGTAATGACAGCTGCCAGATCTTCAATAGATACCGGATTTTCGCATCGAGGAGGCATTCTAAAAGGGGAAACATGAAATGAAACGAGTGAGAGAATTAGACGAAAAGAATGAGATGAACAAATCTGATGAAAGCAAGGATAGTGGTCATTTGTTTGTTACTACAAAGCAACAAACGACCCCGGTGATTAATCAAAGTAAATAGGTCAAAAATAATGTATCGCGAAGACATGCTCGCCTATAAGTGAACACTCATCCCAAGAATTCCCAGGTAAGCACAACTGGTCTCGCGTCTGATGAGATATATACGAAGTGCTTGCCTAGACAGAAAACCCAGAATACAGGCATTCACCCTTCCAGTTTGCACGTGTTCACATTATTTAAAACCCAAAACCTTGACGAGATTTTGAAAACTCAAAGGGGTTCAAAACCTTACAATAGAGGGTTCAAAACCTAGTAATCAATCATCCTAGAACATATGATTAGTTTTCAAAGTGGTTTTGAAATTTATGTTCTTGTTGTGGTCGTCGCCTAAGGATAGGTGACGGTATTGTTTTATGACTAAACGCAAGTAAACTCGCGTTAGGGTCCTAAGAAGGTTATAGACTAGGTCAAAGCATTACTAATAACCTAATTCCCTATAACCATGGGCTCGGATACCATCTTTTCTGTCACACCCCGACCACGTAGAACATACAAAACGTGGCGGAAATGTCGCGGAGTGTTGTAACAGAATTAATTGTTTCAAATCCATGGCAATTGAAGTTTCGTTTTATTAATCAAACATGAAAGTTTACATTGTTTTAAACAAGAAACAAAGAGTATATAACAAAAATTAACTAGTTCTTGTCTCGTTTTAAGTCACTAAGGCACAGGTCCGCCTAAGTATGTCTTGATAAGTCCTATGCATCATCTCCTGAAAACACATGTGAAAATAGGTACGTCAGCATAAAAATGCCTGTGAGATACATAGGTTTTAAGAAAATAGGATTCATGACTTATGTTTGAGAAAATGTTTAATCATGAACCTTGTAATTTGCTTTATCTTGTAAATCATTTGAAAAACGATAAGATCAGATGATATGTATAAATAAGAGAATAATGTATGGTTAAATGAATAACCATGTAGAATGAGTTTGTATAAGATAAGTTGTTTGTAAAACAATGTCTTGTGAAAAGTATGTTATTTGTATAAAATGTCATATGTCTCAAATTGAAATGATTCAAATAACGCTACGATATGTAATACCATACAAACACTTATATATAGGAAGTACCAGCGGCGTATCCACCATGCTTGTATCATATTACACAAGCCTCGTTACTTAATCACTTACTCAAACCAAACTACCAAAGTAAAATGTTCATGTCTGATGTAAATCATGTAATGTGTATCCAAAAAATGTAAGCATGTGATGAGTAACAAATGTACTAAGTATGATGAACATGCATAGCATAAAATGTAATGTAAAACAATGTACCAAGTACGCACACAATGGGCATACATAGCATGTAATGTAAGGCAATGTACTAAGTACGCACACAATGGGCATACATAGCATGAAACATAAGGCAATGTACTAAGTATGCACACAATGGGCATACATAGCATGAAATATAATGAAATCATGTACTATAAATGTACTAATGAACATAGCAGGTATATGATGTGAAAACATGGAAAGCATGAAAGTAACAAGTAGGCACATGTGTTCCACCCCAAAACGTTTGGAAAACAGTAAAAGAGGGGTCTATGTACTCACTTGAGAATGCTCATTAGTCCTTGAGTGACAACCAAACAATGCTAGAGATCACGGATATCAAACGGCACCTAATATAGGTAACTATGTTAATAAACCGGATCTAAATTGGAGGATCGGATAGGATGAGGGTTCGTAAACCAAACGAGTATGGAGACTCGTGTAATATGGTTTAACAAAGCCTACATACTAAATGAAACCTAACATAAGTGCTTACGACCCATTACGACCCGTTTAGGTAGCTTATGCTACTTTAACGCGTCGTTCGCGTGAAACGCGTTCGGAACGTCTAACTAGTCCTATGACAAGTGTTATATGCCTAAACATCTTACATAATCAGTTATGTGACAAAATTTTAGGTTACATATGCTTAATTACCAATTATACATGAAAAGGGTATTCTGGTAATTTACCCAAGGCATATAAACTACCTATCATACAACTACTTAACGAAGCGACCATAAGGTATAACCTCGGAAGGTTATTCCCTATATACTATGGTCACCTAATGTATTTAGTCGGATCCTAATGATCGACCAAATGGGTCGGGTTCGAAGGTATAAGCGATTTATTAGATCGCTTATCCTTACGACCCTAGACAACGTGGTAATCAGTAGGCATAGTCCCAAGGGACTATAACCATCGTGATTACAATCACGTTGCGAAGTTCAAACGAACTTCGCATTGACCATTAACTGGTCAACGCAGAAAGTCAAACAAAGTTTGACTTTCAGACTCGTAAAGCAATAAAAGAACGAAAGAATACTTACGAAGTGTCCCCGAATGCTAACCTCGATCCAAGTAGCTCAGGTATGAAACAAAGGTTTCAACTTAGAGCTTCTCAAATCAAGATTCTAGTGGGTTTTGCAATGGGGTGGGTTGGGTATTTATAGGATTCGTAGAGCCGTTAAGATCGTTCCTCGTTAACCGTGCTTTGATCTCAACCATACACATCAAGATAGTGGTTTTCTAAAACCATTTGAGCCCACGGTATTGCCAAAACCATGTGCGAAAGTGAAAATGGACCAGATGCAATGTTTCTGTCCAGGTTAGGCAGTCACGTAGCGCCACTACCTAGGCATGAGGTGCTCGTGCTACGCCACTGCCTACCAGTTTCAGCAAAGTTTCAAAAATGGCAGAAATGGTCCCTGCAGCCCGTTTAAGCTATTTTCGATGCGTTTAAGTATAGGGAACTCAAAACATGCTCAAAAATATCTCGGATGTCGGTTCGTTTGGTCGTACGATCGCGATGTTCGGTTAATTACGACGGAATGCGCATAAGCGCGAAAAACGATCCAAATGACGCGACGAATGGATTTTTCTCAAGCCAAACACTAAAATAAAACATTATAGTGCTTACATAAATTTTTGGATGTCCGGATGTATTCAGAACGTAAGTTATGCGCGAAAATGCAAACTTATGCACTTTTTGACACTTTTAGTCCCTGAATGACCCAAAAGTTTATTTTAGCACACCGAACCCCTCAAAGCCTATTTCTAAGATACGTGAAGGATATTTATGGTACGTTTAACTTATGGTCATGTTCCGGAATGTCTGTTACAGTTCAAATTGGCATACTTTCGCAGTTTGTCAAATTTAGTCCCTGTAAGCGAATTAACTTGATTTCGGCATACCAAACCTTCCAAAACTTATTTCTAAGTTATGTAGAGGTTATTTAAGGTATGTTAAGCCTATGTCACTATTCCGGAGTGTTTGTTGCATTAAACTGGTTATATTTACGCATTAGTGCGCGTATAACCTTCCAGAAAGCGATTTAGAGCTTGAAATCGAACAAGAGTTGATATGTGCAAAAGATACACATATTTATACAAGTCCAAAGTATGAAATACAATATTTCATTGATTTGGTATTTGTTTGCTGCTCGCAGTGACACAGGTGTCACATTAACACCCTCCCAAGTGGTTCGGTAAACACTTGGGATGAACTAACCCAAAAGTTTTTATATAAGTATTTCCCTCCTTCTAAAACGGCTAAATTAATGACTGAAATTAATACATACTCACAAGAGGATGGGTAATCCTTATATGAAACTTGGGAAAGGTTCAAGGAGCTACTAAGAAAGTGCCCTCATTATGGTCTTGCGGTATGGCAACAAGTATCCACTTTCTATAATGGGTTGTTACCACACACAAGACAAACACTTGACTCTAGCTCCGGGGGACTTCTAGGTAATCGTCGCCCAAATGAAATTTATAATCAAATTGAGGAAATTGCTCAAAACAATTATCAGTGGCACACTCCCCGAGGCACAAAATCTATTGCCCCAAGCACCCATAAGGTAGACGAAAGCACTTCCTTACAAGCCCAAATCGAGGCCCTCTCTTCGAAAATCAAAAAGTTAGAAATGGCAAAAACGGCCTCGGTTATGACTTGTGAAGGGTGCGGTGGGCCACATGAAAATTGGAGCTGTATGAAAGAAATGGATAATCAAACAGAAACGGTAAACTACATTGCTAATAGACCTAGGCCGTCAGGTCCTCCGACGGGTACCTACAACCAAGGATGGCGTAACCACCCTAACCTTGGTTGGAGAGAACCCTCCAATAGTAGTAACCAACAAAATCAAAACCAACAAACAAACTTTCAACAACCAAGAAATGAGCCACAAAATTTCTCTCAACAACAACAAGGGGGACGAGAAAGGCTTGAAGATACTATCTCACGCCTCATCTCCGACACCGAAAAGAAAAACTCGGATCGATTCCAACAAATGGAATCGAACTTTAGAAATCAACAAGCTAGTATTCAAAACAATGAAAAACAACTAGCTCAAAATTTCTCCGAGAGACCACAAGGCGCGTTACCTAGCAATACCGAAACCAACCCAAAGGCGCAAGTGCATCTCATCACATTGAGAAATCGTACCGTAGGTCCCGAGGAGGCTCCGCTACCTCCATCTGAAAAGAGTCCGTCTAACCAAACCACAACTTCACCAACACCCCAAAAAGAGACAACTCCTTCGCCAAATCAAGAACCTACCAAGAACCCCCCGGTGCCTTACCCCGGTCGGTTAGTTCGCCAAAAGACCGATGAGCAATTCACAAAATTTGTAAACTTACTAAACCAATTGCACACCAATCTTCCATTTGTGGAAGTCCTTACTCAAATGCCTAAATACTCAAAATTTATGAGAGACTTTCTCACTCACAAAAGGAAAATTGAAACACTGCAATTAGTTAATTTAAGTGAAGAATGCTCCGCCGTTCTACTTAACAAACTCCCACAAAAGAAAATCGATCCCGGAAGCTTCACCATCCTCTGTTCCCTTGGGGGATTACCCATGCGCAATGCACTAGCCGATCTTAGGGCAGCATCAATCTCATGCCCGCATCAATGTTTGACCGACTCGGACTAGGTAAAACAAGCCCCACAAAGATGAGCATACAACTCACCGATAGGTCTATCAAATATCCACAAGGTGTCGCCGAAAATCTATTGGTAAAAGTCGGAGACTTTGTCTTCCCGGCCGACTTTGTCATACTTGATATGGAGGAAGATACCGAAGTACCACTTATTCTAGGAATACCATTCCTAGCCACCGCTCATGCAATGGTGGACATGAATGGTGGGAAATTAACATTGAGGGTTGGGGACAAAGCGATGGAGTTTGGGGTTGGGAAAAGAGTAGAATACGACGACCCGGTCAACTACATGAATGTCATAGACTCAAGCTTGGATGATGCTCTCCGACGGTGCAACATGGGATGCAAAACATCTCACTTGGGTAACATATGACTGACTTTGGGTCTAGCCAAGGACCCTTATAAACATGGCGCACCACGGAGTTATTCCGCGGAACTATCCTTAGTTTTAGTTTAGATTAACTCTTATGTTTTCTAGTTTAGTTTTACTTTTCAGGAATAAAACACACTCGAAATGGTGGAGGTTACTAAGGGAAACTTGAACCCACACCTCATGCACAAAAACAGAGCCTCCCGACAATTTTTCTTCATTACAATCAGCACGGGGCCGTGTTCAGCCCAACACGGCCCCGTGCCCAAGGATCTGCAGAAAACGCCCAGTTCAAGTAACTGGACACGGGGCCGTGTTCCCTGAATACGCCCCCGTGCCCAGCCTTTTGTTAAATATGATACTGGCGATCTGAATACGGGGCGGTGCCCGGACCAACATGGGCCCGTGTCCAGACGCCCAGTAACATAAAATTTTGTTTTAAACACCTTTTTACACATTTAATCAACCTAAAAACTTATTTTTGGGACGCATTGAGGACAATGTGTAATTTAAGTGTGGGGAGGGGGATGCTAAAACCTTGAATTTTGCAAGTCCTAATAACAAGCCTAACACAAAACTCTATTAGAACCGCTAATCACCCCCAATTTTTTTTGCAAAAACTTTTCGTTTTTTTACTTGTCTTGGTTTAATTTGGGAAAAACAAGCTCTAAAGAGGTTATATTTTTACAAATTTACAACCAATAGTGTCGTGATAAAAAGAACCAACATAAGAAAATTATACAAATCTAGTTAAAATTTGATTATATATACTTGATCACATTATAAACCCATTCCCACAAAAAGTGAGTTTTGAGCCTTTATTGAGCATACAAGCATACATATTTAAACTAAATGCTCACCTTTAGTTTCTTGTGTGAATAGCTGCTTGGTTCTTACGACTCTAGAACTAGCCACGACGATACATTCCCGGTCCTTACCAACTTAAACCCAAGTAAGTAAATGATGGAGGCATTAGGACTAACCCATTTTTCTTTCAACATCATTATTTTTCAATTTTTTTATCACCTACCCAAAATCCCCCTAGTTATCCCCTTTGAGCCTAATCCTTTTCGTTTCTAAACCCACAAAACAAACACCCTTTACTCACCAAAACCTTTTTCTTTTAAACCCTTTATTTTAGTAAAAAGCTCGGTTTTCTTGTGACGTTCCTTATCAAAAAAAAAAAAAAAGAAGTCTAGCAATAAACAAACAAGTTCCTCAAAGAAACTTTGTTTGAAAATGCTTAATTTGAATAAAAGTCACAAAAACAAAAAAGTTTTATGATGACCAACACTTTTTACGATTTTAGCCCATTTTACTAACCACTAACCCAAAACCACCTACCTTTAACCCAAGCCTAACCCTTCCCCAAGTCCTCTTGATATTTACAAAGGTTTATAGTTAAAAAGGAGGAGGATTGATTGCTTGGCAAGCATATGGTAGAAGTAAGTTCCATGTCGGTCTCGAGTGTTTCACAAAAATACATCTTCGACCGAGTGTTGAGTGATCTCCCGTGAGGTATGTGAAACGTTCTAAATAAATCATAACGAATAGGATTGTAAATAGTGTAAAAATAAAACCCAATAAAGATCTTGGATTCCCGACACTCAAGACAAGCCCAAAACTTCTCTTCTACCCATTCCATTTGGGTGTGTAAGCCACATAATAAAAGTTTTGCTTGAAGACAAGCAAAGATTCAAGTGTAGGGGTATTTGATGTGTGTAAAACGCAACATATAAATTACATTAAATGAGACATAAAACTAACCCTTTTTTAGTACTAATGTTGGAAAAAGTGTGCTTTTGTCTACCTTTAGTATTTTCAGGACCAAATGAGCTTAAATGAACAAAAGGAACAAATATGCAGCAAAAACTAACATAAATACAAAGAAAAGGAATAAACGTGGCATGCCCGACCCCTCGACGGCATCTTCCCAAGCAAAAACAAGAAATAGAAGGCTGACCACGGCCCCGTGCCCAGCGGACACGGAGGTGTGGTCAGGTGTCTGCAGAAAATGACAAAGTCGTAGAAGCTTTTATTCCCAGCACGGGGGGCGTGCCCAGCTCAGCACGGGCCGTGGTCAACGCTAAGATTCGCAGAATCTTGCAAATCTTGATAGTACATATACGCTTCCGCACACGGGGCCGTGCCCAACGAACACGGGGGCGTGTGGAACCTAATAAAGACAATTGCAATTAATGAAGAAAGAGAAAGAGGATGGCCATGGGGCCGTGTCCGGGCTTCTTTACATGCTATAAATAGGGCTGCTTGGTTCACTTCAAAGGCATCCCTTGGCAAACCACCTCTCTCCCACTTCACCACCACTTCACCACCACTACAACACCCACATCTACCACCATCATCCATCATCCACCTTAGAGTGTGTGTAGTAGTCTCAGGATCCAAGATTGATAGTAAGATTTCTTGTCAATCAAATGCCATGTTTGGCTAAGTCTCTTACATCACTTGGTGAAGACAAGCATTTAATGTAATACTTTTGATTTTAATCTTTTCGTACTTTTTATTTGGTTTTGTTTTAATGACTTTAATAAGTAGTTTCTTATGTTGAAGGTGAAACTTCCTTATCATTTGTCCGTGGTGTCTTGGCATTATTTTACTGTCTATATAAAATAAAAGATTTTCACCATTCATATCTCTACGGTCTATATAGAGATATGTTGGCTACCTGGTCGGGGGTTAAGGGAATGGTTTGGTAAGGTTCTTGCCTTGTTCAGTGTATAGATCCTACAAAGACCTGGGTCAAGCTTACTAGGACCTCCTTCAATACCCATTGGTATTGGATGGCGGGGGTGCGAATGGATTGATCCCCTCATATGTAAACTACTATTAATACATTAACACGGCTACTTGGGATTGTATCCCTGCTGACTCAAACCACTTAGCCGAGGGTAACGTCGCCTTCAAAAGAGGGGCCTACCACTTTACGCATTAATAACTTAATTAATTATCTTTTAATATTCCGACCCTTTGGGATTGTATCCTTGCTGACTCAAACCACTGGGTTGAGGGTAATGTCACCTTCAAAAGAGGGGCCAACTACTATAACTAAGATAATCTCTTAAAAAGTGCGAAAGTGCGGAAATCATCAAAGGTTACATTAAAGGCGAGTCGGATCCAAGTGATTCATCTTGTCTATCTGTTTTTCTTTTATTTTTATTTTTCAGTATTTTAGTTTTTATTTTTCATGTTTAAAACCTTTTCTAAAATTTTTTATTTGATTAGACGTTGAGGATAAACCGGTACTAAAAGCTCTTGTGTCCTTGGACGACCTCGGTATCTTACCAACGCTATACTACGCTCACGATGGGTGCACTTGCCCATGTGTGTGTTTAGTGTTAGTAGAATATCGTGTTTTATAAATTTAAAACTTGACTAACGTGTTAAAAATGGCTTAAAATATCAATAAAAATATATTACACCCAACACACACCAACTACCTAATTAACTTATCCAACTGCTCTTTTGAATAATGGATAGTCTCGTTGCTTATGCCTAGTCTAATGGCATAATTATGCTGTGAGATTCTTCCTTGAAGAACCTTAAAGTTGGAATTTTGTACTTGTGTTGTTGACTATGGACCTTAGAACTATACTCTTTTAAGGTTTCAGTGGTTGTAAGGTGAATAACATCTTATTTTCCAGTTCCAAACATTTATTTCTTTGTACATATGTTGCTTACCAACACACTCATTTGACTTTGGTACTTTTGAGTGTTGTAGTTGATTTATAAGGCATCAAAATTGTACGCGTGAAAATCTTAGTATGTTATGTACTGGAAAATGTGCTTATTTCCATGCGTAAGCCCTTAATTTCATGGGTCATGGTACTAAACATTATGATGTATTCATGAAAGCCACTTAACCTTATAATTTAGAATTTTAAATGAAAACATGCATCTTAGGAGTTCTAGTGATTATTCCACAAATGATAGATTTGTATTAGGAAAGACTTAATTTGGAATAACTTTAGTGATAACATTTATGTTAGAGAGATCTTGATTATCATAAGAGACATCATGTTCGATTTGTCCTATTCATCATGCTCTTCTTTTCTTCTGTAGTAATCATTATCAGAAGAGAGCAGTAGGATTATCGTGTCTTAAGGGATAATGAAGGATTTAATTTAACAGCTAATCTCATAGAAAATTTAAGTAAATCAAAACTTATTAGGTTTAGGAATTAGAGTGGATGAGATACTTATTTATAAGAGAAAGTTACAGTGAGTAAAGTTATGGGTACAGAAAATAAGGCAAACAAAAAAATGATCATAAGATTAATGAAATCATTATATGAAGAAGTTGTGATATGTCTATTACTAACATAAAAATAATAGACTTAGTTAAAGCTCTACTTAAACGAAGACAAATCAGCTTTGGCCAGGAGTGTAATCATTTAAGCATGTGTGCAAAGTAATCGTGACAAATCAGCTTTGGCCAGAAATGAGACAATCACCTGAGTTATGCACTTGTTAAGTATGCTAGACATGAATGAATTAAATCAGCTTTGGCCAGAAATTAAGACATTCACGTTTGTAATGCATAATTAACATAGCTTTCGTAATACTTGAACAATAAATAGATGCATCAAATCAGCTTTGGCCAGAAGTGATACATCAGAAGCTCATTCAAGTTAAGCTATTTTGGTTTTGTAAAACATTATCTGGATTCTGATTAAGTAATTAAGTGTTTACAAAACCAAGTATTTTAGTTCACATTAACAGCTTAATACAGTAATGAGATTTCCAGTGAGTGACTTATGAGATTTCGAGTGAGATCTCGACTCAATTATGAGATCTTGACTTAGTTATGAGATCTCGAGTGAGGATATTATGGTTTCGAGTCGGAACCTCATGGTCTCGAGTCGGAACCTCATGGTCTCGAGTCAGAACCTCATGGTTTCGAGTCGGAATCTTAGTCTCGAGTTATGAAGACTGAAACCTCATGTTCTCGAGTCGCAACCTTATGGTCTCGAGTCGGAATCTTATGGTCTCGAGTCATGAAGACTGAAACCGTTATGATTTCGAGTCGAGATCTTGGTCTCGAGTCATGAACCTTATGGTTTCGAGTCGCAACCTTAGTCGAAACCACCTAATTTCAAAACTTATTCTCCAAGTCTCGAAATCTACTGATTAAAAGCTGTTAGTTTGATAAGTTTGAAATTCGAATTTTTAGGGATTATGGGATTTAGTTTCCTATTTTAATGCTAATCTAAATTTATCAAAATATTTCAAAATAATATCCATTTAATTTTATAACAGATTTCGAAATCTTAAGAGATAAAATTTAGATCAAAACTAGGAAAACACCCAATAATCCTTAGTTCATTCCAAAATAAGGGAATTTATTCGAATTTCACTAAGAACATGAAGAACCCTAATATCAATAAAATCATAATTTCTGGAACCTGAAACCTGAATTTTAACAGTTTTATACAGATTTCGGAACAATTAATGTTGCTATTTGAGTTCGAGATAATTATAAAACATTATTTTTCCCGAAAACAGTGATTTCGAGATATGTGGTCTCGAACATGCTTTTAAATTTTATTAAGTTTTCAAAACTTTGTTTTCCAGATTTCAATCCCAGAATAATGGATACGAAAACAGAACTGATTAATCAACATATGCTCTGATACCACATGTTGATCAGTTCTGTTTTAAGCATAATGGAAAACATGAATACATACATTTGATTGCATCAGACAGGCCAGCAAAGAATCCAGATGGAGACGCAGCAATAAGGTTTGACATGATTGTCAGCTTGATCTGGTTCCTCCTTAGGGTGCAATCTAATGATGGTGATGAATAAACCAAATAGGGTGTTCGGTTATGGAGAGAGGGGGCGATTTCATAATGATGTTATTGTGATTAGAGTCTAACCCTTTAACCCTCTAATTATCTCCTTATATATGCACCCAAGAGGAAACCCTAATTAGTTAATAATGGTAATAAGGCCCATCAACAATTACCAACTAATTATTTAATAGGTTTTTATATATTTTGATCTATTATTATATAAATGATTATAATGGCTATATATATATAAATACATTATTTATTTATTCTTACACCTCCAGCATTCCTTTACCTCTCAAACCAAAACCATTTTCTCTGTCTATGAGCCAACCACTTCTATCACTCCACAACACAACTGAGAAAAAATTCAATGACGTCAAAAAAGCCAGATCTGTTATGAATATATCATTTATAGTGACTCTCCACATCCTTAACTCCTCATTGTATTTACTCTTATGTTAATGTTAAGCCTATAAATAAAGGCTTTGTATTTCATACATGTACATCAATAAGAAATTCATCTCCTATTCTCCCATTCTTTTCTATACATTGCTAATAGGTTCTAGTTATTACATAACACGTTATCAACACAAATTACTTTTGAAGTTGGATTGTATCAACACAAGACACCATGTCATATCAACGTTGGCGAAAGAGATAAAAGACAAAATTGTTGATCTGGTATGAAAGCCCTTAATTGTTTTAATTTTATTTCCTCTTTTCTCATTGATTGTTGGTATGATAAAACTTAAAAATTAACTTACGCTTTTCTTGATATTTTTTATTGGTTATGGTTTAAGATTAAAATCATCATGAACAACATTGACATCATCCTTGTTTAACCAGGATCATAATGTTTTTTTACTTCTTTGTTTACTTTCTTATGTGTTAACGTATCTGAATAGTTTTCTTTCACAAACAAACACCTATGAAAAACATCGAGATGTGAAGAATAGAAAGCAAAAGTTAACCAGAAACACAATGGTTTTTTGATCAAGAAAAAGAATCTTTCTAGTTTCTCTAATTGATTATTTACAATATTGTAGCTAATTTATTACCCCTCTTGGTTATATCTCTTTTATCATTAAATATTTTATTGGACTCAAACTCTTATTTTAATAATATAGCCAAATTGACTGTTTTGAATTTAAGATAATAATAATAATAACTGTTATGGGTGAAATTCTGAGCCCATATCCTGAGAAATATCTTGGGTTATATCTTGGTTATATGATATATGTTCACATCCGGGATGCTGATTCAGGATATTGGTAACATCCTGAATGGTATCCTCAGGATCACTAACGGATTATGTGCAGGTACGCGGGTTAGAAGCTAGCAACGTTCACAAGGACTCATTCCGCGGAAGACTCGGTCCAAGTCGTTCAAATAAAGACGTTGAAGCCGCATTACTCGGTCTACAACGTTAACAATGGAATATTCGGAGCATCCCATATTTATAGGAATTTTCGTTTGTAATTCGTTACTATAAATAGGTGGGTATGTCAGATCGAATAGGACATCACATCAACACTCACTACACTCTTACACTTGTTCTCTAGCAATTTTCACTTTCGCACAAAAGCGTTGTAACACTTAGCGATCTGATCAATATCCTGCACTATATCCTGACGTTTAAAGCAATAAGAAGAACAAGGCAGCTGCGATTGTCAGCTCCCGAGGTTTTATGCCGGCGATCTAGATTGATCAAGGGCTTTCCTCGTATATCTCGTGTCACCCCCTTTACTTTTTGCTCATTGTTTGATCGTAGATACAGCTCAATATCCTGAGCCGTATCCTGAATACTGTTTTTCCAAACAACTTAACCAGCATATTTTCAACACACTCTTTAGCACACTACCTCACTTAACTAATTTGATCACTTAATTGCTTCGGTAATTTTTGACCAAAACAATTTGGCGCCCACCGTGGGGCAAGTGGTGCTCTCTTTACTAAAAATCTTTGTGAAATCGTTAATCGGTTTTCTGTTCTCAAAACTTTTTGCCACATTGTTTACAATGCCCTCAAGATCAAACATGAGCTCCTCCACTGTGTCTGCTACAACTTCTGCTACTACTGGCCCGGTGCTTCCACCACCTCCTCCAAGGATGCAATCTTCTTCACAACCTCAGGATATTATCCCTACTCGGAGTATTCAGGGATCTGCTCCCATTTTAGCTTCTAATGATGAAATTCTAACCTTATTTTGAAGTGTGCAGGAACAAATGAGGCAGCAACAGGAAACAAACCAAATGTTGTTAAGGGAAATACAACTCCTGAAGTCTGGCTCGAGCAGATCTGCTGAGGATATCGTCACTCCATTACAACCCAGAACTTTGAACTTCAGTTCGGCTGTGTACACTGAGGATAATAGGGGGAATATTGTTCCCAGCCTTCCTCAGAATCATACTCCTGAAATGCCCTCCTCGGTCAGGATGTCAACCATGAGGAGCTTAGGATATGCTTCAGGATATGGGCAGAATCCTCAGACGGGTAACGTGTCAAATAATAATAATACTCATGCTGCTAATAATAGTGGATCTTTGCAGGATGCAGGTGTAACATCAGCATTTACTAGGGAGCTTCAGAAGTTAAAGGACATGATATCCAGTGTACCTGGAGTGTCCAGCCAATCCCGGAAGTGTCCCAAGACAGCCACAGGATATCTCGCTTTGCATATCCTATCTGTGATGCTGAGATTCCAAAGAGATTTCAAACCCCCAACATGAAGCTTTATGATGGAACTACGGATCCTGAAGAGCATATTGCCCAGTATAGGGAAAGAATGGAGATTAACCGTATCCCTCCGGAGCTCAAGGAAGCATGCTTGTGCAAGGGTTTTGGTTCTACCTTAACAGGATCAGCCTTGAAATGGCTCCTAAATGTTCCTCCTCATTCGATTACATCATTTGCTCACCTAGTGAATTTATTTAATAGTCAGTTTTCTTGTAGTAGAAGCTTTGAAAAACTAACAAGTGACCTCTACAGGATAACACAGGGGCCTCAAGAATCCCTAAGGGATTATGTGAACAAGTTCAGCCGGGAATCCTTAGACATTCCGCATCTTGATGTTGCAACAGCTGTGCAAGCTTTCAAGATGGGGCTGCAAAAAGATTCTCAATTTTACCAAGACCTTGTAATGAACCCATGCAGGAACTTGGATGAAGCTCGAAACAGGGCCCTAAGATATATTCGATTGGAGGATGACAGAAAGATGCAAGAGAGGATGAACTCATCCAACACCTATGAGTCAACTAACAGGAAGTCAGAATCCTCATTTAAGCCATATCACTCTAAGCCATATGGTAGAAATGAAAACAAGAAAGTGAATGCTATCGAAGACGAGGATCCTGAAGAATATCCTGAATTATCTGAATATTGCTTTTCTGTTAACATTCCTGAATTGATGTATGCCATGCAGGGTTTAGGAGACAAGGCTAGGTGGCCTCGAAAGAATCAACAAAAAGCCGATTGGAAAGTTAAGTCAAAATGGTGTGCCTTCCACGAAGATTTCGGACATGTAACTGAGGATTGCATTGCTCTAAGGAAAGAAATAAGCTATCTTCTAAGCAAGGGATATCTGAAAGATCTCTTAGGAAGAAAGAAGAATAAGGGTCAGGATACTGAGAAGGATCCTGAGCGAGCAGCGTCACCTCCCGCGGATGCCAAGATAATCAACTTTATTTCGGGAGGATCCGACATTTGTGGGACTTCGTATTCGGCGGCGAAGAGACATGCAAAAGAAGCTAAGGCCGAAAGGAGGGACAAACCTGTCAGGATGACTACCCTCACAACTGACAAAGTGATCACATTTGATGCTGATGACAGGGATACTGTCCAGGATCCTCATCATGATGCTCTGGTAATAACATTATATGTGGCTAACCATTTTATACGCAGGATATTGGTTGATAATGGCAGCTCCGTCAACATAATCCAACTAGAGACTCTGAAGAGAATGAATGTATCTCCGATGGATATCACTTCGAAATCCACCGTGCTTATTGGGTTAAGTGGAGAGGCTAGGAACACAGTGGGAGAGATAAAGTTACCAGTATATGTTGAAGGAGTCAACTCGATACAACGTTTCTGTGTGATGGATTCTCTATCCTGCTATAACATCATACTGGGAAGACCATGGATTCACGATATGAAGGCTGTGCCATCAACATATCACCAATGCATCAAGATCCCTACCCCTTGGGGAGTTGTCAAGGTTGATAGTGATCAGCAAGAGGCGAAAGAATGCTACTCATCCTCGATGAAATCCTCAACCAAGCCTAGTACAGCATAGCAATTAAAGATGCGGGCCCAGGATATCGTGGAAGATTCGGAGCAGGATGTGAAGAAAATTATCCTGGATCAGGATAATCCTGATATCTTGGTGCTCGTAGGAACCAATATCCCTCAGGATATTGAAGAGCAGTTAACTAACTTTTTGAAATGCAGGATGTCAACGTTTGCATGGAAGCATGAGGATATGACAGGTATATCCAAAGACATTATCACTCACAAGCTTGGAATTAACAGATCATTCAAGCCTGTTCAGCAAAAAAGAAGGAAATTTGCTCCTGAGCGGAATACGATTATCCAAGAGGAAGTTGAAAGATTGTTGAAGTCCAGGATGATCAGAGAAGTCAAGTTTCCAAGATGGCTAGCAAACGTAGTCGTGGTACAGAAGAAAAATGGGAAATGGAGAGTCTGTGTAGACTACACAGACTTGAACAAGGCTTGTCCTAAAGACCCATTTCCCCTTCCTCACATTGATGCAATGGTGGATGCTACTGCCGGGCATGAAATGTTGACCTTCATGGATGCATCCTCAGGATTTCAGCAGATTCAAATGGAGCCTTCTGACCAGGAGGATACTGCCTTCATGACACCAACAGGTATTTATTGTTATACAGCTATGCCTTTTGGTTTGAAAAATGCAGGTGCAACATACCAGAGATTGGTAAACATGATGTTCAAAGATAAGCTGGGGGACACAATGGAGGTATACATCGACGATATGGTGGTAAAATCCAAAAAGGCTGAGGATCACCTCCAGGATGTTAAGGAAGCATTTGATATCCTGGATCAATACAACATGAAGCTAAATCCTGCTAAGTGCCATTTCGTAGTGGGGGCAGGAAAGTTCCTAGGATATATGGTGATCAAAAGAGGAATAGAGGCGAGCCCGGAGCAGATTAAAGCTATCTTGGATATGAAATCACCCTCGAACATGAAGGATGTTCAACGGTTAACAGGACGAGTTGCAGCATTGAACAGATTTATCTCGAGATCCTCGGAGAAATGCAAAGAGTTTTATGATATCCTGAAGAAGAACAAGAAGTTTGAATGGGGTGAGAAGCATGAAGCAGCTCTGCAGGATTTGAAGCAATACCTTTCAACTGCACCCCTGTTAATGAAGCCTGAGAATGGTGAACCACTATCCCTATACCTCGCAGTATCAGGGAATGCTGTAAGTGCCGTCCTTGTAAAGGATCATGAAGGTCAGCAATATCCTATTTATTATGTTAGTAAAAGTTTGTTAAATGCTGAAACTAGGTATTCTCATTTAGAAAAATTGATACTAGCATTAGTTATGGCATCAACGAAGCTTAGACATTACTTTGAGACACATAGGATTCATGTTAAAACAAATTATCCTGTCAAAAATGTGCTTAGGAAACCAGAGATGTCAGGCAGGATGGCCAAGTGGTCAGTAAAGTTGAGTGCTTATGATTTAGTATATGAACCTAGAAATGCCATAAAGTCTCAGGCTTTAGCTGACTTTGTGGCTGATTTCAGTAGTGACATTCAGGATGAGGTAGACCTAGAAGTCCAACAGTTAGGAGAATCCTCAGGATCCTGGACGTTATATACTGATGGTGCATCTAATGTAAGAGGAGTAGGATTGGGAATACTACTAAAATCGCCACAGGGGGACATATTACCCCAGGCTATTAGGTGTGAATTCCCCGCTACTAATAATGAAGCAGAGTATGAGGCTTTAATTGCAGGATTAGAGTTGGCTAAGAATATGAGTATCAAGAATTTGCAAGTATATGTTGACTCCTTGTTAATTACTAACCATTTTAATGGATCCTATGCAGTTAAGGGTGAGAAATTAATCGAATACCTCGATATTCTCAAAAAATTAGCAGGATATTTCGATGTTTTTACACTTGAATAGGTACCAAGGGAGGATAATGTTGAAGCAGATGCTTTAGAAAATCTGGGATCATCGATCAGGATACCAGAAGGGACCCAAATACCAATATTACATATCTTGTATCCTACAACGAATCCTCAGGATAAAGAAGTAGCGGGTATTCAGGATCCTGGAGCAGAGTATCCTGAAAAGGATCCTAAATCCTGGACGGCTCCAATCATGAGATATCTCAAGGAAGGACACATCCCCGGAAATGAAAATCCTAAGGCATTTAGGATGAAGGTATCACGATTCACTATTATAAATAATGTTTTATACAAGAAATCTCTTGCAGGACTGTATTTGAGGTGCTTGGAGGATCCTGAAGCCAAAGAAGTACTTCAGGATATACATGAAGGGGATTGTGGTAACCACACTGGGGGCAGGTCATTGTTCTCGAAAGTATTAAGGACAGGATATTATTGGCCAACGGTGAGGAAAGATGCTGCAGAATATGCTCGAAGGTGTGATGCATGTCAAAGGCATAGTAACATACTACATCAACCAGCTGAACCACTATATCCTGTAGCTTCCCCTTGGCCATTCATGAAATGGGGGATGGATATAGTAGGGAAGTTACCAAAAGCTCCGGGAGGAAAAGTCTTTATGCTAGCAATGACGGATTATTTCTCTAAGTGGGTTGAAGCTGAAGCATTTGTTCAAGTTAGAGACCAAGAAGTAGTATCCTTCATAAAGAGGAATATCCTGACCAGGTTTGGGGTACCAGCTGAAATCATTTGTGATAATGGGTCCCAGTTTATAAGCAAGAGGACTACTGACTTTTGCAAGAGTTGGGAAATCAAAATGATCACGTCTACTCTGGTACATCCTCAAGCGAATGGACAAGCTGAATCCTCAAACAAGATAATTGTCAATAACTTAAAGAAGAGACTTGGAGCCAAAAAAGGAAGATGGGCAGAAGAATTACCCTTTGTTTTGTGGGCTGATAGGACAATGGTAAAGAATGCAACCGGCCAAACCCCATTTTCCTTGGTATTTGTAGAAGAAGCAGTGATTCCAACGGAAATGGCGATACCTACTGCAAGATCTATCCTACAGGATCCTGAACAGAATCCTGAAGCCTTATCTCGAGATTTGGATACTATAGATGAAAAAAGAGATGCAGCAAGGCTAAGGATGGCAGCGTATCAACAAAGAATATCCAGAGCATATAACAAGAATATAAGGACTAGGAGATTTCGAGTTGGTGATTGGGTGCTAAGAAGGGCTTTTCAAAATACCACAAATCCTGCCGATGGCAAGCTAGCTCCAAAATGGGAAGGACCATATGAAGTTGAGTCAGAAGCAGGGAAAGGGGCATATCGACTCAAGAATATGGAAGGGGATATGCTACCGAGATCCTGGAATGCAATACACTTAAAGCTCTATTTCAAGTAAGAATAGAATTTGATTTCTATCTCAGAATGGTATGTATTCTATCTCTTTTAAATGTATTTGTTTATTATCTTGAACCGAATACTGACTTAAGCATCGGAGGGGTGTTAGCCAAGCTAACACCCACCTTAGTTTACAGTTGTTTTGCAGCATATGTTTCAGGATATAGCTCCAGGATATGCACTCAGGATAACTCGAAAGATTAGAGGATTGGCCCCCTCTCTCACGTTTAAGGGATCCTGATCCCTTCAAAGGTTTAAAGGTATTCACCTTTATTTCGAATTGGGTTTAAACACCTCGCCTGGAGCGCAAGTTATCTAGGTATAGTTCAAGGTAGCGGGACCAGTTCATATAAAAGTGTCTGACAATTTCGTTACTGATGGCTATATCCTGGATCCTAAAGGTATATGAGGATTGATCACCCTCTCTCACGAAAGGGTATTTTCATACTCTCTAAGGTCTGGAGTTTATACACTCTCGCCTGTAGCGCATGAAACTCAGGGTTTATCCCCAGGATATCAGGGTTTATCCTCAGGATATCAGGGTTTATCCCCAGGATATCAGGGTTTGTCCCCAGGATATCAGGGTTTATCCCCAGGATACTAATGGTTTATCCCCAGTATGCTAAGGATTCATTTTAGGATATCAAGGGTTTTGCCTCGGGGTGTTCGGAATTTATTCAAGCCAAAGTGTGAATACATTTGCATTTCTGTGTCGAACACAGGGGACATACATTATACTATTCAAAGGATGGATCCAAGTTTGTAAGTGTGCACTGGGGACATACTTATGATGGAAGATTGAAATTGATTCTTTAAGAATCTCTGGTATGATCTCTCCTTTTTATTTGGATAATTTATAGATTGTATTTCAGTATCCTGAGCAGGATATCTTTCAGGATACACTTACAATGGGTTCCCAAATATGATCAAACAAAACTATTTTTATAAGTAAAATTCATGTAATAAAGGTGTAATAACAAGAATAAAGCTAAAGGAAAGTTATATTAACATATCAAAAGATGTGCTCTTGGTTTCACCTTAAACCAAGGTCCATCCACCAAGAGCACAAATAGTTTCTTACCCTATGTACTTAACAGTTGAAGGTTTTGTCTCAAACTGAAGACCCATCCACCTCCAACTGTTATATTGTTCAAAAGCAAAACGTACTGACGATGATGGCCAAGGGCTTCGTCCTGAAACTCAGGATCCCTCCACCAATGGCCATCACATTGTTTAAGTGCAGAAAAGTAAAATGCAGGAAAAGTAAATTGTTTTAGGTTACAAGCCAACAATCAAATTTAAAAAGGTGGGCTCCGGCCTTGGCACATATATCCATCATTGCCCACCTGAATGCCCTCACACAGCGGCATCTTCTCCAACCTTCTCTGCCTTTTCAGCTTCAGCATCATGAGCAGCATCCTCACCAGCATCTGTCCCAGCATCCTCTCCAGCATCCTTCTTATCTCCAGCCTTGTCTACCACCTCTGCTGACTTAGAGGATTCTCCGGCTTCAGCAGGAAGTGGCACAGCTTTGCCTCCAAGCTCCTTCAGCTTGGCCACCCAGGATTCAACCGGCCAGGATGGGCATACAAGGCCTGTCTCCTTGGCCTCGTAGGCCATCTTGATGCGAGCTTGTAGCAGGGAGACGATAGCAGAGGCTTTGATTCCTTCCCGGAAAGAAACCATGGCCTGTTCGTGATCCATTTGGACAGTGGCAAGTTTGAGCTCAGCATCTTGGGTGACCTTCTTCAGCATGCCCTCGTAGTGCCGGGTCTTTGCTTCAGCAATGGCACCTTGGTCGGCAACGGTACTTTTGAGCTATTTAATCCTGGCTTCATGGAGTACAGCAGTACCACAGGCATCGTTGTACAGGTGGAGCAAATGCTGGAGGCCCTGCACATCAAATTCAGGTATGAGTTAGAATATATTAACCAGGATATCCTGTCAGGATATCCTATCAGGATATCCTATCAGGATATATGTGCAGGATATGTAGCAGGATATTACCTTGTTGAGGAAGGATGTCATTGGCTCTAAGGAGTCAGAAAAGCTGAGTTCATCGTAGGAGAACCCTTCTGGACCTAGAGCACTGACTTCAGGACCTTTCCTCTTTTTGCTGTGGAAGCACGAGTCCTCGGATTAGCCTTAGGAGCCGGGAGCGGCTTGGAGCTGGTGGCAGCAGGGGTCTCTTTCTTGACCGTGACTGGAGTAGGGTAGCTGTCAAGTTCGTCAAGGTCTAGGTAGACTGGAACCTTGCTGGAGTCTGCATACAGGGAGTAAAATTTCTCCTAAGTATATCAAATAAAGACATGTATGTACAAGATATTTTGCAGGATCCTTACCAGACATGTTTGCACTAGAAAGAGGACTTGGAGATGGTGGAGACGGGTTGAAACTTCTTTCAGCCTCTGGAAGGAGTCTGATGGCGTCAATCCTTTTTTGTGAATCAACAAGAGGAGGTGCAATCTTCCTAAAATCAGCTGCGTGCACAACAGAAAAAAGAAAGTTGATCAGTTCAGGATATGGAACAGGATAAGAGGCAGGATCATCCTTAAACCCTAAATCCTACCCTTTTTCAACCATTTCACCGGATATTCCGTTCCACCAGGGATTGAGTCTCTTTTTACAAAGAAGAACTTAGATTGCCAATTATCCTCGTTCCTGGTGGCACGAAGTATCAGCGGGTCGCCGGAGGTGGAATAAAACAAAAATCTACATGATCCGTGGCATCTAAACGGGTAAGCTAGGGGGAGATCATGAACAGAAAGATCAGGGATGTGGTTTTTCTTGATCTGGTCAAGAACGGACAGAACACGCCAAAGCATCGGCATTGTTTGGCTAAAAGAGATTTTTGTAATGTTGAAGAATTCGGTGATAAAGTCTGGAAAGGGGAACTGTAACCCTAAGGTGAAGGGAAAGGCACTAAAGCACAACCACTCATTGGAGACCATATCTGACCGGATTTCCCGATCGAACGGTCGGAATATCGTTCCTTTCGGAAAGATACCGGAGGACTTGAGAGCCGACAAGTGGGCACTATCAAAAGAGCATATCTCTTTCTCCGGTTCTTGGAGAAGATTCTGCTGGATAAATGTGGGAGCCGAATCACCAGAACTGGATCTTATCTGTCTCGGCATTTGATCGCCTGATTTTTTGACCGGAAAAGGAGGATGAAGATGAAGATTAGAGAGAGAATGTTTACCTTTTTCCTTATCGGTAGTGATTAAAAAAGAGATGGGGATGAGAAGATATAGGGTGCAATGAGTAAATATAGGCTGAGTAGTTGCAAACGGTCACATCATGGGTCTTATCTCTTAATTGCCTCGATCTCCATGAAAAACGTAACCGTTAGTGGCAGGATACTAAACGGTAACATTTTTGGGGACAATTGTTATGGGTGAAATTCTGAGCCCATATCCTGAGAAATATCTTGGGTTATATCTTGGTTATATGATATCTGTTCACATCCGGGATGCTGATTCAGGATATTGGTAACATCCTGAATGGTATCCTCAGGATCACTAACGGATTATGTGCAGGTACGCGGGTTAGAAGCTAGCAACGTTCACAAGGACTCATTCCGCAGAAGACTCGGTCCAAGTCGTTCAAATAAAGACGTTGAAGCCGCATTACTCGGTCTACAACGTTAATAATGGAATATTCGGAGCATCCCATATTTATAGGAATTTTCATTTGTAATTCGTTACTATAAATAGGTGGGTATGTCAGATCGAATAGGACATCACATCAACACTCACTACACTCTTACACTTGTTCTCTAGCAATTTTCACTTTCGCACAAAAGCGTTGTAACACTTAGCGATCTGATCAATATCCTGCACTGTATCCTGACGTTTAAAGCAATAAGAAGAACAAGGCAGCTGCGATTGTCAACTCCCGAGGTTTTATGCCAGCGATCTAGATTGATCAAGGGCTTTCCTCGTATATCTCGTGTCACCCCCTTTACTTTTTGCTCATTGTTTGATCGTAGATACAGCTCAATATCCTGAGCCGTATCCTGGATACTGTTTTTCCAAACAACTTAACCAGCATATTTTCAACACACTCTTTAGCACACTACCTCACTTAACTAATTTGATCACTTAATTGCTTCGGTAATTTTTGACCAAAACAATAACAATAATAATAGTAATTAATTTTGATATACATACATATTCTTTAGTGGTTTCTAATACTAGCTTATTAATGTTTTAATGAAATTATTGTTCCGATGATACTATATTGTAATGAATTAATGGGATTATAAGAATTTTATACTCGGTTGAGTCTAGACAACACAATTACAAGCCACATCAATGTTTGTTTATTACTACATGTTATTTCGTAAAATTTTAATAGTATTTGATTTGATCATAATTTAATGATGCAAATAAGTGTTTAATCATAAAAAATATATAGATTGAATTATGTATGGGTGTGTTTTATGGCTAGTGATTTTATTATGCTATTAATTAGTATGAGTAATGTGATCTTTTAAGATATTTTATTAAGTTATTGTTTTGGCATACATAACGTTTATATTTATTGTTTTAGTTTGAAAACAATATGGTTAATGTGATTTTTAAGATATTTTATTAAGTTACTGTTTTGGCATACATAAAGTTTATATTCTTTGTTTTATTTTGAAAACAAGTATTTGTGGAATATATGGTGAATGTTGATGATAAACTAACCATCTTAATATTTGATATAATTAATTTGTTATGATGTTATTTACTAAAAATATATGGTTCAGATTTAATTGTTATTTCTATTCATATATATTTTACTTGAACCGAATATATTAAATAAATTAAGTAGCTGTCGTTTGAAAATTGGTTTTAAGAATACTTTATGGCTTATGTAATTGGCTGGTACATAGAAAAATGTTCTTAGTCTATTTGTCTTGTTTGTACATCAATAGCACATGCCTTAAATGATAAGAATGATCGAACCATATAAACATATTCTAAGTCGATATGAGCTTTTATTATACGTAAAGTGCATTATTTAAATTGTTGATTCATGAACCAACACTATTTTGTAACATGTGTTAACTGAATTGCATAATATTTCAATATCAACTAAATCAACTAAGATGTTGATAATTGTGCATGATATTATCACATATTATTTGGTGTAAGCAATAGGTTTCTTTATTTCGTATTGAATATATTTTAAGATGTTTCTATTATTTTTTTTTTGTGAGAGCAACAAATATTTTATATAAGATATGCCTGTGATTGGTCATGCCATAATATGCTAATGCATAATTTATATATTTTGCTTGAATGTGATGACATATTATTATTTCATAAGTTTTATTATAACCTTATTTTATTTGATAACATGTTATAATGTTATGTATTGCTTGATTTAACTTTGTAGTATATGCCATCTATATGCTATATATTGTTTATGTATATAGACTGTCTTCAATGAAGCAGCTAAATTAAAGTTGTGTATATGATCACACATTATAAACATGATTGAATAGTGATCAAGATTCATTTATAGTATGTGTTATGGGTGGTTTTCTGCTCATATATCCTGAATAATATTCTGGCTATGTTTCTTTTGTTATGATCAGGATACCGGATTAGGATATTGGTAACATCTTGATACAGTATCCTGGTAGTGACTAATTAATTCACGTGCAGATTAATGGTGGAAGTCTATAACATTCAAGTGGACTTCTTCTCCCAAAGACTCATGCAAATCTGTTGGAATAAGAACGTTGAAGCCGGAAGACGTGGACTACAACGTTCACAAATGGAATATTCGTTTTATCCCGGATTTGTAGGCTAGTTAGTTAGCTTGGTTTTACTATAAATAGGATTGATCGGATCAGATAAGGACACACACAATCTCTCGAACTCTCTTGCTCTCTAACTGCAATCACTCACAATACACTTACACTTGTATTCAAATTGCATTGTAACACTTAGTTGATCCGCATCATATCCTGCACTTTATCCTGATATTTGTAGTAATAAGAAGAACAAGGCAGCTGCGATTGTCAGCTCCCGAGGTTTTGTGTCGGTAATCTAGATTGATCAAGGGCTTTCCTCGTACATCTCGTGTCACCCTTTACCATTTTGCTCATTATTTGATCATAGATACAGCTCGATATCCTGAGCCGTATCCTGAAAACTGTTTTTGTTAACAACTTAATCAGCGTATATTTTTCGAACACTTCTAGCACACTACCTCACTTAACTAATTTGATCACTTAATTGCTTCGGTAATTTTTGACCAAAACAATTTGGCGCCCACCGTGGGGCAAGTGGTGCTATTTCTACTAAAAGCTTTTGCAAAATCATTACTTGGTTTTCTATTTTAAAAAATTTTTGCTACACTATTTTCAATGGCCTCGAGATCAATCATGAGCTCTTCTACCGTGTCTGCTACAACCTCTACAATAATTGGTTCGGTGCTTCCACCACCTCCTCCAAGGATGCAAGCCTATTCACAGCCTCAGGATGTTATCCCCACTCGCAATATTCAGGGATCTGCTCCTGTTTTGGCCTCTAATGATGAAATTATAACCTTGTTTGGTAGTATACAGGATCAGATGTAGCAACAGCAGAAGACCAACCAAATGCTGATGAGAGAGATACAGCTCTTGAAATCCAGCTCAAGCAGGCCCGCTGAGGATGCTGTCACCCCTTTGCAGCCCAGAGCTTTGAACTTCAGTTCGGCAGTATATACTGAGGATAACAGGGGGAATATTGTGCCTAGCCATTCCCAAAGTCATATTCCTGAGATACCCTCTTCGGTTAGGGTGTCAACTGTGAGAAGTTCAGGATATGCTTCAGGATATGGCCAGAATCCTCAGACTGGTAACGTATCTAATAATAATAATACTCCTGCTACTAATGGTATTGGATCTTTGCAGGATGCAGGTATGACATCAGCACTTTCCAGGGAACTTCAGAAGTTAAAGGACATGATATCCAGTGTACCTGGAGTAGTCCAGCCGATCCCAGAAGTATCCCAGGATACCCACAAGATATCTCGGTTTGCATATCCTATATGTGATGCTGAAATCCCAAAGAGATTTCAAACCCCCAACATGAAGTTCTATGACGAAACCACGGATCCTGAAGAGCATATTGCCCAATATAGGGAAAGGATGGAAATTAATCCTATCCCTCCTGATCTCAAGGAAGCATGCCTCTGCAAGGGTTTTAGTTTTACCTTAACAGGAACAGCCTTAAAATGGCTCTTAAACGTTCCTCCTCATTCGATTACATCATTTTCTCATTTAGTCAATTTATTTAATAGTCAATTTTCTTGCAGTCGAAGTTTTGAAAAACTAACCAGTGATCTCTACAGTATAACTCAAGGACCTCAGGAATCCTTAAGAGATTTTGTGAACAAGTTTAGCCGGGAATCCTTAGATATCCCACATCTTGATGTTGCAACAGCTGTGTAGGCTTTCAAGATGGGATTGCAAAAAGATTCTCAATTTTACCAGGATCTTGTAATGAATCCCTGCAGGAACCTGGATGAAGCTCGGAACAGGGCTTTAAGATATATTCGACTGGAGGATGACAAAAAGATGCAAGAGAGGATGAATTCATCCACAACCTATGAGTCAACCAACAGGAAGTCAAAATCCTCATACAAACCATATTGCTCTAAGCCATATGGCAGGAATGACAGCAAGAAGGTGAATGCTGTTGAAGACGAGGATCCTGAGGAGTATCCTAAGTTGTCAGAATATTGTTTTTCTGTTAATATACATGGACTAATGTATGCTATGCAGGGTTTAGGAGACAAAGCGAGGTGGCCTAGGAAGAACCAACAGAAAGTTGATTGGAAGGATAAGTACAAGTGGTGTGCCTTCCATGAGGATTTCGGACATGTTACGGAGGATTGCATTGCTCTAAGGAAGGAAATAAGCTATCTCCCGAGCAAAGGATATCTGAAGGATCTTCTGGGAAGAAAGAAGAATAAGGGTCAGGATACTGAGAAAGATCCTGAACGTGCAGCATCACCTCCTGCAGATGCCAAGATAATTAACTTTATTTCAGGAGGATCCGACATTTGTGGAACTTCATACTCTACTACAAAAAGACACGCAAAAGAGGCTAAGGTAGAGAGGGGAGATAAGCCAACCAGAATGTTAACCCTCACCTGATAAAGTGATCATGTTCGATAGTGATGACAGGGATACTGTCCAGGATCCTCATCATGATGCTTTGGTAATAACTTTGTATGTTGCTAATCACTTTGTGCGCAGGATACTGGTGGATAATGGCAGCTCCGTCAACATAATTCAACTGGAAACGCTGAAGAGGATGAATGTATCCCCGATGGATATCACTTCAAAATCCACTGTGCTTGTTAGGTTCAGTGGAGAGGCCAGGAATACTGTGGGAGAAATAAAGTTGCCGGTATATGTTGAAAGGGTCAACTCAATGAAACGCTTATGTGTCATGGACTCCTTATCCTACTACAATATTATATTGGGTAGGCCGTGGATCCATGATATGAAAGCTGTGCCATCTACCTATCATTAGTGCATCAAGATCCCTACCCCTTGGGGGGTTGTCAAAGTGGAAAGTGATCAACAGGAAGCAAAGGAGTGTTATTCATCCTCAATGAAATCCTCAACCAAGCCCAATGCAGCATAGAAATTAAAGATGCGAGCCCAGGATATCTTGCAGGCTTCAGAGCAGGATGTTAAGAAAATTATCCTGGATCAGGATAATCCAGATATCTCGGTGCTCGTAGGGACAAATATCCCTTAGGATATTGAGAATCAATTAACTAACTTTTTGAAATGCAGGATGTCAACATTCGCATGGAAACATGAGGATATGACAGGTATTTCCAAGGATATCATAACTCACAAGCTCGGAATTAACAGGTCTTTTAAGCCCGTCCAACAGAAACGAAGGAAGTTTGCTCCGGAACGGAACGCAATCATTCAGGAAGAGGTTGAAAGATTATTAAAGAGCAAGATGATTAGGGGAGTAAAATTTCCCAAATGGCTAGCAAATATAGTTGTGATGCAAAAGAAAAATAGGAAATGGAGAGTTTGTGTAGATTACACAGACTTGAACAAAGCGTGTCCAAAAGACCCATTTCCTCTACCTCATATCGACTCAATGGTGGATGCTACTACCGGTCATGAGATGTTAACCTTCATGGATGCGTCCTCAGGATTCCAGCAGATCCAAATGGAACCTTCGGACCAGGAGGATACTGGTTTCATGACACCGACATGTATTTATTGTTATACTGCTATGCCTTTTGGTTTAAAAAATGCAGGTGCAACATACCAAAGATTGGTGAACATGATGTTCAAAGACAAACTGGGGGACACCATGGAGGTATACATTAATGATATGGTGGTAAAATCTAAGAAGGCTGAGGATCATATCCGGGATATTAAAGAAGCATTCGACATCCTAGACCAGTACAACATGAAGCTAAATCCTGCTAAATGCCATTTTGGAGTGGGAGCAGGAAAATTTCTAGGATACATGGTGACCAAAAGGGGTATAGAAGCAAGCCCGAAACAGATTAAAGCTATCCTGGACATCAAGTCACCTTCAAACATGAAAGATGTACAAAGATTAACAGGACGAGTAGCAGCATTAAACAGGTTTATATCAAGATCCTCGGAAAAATGCAAGGACTTCTATGATATACTGAAGAAAAATAAGAGATTCGAGTGGGGAGAGAAGCATGAAGCAGCCTTGTAAGAATTAAAACAGTATCTCTCAACTGCACCTCTATTGATGAAGCCCGAGGATGGTGAAACATTATCCCTGTATCTCGCAGTATCAGGGAATGCGGTAAGTGCTGTCCTGGTAAAGGATCACGAAGGTCAGCAATATCATGTCTATTATGTTAGCAAAAGTTTATTAGATGCTGAAAATAGATATTCTCGTTTAGAAAAATTGATATTGGCCTTAGTTATGGCATCGACAAAGCTTAGACACTATTTTGAGACACATAGGATTCATGTTAAAACTAATTATCCTGTTAAAAATGTGCTTAGGAAACCCGAGATGTCAGGTATAATGGCTAAGTGGTCAGTAAAATTGAGTGCCTATGATCTAGTATATGAACCTAGAAATGCCATAAAGTCTCAAGCTCTAGCTGACTTTCTGGCTGATTTTAGTAGTGATATTCAAAATGAAGTAGACCTAGAAGTACAACAGCTAGGATAAAACTTAGAATCCTGGACGTTATATACTGATGGTGCATCTAATGTGAGAGGAGTAGGATTGGGTATACTACTAAAATCGCCACAGGGGGACATACTACCCCAGGCCATTAGGTGTGAATTTCCTGCCACTAAAAATGAAGCAGAATATGAAGCTTTGATTGCAGGATTAGAGTTAGCCAGGAATATGAATGTTAAAAGTTTACAAGTATTTGTTGATTCCTTGTTAATTACTAATCATTTTAATGGGACCTATGCAGTTAAAGGTGAGAAGTTAATCGAGTATCTCGAAATTCTCAAAAGATTAGCAGGATATTTTGATGTTTTTACACTTGAACAGGTACCAAGAGTGGATAATGCTGAAGCAGATGCCTTGGCAAATCTAGGATCATCAGTCAGGATACCGGAGGGAACCCAAATACCAATACTACATATCTTATATCCCGCAGTGGATCTTCTCAGATCTCAGGATAAGGAAGTAGTAACTATCCAGGATCCTGATAATGAATATCCTGAGGAGGATCCTAAGTCATGGATGGCTCCAATCATTAGATATCTCAAGGAAGGACACATCCCAAAGGATGAGAACCCCAAGGCCTTTAGAATGAAGGTATCATGATTTACTATTATAAATAATGTTTTGTATAAGAAATCTCTTGCAGGACCATATCTGAGGTGCTTGGAGGATCCCGAAACTAAATAAGTGCTTCAGGATATACACGAAGGGGATTGTGGTAACCATACCGGGGGCAGGTCGTTATTCTCAAAGGTATTAAGAACAGGATACTATTGGCCAACGATGAGGAAAGATGCTGCAGAATATGCTCGAAGATGTGATGCATGTCAAAGGCACAGTAATATACTACATCAACCTGCTGAGGCACTATATCCTATTGCTTCCCCTTGGCCATTCATGAAGTGGGGAATGGACATAGTGGGAAAATTGCCAAAAGCTACAGGAGGAAAAGTCTTTATGCTAGCGATGACTGATTATTTCTCTAAATGGGTTGAAGCTGAAGCATTTGTTCAAGTCAGAGACCAAGAAGTAGTATCCTTCATAAAAAGGAATATCCTGACTAGGTTTGGGGTACCAGCTGAGATAATTTGTGATAATGGCTCCCAATTCATCAGCAAAAGAACTACTGATTTTTGCAAAAGTTGGGGAATTAAAATGATCACATCCACACCAGTACATCCTCAAGCAAATGGATAAGCAGAATCCTCGAACAAGATAATTGTCAACAATTTGAAGAAAAGACTTGGAGCTAAGAAATGAAGATGGGCAGAAGAATTACCCTTTGTTTTATGGGCTGATAGAACGACACTAAAAAGTGCAACCGGGCAAACCCCGTTTTCCTTAGTATTTGGAGCGGAGGCAGTAATCCCGACAGAAATGGTGATACCTACAGCAAGATCCAGTCTCAAGGATCCTGAGAAGAATCCTGAAGCTCTGTGCCAGGAATTGGACATTGTGGATGAAATAAGAGATGCGACAAAGCTAAGGATGGCATCATATCAACAGAGGATATCCAGAGCATATAACAAGAATATAAGGACTAGAAGGTTTCGAGTTGGAGACTGGGTGTTAAGAAAAGCTTTTCAGAATACTACTAATCCTGCCGATGGAAAGTTAGCTCCAAAGTGGGAAGGACCATATGAGGTTGAATCAGAATCTGGGAAAGGAGCATACTCAAGAATATGGAAGGGGATATGCTACCAAGATACTGGAATGCTATACACCTAAAGCTCTATTTCAAGTGAGTTTAGAATTTAATTTCTAACTCAAGATGGTATGAATTCTATCTCTTTTATTTATAATTCTATTTTAGTTGAACCCAGTACTGACTTAAGCATCGGAGGGGTGTTAGCCAGGCTAACACCAACCTTAGTTTAAGGTTGTTTTGCAGAATATGCTTCGGGATATAGCTCTAGGATATACACTCAGAATAATTCAAAAGATTAGAGGATTGGCCCCTCTCTCACGTTTAAGGGATCCTAATCCCTTCACAGGTTTAAAGGTATTCACCTTTCTCTCAAATTGGGTTTAAACACCCCGCCTGGAGCCCAAGTTATCCAGCGATAGTTCAAGATAGCGGGACCAGTCCATGTAAAAGTGGCTGACAATTTTGTTATTGTTGGCTATATCCTGGATCCTAAAGGTATATGAGGATTGATCACCCTCTCTCGTGAAAGGGTATTTTCATACTCTCTAAGCTTTTAAGGTTTTCACCTTTCTAAGTCTTGGAGTTTAAACACTCCCGCCTGTAGCGCATGAAAACTTGGGATTTTCCCCAGAATACCTATAGGTTTATCACCAGAACACTAAGGATTTATCTCCAGGATATTTTAGGGTTTATCCCCTGTAATACAAAAATTATCCAAACGGTTGCAATTGATGCCCAGAAAATTTCTAAGTATTCAAAGACATAATGCACAGGGGACATTCCTACTAAGGCATTGTGAAGAACTCAGGAGATCAAGTTTGGGCTTAGTTCACTAAGTGTCCCAGACTGGGGACATCTCCAGTGGAAAAGTTGCAAAAGGATTGAAGTCTGAGGATAGGGTTATACTCCGTATCTGGTATGATCTTTCCTTTTTGTTCCTTTAAAAACCACATCTAAATTGTCTAAATTTTTGAAACTATGTTTAACAAAAGCTTGATTATAACATTTATGAGTATCCTGATTAGGATATGTTCTCAGGATATATTCTCAAAATATATTCTCAGTATATAATTCAGGATATTTGGTTGGAATGTTTGAGACATGATACTTGGATTAAAAATTAAAACTGTATTCGAGTCAAACAACTGTTATCAAAACAAGCTTTGTAAAAATAAAAATGAACAACAATGGATAAGGCCAAAAGAAGGTTATATTATTAACATAGCAAAAGTTTGTGCTTTTGGTTTCATCTCAAACTAAGATCCATCCACCAAAAGCACAATTAGTTTCTAACCATATTTACTTAACAGTTGAAGGTTTCATCTTAAACCGAGACCCATCCACCTCCAACTGTCATATTGTTCAAAACAAACCATACTAACTGATGACCAAGGGCTTCGTCCTGAAACTCAGGATCCCTCCACCTTTGGCCATCATATTGTTTTAGTGCAGGAAAGTAAATTGTTTAAAGGACAGGAAAAGAAATTGTTCAAACAACTATAACCATCAAATTTAAAAAATGGGCTCCGGCCTCGGCATCAACATCCATCATCGCCCATTTTGCTACTTTCAAGGGCAGCACCCTCTTCCACCATGGCTTCATCAGCGACAGCATCCTTCCCAGCATCGCCACCAGCATCCTTTGTAGCATCAGCATCATCCACCTTCTCGACCACCTTAGCAGGCTCCTCCACAACAGACTTCACAGGAGGCTCCACGGGATTACCACCAAGATCTTTCAACTTCACCTCCCAAGCCTCAACGTTCCATGAAGGGCATTCGAAGCCCAGGGCCTTAGCCTCATAGGCCATTTTCAATCTAGCCTGGAGGAGGGAGATGACAACAGAGTTCTTGAGGCCTTCCCGGTATGAAGCCATATCCTGCTCGTGTTGAACCTGGGCCGCATCGGACTTGGCTTGGGCCTCGTGGGTGATCTTCTTGATGGCAGACTGGTGCTCTTGGGTCATTGCCTTGTATTTGGCTTCGTAGTGCTCTGATTTGGCGGTGGCAATCGCTGCTTACTTCGCAATGGTGGCTTCAGCCTTTTTCAGCTTGCTCTCTAGCATAGTGTTTAAACCACATGCGTCTTCATAGAGGAACACTATGCGTTCCAGACCCTAAGATCAAAGGGACAGGTATCAATATATAGATATGTATATTGAGTATGTGTGTGCTGGATATAGGATAAGAATACTAACCTGATTAAGGAAGCCGGTCATGAATTTGTTGGACTCGGTAAACCCATGATTCTCAAAGGGGAACACGTCAGATGAGGCTGGAGAATCTGCTTCCTTCCTCTTACGAGAGCTGGAAGCTCGAGACTTGGGTGCTGTGGGAGCTTTGGGTGCAGTAGCGGTTTTTGAACCAGTGGGCTTTGACGTGACTGCTGGCTTAGGGTTGGTTTCTTACTTAACAGGCGTAAGGCCAGAGTAACTGTCCAACTCATCAAGCTGGAAGCCTTCAAGATTGATAACCGGCACTATAAAAAAGGGAGAAATACTTAACTCTTAATACTCGTATTCTGTAATTAGTCTAATAATATACTTACCAGACATTTCTGAACTTGATTTTTGACTCGAACTTATGAGAGACAGGGAGAAGGTTCTCTCACTATCAGGAAGTCGATAGATGTCTTTGATCCTGAGCTCCGATTCTGCACTTGGAGGGGCTAGATCTTTGAAATTTGCTACAAAAGAAATGAAGATGTCAGTTAAGGATATAGTTTTGAGATATATTTGGGGATATTCCTAAAACCCTAAATCCTACCCGAAGTCAACCATTCAACTGGCAGGTCAAAACCCTTGATGATAGAATCCCTTTTTACAAAAAAGAACTTTCTTTGCCACTGATCTTCGTTCTTAGTGTCCTTGAGGATTAGGGGGTTCTTAGAAGTGGAGAAGAGAAGAAAACGGCTATTACCATGGGACCTCATTCGATATGCTATAGGGAGATCTTCGACACAAAGATCAGGGATATGACGAGATTTAATTTGGTCTAACACCATTAAAACTCGCCAAACCATTGGCATGGTCTGAGTATAACTGAGGCTGGTAAGTTCGAAAAAGTGGGAAATTAAGGCTGGAAAAGGATACCGGAGTCCCAAGGAGAAAGGATAGGCTAAGAAACACACCCATTCATTTGATACTGCGTCTGATCGGACCTCCCGGTCGAAGGGACGAATGATCGCCCCGGCAGGAAAGGCACTGGAATCTTTTAAGGCAGCAATGTCAGCATTGTTGAAAGAGCAATTCTCTTTTTCAGGTTCTCGAAGAAGATTTTGACTTTCAAGGGTTGGGGTTGATTCGTTTGTGCGTGATCTTGTTCGTGAGTCCATGGAGGATTTCGACTAAGAGACGAAAGATCTAAACGAAGAGAAACAAAAAAGAGAAAGAGGGAGAATACCTGAAAAACTGCTTGAAGTGTGATGATCAGAATGCAGAATAGTCCGGCAAAATATAGGCTGGATGTGGGGGTATTGAGTAAATATCTCATGGGGAGTTGTAGCGTGTCACTTCAACCGTCATTTCAACTTAATAACCTCGATTCATGAGATAAGCTTTAAAATATATCCGCTGGAATTGGTACACCAACAGATATATTTTGGGGACAATTGTTATGGGTGGTTTTTTGCTCATATATCCTGAATAATATTCTGGCTATGTTTCTTTTTGTGACACCTGTGTCACTACGACCATCACACAAATACCAAACCAATGAAATATTGTATTTCATACATTGGATTTGTGTAAATATGTGTAGCATTTGCACATATCAATTCTTGTTCGATTTCGAGCTTTAAATCGCTTTCTGGAAGGTTATACGCGATCTGATGCGTAAATATAACCAGTTTAATGCAACAAACACTCTGGGATAGTGAAATAGGCTTAACATACCTTAAATAACCTTTACATAACTTAGAAATAAGTTTTGAAGGGTTTGGTATGGCAAAAACAAGTTTATTCGCTCACAGGGAGTATTTGCGTCAACTTGCAAAAATATGTCGTTTCGTAAGGCAACATACAGTCCGGAATATAATCATAAGCTAAAAATACCATCAATAACCTAAACATAGCTTAGAAATAAGCTTTGATAGGTTCGGTGTGCGAAAACATGCTTATTTGATCTTACAGGGACTAAAAGTGTCAAAAACGACGTAAGTTTGCTTTTACGCGCATATCTTACGTTCTGACCACGTCTGGACATCCAAACTTTTTGTACACACTAAAATATTTTTATTTTAGTGATAGGCATGCAAAAATACCACTCGTCGCTTAATTTGGATCGTTTTCGCGTCCGTTCGAGTTTCGTCGTAATTTGAAAAACAACGTGACCGTACGACCAAACGAACCGACATCCGTGATATTTCGGAGCATATTTCAGGTCCCCTACACTTTGAAAACCTTGTAGAGCCTTGAAAATGGCTTAACGGAGGTTAAATACGTCAAATACGCGAGTTTGGGTGCGCAGGGACCATTTCTGCCATTTTGGCAAACTTTATGGGAACTGGCACATGGTGGCGCTGCGCCACCACCACATGCCTCTTCCGTGGCACGATTCCATGGCCTGATCTGAACAGAAATCTCATTTTTGGGCAGTAGATTGAAGTTCAGGGGCCATTCTTGCAATTTATTTGTGTGGTAGCCAAGTTAGCACCTCTCCAAGTAAATTAGCTGGCCTCTAACACTTGTATGGCTAGGATTTAATGCTTGATGGCCACACAAACATTTTTTTTGTTCTTGTGAGTTCACTACAAGTATAAATAGCCTAGCATTTCACTTGTTGTAACTCACACTTGATCTAAATTCTCTAAGTTAGGGTTTTATAACTTCATACCTGAGAATTATAAGATCAAGTTCATGCAAGGACCCTTTGTAAGATTCCTTCGTTCTTTTATCGCTTTTCTAGCGGGAAAGTCAAACAGTGTTTGACTTTCTTCTTTGACCAGTCTTTGGTCAACACGAAGTTCTTTTGAACTTCGCAGCGTGAGCGTAATCACGATGGTTATAGTCCCTAGTGACTATATCTACTGATTACCACATTGACTAGGCGTAGTGACGAGTCGTAGTTTTGGTCAAAATGCGCATTTATGCGTATTTTGCAACCAAACTACTTAAGGGTATCAAAACACTTTGTTTTGATATCAAAACCTGTTTTTTAACTTAGTTAAGCATGTTTTAACATGCTTAGCTCGTCACTTTTAGTTTAGTGCTTGTTTAGAGTCGTAAGTCAAGCGGTCTAAACCACCGCTTAGACTTTCGAACTCGACCCGTTTGGTCGATCATTAGGATCCAACCAAGCACATTAGGTGACCATAGTTGCATAGGGAATAACCTTCCGAGGTTATACCTTATGGTCACTTCGTTTAGTTAGTTGTATGATAGGTAGTTTATATGCCTTAGGAAAATGACCAAAATGCCCTTTTCATGCACAATTGGATTTTAAGCATATGTAACTTAAACTTTTGTCACTTAACTGATTATGCAACATAATTAAACATGTTTAGGCATATAATACTTGTCATAGGACTAGTTAGACGTCTCGAATGCGCGTTTGCGCGAACGACACGTTAAAGTAGCGAAAGCTGCCTTAATGGGTCGTAACGGGTCGAAAGCACTTAGGATAGGTTCCAACCTAGAATGTAGGTTTTGTTAAACCATATTACATGAGTTCCAATACTCATTTGGTTTACAAGACCTCATTCTATCCGATCTTCCGACTTAGGTCCGGTTTATTTACATAGTTACCTATATTAGGTGCCGTTTGATTCCGTGATCCCTCTAGCTTTGCTTGGTTGTTATTCAAGACTTCTAAGCACCCTCATGTGAGTACATAGTCCACTCTTTTACTGTTTTCAATGTTTTGGGGTGAAGCATGTGTACCTATTTGTTATGTTCATGATTTCAAAGTATAATTGATTATATATATTACTACTTATCTTTTGACAAACTGAATGATTATTTATGGTTTAAACACTGATTTTTCAAAGATTATAAAATTAATTGTTGAATTGTACTTATTTTATGTTCACCAGACCGATTGGTAGTATGATATAGCGCTATAGGACTAGACACCCCATTCCTGTTGTCATGGAATGTCAGAAACCAATATTTTAATCCAAATAGAGATTGCCTTTGTGGTATTTCTATAGTCTCAATTGGTGTAGTTTGATGCCCTAAGGTCTGATTGAATTCTTAAATCACATTTTTATTGTATATTTTGTTATACTCCCAAAAGTATAGTATGAAATACTCTCATATGTGATATTGTACAAAACAACGTATATTTTGTTAATTACTAAAACATAGTTAATATGTTATTTATAAAACCAAAGCATAGTTTAATATGTTATTATTAAAACCAAAGTATACTTTTGATATACTACTGAAAACTGTTATTTTGACGACTAAAGTATATTTAATATACTATCTGTTTAACGATTTTGGAACTGAAATATATTTTAATATATTACTTATTCGACTTTCTTTAAACCAAAGTATATTTTTATATATACTACAAACCTTTTTATCAAAACATTGTTTACAAACAACATATTTTGTACAAACTCATTTTACTTAATTATTTATGCATTATTCTTTTATATCATCAAATTTCTTGTAAAATTTCGCATGATTTATAAAGAAAACATTTTTTAAGTTCATGACTATTTTGTTAAAACATTTTCTTTTAAACTTACAAAGTCATGAATCATGCATTAATAAAACCTATGTATCTCACAGGCATTTTTTATGCTGACGTACCTATTTTTACGCATGTTTCAGATGCTGCTATGTGATGATTGTTGATACATGCTATACACAGGATGGACTCGTGCCTTAGCGACTTTAAAACTTGAAAGATAATAGTTGTATTTATATGATTTGTAATAAAACAATGAGTTCAATAATTCAATAAAACGAAATTATTTAATCCATGGTTGTGAAACAATGATTCTGTTACAACACTCCCCGACGTTTCCGCCACCTTTTGTTGTTTAACGTGGTCGGGGTGTGACAGAAAAGTTGGTATTAGAGCCAATGGTTATAGGGAATTAGGTTATTAGTAATGCTTTGACCTAGTCTATAACCTTCCTAGGACCCTAACACAAGATCCTTGTGTTTAGATCTTAAAACAATACCGTCACTTATCCTTAGGTGACAACCACAATAAGAACACAAATTTCAATTCCGCTTTGAAAACCAATCATCTGTTCTAGGATGATTGATTACTAGGTTTTGAACCTTCAAAATTTTCAAAATCTCGTCAAAGTTTGGGTCTATATAATGTGAACACGTGCAAACTGGAAGAGTGAATGCCTGTACCCTGAGTTTTCTGTCTAAGGCTAGAGTGTTCGTACAAATCCGCAGTATCGGACCAGTCACTCTTACCTGGGAACTCTTGGGGTGAGTGTTCACTTATAGGCGAGCATGTCTTCGGTGATACATTATAATGATCCATTTACTTTGATTAGTCACTGCGTGTCGTTTGTTTGTTCGAGGTAACGAACGAATGATCCCTTATTGTAGGTCCCTCGGAGGTTGAGGTTAAACCTTATCCTTGTTAAGTTCAACACACTAGCAAGTGCGGAATCCAAGCTAGAATGCAAACCGGTAGTTTATAATGAGAACACAAGCTACAAAGAGAAAGGGTAGACACACAAGATATCAAAGTTTTCTCTTGTATTTCAGTGGACACGGTTACAGCCCTTGACCAAACTGAAAATACGCTCTCTACAAGACTAGGTTCACTCACACAAATGAAGTGAACACATTACATCAGTATATATAACCTTCACAGCTCGTCTGGTCGAAGGATCAATTAGATTGATCGAAAGATCATCTATCGAGATACAACCTATCGAAGGATCCACACATACCTCGAAGGATTGGCATCCTTCGAGGTCCATCTGTATCCATCGAAGGTTATCCTTCGAGCTCATCGAAGGATATAAACAATCCTTCGATGACCATCCTTCGACACACACAAATTTACAAACCTTTTCTAACTGTTTGACCAGGTCAAACCAGGAGGATGGTTGACTGGTCAAACTTACATTAAGCACACACATAAACACATCTAAGACGTAGCACGACAACAAAAGACATCGTTTTATATCATTACAAAATACAGACAAAGTACAGACACAAGTGCACCAACAAACTCCCCCTTGGCTGTAGCTTTGTCTCGATCTTTGTGTCTTCATGTCTCTGACGTCCTTTCAACCGTCAAGTGATGCGTAGACCATGCACTTCCCGCATTCACCAGTAGGTTGAAGCAATACCGGGCCATCTTCTGAAACTTCATTGCTTGATCACGATCTCTAACCAAGTAATTTATCTCGTGATCCTTAAGAACAATAATATCCGACCTAGACATGTTAGAAATCCACATCGGATCTATCATTCGAAAGTTCTCCTGACTATCTTGGAATAAGATCACGGCTTCTCCAGTATCCGCATCGTAAACCCAGCAACGAAAGTTTCCCAGAAAGTCTGTCTTCATTTTCAACAAAGGTATCTTCTTCATCAATTTTGGAGGATCATAAACCAATCGATACCGCGCAGTATTTGTCTCTGGATCAAGTGAGAACCTGATTGGCTCGTATCTTGGAAACTGCGGCTTGTATAGAGGGTCCTTCCAACCTTTTCTTCGTTCCAGTCTAATCTTCTTCGCGAACAAATCCACCATCTTGTCTTTGACTCGATTAATAACCTCCATCTGAGCCAAAACCGCCACATCATAATAAGGAAGTGAAAGAATGCTAAGAAGAGACCTGAAATACTGAAGGCCGCATTCCCGCTTCACAACCATGCAATGAAGATCCTTGACGAACATCCAGCTGATGATACGACCCCTAGCTGGATTTCTTTCCAAAACCATGTAGTTGGCTTGATCCAACGGAGGGAGCGGAGGAGGATTCCTGGCTAGGAAATCCGCTCGCCATTCATTCACAGTCTTTTCACGGTTTTCTTGAACTGATGGAGAATCTGAAGAAGGATTAGAAGATTCTGCTGTCTTTGCTTCCTCAAGATTATCATCAAGCGAATTAAGCTCCACATTGTCTTGACTAACATAAACGGGACGTTCCGGATCCGAACCGATGAAGATTTCTTCAATCGTGGAGAAATCGGTTTCGTCCGGAACCAATGGAGTGGCATCGATCGTCGTCACATCAACTTCATCCATTGCTGTCAAAGCTAACACACATTCATCAGACATCTCAGTTACATGTTCTCCCTCTTCTAGTAGTTCACCCGTGATTGGATGATACTGTTGAGAAATTGAGGATTCAGGGAGATCAGTGAACGCTTCTGGCTCAAGACTAATATGTTCAAAAACTGCTGAAGCTTCCAATGTCTCAGTCGACTCAGACGGACCAGTAGATGTTGGAGGAGCTGAAGGAGCATCTTGAGATGTACCAGACCCACCTGCAGCACCAGATGCAGTTGCACCTGAACCTGTGGCAGCTGGTTGATCAGGATTTGCTGCATCATCATCCTTATCATCGCCACGCCTTGAAGGAGCGATGCCCAAAGCTTTGCACCGTTCATTCCAAAGTGTAACAACTTTGTGATCAAATCTCTTAAAGTTCGCTTGTACAGGCTTGAAGGCTTCCATTAATCTATCATCACGATTCTTATATCGATCGGACAGCTCTTCATGCTTTTGTTTTAACGTTGTTGCCTCACGTTCTAGCACAGTACTATGCTTCTTCATTATCTCAACCTCTCTATCACGAGCATTATTAGCTTCTTTCAGTCTTTCTATCTCTTGAGCCTGTTCTCTTATCTTGACATTCTGAGCACTAACAAGTGAGACCAGCTTATTGTGTGCCTCAGCATCATGTGTTCGCTGAATACGGTATTCTTCAATCTTTCTTGTATTTCGACCGACTAAGGTACCCAGTTCACTGACTTGCTCAATCAGGAATTGAATTTTCTCAGCATCAGACAGCCCAGATAATGTTTCTGCTAGAGTAGGCCGTGAGGGCTCAGGGCCTGAGAAACCAGTCTGGCCAGATGGACCAGAGGTACCTGTTGGACCAGGAATAACAAGAGGAGGACGTGGATGTGTACCTGAGACGGGGGTTGCAGGCGGCTGTTGATCAACAGGCGCCGTGCGTGCCCCAGAAGACGTATGTGGAGAAGAGATCAGATCCAGCATCTCTGATGTAGATAATTGTTCAATGATAGGAGGCAGCTGTTGCTCCGGAGGCGTTGAATGCTGAATCGGATCAGGTGTAGTGACATCACCAGCCGTTTCACCTGTTGGCTTTGATCCGCCCCTTGATCTCTTAGAGGTACGAGTACCCTCTTTTCTTGCTCTCCTCTTCCTTCTAAGAAAACCAGGAGCAGCAGGAATATAATCAACATCTTTATCAGATTCTGCGACATTCACCGGTTTCTCAATATGTTCAAAACCACGAAAATTTCCTCGCTGATCGTAAGCTTTGCGCATCCCTGGAGGAGGAGGATTATCATCCTCAGAAGACGAGTCATCATTCCCAGCACCTCCTTCAGCATCAGACGACGAACTACTTTCATCCGCCAACCTCCTTGGCTCGTCCACCTTACTTTTGCCTTTGTCAGCCGCAACATTACCTGACTGACTAGCAGTATCACCAGCTCCACCTGCACTACCGCCTGTCTCACCAACTACAGTACCACCATCACCACCTGCACTAACACGAGCATCAGGATTGACAAACACTCCCTGAACTTCTTCTGCAGCAACATTCACATTGACTTCAACATGTGCTGCAACACTTGAACTGCTAGCAGACTTCCTGCTCGATGCTTTGATACCATGCTTAGCCCCGAGCTGCGTGGTAGCCAAAGCGATTAACCTTGGCTCTTCATTATCAGAATCACTCGCATCTCGACGCCATTTGTTGTTCTGCGGTGCCTCGTAGGCCGGGACATCGAGATGACCAATAAGCTTTCTAATTGGATCCGATTCCTTATAGTTGGACATGGATTTGAAAATCAGCAGTGTACGCTCATTCATTGGATTGACAGGAAGAACATCTGCTTCAGCTTTAGGAAGATCAGGAATCTGCTCATCAATCATCATCTGCAGGAATCTAGGATATAGCCAAAACTTGGTAGATGTTCGTTGAGTTGCTGACGGGAGTGGCCTTCGAGCATTTTCTTTCAGATTGTCGAAAATATAACGTGATATGTTGAAAGGCTTGTTCAGAATCAAAGCCGTAAACAATCCCGTTAAATCAATCGGCGACAGATCATATCCAGATCGTTTGTTGCTCAGGCAGTGAATAAGGATATGCAATAAGAGCTTGTATCGAAGTGGCATAAACTTTTTGTTGATCTGATTTGCAAGAACGTTATCGCTGTACCGCAACCTTATCAGCAAGCCCCGCTGACATTGTAAATCAATAGAAGTAGGATCTTCTGGTTGATCTCCTAGCTGCAGACGTGCTCTGATAGTGTTTTCTGTAATCACCACGGGTTTTTCAGCGACGAATCCTCTAATCACTTCTTGATTATCCACAGTCTCAACCACAGCAGAACTCCAGAAATCCTTGATATGAGACTGATAAGCAGTGTGCTGTGTAGTGATTGCATAGTTGATACGAGTGCGATGCAGATACTCCATTATTCCCGTGAATTCCGGACTGATTTTGTCTTCCGGTTGTAAATACGCTGCCATGTTGTGTCGTGGCTCCGACATAGATTCAACTTCCGATTTTTCCTTCTTGGTTGGTTTTGCCCGCTCTTTCTTTTCTTTCGGTGCCATTTCTGTTCATGAAAACACGAACACGTAATGAGAAACAGTCAACAGTCAACAAGAATTCCATACTTAGAAAAAAATTCAATTTCTTGAAAAAATTCTAAGTGTTCTGTCTCGAAAGATCCCATTTAGGCATCGAAGGATGACTCATTGTTCGAAGGATGACAGACTGTTCGAAAGATGTTACTTTCCTCGAAGGATGGGATTTCTAATCGAAGGATCATCTTTCGAAGAATCAAGAATTTGAAAGATATCTTGATCATTCGAAAGATCTGATCAATCGAAGGATGAATCCTTCGAGAAATTTAACATCTTTCGAGTCTCAATTCGAAAGATATTTTGCAACACATCTTTCGAGGTTGAGGATCAACATCCTTCGTGTTGATTTCCGGCAACACTGTTCAACGGCGATTTTCCGGCGACATTGTTCATCGGTTTTGGTGACAGTTTTAAGTGTGTTTTAAGTGTACATCAGACCATTTAGGAACATCAATCAACAAGACACTTAAAACATTACAAACAAGACACTTAAAACATAACAATATCAAACCCAACCCCGGACACAAAACCCCAACCCGGATACAACCACACACATGAACCTATTCAACCAAGAACACACAAGGTTTTCAGACCATCAACAATCAAAACAAAGACTCCGAAACCTAAAACATCAGTCAAGATATACATTTTAAACATCAAAAACCTACAACTAACATATCCACATTACAAAACAAAACACATGATTAGGTGAAATGTTTATGTTGTTGTTTGAAACGTGTATTAGGGTTATCCTACCAAGATTGTAGATGAAATCCTGATACACTCGGTTTTTGAGTAAATTTTGGCAGAGTTTCGGTAGGATCAGAGGATTTTTGAATAGTGAATTTGAATCAGTTATGATGAAGTGAAGAAGAAGACACCCTTTTATACCCTGACCTCGAAAGTTGAACCGTCTCGAAGGATAAATGATCTTTCGAAAGATGAAAAGGTGTTTCAAAAGATCAGCCTTGGGTCGAAGGATCCCTATCTGGATCGAAAGATACCAGATATTTGAAAGATATTTGTGGGAATCCTCGAAGGATATCTTTCGACCTTATCCATCTTTCAAAAAGGTCTGATCAGCTCGAAAGATCAAATTGGTCAAATCCTTCGTTGACCAATTCATCTTTCGACTGAGATGATTGACTTTCATTGACTTTCATTGACCTTCTGATCTTTCGAGGGCCATTGCTTCCTCGAAGGATCAGATTTCCACCAACACTTTGGATTTTTTTGGGAATTTTCAATTTAAGCCCTTCAAATTCTTAAAAGCTTTCAGAAATGACCGTTTTGAAAAAATTGTCCGTTATGAAGTTCTGCAAAGGTCAGTTTTATGAAGTATTTCGGCTTGTCAGATATCTGATCGAGTACCAACATCGGTTAATCAAAAATAAGATAAAATTGAAAATCTTTTTGGATTTTGATAAAATAAAAGACAACAATAAAAGACAACAATTTTAGAATCCTTTGAATGTTATCAAACGACATCACCGCTAATGTCGTGCTGATATGCACCAAACGACACAAACTGTTTAAGAAGACAATAAAAGTTAATCACTAAAGTTAAGCAGTAAATAAATATGTACAAACACAACAATATTTTTGCGAGTTTCTGGCGAAGAGAATCATATCAGTTTGCGGTCTTTTGTCAAAACACATTTCCTTTTAATATTCTTTTACAGAAGTGGATAAGTATTCTACCACAATTACCGATATTGTTATCCACTTAAACTCAGCGATCAAGTGTAATCATAATGCATTGAGATACGTTAAGGTATGATTTATACTTACCGACCGGTGTTCATCCACTCATGACACATTCCCGTATCAAGGTATGCACGAGAGTTCATCTTACTGGGGAGTATACCATTTATCATCCGTTTTTAACGTATATAAAATGTGAACAAGTCACTTATTTGATTTGAAAACAAGCCCTATGTGATAGAATCACTTATTGATGAGGAACTTGATTTTCATATGCATGAGGGCACAGGAGCAAGTCCGTGAACAGGTCAGTACTTTCGTACAGCAGAGAGACGAACTTGACTCCCGGATAAATGTGATATTTTATCACTTATTTGTTTGGACATGTGATTGTTTATCACTTATTGAGGTCGAATGCAATATGTACACGTATGTATGGTATCATGGAAGATCTAGACTTGCGTCCCCGTTATTTTTCGGTAAAAGATACAACCATGATACCCAGATGATAAACAACATAAACCCCAAATATCTCAGAACCTCGGCAATCTATCAAACGAAATTTCGGTACCAAGACCATATGCCAATGAGCGGTTCCCACGCGGTTTTCAGTTCGTTATGTTTATATCCCCTGCACACTTTAAAATGATCGTGAGTCTACCGGTACATCATTAGTAGAGCTACTTATCCTTTTCTTTTCTTTTGATTTCCAGAAACATGTTTCGACCGACCTCTGATGTAATATCATTTTCTCTTAACTTGCCAAGAAACTCATTTTTGTTTTTCTATTGTTTTTGTGTTTTTCTGAATTTTCTCCCCCTTAAATGCAGAAAGTAAATAAAGTAAAGACATATTTTTGTATTTTTGCGGTTTTTCAATGTTTTTGAATTTTCTTTGAAGCTTTCTCCCCCTAAAATTTAAAAACAAAGGAAATAAAGACACATTTTTTTTTTTTTTTTTTTTTTTTTTTAGGAAAAATATTTACAAAAACGATTTTCCGATGTCGGTTACTCTTGCTTCACCTTTATGCCGTTTACCAAAAGTAAATAATCGAATCTTGATTTATCAAATGCTTTGGTAAAAAGGTCGGCACGTTGGTGATCGGTATGAATGTGAACCACATCGATAAGTCTCTTTTCAAAGCAATCACGTATGAAGTGATATTTAATATCGATGTGCTTCGTTTTTGAGTGCTGTACAGGATTTCTAGTGATCTGTAAAGCAGCTTCATTATCAACAAAAATAGGAGTAGTTAGGAATTCAAAACCGTAGTCCCGCATCTGTTGTTGGATCCATAGAACCTGGGAGCAGCAACTAGACGCAGCAATGTATTCCGCTTCACATGTAGACGTAGCCACACATGTCTGCTTCTTGCACTGCCAAGTGACTAGGCGATTGCCTAAGAACTGACATCCTGCTGTAGTTGATTTTCCATCTTTCTTGCAGCCGCCGAAATCAGAATCACTGTAAGCTTTGAGATCGAAGTTATCATCCTTAGGGTACCATAACCCGGTGTCAGGGCAACCCTTCAGATAACGAAAAATCCTTTTGACAGCAGCATAGTGAGAGACCTTCGGATTTGCTTGGTATCTGGCGAGAAGACACGTTGGATACATAATGTCGGGTCTTGATGCAGTGAGATACATTAAAGATCCAATCATAGCATGATAGAGTGAAGAATCCACAGCTTCCCCTTTTTCATCCGGAGTAATCCCGTGATTCTGCGGAAGAGGAGTAGAGATTGGCTTCGAATCGGACATCTGGAACCGGCTCAAGATGTCTCCAACGTACTTGGTTTGATGGATAAAAATTCCAGATTCGGACTGATTAACTTGCAAACCCAAAAAGAACGTCATTTCACCCATCGCACTCATCTCGAATCGATCTTGCATCACTTTCTCAAATTCCTTGCATAAATTATCATCGGTAGAACCAAAGATAATGTCATCGACATATACTTGTACCAACAGAAGATCTTCACCTTTTTCTTTGATGAAGAGGGTACAGTCGATCAAACCCCGTCTAAACCCGTTGTTCAGCAAGTAGGTAGACAGTGTCTCATACCAGGCTCGAGGTGCTTGATGAAGACCATATAATGCTTTGTTAAGTAGTAAAACTCTGTCAGGATGTAATGGATCTTCAAACCCCGGTGGTTGCTCGACATATACTTCCTCTTCGACTACTCCGTGTAGAAAGGCACTCTTAACATCCATCTGGTACACCTTGAATTTCTTGAAGGATGCGTAGGCTAGAAAGATTCTAATAGCCTCCAGACGTGCAACAGGAGCATATACTTCATTGTAGTCAATACCTTCTATCTGACTGAAGCCTTGAACAACTAACCTTGCTTTGTTTCGGACAACAATTCCACGGTCATCCTTCTTGCACTTAAACACCCAACGAGTTCCGATCTTCTTGTGGTTATCGGGCCTATCAACCAATTTCCATACGCCCAACTTCTCGAACTGCAGAAGTTCTTCCTGCATGGCTTCCACCCAGGAATCATCTTTCAATGCCTCCTTCCAAGATCTAGGCTCTTCTTGGCTAACATAGCAGGCGAAAGACCAGTCATTTTGTTGTCCCGATTCTCGTATCTCAGCATACAAGCCAGCATTTTCATTATTTCTGATTTGATTCCTTGTCCTTACACCACTGAGAACATCACCTATAATATTCTGCTGAGGATGAATGTTATGAATTCGGGTTTCAGGAACTAGAGGAATTTCAACATTGGTCCTCAAGTTATTGATATTTAAATTCCCGATATCATTTTGAAGCTGTTGAGTTGTAGAAGATGATGCATTTTCTTCTTGGACAATTGGCGCAGACACTGGATCCGTTGCTTCTGAAGTACCTTGAACCGGACCCCGTGCTTCACCATCATTTGCATCAACATACTCCTCATCTTCCGATGACAAATTGTAGTCGACAGCATCATTAAACACCTCATTTGAAGCGAGATTGTTGACAGAAGAAGATGCTTGTGAGTCAACAATGATTGGGCGAGCTAACTGAGAGCCAGTCGCATTCTCGCTTTCAGACAACATTTGAGCAATTGCATTGTCATCATCAAATGTCGGCAGATTGAATGAGTTGAAAAGACCATCATAATCGAACATCCATGGATCTCCAGAAGGCTTCGGAGGATTAGAATATCTTTGAACTCTTACTTCACCCCACTCTTCAATCCTCTTGGTAGTCAGGTTCCATACTCGCAGATTAGGAGTAGCATACCCAAGGAAGTAACCTTCGATAGCTTTGGCACCAAACTTCCCGTCAGGCTCAATCATGGTACATGGTGCACCAAAAGGTTCTAGATATTCTAAATCAGGAGTGTTCTTGTGTAGAAGTTCGAAGCACGTTTTGCCATGTCTTTTCACTATGAGAACCCTGTTTAACGTGTAGCAAGCCGAGGCAACAGCTTCAGTCCAGAATCGAACTGGAAGCTGAGACTCAACCAACATGGTTCTTGCAGTCTCAATTAAGGTTCTGTTCTTTCTTTCAGCGACTCCGTTTTGTTGTGGCGTGTACCGAGAGCTATATTCATGAAGGATTCCTTTTGCAGTGCAAAATTCATCCATAACCCTGTTTTTGAACTCGGTTCCGTTGTCGCTTCGAATTCGCCTCACCTTTAGATTATAAAGATTTTCCAACAAGGTGATCAAATTCTTTAGAATCTCTGGAGTCTCGCTCTTGTGGACCATGAAATCAACCCATGAAAATCTTGAATAGTCATCAGTAACTACCAAACAGAAAACTTCCCCGTGCACACTCTTGTGTTTGACTGGGCCGAAAAGGTCCATATGCAGACGTTCGAGTGGCATGTTTACAGTGTTAACCTTCTTCAATGGATGTGATTTCTTGATCTGCTTCCCTTTCTGACACGGCACACAGACATCTTGAAGTTGAAAATTCTTCACATTGACACCTCTCACCAGATTGTTTTTGACAAGGTGATTCATTTTTCTGAGGTGAATATGACCCATCCGTCTGTGCCAAGAGATCGTCTCCTTTTCAGTGGCTTTTGAAATAAAGCAAGTAACTTGTTTGGACTTGGTTATTGCTTGGCTCATATCGAGGACATACAAATCATTAACTCTTGGTGCTGATAAGAGAATCCATTCTTCGGGAATCTTGAATCCTGGCTTCAGCACATAACAACCGGCATCATCAAAATGCACTGTGAACTTCTTGTCGCAGATCTGAGAAACACTTAGGAGATTGTGATCCAACTGTTGCACATAATTGATTTTGTCGAAACTCACAACTCCATTTGAGATCATTCCCTCGCCGGTGATATACCCTCCTTTGTCTCCAGCAAATGCAACATATCCTCCTCTTATACTTCGCACATCGAAAAGAAGACGGTAGTCGCCCGTCATGTGCCTGGAAGCCCCACTATCAACAATCCAATGACTATTAATAGTTCCTCCTGGAGCCGCCTGCACATACAGTTAACTTATCAGTTTGAGAGGGGGACCCAAGCCTTTGTGGACTTGGGTCGTCCTTGATCATCAAGGAAAGTGATTTCAATCACTTGATGATTAGGAAAAAGAACCTGTGGTGCTCCCCCTGATTGAATTACCTGCCTTGGCTTCCAAGTTGTTTGTCCTTTACCAGTATTTGAATTTATTGTTTTAGCATTTACTGGTTTTATTGTTTCAGATTTTGCTTGTACAGGTTTTTCTTCTTTGACCTCTGATTTTAATGCCTTTTCAATTACCTTTTGATTCTTTTGCTTTAACTTCTTTTCCCTTTCTTTCAAGACACGTGGGTCTTGTTTAGGGGAAACTGATCGTTTTCGGTAATCGATTTCTTGGGGAGCACTCGTTGTTGACTTCAACTTTTGCACGTGTGGGCAATATCTTACAATATGCCCAACTGTCCCACATTCAAAACATGTTCTCCGCTCTACAAACTTTGGAGAAACATGTTGATGACCAGACGGAGAACCAGACAATGAACTTTGTGATCGAGACGTGCTTGGGCCTAAATCACATCCGTTGGTGTGTTGGGTGTAGTTATTCTGATCATTTCGTTTTAAAATTCTAAACTGTTGTATAAACTCAAGGTTAGATTTATCCTGAAATGTTTCAAGTTTGTCTGAACCCGTGGATCCAACAAAGTTCATTTTCGGTCCTCGCTTCTTAACAGAAGCTCTTTTGTTTTGCACCTTTTGTTGTTGAACCTTAGGTTGCTCAACCCTTGATTGTTGAATTTTAGGTTGTGCAGCCTTAGGTTGAGTAGCCTTAGACTGTTCAACTTTAGGTTGTTGAACCTTTGGTTGTTCAGTCTTAGGCTGCTGAACTTTAGGTGCTTGAACATTCTTGTTCTGAGCCTTCTTTCCCTGTACCTTACCCTTTCCGGAATTGACTTGTTGTTTTCGCTCAATTGGTAGTTTTTGGTTTCCGTATTGTTTTCTAATTTGTTCACACGGAATTGGATCACATTGAGTGACGGTAATTTTGCCACTTTTGTTCCCCAAAAACTTATCAGTGCATCCTTCAAAAATTTGCTCAATTAAATCTTGATTTACATTTTTAAGTGGAAAATCTTTGTTAGAGTAGATTTTGCTATCTCCTTTGAGCGTGTACAACAAGTTATTCTCTTCACGGCTAGAAACAAGGGAATCCATTGCTTTTGACGTTTCAGTATTACTCGGTTTCAATGGTGGATCACACAGGATGTGATTCTCAATTGGAATATCTGTTGTAACCGAGTTAGACTGTTGTTTCACAGTCTCTTCAGATTCATCATCCGAAGAATCAGTATCCTCAATAATGGGAGGACTCTGTTCCTTAACACACGATGAATCTGTCACATTCTCAGATTCTGATTGACCCGAGGATGATGTACCAGTTGTGAACCCGAGGCCTGCTGCAAAGTCATCTAGACCGAGTGGCACAGTAGGTTCAAAACGGGGCATATCCTCGTCATCAGGCAATTTGGAGTAATTGTGATTCATTGGGGGAGGACATGATCTGAATCCAATACATGGTTTATCCCCCTTTTTCTTTCTCTCTTGAACGTCAATGATGTGATCCAATACAAAGCGGGAATTGGAATAGCTTTCCAATTTCTGCTTAATTGTTTCACATTCACATCGAGCTGTTGCCAACTCTACCATTTGCTTTTCAATTGTGTCAATAAGATTGTTGTTAGCATGTTGTTTTCGCAAAACAGCCTTTTGTAATTCTGAAACATCATGTTTTAATGACGCAATTGTTGCTTTAAATTCCTTTTCATTTCTGGTTAAAAACAAGTTAGCTTCAGTTGCTTTAGAAAGATCTACAATCAATTCTTGATTGTGTTTGTATGTGATTTCAAACTGACTTTCCTTTTCAGCATCTTTAACATTTAAGCTATCACAATTTTCACAGCTAACTACAGTGGGTTCATCGACACATACCTGACTTGATGAACTGTCGACATTAGCCATAAAGGCTGAATGGAAAGAAAAAGATCCATCTTCAGAGAAGAACTGAGCAAGCTTCTCGGAAGTTCCAGCAGATTTCTGGCAAAGAATAGATCTCCTCTTGCATAATGCTTCGGCTTCAGCCAAAAGCTCATCAACTTCCAAATCTAAAGCATCACTTGATAAATCACCAGCATCAAGTGATTCCCCATCCATGCTCCCACTATAACCCGAACTATCTTCATCTTCTGAAGATTCACCAGCAGACACGGGTTCTACTACCTTCTCAATCACTTTAGCATAACATGCTGTTCCACCATTTCCTCCTTCAACAAGCTGAAGGTTCCAGTTGCAGATTTCATCAGCTTGAACAACCAATCCTCTGTGGGGATTAGTGTTTGTGGATCCAGATGCATTTCCTCCAACCGACACTATTGATCTGTCATTGTTGTTCTGTTGCTGCTGTGGCTGTCCTTGATTCCTGAAGGGATTCTGATTTCCTTGCTTAGGAGGCTTCTAACACTCCCGCTTGAAGTGACCCTTTTCACCACAATTGAAGCAAGTGACAGCATTCTTATCAAAACCATACTTGGTGTTGTTGTTGCTATTCAAGTTGGTTCTCCCCGTCCTTTCCATAAACTCCTTTGCTCTTCGAATTGCACTAGCAAGAGCCCATTTGATATCCATCATTTCAAACTCTTCCCTATCCACTTGCTGATAATCTTCATTGGTTAGATTGATATTCCCAATCTGACCTGCAACCAATCCACAATAGGCACTAACCAAGGTGTTCAACATCTCCATATGCTCCTTGGCTACTTCGACACTGACTTTGGAAAAGCTGGAAGTGTCTAATCTGACTGTGTTCGGATTGGAAGTGGCTTGAAAGTTTGAAGAGCTTCCATAAAACCCTTGTTGTTGCGGTTGTTGCTGCTGAGCTCTGCTTGGGTCTAAGAAAGGCGGTGGTGTGAATTGAGGAGCAGGTTGCACATCCTGTTGTCGAGAAGAAGAATCTGGTCTTGAGAACATCGTGTATGCTGAAGGATCAAACTGATTTGTCGTGGAAGGCCCGGTGTTTGAAATGAAGGCTGTTTGAAGCTTCGCATGTTGAGGAACTGGTTTTTCTCCACTGATGCCTCCTGCAATTCCAAAGTACATCTCTGGATTTTGAGGAGTTAATGTTCTTTTTGCCTTAAGCTTTTCTTCTACATCCTTGTTCTCCAATTTCTGAATTAGCTCATACACAGTGATAGTGTCTAGAACACCATTTTCTTTGAGAATTTCAAGATAACTGCTCCACTTTGCTGGTAAGCTATCAGCAAATCTCTTCACCATTTCTTGTGGAGTGGCAGTGACTCTAAAAGCAAACATCTCGCTCAACAAGTGATGGAACCTTGTAGATAACTCTGCCAAGGTCTCATTCTCCATACACGTGAAACCTTCAAACTCTTTCTTCAACAATTCTTGCTTGATCTTTCTAGATTGAGCATTTCCTTCACATCGTAACGTGAGCATATCCCACAAGCTTTTAGTAGTCGTGCAGTAAACAAACTGGTGATAAATGTCTCTGTGAAGAGCTTGTGTGAGAATCATGAATGCTTTCTTTTCTAGCTCAAATTTCTTCTTATCTTCTTCAGACATAGTGCTGTAAGTTTGTGGATTTGATCCTGCAACTTCCAGTTCATTTTCAAATGGAGTAAAGAAGCACATCCATAGATCTTGACCTTGCCCCTGAACATAAGTTCTCAGCCTTTCTTTCCACCATCCCCAATCATTGATGTGATTCAGCTTTGGCGGTTTTGTACTTGTACCAGTTTCACTGTCGTTCTGCATCATGGCTTGAATGCTGCTGCTTTGATTTGTGACCAAAGCCCATTGATTTGCAGTTATCATTGCAGCTTGAGGTGGGGCAATAGCTTGCATCCATGCATTTTTGTTGAAATCTGACTGAGATTGCGTAGCTGACGATTGCGTAGCTGAAGATTGTGGAGTCAAAGTTGTTTGAGTCCACGCGGTTGGATCCCACTGACCGTTTGTTCCCATTTTATAAAGACAATTAATATATTAAGTGAAAAATATATTTAAAATTTGAAAAATAAGTTTTTCCCTTTTTAAAATTTAATTTTTCACAAACTATGTTAAAAACTTGAAAGATAACAAACAGCCGAAGGATCTTGATCGAAGGACCTGAAACACAAACTGGTTAACCTTAAACAGATTAGGATCGAAAGACAGAACTTGTTCGAAAGATCAACAGTGTTCGAAAGATCACTGTTGAGTTTCGAACGATGACCTCGAAAGACTCTCCAATCGAAGGATCCTTGTCTTTCGAACGAGACCTGTAGATCGACAGATATATCCTTCGAAAAGATTCCTTGGATCGAAAGATAAGTCACAGATTTCGAAGGATGTTCGAAGGATGATTATCTATCGAACCTCCTTTGATCGAAAGATGATCTTTCGACTTCGAAGGATATCCTTCGATCTGCACTGACACAGCTGACACAGTTGACAAAAGTTGACAGGTTGGTGAAAAGGTGATAGGTTGGTAAAAACTTTCGGCAGAAGGTATGTTCAGACCATACTTTCTGCCAACCCAGATTTGACTAATAAAATATTGCCCAAAAAGAAGGTTCTTATCTAGAAACCGGTCACCGGAGTAAGCCGGAATTTTGGCCGGAAATTACCAAAACTTTCAAAACAAGGTTTTTTTTTAAGTTACCCAACCCGTCCTTTAACACACCCGGTTAGTTTAGAACACGTTTTTATGACCAGAAAAGCGAGAAACAACAGAAAAACGGGTGCTAAACCAAGTGAGTTTTTGTCCAAAGCACTCCAAAGTCTTGTATAAACTCGGTTTTTAACAAGGAAAAGAGCCACGGCTCTGATACCACTTGTAGGTCCCTCGGAGGTTGAGGTTAAACCTTATCCTTGTTAAGTTCAACACACTAGCAAGTGCGGAATCCAAGCTAGAATGCAAACCGGTAGTTTATAATGAGAACACAAGCTACAAAGAGAAAGGGTAGACACACAAGATATCAAAGTTTTCTCTTGTATTTCAGTGGACACGGTTACAGCCCTTGACCAAACTGAAAATACGCTCTCTACAAGACTAGGTTCACTCACACAAATGAAGTGAACACATTACATCAGTATATATAACCTTCACAGCTCGTCTGGTCGAAGGATCAATTAGATTGATCGAAAGATCATCTATCGAGATACAACCTATCGAAGGATCCACACATACCTCGAAGGATTGGCATCCTTCGAGGTCCATCTGTATCCATCGAAGGTTATCCTTCGAGCTCATCGAAGGATATAAACAATCCTTCGATGACCATCCTTCGACACACACAAATTTACAAACCTTTTCTAACTGTTTGACCAGGTCAAACCAGGAGGATGGTTGACTGGTCAAACTTACATTAAGCACACACATAAACACATCTAAGACGTAGCACGACAACAAAAGACATCGTTTTATATCATTACAAAATACAGACAAAGTACAGACACAAGTGCACCAACACTTATGTGTTGTCGATGTTTTCAATACCTCTTTTGTTTTTTTTTTCAATCATCGACCTCACTCGTTTCTCATGTTCCCTTGTTCCTTTTAGACAATGCCTCCTCAACGTGATGCTCAACCTTTTACTGCTGAGGAAGTCGCAGCCCTTGTTGCTCAACAAATGGTTGTAGTGCTTCCAGGCGTAGTAACTCAGATTCATGAGTTATATAACAACAATAACAACAATAACACCCAGTGTAATTTCAAGACCTTCAACTCTGCTAAACCTTTGAAGTTTTCTGGATCTCAAGGAGCAACCGCGCTCCTGCAATGGTTCGAAAGTTTGGAGAGCACATTCAGGCATGTGCAATTCCCGAATGAGCGTAAGGTTGAATTTGCATCCAGTGTATTCGAGAAGCGTGCTCTTTCCTGGTGGAATGGTGTGATGCGTGATAGGGGTGCTGATGTGGCACTAGCTCAAACTTGCGAAGAGCTTCGAGCTCTAATGATGAAGGAGTTCTCTCCTCGTCATGAGCTTAGAGCATTGGAAAGGGAATTCGACGATTTAAAGCAAGATAGTGGTGAACATCGAGCCTATACTGACCGTTATGAGGAATTGAGCCTGTTATGTCCTGCCATGGTCACGCCTGTGGATAAGGCGATTGAAAAGTACATTGATGGTCTTCCTGACTTAGTTCAGGATATCGTTACTGGCAGCAACCTTACTACTGTCAGACAGGCCATTAAATTGTCTGCCACCCTGACTGAATCCCATATCAGGAAGGGTAAGCTTTTTCATAAGGGCGACCCAAGACCATCTGACAAGACTACACAAGTTGAACCAAAGGAAAAACAGGCTGAGATACCCAAGAAGAAGAAGCGCAAGGCTTCTCAAAACTGCGCCATAACTGCTCAGAACAATCAGGTTGCACTAAACCAGCCAGCACAACCTCGTAAGAGGAAAAATTATGTTGGTACCGCACCCTTGTGCAACAAATGCAACCCTCATCATCTGGAGCAAGAACAGTGTCACAAATGTACCCACTGTGGACGGTTGGGACATTTGATCAATACCTGCCGTTATGCCAACCAAAACCAAGCTGCTACAAATCCTGCTGCTGTTCAAGCACGATTCCCACCTCGGTCATGTTATAACTGTGGTGACCTTACTCACTACAGAAACAATTGCCCAAGACTTGTTAACGCAAATCCAGCACGTGGACGAGTGTTTAACATAAATGAGGCAAATGCAAACAATGATGCAGCAGTGAACAATTAGTCTTTTGAAATTCCTTGGTTGTTATCTTTCGATGTTTGAATCGACTCAGTTGTTATATAAATAAAATTTGTTGTTTCAAATTTTTAGTTTGCGAAACTGATACGATTGTGTGAATGTTTGATACAACCCTTCGATGCCGACACCAAGGAATTGCGTTCCTTATAAGACAAACTACTCGTGTAGTTCTGTCATTTTTATGATCACTTGTGATCTCCTCGAAAATCTTAAATACTCGTTTCTTTTAAGAAACAAAGCCAAATTCCTATTAAGATCTTTCTATCTTCATAGTTAGATTCTTATGTTTAAAGTGCCAAATAAAATCCACAGATTGGATTCCTGGTGTGCTTTAAATATCTGTGTCCAAAGATAACAAATTAAAGATCAAGTTAATCAATTATGTGATTATGTGCTTATGTGATTTCTTTATGTCTTGTGGTTTTGAGTGATCCGAAAATTCTTTATCCAAATCCTCATAGAATCTCCCATATCTCGTATGAGGGATTCATAGTAGGATATCCAAAGGTACTATCTTAAATCCTTAATGGACTTCTACGTTATAGTTAAGTCCCTTGGATTATGAAGTACTATTCTATAATTGGACCCCTTGAGTGGTCTAGTTAAACAGATTGATTCAAAAATCTGGTTAGGAATATCATGTGATGATATAATTGAAAAGATCCCTTAAGTGGTCTATTTAAGAGATCGTACGACGGTCTAGTTAAGAAGATCATGTGTTGATCTAGTTAAAAAGATCATTCGTTGATCTAGTTAAAAGGATCCTTTGGTGGTCTAGTCAAATCGCTTCATGTTTATTCAATTGATTTTTCCCCCTACGCATTATGAAATGAACTGTGCAGACTGTGCAAGGAATTACGTAATTATGGATGCATACAAAATTATGGAATTCAGTGCACAGAAACCACAACAAGTTTTGTCATGTGTTAAAAACCTATAGTGATAAGAATAACGATACGGGAACAATGTAAAAAGGGCATGGTGGATACGCCGCTGGTACTTCCTATATATAAGTGTTCCTTATTACATTGCGAATGTAACGTTATTTAAGTTACTAAAAGTCCTAGACCTTGACCAATGTCATTTTATTGTACACTCTCCGATTCTGATTTCGAGCACACACAAGTTTCTTATGATAGTCTTCATAAGAAATGTTCTTCTGTCCGTAGTTCGAAACTCCATGTTTTGTTACTACAAGGACTCCACTTTGACAGTTGACAATTTCTCTATGAATCCAAACATGACTCAGAGTTTTACTTAGGGTTTGAGGGATTCATTCGAAAGCGAAACAATCACAGTTGTCTTCACAAGGTTCCTCTAAAATTAAATTTCGGGACGAAATTTCCTAAAGTAGGGGAGACTGTGACACCTGTGTCACTACGACCATCACAAAAATACCAAACCAATGAAATATTGTATTTCATACTTGGGATTTGTGTAAATATGTGTATCATTTGCACATATCAATTCTTGTTCGATTTCGAGCTTTACATCGCTTTCTGGAAGGTTATACGCGATCTGATGCGTAAATATAACCAGTTTAATGCAACAAACACTCTGGGATAGTGAAATAGGCTTAACATACCTTAAATAACCTTTACATAACTTAGAAATAAGTTTAGAAGGGTTTGGCATGGCAAAAACAAGTTTATTCGCTCACAGGGACTATTTGCGTCAACTTGCAAAAATATGCCGTTTCGTAAGGCAACATACAGTCTGGAATATGATCATAAGCTAAACATACCATCAACAACCTAAACATAGCTTAGAAATAAGCTTTGATAGGTTCGGTGTGCGAAAACATGCTTATTTGATCTTACAGGGACTAAAAGTGTAAAAAACGGCGTAAGTTTGCATTTACGCGCATATCTTACGTTCTGACCACATCTGGACATCCAAAATTTTTGTACACACTAAAATATTTTTATTTTAGTGATCGGCATGCAAAAATACCACTCGTCTCTTAATTTGGATCGTTTTCGCGTTCGTTCGAGTTTCGTCGTAATTTGACGAACAACGTGACCGTACAACCAAACGAACCGACATTTGTGATATTTCCAAGCATATTTCAGGTCCCCTACACTTTGACAACCTTGTAGAGCCTTGAAATGTCTTAACGGAGGTTAAATACGTCAAATACGCGAGTTTGGGTGTGAAGGGACCATTTCTGCCATTTTGGCAAAATTTATGGGAACTGGCACATGGTGGCGCTGCGCCACCACCACATGCCTCTGCCGTGGCGCGACGCTACAGCCTGATCTGGACAGAAATCTCATTTTTGGGCAGCAGATTGAAGTTCAGGGGCCATTCTTGCAATTTCTTTGTGTGGTAGCCAAGTTAGCACCTCTCCAAGTAAATTATCTGGCCTCTAACACTTGTATGGCTAGGATTTAATGCTTGATGGCCACACAAACACTTGTTTTGATCTTGTGAGTTCACTACAAGTATAAATAGCCTAACATTTCACTTGTTTTAACTCACACTTGATCTAAATTCTCTAAGTTGGGGTTTTATAACTTTATACCTGAGAATTATAAGATCAAGTTCAAGCAAGGACCCTTTGTAAGCTTCCTTCGTTCTTTTATCGCTTTTCTAGCGTAAAAGTCAAATAGTGTTTGACTTTCTGCTTTGACCAGTCTTTGGTCAACACGAAGTTCTTTTGAACTTCGCAACGTGAGCGTAATCACGATGGTTATAGTCCCTAGTGACTATATCTACTTATTACCACGTTGACTAGGCGTAGTGATGAGTCGTAGTTTCGGTCAAAATGCGCATTTATGCGTATTTTGCAACCAAATTACTTAAGGGTATCAAAACACTTTTTTTTGATATCAAAACCTGTTTTCTAACTTAGTTAAGCATGTTTTAACATGCTTAGCTCGTCACTTTTAGTTTGGTGCTTGTTTAGAGTCGTAAGTCAAGCGGTCTAAACCACCGCTTAGACTTTCGAACTCGACCCGTTTGGTCGATCATTAGTATCTGACCAAGCACATTTGGTGACCATAGTTGCATAGGGAATAACCTTCCGAGGTTATACCTTATGGTCACTTCGTTTAGTTAGTTGTATGATAGGTAGTTTATATGCCTTAGGAAAATGACCAAAATGCCCTTTTCATGCATAATTGGATTTTATGCATATGTAACTTAAACTTTTGTCACTTAACTGATTATGCAACATAATTAAACATGGTTAGGCATATAATACTTGTTATAGGACTAGTTAGACGTCTCGAACGCGCGTTTGCGCGAACGACACGTTAAAGTAGCGAAAGCTGCCTTAATGGGTTGTAACGGGTCGAAAGCACTTAGGATAGGTTCCGACCTAGAATGTAGGTTTTGATAAACCATATTACATGAGTTCCAATACTCATTTGGTTTACAAGACCTCATTCTATCCGATCTTCCGACTTAGGTCCTGTTTATTTACATAGTTACCTATATTAGGTTCCGTTTGATTTCGTGATCCCTCTAGCTTTGCTTGGTTGTTATTCAAGACTTCTAAGCACCCTCATGTGAGTACATAGTCCCCTCTTTTACTGTTTTCAATGTTTTGGGGTGAAGCATGTGTACCTATTTGTTATGTTCATGATTTCAAAGTATAATTGATTATACATATTAGTTCTTATCTTTTGACAAACTGAATGATTATTTATGGTTTAAACACTGATTTTTCAAAGATTATAAAATTAATTGTTGAATTGTACTTATTTTATGTTCACCAGACCGATTGGTAGTATGATATAGCGCTATAGGACTAGACACCCCATTCCTGTTGTCATGGAATGTCAGAAACCAATATTTTAATCCAAATAGAGATTACCTTTGTGGTATTTCTATAGTCTCAATTGGTGTAGTTTGATGCACTAAGGTCTGATTGAATTCTTAAATCACATTATTTTTGTATATTTTGTTATACTCCCAAAAGTATAGTATGATATACTCTCATATGTGATATTGTACAAAACAACATATATTTTGTTAATTACTAAAACATAGTTAATATGTTATTTATAAAACCAAAGCATAGTTTAATATGTTATTATTAAAACCAAAGTATACTTTTGATATACTACTGAAAACTGTTTTTTGACGACTAAAGTATATTTAATATACTATCTGTTTAACGATTTTGGAACTGAAATATATTTTAATATATTACTTATTCGACTTTCTTTAAACCAAAGTATATTTTTATATATACTACAAACCTTTTTATCAAAACATTGTTTACAAACAACATATTTTGTACAAACTCATTTTACTTAATTATTTATGCATTATTCTTTTATATCATCAAATTTCTTGTAAAATTTCGCATGATTTATAAAGAAAACATTTTTAAAGTTCATGACTATTTTGTTAAAACATTCCTTTAAACTTACAAAGTCATGAATCATGCATTAATAAAACTTATGTATCTCACAGGCATTTTTATGCTGACGTACCTATTTTTACACATGTTTCAGGTGCTGCTATGTGATGATTGTTGATACATGCTATACATAGGATGGACTCGTGCCTTATCGACTTTAAAACTTGAAAGATAATAGTTGTATTTATCTGATTTGTAATAAAACAATGAGTTCAATAATTCAATAAAACGAAATTATTTAATCCATGGTTGTGAAACAATGATTCTGTTACAACACTCCCCGACGTTTCTGCCACGTGTTGTTGTTTAACGTGGTCGGGGTGTGACACTTTTGTTATGATCAGGATACCGGATTAGGATATTGGTAACATCCTGGTATAGTATCCTGGTAGTGACTAATTAATTCACGTGCAGATTAATGGTGTAAGTCTATAACGTTCAAGTGGACTTCTTATCCCAAAGATTCGGGCAAATCTATTGGAATAAAAAGTTGAAGCCAGAAGACGTGGACTACAACGTTCACAAAGGGAATATTCGTTTTATCCCGGATTTATAGGCTTGTTAGTTAGCTTTGTTTTACTATAAATATGATTGATTGGATCAGATAAGGACACACACAATCTCTCGAACTCTCTTGCTCTCTAACTGCAATCACTCACAATACACTTACACTTGTATTCAAATTGCGTTGTAACACTTAGTTGATCCGCATCATATCCTGCACTGTATCCTAATATTTGTAGTAATAAGAAGAACAAGGCAGCTGCGATTGTCAGCTCCCGAGGTTTTGTGCCGGCGATCTAGATTGATCAAGGGCTTTCCTCGTACATCTCGTGTCACCCTTTACCTTTTTGCTCATTGTTTGATCATAGATACAGCTCGATATCCTGAGCCGTATCCTGAAAACTGTTTTTGTTAACAACTTAATCAGCATATATTTTTCGAACACTTCTAGCACACTACCTCACTTAACTAATTTGATCACTTAATTGCTTCGGTAATTTTTGACCAAAACAGTATGACATTCGAAGTTTCAAACTCACTAAAGCTTATTCTAAATTTATTGATGCTTGTAAGATTTTGGACTGATAAATCTTAATGATTTGGTCTTATAATTGATGTTATGTGGTGAAAAGATTAGTTATACATATGGAATAAAAAAGTTCCATTGTCAAACCTCAAATATGCTCTTGAAGAAGCAAGATTGTTAAAGAATATGTAAGGTTTGAAATGACCACCATGAAAGTTGTGTGATTCTAATCCATTCATGAAGTGAATGTGATGATATAATGACCAATGTAAAGGTCGCGATCATGTATATAATAACTAAGAAAATTGTAATGATGTCACCGTGATAGTTTTTTGGTTATAAACCATTCCTTGAACCGAATGTGATGATATAATAATTGGTGTAAAGTTCATAATCATGGTAATTGAGAAAATTGTTATGATACTCATGTAATGAGATCAACCATGTTAATAATGGGATGACTATACAATGATCGTTATAAAGGCCGTAAGATATAAGATTGATAAATCTTATACGACTCATCTACTTCTCAATTGATGGTAAGCAAAGTGAACATTACTTACAAGGAAAAATCGATTAAATTCTTTTCATTTGTCACACTTGAGACATATACTCCTAAAGTAGCAATATCATTATAAGAGTCATGAAAAAATGAAATGATTTTATACTCATGTGAACGAGTAAATAATGAAAAACTATGAATCTTGTTTTGGTTCTACTCCATTCCTAAAAGTGAATATGATTATATATTAATGATGGACCTAATTGAGAAACTTGTAATGATGAGAATAACTATAAGAATTGTAATGATGGCCATTTTAATAATGATAATGGACCACAAAAGTGGCAAACTAAGGAGTGATTGCGTAACGTGATGGTTTGAACTTTGAAGTTGTAATGTATTCTCTCGTATCATACGTTTTGTATTACATACGAGCAAGTAATACACATACGATCATAAACCAGAAGTTTATGGATCATAATTATTTAATTAGTTGGCATGACCGATTAGACCACACCGAGTCAATGATGATGTGAAACATAATGAAGAACTAGAAGATTCTTCAAGCTGATAATTAGCATGTATTGTTTTGCTCTCAAGGGAAATTATATTTTCACCAAATAAAGGAGGGTGTGTATCCCTAAATATTATGGAAGTGATTAAAGAATATGCATATCCTAACATGATACCATTTAGTGTTTTAAGTCGATGCATCGTCTAAATGGTTATTAAATCCACAACCTGAAGTTTGTGTGATTGTGGCTTAGCTAATGTGATAGCAAGCACATCAATCCATATTGGTATATTTATTTGATAATAGTGAATTTGATTCCCAAGTTATTAACGATAATTGGAATAAGTGTTATTGTTGAGATGATCACTAAACGTCTACTATTGGTTACAAAGCCAATGATCATGATAAGAGCAAAAGTTCATTTAGGTACATGTAATTTTATATATGTACCATCAATTCACATCAAGCCAATAAATTATAGTTCTCCCCATACAGTTGATTTTTGGTCAGGAACCAAAGATGTCTCATCAAAGATTTTGGTTGTACGACATATATTGAAACTCATCCACCATACCGCACAAAGACGAGACTTCTAAAAAGTTTGAGAATATGTTGGGTATAAATAATCGTCTATGATTAAATACTTAAAGCCATTAGTAAGAAATTCGTTTATGGCTCATTGGTTTTCACTTTAATGAATGAATGTTCCTAACATTAGGGGGAGATAACAAGCAGTTGAAAGTTGAAAAGTGAAATGAATTATCATGTCATCTTGATCCCCAGACTATAAACTATGAACTAGAAGTTTAAAGTATAATTCCTTTACCAATATTAAAGAACAAATTACCAGACAAGTTCACTGACCTAAATAGAGTGACTAAGTAAGTCACATAATTAATTGCTTATGCTCCAGTTATATTTGTGTCCCAAGAGGACAACCACATGTTTTTGTAATGAGTTTATTGAACGCCTAAAGCGTGGTAGACTAGTTGATTCCAATAATAAAATTCCTCGAAAATTAGAGCAAGTAATTAAGATGGTCAAGTCGAGGTTATAGTAATAAGATCTCCTGAAGAGAGAATAGACATGATGGTTCAAGAAGAACCTCAGGTACCTGAAGCATTTGAGTGCTTAAGAGGTTAATTGAAATACCTTATGGATGTAATTATTGTGCACCAATACTCCAATAAACATACATAGAAAATGTGTACCTGGTTATTATGGCATCTCAATGTACACCGTGTACAACCATGGTACAATATGGATTTTGGATATAAAAGAAAATGTTCATGATATTTTTGCATATGATATAGATATCTACGTGTTAAAAGGGCAAATTTATGTAGCAAAACTTCTAAAGAGCGAAAGCACATGCATATTTGGATAAGATGGAAAGAATTCTCTCATGGATTGATAATTCTAGAAGCATTAATGATGTCAAAACCTCAAGAACGTATTATATGAAGTTGACAAAATACGTATGTACTAAATAGTCAAAACGAGTGTTGTACAACTCGTGATATTCGCATAAAGAGGGATATAAGTTTGATTAAACTAGCCATGTTCTATGAACATTCTACTTTTAAAAGTTCACTATAATCGCAATTTACAGTAATGATGTCTAGGCATCATTGAGAGAAATTGTCGAGCTTTTAGAGGGAGAATTTTTTAATGACCTTGGCACGGTCTAATTATTACTCAAACTGCAGTTCGAGTATATATGTAATTATATTTTACTAACCCCTCAAGTTTATCTAGAAGATGATGTTTGGATATTTTAGTATGGACATAGTTGAACCTTAAAGTATGTTAAAGGTTGTTAAGTCATTTGTTATAAGAAATGCTTATTGTCATCTCCTACCAAAGTAGAGATTCTCATTCTAGAAGTACCATCGTTAAATGCATAAGTGCATTAATATATTTTGCTAGCTATGTATGATTATAATATCTTTCACTTATTGTCATGATATAACCTTTGTCAAGCGAAGAGACATTGGAATGAGTTCAAAGAAATATTTCAGGTATAAACGATATTTGATTATATTGTACTAACCTATCAAAACAAGTTTGGTTAGTCTTGTAGATGCATGAATGTAACGAAACACAGTCGTGGACATATGATAATTTTTGGAAAGAGGCACCTAAAGTCTCGTTAGAAGATTATACAACATTGTTCAACATAAAGGATTGCACAGTAAGGGATCAAGCAACAAATCATTCGCTACAAAGGCTTTATTCGACTTTTAAGGAAGATGGCACACGTCACTTAAAGGATACATATTAAAATGAGGGGGAGACTTATTCAAGTTGCACTCTTTTTCCCTTAACTAAGTTTTGTCCCATTGGGTTTTCTTAGTAAGGTTTTTAATGAGGCAACATACCTGATCCAGAAGTATTTGGGGGAGACAATACGAGCTGCACTCTTTTTCCTTAGCTATGGTGTAGGATCGGGGAATCGATCTAAACGAGTCGATCAGAAGAGTTCTAGACCAAATCAGAGGCGGAATTCAGTGATTTGATCTTCATTCAGCTTGATATGCACTTAGAAGTAGATTAACTGTCGATTGTATTGATATCACAACGTTACACGAGCTGGCGACACTTTGGCAGAGCTTCGCTACCGGAATCAGAATTTATACAAATGAAATCCCAAGACCACTATATATGGGGATGCCAGTTCGCATGGACTGGAACAGTTCGCATGGACTGGAACAGTTCGCATGGACTGGAACAGTCCACTTCGCACGACCTGGTGCCAGGTCGCACGAACTGATCAGTTCTGACCTGTTTCGCGTTTTTCTCGAACTACGTGTCTTGGTTTATCAATTCTATTACATGACTCGATACAAGACCAAGTCAACAGACATATGCACCAACAAACTCCCCCTTGGATGATGACGAGTCTTCAGTGTGTCGAGTCTTCAGTCTTGATCAGTCTTCACGCTCTTTCCAAAGTATCTTTCTCTGTAAGCATCCTCATCAATCTCTTCTTCTGTCATCAGACTCCCCCTTTGCTAACAAACTCCCCCTTAAGTGCAACTGGGATCGTAGTCTAGAATATTCTATCTACAGGCTTTCACATGTTCAGTAACGTCTCCTGGCTCTTCATAGCAACAGAATCAGAAATCTGGCTCTATTCTGCATCAGGAGTCGAAACCTAGCTCTTTCATAAGCTTTTTACCTGCACATACTCTACCCAAAAGTAAATTTCACAATTTTTAAAATTTAACAAATTTAGAAACCTCTTGTAAGTATCATTCAAATTTGGTTTCAAATTAATGAACCATTTAATCACTTCAAAATCATTTCTCATTTCATACAAACTCTCCCAACCCTGTTGTTCACCATGTTTAGCACTCAGAATTTTGAAATCAGCTTTTCAACATCAATTGTCGAAAATAAGATGAAATAAAATCTTTTTGAATTTTCAAAATTTTTATGCTAAAACACACTAATGAAAAGCAGTAAAGAAATATTTACAGACATATATTTTTGTGAGTTTGTGTAAGAGGATCATATCAGTTTATGACAAATCACTAGCACCGTTGAACTTTAAACACTTTAAGTTCTAAACGATTCACTTAGATTGTCAGTATACTGATCCACTTAAATTTTCACACAAAGTTCAATTGATTCGAGATACAGATTAGTGTTTTTATGGACTTAAACTTATTCGCGTGTACCACCTCAGAATATACTCCCATATCCAGACTCCTATATTCAGTCTTACAGGTGAATGTACACTAATGATATCTTTAAGGGGTAAATGCGAGGCCATGAGAGCTCAGGCTAGAACTTCTGTTCAATCAGAGAGATGATGGCTCGACTTTAGGTGTGTTCCCTTTAGAGAATCTTTTCTTCAACAGCACATGATTAGCATTTTTCAATGTTTCATCATTTTTTATGCAGAGGGTGGGCTTTATGATTAAAGCCGTGCAGAGCATTATACGAGGACTAGGCTATTGCTCCCGCAAAATCAGAAGTCCTGGTATAATACCCCAGATATCATCATGCACAAAGACCTAGTATGTCAGAAATAGAAAGCCCTTCAAACAAGATTTCAGGGGTTACCTATATATCCGAGAGATGTTCCCCACGAGATAAGTAAGTATTTGATATTTAGATTTATATCTCGAACACAATCTACTAAGCGTGCAAAAACCTACTGGCATATCATCAGTGAGACCGTTTATCACATTTTAACTTTCCAATTCTTTAGCGTACTGTGATTGTCTACTGATGTACTATCATTTCCTCTTTTTCTCAACAAAAACTCATTTTTGATTTTTCGATGTTTTTAGTTTTTAGATTTTATCATGTTTTTGGATTTTTCAAATTTTCAAAATTTCTAAATTTTTTACTCCCCCTAAAATCAAAAATATGTTTCACTTTTTGATTTTTCGGGAAAATTTGAAAATGAAAGCAATAAACTGTACAAAAAAACTGACAAACTGATGTGAATTGCTTCAATCCTCCATCCACTTGGCTTAAACAATCAGAACTCCCCCTGACAACAAACTATTTTCCCATTATGATTTCAAAACACTTAAGTTTGTTTTAATCAAATGGTTTTTCCAGAAAATTAGTTTTTTTGAAGATCAAAAATCATGGGGATTCATTCATCACTTTGTTCTTTTATCCACTTGTAAAATCTAACATTTTTAGGTTTTTCACAAAAACAGTTTTCAAGAATGATGCCGATTCATGCTCCACGATTACCAACTTGGGAGCTCCGGCAAGTCAGGATTTTCAGTTAAAGAGATTCACCCAAGCCTGACGGTCCTTGGGTGATTCCGAGTCATCATCACTCGGTTTCTTTCCTTTCTTTTTCTTTTCATAAAATTCATTTACCCCTTTGACCTTCCCGTCAACCATTTTTCCAAAAATATTTAGAACTTTAGGGTTAAAGGCTTTTTCAACCTCAAATTCTTTCTTTTCAGAAAAGAATTGATTTGAAATCTCAACTTTGCCAATTTTTTGTTTCAAGTTTCTGTTTGACAATGGTGGAAAATTTGCATCATCCATTGTTGGAAAGGTATTATCACTTTTTAGCTCAACTTGTGGCTCCTCTGACTTTGACGAGTCAGATTCATTGCCAGAAATTGGCTCCTTTGCTTCCGAAGAAACAAACTCATCGCCAGATTTAGCATATGATTTCTTAACAACCCACTTTTGATTGTTATGATTCACATTTCTTTTGTAGAAATGTTTTGAACTCTCACCAACCTCAAATTTTGAATTTTTGAACACTTTAAATTGTTCGGTTGGTGGTTCATTATCAATCAACTTTTCTTTGAGTTTAGAAGACACTCCCTGTTGTGTGTTGGTTGCCTTTGGACAGTTCCAGGCAATGTGACCAACTTTTTTACATTGGTAACAGGTTCTTGTCTCTTTCTTCTAAGCAACATCATTCTTCATTCCCTCTTGCTTCTTAGCAAGGAATTCTTTGTTCAATTGCTTCCAGAAAGAGCTCTTTTCCTCTTCTTCAGAAGATGTTCCTGATACAAAAATAACTTTCGTTTTAAAATCTTTAACATATTTTTCATTTTCTTTTGGAATAAAACCTAATCCTTTCTTTTTGAAATTACTGTTATGGTTTGGTTTCTTTCGATAACCAGAACCAGAACTGTAACCTTTTTTCTTGTTTAACCTTTGTTGAACTCTTGAAGTGTATTGTTTAGGTTTTTCAGAAATATTTTTATCTTTTATTTTAGAAATATTAATTTCTGTTAATTTGAAAACCTTTTTAATCTGTTCAGTTTGTACACTTCTTATTGAAAATTCTTCATCAGAATATAATTTGTCGGAGTCATTCAAAGTATATGCTACTTTGAATGTTTCGTCATTCAAATTATTTTGTGACATCAGAAAATCTTTATTGTAAACCCGTTTGCCCTTTTCAACTGTTGGACTTGAAGTGTCAGACTTTGACGTTGACTTTGACTCTGACTCCTCATCTTTATCCAACACCTGATCGACCACTTTCTTTATTAACTCAGACTCATGATCAGTGTCAGACGATGTGAATGTGACATCAATATTATCTGGCAATCCATCTGAAGGTTTAGATTCCTACTTTAAATTGGTTGCCTTTTTGACTCTTTCTGAATTAGGATTTCGTGGAGAATATCCTTCTTCAAGCGGAGGTGGACACTTTGTATAATTAGTACTATGTTTCTTACCAGTATCCTTTACTTCAGGTTTCTTTTCTTCAAACGCTTCCATTCCATCTACTGTAGGATAAATCCTGTCAATCACATAAGAAGCACATGAATAACTTTTCAATAACCTGTTTACCCTCTCAGTTTCTATCCTCTGGGTTTCCAATTTTTGTTTAAGTTCAGCACATTTCTCAATGTACTGATTGATGATTTTCTACTTCGTCATGAACGCTCCATTGAGTGTCTTCATAGCTATCTCTCGTTCATTGCTTGACTTGTTATATTGATTCATAGCTTTGTTTAACACATCATAAGATTCTTTCAGTCTGTTCATGTTATGAATCAATTTGTTGTTGTGCCTTTTCATAGTATCACAATTTTCACACTTCTCAGGTTTCTTTTCAGTATCTGCTTCCTTCTCAACCTTAATAGCTGGAATTTCTTTAACCTGCTTCTTTTTCACTCGAACATTTTCCTCGGGTTTAACCTTTTCTTTAACAGTTGTTGCCTTATGATTTTTCTTTTTCGCATCTTGTCTTTCTTTGATCTCTTCCATTTTACCTGCAAAATACAAATTATACCTATCAGGTGAAAATTCTCTTTTATAATATTCAAGTTTTCGAATTTCTTCACTATCATCATCACTCTCTTCATCTGATGAGTGATCAAAGATTGGTGCTTTTTTTGAATCCTCTTCTGTTGAAATTGGTTCTTCTTCTTTCTTTTTCGGACTGAATTACTGAGATTCGTAATAAACATACGCTATTTCATCTTCAGCAGTTAAATCTTCATAAATTTGAGCAACAAATGCTTTAGAATTTGAAGGTCTGTTAGGATCATAATCATCCCAATTGAAACCTTCTGGAATTCTCTCATCGTCTTGATGAACTAGATAAGCTTTCTTTGATGGCTTTTCGATCTCCTTCCTAGCATGTGAAGTTTGTGGCTGTTGAGCAATTTGATGATAAATTGCCTTTCGATGATAATCATTGTTGCCGAATGGATTTTGAGCTCCACTCGCTTTGCGATTTGTGCATTCTCGCTTAAAGTGCCCCTTTTCCCTGCAACGAAAACAAGTAACTTTAGATTTATTAAAACCTAAAGGTGAAGTTCCAGCATCACGGAAATCATCTCTTCCAGTGATCTGTTTAAACTTCTCAGCTCTTCTAAACACACTAGCCATACACCACTTTATATCAATTAGTTCCATTTCTTCTGCATCAATCTGATCATAATTCTCTTTGGTCAGCATTGGATTACCAATCCTTCCGGCTACCAAACTTTCATAAGACTCTAATACAGTCACCAATAAAGACATATGACCTTTGGCAACCTCTTCCGAGAAATTTTGACCATTCTGAAGATGTAATGCAATGTTGCATTGTAGTATTTGGCCATTATTGTTTGCTGAAAAATTTGGATCAAATGATGGATATGAAGAGAATCCTTTATTATTGTTTGATCCTGGAGCTGACCCTCCAGAAGAACCGTTTGCGTTAAATGCAGTTTCGATCTTTGGTGCAATGTTGTTCTTATCGACTGTACTTCCTTTGTAATACAAACCAATGTCCTGTTCACCATTAGAATTCTTATTTTTTCCATCTTCCGTTGTTCCATCTCTTGAACTTCGAGTTTTTCAATAAACTTGCTCAGTGATAGATTCACAAATTCACCATTATTCTTCAAAATCATAAGATACGTGCCCCAAACATCTTGTGGTAATGCATCGGCCAATTTTTCAACCCATTCTTCTATATCTTTCTTGATATCCAATCGCTTCATGTTAACCACCAAATTGCAATATCTTTCTATAATCATTTTGGTGTTTTCAGTTTTTAATCCACGGAATAGATCAAATTCTTTCTTCAAAAGCGATTTTTTGTTCTTGATCATATCTAAACTTCCAACAAACTTCATTTTTAGTGCTTTCCACATTGAGTGTGCACTTCCGTTGTGTTGCAATAAAATCAAGATGTCTTCCTTAATAGCTTGTTGCAATATACTGATCATCATCTTTTCACTTTTGTATTTCTTTTTCTCTTGGTCATCTAAATCTTTAATAGCAACAATCTCTCCGTCTTCATCAATCGGTCTAACATATCGTTCTTCAACACATTCCCACGCTTCTAAATGATTTGCTTGAACCTAATTTGTGAAAGGTTCCTCCCATCCACTATACTCCTCGATATTCATGAGCTTAGGCGGTTTTTGCATGGTGCCCATTTCATTCTCTAAGTTCACGTTCTGAGCCATAGTAATCAGAGTAGCAAATGCATTGTAGAATTCGTTTTCCATGTTTAGGTTTTAAAAATTCACAAAGTTCAAACGATCTGAGCAACTCGTGCGAACTGATAACCTTCAAACTCAAACGATCTGAACTTAACCCTCTTCGTACGACCTGGACTTTCAACTCGTACGACCTGGAGAGATTACAAGCGATCTGAAGACTTGTTAACCAAACCGTACGACCTGGAGAGTTTTACACGCGAACTGGATCAAACCGTGCGATCTGACCACACTTTTCAAACGAACTGGACACTTTTAAGCGATCTAGACCCACTCCGTGCGACTTGAATGTTCAGCTCGTGCGGCCTGACATATTTTCACACGATCTGATGTACTTTCGAATGATTTGAACAATTTTTCACGCGGTTTGGTCAATTTTAACAGGTTTTAGATTGACTTAGGTCCTGATTTGTTCACTGATTGATTAAAACAGTGTTTTACGTGTTATATGTCAAAATTAGATCATTTTAACCGTAAAAATCAGTAAATTTGATGAAAAAGTGTAGAAAGATGAGTAGAAATGAGTTTTATCCGTGAAAACAAGCTGAAATAGTAAGAACTCTTCCTCCTGAGTTCTGATACCACTTGTAGGATCGGGGAATCGATCTAAACGAGTCGATCAGAAGAGTTCTGGACCAAATTAGGGGCGGAATTCAGTGATTTGATCTTCATTCAGCTTGATATGCACTTAGAAGTAGATTTACTATCGATTGTATTGATATCACAACGTTACACGAGCTGACGACACTTCGGCAGAGCTTCGCTACCGGAATCAGAATTTCTACAAATGAAATCCCAAGACCAATATATTTAGGGATGCCAGTTCGCATGGACTGGAACAGTCCACTTCGCACGACCTGGTGCCAGGTCGCACGAACTGGTCAGTTCTGGCCTGTTTCCTGTTTTTCTCGAACTACGTGTCTTGGTTTATCAATTCTATTGCATGACTCGATACAAGACGAAGTCAACAAACATATGCACTAACATATGGTTTTATTCCACTGAGTTTTCCTAGCAAGGTTTTTAATGAGGCAGCATCACCAAGCGTATTACAAGATTGTATATTATTACATCATGTGGATCATCAAGGGGGAGTGTTATGAATATATCATTTATAGTGACTCTCTACATCCTTAACTCCTCATTGTATTTAATCTTATGTTAATGTTAAGCTTATAAATAAAGGCTTTGTATTTCATACATGTACATCAATAAGAAATTCATCTCCCATTCTCCCATTCTTTTCTATACATTGCTAATAGGTTCTAGAAGGTGGACGGAAAAAAATGTCTAATACAATCACGAACTTAGAGCATGAGCCACCTTTTGTTGACATCAAAGATCTCAAAGTTGCTCAAGAATAGAATGATAAAATGTCTTTTGAAGAATATTTACAAGCACTATTTGAAAGATGATATCATTATGGATCAATAAAAACAAAAGGTAGTATACATCATAGCTACTTAAATAGTTGGTACTCAAGAAATGTGGTTAGTAGGTACTCTGTAAGGAAAGAACATACTACAAACGTTCAAAGTCTTATATATATTTTGTAAATATCTGTTTGGCAAAGCTTCATTTTAAGTTTGTAAGATTGTGTGTTATAAATAGTAGTTATGTTTTACAAAACTTTCTTCAACGTTTATAAAACGTTCTCTAAGTGATTTTCATATTTCTTTTGGTGTTTGTCGATCTTACGCGCTTTGTCACTTCATATTTTATCTTTATTGATCTCAACCTTATCGATCTTAATTTCGCATATTAGGGACAAGTCGTTGTTGAGAAAATTATCCAGAGGTTTGAAGGTTGTTCCAAAGTTGGGTTTCGGCCTCGACCGTGGGTCTTCTGTTATGCTTCAGTTTTCATGTAAATTTGATTAGAATGTGACTATTTGACACTTTCTGTCTAGATCTTTCTGTCTCGTGTTGCATGAGATGACCATGAAATCGATCATGATTTTGGTGATGCAAACTCGATTAGAATGTTGGAGGTCAATCCATAGTCGCTCCATTAATCGACTATGGAACTTTTGTGCATGTTTGTGAGACCTTTTAAGCTCTTTTATTGTGCATCGATGTTTTCGTAGGGATTTTTGCTTATGAGATCAAGAGGATACATTATTGAAATCAATTGTATGTAACATTTGTATCACATAATAATATTTTTTTTGAACGGCTAACTGCTTTCCACGTGTAAACCAACCATTTCAGAGCTATGTCCAAAGGCTGACTACTCGACCACTGCTAGAAAGCGTAGCACACCCCTGATGCGTGGGAACCCCATGGAATGGGTAAACCCTCGCCCCTCGTTGGACTCGAACTGGGGTTGAATCCCGAGCCGAGCCTTCACCCGGATATCACAACCATTGCGCTACAGATGGAAGAACATAATAAAATTATTATTATTATTATTATTATTATTATTATTATTATTATTATTATTATCACCATAGTAATGATGTATTTATAATAACCAGAGGGAAGTGGTCAATTTCACTACAATAATAAAATTTAAATTAAGTTGTATGTGTTGATTATTAAGAGGTTAAACAACTCCTACATTGAAGGAAATTAGGTGATTGGTCTTTAGGTTAGAATGAAGGATAATTAAATTTTAAACTTTCACTTTATAACCAATATATTGTAGCGTCTTAATATATCGTGTCTTAGTATCTTGCGTATTAAATTTGAATCTTTTACTTTATAATGCAATATCATGTCTTACTATGATGTGGAAATTGCCTTTTTATCCCAACGAGTTGTATTTTAATAATAAATAGTAGTAGTAGTAGCAGCAGCAATAAGTAGTAATAGTAGTAGTAAGAATAGACTACATACAAATAATTAATTAGGCTAACTTCATTAGTCTAACTTCATTAAGTTATCTCAACTTCATAAAATTGGTCTTAACATGTATATGAAATTATAGTTTTGCCCATCAAAGATGCATTATGTATACTTGAGGGAACTCTCTATGATGCGGCGAAGTTGTCAATTTCACAACAACAATAAAATTTTAATAAGGCTGAAAAAAAGAAAAAAATAAGATGAAGTTGTCAGTTATTAGGAGGTCAAACAGTCGCTACATTGAAGGGAATGAGGATCGGTCTTTAGTAGAGGTGTACAAATCGGGTTTCTTCTAAAAACTGGTCCGATTATTCTTTTTTTTTACAAATCAATAACCGTTTTTTTAATAACCGGTTTCTATAACTCAAACCTCAAACTGGTACCAACTGATTCGGGTCAGTTAATAAACCGGTTTTTAGGCCAGAAAAACGGATCCTGGAAAACTTGCATAATGTTGTTTTAAGCTAGAAAAACCCATTTTATTGGGTTTTTTTTTTTGCTGAAAAAAGCAGAATTTTATTATACAAACACGTTAAACTTAAACTACGATTTATTGATCATGCGTTTAAACTTAAACAATCATCAACATAACAAAGGAAATACGTAAACTTAAACTATTATTCAGCAAGAACATCCACTAATATATACATATTTAGTGGAACTAGAATACTAATATATCTTGATAAGTGTCATTTAATCTTCATCGCCCGAACCAGAGTTATTGAGAAGGTCATCAAATGCGGAACTAGAATACTAATATATCTTGATAACTAGAATACTAAAATCATTATGTTTTATATTGATTATCATGTTTTGTTTTATATTCACAATTCTACGATGGTCTATTTAAAGATTTTATGGATTATTTGGGATTAAATATGGTGTTTTAGTAATCTTTACTCTGTTATTTGTGAGTTTTGTTTTGTGTTTTAGATGCATACTTTGATTATCGAATGACTAACATTGTGACATCCCACATTGGTTGTGAAGGGGAATGAAGGCTTCCTTATAAGGGGCTTGATACATTCCCCATCATGACGCGTTTTAAAACCGTGAGGGGCAAGCGTTGAGGGTGTGTTGGCTGCCAAAGCGGACAATATCATGGTGCGGTTACGCTGGGCTGTTACAGATGGTATCAGAGCCAAGGACCGGACTGGTGTGCCGGCGAGGATGTTAGGCCCCTTAAGGGGGGTGGATTGTGACATCCCATATTGGTTGTTAAGGGGAATGAAGGCTTCCTTATAAGGGGCTTCATACCTTCACCATCATGACGCGTTTTAAAACTATGAGGGGCGGGCACTAAGGGCGTGTTGGCTGCCAAAGCGGACAATATCATGATGCGGTTACGCTGGGCTGTTACAAACATTATTCTGTTTTATGTTGATTATCATGTTGTGTCTTATATTCATAGTTCAACGATGGTGTGTTTGAAGATTTTATGGACTGTTTGGGTTTAAATATGGTGTTTTAGTAAATCTTTACTCTGTTATTTGTGGGTTTATGATGTGTTTTATGGCTAAAATTATGATGTTTTATGACTTTATACGCTTTTTATGTAACGTTTCGATTTTTGGAACTTTCCTTATTTAGAAAGTTTGTTTGTATTTCTATTTATAGAAACTTGTAATCCTTTGTATTTGTCGCAGCCCCCGACCCCTACCCTGGGAGCGGGCGACGCGAGGGACAGTATCAGTGGTATTGGTGTTTATTAATTTGGCAGCGGAATACATCAGGACCGTAGTTAGGAAATATTTTTTATTAGAGTAAAACACCAACTTTTTATAATAATAATTTATTGAGATGAAACCCACGTTCATTTGACAATACATTTGTAGGGATAAACCCTAATTATTGAAAACAAAAACTTATTCTTATTTAGGTAACTTTTATAGCCACTTTTCCAAGTCTCCAGTGCTCTCCAGCTGGCTTCTAATGGCGTTCACATTGTGTTACCTGAAACGCGTTTTAAAAACATTTTATCAGTAAGAAATACTGGCGAGTGCATCCTAGTTTAATCAAAACAATTTTTTTTATCACTTTACAGTATGGAGGGCATATGCAAATACATTTGTTTATATCTACTCAATTAGTCATTCAGTACTGTCAACACCTGTCCTGTGGGTCATATTACCCATTGGCTAACTCTTTGTCCAATGGTAACGTCTTTTATATTTTTTATACAAAACCCCAACATACCGGCAGTAATTGTAGAATCACAAATACTCAATTACTGTTAAGTGTTTATTTAAAACATTTGAGGTTTTGGTAAAACATTTTGACTCACAAAAGATTTACAAAAAGGTGGCAAAAAGCAGATGTACTCACATTGTTGACTTAGGTAAAACTAAAGCTTCCTGGTGATTCTCCTGGTTATTATCTATTAAAATCAAACAATGCACACGTGTTAGTAAAATAACCCAATTCACATTAGCCGTACAACTCGAGACAGAATTCCAATGACTGAGTCGGGCAGAGCCGACATGCATTACGGAATCCTAGATCAATCGAGTGTAACACGAGACAGAAAGATCTAGTTATATAGAGCATTACTAGCTATTGAGAAGGTCATCAAATACGGAACTAGAATACTAATATATCTTGATAACACGAAGGTCATCCTCCTATAGTTTTCTTCCTTGTGTCCCGGCATTTTACAAAAGTTGCAGTATATAGAGCATTTTCCAGAATGCTTTCTTTTGCAATATCTATAATAAGGTGTAGAGGAAGAACCTGTTCGTTTCCCATGGTTGGAATTACCGTAGCGAAATTCCTGGGTAAGATTTTGAGCTAGGTTCTTTCTCTGGTTTTCCTCTTGTGTGCGTACCAATTCATCAGTCAGGGTATTAGCTAGTTCTACTGTTTCTTCTATGGTTTGTGGTCTAGCTGCCTTGACTACATGTCTAATCTCACTAATTAATCCCCAAATATAACGGGAGATTAACACTGGTTCAGGTGAGGCTAAGGTTGGCACTATCCTAGCATATTCGAAGAATATGGTAGTGTAACATTTGCAGTCTATTCCAGTCCTTTTGAGATTTAGGAACTTATTGGCGATTTGTTCCTTCCCATTAGGAGGACAGAATTTTCTTTCAACCATTTCCTTAAAGTTGATCCATTCCATATTATAAACTCTGTCACTTCCTCCATTGAGAATAGTATTCCACCATTCTAAGGATGCATTTCTGAAAAGATTAGAAGCAAAAATAATCTTATCTTCATCTGCAGATTTACTTATTTTTATAACTGCTTCTGTCTTTTCTATCCAACGTAAGGCTGCAATGGCTCCTTCATTGCCTGAGAATTCTATTGGGTTGGCAGGCCAAGAATTCTTTATAAGAATAACCGTAAGAAGCGGTTCTTCTTCTTTTAGGAATTGAAGCTTGGATAATAGGTCCGTTATCATTATTCACACCGTGACTTGGTTCAGTGTGTTGACGTTTACTTCCATTATTTTCTGCTTCTTTAACAGTCTTGATAATATAAGGCAAATCATCTATAACTCCTTGTGCTACTTTATGTTGGATGGCACTGTTATCTATTTGGTTTCCATTATTCTCATTATTCTGGTTTTCCTGATTTACTTCGTTGTCCATCTAAATTAGGAATATTTAGAAAGTATTAATTATCACAAAATATAATTACTTATACATAATCACACAAACAAATTGATCAAAAACGTCGATCATTGCGACTTTTACTCTTTTCTATATATACATATATGCATCAGTTACATACTACAACTGGAATTCAAATACACTAGTAGTTATGCATCCGTATCTAAATTTTTTTTCTCAAAGTACAAAATTACATATACATCTAGGCATTATTCTAAGTATCATGTATCCAATCATATATATCGCGCTCGACATGTTTCCACATAAGCTTTTCTCTTATTAGACGAATTTTATCTCCTTCTTCTACTAATTCATCACCCAATGAGCGAATTTCCTCCAAATTTTCCTGGCTCATAGGTGCCATGGGTGCTGGTATTGTATCAGGGTGTTGGGTGATAGGTTATCCATAAGGGTATGGGTTTCTTATTACACTCTGCGTCCACCATTCGCTGCTCTAAAAACGATCTAGAGGGTTAAGGTCAGTGTACTGAGCTATGGGGTTTGGTGGGGGAATTCTGGGAATCTCAAAGGGATCTACATCTGGGATTGGAAATGGATCTTCCTAGTTGGGTTCAAGCATATGTTGGTCTGGGAATAAAGGTAACAGTGGTGGTTCAGCTATTTAATTTAAGTTAGAGTCTACTGCTGTAGTGGCTAACATGTGAAAATTGGCCAGCTGTCTATCTAGTTCCTCCTCCCAAGGTGGCCTATTGACTGTCTCCTGAATCTGTGCATTTGCTTCCCTATTAGCCCTGACTATCGCCCTCTGTTGTTGTAACTTCTTCATTCTTTTTCTTCTCTCATGTGCTCCTCTATTAAACCAACCTCTCTTTTTAGTAGTAAAAGGTTCCTCAGACCGTGCCTTAAATATAAATATCCATTCCTCAGTATCGGCTGAGTATCCTGAGGGATTAGCTTGAGATGATGTTCCCTCATCTTTTGGTGAACTATCTAAATGACGATAAGCGTCCGAAGTTCCTTGCTCACTCATACTGTAAACTAACAAATAGTCAAATAATACAAAACAATATTTACACATAAGTTATTTCCTAACACGGAATTTAAAATTTAAGTGTCAGCAGAACATTCTTTAGCTTAAACCAGTGGTTGTAGCTCTGATACCACTCTCTGTCGCAACCCTCAACCCCTACCCCGAGAGCGGGCGCCGCGAGGGACAGTATCAGTGGTATCAGTGTTTATTAATTTGGCAGCGGAATACATCAGGACCGTAGTTATGAAATATTTTTATCAGAGTAAACCACCAACTTTTTATAATAATAATCTACTGGGATGAAACCAAAGTTCATTTGAGAATACATATGTAGGGATAAACCCTAATTATTGAAAACAAAAACTTCTTCTTATTTAGGTAACTTTTATAGCCATTTTTCCAAGCCTTCAGTGCTCTCCAGCTGGCTTCTAATGGCGTTCACACTGTGTTACCTGAAACGCGTTTTAAAAACATTTTATCAGCAAGAAATACTAGCGAGTGCATCCCAGTTTAATCAAAACAATTTTTTTATCACTTTACAGTATTGAGGGCATCCGCAATTACATTTGTTTATATCTACTCAATTACTCATTTAGTACTGTCAACACCTGACCTGTGGGTCATATTACCCATTGGCTAACTCTTTGTCCAATGGTAACGTCTTTCATATTTTGTATACAAAACCCCAACATACCGGCAGTAATTGTAGAATCACAAGTACTCAATTACTGTTAAGTGTTTATTTAAAACATTTGAGGTTTTGGTAAAACGTTTTGACTCACAAAATATTTACAAAAAGGTGGCAAAAAGCAGATGTACTCACATTGTTGACTTAGGTAAAACTAAAGCTTCCTGGTGATTCTCCTGGTTATTATCTATTAAAATCAAACAATGCACACGTGTTAGTAAAATAAACCAATTCACATTAACCGTACAACTCGAGACAGAATTCCAACGACTGAGTCGGGCAGAGCCGACATGCATTACGGAATCCTAGATCAATCGAGTGTAACACGAGACAGAATTCCAACGACTGAGTCGGGCAGAGCCGACAGGCGTTACAGAATCCTAAATCGATCGTGTAGGGTAACAGCAGGGTTATAGTACTTACAACGAGGCAGAGCTTCGTTTTATAGTGGGTATTATGCCCGGGTATAGTAATATCTATCAGAAAGTGAGAAAGAGAATTCAGAATTGAACTAAATTCAAATGAGCTCGTCGACCCAATTTATAAGGCTGATCTAGGGTGGCTCGCGGCCCGCGTAAGCTTTAGATAACTCTCTCGCGGCCCGCGAGAGAGTAAACTAGGGTTTAGGCTCGACCAATCAGCGAACCTAGCCTTGTCATGTGTCGACACGTGGCGGCATTGTGTGTCTGGCAAGTCAGTGAGCCTCGCACCCTGTGAAGAACAAAGGTGTCTGGGTCGCGGCCCGCGACAACCACATAATTTTTGTTTTTTCTTGTTTTTAATAAGTACAATGGTATTTTGGGCTCGTTTTTCGCGTACGGGGTATATTTTAGGACATTTAGGGGTGTCCAAAAATATTTTAGGAGGGTTGTTATAATACAAGTTTTCCCCAACTTTTTTCACTCAATACTTTCAAATAAATCTTTCAGGTTTTGGGTATATCCGTTTCGGATGTGTTAGATTTCAGGTATACCCACCGAGCACTGTTTTTTTATTCCTACTTACTTTGCTAGAAGTTGTTTTGAAATGCATTTATTTAATTTAGTAGAAAACATTTTTCATTAAGTGGTCTCATAGACAAAAGGATATAATACAGAATTTTAGGCAAGTTAAAAATATGAGGTCTTAGACTAAAGGGTATGGAGAGGATGGGCTCGGATGGGTTGAGCCGCCACGTAGGAGTGGCTTGGATGGGATGAACCTAGAGGGGTGGAGAGGGATGGAGGATGAGGCCCCACAACAATAAAAAAATATAAAATTTTAGAGAGAGATAGAGAGAGAGGAGAGACAAAGATAGAGAGAGAGAAGAAAGAGGCTCGTCTGAATCGGCGTGGGGGAGACGAATGAGCCGGGCCGGGGCTAAGGGGGGCGGTGTGGGGGCTCGGCGCCGGACCTAGCCGGGGCTAGCCGACCCCCATACCCATTAGTTGAAATAGTAGGTTGGCGTTTTCAGAAGTCGCCCCATTAATTTGAATGCTTCTGGTCAAAAGACTGTCACAATTATTAATTCTAAATTTATTAATTTGCCGTGTTGCCTTATTCAATTTGGTGTCAAATGTCTTCTAAGAACATTTGACTAATATTCTTTTTATTTTATTTACATAACTAGGGTTAAGACCCGTCCGCGTTGCGGCGCGGGTACATCGTAAAAATTGAATGGATTAGTCCAAACGTTATATGATACATTAACCATATGAAAACACACATTTCGACGTATCCAGTTGAACTCGGTGTAACCTGTATAAGCATTGTGATTGGATCAAACGTAAAGTAAATGGAATTCATATCGAACAATCATAACTTTATACGAAAACGTACATAGAAATATGCACGTAAAAATGGTTTCTTTAAACGAAAACGTATTATATTTGACCTGACTCGCCTATAAAAAAAGTTTACGTCGGAATGTAGAAGAAATCATATTTACACATACCCGTACATAAAATATGCACGTAAAAAATAATTTTAAAGTAGAGGAAGTATAGGGGTAAATCGAAACAACAAATTAGTAAAAAATTTAATAGGTTAAAAACGTTCGTAAAACCGTGCCAAGTAGCACCAATGCCACAACCACATTGACTCTCAACATCGTAAAAATAAAATAGATAAAATGGTAAAAATTACACTGAACGAAAAGCAGACTGAAATCGTTGAACCACACACACCCGTTACAATGTCTTAATACGAAGAAATTAACCAGAAACGTAAAACGTAGAAAATAATAACTTAGTCGATCTACGACCCATCCGTTGCGGCGAACTTTTCAAAAGGGGAAAATGGACGCGTTGCGACGGGTCAGTCAAATATGAAAAAACAGAGCAAAAACGTTGAACCTCACATGCACGCTACAACATGTTAACTCGTAAAATTTAGAACGACGCGAAAGATAAAAAGTATGGGGTACCAAAGTTGTAGATAATAAAGTGTTGTGTTAAATTATAAAAGATGGAAAACTTAGGTTAAAAGTAAAAAAAATGAAAAAGGGTTAAAATGTAAAATATGAAATGTTTGGGTTAGAAGTGGAAAAATCAAGTTTTTTTTGAAGCACTCCCTAAGCCAAAGGTACAAGTGATGATGCACATATAAGTTGCTTATTAATATATGGAATAATACCCATTTTATTTCATTTTATTTTATTTTTGTAATAACATTTTTATTTTACTTACATAATCTGACGGCGGCATGGGTCATCTGGAGGACAAGGAACGATCGGGTGTTTTCAGACTCCACCCGAAGCGTAGTAAAGATAGTGGAAAACGTAAAGGCTTGGAGTTTTTTTGGATTAAAAATAGGTCTCCGCGAAAGGATTTACTGTGGTCTAATTGGGTTAAAAACCCTCTATAATCTTGTTTGTCGTCCTAGCGCCTTGCTAGTTTTCTTGATATTCGCCGTTTCTAAAAAAATAAAAAACATAATACCCATTTTATTTTATTTTTTAATACCCGTTGATAATAGATAGAATAAGAAAATAGGTATATAACAAAAATAATTATAAAAGAAAATTATGTATATGTCTGAAATAATAATGGGAATAAGAAAATATGTATAACAAAAAAATATTCATTATAAAATCATATGAAATGAATCAGTGGATCAAAATTGATGTAAACTCTATTCGAATGATTACGGATTTCTTTATAATATAAAGTCCATTCATTAAAGAAGTAAACCAAAGTTTTTACAACTCTAAGTCAACTCTTTATATATCATCACAACTTGGTCTATTGATAAATTGAGCTGCTCTTTCTCGTGAAGACGCAGGTTTGATTCTCGCTTGGGCCATTTTCGAAGGACATATGGGCGAAGAGACGAATCGAGGCTTTAATCTCAGGTTCGAACCTGATGGGGGGCCAGCGTTTACGGATTCCATCTGGTTCCCGCGCATCGGGGGGGGGGGGGGGGGGCACGATCTTATGACGGTCGAGAAGTCGACCTTGGACAAAACCCCCAGCAGGGTGAGTTTATACGTGAGATTCGTTGCCGTTCAAAAAAAAGTCAACTCTTTATATAACTAAGAAAAATAAACTAAACGTGTCGCATATAACCCATGACATTCCTATGCTTAACTGTCCATTATAACATCTCATCAATATGGTGACGGAAAACTTAGGAAATCACATTTAAAAAACGTTTTAATTTCCATGAAAGACCCACCAAACGATGGTTTCCATTTCCGATTGCACCCATTCGTAACCGACAAACAATAACAAAGGTCTATTCTGATTTCGACCTCACTTGGAATTTGTTTCGCTTGAACGACTCAACCATATTAGATGATTAAAGCCAAGGAAAAATTTCCAGCCTTATTTTCATTTCGTTAACGCTTATGAAATTATTTAGTTTATCTTGTTAATTTTTCGTGCATATCCTAACAAACCATGGACACCCCGCGAAAACGTTTAACTACACTAGCTTATTCAGTGACTGCGCGCTAAATTTCGGGACAAATTTCTTTGAACTTGGGGATAATGTGACAACTCAAACGTTCCTTTCACGTTCCACCTCACGTTGTAATTAAGTGAAAATAATAAACATAACTTATTAGTTTAATTATGGACATGCGTGGATGTTATGTGTTAATTAGATGAATACAATAATCAAATTCCTTTTTGATATGAGAATTGTTTCTCATAGGTCGCACACTCATGTGTGCTTGTTAAATGAACACATAAGTTATTATGTGGCCGCACACTATGTGTGTGTTTGTTATGAAAATTTGTTAGGAATAATGAATATAGCCGCACACTCTTTTTATCCCGTACATACATCTGAGTAACCGCACACCTATTTAATTCAAGCCCAAATTCCAAAGCCCATAGTAAACCCTATTATGCCCGCACACCCCTAATCGCACAGGTGTGTGTGTGTGCGGCATCTTTTGTGAGTATAAAAGGGCACAAGCTGCCAACCCTAGGGAATGTTTTGCCAATCATTGTGACGGCTACCCTCTTTTCACAAACATTCTCTCCATTTTTTTGAAAAAACCCTAGAACATTCTATTCCTTTCCTTTGGAGTCTGACAGCGACATCAGCATAATCAAGATCATACAACATTTCATCCTTTTTGGAGCTTTACTTCTCTTCTCCTTTTTAAACATTCACTTTTGGGTTAGTATATTTCCCCACCATTTCAGATTTGTGTTTCTTGTTTGACACTAGATGATGGATTTCTTATGATAGATGTAATGCTAAAGTTAATTCTATATGTATTGATGTTAGTGTTATGACGATGATCTAGGGATATGCATATATATGAGTAGATGGTTCTAAATGATATTGTTTCTAACTCATGAGTTATGATGGATAAACAAGGGTTTTATATTTGCAAAATGTTAACAAATACGTATGTGTAGTGTCTTGAATCTAGAGCTGTTGAATGATTGCTAGATGGTCATTAATAATGATTCCTGATCATAGAGTATAGATCTGTATGTTGGAACATAATCAGTATAAATGAAATCGTAAGATTGTGTGTTGTATGATGTATACGACTTGATTTTATGATGAATATTTATGATGTAGAAATACTAGGTCTATTTGGATAAGTGTTTGATGTTTTTCGTGTGAAGAAATCTACTGTGATTATTGATATCTACGTGTGCGATGAACTAGGAATGATGGCATAGATCTGATGCTTTGTTTGTGACATAGTATGAGTAAATGTTAAAGGTATGAATGATTTTCTAAGTAATGTTCATAAGGGTTGATGTTTGAATATGTGTTTTTGGATTGATTTGATTGCATAAACCTGAATGTTTACTATTGGATAAATTGATACCGTACACTCATGAAGTGTACCACTTAATCGGCATAAGGTACAAACTCGCGCAAAAGGCTGCACAATTGATACTGTACACTCATGAAGTGTACCACTTAATCGGCATAAGGTACAAACTCGCGCAACAGGCACACCGGCAGTGCCAAGCGTGTCGCACACACATATAATGTAAACACTTGGACTGCACCTTGTACAATTAAATCGTGCATGACCGCAACCTTTCGTGGCCGCATATTCGTTTTGGACAAGTGCCTGTTGCATAAGGGTACAACCTCACTATGCAGGTCCGCACACGATGAGGAAGCCGCACACCCTCATGAGGGTCGCACACTCACATTGGGCTGCTGATGTGCGCAAAATGCAACACATAAATTACATCAAATGTGGCATAAAACTAACCCTTTTTTAGTACTAATGTTGGAAAAAGTGTGTTTTTGTCTTCCTTTTGTATTTTCAGGATTAAATGAGCTCAAATGAACAAAAGAAGCAAAAAGGCAGCTAAGTCTAACATAAATACAAGAAAAGGAATAAACGTGGCATGCCCGACCCCTCGACAGCATCCTCCCAAGCAAAAACAAGAGAACAGAAGGCTGAACACGCCCCGTGCTCAATGAGCACGGGGGCGTGCCCAAGTGTCTGCAGAAAAGACAAAGTTGTAGAAGCTTCTATCATCCACCATGGGGGCGTGTCCAGCGGGCACGGGGCCGTGGTCAACTCTAAGATTCGCAGAATCTAGGAAAATCTTGATAGTACAGATATGCTTCTGCATACGGGGTCGTGCCCAGCGGACACGGGGGCGTGGTCAACTAATGCAGACAAATTGCATTTAATGAAGAATGAGAAGATGGGTGGACACGGGGCCGTGCCCAATGGACACGGGGCCGTGTCCGGGGTTCTGTGCAGGCTATAAATAGGGGTGCTTGGCTCATTTGCAAACCAACCCTTAGCAAACCACCTCTCTCCCACTTCACCCACACTCCACCACCACCACAACACCATCATCCACCACCATCATCCATCATAGAGTGTGTGTAGTAGTCTCGGGATCCAAGATTGATAGTAAGAGTTCTTGATAATCAAAGGCCATGTTTGACTAAGTCTCTTACATCACTTGGTGAAGACAAGAATTTAGTGTAATACTTTTTTATTTTTAATCTTTGCGCACTTTTTATTTGGTTATGTATTAATGACTTTAATAACTAGTTTCTTATGTTGAAGGTGAAACTTCCTTATCATTTGTCCGTGGTGTCTTGGCCTTATTTTACTGTCTATATAAAATAAAAGTTTTACACCATTCATATCTCCACGGTCTATATGGAGATATGTTGGCTACCTGGTCGGGGGTTAAGGGAATGGTTTGGTAAGCGTCTTGCCTTGTTCAGTGTATAGATCCTGCAAGGACCAGGGTCAAGTTTAGTAGGACCTCCTTCAATACAACCCACTGGTATTGGATGGCGGAGGTCCGAATTTCTTGATCCCCTCATATGTAAACTACTATTAATATATTAACCCGACTATTTAGGACTGTATCCTTGCTGACTCAGACTACTTAGCCGAGGGTAACGTCACATTCAAAAGAGGGGCCTACCACATTATGCATTAATAACTATATTAATTATCTTTCAATAATCCAACCCTTTAGGATTATATCCTTGCTGACTCAAACTACTGGGTTGAGGGTAACGTCACCTTCAAAAGAGGGGCCTACTACAATAACTAAGATAATCTCTTAAAAAGTGCAAAAGTGAGGAAATAATCAAAGGTTACACTAAAGGCGAGTCGGATCCAAGTGATTAATCTTGTCTATCTGTTTTTATTTTTTATTTTTATTTTTTAGCATTTTAGTTTTTATTTTCATGTTCAAACCTTTTTCTAAACTTTTGTTTTGATTAGACGTTGAGGATAAACCAGTATTAAAAGCTCTTGTGTCCTTGGACGACCTCGTTATCTTACCAACACTATACTACGCTCACGATGGGTGCACTTGCCCATATGTGTGTTTAGTGTTAGTAGAATATCGTGTTTTATAAATTTAAATTTGACCAAAGTGTTAAAAAGGGCTAAAAATATACATAAAAATATATACACGACAACACGCATCAAGTTTTTGGCGCCGCTGTCGGGGACACAAGAATTTTAAGAAAGCTTAGAATCAACGGCCTAATCATTTTTTTTTCTTATTTTTCTATTTTTTTAGGATTTTTCTTAATTTTTCAGCTTCTGCAGAGTTGAGCACGGGTCGTGCTTGGTCGGACACGGGCCGTGCCCATCATTGTTACTAGCAGTTTTTTATTTTCCGAGTTACAGAGAGTTGAGCACGGGGCCGTGTCGGTGCAACACGGGATCGTGTCGAGCCTTTCAGTAACGGGGATCCGGAAAACAATCACTGTAACTCCGACCACGGGGCCGTGTTCATCTGAGCACGGGGCCGTGGTGAAACTTCTGACCAACTTTCCTTTTGTTTTTATTGCAGGACTTGGAACCCAGGCGCCACACCTGAACTTTCTACGTAGTGTATGAGCTCCAGTTCCAGTAGAGACATAAAAGAACCTCTAGACGAACTCGAACGCTTTCTAAGAAAAAGACGTAAAGCTAAAAACCAAGAGAAAGTTTCGGGGGACCTACTTCCGATGGCGGACCAACGTACCCTTATGGATTACCTACGGCCCACCGTAGGTAATCTTGGCGCTGCTATCAATGCACCGAATGTCGATGCCAACAACTTCGAGCTTCGGCCGCATTTGATTCAAATGCTTCAAAATTCCGCAACCTTCCACGGGCTTGCGGATGAAGATCCCCATTTACATATTACCAACTTTTTGGAGATATGTGATACTTTTCGGATCAACGGAGCATCAAATGACGCCATCCGCCTGCGAATGTTTCCATTTTCACTAAAAGACCGAGTTAAGGCTTGGCTCAATACCCTCCCAGTTGGTTCGGTAAACACCTGGGATGAACTAGCCCAAAAGTTTCTATATAAGTATTTCCCTCCTGCTAAAACAGCTAAATTAATGACTGAAATTAATACATACTCACAAGAGGATGGGGAATCCTTGTATGAAACTTGGGAAATGTTCAAGGAGCTACTACGAAAGTGTCCTCATCATGGTCTTGCGGTATGGCAACAAGTATCCACTTTCTATAATGGGTTGTTGCCACACACAAGACAAACACTTGACTCTAGCTCCGGGGGACTTTTAGGTAATCGACGCCCAAATGAAATTTATAATTAAATTGAGGAAATTGCTCAAAAAAATTTTCAATGGCACACTCCCCGAGGCAATAAATCTATTGCCCCGGGCGCCCATAAGGTTGATAAAAGCACTTCTTTACAAGCCCAAACCGAGGCCCTTTCTTCAAAAATCAAAAAACTAGAAATGGCAAAAACGGCCTCGGGTATGGCTTGTGAAGGGTGTGGTGGGCCTCATGAAAATTGGAGTTGTATGAAAGAAATGGATAATCAAACAGAATTGGTAAACTACATTAATAATAAACCTAGGCCGTCAGGTCCTCCGACAGGTACCTACAACCAAGGATGGCGTAACCACCCTAACCTTGGTTGGAGAGAACCTGGAAATAGTAGTAACCAACAAAACCAGAGTCAAAGAACAAACTTTCAACAACCACGTAATGAGTCACAAAATTTTTCTCAACAACTAGGGGGACGAGAAAGGCTTGAAGACACTGTCTCACGCCTCATCTCTGACTCCGATATGAAAACGCGGAACGATTTCAGCAATTGGAATCAAATTTTAGAAACCAACAAGCTAGTATTCAAAACATTGAAAAACAATTAAACCAACTAGCTCAAAATTTCTCCGAGAGACCATAAGGCGCGTTACCTAGCAATACCGAAACAAACCCGAAGGCACAAGTGCATCTCATCACACTGAGAAATCGTACTGTCGGTCCCGAGGAAGCTCAGCTTCCCACAACTGAAAGGAGTCCACCAAGCCAGGCCACATCTTCATCTACACCCCAAAAAGAGACAACGCCTGCGCCAACTCAAGAGCCACCGAAGAATCCTCCGGTACCCTATCCCGGTCGGTTACTCCGCCAAAAGACCGATGAGTAATTCACTAAATTCATAAACTTACTAAAACAATTGCACGTCAATATTCCCTTTGTAGAAGTCCTAACCCAAATGCCTAAATATTCAAAATTCATGAGGGACTTTCTCACTCACAAAAGGAAAATTGAATCATTGCAATTATTTAATTTGAGTGAAGAATGCTCCGCCTTATTACTCAACAAGCTCCCACAAAAGAAGATCGATCCCGGAAGCTTCACCATTCCTTGTTGCATCGGGGATTCACCCATACGCAATGCACTAGCCGATCTTGGGGATAGCATCAACCTCATGCCCGCATCAATGTTTGACCGACTCGGATTAGGAAAAACAAGCCCTACGAAAATGAGTATCCAACTCGCCGATAGGTCCGTCAAGTACCCACAAGGTGTCGTTGAAAATCTATTAGTTAAATTCGGAGAGTTTGTCTTCCCAGCCGACTTTGTCATACTAGATATGGTAGAAGACACCGAAGTACCACTCATCTTAGGGAGACCATTCCTAGCTACGGCCCACGAAGTGGTAGATATGAATGGGGGAACACTAACATTGAGGGTTGGGGACAAGGAAATGAAGTTTGGGGTCGGGAAAAGAATTGAAGATGATGACCTGGTCAACTACATGAAAGTCATAGACTCAAGTTTGGATGATGCTCTCCGACGGTGCAAAATGGGATGCAACCCATCCCGCTTGAGTAACATATGACGAGCTTTGGGTCTAGCCAAGGACCCTTATAAACGTGGCGCACCACGGAGGCATTCCGCGGAACTATCCTTAGCTTTAGTTTAGATTAACCTTTACTGTTTTCTAGTTTAGTTTTAGTTTTCAGGAATAAAACACACTCGGGATGGTGAAGGATACCAAGGGAAAACTTGAACCCACACCCCATGCACAAAAACAGGGCCACCCGACAATTTTTCTTCATTACAGCAAGTTCAACACGGGGTCATGCTCAGCCAACTGTAACACCTCGAAAATTCACGTCCTATAATGTATTGACACGTGTCATAAGTTTGAACGTGTGAAAGAATACTCTAGAGGGACTAAAGTTGACAAACATGAAAAGTATATGAATATACGGGTTCAAAATGTCAACAGTGAATAAATATACTTTACAGTAACCCTACATGATGTTTATATCTTCAAGCGAATAAATCATGGATCATACGAAGCAAAATATGAAAGAAAGTGAGAGATTACAAACTACAGGGGTTAAATGTGTCAACATGTTTAAGTTATACCTCTGAGTGACCTTTTAGCAAACCCGAAGCTTTGTAACGGTTAATTATGCTCGCTAGAATGCACGATATAAATTCCATAAAGTTTCGTTATCGTATGAGAAAGTTATGATCAAATTCGTATACAAGGGGTTAAAAGCGTCAACGATGAAGTTTATGACTTTTCGGGTGACAATAAGGTTAACCGAGGACTTAACAAAGGGGTATATGTCTTGAATCCCTTATAAGTCAAATAGGAGGGTTCATAATGCAAGAAATAAAGTCGAAACAAAGTTTTTAAGAGCCAAGGACCAAAACATAAAAATCTGGAAATGGATTTGATTCAGGTGGGGCGTCGCGCGACGCGAGGCTCCCTAGGGAGACCTACGCGTGCCGCGAGGGGTCTTCTGATCCTAAATCTTTGGACTAGTGTCTCCTAGATGCATTGTAACCGACTTATAATCGATTTTCCTCATCTTGGACGACCCCTAAACAACCCCTAGGCCCTTAGGGACACCTGTGGTTGATCCATGGCCATTGTTAGGCTTGTGTGTCAATGATCTATGAGATTTTGAACACTATATAAAGGCTTCATGTGCAACCATTTGATCACACCTCACTTCTGCATTTCTGGAGCTTCCTGGAGCATAAGAGCAGACCCAAGCCATCTCTAATAGTGCATTAGACTTTGGTAAGTATGCTTAACCTTTCTTAGTTGAGTTTTTACTTAGTTTTAGCTTAAAAGTCAAACCGTCGTAATTAAGGGTTGACTTAGCGATTAATCATTAATAGTCCAGTGATTAGTCGAATTGAAGGTAGTTATAAGTTGGTGATTATGTGGGCATTAAACCCTTAAAAGGGCTCCCTCAGATTTCCACTCTAACTAGACATTTTGTCGGGTCAAAGTTGATTAGAAAAAGTCAACAGAATGCTAATCTTCGAATTAACGCCTAATTAACAATGTAGAAGGCATGTAACCTATTTTATCACTCATATAACTTGTTAATAAGTATAAGAACTAGTCTAAGCTTGTTTGATCCGACAATTTTCTGTTTAGACCCGGTTCGGAACCGAAAGTCGCAAAACTTTGACTTTTGCTTTGACTTCAGTTCTGACCCGATTTAGTATGATTTGGAAATGCCTTAGAGCTTCCTTAGGACCAGGCTACATGTTAGCATAACCCTCTGTGGTTGGTTCATTGATTATCCGATTCGTTTACATGTTTCCGTTAATTGCTTAAATGTTGACCAATAGGCCCTTTTGACCATAAAGCGAGAATTTTGGATATGTGAAAAGACAATAACCTTTGTTACTGAATTATAAACATGACCCTAAAATTTTACATCAGTTGGAGGTCTAGATTAGGAGTTATGCTCATTAGCGTAATTATAACGCCTTTTAGTAATTAAAAGGCGCAATTAGCATAAAGCCTATCTAAAACTAATTTTTGACACCAAAACTTTTACCCACTGATGTAATATAATATTTTGGGATTTTTAAAGATTTTTAATTATTTTTAACCTGCTCATAACCTAAGGTTATGGCGTTGATTCGGTAAATACCGATTATACCCTTTTCGGTCATAAAATGAGTTCTACATAGTATTTTGACACCAATCCAATTGCTACTGATTTTATATAATAAATAAAGTATTTTGAACTTTATAACCTGATCAGAAAACTCAGATTTCCTGTATAACCCGGAAATCGCTTAAAATGACTTTTTACGCATATTAAACGCATAGTTTGGGTTTAAAAACCATTTTTGCCATATAAGACTTATTATCAAATGATATGACCTATTAAAATAAGTTATTTTACTGATGGATTCGGACCCGAATCTCAGAAACTTAAATAATCTCTTTTATAATCTTTAAAATGACCAAAATACCACTACGGGGCTTATTTTGAGACTTATCTCGTTTTGGGCATAATGGAAGATATCCTAGTGATATCACAATATATTTAAAGCATATTAACTTAGGAAACCTGTATATGATTTATTTGGTTACTCGTTACGCACTTTTCGCGTTCGGATCGGCTTATGTAACTAGTTTGCATATATTAGCCGAAACGGGTCAAACCATATCATTTTTGTCTCAAAATCCAGAATGTGTTTAAGTTACCTATATTAAATAAGCATACAAGCTTGTCGGGTCAAAACCACATTCTAATCCGGTCGTCGCTTTATCATGCGTTTGAACCGTATCTTCCTTTTGAAAACTAACCGGTCTAAGTCAAGACTTAATTAAAGACCCGTTAGGATTCTAATAGGTTATTATAAAACCTTCGTTCCAGATTAAGAGCCCCAGTAAAAGTACTTGTGCTTGCTGATTAGAAAATATGGCTGAGTATAAATTGCATTGCTAGCTCAGGTAAATACTCTTAACTTATTTTCCCTATACGGGCTTGGGATACGGTATTATAATAATACCGCTTGGTCGGGTATTGAATGTTTAGTCGTATTGTGATTAAATTATTGAGGTAACCCGCTTTAATCTGTATTGTTTGAAATAAAAGCCTTTAGGGGTTAATGACCATGTCCCGGATATCCTTGACATCATTGTATTATAAAATGGCCACGTCTTAAGCACGGGGTGTAGGCATACACCTGACAGTTGCTTAAGGGAAAACGATATCTCACTCTCTTGTGGGCCTATACTTGTGGCGTGTCTGTTAATCTTGACTCGGTTTCTACATCGGGCCCTAAACGTACAACAAACATGTAAATCTGTATACAAGATTATAAATATAATTGTCCCAAGTTATAAAGAGTTTGTGCCACGTGCATTCAAATCAATTTTATTAAACCTTTACAAAATGAGTCGGTTGAGTGTATTTACCAGTGAAAACTGATGTATTTTCCAAAAAGGGTTAAGTGACAGGTACTGAACGTAATTGGCTGGAAGCTCAGGGCGCTTATAAGGAATCTTGCAAGTTCTAGGCGCCTAAAGTCTGTTGAACTACTGTTTCCTATTTAAATTTTGATCCTTCTGTGGATAAACTTTCAACTATTGTGATACACGATATTACAATATTTTATTCGGTTGAAATATATCTTTCATTTGCTTCCGCTGTGCATTTAAATATTGTGTTGTTTGACTATTATGTTGCCAACCACATCACGATACTCCCCCACCGGTGATACGTGGAAAGTCGGGGTGTGACAGGTTGGTATCAGAGCCAACACTGAGTGAATTAAACACTAGTCTTTTGTGTTTAATCTCAGTTACACAGTTGCACATTCTTGAGTCTAGACAAGAACATAGGACTAATCCAAATTCGTTTATTTTGTCCTTATTTGTTCCTTTGTTAATTTTCTGATTAGCCCTTGCATGGGCGAGTCATTTTCTGTAGAAGTCCCGTTAAGGGCAACCATATACTTGTTTAAATTTTAATGGAACGATTATATTTAAAAATATCATTCCTATAGTATAAGATCTACCATTATAATAAGATGGCAAAAATCTAAAAAGGGACAGGACCTAGCTCATGTGTCGTTTTAAGACAGGGCCAAGACGGTAGTTCCACAATTAGATTCAGATCCTTGTTTACATCTCAATTTAGGATGTTCTGCGCTAAATATTAAAAGAATCTTAAAGGTAAAACCTAGCCTAAATGTCATTGCAGACATGGCCAAGACGGTAAAACCTATCCAAAAGATTCCAATCCCTGTTAACATCTGTAAGTATGTTAACATTTTTGGCAAACTGTGAATCGTTAAAGTCACACAGGCCATCTTTAAGAATGAAGTGCCTAGGGGCTATAATTAACGTCCTCTGAGACTAAAGACAGTAGTAGTCTTTGACTCTCTGTCAAGAAAAGGTAATGAAATATGTTCAAACCTTAATGCCTCGATTCTCTGAAATCATGGCTTGTAAATTTAAAACCGTCCTTGTGACTAGGCCCTTTGCGCCACCTTAATATCCTTAATGTTTTATAACTAGGATAAATTATAATGAAAATGCTAATTAAATATAACTAACAAATTAACCAATATGGTTTATATTACCATGGTTAATAAATCGTTTAAAACGATAAAACTGTATGGGCTTCTAAATAAACCTTGCAATTTTTTTTTTGTAGTAATTAAGTGATGTGCACAAAGTGGTTTAATAAAAACAACTAAAATTAACCCTAATTTAGACACTCTAAGCTTTAAATTTATAAACTAAGACTCGATCTAAACCCTAAACCACACAACCGGCAAGTGTACCGATCAATGTAGTAAAGCTAAAGCAAGTCCGAGTATCGAACCCACGAGACTCTAAGGATTACGCTAAGTCTCTATAAAGACTAAGACTGACACGACTCAAACTATTTGTTTATTGATTGGGGGGGGGGGGTTTAAAAATCCTAAGAATGCAAATAATGAATAACTAGATTAGCTAAATAACTAACACGAACTCGAACGAAGACTTTGACCAGTGGTGATGAAGACTACCTAGGCTAGACGCAAGTTTAACTCAGAATGGATTTGTATTCGATAGTTTTGTGGTATGGAACCGGGATCTTTGGATACTAAACCTATTAAGACACCACTAAGCCCCTCAAACACTCTCAAGGCGATTCTTGTGGCACTACCTAGGCTGTTACGATTACCGGTTTTCTAGATTTTCTCACAGTCCTCTAGTTTCTTGAAAGTGCTTATATAAGACGATCTACCTCACAGTGCGAAAGTCTAAAGCAACTACGGGTTTTAATCTTGGTTTAATAGACAATGGAATGTTTAAGGACTTATAAACCAAACCGAGACCTATTAATAACCTCGAGACTCACAACGACAAGATTAGCAGAACACTTGATTTTATTAAATTACCGAATATGACTTCTAAGGTTACTTACTAGATTTTCACCCTAAAGGATTAATGACCTATTACGTGATATAGACACTCACCTAAATCAAGAAACCTAGCACAACCCTATTATGTGATAAAGACCGTCACCAAGGATTATACGAAGCAATAAACAGTGATAAAACAAATGTCAAGCATACATATACACCAAGTTAAAATCCCATAGCTTTTACAATACAAGAAAAATCCATAAACCACGCCAAAAACCGAATAAAAATCCATACTTTATTTAAACTATTGTCATGCCTAGGTAGTATAAAAGTTTTAGCCGGAAAACATGGTCTTAAAAATAAATAAACAAAGTCTAAAATCTGAATTCATTGACATAGAAAACAAATAAATATAGAAATAAAAGAAATCGGTAAGGTAGAACCCGTAAGCTTCAAACTTTAAGATCTCCGCCCGACTCTAATAATTCCCCACTTTAATTCTTTTTCTTCTTGCCTCCTCTGATGTCGACTCTGAAGTTGCTGCCGTCCCTGATGTTCTTCGTTCCTCTCAAAATCGTCTGATGTTATGATGCGTCCACCTTCTTCCGTATATATAATTTGAATTTTGCTCATTAGGGTTTAGAATATTATAATAATATTTCAATAATTGTTTCCATGGCCCATAAGCCAAAAATCACGTCCAGGTATGTTTCTTTTTTCGACTAATGTTGCTGAATTGGATATGGTCATAACTATGTTTCAATATTGATTTAAAGGCCCAATATCTCATGCTTATTTACGTAAATTATTGGACCGAGAGCCTATGACGGTGCACATGTGTGTTTCAAAAGCCCAAACCCAACAATCATAATTAAATATGGCTGGCACCTTCTTTACTAATGTAGAGATAGTGGGTTCGACCCATTCACGGAAAATGACTGCAATTTTTATTCGGTCCCTGGCTCCCCACTCTGCCCAACTGACTGGTTATTTTCATATTATTCGTTTTTTGCTCCATTTGCACCAGAACCTGGCAAAACACAAAATAATATAATATAATACTAAAACTAAATAAAAATAAATAAAACTATACAATAATTATACAATTTACACGGGACAAATATGTTTATTTTACCACTTATCAAATATCCCCACACTTAACCTTTTTTCGTCCCCGAAAAAGAATTATGCAAACGGAATCATAGTCGGAATAATCACTCGGGACAAAAACTTAAATTGCTTATTAAAACCGAAACTTGTGTTAGCCGCGATTGCAAGTATACTTGTCCTCTTAAACCCAACCCGGTTCCAAGCCCTTATCATGCGATTTTAGTTCAAGTTTGGTCAATCTACCTAGGGTCTCACGCTAAGAATTGCAAGTCCACCTAATCCCCCCTCAAGCTTATAGGACAAAAGGAACAAGCACTGGGTTATTTCCTAACCGCCTTATACCAAGATCAAGAGAGTTTAGAATCAAATCTAATCTTATTTTTTTTCTCTTTTCTTTCCATTTTTTTCATCACTTTTTCAATTTTTTTTTCTCTTTTTTTTTTCGAGCATAGACGTTGCTTTCCCTAACCCAGAGGCATTCCGGCTGTAGAGTCGCTATCCCCAACTCGGATTACTTAGGCTTCGGTACTTTTTATTTTCTTTGCAAGGTCGATTTCACAAACCCTAGCGGTAATCCGGCTGTAGAGTCGCTATCCCCAACCACAGACTACATAGAAATGGCTACTTTCATTTAGTTTCTAGCACGTTTTTTATTTTTTTATTTTTTTTTATTTTTTCTTTTCCAACGAGATAATGACAAGAAACTCTAACGATCTTAACTTATAACGGCATCCCTTTATTGGCGGTTTCAATTTCCCCACTTTCCCTAGATGAGAACCCACTAGTAGACCGACAATTAAGTATATTTTAAATCAAAGGAACCCAGAACCGAATCGAGCCTACCCGCGCATCCCAAACTAGACACAAGCACGATTATTTTATTATTATATTTTTATTATTTGAACCCGACAAAAACCCGACTTTTCTATCATTTTCCGCTTTTTAGTTTGCAAACTTCTTATTTCAAAAGACATTTTCTAATTTTCTAATTTTTTTATTTTTTTATTTTTTTTGAATTTTTTTTGTATTTTTCGACCTTTTATGACTCAAGACTCTACTAACTAGACACTAAACGATAGTTTCCCATCCCCACACTTAAACTCTACATTGCCCTCAATGTAGGATGGAAACCGACTCAAAAGACTAAAAAATAAATAAGAAATAAAAGGACGAAGGGCAAATAGGAAAGGACTTAGCTGGTTTAATTCGCGCGGATGCTCCAAAACTCTCGTCCAATCCAGCTCGATCGTATAGCATTTCGGTCGCGATCGGCTTTGACACTGACTGACATGCTTGATAAATGCTTGGGATCTGATAAGCAGCTCCAAAATCACCCGAATGGAGATTGAGTACGGGTGGTACATATTCAAACCTGCATAAACAAAAACAAGCAAACACCAAAGCAATACCGACTCGACACAAGCGACTGACTCAATACTACTAAATTAGACTCATGGTACAGAATAAAAGACTCAAAATACAAACTCTACAAGTGGGTCACAACTGTTCACGCACTCATGGAGGATCATACAAGCGCATCTCACCTCCATACCAACTCTTACGGGCCGTAGCACTACCATTCCTAACATTGCCCGCATCTCTCCTATCCCCATATCTCTCACACTCTCTCAACTCGTCATCGGGCGGTTTGAATCTAGATGCTTCATATCGAAACCTATCCCCACACTGAGCCTTGCTCAGTATCTCTATCTTAGATTCTAACCTCATTAATCTCTCTTCCAACTCCTCGACTCTCCTATTAGGTGGATCCCCACACTTGGGTTTTATCACCTTCTCTAAACTTGGCTCACTCACCACCTGTTTCTCATCACTCTCAATCCTTTCATTCTCCCCCACTGACGCTATCGCCTCGACTCTCTCACTCGGCCCTCTCGCATTATTCACCTTGAAAACTACCGATTTGTTGCCCGCTCTAAGTGTGATTGTGCCTAAGAAGACATCTATAAACGCTTTAGCAGTGTTCAAGAACGGGCGCCCTAAAATCAACGGCACTTTATCATCGGCCTCCATATCTAGCACTACAAAATCAGTCGGGAAGACAAACTTGTCCACTTTCACTAACAAATTCTTTACAATCCCCCTAGGGTACTTAACTGTCTTATCTGCTAACGAGAGGGTCATACGAGTTGGCTTCAAATCACCAAGGCCTAGTTTTTCGTAAAATGAATATGGCATCAAATTAATACTAGCACCAAGGTCTGCCAACGCGTGGTTTTTAACATCACCACCAAACAAACAAGGGATCGTGAATATGCCCGGATCGGTGAGTTTCTCAGGAAGTTTAGTCAGGATCACTGCAGAACAATCTCCATTCAATGGAGTACTAGAACACTCACCTACCCTATCCTTACGTTTGAGAAAATCTTTAAGGAACTTGGCGTATTTGGGCATGGATCTCAGGGCCTCTATGAACGGAAGATTGACTTTTAATTGGGTGAACATCTCAAGAAATTTCTCGTATTCCCTAACGTATTGCTGCTGCTTAAAACGGCCGGGAAACGGAAGACGGGAGGGATCAAATACAGGCGGCGGCCTAACCCTAACTAGTTGCTTCTCTACTCTCCTCTCAACCTGAGGCTCCTCGGTATGTGCGGTACTTGCTGGGCCCAGCCTATGTTGCACCTTACCTGGGGCCTCCATCTCTATCTCCTCATCTACCTCATCATCACTCCCTAACTCAGCATTCTCTCTCACGACCTTTCCTAGACTCATCCCACTGCGAGTAGTGATTGCTTTCACAGAATGGTTGGTTGGGTGCGTGGTACCTGAAAACTGACCAGAAGAGGATTCTTTCAACTACCTAGCTATATCAGTCACTGTTCTCTTAAGATCTAAAAGAGTAGACTCTTGATTTTTAAGCTGAAGATCGTGACTTTTATTAATCTGCTCCTGACTTTTAATGAACGCCTGATTCTGCGTCATCATCTGAGCGAACATCTCCTCCATCCTGCTCAAACTACCCTGTAAAGCCTTGTCACTGCCTTGGCTCTCTTAATTCGACCCCCCACTAGCAAACTGACCTCCTGAACCACTATACTGACCACTCTGACCCGAACTACTACTCGTGTAAAGACCCGGCCCCCTATTTTGATACTGACCCGATGGGAAACCCGGGGGATTGCCTGAAGGGCGATATCCACTACTACTACCACTACCCTGCCAGCTGGAGTTAAAAATATTATTATTATTACTAAATTGACCCCTAGACTAACCCGCTATGAACTCAACCTGCTCTAGAGTAAGAGTGGGACAATCGAGCGTGTCGTGACCTCCCTACAAACCTCACACCTATCAACTTTCTTCTTAATCTCATTCAACTCTTGCCTCACCTCTTGCCTCAACTCTTGCCTCAAACTCTCGACTATAGCAGCTATCGATGGATCCAAGCTAACTTGGTTTACCCCTCGACCGGCCGAGGAGGTACGCACAGGAATGGAAGTCCTGCTGATAGTGCCGTATTCCATATCAGAGTGGGCGAAACTCTCAAACAAATCGTTACACTCATTCACTGTCTTTTTACCCATAAGCTGCCCACCTGCTGAAGTATCGAAACGAGCTCTAATCTCGGGAGTAAGACCATTGTAAAACTTTTCAACTAACGCCCAATCAGACAAACCATGCTGCGAACAACGAGAAAGAAGCATCTGGAAACGCTCCCATGCTAAGTGGTATGGCTCATCAGGCTCCATACGGAAGGAGTGAATCTGATCACGAAGGCGAGATGCCTTGGCTGGGGGAAAGTACTTGGCTAAGAAAGCATCACGAAGACCTGCCCAAGTAGTGAAAGTGCCTGCGGGCTGAGAATCGAACCAGACGGTTGCGCGTCCAGCGAGTGAGAATGGAAAGACCTGAAGATATCGAGCATCAAGGTTCACCCCCTCGATGGAGAAGGTGCTGCAAAGGCGAGTGATGCGATTGATGTGAGCGGGTGCATCCTCGTCGTCACGACCATGGAACTGGCATGAATTGGTGATGGCGGTCATGATGTAAGATGGAATCTGCCAGGACCTATCATTTGCGATGTTCGGAAGGGTGATGGGCGAATTGGCACCAGTGAAACCGGTGGTAGCCTGCTCGTAAACGGTGCGGTTCGCCATGGCGGGTGGAGGACTAGGTGTACGAGAACGGGAGGGTGATGGGGAAACGTGGGGTGATACGTGTGGTGATGACTTCGGAATGAAGTCGGTGTGTGGTGGAGAAAAGGAAGAGCTAGAAGAACTTACCTCGGGTGCAACGGATGAAGCGGACGACTTGACTGTAAACGGAAGCGGCGACGGTCCCTGCGAGCGCGTATGGGGCATCCACTGCAAAAACCAAAAACAACCAAGTAAGAAGACTCTAACAACGACTCAATAAACTAGAAAAGACACTAAAACAATTTTTTTTTATGATTTTTAGACTCCTACGACTCAACGAACACAAATAGCACGTAATATGTCAACTAAGTCCAAACAAAGTAATCAACGCAATCGCCAAAGAGTCCCCGGCAACGGCGCCAAAAAAAACTTGATGTGCACAAAGTGGTTTAATAAAAACAACTAAAATTAACCCTAATTTAGACACTCTAAGCTTTAAATTTTTAAACTAAGACTCGATCTAAACCCTAAACCACACAACCGGCAAGTGTACCGATCAATGTAGTAAAGCTAAAGCAAGTCTGAGTATCGAACCCACGAGACTCTAAGGATTACGCTAAGACTCTATAAAGACTAAGACTGACACGACTCAAACTATTTGTTTATTGATTGGGGGGGTTTCTAAAAATCCTAAGAATGCAAATAATGAATAACTAGATTAGCTAAATAACTAACACGAACTCGAACGAAGACTTTGACCAGTGGTGATGAAGACTACCTAGGCTAGACGCAAGTTTAACTCAGAATGGATTTGTATTCGATAGTTTTGTGGTATGGAACCGGGATCTTTGGATACTAAACCTATTAAGACACCACTAAGCCCCTCAAACACTCTCAAGGCGATTCTTGTGGCACTACCTAGGCTGTTACGATTACCGGTTTTCTAGATTTCCTCACAGTCCTCTAGTTTCTTGAAAGTGCTTATATAAGACGATCTACCTCACAGCGCGAAAGTCTAAAGCAACTACGGGTTTTAATCTTGGTTTAATAGACAATGGAATGTTTAAGGACTTATAAACCAAACCGAGACCTATTAATAACCTCGAGCCTCACAGCGACAAGATTAGCAGAACACTTGATTTTATTAAATTACCGAATATTACTTCTATGGTTACTTACTAGATTTTCACCCTAAAGGATTAATGACCTATTACGTGATATAGACACTCACCTAAATCAAGAACCCTAGCACAACCCTATTATGTGATAAAGACCGTCACCAAGGATTATACGAAGCAATAAACAGTGATAAAACAAATGTCAAGCATGCATATACACCAAGTTAAAATCCCATAGCTTTTACAATACAAGAAAAATCCATAAACCACGCCAAAAACCGAATAAAAATCCAAACTTTATTTAAACTATTGTCATGCCTAGGTAGTATAAAAGTTTTAGCTGGAAAACATGGTCTTAAAAATAAATAAACAAAGTCTAAAATCTGAATTCATTGACATAGAAAACAAAGAAATATAGAAATAAAAGAAATCGGTAAGGTAGAACCGTAAGCTTCAAACTTTAAGATCTCCGCCCGACTCTAATAATTCCCCACTTTAATTCTTTTTCTTCTTGCCTCCTCTGATGTCGACTCTGAAGTTGCTGCCGTCCTTGATGTTCTTCGTTCCTCTCAAAATCGTCTGATGTTATGATGCGTCCACCTTCTTCCGTATATATAATTTGAATTTTGCTCATTAGGGTTTAGAATATTATAATAATATTTCAATAATTGTTTCCATGGCCCATAAGCCAAAAATCACATCCAGGTATGTTCTTTTTTCGACTAATGTTGCTGAATTGGATATGGTCATAACTATGTTTCAATATTGATTTAAAGGCCCAATATCTCATGCTTATTTACGTAAATTGTTGGACCGAGAGCCTGTGACGGTGCACATGTGTGTTTCAAAAGCCCAAACCCAACAATTATAATTAAATATGGCTGGCACCTTCTTTACTAATGTAGAGATAGTGGGCTCGACCCATTCACGGAAAATGACTGCAATTTTTATTCGGTCCCTAGCTCCCCACTCTGCCCAACTGACTGGTTATTTTCATATTATTCGTATTTGCTCCATTTGCACTAGGACCTGGCAAAACACAAAATAATATAATATAATACTAAAACTAAATAAAAATAAATAAAACTATACAATAATTATACAATTTACACAGGACAAATATGTGTATTTTACCACTTATCATTAAGACTACATGGCTGACTCTGACGAGATCAACAGTCATCCCCTGGAGAATAATGAGAATGATAAGATTAATATAACTAGAGGAGAACTTCGTACACTGATTGATACATCTGTATCTAAAGCTGTAGAGGAGCAATTTAGGGAGTATAGTGGGACGCATAGTAAAGCCTCATCCGTACCCCACTCTAAGTCTGTCCCTAAGACTCACTCAGAGGCTCACAGCAAGCCACCCTCTAAGAAAGAGGAACCTAAGAAGGATGATGATCGAAATTCATCTAATCAACACAGTGTTCCACCCAAGAGGATAGTGTTCGATAATGAACCGCGTACCAAGTCCTGTACCTATAAATACTTTGTTTCCTGCAAACCCCGGGATTTCACTGGGGAGAAAGGGGCAATCGATTGTATGACCTGGTTGGATGAAATGGACACAGTTGTCGATATCAGCGGTTGTGCTGAGAGGGATGTAGTGAAGTATGTATCCCAATCGTTCAAAGGAGAAGCACTAGCATGGTGGAAGGCTCTCATTCAGGCTGCTGGGAAGATCCCACTTTACAACATGTCATGGGAACAGTTTGTTGCTCTCATTATGGAGAACTACTGCCCTCAACACGAGGTCGAAAGAATTGAATCAGATTTCTTATCATTGGTGATGAAAAACTTAGATTGTCAAGCTTACCTCACCAGTTTCAATACTCTGTCCAGACTGGTTCCTTACCTAGTAACACCAGAACCCAAGAGAATTGCTCGCTTCATTGGGGGGTTTAGCCCCAGAAATCAAAGCCAGTGTTAAGGCTTCAAGACCTACTACATTCTGGTTAGCGGCAGATCTCTCGCTATCTCTCACACTCGATGTGGTCAGAAACAAGGCTGCCAAAGCCTCTGAAGATGGAAAGCGTAAAAGAGAGGATGAGAATTCTCATCGCTCCGATAGGAAGAGGGACTCTAAGGATAAGAAGAGTTCCGGGTTTAAGAAAGACAGCCAGCAGTCGGGTGGGAAGACCAGGTGCGAAACCTGCCGAAAATACCACCTCGGGAAATGCAGATTTGAATCTCAGCCTCTACCTTGTGGGATTTGCAAGTCTAAGGAACATACAACCTTGGATTGCAAGAAATTGAAAGACGCAACCTGTTATGGTTGCAACGAGAAGGGGCATATCAAGACCAACTGCCCTAGGAATCAGAAGAAGCCCGAAGAGGCAAAGAAAACAAACGCATGATGAACGCCCAGGAGATGGTGCAGAATGATAATTGTATAGCAGGTACCTTTCCTTATCCAGCAGTTTATGCAGAAATTTATTTGATACCAGCACATATGATTCTATAATGAACAATAAATGTTGAGAACTATTGTCTACGCCTGATTAGGACTCCGGTCATTTAATGCGAGGTAGAAATTGGCCGATGACACTATAGAAAATGCTCCAACAAATCTTAGATTGATATTTTATATCTATTAGGAATCACTCTTTTCTGATATCCTTATGGCAAGCTTTCAAGCTATCCAAATTCATCACTATAAGAAAGACAGATGTGACATTTTGATTCCCTGTCAAAAAGATGATGGATTAGGACTAAACTTTAAATGCCATTAATGGTCTTCTGTGACCTAGGCTAAGTATAATTGATATATATTAAATAACGTTCATTAAGAATGTTAATGCTATATTGGCCTGTATGGTTTAATGAAACCATGGTTAGTATATAAGGCCATGAGGATGAGGAATAGCAGTTGTCGGATCGCAACCAAGAAATTGATTCATTTAGTAATAGGAACCAAATCTTGAGTATGACAAACTCAGATAAGACATCAGTCAATCACGCCATTGATGATGCGACGCATGCTAATGATACTACAATTGTAAACCTTAGAAAGTCCAAGGATGTTCCTCAAACTATGATAAGACGCAGCTGTTGGAAAAAGCTGTGAAGGGATCGTGAAAAAGGTTCAAAGAGCCGAATGCTACTTACTCTAAATCCTTCATAAACTATAAGTATAGCAAACTTTTAAAATCTTTCCTATGAACCATAGTTATTAAGTGAAAGCGAAAATAATAGGAACCATTTCTTCTATTCCTGTCAGAAATCTTTAAGTCATAAAGTTCTAATGTACCCTCTCTATAGATAAAGGACATTCGCATGTAATTGATATCTCTTTAATCCCTATTGATTACGAATACCAAATGGTATGACAAAACCGCCGTATGAAAATTGATGTATCTTAATAAGTTCCATAGCTTGCTTCCATGCCTGATCAGTATGGAGGTTTAATGCATGGAACCACAAAGATATCCCAATGATCATATGGTACTAAAGTCAACTAATAGTATTCAAAGAAGATATCCAGAGGGGAATTGTCCAAGTAAGTGTCTCTGATTAAATCTGTGGACTCGTAACATAAATATGCCACTTATCTGACACAGGTAAGGATAAATGAACTGGAGCCGAGATTTGGAAAAATCTCTGTAATCTCCGTGTGTCTTAATTACCTTCTGCAAAGACTACCCTATTTACCTCCCAAGAGGCAAGTAGAGTTAAGATTAACATCCCACTTTGGGTTGAAGTGTTGTAGAACTCCATGATTGATTATGGAATAATCGAAACCCTAATTAAGTAAATTTTAGGATAAGATTCATATAGCCTAACTTAATATTCCGAGAGTTTGATATTGCTAAATAAGAAAGACGGTTCATTTTGCTTATGCATTCATTACCGCAACCCTATTTAGACAACGATTAAGAATCGCCATCAACTACCCAGGATCGTCGAGTTATTCAACTAGCTATAAGGATTAGCTATTCCTTAAGATTAGTTTCAAGCAGTGGTTGGAATAACCATCTCACCTTAAAATCAGCTTTTCTATAATAGTTGATATATAAGCATCAAGGCTGCTCCTTTGAGACCTTGTATAGATGGATTGGTAAACATCTATTGTTAGGACAATAGATTGGTAAGTCCAATTATCAGGATCTGAAAGTTTCATTGGAAACAACGAATAAGATCATACAAATCCCTAGTCATCTGTAAGTTGCCAGTATTCGGCAGAAAAACACGGATTAGTGAAAGTAGCAACCCTCCTAAATTCTTGTTAAGGAGTAAGGTGTAACAAAAGATATCACCCATGAAGGGTGTACCAAATTTGTTAAATTATCAGGCTAGTTAAGCTCTGAAAATATAGAATCATGCAAAGGAAATCGAATGTATCTAGATCAAGTAGCTTATAAGCTAAAACCTATGTAAGGAGCTTAGCAGAGCTCGCAATACATTGCACACTAGTGACTGAAGGATGTGTTTCGCCAATAAGTCAAGAAACACTATCACATAATGATATGCAGAATTTTGATGTGATGAGCAACCTGTATCGATCGAAGATCGACAGGTTAAGAAGCTCCAAAAAGGATACATATATCTAATATAGGATTCACTTTGGGAGCTTGGAAAGACTCCAGATATGTTATAAAAGTTAAGTCCATTATGCGACAAAAAGTACTTCCATCATTTTAGCAAATCTCGAGGTCGAGATTTCTTTGAAGGGGGTGAGGATGTAACACCTCGAAAATTCACGTCCTATAATGTATTGACATGTGTCATAAGTTTGAACGTGTGAAAGAATACTCTAGAGGGACTAAAGTTGACAAACATGAAAAGTATATGAATATACGGGTTCAAAATGTCAACAGTGAATAAATATAATTTACAGTAACCCTACATGATGTTTATATCTTCAAACGAATAAATCATGGATCATACGAAGCTAAATATGAAAGAAAGTGAGAGATTACAAACTACAGGGGTTAAATGTGTCAACATGTTTAAGTTATACCTCTGAGTGACCTTTTAGCAAACCCGAAGCTTTGTAACGGTTAATTATGCTCACTAGAATGCACGATATAAATTTCATAAAGTTTCGTTATCGTATGAGAAAGTTATGATCAAATTCGTATACAAGGGGTTAAAAGCGTCAACGATGAAGTTTATGACTTTTCGGGTGACAATAAGGTTAACCGAGGACTTAACAAAGTGGGTATATGTCTTGAAGCCCTTATAAGTGAAATAGGAGGGTTCATAATGTAAGAAATAAAGTCGAAACAAAGCTTTTAAGAGCCAAGGACCAAAACATAAAAATCTGGAAATGGATTTGATTCAGGTGGGGCGTCGCGTGACGCGAGGCTCCCTAGGGAGACCTACGCGTGCCGCGTGGGGTCTTCTGATCCTAAATCTTTGGACTAGTGTCTCCTAGATGCATTGTAACCGACTTATAATTGATTTTCCTCATCTTGGACGACCCCTAAACAACCCCTAGGCCCTTAGGGACACCTGTGGTTGATCCATGGCCATTGTTAGGCTTGTGTGTCAATGATCTATGAGATTTTGAACACTATATAAAGGCTTCATTTGCAACCATTTGATCACACCTCACTTCTGCATTTCTGGAGCTTCCTGGAGCATAAGAGCAGACCCAAGCTATCTCTAATAGTGCATTAGACTTTGGTAAGTATGCTTAACCTTTCTTAGTTGAGTTTTTACTTAGTTTTAGCTTAAAAGTCAAACCATCGTAATTAACGGTTGACTTAGCGATTAATCATTAATGGTCCAGTGATTAGTCGAATTGAAGGTAGTTATAAGTTGGTGATTATGTGGGCATTAAACCCTTAAAAGGGCTCCCTCAGATTTCCACTCTAACTAGACCTTTTGTCGGGTCAAAGTTGATTAGAAAAAGTCAACAGAATGCTAATCTTCGAATTAACGCCTAATTAACAATGTAGAAGGCATGTAACCTATTTTATCACTCATATAACTTGTTAATAAGTATAAGAACTAGTCTAAGCTTGTTTGATCCGACAATTTTCTGTTTAGACCCGGTTCGGAACCGAAAGTCGCAAAACTTTGACTTTTGCTTTGACTTCAGTTCTGACCAGATTTAGTATGATTTGGAAATGCCTTAGAGCTTCCTTAGAACCAGGCTACATGTTAGCATAACCCTCTGTGGTTGGTTCATTGATTATCCGATTCGTTTACATGTTTCCGTTAATTGCTTAAATGTTGACCAATATGCCCTTTTGACCATAAAGCGAAAATTTTGGATATGTGAAAAGACAATAACCTTTGTTACTGAATTATAAACATGACCCTAAAATTTTACATTAGTTGGAGGTCTAGATTAGGAGTTATGCTCATTAGCGTAATTATAACGCCTTTTAGTAATTAAAAGGCGCAATTAGCATAAAGCCTATCTAAAACCAATTTTTGACACCAAACCTTTTATCCACTGATGTAATATAATATTTTGGGATTTTTAAAGATTTTTAATTATTTTTAACCTGCTCATAACCTAAGGTTATGGCGTTGATTCGGTAAATACCGATTATACCCTTTTCGGTCATAAAATGAGTTCTACATAGTATTTTGACACCAATCCAATTGCTACTGATTTTATATAATAAATAAAGTATTTTGTACTTTATAACCTAATCAGAAAACTCATATTTCCTGTATAACCCGGAAATCGCTTAAAATGACTTTTTACGCATATTAAACGCATAGTTTGGGTTTAAAAACCATTTTTGCCATATAATACTTATTATTAACTGATATGACCTATTAAAATAAGTTATTTTACTGATGGATTCGGACCCGAATCTCAGAAACTTAAATAATCTCTTTTATAATCTTTAAAATGACCAAAATACCCCTACGGGGCTTATTTTGAGATTTAACTCGTTTTGGGCATAATGGAAGATATCCTACTGATATCACAATATATTTAAAGCATATTAACTTAGGAAACCTGTATATGATTTATTTGGTTACTCGTTACGCACTTTTCGCGTTCGGATCGGCTTATGTAACTAGTTTGCATATATTAGCCGAAACGGGTCAAACCATATCATTTTTGTCTCAAAATCCAGAATGTGTTTAAGTTACCCATATTAAACAAGCATACAAGCTTGTCGGGTCAAAACCACATTCTAATCCGGTCTTCGCTTTATCATGCGTTTGAACGGTATCTTCCTTTTGAAAACAAACCGGTCTAAGTCAATGCTTAATTAAAGACCCGTTAGGATTCTAATAGGTTATTATAAAACCTTCGTTCCAGATTAAGAGCCCCAGTAAAAGTACTTGTGCTTGCTGATTAGAAAATACGGCTGAGTATAAATTGTACTGCTAGCTCAGGTAAATACTCTTAACTTATTTTCCCTATACGGGCTTGGGATATGATATTATAATAATACCGCTTGGTCGGGTATTGAATGTTTAGACGTATTGTGATTAAATTATTGAGGTAACCCGCTTTAATCTGTATTGTTTGAAATAAAAGCCTTTAGGGGTTAATGACCATGTCCCGGATATCCTTGACATTATTGTATTATAAAATGGCCACGTATTAAGCACGGGGTGTAGGCATACACCTGATAGTTTCTTAAGGGAAAACGGTATCTCACTCTCTTGTGGGCCTATACTTGTGGCGTGTCTGTTAATCTTGACTCGGTTTCTACATCGGGCCCTGAACGTACAACGAACATGTAAATCTGTATACAAGATTATAAATATAATTGTCCCAAGTTATAAAGAGTTTGTGCCACGTGCATTCAAATCAATTTTATTAAACCTTTACAAAATGAGTCGGTTGAGTGTATTTACCAGTGAAAACTGACGTATTTTCCAAAAAGGGTTAAGTGACAGGTACTGAACGTAATTGGCTGGAAGCTCAGGGCGCTTATAAGGAATCTTGCAAGTTCTAGGCGCCTAAAGTCTGTTGAACTACTGTTTCCTATTTAAAATTTGATCCTTCTGTGGATAAACTTTCAACTGTTGTCATACACGATATTACAATATTTTATTCGGTTGAAATATATCTTTCATTTGCTTCCGCTGTGCATTTAAATATTGTGTTGTTTGACTATTATGTTGCCAACCACGTCACGATACTCCCCCACCGGGCCCACCGGTGATACGTGGAAAGTCGGGGTGTGACACCAACACGGCCCGTGCCCAACCATCTGCAGAAAAATGCCCAGTTCAGGTATCTGGAAACGGGGCGTGCTCACTGAACACACCCCCGTGTCCAGCCTTCTGTTACTTTATTTTATTTTCTGTTACTGGCAATCTGAACACGGGGCCGTGTCCAGACGCCCAGTAACATAAATTTTTGTTTTTTCACATCTTTTTACGCATTTAATCAACCTAAAAACTTATTTTTGGGACACATTGAGGACAATGTGTAATTTAAGTGTGGGGGGGGGGGGGATGCTAAAACCTTGATTTTTGCAAGTCCTAACTACAAGCCTTACACAAAACTCTATTGGAACCGCTAAACACCCCAAATTTTTTCAAAAACTTTTCATTTTTTTACTTGTCTTGGTTTAAATTGGGAATAACAAGTTCAAAAAAAAGGTTATATATTTACAAATTTACAACCGATAGCGTGGTGATAAAAAGAACTAACATAAGGAAATTATGAAACGGCATGATAAATCTAGTTAAAATTTGATTAAATATACTTGATCACATAAAAGCCCATTCCCACAAAAGTGAGTTTTGAGCCTTTATTGAGCATACAAATACACATCCTTAAACTAAATGCTCATTCTTCGTTTCTTGTGTGAATAGCCGCTTGGTTTCTTACGACTCTAGAACTTTCCACGACGATACATTCCCGGTCCATACCAACTTAAACCCAAGTAAGTAAATGATGGAGGCATTAGGACTAACCCTTTTTATTTCAACACCATTATTTTTCTTTTTTTTACCACCTTCCCCAAAATCCCCCTAGTTAACCCCTTTGAGCCTAAACCTTTTCATTTCTTAACCCAAAACAAACACCCTTTTACCCACCAAAACCCTTTTTCATTTTAAACCATTTATTTTAGTAACAAAGCTCGGTTTTCTTATGCCTTCCTAAAAAAAATATGATGATAATGAAGCTAAAAGAAATAAACAAACAAGGTTATCAAAAAGAACTTTGTTTGAAAAATTGCTTCATTAGAATAAAAAGTCATAAAAATAAAGTCTTATGAAAACCGATGCTTTTTAACCCTTCCCCCAAAAGTCCTCTTGATATTTACAAAGTTATATAGTTAAAAAGGAGGAGGATTGATTGCTTGGCAAGCTTATGGTAGAAGAAAGTTCCATGCCGCTCTCGAGTGTTTCACAAAAAAACATTTTCGGCCGAGTGTTGAGTGATCCCCCGTGAGGTATGTGAACTTGTATATAAATGGAATTTTAAAAAGGCATGTTATGCCCAAATAAATAATTTATCTTATGTAATGTTTTAAATAAATCATGACGAATAAGATTGTAAATAATTAAAAATAAAACTTAATAAAGAATCTTGGAAATCCCGACACTCTATGACAAGCCCAAAAACCTTCTCTTCTACCCATTCTATTTGGGAGTGTAAGCCACATTTTAAAGAGTTTTGCTTGAGGACAAGCAAAGATTCAAGTGTGGGGGTATTTGATGTGCGCAAAATGCAACATATAAATTACATCAAATGTGGCATAAAACTAACCCTTTTTTAGTAATAATGTTGGAAAAGTGTGTTTTTGTCTTCCTTTTGTATTTTCAGGATTAAATAAGCTCAAATGAACAAAATAAGCAAAAAGGCAGCTAAATCTAACATAAATACAAGAAAAGGAATAAACGTGGCATGCCCGATCCCTCGACAGCATCCTCCCAAGCAAAAACAAGAGAACAGAAGGCTGAACACGCCCCGTGCTCTATGAGCACGGGGGCGTGCCCAAGTGTCTGCAGAAAAGACAAAGTTGTAAAAGCTTCTATCACCCACCACGGGGGCGTGTCCAGCGGACACGGGGCCGTGGTCAACTCTAAGATTCGCATAATCTAGGAAAATCTTGATAGTACAGATACGCTTCTGCACACGGGGTCGTGCCCAGCGGACACGGGGGCGTGGTCAACTAATGCAGACAAACTGCATTTAATGAAGAAAGAGAAGATGTGTGGACACGGGGCCATGCCCAATGGACACGGGGCCGTGTCCGGGCTTCTGTGCAGGCTATAAATAGGGGTGCTTGGCTCATTTGCAAACCAACCCTTGGCAAACCACCTCTCTCCCACTTCACCCACACTCCACCACCACCACAATACCATCATCCACCACCATCATCCATCATAGAGTGTGTGTAGTACTCTCGGGATCCAAGATTGATAGTAAGAGTTCTTGATAATCAAAGGCCATGTTTGCCTAAGTATCTTACATCACTTGGTGAAGACAAGCATTTAGTGTAATACTTTTTATTTTTAATCTTTTTGCACTTTTTATTTGGTTATGTATTAATGACTTTAATAACTAGTTTCTTATGTTGAAGGTGAAACTTCCTTATCATTTGTCCGTGGTGTCTTGGCGTTATTTTACTGTCTATATAAAATTAAAGATTTACACCATTCATATCTCCACGGTCTATATGGAGATATGTTGGCTACCTGGTCGGGGGTTAAGGGAATGGTTTGGTAAGCGTCTTGCCTTGTTCAGTGTATAGATCCTGCAAGGACCTGGGTCAAGTTTAGTAGGACCTCCTTCAATACCCACTGGTATTGGATGGCGGGGGTCCGAATTTCTTGATCCCCTCATATGTAAACTACTATTAATATATTAACCCGGCTACTTAGGACTGTATCCCTGCTAACTCAGACTACTTAGTCGAGGGTAACGTCACCTTCAAAAGAGGGGCCTACCACATTATTAATTAATAACTTAATTAATTATCTTTCAATAATTCAACCCTTTAGGATTGTATCCTTGCTGACTCAAACTACTGGGTTGAGGGTAACGTCACCTTCAAAAGAGGGGCCTACTACAATAACTAAGATATTCTCTTAAAAAGTGCAAAAGTGCGGAAATAATCAAAGGTTACCTAAAGGCGAGTCGGATCCAAGTGATTCATCTTGTCTATCTGTTTTTATTTTTCAGCATTTTAGTTTTTATTTTCATGTTCAAACCTTTTTCTAAACTTTTGTTTTGATTAGACGTCGAGGATAAACCGGTATTAAAAGCTCTTGTGTCCTTGGACGACCTCGGTATCTTACCAACACTATACTACAATAACTAAGATAATCTCTTAAAAAGTGCAAAAGTGCGGAAATAATCAAAGGTTACCTAAAGGCGAGTCAGATCCAAGTGATTCATCTTGTCTATCTGCTTTTATTTTTTATTTTTTTTCAGCATTTTAGTTTTTATTTTCATGTTCAAACCTTTTTCTAAACTTTTGTTTTGATTAGACGTCGAGGATAAACCGGTATTAAAAGCTCTTGTGTCCTTGGACGACCTCGGTATCTTACCAACACTATACTACGCTCACGATGGGTGCACTTGCCCATATGTGTGTTTAGTGTTAGTAGAATATCGTGTTTTATAAATTTAAAACTTGACCAAATTGTTAAAAAGGGCTAAAAATATACATAAAAATATATACACGACAACACGCATCAGCTGCACATTATTTTGGGCAGCACACTGAAATGCATACATGATTGGGCTGCCTATTTACTGTTCACTTGATATACTATTGTTATAATTTCACATACGACCCGCATGTCTATTTATGTTAGTTACATGTAGAAAATACATGGATTACTTGCATACGAATCTAATTAATATTGGTAATCATAATAGGACGTGGTTGACCAACTTTAAAAAAAGTAATTACCTGCTGAGCAAAACAAAGGTGAGTTCACACACTAAAAGCATGCGTCCCGAGGGGACAAACGGACAAACTAATATTCCTGGGAGGATTACTTTTGAAACTACTATTCCTGGGAGGAATACAGTTGAATACTATTTATATTTCATGTCACTAGCAAATTAAACGAAGCTCTATCATGAAGTCTCCACTTATGATACCGATTAATCACCGGGGACGAACGGGATATTAGTTGATAACGCTATTAGGTTTGTGTAACACCTCGTAAAATCGTGTCCAATAATATATTGACACGTGTCCCTAATCCTAAGGATGCCTAAAGTGGGCTAGGAGGGACTATTTTCGCCAAAAATTGAAAACTTTGAATGTGGAGGGACTAAAAGTGTCAACATGCTTAAACTATGCCTCTGAGTGAACTTATGCGGTATTCCTATTCTCTTAATGAGCCACTTGTGGGATAAACGAAACCGTTTGCGATCTAATTCAAAAGTTTGTACATCTAAGGGTTAAAAGTGTCAACATGTTAATTCGTACCTCTGAGTGACCTTTTAATGAACCTGGAGCTTCATGATGTTCGATCATACTTTCGGGAATGTCTAATGTTGGCCATTTAAAGCTTTTATGCCATTAAACGATAATTCACGCAAGCTTGCGAGTTAAAGGGATTAAAAGCGTCAACATGTAAAATCTATACCTCTGAGTGACCTTTTAACGAATCAGGAACTTTATGATGTTCGGTCATACTCCCGAGTGTGCCTAAAATTGGCCACTAAGGGCTTTCGTGCTTTATAATAATGTTACATGAGAGTTTAGAAGATAATGTGCCAAAAATGTCAATTCACGAAAGATTAAAAGTGCTAAAAAAGAATCAGGGGCTGTTTCTGTCAAACAGTAAACGCTGTTGCGGGATTGAACTATGTCGCGGGCCGCGACCAGGTGGGCTCGTTCCCTTCGCGAGCCGCCTGGCAGCCTAGCTGCAGTTTATATTATTGTTTTTCTTTTTCCTTTCCTTGTTCATCACACAAACAACAATAACTCATGTATTTCAATTCTATGGGCTGCAAATTGGTTTTAGACACCTGTGTGGACACTTTTTATCATCTTATGGTGTCCCATAACACTTGGAATCATCCTAGAAGTTCTCAAATACTATAAATAGGTGATGATTTCATTTGTTTTAACTTGCACCTTTCATTCCTTCTTTCTATCTCTCAATTCTGGAGGGTCCTGAGCAATTGGGAACTTCCTTTGAGTTTTCTTCAGTCCCTAGGACCACTTGTAAGTGTTCCTTTTGTGACTAGTTCATTTTATTAGGCTTTTAAAGCCGAAAGTCAAGCGTTTTCGATAAACGCTTTGACTTTCGGTTTAGACCTTAATGGTCAAGCCATTGTTCGCAACAAAAATGGCTACGTGATCGTAATTAGGTAGGTGTTAATCCCTCAAAAGGCAACTGTGACAACCTCGTAATTACATGTATCCGTACGATTAATTAATATTATATTGTGCTTATTGATTGTACAAAAAATTGACTAAATGGTCCTGAATGTTTTCCTATGTGTTGGGAATTAATTGTGTTACAAAAAGGATACATAAAAGACACTATTCGGAATAACTTGACACTTTAACAGAACGGTATCTAACCGAACAACCAGACATTACCCGGGACACCAAAATATTGCAAGAAACATTGTTTAATTATTTCTTGGCTAGTCATGATCCCCGAACACCCTAACACCCATTAAAATCTCTAGTAAACTAATTAAACTAACTATATGCTTGGTTTTGGATTATAAACTAACTAGTGGTCACAAGTTACACTTGGACCCCCTCCCCCTAGCCTATAATCGGCCACCACCATCACCATACCTCTAAGATTTGCTTCCTTATTTTATTGGATTCTTGTTTGATTCACTTGACATAATATTGTGAAAGAAATCTTATAAGTATGGCCCTAGATTTCAAGAGATCATTTCATATCTTCACCTTTCACTTCATAATCTTCACCCCACCCCCTCACTCTCTCCCTCTCCTCTCGGCTCCCTCTCTAACCGCCACCATCACCACCTTGTCACCACCACACCACCATTTTTAAGCTTCATTCAAGTGCTAGAAGGTGATTCCTTGGAGCTTGAAGCTTGTGGATCATCAAGGAGTTCTCTTGCTTGCTTTCATCATCCATTTTCACCATCTTTTCTCTTGAAGTTCTTCCCTAGCTTTGAGCTAGTTGTAAGTCCTTGTTTAACCTTTGTTCACTTCTATTTTGAGTAGTTAAAAGATGTAGTATGATGAATATCACAAGAACACTAAAAGGTTTAAACAAGAAACATGAACATAAAGCTTTACATAAAGATGAAACATGATGTAATATTGTTAATATGATGTTGTGTGGTATATGTTGATGATTACATGCTGATTTCTAGTAATATGATGATTGATCATCATATGGAACTTTATTAGAAAGTGTGGTGATCGTATGTGTGCATCTTAGTGGCATTTAAGCTATAAACAACATGCTGAGTAACATTTACAGCCAACTTCAGTTGGCTGTAAACGGACCGTCATAAATCGAAAAATTGATTTTCTGAAGTCTAAATTATGTATTTTTGAAATATGGTTCTAATGGCACTGGAATCATAATTTTTGGACTTCGTTTACATTTTTTAAAGGGTCGTTTTTCACATCAGCAAAAGCTGCGTTTTTACTGCAGAAAATGTGTGTTATGTTTTTCGTCATTACTTGAAATCTGTGTAGAATTAGCCTATGAAATTTGTACTGTAGATGACCACTGATGTCATTGTAATGTTCCAACTAGAATTTCATCAATCGGACTTACGATGAATTTTAAATAAATTATTCCGTGGACTGCAGTTAGAAAGTGATGAATCTGATTGCAGTCCGGTAAATGATTTTTTATAAAATATTGGTAATGAATTGGATCCCGATATTTTTACACAGTAATATTCGGATTGTTTAAAACATTCTGTAAAAGTTTGGTAATTTTTGGAGTAAGTTAACTATTTTATTAAAATACCCAAAAACAGTCCAGTTTTGGATGTTCAAGCTGAAACAATATAACTAGTGATTTGCATGTCTAAATGCCGGTTATGTTATCCGATAATGATCTAACGTGTTATATGTCAATGAAAGTGTTATGTGCAATATCTTATGCTTGCTCTTGAGTAGCTATGAGTGGAATGTTTATATGGGCGTGAACTATTAAAACGAGTACATGTTATGTGGTAGATGTGTGTAGGAACTTCGTGCTTATTTGAAGTCACTAATAAACTAAGTGGTAATCATACTAGGACGTGATTGACCAACACCGATTGTTAGCTATTTTATAGAGTCAAACCGAGCAACCAAAGGTGAGTTCACACTCTTAAGGCATGGGATTCCCGGTGGGTTGGGAATGGGATTAAATAGCTAAGACATAACTTGTACTTTCACCACTACTAGACTACTTACCTCTGTCCTCGGATTGGGAAGGACGCCAGCGCTAAACCTACATATTCACTACGTCCCTCCGTCCTCGGATTGGGAAGGACGCCAGCGCTAAACCTACGTATTCACTACGTACCTCCGTCCTCGGATTGGGAAGGACGCCAGCGCTAAACCTACGTATTCACTACGTACCTCCGTCCTCAGATTGGGAAGGACGCCTAAACCTACGTATTCTTATACGTACCTCTGTCCTCGGATTGGGAAGGGCACCTACGCTAAACCTACGTATTCAATACGTACCTCTGTCCTCGGATTGGGAAGGACACCTATATATACATCTAGTCTAGTGGTTTTACAACATGGGGTAGCCCCCACCGTTCATGTTTTGGAAAACAAGGAAAGCTGATTTAACTTGTAGTTGCAAACAAACTCATAGTTCATGAAAAACTACTTTGTAACGAACACCTACTGTGAACTCGCTCAACTTTGTTGTTGACTTGTTGTTACATGCCTTGCAGGTCGTTAGATGCTTATGGAGCTTGCACGAGGAGGAGGTCGTTGTGGGATATGGACTGTTATGTCCCGTTCTAAACATTTAAACTTTATGAACTTATTGAACTTATGTTTTGATTCCACGTCTTATGCTTCCGCTGTTTAATTTGAACTTGATTAACTAGTTTTGAAACACCAATTATATTGCGTGGTTGGATTTTATCTATTTTAAATACATTGTTCAATATGATTGGTGGCTTGATCCTGGTCACGTCATGCCTCCAAGCGGTGATACTCCGCGTGTGGATTTTGGGGGTGTGACAGGAACTTTCTAAGAATCACGTTTGCTTGGTCAATTGACGAGTCAACATATTAATGTTTTAAAAAGTCAACGGGTCAGATTGTAAAATCTTCATAAACTGAGTTTAAAGATGTTCTAAAATATATTTTAACACATAAAAAACTTAGTGATAATATTTAGAACATGTGTAAACATGTTCGGCTCATCAATTCCTATTTTAGGGTCGGTTCGCAACCGAAAGTCGTGAAGTTTGACTTCTGCATTGACTTTCGATTATGATCCGAATTAGATTAGTATGATACCGATTTTAGGTTCCGTTATGATCGTATTATAATGTAGCATAACCCTCTAAGGTTATATTGCACGATCATACTAGTAATCTGAGTTTTTGCGCATGTTTCGTTATTAAGCCATACTTTAACTGTTATGCCCTTTTTAGTAAAAATGAGGTTTTAGACACCAATGAACTTGCAAAGGATTTAGGTACTGATATGTTAACATGTTTAACATATTTTGATGTTACAAATCTGATCATAAACCGAGTTTTCATATTATATCGTAAATTACGCTTTAAAATGACCGAAATGCCCTTTCGGCGCATAGAACGGTTTAAAACGTGATTTCTTAAACTAAACTCATTGCTTACTGATGTAATATCATAATTAGGATATTTTGGGATATCAAGTCAGTTTATAAACTGAGTTTACATACAAGTTCTTGTATTATGTCCTTAAAATGACGGTAATGCCCTTTTGGCACCTAAAATGGTTTTAAAGCTTAATTTTCATACAAAACCTTTTGTTTACTGATATGTTATATTAAAAACATATTTTGATCATATAAACCTGGTCATAACACCAGATGTCATAAACCATCATAAACATCGTCATTTAATTACTTTAACGCCTTTTCGGCACATAATATGGTTTTAAACCATATTTAGCAATCAAGACTTGTTACCTACTGATTTTATAAATCATTTTAAATATTTTTACAGTAGGTACATGATATAAACTCAGATTCCTAAATTAGCTTTCAAAACTATGTGTGAAATTACCAAAATGCCCCTACGAAGCATAATTTGGTCTTAAAATATAAAACACACATATGTTTGATATCCTACTGATATTATATTATAAATAAAGTGTTCTCATAGAATTTTTATGGTCATAACATCAGATACGCAAGTCTCTTTTATACGTCGCTAGGTGACCAAAACGCCCTTTTGTAGCATAGTTTGATTCTAAAACCTTCACAGGCATACAAGTTGATATCCTACTGATATTTTAACTTGTTTAAAGTATATTGGCATGTGGAACTTATTCATGACTCATCCGGTTACTCGTTATCGCTTATACGCGTACGGTTAGACTTTCGTAACTAGTTTTCGTATGTTTACCGAAACGGGTTTAACCTTATCATTTTTACCTCAAATTCCAGAATGTTAATAGTTACCAATATTATACACATCTTAGTACTTGTTGGGTTTAAACTACATTCTATTCTGGTCATCGCTTAATCAAGTGTATCGTACCGTTTTTGATACTATAAGTTAGCCGGTCTAAGTCTACGACTTAAATAAGACCCGCTAGCATTCTAATTGGTTATTTTCTATAGATATGTTAGAATAGTTAACAAATTTTTCAATCCCATACTTAACTTTTTCCTCTACGACATAATCCTCAAATCTCTTAGGCATGTTAATAACCCTACCTGTCACACCCCGACCACGTAAAACAACAAAACGTGGCGGAAACGTCGGGGAGTGTTGTAACAGAATTATCGTTTCACAACCATGGATACAAAAGAGTTTCATTTTATTGATAATATTAAACATTAACATTGTCTTAACATAGATCAAACAAGTACATATCGTCTATCATTATTATTATGTCACTAAGGGCTCGTCCAGATCCTATGTGACGCACGCATCCTAGAAATCAATCAAGCAACAACACCTGAAACATATGTAAAAACCAAGTCAGCAAAGAAATGCTGGTGAGTACATAGGTTTGATAAGAGTATCGGAATCATGCCTTCGTTTACATGTTGCAGTACTTTATTAGATTACAAGAGTCAAAATACAAACCTCGTTTTGAAAAGTGTATTGCAACATAGCTAACCAACTCAAATCAAGTTGGTTATAGTTTATAAAATCTCGTAGCCATGATTCTTAACCCAAAAACATTTGTTTTAGAAAACCAATTTGTAAAACATCTCGTAAAAACTCGTTAATAAAACTCATATGGTTTATATCTTTTAGAAAACACCGTTGTGTGACATCGTTTCAAAATCGTTTACCTAAGTGAACTAAATAACGCCACGGTATGTAATATGATGAAAACACTTATATATAAGAAGTACCTGCGGCGTATCTACCATGCTTTCACCACATTGCACCCGTCCCGTTATCTAAACACTTAACCAAAAACCAATCGTTTATCCAATTCGTTTAAATTGTTCAAATCGTTTCCAAATAGTTTCCAAATCGTTGACTCGTTTAAATCGTTTAAATCATCCTCGTTTTAATTGTGAAAACTTATTTATGGTCGTCTCGCTAATAACATTCAAACCTTCGTGACTCGACTACCTAGTTTCTTGCTTCTCGCATTAACAAACCACCAAAGGGTAAGTTAACTAACATCAGATTCAGTCGTTACCCGCAACCCCCACACATAACCATGGGTGCAGTGCAATAACGGGATTTGTCAGATCCTATGGTACCATAACCTAATACTGGTCGTCTTGATCAGTGCTAATGAATGTCATTCGTTATGTAACTACAACCAACAAGTTTGTTAACTTTATTGAAATCGTTATTAGTTTAGTATAAACCATCTTAATCGTTTTCGAAAACATCGTTTAAACCTTGAAATCATTTTGTACATATGAATCACCCCAAAACAATTGAAAACAGTAAAATAGGGGAAATATGTACTCACATGAAGTGCAAGGTATCCTCAATCAATAGAACTTCAACAACTCAAGTAAACCAGAGAAATCAAGCAGCACCTAGTAATCGAATCACCAGTCAAACAATAGACGCCTAAATCGGAAGATCGGACAAAATGTGGTCTTGTAAACCAAATGAGTGTTGGAACTCATGTGATATGGTTTAACAAAGCCTACATTCTAAATCGGAACCTAACCTAAGTGCTTTCGACCCATTGCGACCCATTAAGGTAGCTTACGCTACTTTAACGCGCCGTGCGCGCAAATGCGCGTTCGAGACGTCTAACTAGTCCTATGACAAGTATTATATGCCTAAACATGTTTAAATATGTTGCATAATCAGTTATGTGAGAAAAGTTTATGTTACATATGTTTAATTACCAATTATACATAAAAAGGGCATTTTGGTCATTTACCTAAGGCATATAAACTACCTATCATACAACTACTTAAACTAGGTGACCATAAGGTATAACCTCGGAAGGTTATTCCCTATGCAACTATGGTCACTAAACATGTTTGGTCAGATCCTAGTGATCGACCAAACGGGTCGTGTTCGAAAGTCTAAGCGGGTGTTTAGTCCGCTTGACTTACGACTCTACACAAATACTAAACTAAAAGTGACGAGCTAAACATGCAATAACATGTTTAGTTAAGTTAGAAAATAGGTTTGGTATCAAGACAAACGGTTTTGATACCTAAAAGTAGTTTGGTTACAAAATACGCGAGAATACGCATTTTAGCCAAAACTACGACTCGTCACTGAGCCTAGATAACGTGGTAATCAGTAGGTATAGTCACTAGGGACTATAACCATCGTGATTATGCTCACGTTATTTAGTTCAAACGAACTTCGCATTGACCATAAACTGGTTAATGCAGAAAGTCAAAAGCAGTTTGACTTTTACGATAAAAAGAAATGAAAAGAACGAAGGAATACTTACAAAGGGTCACCGCAAGCTAAATCTTGATCCAAGTAGCTCAGGTATGAAGCAAAGGCCTCAACTTAGAGCATCTTAGATCAGATTTTTGTGAGGATGAATTGAAGTGGGGTGGGCTGTTTATAGTTTTTCGCAAACCGTTAGGATCATTTCTTGGTAAGGAGGGAAAGATCTAAGCCATACAAGTGTTAGGGAATGATTGGGGGACTTGTTCATCACACAAACCAGCCCATAGCAACCACAAAACCAAGTGCAAATGTGTATAACAGCTGGAACAAGCTGGAAACAACTTTCTGATGTTCTGGCACCTGCTAACGAACTGTAAGTACATCCCCATTTGGTCCGTAAGGACCTTGCAGGTCAGCAAGTTTCAAAAATGGCAGATTTAGTCCCTGAAGCCCCAAACTTGGTTTTCGATGCATTTTTTTCACGTTTTAGCCCCGTTAACCCCATTTCAAAGCTCTAAAATGAAGTTAAAGTATAGGGAACTTAAAATGTGCTCAAAAATATCTCGGATGTCGGCTCGTTTGGTCGTACGATTGCGTTGTTCGATAAATTACGACGGAAGTCGTAACGAACGCAGAAACGATCCAAATTAAGCGATGAATGGAATTTTATTATGCCAAACACTAAAATAAAATATTTTAATGATTACATAAATTTTTGGATGTCTGGATATATTCAGAACGTAAGATATGCGCGAAAATGCAAACTTGTGCACTTTTTGACGCTTTTAGTCCCTATTGATCAATAAAGTTTATTTTAGCATACCGAACCCCTCAAAGCCTATTTCTAAGCAATGTAAAGGTTATTTAGGGTATGTTTAACTTATGATCAAGTTCCGGAATGTTCGTTACTATACAAATCGGCATAGTTTCGCAGTTTGACACAAATAGTCCCTCTGATCGAACAAACTTGATTTCAACTCACCAAACAATCCAAAACTTATTTCTAAGTTATGTGGAGGTTATTTAAGGTATGTTAAGACTATTTCACTATTCTGGAGTGTTCGTTGCATTAAACTGGTTGTATTTACGCATCAGTGCGCGTATAACCTTCCAAAAAGCGATTTAGAGCTTGAAATCGGAATCGAATCGAATTGAAAAATCACCAAACACAAATACACACATAAAAACAACAAAACACATATAATAACACCAAAGCACATTGTTTTATTAATAATCATCATTGTTTTACATTGTATATCGATTATAGAACACAGTTGTCACAGTCTCCCGTACTTCAGGAAATTTCGTCCCGAAATTTTATTTAGAGGAAACTGGTGAAAAAAATGCGGATATTTCGCCTTCATCTGGTCCTCACTTTCCCAAGTAAACTCTGGGCCACGTTTGGAATCCCAGCTAACTTTTACCAATCGAATCTGTTTATTCTTCAATTGTTTGAAAGCACGGTCCACCATCTCCACGGTTTTCTCGACAAAGTGCATCGTTTCGTCGATTCGGATCTCGTCGAGAGGGATGTGAAGATCAGCTTCAGCTAAACACTTTCGCAAATCGGAAACGTGAGTAGTCGGGTGAATATTCCCAAGCTCTGGAGGTAGCTCTAGTCGATAGGCAACCTTCCTAATTCTTTCCACAATCTTAAATGGTCCTACATATCGAGGTGCAAGTTTTCCTTTCTTTCCAAATCTCACCACTCCCTTCCAAGGTGAAACCTTGAGTAGGAAAAGATCTCCGACTTAAAATTCTAAGGGCTTGCGTTGCATATCAGCATAACTCTTTTTACAGCTCCGAGCTGTCACAAGATTATCGCGGATTTTCTTGATTTTGTCTATTGTTTCCAGAATGAGCTCAGGTCAAGTAAGCTGAGCTTCACCGATCTCATTCCAACAGACAGGTGAACGACATTTTTGACCGTAGAGAGCTTCGAATGGCGCCATATTAATACTAGCATGATAGCTATTGTTGTAAGAGAACTCGATCAATGGAAGATGAGAATCCCAATTACCACCAAAGTCTATTACGCATGCTCTAAGCATATCCTCCAAAGTTTGAATCGTTCTCTCAGATTGTCCATCTGTTTGGGGATGATAAGCAGTGCTTAGATTTAGTTGGGTTCCATAGCAGATTGCATGGTCTTCCAAAAATGAGATGAAAATCGAGCATCACGATCAGAAATGATATCCAAAGGAACACCATGTCGTGATACAATCTCATCAACATAAATCTTTACAAGTTTATCAGCAGATAGATCCTCACGAATAGGAATAAAATGAGCTAATTTCGTTAATCGATTGATAACAACCCAAATAGCATCATGACCTTTAGATGTACGCAGTAATTTAGTGATGAGATCCATCGCAATGTTCTCCCACTTCCAAACCGGTATCTCTGGTTATACAAGCAAGCCAGAAGGTCGTTAATGTTCAGCATTGACTTTGAGACAAGTTAGGCATTTCGATACATACAAGGCAACATCCTTCTTCATACCAGGCCACCAGCACTGAGTACGAAGATCCTTGTACATTTTATCAGCACCAAGATGGATAGAATATCGAGACTTGTGAGATTCGTCCATTACCAAGGTGCGAAGATCGTCTTGTTTCGGAATCCACAAACGATCCTTGAAGTAGAGCAAACCATCGTCTTTCCTTTCGAGCTTAAGCTCAAGTTGACGTGGTAATTCCTTACCTTTCAAATTTTGTGAAACACAAAATTACTGAGCTTGAAGAACACGAGATTGAAGATCAGATTAAGTGCGAACAGAATGAAGCTTGACTCGCTCTTTTCGACTAAGCGTATCAGCTACGACATTCGCCTTACCAGGGTGGTATCGAATCTCGCAGTCATAATCACTTAAGAGCTCAACCCAACGTCGTTGCCTCATATTTAGCTCATTCTGATTGAGAATATGCTGGAGACTTTTGTGGTCTGTGAAAACCACACACTTCGTGCCATAGAGGTAGTGTCTCCAGATTTTGAGCGCGAAAACCACAGCTCCTAACTCAAGATCATGAGTCGTGTAGTTCTTCTCGTGAATTTTCAGCTGTCTAGATGCATATGCAATAAATTTACCTCGTTGCATGAGAACGCAACCAAGGCCTAAGTTGGACGCATCGCAATAGACAACGAAATCATCGTTTCCATCGGGCAGAGATAGAACAGGAGCATTACATAACTTCTGTTTCAGCGTTTGAAACGCTTCTTCTTGCTTAGGTCCCCACTCAAAAGGCTTATTCTTCTGAGTCAAAGCAGTGAGTGGAACCGCAATCTTCGAGAAATTTGAAATGAAACGTCGATAATATCCAGCAAGACCAAGAAAAGATCGAATCTCTGTAGGCGTCGTCGGTGTATTCCGGTCTTTAATAGCAGCAATCTTGGATGGATCCACATGAATACCCTGCTCGTTGACTATATGACCCAAGAATTGAACTTCTTTAAGCCAGAATTCACACTTGGAGAATTTAGCAAAAAGTTGTTCCTTCTTCAGGAGTTCCAATGTTAAGCGAAGGTGTTGCTCGTGCTCGGCTCGAGACTTCGAAAAAATGAGAATATCGTCGATGAATACAATAATGAACTTGTCTAAATAAAGTTCACAGACCCTATTCATTAAGTCCATGAAAATGGCTGGAGCATTTGTCAAACCAAATGGCATGACAGTGAACTCGTAATGGCCATATCTCGTGCGGAAAGCAGTTTTGGGAATATCTTCTTCGAGAACACGAAGTTGATGATACCCAGAACACAGATCGATCTTGGAAAAACAGGTAGCACCTTGCAGCTGATCAAAGAGATCATCAATTCGAGGTAGGGGATATTGATTCTTGATGGTAAGCTTATTAAGCTCACGATAATCGATACACATTCGAAAAGATCTATCTTTCTTTTTCACGAAGAGGACAGGAGCTCCCCAAGGCGAAAAGCTTGGACGGATGAATCCTTTATCAGATAATTCTTGAAGCTGTTTCGATAACTCTTGCATCTCCGATGGTGCAAGACGATAAGGTGCTTTAGCAATCGGGTTGGCATTAGGTATAAGGTCAATATGAAACTCGACTTGACGAACTGGAGGCAAACCAGGCAGTTCATCAGGAAACACTTCTGGATAATCCCGAACAATCGGAATATCCTGAATACTCTTGCTCTTGCCTTTCTCCTCAGTGACATGTGCCAGGAAAGCAACATATCCTTTTCGCAAATAACTTTGGGCCTTTGTACATGACATAAGCTTTAAACCACTAGATGGCTTCTCGCCATGAACTTCCAGAACATCGCCAGACGGAAGAGGAATACGAACAATCTTATCGAAACAAACCACCTCAGCATGATGTTTGGTTAACCAATCCATCCCCACGATAATATCGAAACTCCCAAGTTGCATTGGCGTGAGGTCAATAGGAAAAAGATGGTCATCAAGGTTCAACTGATAATCACGAATAACAGAATCGAGAACAAGAGGTTTACCAGTAGCAACTTCGACAGATAAGGGTTTCCTCAGTTTAGTTCTAGGTATCGCAAGCAAAGGCTTAAATGTCAATGAAACAAAACTTCTATCGGCACCAGAATCAAAAAGAATAGACGCATGTCGATTGTTAACAAGAAACGTACCATTAACCACCTCGTTGTCAGCCCTCGCTTCATTTGCATTCAAATTGTACGCTCGTCCACGATCGGGATTCGCATTTGCGTTGACATTCACTTTCGGATTCGCATTGGCATTCACCAGCCTCGGAGAGTTGTTGCGGAAGTGTCCAAACTCTCCACAATTAAAACATGAACCCGGTGGGAATCTCGCAGCATTCCCCTGAACCGGAGCTTGAACCTGGGCAACCTGATTTTGTCCCAGACGACAAATATTGGCCAAATGCCCAAGTTTACCACACGTTGTGCATTGCTTGCAAGCTTGTTGTGCAACATGATGACCGTTGCAGCGAGCACAATGAGGTGCGGTACCTGCATACACTTTCTTCGCAGGCAGTTGTGCTGGTGGGTTCTGTGGGTTCTGAGCAGTCTGTGCTGTAACAGCAAAATTCTGAGCACCCTTTCGCTTTCTCGACTTCTTCGACGACTCGCCTTTCTTACCCATACCCTTTTCCTTGTCAGAATCGGTCGACTTATTTTTATCACCCTTGCGGGTAAGTTTACCCTTCCTGACTTGAGACTCAGTCAGGGTAGCCGACAACTCGATCGCGTGACGAACAGTAGTAGGATTAATGCCAGTCACAATATCCTGTATGGAATCGGGTAAACCATCGATATATCTCTCGATTGCTTTCTCCATAGGGGTAACCAAAGTGGGACACAACAGACTGAGTTCCTCAAAACGATCCGTATATGCACGGTGTTCACCCCCATCTTGCTTTAAATCGTCAAACTCTCGTTCCAAAGCTCGAATTTCATGACGGGGACAAAACTCTTTCATCATGAGAGCTCGAAGCTCTTCCCATGTTTGTGCTAATGCCACTTCGGCACCCCTATCGTGCATAATACCGTTCCACCAAGTAAGAGCTCGCTTCTCAAACACGCTTGATGCGAATTCAACCTTACGCGCATTCGGACACTGCACATATCTGAATGTGCTCTCGATACTCTCGAACCACTGCAGGAGCACAGTTGCTCCTTGTGACCTAGAAAACTTAAGCGGCTTCGCAGAATTGAAATTCTTGAAATTACACGGTGCATTATTGTTGTTATTATTGTTGTTGTTGTATAGCTCGTGGATTTGGGTCACAACGCTTGGAAGTATAGCAACCATTTGTTGAGAGACAAGGGCTGCGACTTCTTCAGCAGTAAACGTTTAAGCGTCGTGTCGAGGAGGCATTGTCTAACAAGGAAACAGGAGAAACGAGTGAGGTTGAAAATTGGAGAAACAGAAGAGGCATTGAAAACATCGACAAAACACAAGGAAGGCGATAATTTGTTTGTTACCTCGAACAAACAAACGGCACGCAGTGACTAATCAAAGTGAATAGGTCAAAAATAATGTATCGCGAAGACATGCTCGCCTATAAGTGAACACTCACCCCAAGAGTTCCCAAGTAAGAGTGACTGGTCCGATTATGTGGATTTGTACGAACACTCTAGCCTTAGACAGAAAACCCAGAGTACAGACACTCACTCTTCCAGTTTGCACGTGTTCACACTATTTAGACCCAAACTTTGACGAGATTTTGAAAACTTAAAGGGTTCAAAACCTTATAACAGAGGTTTCAAAACCTAGTAATCAATCATCCTAGAACAGATGATTAATTTTCGAAGCAGATTCAGATTTGTGTTCTCGTTGTGGTTATCACCTAAGGATAGGTGATGGTTTTGTTTTTAAAATCTAAACGCAAATTTCCTTGCGTTAGGGTCCTAGAGAGTTATAGTCTAGGTCAAAGCATTACTAATAACCTAATTCCCTATAACCATTGGCTCTGATACCAACTCTTCTGTCACACCCCGACCACGTAAAACAACAAAACGTGGCGGAAACGTCGGGGAGTGTTGTAACAGAATTATCGTTTCACAACCGTGGATACAAAAGAGTTTCGTTTTATTGATAATATTAAACATTAACATTGTCTTAACATAGATCAAACAAGTACATATCGTGTGTCATTATTATTATGTCACTAAGGCCTCGTCCAGATCCTATGTGACACATGCATCATAGAAATCAATCAAGCAACAACACCTGAAACATATGTAAAAACAAAGTCAGCAAAGAAATGCTGGCGAGTACATAGGTTTTATAAGAGTATCGGAATCATGGCTTCGTTTACATGTTGCAGTACTTTATTAGACTACAAGAGTCAAAATACAAACCTCGTTTTGAAAAGTGTATTGCAACATAGCTAACCAACTCAAATCAAGTTGGTTATAGTTTATAAAATCCCGTAGCCATGATTCTTAACCCAAAAACATTTGTTTTAGAAAATCAATTTGTAAAACATCTCGTAAAAACTCGTTAATAAAACTCATATGGTTTATATCTTTTAGAAAACATCGTTGTGTGACATCGTTTCAAAATCGTTTACCCAAGTGAACTAAATAACGCCACGGTATGTAATATGATGAAAACACTTATATATAAGAAGTACCAGCGGCGTATGTACAATGCTTTCACCACATTGCACCCGTCCCGTTATTTAAACACTTAACCAAAAACCAATCGTTTATCCAATTCGTTTAACTTGTTCAAATCATTTCCAAATTATTGATTCGTTTAAATCGTTTAAATCATCCTCGTTTTAATTGTGAAAACTTATTTATGGTCGTCTCGCTAATAACATTCAAACCTTCGTGACTCGACTACCTCGTTTCTTGCTTCTCGCATTAACAAACCACCAAAGGGTAAGTTAACTAACATCAGATTCAGTCGTTACCCACAACCCCCACACATAACCATGGGTGCAGTGCAATAACGAGATTTGTCAGATCCTATGGTACCATAACCTAATACTGGTCGGCTTGATCAGTGCTAATGAATGTCATTCGTTATGTAACTACAACCAACAAGTTTGTTCACTTTATTGAAATCGTTATTAGTTTAGTATAAACCATCTTAATCGTTTTCGAAAACATCGTTTAAACCTTGAAATCATTTTGTACATATGAATCACCCTAAAATAATTGAAAACAGTAAAATAGGGGAACTATGTACTCACATGAAGTGCAAAGTATCCTTAATCAATAGAACTTCAACAACTCAAGTAAACCAGAGAAATCAAGCAGCACCTAGTAATCGAATCACCAGTCAAACAATAGACGCCTAAATCGGAAGATCGGACATAATGAGGTCTTGTAAACCAAATGAGTGTTGGAACTCATGTGATATGGTTTAACAAAGCCTACATTCTAAATCAGAACCTAACCTAAGTGCTTTCGACCCATTGCGACCCATTAAGGTAGCTTACGCTACTTTATCGCGTCGTGCGCGTAAATGCGCATTCGAGACGTCTAACTAGTCCTTTGACAAGTATTATATGCCTAAACATGTTTAAATATGTTGCATAATCAGTTATGTGACAAAAGTTTATGTTACATATGCTTAATTACCAATTATACATGAAAAGGGCATTTTGGTCATTTACCTAAGGCATATAAACTACCTATCATACAACTACTTAAACTAGGTGACCATAAGGTATAACCTCGGAAGATTATTCCCTATGGAACTATGGTCACTAAACATGTTTGGTCGGATCCTAGTGATCGACCAAACGGGTCGTGTTCGAAAGTCTAAGCGGGTGTTTAGTCCGCTTGACTTACGACTCTACACATGCACTAAACTAAAAGTGACGAGCTAAACATGCTAAAACATGTTTAGTTAAGTTAGAAAACAGGTTTGGTATCAAAACAAACGGTTTTGATACCTAAAAGTAGTTTGGTTACAAAATACGCGAGAATACGCATTTTGGCCGAAATTACGACTCGTCACTGAGCCTAGATAACGTGGTAATCAGTAGGTATAGTCACTAGGGACTATAACCATCGTGATTATGCTCACGTTATTTAGTTCAAACGAACTTCGCATTGACCATAAACTGGTTAATGCAGAAAGTCAAAAGCAGTTTGACTTTTACGATAAAAAGAAATGAAAAGAACGAAGGAATACTTACAAAGGGTCACCGCAAGCTAAATCTTGATCCAAGTAGCTCAGGTATGAAGCAAAGGCCTCAACTTAGAGCATCTTAGATCAGATTTTTGTGAGGATGAATTGAAGTGGGGTGGGCTGTTTATAGTTTTTCGCAAACCGTTAGGATCATTTCTTGGTAAGGAGGGAAAGATCTAAGCCATACAAGTGTTAGGGAATGATTGGGGGACTTGTTCATCACACAAACCAGCCCATAGCAACCACAAAACCAAGTGCAAATGTGTATAACAGCTGGAACAAGCTGGAAACAACTTTCTGATGTTCTGGCACCTGCTAACGAACTGTAAGTACATCCCCATTTGGTCCGTAAGGACCTTGCAGGTCAGCAAGTTTCAAAAATGGCAGATTTAGTCCCTGAAGCCCCAAACTTGGTTTTCGATGCATTTTTTTCACGTTTTAGCCCCGTTAACCCCATTTCAAAGCTCTAAAATGAAGTTAAAGTATAGGGAACTTAAAATGTGCTCAAAAATATCTCGGATGTCGGCTCGTTTGGTCGTACGGTTGCGTTGTTTGATAAATTACGACGGAAGTCGTAATGAACGCAAAAACGATCCAAATTAAGCGACGAATGGAATTTTATTATGCCAAACACTAAAATAAAATATTTTAATGATTACATAAATTTTTGGATGTCCGGATATATTCAGAACGTAAGATATGCGCGAAAATGCAAACTTGTGCACTTTTTGACGCTTTTAGTCCCTATTAATCAATAAAGTTTATTTTAGCATACCGAACCCCTCAAAGCCTATTTCTAAGCTATGAAAAGGTTATTTAGGGTATGTTTAACTTATGATAAAGTTCTGGAATGTTCGTTACTATACAAATCGGTATAGTTTCGCAGTTTGACACAAATAGTCCCTGCGATCGAACAAACTTGATTTCAACACACCCAACCATCCAAAACTTATTTCTAAGTTATGTGGAGGTTATTTAAGGTATGTTAAACATATTTCACTATTATGGAGTGTTCGTTGCATTAAATTGGTTATATTTACGCATCAGTGCGTGTATAACCTTCCAGAAAGCGATTTAGAGCTTGAAATCGGAATCAAATCGAATTGAAAATCACCAAACACAAATACACACATAAAACACCAAAACACATATAATAACACCAAAGCATATTGTTTTATTAATAATCATCATTGTTTTACATTATACATCGATTATAGAACACAGTTGTCACACTACCAGACCTCCTATTTACACATCGAGACGCTAAACCAGAACTTGTTCCCTCAGAATTTATTGCTACTACACAATCTTCACTCACACCCTCAACCCTACCAGACTCACCATCTCTACTCCTAGGCTGCTGAAACTCAGCCATGCCTCTGGAAGGGACAGTTTGAGTCTCTGGTTGTTGAGACTGATGTGGTAAAGATTCATCAATAGATGCTGTGACAATTGTCAAATTTACATGTATCCGTACAATTATTAAACAATAATTAGACAATAATTAGTGCTTACCGACTGTGCTGATTTAACATTTATGACATGAATGCTTTCTGATTATTGTTATCAAATATACATGTGTATCATGTATTGCAAATGTCATATCGTTATTACATGCAGCACTTTATTGATTAAAATGGTTCACGAAACAAAGATAGCACAGTTATCAGACAAATCAGAAAAATGCTGAAGGAGTTCAGTACATAGACATACATGATATTGAGACACAGAATGAGCTAGAAACCAAGAGTTACACTAGTATAGTGTATAGGAAAGTAAGGATCATAAAACTGCCTTCCTAGTGATAGTTAAGTGCCGGAAAGTGCCTAAAACTTACATAAACGGTAGAATTCTGCAGAATTCAGCAAAATTCAGCATTTAAACAACTTAATATCATGCAGAAATATGGTTAAATGGTCCTGACTGGTTTCCTAAGTGTCGGGAATCAAAATTGTTATGAAAGGTAACATAAAGCACACAAAACTACATAGTTTAGCACCTTAACGAACCGGTAACCAACCGGACACTACCCGAAACACCAAATTTTCACTAAAAGCATTGTTTAAACATTACCAAGCTAGTTATGACCCCCGAACACCATAACACACTATATAAACATCTAGTAACTAATCACCTAACTAATATACTTAGATTTCAACTAACCAAATAACTAAGAGTTACAACCTAGTCTAGACCCCCCACATATTCTCGGCCAACATGTGGCCCCTACATGTGATTTTATTTGTTTATAAAATTGGATCATGTCTCCACTTTCAATACATAATACACATTAGATTTTCATGTGTTGAAGTATTATAAGAACAACCTAAGGATCATAACCTATCATTTCTTCACAAACTCAACACACACACTCTTCTCCTCTCTCCCTCTTTGCTTATGGCCGAGAGCACCCCCAAGCACCACCATCATCATTAATCATTCTTCATCCAATCCACACATATACAAAGGTGTAAGAAGGTGTATAAGGAAGCTAGGAACTCTTGGAAGTTGAAGGACCACTCACACAAGCTTTTATCAACCTCTTCTTCATCTTGTGATCATCCCTAGACTTATGCTAGTAGTAAGATCTTATACACTCCATTTTACATCTTCTTAAGTTGGTTAAAAGATGGTATAAGTTGTAAATCATGAAGAACACTATGAATCTTGAACATGAAACTATAACATAAGACTAAAATCATAAGAAATCATGTTGTTTAAGTGTTGTTATGCCTGTTGATTGTTGATTGCTCATGTTATTGATGTAGATCATCATGTGATCTTGCTAGATAGTGATTAAAGACATAATCTAGCAAGATGAGAGGATGATTATGTTAAGATTCAATAGATCACCCTTGTGTAAATCATGAACTTGAAGTGTAAATTGTTTTTCTTGTAAAGTGATGATCAAAGTGAATGTAAAGCCTTGTAAATCTATGATTTCAAGAATGATTTTTCAAGAAACCAAGTTAAAAATTACGAAGTTTACTTAAGCTTGGTTCTTAAAGGAATTAACCACATTTTTAGTGGTTAAACAAGTGTAGAAATATATATGTAACAAGAAAAACTCAAGAAGAAACATTTTTAGAAAAACGATTTACAAGTTGTAAACATCTAACTTCTTTAAAAATGATGTTTTTAAATAAACAATCACACTTTAAAGGGTAACTAAGCCTACTAAACACACTAGTAAGTTACTACAAATTTTTGTAAACTTTCAAGTTCATGAAGTGGTAATTTATGCATGATTTTGGCAAATTGGTAAGCATTGGTTGATTTGTTGTTGATTGTGTTGATTTATAAAAGAAAATGATATGCCTTGAAAGCATGGAAACCTCCATTTTTAGGGGAAACTATGGCAAAATTTTTCTAAAAATTAAACACTTAGAAAAATATTTTAAACAAATATTTACAAGTATATTTTAAACCATGAATTTTTATATAAAGTTTGCCATGATTTTTGTTACAAAAGTTATAAATATTGGAGGTTGGTTTTTGTAAATAAAAGTGACTAAATATGTATTTAGGAAATGTATATTTAGAAGTCACCATGTGTGTGATTATTTGTATATTATGTGTATTAGTTATATTTATTTTAGGACTTGAAATAATATAACTTACCAAAATACCAAGAAATTACAATCCAAAATATTACCAAAATTCCAAGAATATGAATATATAATTTGTACACAAAATATTGGACTACCGAATAAGGAATATAACTTACATAAATATTCCGAAAATAAATTCATAAGTATATTTTGGTAATTAGTATTTTGGACACCAAGAGAACAAAAATATGATTTTTACAATTATTACAAAGATATATCATATTTTTGACAAGAAGAAAATATACTACTTTTGGGTAAATAAAATTATGTGTGTTTTCTTGGAATTATTAAGAGATATATTATTTTTGGGAGAAAATATATATTTTCTTGAATAAACATGAAATACATTATTTTTGGGTGAAAAATAAGTTTATATATATTTTCCAAGTTAAACTTGAAAATATATTATTTTTGAGACTTATATGAAATTTATAAATATTTTTGCCAAGGGAAAAATTATAAGTAATTTTTCTATGTAATATTTCTTAAAATATATATTTTGGGAATAAATATTGATGTATTTTTATTAGAAATATTATTCCGGAAAAGTTAATAAAAAATTAAGTATGAGATACTTAATAAACATAATAAAATAGGTATTCTCGTACGTATAAATATACACCGGAATACGCCATCGATACTTGGCAAAAATATAGAAGTATAAGAATACGAATATAAATACACTCATCCTTGGGAAGTTATACTTGTAGAAATTCATAAGAGTGTCAAGTTAAAATATACTATTTTCACTAATATTCCAAAATTAAATAAATATAATTTAAGTTAAAATATTTATTATTTTAACGAATAATTATATAACTTGGAATAATATTAAGGACATAAAGAAACGTAACTCAAAGACACTAATTAATACTAAGTCAAGGCACGACCCGTTCGTCTAATAAACCGTAGTACGTTGTAGGTAGTCGTGTACGCGAGTAACAGTTTTGGGTTACACTTGGAAACGAAGAACGCAAGATTGTGAGTTCATGTCCCCCTTTTCTTTAACTGTTTTTGTTTTATAACTTCGGGGGTGAAGTACATGTTACAAATTGATTACAAACGTTTATACAAGGTATGGTTAGCTAAGGAATGTACTGCTTGATCATGTTAGTGGTGGGTATTGTCACACCCTGACTTTTGCGGAAGCGTGGTTATTGGTGTGACTTCTTAATACCATAGCATTCAATCATAACAATTCTATATGATAAAAACCAAAAGATATTCATCCATAAAAATTAAGTTTGAAAATACCACAACACACTTGTTTGAAACATCGACACCAAATTTAAGTTACAAACCATAACATGTTTTAATGAGTTCACGAAGACTCGACAACATAAATTAAACCAACCCGAGCTTAGAACCATGTATCTCGTCCAGGAGTAAGATACATCTCCTAAACCCTACGACCACGGATGACATCTTTTATTTATAACGCAGCTTGAAACACATGCATACACCTGCCAGATCCACTTAGTTCCTTGAAATACATGTAGTTTAAAAACATCAACAAAAGTTGAGCGAGTTCATGTGTTTTGTATATGTATGTATAACCCTTTGTAAACAGTGTAAGTATGAAAGTCCTGGTATGAAAGCAAACAAGGAAAAGATCACCAATGGTTTGCAAGGCCACTGATATGTGTGACGGTGTAGGAAGACTCAAACCTAGCAAAGTTGTACCGGGCTTCCGGCTGGAAGACATAGTCACCCTATGGGCCACCCTGGTCCTCATGGGTGTGGGCTCGCTACACCCAAATAGATCTATCACTCATGCCCCTCGGTCCTTATACGAGGATTAATGGTCCCAAGTATCCGCCTACCCATTCACATGATCTACGGTTCTTTCCTAAGCTAACCATACCAATTGTATTTGTATGTAATCCTTTTGTATCATGTATTTCACCCCCGAAGTAAATAAAGAAAACAGTTTAAAGAAAAGGGGGACATGAACTCACTGTATTGCGTCTTCAGAATCGTAACCCAAATCTCTTCAGCAAACGCGACTACCTACAATGTACTACTGTCTATTAGACGAATGGGCCGTGCCTTGGCTTAGAGTTTAACATTTTTGAGTTACGTTTCTTATGTTCCCAATATTATTCCAAGTTATAATTACTTGTTGAAATAATAATCATTTTAACTTTAAATCATATTTAGTTTTGGAATAATTGTTTAAGCAATATTGCTGTATTAATACTTCTCAAGTATTTATTTTCGTATTTCCTTCCCAAGGATGGGGGTATCTCATACATGTATCTTTGTATTCTCGTATTGGTAGACTCAAAATAATATATTTTCAAGTATCACTTTAGAAAATATATATGTAAACTCATTTCGTCTAAAAATAATGTATTTCAAGAAAATATATATTTTTCTCAAAAATCATATATCTTCTAAATATTCAAGAAAATATATTTTACTTCCAAAAATAATATATTTTCTCCTTGTCGAAAATACAATATTACTTCTTGTAATATTTTCAAAGATTATATTTTCATTTCTTGTATCCAAAATAATATTTACCCAAAACATATTTATAACGGTATTCTTCGGAATATTTTATAAGTTACGTTCTTGCGTTCGGTTTCACAATATTAAGTGTGTAACTTATATATTTATTCCTTGATTTTTGGTAATACTTTGGATTGTAAATTTCTTGGTATTATGTTAAGTTATATTATTTTACCCTAAAATAATATAACTATTCCACAAAGTATACAAATATTCACACAAGTGTCTTAATATATATATATATATATATATGTATATATTCTAAATATATATTTACCCATTTTTATTTATAAAAACCAACCTCCGATACTTGTATTTTTGTTACAAAAATTATGGCAGAGTTTATATTGAAAACTTATGATCAAAATACACTTGTAAATATTTATTAGAAAATATTTTTCAAAGTGTTTATATTTTTAGAAAATTTTGCCATAGTTTCCCCTAAAAATGGAGGTGTCCATGCTATTAAAGCATATCATTTTCTTTTCAAAAATCATCATAAGCATCCAACAATCAATCTACACTTACCAAGTGCTAAAACAAAGCTATCTACATAATAATTATGAACTTGAACTTTCATAAAAACTTGTAGTAACTTGGTAGTGTATTTAGTAGGTTTAGTTACCCTCTAAAGCGTGTTTATCTCTTTAAAAATCTCATTCTTAAAGAATTTAGGTGTTTACAACTTGTAAACATGTTTTACAAAGACATTTCTTTACGAAATATTCTTGTCTCTCTAGTGTTTCTACACTTGTTTTATCACCAAAAGTAGTGTAAGTTTAAGTAAGAGCCAAGATCTTCTAAAAATCATATTTTGAACTTGGTTCTTTTGGAAAACCATTCATAAATCTTAGATCTATTAGATTATCAACTCACTTGATTACTTTTTTTTCAAGAAATCATTTTATTTTTCAAGTTCATGCTTACACATGAGGATGATCATCTTGTTTCATCACATAATCGTCCCCTTACTTGCTAGATCATGTGTTTAATCACAATCTACCAAGCTCCTTATGATGATCAACATTATAATCTCAAGTAAATAACAATCAAACATCATACATACACTAAACAACATAGTTTCATCATATATCAAGCTTATGTTCATGATTCATGTTTATGTCTTTTAGTGTTCATCAAGTTTATCGATGTACATCATCATTTAACCAACAACATATGAAGTAAATAAGGATCATGAGAGTATTACAACTAGCACAAGGCTAGGGAAGAACACAAGAAGATGATGATGGCAAAAGTGAAGGATAATAGCAAATGGGAGAGGTCCTTCAAGGTCCAAGACCACCAAGCTTGCTTAAACACCTCCTTGCATCATGTAATGAACTTGGAATGGAAGGAAGTGAAATGGAAATGATGGTGGTGTGGAGGTGGGTGTTCGGCCGAGAGCTAGACGGAGGGAGGAAGGAGATGAGTTGTGGTGAAGTGTGTAAGAATGAAGACCCTTAATCCTTCTTATAACCACTAATCCCTTTGTCCAATGGGTCTTGTGTCTTCAAAGTACACTACACAATCTTCTACTAAATCAATTGGGATTATGCAATATCTAGCAAGATTGTGGAGATCAAGGGTGGGCCACCTTTGGTGACCGATTACTAGCATTGGGGGGGGGGGGGTCTAGTTGTAAATTTTAACCATATAATTAGATTAAGGTTCAATTTCAAGTGTTAGTTGCAAGTGTTATTTACTAGATATTTTTAGTGGGGTGTTATGATGTTCGGGGATCCTAACTAGCTCAGAAACACAAAAACAATGCTTCTAGTATAATTTTGGTGTTTCGGGTAATGTTCGGTTAGATACCGGTTCATTAAAGTGTCAAACTATTCTGTTTAGTGATCTTTAAGTACTCTTTTGTGACACTTTTGATTCCCGACACTTAGGAAAGCATTCAGGACCATTTAGTCATATTTTTTTTCATGTTCCTAGCTTGTTAATTTGCTGAATTTTGCTGAAATATGCAGAATTCTGCACTTTATGTGGGTTTTAGGCACTTTCCGGCGCTTAAACTATCACCTAGTGAAGCAGTTTTATGTTCCTTACTTCCCTACACACCATACTAGTGTAGTACCTTGTCCCTGGCCCATGCGGGGTCTCAAAACACTTTCTGTCAATGTACTGAACATCGTCAGCATTTTTCTAAGTTATCCGCTAACTGTGCTAACTGTGCTTTGTGCATCATGTATGTCAATAAGGTTTGCATGTGATAATGAGATGACGTTATGTAACATGTGATGCGCATGTAAGTATGTTGCAGTAATCATAAAGCAGTTTAAGTCATTAATTGTAATCCAGCACAGTCATTAAGCACTAATCAATATTAACTAATTCTACGGATACCTGTATTTTTTACAGTTGTCACATTCTCCCCCTGTTAAGAAAATTTAGTCCCAAAATTTTAGTTCTGCTACTAGTTGCAGGGGTTTTGGGGAACAAATGTGGGTATTTTGCTTTCATGCGATCCTCACGCTCCCAAGTGAACTCTGGGCTGTGTCACGCGTTCCAACGAACCTTGACGAGTTTAAAACTACTCTTGCGTGTCTTGTTAACCTTCCAATCTGTAAGCTCAACAGGTTCTTCTGTAAAGTGGAGTGTGTCATCAATGTGAACTTCGTCGACAGGAATGACAATTGTTTCTTGAGTTGGACTCTTTTTCAGATTAGATTCATGAAATGTATCATGAACGCCATTCAGTTCTGCATGTAAATCCAACTTGTAAGCTACAAGACCAATCCTCTCTAGGATTTTGAATAGTCCAATGTATCGCGGGTTCAACTTCCCACGCTTCCCAAAGCGTGCTACACCCTTCCAGGGTGAAAGCTTTAACAAAACCATATCTCCTACCTCAAACTCCAAAGGTTTCCTCCTTTGGTCCGCATAACTCTTTTGTCGATCACGAGCCGCCTTAATGCGCTCTCAGATCTGTGTAATCTTATCAGTCGTCCCTTGAACCAATTCGGGACCAACAAGCTGTCTATCACCCGCGTCTGCCCAGCATAACGGTGATCTACACTTGCGTCCATAGAGAGCCTCAAATGGTGCAGCTTGGATACTCGCATGGTAGCTGTTGTTGTATGAGAATTCTACCAAGGGTAAGTGAGTGTCCCAACTGCCACCCAACTCCATTACGCAAGCTCGCAGCATATCTTCCAACGTTTGAATCGTTCGTTCACTCTGGCCATCAGTCTGCAGATGGAATGCAGTACTCAGATTCAGCTGAGAACCAAAGGCTTCTTGGAAGGATTGCCAGATCCTTGACACAAACCTTCCGTCTCTATCAGAAATGATCGAGAGAGGCACTCCATGTCGTGCAACTATCTCTCTCAGGTATAGCTCAGCAAGCTTGCTAGTGTTATCTTTCTCCTTGATTGGCAAAAAGTGTGCTGATTTGGTCAGACGGTCTACAATTACCCAAATCATATCATGACCTTTGGGTGTCCTTGGTAACTTCGTTATAAAGTCCATTGAAATCTGCTCCCACTTCCACATGGGTATTTCAGGTTGTTGCAGAAGACCTGAAGGCTTCTGATATTCGGCCTTTACCTTGGCACAGGTCAAACATTTGCCAACATACGTTGCAACATCACCCTTAAATCTCGGCCACCAATAAAAATCCTTTAAATCTTGGTACATTTTATCCGATCCTGGATGGATCGAGTACCGTGACTTGTGAGCTTCATAAAAAATAACGTCTCGTAGACCACCGAAGAGGGAAACCCAAATTCTTCCCATGAAGCACAACGTTCCTTCCTCGTTTGGTACCAACTGTTTCTCCTTCCCACGGAGATACTCATCCTCAAGATTCTTTTCCTTAAGAGCTTCTCTCTGCGTGGCTTAAATGCGCAACGAGAGGTCCGTTTGAATAATCATTTCCAAAGCCCTAACCCTTATGGGCTTGATTCTTTCTTTCCGACTCAGGGCGTCTGCGACCACATTCGCCTTCCCTGGGTGATACTTGATTTCACAATCATAATCATTTAACAGCTCTACCCATCGTCTCTGTCTCATGTTAAGCTCTTTCTGATCGAATATATGCTATAAACTCTTGTGATCGGTATAGATCGTACAGCGCATGCCATACAAGTAATGTTGCCAGATCTTTAAAGCAAACACCACAGTGCCTAGTTCCAAATCATGTGTGGTGTAGTTCTTCTCATGAATCTTCAACTGGGGTGAAGCATAAGCTATAACCTTCTGTCGCTGCATCAATACACATCCCAATCCCTGACGCGAGGGGTCATAATATACCACGAAGTCGTCAGTGCCTTCGGGTAGGGATAAGATTGGTGCATCGCAAACCTTGTTTTTCAACAACTGAAATGCTTCTTCTTGCTTGTCTCCCCATTCATACTTCTTGTCTTTCTGTGTGAGGGAGGTCAAAGGTTGAGCGATTTTCGAGAAATCCTCAATAAATCTACGATAATATCCTGCCAAACCTAGGAACTGACGGATCTCGGTTGGCGTCTTCGGAGTTTCCCAATTCTTGATCACCTAGATCTTTACGGGATCCACATGGATTCCATCTCCATTAACCACGTGACCAAGGAACTGAACCTCACGCAACCAGAACTCGCACTTTGAGAACTTAGCGTATAATTTCTCTTCCTTAAGCAGCTCTAAGATAGCTCTTAGATGTTGCTCATGTTCTTCCTTCGTCTTCGATTAGATTAAAATATCGTCGATAAACACGATCACAAACTTATCGAGGTACGGCTTACAAACTCTATTCATCAAATCCAAGAATACTGCTTGCGCGTTCGTCAACCCAAACGTCATAAGTAGGAACTCGTAGTGTCCATAGCGAGTCCTAAAGGCCGTCTTTGGAATACTCTCCTCTTGGATTCTCAACTGGTGATAACCTGATCGAAGATCGATCTTGGAGTAAAAACTTGAACCTTGCAGTTGATCGAACAGGTCATCAATCCTTGGCAAAGGATACCGATTCTTAATGGTCAACTTGTTTAGCTCCCGGTAGTCGATACACATGCGGAGACTACCATCTTTCTTCTTAACGAACAAAACTGGAGCTCCCCAAGGCGAGAAGCTTGGTCTGATAAATCCCTTGTCTAAAAGTTCTTGAAGTTGCATTGACACCTCTTGCACTTCTGAAGGCGCAAGTCGATAAGGTGCCTTAGCTACAGGAGCAGCACTTGGAACTAAGTCAATGTGAAACTCGACTTGTCTTTGCGTCGGCAATCCTGGAAAGTCTTCGGGGAAGACTTCAGGATATTCCTTCACGACTAGAATGTCTTCTAGCTTTGGCTCAGCGGCTTCCTTGTCCACAATGTGTGCCAGGAAGGCGACACATCCTTTCTGCAAACATCTGCGGGCTTTCAAGCAACTAATGATCCTTAGAGGCGTATCGCGCTTCTCTCCATGTACCACAATTGTGTCTCCATTCGCCATCGGAATGCGAATGTTCTTCTCGTGACATACAATCTCTGCTCGGTTGCTCGACAACCAATCCATCCCTACTACCACGTCGAAGCTTCCCAACTCGACTGGCAGCAGATCAAGCGTAAACTCGTGCTCTCCAGTTCTATCACGCAACCTCTGATGACTTCATTTGCTTCTACTAGCTTTCCATTAGCTAGTTCTATCGAATATGGAATATCTAGCTTACTAGCTACCAACCGAAGTATATTCTTAAACTCTGGTGATACAAAACTATAATCGGCACCAGTATCAAACAGTACAGATGCAAAGCGTTGGTTGATAGGGAACGTACCAGTAACTACATTTGGATCTTGGCGAGCTTCTCTCGCTCCGATGTTGAAAACCCTACCATGAGCTTGGTTGATTTTTAGGCATTCTCGCTTGAAGTGCCCAACGTCTCCACAATTAAAGCAACCGGGTCCTCGACCATTTCCATTCCCATTACCACCTCGATTGTTTTTTGCTCCCCGGTTTCCACTACCAGCTTGATTCCCAACATTACCACGATTTCCATTACCGCCATTTCCTCCTTGCGGGCAGTTTCCATTACCACTTCCATAACCTCTCTGACCACCACGACCAGTACCAACCCAACATGTTTCCTTCGAGTGACCAACTCTTCCATAAGACTCACATCTACTAGCTCGGCACCGTCCATTGTGATGCAACTGACACGCATCGCATTTGGGCAGGTGCCCATATACCCTTTTCCTTTGTTTTCAGCACCAGTTTTGACCTTGGCTGGTGCGTTTGCCTCTTCCTTCTTGCTAGCACTGCTGGTACCTTTCTTGAAATTTGAGAACTTCCTTTTGTTCTCACCGGATGACTCAACGTGAGTCTGTTTCTTTTTCTGGTTAGAAATCGAAAACTTGTTTAACCTGATAGCTTCTTTAGTTAGTGATACACTCAGATCAATAGCCTCAGTTATTGTTGCAGGCTTCGATGTCGTCACCATACTCATAATCTGAGGTGCCAACCCCCAAATAAAATGCTCGATGCGTTTGAATTCCGGATAAACCATGTATGGTACCACGCGAGATAGGTCGTGAAATTTCTGCACATATTCAACAATTTTCGGGCCATCCATCTTGAGGTTCCAGAATTCAGTTTCCAACTTTTGGATTTCAGCCCTGGAGCAGTATTTCTTTTGCATGAGTTCCTTCATTTCATACCATGTCATGGCATAAGCAGCTTCTTCTCCCAAGGCCTGGACTTGAAGATTCCACCAGGAAAGCGCTCCGTCTAAGAACAATCCAGAGATATAGGTGACTTGGTGTTGCGGATCACATTTGCTCATTCTTATCACAGAATCAGTCTCCCCGTCCATCTGACAAAAGCTACAGCACCCCCGGTGCCGTCGAAATTTAGAGGCTTACAGTCTAGAAACTGCTTATAGGTACATCCTGTACAAGTAACATCATTCACATAAAGCATTATGGATCGCACATGGAATATCCAAATGTAACGTAATGTTTCTTTAATGACTCAAACATTACCAAGAGGTGGGTTGCTTCCCGAGGTACCTCCGCTATGCTCGGAGCGTAAGGCCTTGTGTTGTGCTATCGCTCATGAAATCCGTTCTTGTAACTCGGCCTCAGTCGTAGGCAGTGTGTTGTCTCTTCGAGGAGCCATCTTCTATAAGAAGTTTGTATAGGTCAGGTCTTATGCATATAAGTATGTAGTATACGTATGTAATAGCATTTATCAACGCAAGTAAACACATAACATCCCATGTCATAACACAAAGAAGTAATCCAACAACGTATATAATGAGAATGTTGCGATTGAGCTTTCATATATCAATGACCACAATTACAGTTTTACATGTTTCACAAATGTACCATATATCAAAAGGGACTACAGGGTCACATCATCCTTGTCCAAACTATCCATCAAACTACAACAATCAAAAGTCAAAGGTCAAAACGTGGTCATCAAAAAGGTTGTGCAATCTGGGGTCAATAGCTGCACTCTCACCAAAAGTATGCTACCTGCATAAAACCAAAAACTGCTATGCTGATGGTAGAGGAGGAGGAGGTGGAGGAACGAAAAGCAAACTGCGCAGATGCGCTAGCTCCTCCTCGAGGGCATGAACATGAGGCAACAGATAGCTGATCTGCTGCTCCAAAGTAAGGAAACGAACATCAAAATCTGGGTATAGTAAAAGAGGAGCGAGTGGAGTCGCGAATGGTGACTGACAAGTGTAAGGTGGAGGACGCATAATCCTCTCAAGATCCATGACTCTGCGACACAACATCTCCCATTGGAGCTGTAAGGACAAAAGCAGATCATCTCTCGTGTATCCAGTGTAATGGAAGGGATGATATGGATTAGAAACAGGCATCGTGTTGGGCGGAAACCAAATCAGTGGCTCGCCCGATGGTGCAGCAGCAAAAGGTGTAGTATGTGAAAACTGTGGCTTGAAAGGAAAAGCAGCCGACACAGGTGGGACATGACCAGATGGTTGGCTAGATGGTCCTTCCCCTAGATGGGGTGGAGGAATATCCTGTAGGAACGTGACCGGTAGATTAGTGCGGTGTATGTCTGACACATGTGGGTGAAACGGGGCAATGTCAACTGGTGCATGTGTAGGTGCAGGTGGGGGAGTAACAAGTCTAACAAAAGGAGGCAAGTCATCCTCATCTATCCACCCATTGCGGGTGAATGCATAACGGGGATCTACATGGTCAGCAAAAGGAGCATGGTCTGCGGGTGCAGGTAGAGGGTCAGGTAACAGTGGTGCAACAACTGGAATGTCAACGGGGTCATGCTCCGGTAGAGGATCATGAGCAGGTATGGGCTCGGGTGCAATCAAAGGCTCAGGGTCAGCTGTTGCAAGCTCAAGATCAGTGGGTATATCAAAGAGCTGATCGTCAGGAATGACAGGTGCCTCAAAAGGCTGATCATCGGGGACAAACTCAATCTCATGCTCAGGGTCAAAGTCGTGTGGAAAGACTGGATCAAACTCATCATCAAACTCGAAGTCCTGTGGAGGAACATGTGAGGCAGACATAGCTGTGTCGGAATCAGAATCGGTGGGATAACGCTGAAATACCAGTGCATATAGAGTAGTAGATGACACAGACTCGAATGAATCAGGACCAGAATGGCCAGACGAAATCTCAATGACAGGAATCTCAATAAGCGGAACAGCAATGACATTGGCGACTGGAATCTCGACTAGTGGAGCGACAACAACATCATCGACTGGAGCTCCATCATCCTGGGCACCCTCAGGGGGACCCTCAATAAAAAGATCGATGTCGTCGTTAGACATGGCATCAAGAGGCAGATCCTCGAGAGGAAATGCAGCAAGAGGAAACGGAGCAGGGATCTGAACAAGAAGTAGATCCTCGCCAGGAAGACCATCAGCTAGTGGTATATCATCGCCAAAATCTGGTAAAGCAAACGGCTGGAAATCATCATCGTCGTCACTCGTAGTGTCAGATGTAAAAACCTCATCCTCTGGGATGATCTCATCATCCGAAACTATGGCCATAGGGTCTACTGTATCTGATACTCCACTATCAGAAGAGGACATGGTGTATGTGACAAAACAATCACACATATGCACATATATCAACAATCATCAAATAAGCATATAAGTAGTAACAATGTAAGCATGTATGCATCCTAGTCTTCCCAAGACTATCCCACCCAGCCTCTCAGACTGAACTACTTAGTCTCTCAGACTAAACCTCCCAGTTTCTCAAACTGAACTACCCAGCTAGTCTCTTAGACTAACTCCCCAGTCTCTCAGACTGAATTATAAACGAATTCTTTGAAATGTACTTTGTGTCTTTTATTTGTAAAAATGTTTGTTTCCTGGATCTGGACATTTTGTGTATGCAATGAAAACATGTTTGTGAAAATATTTTTGTGAGAGCCCTAATGATCGTAGTCTAGACTCGAGAAAGAATCCTAGTTCGCTACGATCGAAGCTCTGATACCAAGCTGTCACACCCTGACTTTTGCGGAAGCGTGGTTATTGGTGTGACTTCTTAATACCATAGCATTCAATCATAACAATGCTATATGATAAAAACCAAAATATATTCATCCATAAAAAATAAGTTTGAAAATACCACAACACACTTGTTTGAAACATCGACACCAAATTTAAGTTACAAACCATAACATGTTTTAATGAGTTCACGAAGACTCGACAACATAACTTAAACCAACCCGAGCTTAGAACCATGTATCTCGTCCAGGAGTAAGATACATCTCCTAAACCCTATGACCACGGATGACATCTTTTATTTATAACGCAGCTTGAAACACATGCATACACCTGCCAGATCCATTTAGTTCCCTGAAATACATGTAGTTTAAAAACATCAACAAAAGTTAAGCGAGTTCATGTGTTTTGTATATGTATGTATAACCCTTTGTAAAAAATGTAAGTATGAAAGTCCCGGTATGATAGCAAACAAGGAAAAGATCACCAATGGTTTGCAAGGCCACTGATATGTGTGACGGTGTAGGAAGACTCAAACCTAGCAAAGTTGTACCGGGCTTCCGGCTGGAAGACATAGTCACCCTATGGGCCACCCTGGTCCTCATGGGTGTGGGCTTGCTACACACAAATAGATCTATCACTCATGCCCCTCGGTCCTAATATGAGGATTAATGGTCCCAAGTATCCTCCTACCCATTCACATGATCTATGGTTCTTTCCTAGGCTAACCATACCAATTGTATTTGTATGTAATCCTTTTGTATCATGTATTTCACCCCCGAAGTAAATAAACAAAACAGTTTAAAGAAAAAGGGGACATGAACTCACTGTATTGCGTCTTCAGAATTGTAACCCAAATCTCTTTAGCAAACACGACTACCTACAATGTACTACTTTCTATTAGACGAACGGGTCGTGCCTTGGCTTAGAGTTTAACGTTTTTGACTTACGTTTCTTATGTTCCCAATATTATTCCAAGTTATAATTACTTGTTGAAATAATAATCATTTTAACTTTAAATCATATTTAGTTTTGGAATAATTGTTTAAGCAATATTTCTGTATTAATACTTCTCAAGTATTTATTTTCGTATTTCCTTCCCAAGGATGGGGGTATCTCATACATGTATATTTGTATTCTCGTATTGGTAGACTCAAAATAATATATTTTCAAGTCTCACTTTAGAAAATATATATGTAAACTCATTTCGTCTAAAAATAATGTATTTCAAGAAAATATATATTTTTCTCAAAAATCATATATCTTCTAAATATTCAAGAAAATATATTTTACTTCCAAAAATAATATATTTTCTCCTTGTCGAAAATACAATATTACTTCTTGTAATATTTTCAAAGATTATATTTTCATTTCTTATATCCAAAATAATATTTACCAAAAACATATTTATAACGGTATTCTTCGGAATATTTTATAAGTTACGTTCTTGCGTTCGGTTTCACAATATTAAGTATACAAATATTCACACAAGTGTCTTAATATATATATATATATATATATATATATATATATATTCTAAATATATATTTACCCATTTTTATTTATAAAAACCAACCTCCGATACTTGTATTTTTGTTACAAAAATTATGGCAAAGTTTATATTGAAAACTTATGATCAAAATACACTTGTAAATATTTATTAGAAAATATTTTTCTAAGTGTTTATATTTTTAGAAAATTTTTCCATAGTTTCCCCTAAAAATGGAGGTGTCCATGCTATCAAAGCATATCATTTTCTTTTCAAAAATCATCATAAGCATCCAACAATCAATCTACACTTACCAAGTGCTAAAACAAAGCTATCTACCTAATAATTATGAACTTGAACTTTCATAAAAACTTGTAGTAACTTGGTAGTGTATTTAGTAGGTTTAGTTACCCTCTAAAGCGTGTTTATCTCTTTAAAAATCTCATTCTTAAAGAATTTAGGTGTTTACAACTTGTAAACATGTTTTACAAAGACATTTCTTTACGAAATCTTCTTGTCTCTCTAGTGTTTCTACACTTGTTTTATCACCGAAAGTAGTGTAAGTTTAAGTAAGAGCCAAGATCTTCTAAAAATCATATTTTGAACTTGGTTCTTTTGGAAAACCATTCATAAATCTTAGATCTATTAGATTATCAACTCACTTGATTACTATTTTTCAAGAAATCATTTTATTTTTCAAGTTCATGCTTACACATGAGGATGATCATCTTATTTCATCACATAATCATCCCCTTACTTGCTAGATCATGTGTTTAATCACAATCTAGCAAGCTCCTTATGATGATCAACATCATAATCTCAAGTAAATAACAATCAAACATTATACATACACTAAACAACATAGTTTCATCATATCAAGCTTATGTTCATGATTCATGTTTATGTCTTTTAGTGTTCATCAAGTTTATCAATGTACATAATCATTTAACCAACAACATATGAAGTAAATAAGGATCATGAGAGTCTTACAACTAGCACAAGGCTAGGGAAGAACACAAGAAGATGATGATGGCAAAAGTGAAGGATAATAGCAAATGGGAGAGGTCCTTCAAGGTCCAAGACCACCAAGCTTGCTAAAACACCTCCTTGCATCATGTAATGAACTTGGAATGTATGGAAGTGATGGAAATGATGGTGGTGTGGAGGTGGGTGTTCGGCCGAGAGCTAGATGGAGGGAGGAAGGAGATGAGTTTTGGTGAAGTGTGTAAGAATGAAGACCCTTAATCCTTCTTATAACCTCTAATCCTTTTGTCCAATGGGTCTTGTGTCTTCAAAGTACACTACACAATCTTCTACTAAATCAATTGGGATTATGCAATATCTAGCAAGATTGTGGAGATCAAGGGTGGGCCACCTTTGGTGACCGATTACTAGCGTTAGGGGGGGGGGGTCTAATTGTAAATTTTAACCATATAGTTAGATTAAGGTTCAATTTCAAGTGTTAGTTGCAAGTGTTATTTACTAGATATTTTTAGTGGGGTGTTATGATGTTCGGGGATCCTAACTAGCTCAGAAACACTAAAACAATGCTTCTAGTATAATTTTGGTGTTTCGGGTAATGTTCGGTTAGATACCGGTTCGTTAAAGTGTCAAACTATTCTGTTTAGTGATCTTTAAGTACTCTTTTGTGACACTTTTGATTCCCGACACTTAGGAAAGCATTCAGGACCATTTAGTCATATTTTTGCATGTTACTAGCTTGTTAATTTGCTGAAATATGCAGAATTCTGCACTTTATGTGGGTTTTAGGCACTTTCCGGCACTTAAACTATCACCTAGTGAAGCAGTTTTATGTTCTTTACTTCCCTACACACCATACTAGTGTAGTACCTTGTCCCTGGCCCATGCGGGGTCTCAAAACACTGTCTGTCAATGTACTGAACATCGTCAGCATTTTTCTGAGTTATCCGCTAACTGTGCTAACTGTGCTTTGTGCATCATGTATGTCAATAAGGTTTGCATGTGATAATGAGATGACGTTATGTAATATGTGATGCACATGTAAGTATGTTACAGTAATCAGAAAGCAGTTTAAGTCATTAATTGTAATCCAGCACAGTCATTAAGCACTAATCAATATTAATTAATTGTACGGATACCTGTATTTTTGACGGTTGTCACATGTATAACGCTTAAGACCATTAATCTTCGTAGTAGGACCGAGGGACATGAGTGATATATCTATTTGGGTGTAGCGAGCCTCACCCATGTGGACCGGGGTTTGGCCCATGAGGTGACTATGTCTTACAGCTGGAAGCCCGGTGCAAAATCTACTAGGATTGAGCCTTCCTGCATCACGTCACACATATTAATGGCCTTGCAAACCATTAATGATATGTTTCCTTCTTTGCTTTCATACCAGGGTTTATAAATACATACTTACTTATAATGATTACAAAGTTTATTCGAGCTCACACACTAAACACATGAACTCGTTCAACTTTTGTTGATGTTTTCAAACTACATGTATTTCAGGAAACTAAGTATGGATCTGGCGGGCGTTGAAGTTTTCAAGTCATGTCTATAATAAAAGATGTCATCCGAAGTCAAAGGGGTTTGGGTTATGTATTTTATCTTGGATGAGATACATGGCGCAAAACCAAGTTTATTAGTTTGTGAAGTCCTTATGGAACTTCAAACTTGTTGGTGTTGTATTCTGAACACGAAGTCTGTGTTTTGGGATTTAAAACAATGTTGCATGTAATGTTTTTAAAGTTATCCATGGATGAACATCTTGGTTTTATCATATAGTTGTTTGTTATGGTTGAATGCAATGATATTAAGCAAGTCACACATAAACACGCTTCCGCAAAAGTCAGGGTGTGACAGTTTGGTATCAGAGCTTTGATTGTAGCGAACTAGGATTCTTTCTCGAGTCTAGACTATAATCATTAGGGCTCTCACGAAAATATCAACATGTTTTCATTGCATACACGAAACGCCCAAATCCAGGGGACAAACGTTTTTTATAAAAGGAAAGACAAGAAACACGATTGCAAGGTTACATTTATGGTTTAGTCTAGGATATACTAGGAAAGATAGAAAGGTTTCATGAAGGATAATGTGAATACATGATTGAGTGATAACTATCTTGATTGCATACTTAGTGTTAGTGGTTAATATATATGCACCTGTTATGATTGTTATGTTACAGGCATTATGCCTTCTTCAGAGAGCGGATTATCAGACGTTGATGATCCTATGGATGTCGTCTTAGATGATGAGATTGCACCTGATTCCGAGATACTTACGTCAGACACTGAGAGCGACCCTGACATGTTCCATTCGTTCGCGTTGCCCGACTTTGGCGATGATTTACCTCTTGCTGATGGTATTCCTGACGAGGATCCTTTTCTCAATCCTGTTCCAGTCCATGATCATCTCATCATTGGGCATCCCGATGGTGAGCACATCGTGGCTCCGATCCTCGATCATGTTCCTCTCATGGTCATTCCTCCTGAGGATTGGCCTTTCGACGATCTATTTGATGATGACATTGATTTGTTTGTTGATGGCCCTCCCGTTGATGCCCAGGGTGATGGAGAGATAGACGAGGATGTTATTGCTATCCCACCTCCTGTGATTCCTGTTGTTGAGTTATCCTCTGATTCTAGCTTACACTCCGTTTCAGATTCCTTTGAGTCTGTGACGTCCTCAGCTTTACAGGCGGTCGGATTGCAGTGTTACGCGACTGATTCTGACGATGACACGGCTATGTCAGCTGCACCATCTCCTCCACACGACCCCGAGCTTGATCCTGAGCTAGATCTTGATCCTGTTGATCCGCCTGATGATGCACCCGCTGATCCTGAGCCGATACCTGAGCCTGACCATGTTCCTTTTGGTTTACCAGACATTGCACCTCTCATACCTGACCCAGCTCCTGCACCTGTTGAACCTCCTTTTGCTGAGCCATTTATCCCTCCACCCGTACCCGCACCCGCTGATGTTGCTCCTCTCCCTCCTGTAGAGGTAGATGTCCAAAGTGTTGATTTACCTATTGTTTTCTTATAGGACATCCCTGCACCCCGTCCAGGGGAAGGTACTTCAGGCCAGCACTCGCGTGACGATCATTTTGCCTCAGCAGCTTTTTCTCAGGCACCTCAGTCTGCACCGTTTGCTCCTTTCACTTCTTCATCACTTGATGAGCCATTCCGATGGTTCCCACCATATCCTATGCCGATCTCAGATCCCTATCATCCCTCCCATTTTGTTGGCTATACACAGGATGAGTTACTTTATTCGCTTTAGCTTCGATGTGAGGTTATTAGTCGTAGAGTCTTGGAGCTTGAGCTGACTCCGTGTCCCCTACCGTGTCCTTGTCAATCTACTTTTGTTCCCCCACATTCATCACCATCTCCTTTTGCACATCCACCTGCTCCTCTTACTCCTTTTCTAGAGTTTGATGCTCGATTCCTTACCGTCGACAAGCAGATCAGTTACTTGCTTCGTCATGTGTGCAAGCTTGAGGAGGAGCTCGCACATGTTCACAGTTTGCTTTTCCTCCCTCCTCCACCTCCGCCATAAGTACAGTAGGTTTTTGGTCTTATACATATGCATTACTTTTGGTGAGAGCTGTCACACCCCCAAATTCCACAAGCGGAGTATCACCGTGCGGGGGGGGGGGGGGGTGACATGACCAGGATCAAGCCACCAATCATATTGAACAATGTATTAAAGTAAATATAAACCAACCACAATAAAATTGGTATCCCTAAAGAAATTAACCAAGTTTAAGTTATCAGCGGAAGCATAGAGTTTAAAACCAAAACATAAGTTTAAAAGTTCAAATGTTCAGCATGGAACTCAACAGTCCATGTCTCATAACGACCTCTCCTTTTCGTGGAAGTTCCATCTAAGCATCTAACGACCTGCAAGGCATGTAGCAACGAGTCAACAACAACATTGAGCGAGTTCACAGTTGGTGTTCATTTTAAAGTTATTCCAAAAACCATATGTTCATTCGTAAACCATGAGTTAACCAATTCCTTGTTTCCCAAACCATAACCAGTGGGGGCTACCCCATGTTAACCACTAGACCCGTTACCATATCGACAACTGACTAGAGTCATGTTTATGTGCCCTACATCAATGTCTATCATCATTGACTAAGTGCCCAGATCCATTAGTCCACTCCCGTCCTCTGCGGCACGGTGTGAGGCTTGTCAAACCTAATAGCGCTATTTAACTAATGACCTGCTCGCCATTGGCCCGGCGACTAAGTCGATATAAAAATGTGGGACTTCATATTAGAGTTTTGTCTAGTAAGTTATATGTCGTCATCATTCTTACGGAGGATGGAGGTACGTATTCTACCCAAGGAGAATACGCAGGTGCAATGTTGTCATCCTTCCCATGGAGGATGGAGGTACATATCCTACCCAAGGAGAATATGCAGGTTTCATTTTAGTTCCTTAACCCATTCCCAAACCACCGGAAATCCCATGCCTGGTAGAAAGTGTGAACTCACCTTAGGTTAGCTCGGCAGATAAACGGAAAGGTCACTTGGCTATATGTGGTCAACCACGTCCTAACATGGTTACCATACAAGTCAGCTCTAGGTTCAAGTAGTGCACATAAGTTTACACATAAGCTAACAGGTTATGAACACGTAATGATCATTGCAAACACGTAAGACCAAATTCAACATGTTAACAGTCAAGTATACATCATATCCAAACTTGTGCGACTCAAATGATTGGGCTCGCACAAGTTCAATGGCCCAACATCTTATACGATTCAATAATTGAAGCCTAATAATATTCGGCCCAACCTGTTGTGCGTCCAGCACAATCTTGTGCGACTCACAACGGGTTGTGCGACTGGAACAAACCTGGCCCAATAACACATGTGAGCCGATTTACATGAACACAAAGACTCAACAGTTTATATCATGATCAATCATATATCATTCTTAAATCATTATGTAGGAACATATAAATCACAATATCATAATCATGAAACACTAACCGGTTAGAAGGTAGAACAAGGATGATCCGAATCAAGAAAGCTTTGAGAAGGGGGATTGTGGCCGTTGGCTTCGAGAGAGAGGGAGAGAGATTTAGGGTTTGCTAAACTTTGTGTGTTTTGACAAAGTGTAGGATTTATGCTAGCACCCTAGGTATTATGCGAGCTAAGAGAATGGGCCGAACCCTTCATGGGTTGCCCTTGGGTTTCGAGTACAAAGAGTGTGGCCCGAATGAGCTTGTATGATTGGACTAGTGTTGTGCGATTACATTATATACATACATTACACACATTCACATAACATGTAACATTTTTTCATTAAAACCAACATATCAATTAGTCACATAGAGTTCATACACGTTACATAAAACACAAGGATAGGTTCTGAAATACGAGTTGTCACATCATCCCCAAGTTGAAAGAAATTTCGTCCCGAAATTTAGCACGTTGCTACTGAGGAAGCTAGTTAAGTTGCATGCTTTCCTGGTTTCCCTAGGGTGTTACATCCTTCCCCCGTTGGTTTGGAGTTTCGTCCCGAAATTCCACAGTACCTTCAGCCTCAGTAGTGGTTTCACCGTTCTCGAACAACTGGGGATACTTGTGCTTCATTTGGTCTTCTCGTTCCCAGGTGAAATCTGGGCCACGACTGGAGTTCCAACGAATTCGAACAATGGGTATCCTGGTACGCTTGAAACCTTAATGTCTCGGTCTGTAATCTCTACTGGTTCCTTGATGAATCGTAGCTGATCATCGATAGTGAGTTCCTTGAGAGGAACTATGAGGGTCTCATCTGACAGACACTTCTTCAGATTTGACACATGGAAAACATTGTGAACTCCACTGAGTTCTTCAGGTAGGTTCAGTTTGTAGGCCACCTTGCCTATTTTCTCTGTGATTTCGAAAGGTCCAACATAGCGTGGATTCAGCTTGCCTCGCTTGCCAAAGCAAACTACACCCTTCCACGGTGAGACTTTAAGTAGCACTCGATCCCCAACATGGAACTCGAGTGGTTTCCTACGCTTATCACTATAGCTTTTCTGACGATCACGAGCTGCCGCCATTCGTTGTCGTATTTGGGCAATCTTTTCCGTCATATCTACGACGAGTTCTGGGCCAGTGATTTGGCTGTCACCAACTTCTGCCCAACAGAGAGGTGATCGGCATTTTCGTCCGTACAATGCCTCGAACAGGGCAGCCTCGATTCTGGTGTGGTAACTGTTGTTATACGAAAACTCCACCAAAGGTAGATGCCTTTCCCAGCCATTACCAAAGTCGATTACACATGATCGAAGCATCTCTTCAAGGGTTTGGATGGTGCGTTCAGACTGCCAACCCGTATGCGGATGATATACTGTGCTCATGTCGAGACGTGAGCCAAAGGATTTGTGCATCGCTTGCCACAAATCAGAGGTAAAACGTGGATCACGGTCAGAAATGATAGAGGTCGGCACCCCGTGCCTCGAAACTACTTCCTTCAGGTAGATGTCTGTCAGGGTGGAGAACTTATCCGTTTCTTTGATAGCCAGAAAATGTGCAGACTTGGTTAATCGATCCACTATCACCCAAATGGTATCGTTTCCTCGTTGAGATCTAGGTAGGCCAGTAACGAAGTCCATGGAAATTTGCTCCCATTTGCAGGTCGGTATTTCTGGTTGTTGAAGTAGGCCTGATGGTTTCCGGTATTCGACCTTGACCCTAGCCCAGGTCAAACATTTACTGACATAGGTTGCTATGTTAGCTTTCATGTGGGGCCACCAGTACATAGTTTTGAGATCGTGGTACATCTTATCAGAACCAGGATGTACTGAGTAACGGGACTTGTGTGCTTCATCCATCACAAGTTCACGTAGATTACCATAAAATGGAACCCAGATGCGCCCCGCCAAGTAGTAAGAACCGTCTTCCCTTAGCTCTAACCGTTTCTCCAATCCTCGTAGGGACTCAGCCCTGAAGTTCTCTTCTTTCAATGCTTCAACCTGTGCATCACGTATTTGGGCAGGAAGACTAGAGTGAATGGTAAGCTGTAACGCACGTACACGCTTAGGTTTGGTTTCCTTTCGACTGAGGGCGTCAGCCACAAAATTGCTTTGCCTGGATGGTACTTGATTACGCGTTCATAGTCGTTAAGGAGTTTGACCCACCATCGCTGTCGCATGTTCAACTCCTTGTCATCGAAGATATGCTGGAGACTCTTGTGATCGGTGTAAATGGTGCACTTGGTACCGTACAAGTAATGTCTCCATATCTTAAGAGCAAACACCACTACTCCCAACTCCAAGTCGTGAGTAGTATAGTTCTTTTCGTGAACTTTAAGTTGGCATGATGTGTAAGCAATGACTTTCTCACGTTGCATCAAAACATAACCAAGTCCTTGGATTGACGCGTCGCAATAAACCAGAAAATCATCTGAGCCCTCAGGTAACGAGAGGATAGGTGCGCTACAAAGCATCGACTTCAGCTGCTGAAATGCGGATTCCTGAGCATCACCCCAATGGTAGGTGACACCCTTCTGAGTAAGCACAGTCAGAGGTTGCGCAATCTTCGAGAAATCCTTGATAAACCTTCTGTAGTAACCTGCCAAACCCAAGAATTGACGGATTTTAGTTGGTGTTCGAGGTGCAGGCCAATTCCTGATTGAGTCAACCTTGGATGGATCAACATGAATCCCATCCTCATTCACCACGTGGCCTAGGAAATGGACTTCACGAAGCCAAAATTCGCATTTCGAAAACTTAGCATAAAGCTGATCTGCTTGAAGAAGTTCTAGGATAAGTCGCATATGACGCTTTTGTTCCTCCTGACTTTTGGAATAGATCAGGATGTCGTCGATGAACACAATAACAAACTTATCCAAATAAGGCTTCCACACTCGGTTCATAAGATCCATGAAAACCGCAGGTGCGTTTGTCAACCCAAAAGGCATAACCAGAAACTCGTAGTGTCCGTAACGAGTCCTGAATGCTGTCTTGGAGATGTCCTCATCTCGGACTCTCAGCTGATGATAGCCTGATCTCAGATCAATCTTTGAGTAGAAGCTCGACCCTTGCAGCTGGTCGAACAGGTCATCAATACGCGGGAGAGGATAACGATTCTTCACGGTCACCTTGTTGAGCTCACGATAGTCTATATACATTCGAAAGGTACCGTCTTTCTTCTTCACAAACAAAACTAGCGCTCCCCAAGGTGAAGAGCTAGGACGAATGAAACCCTTATCCAAGAGTTCTTGTAGTTGAGAGGACAATTCCTCCAGTTCTGATGGGGTTAAACGATAAGGCGCACGAGCTATGGGCGCTGCTCTAGGAGCTAGCTCGATTTGAAACTCGACCTGACGATGAGGCGGAAGACCAAGTAATACCTCAGGAAAGTCGCGTACGATTGGAATATCTTCTATCTTCTTCTCTTTTGTTGAGGTGTCAGTAACAAGAGCCAGAATAGCAGTGTGGCCCTTTCGCAAGCACTTCTGGGCCTTAAGGAAAGAGATAATGCCTTAAACAGCACCACTCTTGTCGCCATGAATCTCGAGAGGTTCCTCACCAGAACGAGGAATGCGGACGATTTTATCCTTGCAAAGAATCTTCGCTCGATGTTGAGATAACCAATCCATCCCAATGACGATGTCGAAGCTACCCAGAACGATGGGGATAAGATCGATAGAGAAAGCCTGATAAGCCAGAACGAGATTACAACCCTTAACTATATGCGTGGCCTCAAGACTCTTACCATTAGCTAGTTCTACAACATGCTTGTGTTTAAGGAAATTGGGGTACGCTTAAGCATCTGACTAACTCTTAGGGACACATAACTAGAATCGGCACCCGAATCGAATAAAACAGAAACAAAGAGGTCATCCAGTAGGAACTTACCCGTCACAACGTTGGGATCGTTCCTAGCATCACCCTGACCAATCATGAAAGCACGTCCCCTGGCACCACTGCCATCATTGTTACCCCCGTTGTTGTTTCCATTTCCCTGGTTGTTGTTGTTCTGATTCAGCTGTGGGCAGTTTCTCTTGAAGTGGCCTTCAGCACCACATTGAAAGCACCCTTTATTGTTACGCTGTTGTTGTTGCTGCTACTGCTGGTTCTGTGGAGCTTGATGCTGCTGCTGACGACGATTGCACTTAGGTTGATTTCCCTTGTACCCTCCTTGACCTTGATTACTTGAGGATTGTTGACCAGGGCTCTTGTAGTCATCAGTCCTTCGCTGCTGAGACTGAGACTGAACAGAAGTTGAATCATTGCTTGAATTTCCATCCCATTTGCGCTTGTTGTCACTAGGAGCATCAGAGGTAGTATCACTATTATGCTTCGGCAGTTTGTTCTGCTCAACTGCCTGATCAGTGAGGCGGTGGGATAGTCGTATGACCTGCTGGATCGTGGGAAGGTTAGCCGAAGTCACCATACTCTGAATCTCTGGCACTAATCCCTTGATGTAAAGCTCAATACGTTTGCAGGGAGGGTCCACCATAGTAGGACACAAAGCAGCTAGTTCATTCGACCTCTTCGTATATGCCACAATCTCAGACCCCGTCATTTTAAGATTGTAGAACTCCACTTCTAGCTTATGAACATCATCACGATGACAATACTCCCCCTTGATCAGATCCTTAAAGTCGTTCCATGGGGTAGCATTAGCAGCTGCCAGCCCTAGCATTTGAACCTGTGCGTTCCACCAAGTGAGCACACCACCTTCAAGAGTTCCCGTAGCAAACTTCACCCTATTAGCAACAGGGCATTCACACATTTCAAAGACAGATTCGATCTTCTCGAACCAGTGGAGGAGACCTACAGCTCCTTCTGTACCACTGAAGGTACTAGGTCGATAGTCCATAAAGGTCTTGAACGTACACACGGGAGGTTGAGCATGCTGACCTGTCGCGCGAGAAAGAAAAGACAAGGTTAAGCACGAGAGTTGGTTCGCGAGAGTAGGATCTAAACATCCTAGGATAGGTCCAATGGCAGGTTATACCTCCTGCGGGAGCTGTTGCGAGTGCCTCAGCAACTCGTTCATTGATTAGAGCCGTCAGCTGGGCTTGAGTCAAGTTCAGGTGTCCACTCATGATCTTCACATCGAAGGAAACACAAGTGAGAATGGTGTCGCTAAAGTGCGTAAGTATGGGATGACAGAAGAGAGTAAGCACACAGGGTCCAATTCCACAAGCGGAGTATCACCGTGGGGGGGGGGGGGGGCGTAACATGACCAGGATCAAGCCACCAATCATATTGAACAATGTATTAAAGTAAATATAAACCAACCACAATATAATTGGTGTCCCAAAAGAAATTAACCAAGTTTAAGTTATCAGCGGAAGCATAAAGTTTAAAACCAAAACATAAGTTTAAAAGTTCAAATGTTCAGCATGGAACTCAACAGTCCATGTCCCACAACGACCTCTCCTTCTCGTGCAAGCTCCATCTAAGCATCTAACGACCTGAAAGGCATGTAGTAATGAGTCAACAACAACGTTGAGCGAGTTCACAGTTGGTGTTCATTTTAAAGTTGTTCCAAAAACCATATGTTCATTCGTAAACCATGAGTTAACCAATTCATTGTTTCCCAAACCATAACCAGTGGGGGCTACCCCATGTTAACTACTAGACCCGTTACCATATCGACAACTGACTGGAGTCATGTTTATGTGCCCTGCGTCAATATCTATCATCATTGACTAAGTGCTCATATCCATTAGTCCACTCCCGTCCTCTGCGGCACAGTGTAAGGCTTGTCAAACCTAATAGTGCTATTTAACTAATGACCCGCTCGCCATTGGCCCGGCGATTAAGTCGATATAAAAATGAGGGACTTCATGATAGAGTTTAGTCTAGTAAGTTATATGTCGTCATCCTTCCTACGTAGGATGGAGGTACGTATTCTACACAAGGAGAATACGCAGGTGCAATGTTGTCATCCTTCCCATGGAGGATGGAGGTACATATCCTACCCAAGGATAATATGCAGGTTTAATTTTAGTTCCTTAACCCATTCCCAAACCACCGGGAATCCCATGCCTGGTAGAAAGTGTGAACTCACCTTAGGTTAGCTCGGCAGATAAATGGAAAGGTCACTTGAGCTATATGTGGTCAACCACGTCCTAACATGGTTACCATACAAGTCATGTCTAGGTTCAAGTAGTGCACATAAGTTTACACATAAGCTAACATGTTACGAACACGTAATTATCATGGCAAACACGTAAGACCACATTCAACATGTTAACAGTCAAGTATACATCATATCCAAACTTGTGCGACTCAAATGATTGGGCTCGCACAAGTTCAATGGCCCAACATCTTGTGCGATTCAATAATTGAAGCCCAATAATATTCGGCCCAACCTGTTATGCGTCCAGCACAATCTTGTGCGACTCACAACCGGTTGTGCGACTGGAACAAACCCGGCCCAATAACATAAGTAACCCAATATTATCAACTTGTGTGGTCCATTTAACCTTGTGCGACCCGGATTAACTTGTACAATTACAAATATCTTGTGCGACTGAGTTTTGGGCTTTAAGGCCCAATAACATGATAAGGTTCAAACAGATGTGTGTGTGGCCCAAGACTTGTGCGATCGGAACTACCTTGTGCGATCCACATGTCTTGTGCGATCATGCATTTTCTAAGTTATACTCTGTGCTTAAACAATTGAACCCAAACACATCTTGTGCGACCAGCCTTGTGCGACTGGCTTGTGTGATCGGTTTTAACATTCCTTAATTCTTGCAATTTAGTTACAATCATTCAACAGTTTCCAATTTCCATTCGATTAATCCATGCTAACAGTTTCCAATTATACAATATTCAATCAAACCAACTGATTTACCAATTAATTTGTATGAACCCCTATTAAACATATAACAAATCATCATCATCATCATCACATCGAATCAAATAACATGATTAACATCAAGATCCTTAATTCATCATCCAATAGCTCAAGCCAAATCTTATATTCCATCCGAATCCAAACACATATGGCCGATTACATTCATTCGGTTCTAGATCATTATTATCATCACATGATTATCAAACCCTATATTGAACAAACATATTACACATGTGAGCCGATTTACATGAACACAAAGCCTCAACAGTTTATATCATGATCAATCATATATCATTCTTAAATCATTATGTAGGAACATATAAATCACAATACCATAATCATGAAACACTAACCGGATTGTGGCCGTCGGCTTCGAGAGAGGGGAGAGAGATTTAGGATTTGCTAAACTTTGTGTGTTTTGACAAAGTTTGGGATTTATGCTAGCACCCTAGGTATTATGCGAGCTAAGAGAGTGGGCCGAACCTTTCATGGGCTGCCCTTGGGTTTCGAGTACAAAGAGTGTGGCCCGAATGACCTTGTACGATTGGACTAGTGTTGTGCGATTACATTATATACATACATTACACACATTCACATAACATGTAACATTTATTCATTAAAATCAACATATCAATTAGTCACATAGAGTTCATACACGTTACATCAAACACAAGGATAGGTTTTGAAATACGAATTGTCACAAGAGCACCACAATTGAGCCGAGATTGTGAAGACTTTTGAAGACCACTTTTTGACTATGTGATTTTTGTACATTGACAGACTTATTGGACAAGGGTAGTGTGACCGTGTGTCCCTTTTGATGTGATACACCTTGTAAACAATGTAACAGTGGTCAATAATTAATGAAAGCTCAATCGTCATGTTCTCACTAAACACATTGTCGGGTTACTTGCTCATGTTGTGATTGTGTCGTTGCATGATTGCTTGATATGATGATTGATTATGTGTATGTACATACGAACTCTAGACAACTATATACATTTATCTAACGAATAAGACCTGACCTATCCGATCTTCTTCTTAGAAGATGCCTCCTCGAGGGAACACTCAACTGCCCACGACCAAGGCAGAATTACAAGAGCGCATCTCACAGGCCATCGCACAGCACGAGGCCCTTCGCTCCAAACACAGCGGAGGTACCTTAGGGAATAACCCACCTAACGGTAATGTTTAAGTCACCTAAGACACATTACAATACGTTTGGACATTTCCGAGCGTGCTCTGCTAATGCTTTCTGTGAATGATGCTGCTTGGGTTGCAGGCTATTCCTACAAGCAGTTTTTGGACTATAAGCCTCTGAACTTCGACGTCACTGGAGGTGCCGTAGCTTTTTTGAAATGGGTTGAGTATACGGATTCTGTTATGCGAATGAGAAATTGTACTCCAGAGCAACAAGTCACGTACATTTCTGGACTGTTTCTAGATGGGGCTGTGTCATGGTGGAACCTTCAGGTTCTGATGTTGGGCGAGGCTTCTGCTATGCTTTGACATGGAATGAGCTGAAAGAATTGATGCGTAGTAAGTATTGTTCTCAGGCGGAAATCCAGAAGCTGGAAATTGAATTCTGGAACTTGAAGATGGAAGGTCCAAAGGTGGCGGAATATGTGAAGAGACTTCATGATTTGTCGTGAATTGTTCCATATCTGGTGGAACCAGAGTTTAAGAGGATAAAACGATTCATCTGGGGATTGGCGCCTCAGATTCTGAGCTTGATGACAGCATCAAAGCCTCCAACATTTATCGATGCGATTGACTTAAGTGTGGCGCTCACCAAAGAAGCGATTAGATTGGGAAAATTTTCAACCTCTGAAGAGAAGAAGGAGACTCATGCGGAGTCATCTGGGAAGAACAAAAGGAAGCTCACTGATTTCCAAAAGGGTACTCGGGCGAATAACAACAGCAATGCCAAAAAGGGAAAAGGGTACATGGGTAACCTACCTAAGTGCGATAATTGTCGGCGTCATCATACCGGGCGATGTAGATATGGAGAATGTGATAGCTATGGCAAAGTGGGGCATGCCAAGGAGACGTGTTGGCACGGCGCCGGACATGGAAATGAAGGTCAAGATGATAGCGGAAATCGCGGAGGAAGCAACAACAACGTCCATCAGGGTGGAAACAGTAATGATCGAAAACAAGGTCAAGGTTATTTTAACTGTGGTGGCATAGGGCATTTCAGGAAGGTTTACTTGGGGACTGAGCCGAGATGTGATGAGTGCAAGTTTCACCATGAAGGTCGATGTCTGAGGCCTTGGTGCGATAGGTGCGGAAAGGAAGGACACGACAAGGATGCCTGTTAGGCGAAGTATCCCAAACAAGGAGGAAATGATGACGACAACCAAGATGAAAACTATAATGGTAGAGTTCCAGGTTGCTTCAAATGTGGGGACGTGGGGCACTTTAGGAAAAATTGCCCTAAGAATAACCAAGATCATGGAAAAGTGTTCAACATTGGAGCTAGGGAAGCTCGCCAGGATCCAATCGTAGTTACTGGTATGTTCCCTATTAATCAACACTTTGCATCTGTGCTATTAGATACCGGTGCCGACTATAGTTTCGTATCTCTAGAGTTTAAGAATGTCCATGGTTTAGTAGCAAGTAAGTTAGATATCCCGTACTCGATAGAACTAGCTAATGGGAAGTTAGTAGAAGCCAACAAAGTGATTAGAGGCTGTGTGATAGAGCTGGGAGAGCATGAGTTTTCGATAGATCTTCTGCCAGTTGAACCAGGAAGCTTCGACGTCGTGGTTGGGATGGATTGGTTGTCGAGTAATCGAGCTGAGATTGTATGCCATGAGAAGGTCATCCGTATCCCGATAGCGAATGAAGAGACGATCGTGATTCATGGGGAGAAGCAGGATACACCTCTACGCATTATCAGTTGTTTGAAGGCACAAAAGTTTTTACGTAAAGGATGTGTTGCCTTCTTAGCTCATGTCATGGACAAAGAAGCTGAAGAACCAAAGCTCGAAGATATCCCTGTGGTAAGGGAATATCCTGGAGTCTTTCCCGAAGACTTTCCAGGATTACCTCCTCAACGACAAGTCGAGTTCCGCATTGAATTGGTTCCAGGCGCCGCGCCTGTAGCCAAGGCACCTTATCGACTTGCGCCTTCAGAGATGCAAGAGTTGTCAGCGCAGCTTCAGGAGTTGCTAGATAAGGGATTTATAAGGCCAAGCTTCTCGCCTTGGGGAGCCCCAGTTATGTTCGTCAAGAAGAAGGATGGTAGTATTCGAATATGCATCGACTACCGTGTAACATTCCCAAAATTTTTATAAAATATATAAAAACTTATGTTATTAAAAAGATGCATCATGGGTAAATTGACCAATGGAAATATGAGATATTTTGGGAAAGCGTAGGAACCATTTAATAACTAAATTATAAAAATACATTATTTTTGAACTTACTCCATTTTTAATAAAACTTGGTTCAAAATATAGATACGAATATTCTTGTTCTAAATGACATATTTATTGTTTTATAAAACGTCATATTTTTGAAATTATACGCGCCAATTGAGTGAAATAGTTAAACTAATTATAAATATATATATTAATAATAATAATAATAATAAATAATCATCATCTTTATCCACGTATGGAATAAATATCTCACAATTGAAAATGCATAAGAATTGTAAAGTTCTATACGTAAGAAAAAGGAATTAATAAGGGAGGATGCGTGGCTTGATTGGAAGGCAACAGATCATCATATTGTGTGAAGTTTAGGCTCACCAAATGGTATATATAGAAGCATGGAATACTTAGTAAGAGCTCACAATTTTTCTTCATACCTCTCGCTATTTTATATGCTCATATGCATATCTTTATTTTTAGTAATAAACCAATAATAATAATAATGCCCTGCCCCATTTTAAGTATTGTAGCCCCTGATCACTGATACCCTGTCCAAGTGACAGAGGGCCCCGTAACGTATGTCAAGGCTCTGCCTAAATTCGTTGGGGTTCTGTCTCGTGACGTAGGGATAAAATGAAATTGGGTTACTATACTTAATGTGAGTACAATATATATTCTATTAAATAATCCAGGAGTTATACCAAGATATATCAACCCTCCAAAATATTTCTGACACCCCTAATATATTTAGAATATCCCTATATGTTTTTAAATACACCCCGTATGTGAAAACCAAGCCCGAAATACAATATAGCATTATAAATAATTAAAAACAAGAAATATTAAGTTGAGGCGGGCCGCGTAGAACCCACCCCAACCTTACGCGGGCGGTATGAAGGTTGAAACCTAATCTCATTGATTACTTTAGTTCAGGCGGGCCGCATAAGACCCTTGATTAGTTTACGCGGGCCGCGAGAGACTAAAAAGGTGGCGCAGCCCGGTGCGGCCACGTGGCCCAACACCCGACTAAGCTAGTGTCGACTCAGCACAGCTACTCGTTGAGCCAGGTTTGACGCGGGCCGCGTAAGCTTTGTGCTTATATTACGCGGGCCGCGAGAGACCCAGGTTCAGCAACTATATAAGAAGGCCATCGGATTCAACCAAATTTCGTTCACAATTCATTCTCAATCTCAAAATTCTGAATTAGAGTTATTATACTCGGGTATTATACCCCTAATTAGCGAGGTTCGGCTCCGTTGTAAGTATTATAACCCCAGTTTCGTATTAGATACACTGCCCGATTGATTTAGGGTTCCGTAACAACTGTCGTGGTTCTGCCCGACGTAGTTGTTGGAATACCGTCTCGGGGAGGGTATCATTATTATTTTCAAAGGGTTATGATACTAACCTATGTACATTTGTGTAAATTATAGATTAATCCCAGGAAACCCTTACGCAAAGTCTAAGATAGCAATGTGAGTTTATCCTCTTTTTGTTAACCTTTTTGGAATGTTTTACAAAACCTTAATTATTTTACAATGTGATTAAGCGGTGATTGAGTCTTTATAGTTCTTCAATTACTGCCGGTATATTGGGGGTTTTGTATACAAAATATACTACTGCGTGTAGTAAGTCGGGGATGACAGTACGTTACCATTGGACGACGAGTTAGCCAATGTGTAATATGACCCACAAGTCAGGATTGACAGTACTGAATGAGTAATTGTGTAGAAATAAACAATGTGATCGCTCTCAATATTGTTTTAATTGATAAAATGTTTCTTGATTAAAATGGGATTCACTCACCAGTATTTCCCACTGACAAATGTTTTTAAACACGTGTTTCAGGTAACACAATGTGAAAGCCAAGTAGTAAAAAGCCAGCTCGAGAGCACTGACGGCTTGGAAAAATTGTGGCTATAAAAGTTATCTAAAATACGATGTTTAAATTCAATAAAGTAGGGTTTATCCCTATAACCATGTTGTAATAAGAAACTTGGGTTTTACCCATATGATTATAAATTTAAAAATATGGTGGTTTTACTCTGATAAAATATTTCCTAACTACGGTCCTGATGTAATTTCCGCTGCCAAATTAATAAACTGATACCACCACAAATGAATGTTCGTGACCGCCGGTTCCCGGGACAGATAAGGGGGCGAGGGTTGTGACAGAAGGTGGTATCAGAGCCTAGCCACTGGTTCAAGCCAAAGAAGTGTTCTGCTGACACTTAAGTTTTAAATTCTGTGTTAGGAAATAACTTATGTGATTATGTGTTTTATATTATTTGACTATTTGTTAGTTTACAGTATAGGTTAACAAAGAATTTTGGACATCTATCATAAATTAGATAGTTCACCAAAAGATAAGGGAACCTCATTTCAACCAAATCCCTCAGGATACTCATCAGATACTAAGGAAGGAATATTTATTCGTAAGGCACTGTCTAAGAAACCATTTACCACTAAGAAGAGAAGTTGGATTATTAGCAAAAGTCGAGAGAAAATAAAGAAGTCACAACAAAAGGGAGCGATAATCAATCAGGAAATAAATGCACAAACTCAGGAAGCAGACAATAACCCACTAGGGAAAAATGAATTAGATGAACAATGGGTAAATCTCCATATGTTAGCCACTATAGCAGTAAATGCTAACTTATATTATTAGTTGAACGGCCAAATCAGTACCAGCACCCATGCCACCTATGAGCTAGAAACTTTAAAGGAATTTTTCCCATTAGATAACAACTTAGTAGAGACAGGAGATAGAATAAACCTTATATAAAAGCATGTTGAGCATAATACTTCTATAACTTAGATAGACTAAAATAAGTTACGGATGCATAATCATTAGTATATTTTGAATTCCAGTTGTAATTTGTAATATATATATATATATATATATAAGTCGCCATGTTCACCGTTTTTAATCAATCTATTTTTATGATTATACCCAAATGTTTGTACTAGAAATTTGTCTATACCACCCACTCAAATAATATCATAATATACATCAAATTAAGTTAGTTATTAATAAAGCAGTCATGTTTATGATTCTCTTTTGGAACCAATCATTTACTTTGATTTAAAATACATATTGAAATATATGGTATAAAGCTTTAAAACTTTGTGGTTTTAATAATATTATTTCAAAATAATTTATAAATAAAATCGAAGCTATTAAATTAACCGAAAGGATTTTAAGAATAAAAATTTTAAAAGATTGTTTTAGTGAATCTAGCCAAAGCAAGTTTTGAAACCCAGGTGTACCAATTTACCACTCCATTTTATCCTTTCTGGTTTATAACTAGTTGACCATAAGACTTCATACTTTCATAATTTTGTGAAATAATTAATGTTGGGATTACTTAAAGGTTTCTATTAAAATACTTAGTAATAAAATAAATGGTTAAATGAATATGATGGATATTCATAATTAAATAAAATCATTTAAATTTTTTAGAGATTTGGGTTGGTTGGACTACGTAGAAAAGGCCTAACTAAACGATGAAAGCATTTCTATGGATCTTTAATAATAAGGTATGCCTAGAATAGGTCTTATGCATGAAAATAGTTAATATAAGATTATAAGATTAACCAGCCATATTAGTTATATGATTGTGTATCTTAAATTATAAAGAAAAGTATTTGAGTCAGCTGGCTGATGTATAATAGTTAAATAATACAATATTAGTAAATGAGTAGAGTTGATAAATTGGATGTTAAACTTACCCTAAGTAGTTGCGAAGTTCTCATACTTAAAAAAAATTGATTTTGGTTTGTATATTAGCACATGGTTTGTTGGTTTGCCTAAAACCATAAATTAATTATTTTTATTAAGATGTTCTTTCTCAAAATAATTTATTAGTTTAAACTTAAATTTATTTTGTAGTACATCTTTGGAGTATCTTTAACGAAATACTTGAGGGAAATATTCATTTTTCAAACAGGTGTTAAAGTTTAACCAAAGATAGAAATCCACTAGTACATATGGGTATCTATCCTACACGATTTTCGGTTGGAAAATAATTTGATATCTAAAATCTAATATAAAATTTTTCAAATATTCGACTCGTATAGTAAGTCAAATACATTTTTTCGACTTATATATTACACTTATAATCTTATAACCCATAATATTTGAGTTCATCCGTACCTTTTATATTATTAGTATAATGATAAAACATTTTACAATGATATATGAATAGTATATTTTACTATAAGATAGTACAGTAAGTAAAAGATATATTTTATATCTAAAATTTTAATAAAATATCATGGTGTAATAAATTCTAATAAGTGTAATATAGTATATAGAATAGTATATGCACTTATGTTATAAGTCCGTCGCGGGTTTATTAAAATGTAACAAGGCTATTAGATCTTTTTACTAGAATATGTATATAAATCCTATCTTCTCATAAGTATAAGTATATTATACTATACGAAAATAATATACTGTATATTTTTTATCCTTGCACATTTACTTATGGTAGAAAAAAAAGGATTAGATAATTAAATTTTTAGAAGTAAGGATATTGCAACAGTGAAAATATCTTTTCTTATCCTACTTAAATCAATAATTTAGTATCTATTTATTTATTTTAACCTGGCACGTTAAAATGTTCCTAAACATTCATTTTTTTTCTCACACTAGAATTAAAAAAAATAAAAAAAAATGGATGCCCCACATAAGAATAGTTGACTCAAATGTGTGTTTAGTACTTTTGTCCTTTATATATAACTTTATTTAAAATTCAGATTACAATCTTAATATTGTAATATCTTTAAATAAATTACTATTAATATTGTATGGAATATACATACATATTTCAATACATGTATATTACTCAAATATATTTAGAATCAATTTTTGAAACGTCGAACTTTGTATTACTTACCATGTTATGTGTTTTAAGTTTATACTATATATTAATATTTAATTATATATATATATATATATATATATATATATATATATCTGCTATATTGTTATAAATTACAGAAAGTAATTTATGTATAGTATATATATCTCTAGGTAACCCATAAATACAATGTCATGAGTCACATATGCACATATTCTTCTAAATAATGCCTCTCAATCTTAAATATATATTATAATTGATTCTTATAAAGGAAAAGGGCAGGAATGTGATAATTGGAATAAATATATAGATGGTTACTTGAGGAGAAATTATTAAGGTAATATAAATAGTGAGTCTGGTATAGTTTAACCCATTAGTTAGAAATGAAATTGTTCTTATGAGTCCAGAAAATTTATATTTTGAGTAATTTATTTCCCTAAACTTTTAATTCCAAAATATTATATTTGACAGAAATTTATTTCAATATACTACCTTTATAAAAGGATAAAATAAAGTCAAGGACATAAGCTTGATGAATGGTACCATCTAATGTATAGTTATTATTTTATATATGTGTGTGTATATTCCGTAAGTTTAATATTAACTAGAAATTTGAAATTTTATACACATATATGCATATACCCAATAGAATTTCTTGATGGTATACCTAATATAATATCTTCTGTGAGATAAACATAAGAAGAAATGTCATTAGTAATTCATATGAAAATATGAAGTTATTATAAGAATAAACCATGAAACCTACTATGTTTTAAAATGCCATCTGTCTCAATAAAATATTCCTTGTGACGGAATCTAATAAAATTAGCTATAAGCATACTCTTCACATTTAACCTAACTATAGTATCAATGGAGACAATTATTTTCAAGCAAAAGAAAAACCACAACCATAATAATATCTATGCTTAAATGAAAGAGTTAGGATATTGATATTCACTGGTAACAACCAGGACGGTATTTAGACTTGAACCTAAGAAGAATGCCTTAGTATAAAGCTTCGAGATAAGCTAATTACTTGCATAGATAAAGTGTGATGGTTATTGGGATTCCGTGAGGATAATGACTAGAACAGTGCAAGTATGATAACTAAGCAATAACACCTGGCCACTGTTATTTCTTGTTTATTAGTACTACTCGGTTCTAGAATATGATCCATCATGAGAATACTGATTTCCTTGTTTCTTGATGCAAACTATAATAAACAATGTACTTTCAAAATCCTGATTTGAGAGAAGTCTATGGGAAATACCATGATAATTACATCTCCGGCAAAACTGAGTATGGTGCGGTAGACTCTCCAGCTTGTCCGGGTGAGATGGGGTTACCTCTCCGGCAAGACCGGGTGAGATGGGGTATATGTTATAATAATAGAATTCCCTAAATAGTACCATGACCTGATGTCTGACTTGTGAATCTGTTAAATACATTGACATTATGGATAGTGTGCATATTACAATATCTGAAATATTATATAGATATATATGTCTATGAGGAAATCCAAGGACCATATTGATTGACAATTAGGAATAAATCATGAACCGGTGTGTCAATTGTGACAACTCGAAATTTAGAACCTTTCGTTGTACGCTTGAACACTAAGTGACTAACTAATTTGATGATTTAATGAATGATAAGTGAACCTTTTATATGATTATGTGTTATGTTATATGTATGCTTGTGTGTATAGTATGTGTATGATTAAGTGAGCCGAGAACCAAGAACCCGACTCGAGACCATGTGGTCTCGAGTGAACAGTAACATATGGGCCGGTTGGGCCACACACACACACTTAGCTTATTTCGAAAACCCATTAGGGTGCACCACTTGAAGCTAGTATATATGTTATGCACCTAGCCATCTTTGCCATTTTCTTGGACAACACACACACTCCCCTACTCTCTCTCTAGAAACCATAAAACCCTAAGCCACAACATTCTTCTCCTTCTTCTCGGATTCAAACCGGTGACCACTAGGAGCTCTCGGATCGACTCCCACACGCACCCGTTTAGAAGCTTCATACTCACCTTTGAAACTCATCAACCGGTTAGTGATTTTATGATGTTTGTTGTTGTTAAATGATAGTGTGAATGATATGATTTAACTAGTGTAGTTGTATGCTTGATGATGTTTTGTGAATCGGATGTGTGTGATGTTGATAATCGGCAAACATGTTTTAATTTCGGATATGTTGCTATAGAGCTCATGATATCTTGTATCGAAATGCGATCCAAATCATTAAATGTGGATGTTCATAAAACCGGCTTGCATATGTGTAGTACCATGCTAATCGGATTAGTATAGAGTTGATTCTTTAGATGTTATGCGATGATTTGAAACCGTTAGATGACTATGTTCAAGTGTGTTGATTTGTTGCTCATGATTATGTTGTGATTAATGATAAAAACCCGGAAATAAGATGAACAAGTTTGAATAAGCAATATGAACATGACTTGAATAAATGAAGAACAACTTGAATGTGATATGAACATGTTTTGGATATTTGAAATTGCTATGTTTGATCCATTTTAGTAAGTTGCTAGACAAGAAAACATGTTTAAGTGGATGGTACAAACTGTTACATGAAATCGGTTTTCCATTGGATAGTACAACTGTGCAGAATCAGCTTATGTCCAGTCGAGACCTTCGGTTGCGACTCGAGACCACCGCATGATGAGTCGAAATCCCCCAGTTGCGACATCGGTTGCGAGTCGCAAACGCCTGGTTGCGACTCGAAACCACACTTAATCAGCACACAAACCCTATGACTCGAAACCACGGTTACGAGTCCTGTTGCGACTCGAGACCAAAACAGCATGAACCGAGACCATGATTACGAGTCCGGTTGCGACTCGAGACCGTGACCATGATAACTCGAGACCGCAGTTTGCGACTCGGGTTGCGAGTCGAGAACGCCTGGTTGCGACTCGAGACTATACGCATGTACACGCTGTTTGGACTTTCGGACTTAAATAATTGGGCCGGACCTTTGGGCCTAATGCATGGACCTTATACGTGCTGTTGTTTATGAATGATTATTTGGGCTGCCATGGACGAACTTGCATGCAATGTGCTAGCATACGTGTAGAACATACGTGCAATACGTGGTTTGAACCTGACTTGTATGATACAACTATGATAGGACGCGAGTGACCACAATATTGCTTGTTTGACTTTTCTGTGTATCTACCGAGCAAACCAAGGTGAGTTCACACCCTCTACAAAGCATGGGATTCCCTGGGTTGGGAATGGGGTTAAGGAATGTGAATTCCTCGTCCTCCTTGGGTAGGATAGCAATGGTTCAGGAATGAAATTCCTCGTCCTCACGGACAGATAACTCGTACTAGACCAAAACTCTATCACGAAGTCCCTCATTTTTATATCGACTTAATCGCCGGGCCAATGGCGAGCGGGTCATTAGTTAGATAGCGCTATTTAGGTCTGACAAACCTCACACCGTGCCGCAGAGGACGGGCGTGAACTAATGGATCTGGGGCACGTCAATGATGATAGACATTGACAGTTTCAGGGCACTTAAACATGACTACAGTCAGCAGTCGATATGGTAACGAGTCTAGTGTATACATGGGGTAGCCCCCACGGCCGAAATGCCAGATAACTAACACGGGGTAGCCCCCACGGCTGGATTGCCAGAATAACCGGGAATAAACAAGTCACGTTTTTAACTATGGGGTAACCCCCACGGCAGGATGCCAGATAAAGGAAACTGTTTTCGAAACAACTTAAAACGAACACCCAACCGTGAACTCACTCAACTTGTTGTTGACTCGTTACTACATGCTTTGCAGGTCCTTAGGTTCTTAGCTGGAACTTGCATGGAGGAGGATCGTTGTGGGACATGGACGACTGTGTGCCATGTTAAACTTTGAAACAATTAAACTTATGTTTTGATTTAAGACTTATGCTTCCGCTTGCAACTTAACTATGTTTTGTTAAACACCAATTGTATTGGTTGAACTTTTATAACTATGTGATTGCTTGTTCAATATGATTGGTGGCTGGATCCTGGTCAGTCACGCCTCCAAGCGGTAGTACTCCGCAGGTGGATTTCGGGGGTGTGACAGATTGGTATCAGAGCCATTGGTTATAGAGAACTTGGTTTTAATAAAGGGGAAAACGTTTTTGTTATAACCAGACTATAACCTGTACAGTGCTCAACGGTCCACAACGATGCTTCACTCCACATGCAAGGCTCGACATTCTAGGTGATATGATCTGTGTATATATTGCCTACTTGTTAGTTACATAGTACATTGCTTATGGTATGCTTGGTTAGTATAACTACTGTTGCTTGAACACGTGCGCGCTTACTCTATTTTATCGTCGTACGTTCGCGAACCCCTCTCACCCACGTTCTTCTTGAAATGAAGATCATGTCTGGACGCGTTAACCTAACACAAGCCCAGTTGACGGCTCTGATCAACGAATGAGTTGCCGCAGCACTTGCAGCTGCACACGCAGGAGGTATATCCTGCAGTCCGAACTCATTCTAGGATCTTTAGGATTCCACTCTCGTGAACCAACCTTTGTGTTAAACTCTGTCTTTTCTTTCACCTACGATAGGTCAGCATGTTCAGCCACCCGTGTGTACCTTTAAGACTTTCATGGACTGCCGACCAACTACTTTTAGCGGCACTGAAGGAGCAGTAGGTCTCCTACACTGGTTTGAGAAACTAGAATCTGTGTTCGAAATGTGTGAATGCCCTGAGGCGCGCAGGGTGAAGTATGCTACTGGTACTCTCGAGGGTTTAGCCCTCACATGGTGGAACGCTCAGGTTCAGATGCTAGGGTTGGTTGCTGCCAACGCCACCCCATGGGAAAATTTTAAAGAGATGATCAAGGAGGAATACTGCAGTCGTGATGAGATTCACAAACTAGAAGTGGAGTTCTTCAACCTCAAGATGACGGGGTCGGAAATTGAAGCTTATGTGAAAAGGTCGAACGAACTGGCAATTCTGTGCCCTACTATGGTGGATCCTCCCATCAAACGCATCGAACTATTTCTTCAGGGCTTAGTGCCGGAGATCCAAAGTCATGTGACTTCAGCGAACCTTGCCACCTACCAGCAAACTGTTCAGTTGGCTCACCGTCTCACGGACCAGGCGGTGGAGCAGAACAAGTTACCAAAACGCATAGGCGCTGCAACTACTTCTGGTACCTCTAGTGACAACAAACGGAAATGGGATGGAACTTCGAGTAAGGGTTCGACTTCTGTCCAGTCCCAGTCTCAGCAGAGAAGGACTGACGACCACAAGAGCCCCAATCAGCAATCGTCTGGTGGTCAAAGTCATGGTGGGTACAAAGGAAATCACCCCAAATGCAATCGCTGCAGCCTGCACCACAGCGGGCCATGCACCAGGGGCAACTGTCATCGGTGCAACAAGCCTGGTCACGCTGCAAAGGATTGCAGGAGCTTATACCCCGCCAATCAGAATCGTCAGCAAGCTCAACAGAACCAGCGCCAGCAGCAGCAGCAAGGTGATAACAAAGGGTGCTTTCAGTGCGGAGCTGAGGGCCACTTCAAGAGAGACTGCCCCCAACTGAACAGGAACCAGAACAACAACAACAACAATAACAACAATCAAGGGAATGGTAACAATGGGAACAACAACAACAATGGCGCCAGGGGGCGGGTGTTTGTGATTGGCCAAGGTGAAGCAAGGAATGACCCCAACGTTGTGGCGGGTAAGTTCCTTCTCGACGACTTTTATGTTTCAGTTTTATTTGATTCGGGTGCCGATACTAGCTACATGTCACTAGAAGTTAGTCGAATGCTTAAGCGTATTCCAACACCCTTGAACAACAAGCACACCGTAGAGCTAGCAAATGGTAAGAGTTTAGAAGCCACACACGTAGTCAAGGGTTGTAAACTTATTCTCGCTGACCAGACCTTCTCTATCGACCTCATTCCTATTGTCTTGGGTAGTTTCGACGTTGTCATTGGGATGGATTGGTTATCCCAACACCGAGCAGAGATTCTTTGCAACGAGAAGGTTGTCCGTATTCCAGGTCCCGGTGGTGAACCTCTCATGATTCATGGCGACAAGAGGAGTGCTGTTGAGAACGTCATTTCTCTCCTTAAGGCCCAAAAGTGCTTGCGAAAGGGCCACACTGCCATTTTGGCTCTCGTTACTGACACCTCAGAAAAAGAGAAGAAGATAGAAGATTTTCCAGTGGTACGCGATTATCCAGAGGTATTTCCTGTGGAATTACCTGGTCTTCCGCCTCATCGCCAAGTTGAGTTTCAGATCGAACTAGCTCCTGGAGCTGCGCCCATAGCCCGTGCACCTTATCGTTTAGCCCCATCAGAGTTGAAAGAACTCTCCACGCAACTACAAGAACTCTTGGATAAAGGGTTTTATTCGTCCTAGCTCATCGCCCTGGGGAGCTCCAGTATTATTTGTAAAGAAGAAGGACGGTACTTTCAGAATGTGCATCGACTACCGGGAACTCAACAAGGTGACGGTGAAGAACCGTTATCCTCTACCGCGTATCGACGACTTGTTCGACCAGCTGCAAGGGTCGAGCTACTATTCGAAGATCGATTTGAGATCGGGTTATCACCAACTGAGAGTCCGAGAAGAGGACATCTCCAAAACAGCTTTCAGAACTCGATACGGGCACTATGAGTTTTTGGTCATGCCTTTTGGGATGACAAACGCACCTGCGGTTTTCATGGACTTAATGAACCGAGTGTGCAAGCCTTACCTGGACAAGTTCGTTATAGTCTTCATCGACGACATCCTGATCTATTCCAAGAGTCAGGAGGAACACGAGCAGCATCTTCGACTTATTCTGGAACTCCTTCGAACAGAACAGCTTTATGCAAAGTTCTCGAAATGCGACTTCTGGCTTCGAGAAGTCCATTTCCTGGGCCACGTGGTAAACAAGGATGGGATTCACGTTAATCCATCCAAGATAGACTCGATTAAGAACTGGCCTGCACCTCGTACACCAAAGGAAATTCGCCAATTCTTGGGTTTGGCGGGATACTACCGGAGATTCATAAAGGATTTTTCTAAGATTGCACAGCCTCTCACCTCACTAACGCAGAAGGGCGTTGTTTATCGCTGGGGAAACGCACAGGAGTTGGCATTTCAGCACCTAAAGGATAGACTTTATAGCGCACCTATCCTTTCCTTGCCGGAAGGCACCGACGACTTTGTGGTTTACTGCGACGCATCAATTCAGGGTCTTGGTTGCGTGTTGATGCAACGAGATAAAGTTATAGCCTACGCCTCACGCCAACTCAAGGTTCATGAAAAGAACTACACTACGCACGACCTAGAGCTGGGAGCTGTTGTTTTTGCACTTAAATTATGGCGGCATTACCTGTATGGTGCCAAGTGCGCCATCTACACCGACCACAGGAGCCTCGAGCATATCTTCAAGCAGAAAGAACTGAATATGCGGCAACGACGATGGGTCGAACTACTGAATGATTACGAGTGCTCAATCAGGTATCACCCGGGCAAGGCCAATGTTGTGGCTGACGCCCTCAGTCGGAAGGACACTGTGCCTAAGCGCGTACGAGCTCTACAACTCACGATCCACTCTAGCCTCCCTTCCCAAATACGAGCTGCTCAGATAGAAGCACTGAAACCAGAAAACGTCAGGGCTGAAGCCCTACGCGGATCAAGGCAACGATTAGAACAGAAGGAAGACGGTGCTTACTATGTGACGGGACGCGTTTGGGTCCCACTCTATGGCAACCTACGAGAGCTTGTGATGGATGAAGCACACAAGTCTCGCTACTCAGTACACCCTGGATCAGATAAGATGTATCATGATATCAAAACTACGTATTGGTGGCCTAGCATGAAGGCTCACATAGCGACCTACGTCAGCAAGTGTTTGACTTGTGCGAGAGTCAAGTCCGAATACCAGAAACCATCAGGCCTGCTCCAACAACCCGAGATACCTCAATGGAAATGGGAGCAAATTTCCATGGATTTTGTCACTGGCCTACCTAGATCCCAGCGCGGGAATGATACTATTTGGGTGATCGTGGATCGACTCACAAAGTCTGCACACTTCCTGGCTATCAAGGAAACAGATAAATTCTCCACTCTTGCAGAGATATACCTCAAGGAAGTTGTTTCGAGGCACGGGGTGCCCACCTCCATTATCTCGGATCGAGATGCACGTTTTACTTCAGAGCTGTGGCAAGCAATGCACAAATCCTTCGGCTCACGATTAGACATGAGCACAGCGTACCACCCTCAGACGGACGGGCAGTCCGAGCGCACCATTCAAACCTTAGAAGACATGCTTCGTGCATGTGTAATCGACTTTGGCAACCGCTGGGAAAAGCATCTGCCACTTGTGGAATTCTCGTACAATAACAGCTACCACGCCAGCATTAAAGCTGCTCCATTTGAGGCATTGTACGGACGTAAATGCCGGTCACCTCTTTGCTGGGCAGAGGTGGGAGATAGTCAGATCACTGGTCCAGAATACGTGGTAGACACGACCGAACAAATTGCTCAAATACGAAAACGCATGACGGCAGCTCGCGAACGTCAGAAAGTTTACGCCGACATGGGCAGGAAACCGCTTGAGCTCCAGGTTGGGGAGCAGGTACTACTCAAAGTTTCACCCTGGAAGGGTGTGGTTCGTTTTGGTAAACGCGGTAAACTTAACCCACGATACGTTGGACCTTTCGAGGTCATTGAGAAGATAGGCAGGGTGGCCTACAGACTAAACTTACCAGCGGAACTCGGTGCAGTTCACAACGTTTTTCACGTGTCGAATCTGAAGAAGTGTCCGTCAGACGAGACCCACGTAGTTCCTCTGAAGGAACTCACTATCGACGAACAGTTACGATTCGTCGAAGAACCAGTCGAAATCACGGACCGGGATGTTAAGGTCCTCAAGAGAACTAGAATACCTCTCGTTCGAGTTCGTTGGAACTCACGTCGCGGCCCAGAGTTCACCTGGGAGCGTGAAGATCAGATGAAACAAAAGTATCCCCAACTGTTCGCAAACAGTACACCCACTACTGAGGCCAAAGCTACGGAATTTCGGGACGAAATTCCAGATCAACGGGGGGTGGATGTGACACCCCAGGAAAACCATACAACTTAACTAGCTTCCTCAGTGAGTGCCTACCAAATTTCGGGACGAAATTTCTTTCAACTTGGGGATGATGTGACAACTCGAAATTTAGAACCTTTCGTTGTACGCTTGAACACTAAGTGACTAACTAATTTGATGATTTAATGAATGATAAGTGAACCTTTTATATGATTATGTGTTATGTTATATGTATGCTTGTGTGTATAGTATGTGTATCTCGAGACCATGTGGTCTCGAGTGAACAGTAACATATGGGCCGGTTGGGCCACACACACACACTTAGCTTATTTCGAAAACCCATTAGGGTGCACCACTTGAAGCTAGTATATATGTTATGCACCTAGCCATCTTTGCCATTTTCTTGGACAACACACACACTCCCCTACTCTCTCTCTAGAAACCATAAAACCCTAAGCCACAACATTCTTCTCCTTCTTCTCGGATTCAAACCGGTGACCACTAGGAGCTCTCGGATCGACTCCCACACGCACCCGTTTAGAAGCTTCATACTCACCTTTGAAACTCATCAACCGGTTAGTGATTTTATGATGTTTGTTGTTGTTAAATGATAGTGTGAATGATATGATTTAACTAGTGTAGTTGTATGCTTGATGATGTTTTGTGAATCGGATGTGTGTGATGTTGATAATCGGCAAACATGTTTTAATTTCGGATATGTTGCTATAGAGCTCATGATATCTTGTATCGAAATGCGATCCAAATCATTAAATGTGGATGTTCATAAAACCGGCTTGCATATGTGTAGTACCATGCTAATCGGATTAGTATAGAGTTGATTCTTTAGATGTTATGCGATGATTTGAAACCGTTAGATGACTATGTTCAAGTGTGTTGATTTGTTGCTCATGATTATGTTGTGATTAATGATAAAAACCCGGAAATAAGATGAACAAGTTTGAATAAGCAATATGAACATGACTTGAATAAATGAAGAACAACTTGAATGTGATATGAACATGTTTTGGATATTTGAAATTGCTATGTTTGATCCATTTTAGTAAGTTGCTAGACAAGAAAACATGTTTAAGTGGATGGTACAAACTGTTACATGAAATCGGTTTTCCATTGGATAGTACAACTGTGCAGAATCAGCTTATGTCCAGTCGAGACCTTCGGTTGCGACTCGAGACCACCGCATGATGAGTCGAAATCCCCCAGTTGCGACATCGGTTGCGAGTCGCAAACGCCTGGTTGCGACTCGAAACCACACTTAATCAGCACACAAACCCTATGACTCGAAACCACGGTTACGAGTCCTGTTGCGACTCGAGACCAAAACAGCATGAACCGAGACCATGATTACGAGTCCGGTTGCGACTCGAGACCGTGACCATGATAACTCGAGACCGCAGTTTGCGACTCGGGTTGCGAGTCGAGAACGCCTGGTTGCGACTCGAGACTATACGCATGTACACGCTGTTTGGACTTTCGGACTTAAATAATTGGGCCGGACCTTTGGGCCTAATGCATGGACCTTATACGTGCTGTTGTTTATGAATGATTATTTGGGCTGCCATGGATGAACTTGCATGCAATGTGCTAGCATACGTGTAGAACATACGTGCAATACGTGGTTTGAACCTGACTTGTATGATACAACTATGATAGGACGCGAGTGACCACAATATTGCTTGTTTGACTTTTCTGTGTATCTACCGAGCAAACCAAGGTGAGTTCACACCCTCTACAAAGCATGGGATTCCCTGGGTTGGGAATGGGGTTAAGGAATGTGAATTCCTCATCCTCCTTGGGTAGGACAGCAATGGTTCAGGAATGAAATTCCTCGTCCTCACGGACAGATAACTCGTACTAGACCAAAACTCTATCACGAAGTCCCTCATTTTTATATCGACTTAATCGCCGGGCCAATGGCGAGCGGGTCATTAGTTAGATAGCGCTATTTAGGTCTGACAAACCTCACACCGTGCCGCAGAGGACGGGCGTGAACTAATGGATCTGGGGCACGTCAATGATGATAGACATTGACAGTTTCAGGGCACTTAAACATGACTACAGTCAGCAGTCGATATGGTAACGAGTCTAGTGTATACATGGGGTAGCCCCCACGGCCGAAATGCCAGATAACTAACACGGGGTAGCCCCCACGGCTGGATTGCCAGAATAACCGGGAATAAACAAGTCACGTTTTTAACTATGGGGTAACCCCCACGGCAGGATGCCAGATAAAGGAAACTGTTTTCGAAACAACTTAAAACGAACACCCAACCGTGAACTCACTCAACTTGTTGTTGACTCGTTACTACATGCTTTGCAGGTCCTTAGGTTCTTAGCTGGAACTTGCATGGAGGAGGATCGTTGTGGGACATGGACGACTGTGTGCCATGTTAAACTTTGAAACAATTAAACTTATGTTTTGATTTAAGACTTATGCTTCCGCTTGCAACTTAACTATGTTTTGTTAAACACCAATTGTATTGGTTGAACTTTTATAACTATGTGATTGCTTGTTCAATATGATTGGTGGCTGGATCCTGGTCAGTCACGCCTCCAAGCGGTAGTACTCCGCAGGTGGATTTCGGGGGTGTGACATCAATGATAATTTTAGATTTATTTATTAGGAATCTCTCGTATACGTCTCTAAATTCCGATATCAAACACTATTTCGTTTGATCATCCGCCTCGAAATTCGTGCGACAAGATGAACGACAGGAACTCTTTAAGTTAGGACGTCATTGAAAGTTTAAGAATTCATCTTGCATTACCTTAGAGTATTGACGCATTTAGGAAACCTATGCTAAAACACGAAACATCTAAAAACATACGCTAACAGTAATGTTACTTTCATTCAGAACTCTTGAAAAGATAAGAATCTCAGAGAAAAGTTCTGGTCAAAGTAAAATAGAATTCAAAGCAAGGACCAGAATATACCTAGAAACTAAGTTAATTAAAAATATTCATCCATATTTCAGGGAATCTCGAGGACGAGATTTAAAATAAGGTGGGGAGGATGTAACATTCCCAAAATTTTTATAAAATATATAAAAACTTATGTTATTAAAAAGATGCATCATGGGTAAATTGACCAATGGAAATATGAGATATTTTGGGAAAGCGTAAGAACCATTTAATAACTAAATTATAAAAATACATTATTTTTGAACTTACTCCGTTTTTAATAAAACTTGGTTCAAAATATAGATACGAATATTCTTGTTCTAAATGACATATTTATTGTTTTATAAAACGTCATATATTTGAAATTATACGCGCCAATTGAGTGAAATAGTTAAACTAATTATAAATATATATATTAATAATAATAATAATAATAAATAATCATCATCTTTATCCACGTATGGAATAAATATCTCACAATTGAAAATGCATAAGAATTGTAAAGTTCTATACGTAAGAAAAAGGAATTAATAAGGGAGGATGCGTGGCTTGATTGGAAGGCAACAGATCATCATATTGCGTGAAGTTTAGGCTCACCAAATGGTATATATAGAAGCATGGAATACTTAGTAAGAGCTCCCAATTTTTATTCACACCTCTCGCTATTTTATATGCTCATATGCATATCTTTATTTTTAGTAATAAACCTATAATAATAATAATGCCCTGCCCCATTTTAAGTATTGTAGCCCCTGATCACTGATACCCTGTCCAAGTGATGTAGGGCCCCGTAACGTATGTCAAGGCTCTGCCTAAATTCGTTGGGGTTCTGTCTCGTGACGTAGGGATAAAATGAAATTGGGTTACTATACTTAATGTGAGTACAATATATATTCTATTAAATAATCCAGGAGTTGTACCAAGATATATCAACCCTCCAAAATATTTCTGACACCCCTAATATATTTAGAATATCCCTATATGTTTTTAAATACACCCCGTATGTGAAAACCAAGCCCGAAATACAATATAGCATTAAAAATAATTAAAAACAAGAAATATTAAGTTGAGGCGGGCCGCGTAGAACCCACCCCAACCTTACGCGGGCGGTATGAAGGTTGAAATCTAATCTCATTGATTTCTTTAGTTCAGACGGGCCACGTAAGACCCTTGATTAGTTTACGCGGGCCGCGAGAGACTAAAAAGGTGGCGCAGCCCGGTGCGGCCACGTGGCCCAACACCCGGCTAAGCTAGTGTCGACTGAGCACAGCTACGCGTTGACCCAGCTTTGACGCGGGCCGCGTAAGCTTTGTGCTTATATTACGCGGGCCGCGAGAGACCCAGGTTCAGCAACTATATAAGAAGTCCATCGGATTCAACCAAATTTCGTTCACAATTCATTCCCAATCTCAAAATTCTGAATTAGAGTTATTATACTCGGGTATTATACCCCTAATTAGCGAGGTTCTGCTCCGTTGTAAGTATTATAACCCCAGTTTCGTATTAGATACGCTGCCCGATTGATTTAGGGTTCCGTAACAACTGTCGTGGTTCTGCCCGACGTAGTTGTTGGAATACCGTCTCGGGGAGGGTATCATTAATATTTTCAAAGGGTTATGATACTAACCTATGTACATTTGTGTAAATTATAGATTAATCCCATGAAACCCTTACGCGAAGTCTAAGACAGCAATTTGAGTTTATCCTCTTTTTGTTAACCTTTTTGGAATGTTTTACAAAACCTTAATTATTTTACAATGTGATTAAGCGGTGATTAAGTCTTTGTAGTTCTTCAATTACTGCCGGTTTATTGGGGGTTTTGTATACAAAATATACTACTGCGTGTAGTAAGTCGGGGATGACAGTACGTTACCATTGGACGACGAGTTAGCCAATGTGTAATATGACCCACAAGTCAGGATTGACAGTACTGAATGAGTAATTGTGTAGAAATAAACAATGTGATCGCTCTCAATATTGTTTTAATTGATAAAATGTTTCTTGATTAAAATGGGATTCACTCACCAGTATTTCCCACTGACAAATGTTTTTAAACACGTGTTTCAGGTAACACAATGTGAAAGCCAAGTAGTAAAAAGCCAGCTCTAGAGCACTGACGGCTTGGAAAAACCGTGGCTATAAAAGTTATCTAAAATACGATGTTTAAATTCAATAAAGTAGGGTTTATCCCTATAACCATGTTGTAATAATAAACTTGGGTTTTACCCATATGATTATAAATTTAAAAATATGGTGGTTTTACTCTGATAAAATATTTCCTAACTACGGTCCTGATGTAATTTCCGCTGCCAAATTAATAAACTGATACCACCACAATTGAATGTTCGCGACCGCCCGTTCCCGGGACAGATAAGGGGGCGGGGGTTGTGACATACCGGGAGCTGAATAAGCTAACCATCAAGAATCGGTATCCCTTGCCGAGGATTAATGATTTATTTGACCAAACTGCAAGGATCCAACTACTATTCCAAGATCGATCTTCGATCAGGTTATCGCCAGCTGCGGATTCAGGAAGAAAGTATACCGAAGAACAGTGAGTCAACGATTTGTTTTAAATATACGCTAATATTGTGTTTTCTACACGGTACACAAGACAGTTATACACAAAATACAAAACTTTGAGAACCTAGGAAACATGTACTTAGGACCTTTTGGGAACTATGTCAAAGCTCGTTAAGGGTTATCACTTAGGAACCACGTCTATTAACTCGGGCAAACGCCATTATTCTGTCGTATATGCTAATTTAGTTAACCGAACAGGTGAAGTACTCGAAAAACTTATATTGAAATTTCCACTTTTGCATCTAGCAAGTATATTTTTACATCTCTACTCCTCTTAATGGTAGTTGCATCACGACAATTTTCTTCATTAGAGCAAACAATCATTTGCTTCGGTATTTAATCATTTCATATGATACACATGCAATCGTTTGTTACGCATGTGGCTTCCCTTCTAATGATCGTTGTCATCAAAGCTACAATTATCATTTCGCTATATCCAGTTATTGCCTTGTGTCTCGGATATTCTGCATTACTGTAAGTATCAACTCCTTGATATTGAGTCAACAAAACTTTCTTGAAATTTCTCTTCCTTCGAGTTACATACATGGTTTATCTTTGTAACCATGCCGAAATACCCTTGTCGATACATACGTTTATTGTCGGATTGCACTGAAACCAAGTTCAATTGTTTGAACTTGTCCATATCGCACATTCAATTCAAGACACCATGTGATGTATTGAAAACATCATATTCAAATTCGTTTTAGCAAGCGTTTCAGTTGTTCCGAGTCATAGTAAACTTGTTTGGTCTACGACTCCATTAAATCGTTTGTTGATTTCGACACCGTGTGGTGATGCTTTCACTAAATTGAAGCTTGCGCTAATCTCGTTTACGCATCTCATACACAAATTTAATTGTTTATTTATTGACTTGCTCTAAATCCGCTCTGTTTTATCATGATTAAAGCAGTCTTAACACAATCGTGTGCTAAGACAATGGTACATAAATTTATTTTATATTCCAGTATATCTCCTAACAGTTCTTTCATTATCGATCGAATGCCTTGCAATATTTATTGCTTTTTCATCTTCGGTCAAAAACAGTAGTTCTTTGATGTTCCATATTCAATTGAAAACCCTATGACATTGTTTAAATCAAATCTTCAGATTTGTTTCAGTGCGCTTTCATTTGATTTCAAACACGGTGAACTTGTTCGGTCACCACTATTATTGAATTATGGCGTTCACTACGGCACCTTGTGATGTCGGTATAAACTTGTAGCTTGTGCTAATCATGGTCAACCATTTCATACGAAACTACGTATATTTTACTTTTGACTCGTCATTTAAACATTCTTAATGCAACTATGTATTAAGACAATGATACACCAGATTCGGTTGTATTTCATTTCGGTGTATTCTTGCAATTCAATAATGTCAACACACTAATTTTATTCATTTATTTGTTCGGAAGTTGACGGATCATTTTCATGTCACTATTACATTTGAGCTTGCTGATTCTGAGTTCATCTAGCGGATGTTATTGTTTCTAGAACTCATTTGCATATTGTAAACGATCATTTGGAATTCTATCGTGTAACACCTGTGTCATTTCAACCATCAAACAAATGCCAAACCAATGAAATATTGTATTTCATACTTTGGACTAGTATAAATATGTGTATCTTTTGCACATATCAACTCTTGTTCGATTTCAAACTCTAAATCGCTTTCTGGAAGGTTATACGCGCACTAATGCGTAAATATAACCAGTTTAATGCAACAAACACTCCGGAATAGTGAAATAGGTTTAACATACCTTAAATAACCTTTACATAACTTAGATATAAGTTTTGGAAGGTTTGGTGTGGTGAAATCAAAGTTATATCGCTTACAGGGACTAAAGTTGACAAACTGCGAAAGTATGCCAATTTGAACTGTAACAGACATTCCGGAACATGACCATAAGTTAAACACACCTTAAAATATCCTCTACATAGCTTAGAAATAGGCTTTGAGGGGTTCGGTGTGCTAAAATAAACTTTTGGGTCATTCAGGGACTAAAAGTGTCAAAAAAGTGCACAAGTTTGCATTTTCGCGCATAACTTACGTTCTGAATACATCCGGACATCCAAAAATTTATGTGAGCATGACTATATTATATTTTAGTGCTCGCCATAAGAAAAATCCATTCGTCGCGTCATTTGGTTCGTTTTTCGCATTCGGGACCAGATTCGATGTATTAGCCGTTGTTTAATTCACAACCACACATTCTAAACTTGCTTAGTCAGCGGATAAGGATGGAATTTTGGCACCATAACTTTGCAACACATGTATGGATGGAATTTAAACACCTAAACACCATAACTTTGCAACACATGTATGGATGGAATTTAAACACCTAAACACCATAACTTTGCAACACATGTACGGATGGGATTAAGGCACGTTTTCCATGAAACGATCTTAACGGTTCGGGTATTCCTATAAATACCCCATACCCCCCATTGCTAAAATCACTAGAAACTTGATTTGAGAAACTCTAAGTTGAAACATTTGTTTCATACCTGAGATTTTTGAATCGAGTTTAGCATTCGGGGACCCTTCGTAAGTATTCTTTCGTTCTTTTCCTTATTTTATTGCTTTTCGAGTAGTTTGACTTTCAGCGTTGACCAGTAATGGTCAATGAGAAGTTCTTTTGAACTTCGCAACGTGAGTGTAATCACGTTGGTCATAGTCCCTTGGGACTATGCCCACTGATTACCACGTTGTCTAGGGTCGTAGGGTAAGCGATCTAATGAATCGCTTATACCTCGAACCCGACCCAGTTTGGTCGATCATTAGGATCCGACCAAACACATTAGGTGACCATAGTAGGTAGGGAATAACCTTCCGAGGTTATACCCTATGGTCACATCGTTTAAGTAGTTGTATGATAGGTAGTTTATATGCCTTAGGTAAATTACCAGAATACCCTTTTCATGTATAATTGGTAATTAAGCATATGTAACCTAAACCTTTGTCACATAACTGATTATGTAATATGTTTAGGCATATAACACTTGTCATAGGGCTAGTTAGGCGGTCCGAACGCGTTTCACGCGAACGACGCGTTAAAGTAGCATAAGCTACCTAAACGGGTCGTAATGGGTCGTAGACACTTAGGTTAAGTTTCATTTAGTATGTAGGCTTTGTTAAACCAAATGACACGAGTCTCTACACTCGTTTGGTTTACAAACCCTAATGCTACCCGATCTTCCGATTTAGGTCCGGTTTATTAATGTAGCTACCTATACTAGGTGCCGTTTGATATCCGCGATCTCTAGCATTGTTTAGTTGTCACTCCAGAACTACTGAGCAATCTCAGGTGAGTACATAGACCCCTCTTTTACTGTTTTCCAAACTGTTTTGGCGTGGAACACATGTGCCTACTTGTTACTTTCATGCTTTCCTGTTTTAACATCATATACTGCTATGTTCGTTAGTACATTATAGTACATGATTTTATGACATTTCATGCTAGGTGTGCCCAATTGTGTGCATTACTTAGTACATCGATTTTGACATAGACATTTGACATAGACATTTCGGCATAGACATTTTAACATGATTGACATTTGATCATGCATTTCCCACAAAACATAACTTTGATTTAAACCAAGATTTACTTCAATACTTTGTTTTTGTGCATATGGTTTAGTTGAGACATTTCACTTGCCATACATGACATCTTGACATAGACGTTTGACATGGATATTTGACATAGACATTTGACATGGATATTTGACATAGACATTTTGATATGATTTACATCTTGACATGAACACTTTGACATATTACCCAATACATTTGACAATTGATTTAAACATAGACTTCTTACATTGGTTGGTTTGGTTTGATTAAGTGATTAAGTAACGATGCGTGTGTAATATGATACAAGCATGGTGGATACGCCGCTGGTACTTCCTATATATAAGTGTTTGTATGGTATTACATATCATAGCGTTATTTGAATCATTTCAGTTTGAGACATAGAACATTTTATACAAATAACATACTTTTCACAAGACATTGATTTATAAACATCTTATCTTATGCAAACATATTTTACTTGGTTATTCATTTAACCTTACATTTATTTATACTTATCATCTGAACTCATTGTTTTTCAAATGATTTACAAAGCAAAGCAAACTAAAAGGTTCATGACTAAACATTTTCTCAAACATAAGTCATGAAACCTATTTTCACAAAACCTATGTATCTCACAGGCATTTTTATGCTGACGTACCTATTTTCACATGTGTTTTTCAGGAACTGTTGCATAAGATGATCAAGATACACATAGGCAGACTTGGGCTTTAGTGACAATAAAAGATGCAAGACTAGTTAATTATGTTGTATTTCTTGTTTGTTAAGACATTGTAACACTTTTAATCAATAAAACGAAACTTCAATTGCCATGGATTTGAAACAATTAATTCTGTTACAACACTCCCCGACATTTCCGCCACGTTTTGTATGTTCCACGTGGTCGGGGTGTGACAGAAAAGATGGTATCAGAGCCAATGGTTATAGGGAATTAGGTTATTAGTAATGCTTTGACCTAGTCTATAACTTTCTTAGGACCCTAACGCGAGTTTACTTGTGTTTAGTCATAAAACAATACCGTCACCTATCCTTAGGCGACTACCACAACAAGAACATAAATTTCAAAACCGCTTTGAAAACTAATCATCTGTTCTAGGATGATTGATTACTAGGTTTTGAACCCTCTATTATAAGGTTTTGTACCCTTTGAGTTTTCAAAATCTGGTCAAGGTTTTGGGTTTTAAATAATGTGAACACGTGCAAACTGGAAGGGTGAATGCCTGTATTCTGAGTTTTCTGTCTAGGCAAGCACTTCGTATACATCTCAACCAGACGCGAGACCAGTTGTGCTTACCTGGGAATTCTTGGGATGAGTGTTCACTTATAGGCGAGCATGTCTTCGCGATACATTATTTTTGACCTATTTACTTTGATTAGTCACCGTCTCATTTGTTTGCCTTAAGTAACAAACAAATGATCGCAATTTTATGCATTGTTATTCTGTTTTCATTTCCCTTGTTCCCTCCCATATCTCCTATGTTCTTCATGGTGTCTCTTCATCGCAACAAGACTCGAGTGTCCGGACCAGGTGCTACAACTGCCCAAAAAATAGGCGTAGTACTCCAGAAGACCGTTGATTTAGCTATCACCATGAGTCAGCTCAGGAATGAAGCCGTGCAAGGGAACCGCTCCTTGGAGAAGTCAGTGAAACCGTCATCATCCAAATCAAATACCATGTTACAAATGTACCCCCGGTGGACGATGGAGACATTTGGATAACATGTGTCGCTTTGCTGTTTAAAGCAAGGCAGTAGCAAACCCTGTTGCTGCTTAACCTTCAAGTTCTGCTTCATATGTCGCCCTGGCATATCTAGCGCCTGAACCTCATGAACTTTCTACCTTGTGTATCGACTTAAGCACGCCTAGTGCAAGGTGTCGAAGCACCTCTCGTTACACAAATTTCAAAATCCATAAAGGATCTTTCTATCCTCATAATCAGATCCTTGTGGATGAATATCACTCAAATCGGAGCCCTTAATTGAATTATTCGTATGCCTTAATACGAACATTACCATTCAATAAGGACAAAACCGAATTCTTATTTAGATCTTCCTATCTTCATAGTTAGATTTTAATGATTTAAGTGCCGCATGGAATCCACGAATTGGATTCCTGGTGCACTTTGAGTATCCGCGTCCAAAGATAACAAATTAATAACCAAGTTAAACAATTATGTGATTATGTGCTTATGTGTTCCCTTTTATGTTTTTGTGTGATCCAAATTCTTGTCATCCAAATCCTCGTAGAATCTTCCATATCTTTGGGTGCTATATTAAATCCTCAACGGGCTTGTACGTAATAGTAAAGACCCTTGGATTATATTGTACCATTCCATAATTAGACCCTGAGAGGTATAGGTACACAGATTGATCCAAAAATCTGGTTAGGAATATCATGTGATGATATAGCTGAAAGGACTCCTTGGTGGCCTAATTTAAAAGGATCCTTTGTCGATCTAATTAAAAGGACCCTATGGTAGTTTAGTCACACTCATCATCAGGTTTGATTTTTCCTCCCCTTCACATTTCAGACAAATTGTGCGGACTATGCAAGGAATTGCGTAATTATGGATGCATACATAATTATGAAATTCAGTGCACGGAAACCACAGCAAATTTTGTCATGTGTCTAGAGACTATTCCGTTCATTTTTGTTTCTGAAGATGTAAAATGACTATTCCGTTCATTTTTGTTTCTGAAGATGTAAAATGACTATTCCGTTCATTTTTGTTTCTGAAGATGTAAAATGACTATTCCGTTCATTTTTGTTTCTGAAGATGTAAAATGACTATTCCGTTCATTTTTGTTTCTGAAGATGTAAAATGACTATTCCGTTCATTTTTGTTTCTGAAGATGTAAAATGACTATTCCGTTCATTTTTGTTTCTGAAGATGTAAAATGACTATTCCGTTCATTTTTGTTTCTGAAAATGTAAAATGACTATTCTGTTTATTTTTGTTTCTGAAGATGTAAAATGACTATTCTGTTCATTTTTGTTTCTGAAGATGTTGTGGAAAATGACTATTCTGTTCATTTTTGTTTCTAAAGAATGCCTGTTGAGAATAACTCTGTTCATTTTTCATTTCTGAAAAATGTTCGTTAAAGAGAAATTACAGGATTACGTCTAGTTCATCTTTGATGGTTATTTAACACAAAGTCACAAATAGACTCCTACGAATTAATTTCGGGACGAAATTTCCTAAAGTAGGGGAGACTGTAACACCTGTGTCATTTCAACCATCAAACAAATTCCAAACCAATGAAATATTGTATTTCATACTTTGGACTAGTATAAATATGTGTATCTTTTGCACATATCAACTCTTGTTCGATTTCAAACTCTAAATCGCTTTCTGGAAGGTTATACGCGCACTAATGCGTAAATATAACCAGTTTAATGCAACAAACACTCCGGAATAGTGAAATAGGTTTAACATACCTTAAATAACCTTTACACAACTTAGATATAAGTTTTGGAAGGTTTGGTGTGGTGAAATCAAAGTTATATCGCTTACAGGGACTAAAGTTGACAAACTGCGAAAGTATGCCAATTTGAACTGTAACAGACATTCCGGAACATGACCATAAGTTAAACACACCTTAAAATATCCTCTACATAGCTTAGAAATAGGCTTTGAGGGGTTCGGTGTGCTAAAATAAACTTTTGGGTCATTCAGGGACTAAAAGTGTCAAAAAAGTGCACAAGTTTGCATTTTTGCGCATAACTTACGTTCTGAATACATCCGGACATCCAAAAATTTATGTGAGCATGACTATATTATATTTTAGTGCTCGCCATAAGAAAAATCCATTCGTCGCGTCATTTGGTTCGTTTTTCGTATTCGGGACCAGATTCGATGTATTAGCCGTTGTTTAATTCACAACCACACATTCTAAACTTGCTTAGTCAGCGGATAAGGATGGAATTTTGGCACCATAACTTTGCAACACATGTATGGATGGAATTTAAACACCTAAACACCATAACTTTGCAACACATGTATGGATGGAATTTAAACACCTAAACACCATAACTTTGCAACACATGTACGGATGGGATTAAGGCACGTTTTCCATGAAACGGTCTTAACGGTTCGGGTATTCCTATAAATACCCCATACCCCCCATTGCTAAAATCACTAGAAACTTGATTTGAGAAACTCTAAGTTGAAACATTTGTTTCATACCTGAGATTTTTGAATCGAGTTTAGCATTCGGGGACCCTTCGTAAGTATTCTTTCGTTCTTTTCCTTATTTTATTGCTTTTCGAGTCAGAAAGTCAAACTTTGTTTGACTTTCAGCGTTGACCAGTAATGGTCAATGCGAAGTTCTTTTGAACTTCGCAACGTGAGTGTAATCACGTTGGTCATAGTCCCTTGGGACTATGCCCACTGATTACCACGTTGTCTAGGGTCGTAGGGTAAGCGATCTAATGAATCGCTTATACCTCGAACCCGACCCAGTTTGGTCGATCATTAGGATCCGACCAAACACATTAGGTGACCATAGTAGGTAGGGAATAACCTTCCGAGGTTATACCCTATGGTCACATCGTTTAAGTAGTTGTATGATAGGTAGTTTATATGCCTTAGGTAAATTACCAGAATACCCTTTTCATGTATAATTGGTAATTAAGCATATGTAACCTAAACCTTTGTCACATAACTGATTATGTAATATGTTTAGGCATATAACACTTGTCATAGGGCTAGTTAGGCGGTCCGAACGCGTTTCACGCGAACGACGCGTTAAAGTAGCATAAGCTACCTAAACGGGTCGTAATGGGTCGTAGACACTTAGGTTAAGTTTCATTTAGTATGTAGGCTTTGTTAAACCAAATGACACGAGTCTCTACACTCGTTTGGTTTACAAACCCTAATGCTACCCGATCTTCCGATTTAGGTCCGGTTTATTAATGTAGCTACCTATACTAGGTGCCGTTTGATATCCGCGATCTCTAGCATTGTTTAGTTGTCACTCCAGAACTACTGAGCAATCTCAGGTGAGTACATAGACCCCTCTTTTACTGTTTTCCAAACTGTTTTGGCGTGGAACACATGTGCCTACTTGTTACTTTCATGCTTTCCTGTTTTAACATCATATACTGCTATGTTCGTTAGTACATTATAGTACATGATTTTATGACATTTCATGCTAGGTGTGCCCAATTGTGTGCATTACTTAGTACATCGATTTTGACATAGACATTTGACATAGACATTTCGGCATAGACATTTTAACATGATTGACATTTGATCATGCATTTCCCACAAAACATAACTTTGATTTAAACCAAGATTTACTTCAATACTTTGTTTTTGTGCATATGGTTTAGTTGAGACATTTCACTTGCCATACATGACATCTTGACATAGACGTTTGACATGGATATTTGACATAGACGTTTGACATGGATATTTGACATAGACATTTTGATATGATTTACATCTTGACATGAACACTTTGACATATTACCCAATACATTTGACAATTGATTTAAACATAGACTTCTTACATTGGTTGGTTTGGTTTGATTAAGTGATTAAGTAACGATGCGTGTGTAATATGATACAAGCATGGTGGATACGCCGCTGGTACTTCCTATATATAAGTGTTTGTATGGTATTACATATCATAGCGTTATTTGAATCATTTCAGTTTGAGACATAGAACATTTTATACAAATAACATACTTTTCACAAGACATTGATTTATAAACATCTTATCTTATGCAAACATATTTTACTTGGTTATTCATTTAACCTTACATTTATTTATACTTATCATCTGAACTCATTGTTTTTCAAATGATTTACAAAGCAAAGCAAACTAAAAGGTTCATGACTAAACATTTTCTCAAACATAAGTCATGAAACCTATTTTCACAAAACCTATGTATCTCACAGGCATTTTTATGCTGACGTACCTATTTTCACATGTGTTTTTCAGGAACTGTTGCATAAGATGATCAAGATACACATAGGCAGACTTGGGCTTTAGTGACAATAAAAGATGCAAGACTAGTTAATTATGTTGTATTTCTTGTTTGTTAAGACATTGTAACACTTTTAATCAATAAAACGAAACTTCAATTGCCATGGATTTGAAACAATTAATTCTGTTACAACACTCCCCGACATTTCCGCCACGTTTTGTATGTTCCACGTGGTCGGGGTGTGACATATCGGTCGAAACTCCTCTTTTGTTGAACCCCTGTTAACTAAGTTACACTAGGTTATACATCTAGACATTTTGTATCCTCTGACATCGAATTCTGAAACACATACCTTTTAACCTCTGGGTTCCTATTGTTGTAATATGTCCCTGGATTCACCTGAATCAATAAGTTTTGATTCGGTTTCGTGGTTAACCATTTTGGTATTATTCATATCCATACACGCATAATGTAACCCTAAGGAGTTAATGTAGTTTAAAGTTCGAGGACGAAATTTTCTTAACAGGGGGAGAATGTGACAATTGTCAAATTTGCATGTATCCGTACAATTATTAAACAATAATTAGACAATGATTAGTGCTTATTGACTGTGCTGATTTAACATTTATGACATGAATGCTTTCTGATTATTTTTATCATATATACATGTGTATCATATATTGCAAATGTCATATCGTTATTACATGCAGCACTTTATTGATTCAAATGGTGCACGAAATAAAGATAGCACAGTTATCAGACAAATCAGAAAAATGCTGACGGAGTTCAGTACATAGACAGAAATGGTATTGAGACACAGAATGAGCCAGAAACCAAGAGTTACACTAGTATAGTGTATAGGAAACTAAGGATCATAAAACTGCCTTCCTAATGACAGTTTAAGTGCCGAAAAGTGACTAAAACTTACATAAACTGCAGAATTCTGCAGAATTCAGCAAAATTCAACATTTAAACAACTTAATATCATGCAGAAATATGGTTAAATGGTCCTGACTGCTTTCCTAAGTGTCGGGAATCAAAACTGTCACGAAAGGTAACATAAAGCACACTAAACTGCATAGTTTAGCACCTTAACGAACCGGTAACCAACCAAACAACCGGACACTACCCGAAACACCAAATTTTCACTAGAAGCATTGTTTAAACATTACCAAGCTAGTTTACCATAACACACTATATAAACATCTAGTAACTAATTACCTAACTAATATACTTAGATTTCAACTAACCAAACTAACTAAGAGTTGCAACCTAGTCTAGACCCCCCACCTATTCTCGGCCAACATGTGGCCCCCACATATGATTTTATTTATTTATAAAATTGGATCATGTCTCCACTTTCAAGACATAATACACATTAGATTTTCATGTGTTGAAGTATTATAAGAACAACCTAAGGATCATAACCTCTCATTTCTTCACAAACTCAATACACACACTCTTCTCCTCTCTCCCTCTTTGGTCACGGCCGAGAGCACCCCCAAGCACCACCATCATCATCAATCATTCTTCATCCAATCCACACATATACAAAGGTGTAAGAAGGTGTATAAGGAAGCTAGGAACTCTTGGAAGTTGAAGGACCACTCACACAAGCTTTTATCCACCTCTTCTTCATCTTGTGATCATCCCTAGCCTTGAGCTAGTAGTAAGATCTTATACACTCCATTTTACATCTTCTTAAGTTGGTTAAAAGATGGTATAAGTTGTAAATCATGAAGAACACTATGAATCTTGAACTTGAAACTATAACATAAGACTAAACTCATAAGAAATCATGTTGTTTAAGTGTTGTTATGCTTGTTGATTGTTGATTGCTCATGTTATTGATGTAGATCATCATGTGATCTTGCTAGATAGTGATTAAAGACATAATCTAGCAAGATGAGAGGATGATTATGTTAAGATTCAATAGATTATCCTTGTGTAAATCATGAACTTGAAGTGTAAATTGTTTTTCTTGTAAAGTGATGATCAAAGTGAATGTAAAGTCTTGTAAATCTATGATTTCAAGAATGATTTTTATAGAAACCAAGTTAAAAATAAGAAGTTTACTTAAGCTTAGTTCTTAAAGGAATTAACCACATTTTTAGTGGTTAAACAAGTGTAGAAATATATATGTAACAAGAAAAACTCAAGAAGAAACATTTTTAGAAAAATGATTTACAAGTTGTAAACATCTAACTTCTTTAAAAATGATGTTTTTAAATAAAAATCACACTTTAAAGGGTAACTAAGCCTACTAAACACACTAGTAATTTACTACAAATTTCTGTAAACTTTCAAGTTCATGAAGTGATAATTTATGCATGATTTTGGCAAATTGGTAAGCATTGGTTGATTTGTTGTTGATTGTGTTGATTTATAAAAGAAAATGATATGCCTTAAAAGCATGGAAACCTCCATTTTTAGGGGAAACTATGGCAAAATTTTTCTAAAAATTAAACACTTAGAAAAATATTTTTAAATAAATATTTACAAGTATATTTTAAACTATGAATTTTTATATAAAGTTTGCCATGATTTTTGTTACAAAAATTATAAATATTGGAGGTTGGTTTTTGTAAATAAAAGTGACTAAATATGTATTTAGGAAATATATGTTTAGAAGTCACCATGTGTGTGATTATTTGTATATTATGTGTATTAATTATATTATTTTAGGACTTGAAATAATATAACTCACCAAAATACCAAGAAATTACAATCCAAAATATTACCAAAATTCCAAGAATATGAATATATAATTTGTACACAAAATATTAGACAACCGAACAAGGAATACAACTTACATAAATATTCCGGAAATAAATTCATAAATATAATTTGGTAATTAGTATTTTGGACACCAAGAGAAAAAAAATATGATTTTTACAATTAATACAAAGATATACCATATTTTTGACAAGAAGAAAATATACTACTTTTGGGTAAATAAAAATATGTGTGTTTTCTTGGAATTATTAAGAGATATATTATTTTTGGGAGAAAATATATATTTTCTTGAATAAACATGAAATACATTATTTTTGGGTGAAAAATAAGTTTATATATATTTTCCAAGTTAAACTTGAAAATATATTATTTTTGAGAATTATATGAAATTGATAAATATTTTTGCCAAGGGAAAATTATAAGTAAGTTTTCTATGTAATATTTCTTAAAATATATATTTTGGGAATATATATTGATGTATTTTTATTAGAAATATTATTCCGGAAAAGTTAATACAAAAATTAAGTATGAGATACTTAATAGACACAATAAAATACGTATTCTCGTACGTATAAATATACACCAGAATACGCCATCGATACTTGGCAAAAATATACAAGTATAAGAATACGAATATAAATACACACATCCTTGGGAAGTTATACTTGTAGAAATTCATAAGAGTGTCAAGTTAAAATATATTATTTTAACTAATATTCCAAAAATTAAATAAATATAATTTAAGTTAAATATTTATTATTTTAACGAATAATTATGTAACTTGGAATAATATTAAGGACACAAAGAAACGTAACTCAAAGACACTAATTAATACTAAGTCAAGGCACGACTCGTTCGTCTAATAAACCGTAGTACGTTGTAGGTAGTCGTGCACGCGAGTAACAGCTTTGGGTTACACCGGGGTTTGGCCCATGAGGTGACTATCTCTTACAGCCCGAAGCCCGGAGCAAAATCTGCTAGGATTGAGCCTTCCTGCATCACGTCACACATATTAATGGCCTTGAAAACCGTTAATGATCTGTTTCCTTGTTTGCTTTCATACCAGGGTTTATAAATACATACTTACTTATAATGATTACAAAGTTTATTCGAGCTTACACACTAAACACATGAACTCGCTCAACTTTTGTTGATGTTTTCCAACTACATGTATTTCAGGAAACTAAGTATGGATCTGGCGGGCGTTGAAGTTTTCAAGTCATGTCTATAATAAAAGATGTCATCCGAAGTCAAAGGGGTTTGGGCTATGTATTTTATCTTGGATAAGATACATGGCGCAAAACCTAGCTTATTAGTGTCTTTTGTGAAGTCCTTATGGAACTTAAAACTTGTTGGTGTTGTATTCTGAATGCGAAGTCTGTGTTTTGGGATTTAAAACAATGTTGCATGTAATGTTTTTAAAGCTATCCATGGATGAACATCTTGGTTTTATCATATAGTTGTTTGTTAGGGTTGAATGCAATGATATTAAGCAAGTCACACATAAACACGCTTCCGCAAAAGTCAGGGTGTGACAGATGCATCCCTTTCCTCATCATTGGGTATTCCTGATTGTTGAGTCTCAATGTTATCATATAAGTCAAAGAAATTAAGTGTATTGACTTCAAGATGTGTGTTAATATCAAATGAATCAAAAACAACTTTTTCTTTAAAAGGAAACACATGTTCATAAAACTTAACGTCTCTGGGAAAAAATACAGTTTTACTATCCAAACTAAAAACTTTATAACCCTTTTTTTCATTCAAATATCCAATAAACACACATTTCTCAGCCCTACTACTTAACTTATTTGACTCATTTAGGATAGTACAAAAACAAAGACACCCAAACAATCTTAAATGATCTAGAAAGGGTTCAAATTTATACAACATCTTATATGGAGTTTTTCCATTCAACGCGGAAGCAGGAGTCCTATTAATTAAGTAAGCAGCAATTAGAATGCATTCATCCCAAAACCTAACAAGCAAACCACTTTGAAAAAGTAACGCTCTAGCAACATTAAGTAGGTGTCTATGCTTTCTTTCAACAACACCATTCTGTTGTGGAGTATAAGCAACAGATGTTTGATGAATTATACCATTATGTTGGTGCACGAATGTCTAAAGCCTACGTCTTAGTCTTAGTTGATCAATGTATAGGGTCTAGATGGGTTGATTATGTATTGAACAGGGGTTAATTATGTAATTTTGTGATGTTAGTAGATGAGGTCGGCTTATATGGTCACATGTCATAAAAGCGGATCTACATGTTAGAGGTCCGCTCATATGGACATGTCCATATAAGCGAACCTGTCACTCCTATAAATACCCCAAGTTAGTTTTCACATTTAGAACTTTGATGTCATCGGGTAGCCGAACTGCTGACCGTGTGTTTTCTGAAGAATTAATGTGAAAGCAAGTTAAAAGTGAATTATATCTGTTTTCTACTCATTTCTTTTACAGTTTTGCTTTGATTCATGCCAAATATGTATTTCCGCTACATGTTCGGTAGGTACTAGCTCGAATTGACTCATTTGACTGTCATACCCGGTCCTACAATTGGTATCAGAGCCAGTTGTGAGCTAGTTTCCACGAATCAAAGCTTTTTACCTACACATTTTGAGTTTCTGACACTCCCGACGGACAGAATGGATTGAAAACTTGTCACATAGTGTAAAATTGCTAAATATCAAACCCTTGAGAAGTTCAGGTTTTAAATCGGATTAAAAATGACCTAAAACTGCTCGTGAATAGGTTCCGCTTTTATGTCACTATAGAGGTTCGCTTTTTAGGTCCGCTTATAAGATCAGGTTTGTTGTAGTTCCGCTCTAGAGGTCCACTCATAGGGACTTGATTGTTGAGGGTTCGCTCTAGAGGTTCGCTTTTAGGAACATATATGTTGTAGGTTCGCTCAAGAGGTCCGCTTGTAGTTACATATAGTTGAGGTCCGCTCTTGTGGTTCGCTCATTGTGACTGTGTAGAGGTTCGCTTGTGTGGTTTGTTTGTTGTGACATAGTCTGGTTCGCTCTTGTGGTTCGCTTATACAGACAACACTTAGGTCCGCTTATTTGATCTTAGGCAGTTCCGCTTATACGTACACTTAGAGTATAGGTTCGCTTATTTGACCTGTTAGTGTGTGAAATTCATATTTTGAGCATTCAAGTCCATTTTGTACTTGATCAAGTGTTGGAAGTTCAATTTGTGTTAAAATTTTTTCGAGAAAACAAATTTGTTAATCAAAAGGTAAAACATTGTTAAAAATAAAATTTTTGTCACAAACTGGGTGCAAGCCAATCACTTTGAGTGTTGGATGAAAATAGAGGCTAAGTATGTACCACCAGTTTGTCACACCCCGACCACGTATAACATACAAAACGTGGCGGAAAACGTCGGGGAGTGTTGTAACAGAATTAATTGTTTCATAACCATGGCATTCAAAGTTGTATTTTATTTATCAACACAAGAGTTACATTGTCTTAAACAAAAACAAGAGTACAAAACATAATTAAACTAAGTCTATCTTCGTTTTATGTCTCTAAGGCACAGGTCCGCCCTAGTGTCACGATCATCATCCTATGGAAAAGCTCCTGAAAACACATGTGAAAATAGGTATGTCAGCATAAAAATGCCTGTGAGATACATAGGTTTTATGAAAATAGGATTCATGACTTAAGTTTAAGAAAAATGTTTAATAACAGTCAGTCATGAACCTTGTAAGTTGTTTTGTTTTGTAAATCATTCAAAAAGCGATGATATGTATAGATAAGAGAATAATGTAAGGTTAAATGAATAACCAAGAAAAATGAGTTTGTATAGGATAAGTTGTTTTGTAAATCAATGTCTTGTGAAAATAAGTTGTTTATGTAAAACGTAATATGTCAAATATTGAAATGATTTAAGTAACGCTACAACATGTAATGTCATACAAACACTTATATATAGGAAGTACCAGCGGCGTATCCACCATGCTTGTATCATATTACACACGCCTCGTTACTCAAATCACTTACTCAAACCAACCACCAATGTAAATTGTTTATGTGTAAATGAATTGTCATGTGTTAATGTGTAAACCATATCGAAATGTCTATGTCCAATGTAAACCACCTAAATGTGTATATCAATGTCAAAATGTTTATGTTTAATATAGATCATGTAATGTGTACCCAAAAATATCATGTATGGTAAGTGAAATATATCAACTAAACCATATGTAAAAATGCACAAAACAAGGTATTGAAGTAAAACATGGTTTAAATCAAAGTTATGTTTTGTGGAACAAATGCATGCTAGACTGATACAAACATTTATACGGTATTGTGAAAATGCATACATCCAAGCCTTGAGACTGTGGCGATAAACCCTTAAACAAATTAAAGGTTTATCTAAGTTATGTATATCGAATTCGGTCATTCCTTCCAATCCAAACAAACCCAGGATTTCCGGAACGGGAGTTGTCAATTCCTATGGTACCACTACCTACTAACGAACGGCGTAGCTAATGTTAATGAATGTATTGTTCCATGTTAAACAAACCAAATGTCATACCAAAATGAAAGCATGTGATGTAAACAATTGTACTAAGTATGCACATAATGGGCATACATAGCATGAGATGTAATGTGAAACAATGTACTAAGTATGCACATAATGGGCATATATAGCATTAAATGTAATGTAAAACAATGTACTAAGTATGCACACAATGGACATACATAGCATGAAATGTAATGTAAATCAATGTACTAAGTACGCACACAATGGGCATACATAGCATGTAATGTAAAACGATGTACTAAGTACGCACACAATGGGCATACATAGCATGTAATGTAATGTAAAACAATGTACTAAGTATGCACACAATGGACATACATAGCATGAAATGTAATGTAAATCAATGTACTAAGTACGCACATAATGGGCATACATAGCATGTAATGTAAAACGATGTACTAAGTACGCACACAATGGGCATACATAGCATGTAATGTAATGAAATCATGTACTATAATGTACTAACGAACATAGCAAGTATATGATGTGAAAACAGGAAAGCATGAAAGTAACAAGTAGGCACATATGTTTCACCCCAAAACAGTTTGGAAAACAGTAAAAGAGGGGTCTATGTACTCACTTGAGATTGCTCAGAAGTCCTAAGATAACCACCAAGCAATGCTAGAGATCACGGAATCAAACGGCACCTAATATAGGTAACTATGTTAATAAACCGGACCTATATCGGAAGATCGGGTAGCATGAGGGTTTGTAAACCAAATGAGTGTAGGAACTCATGTTAATATGGTTTAACAAAGCCTACATACTAAATGAAACCTAACATAAGTGCTTACGACCCATTACGACCCGTTTAGGTAGCTTATGCTACTTTAACGCGCCGTTTGCGTGAAACGCGTTCGGACCGTCTAACTAGTCCTATGACAAGTAACATATGCCTTAACATGTCTAATATTGTTGTCAAATTAGTTTAGATGTCAAAAGTTATGTTATATATGTTTAAAATGAATTTTGGCATCAAAGGGGTATTTTGGTAATTTACCTAAGGCATATAAACTACCTATCATACAACTACTTAAACGAAGCGACCATAAGGTATAACCTCGGAAGGTTATTCCCTATATACTATGGTCACCTAATGTGTTTGGTCGGATCCTAATGATCGACCAAATGGGTCGGGTTCGAAGGTATAAGCGATTTGTTAGATCGCTTACCCTTACGACCCTAGACAACGTGGTAATCATTAGGCATAGTCACAAGGGACTATAACCATCGTGATTACAATCACGTTGCGAAGTTCAAACGAACTTCGCATTGACCATAAACTGGTCAATGCAGAAAGTCAAACAAAGTTTGACTTTCGGACTCGAAAAGCAATAAAAGAACGAAGGAACACTTACAAAGGGTCCCCGAATGCTAATCTAGATCAAAATAGCTCAGGTATGAAACAAAGGTTTCAACTTAGAGCACATAAGATCAGATTCTTGTGAGGAAAAGTGAAGGGTGGAGGTGGGTATTTATAGTTTTTGGTTCACCGTTAGGATCATTTCTTGGAAAAGGGGGCACGATCTAAGCCGTACACTTGTTGGAAAGTTGTGGTAACTCATTTGCCATCCACCATAAGAGTTTGACACTTGGCACTTGGCCTTTGGAGAGTGTTAAGGGCTGTTAACAGCTGTAAAAAAAACGTTTTGCTGCATCTGGCCCCTAGTTACGGACCTAGTTTGGCAGATTTACAGTTTTAGTCCCTGCAACCTCAAAACTTGGTTTTCGATGCGTTTTTTGACACGTTTAAGCCCCGTTAACCCCATTTCAAAGCTCTAAAATGAAGTTAAATTATACGGAACTTAAAATGTGTTCAAAAATATCTCGGGTGTCAGTTCGTTTAGCCGCACGGTTACGTTGTTCAGTTAATTACGACGGAATGCGCATAAGCGCGAAAAATGATCCAAATGGCGTGACGAATGGATTTTTCTTATGCCAAACACTAAAATAAAATATTTTAGTGCTTACATAAATTTTTGGATGTCCGGATGTATTCAGAACGTAAGTTATGCGCGAAAATGCAAACTTGTGCACTTTTTTTTGACGCTTTTAGTCCCTGAATGACCCCAAAAGTTTATTTTAGCATACCGAACCCCTCAAAGCCTATTTCTAAGCTATGTAAAGGATATTTATGGTATGTTTAACTTATGGTCATGTTCTGGAATGTTCGTTACAGTTCAAATTGGCATACTTTCGCAGTTTGTCAAGTTTAGTCCCTGTAAGCGAATTAACTTGTTTTTGCCATACCAAAGCCTTCAAAACTTATTTCTAAGTTATGTAAGGGTTATTTAAGGTATGTTAAGTATATGTTGATGTTCCGGAGTATTTGTTGCATTAAACTGGCTACGTTTACGCACCAGTTTGCGTATAACTCTCTAGAAAGTGATATAGAGTTTGAAATTGAATAAAAGTCAAAACATGAAAAATGTAAAACATAACCAAACAAACATTGGGATCAAATGACATTGTTTTATAGATAATGGTACTGTTCATAATGATTACAAGCACAGATGTTACAAGTTAATGGTATGGGATTGGAAAAGGGCATCGGGAGTTTGACAGAATCCGAACATATTGACTTCAAGGCTGAAAAGAAGATGGTGAGCATTCTACAACAGGCCATCAAGGAAGATATTCTCGTTTTACTACAACATGAAGATAATGCTCAGTCAATGTGGCAAGCTTTGAAGCTGAAATTTCAAGGCAGTGTTTCAATGATTAAAAGCAAAAAGGCCCTGATCAAGAAAGAGTTCGACATCTTCACCGGGATGAAGGGTGAAACAACGAAGCAGTTAATTGAACGTTATTGCCATCTTGTGGTAGAGATGAAAAGATTGGAGATTACAAAGACAAACGAGGAGTGGATCGACAAGTTGTCCGACGCATTACCCTATGATGAATGGGGAACATACTTGATGATGCTGAAAAACAACTCGGACTTCGTGAATTTGAATCTCAGTTCATTTATCAAGAAAATAGAGGCTCATGAGTTAGAATTGTTGAAGATAAAGAAAGTGAATTCAGCAAACGTGCAGCAAGACATATCTCTTTATTACAAAGGAAACATTCCTGTAGCAACAAATCAAAGTCCAAAGATACAGACGGGTTTTAGTGCTGATACAAATTCGAGTGGTTCTACAAACACTCCACAATCAAACAAGCCATCTCCATTTGTGAATTATGATCCAAACTTCAAAGCTCAAGAGCAGTCTTCACCTCAAAGCTCTACAAGTTCAAATAATCAGGCTTATGTTTCTGGGGTGCATTGTAACATTGCGGTGAATATTAAGAATGGAAATGAAATTACTGAAACAGCCGCGAAACAACACATTGCATTACTTGCTTCCGTTCTAGAGGCTTATGAAGGATTAGTGGCGGGTAGGATTGGTAATCCCGATATGACCAAAGAGGATTACGACCAGATCGACCCGGAAGAGCTTGAATTGATTGATATAAAATGGGGCATGGCAAGTTTGGTTTGAAGGGCACAACGCTTTATGGAGATCACAGGCAGAAACAGTCTCTCAGGTCCTGATCAGAAGTTAGGGTTCGACAAATCAAAAGTTACGTGCTTCAAGTGTAAAGAACGTGGTTATTTCAAGAGAGAATGCCCGAACCGTGAAGTGAACAACCATCAAAACCCTTTCACAAATGATTATTACAAGCAGGCAATCTATCATCGACCTAACCAACAACCTATAGTTCAAAGGCCACAAATTGAGAATAAACCAGAGAAGGCACTCATTGTGAATCAGGATGACGAGAAAGTAGCCGAAGGATTCAACTGGGATAAATACATTCCCGGAAGTGATGGACAGGCTATGATGGTTGAAATAATTGAGGAGCCTGAAAGTATGGTTAAGTCTGAAGAGGTTGTTGAAGATGTTACTGTGAATCGTGTGAATGAGGAGTTAGCTGAAGAATATCAGTCTGAGCAAGAGGTATCAGCCAGCTCTTTGAGATCTATCATACCTCCTAAAATTTCTAAATCTTTTGCAGGTTTCTTTGAAGAACCGGCGACTGGAATGTGTCCAAGATATGAAGAAAAGAAAGAGTCTGTTGAAGAGATAATTGATGTGACAAAAGAGATGACTGAAGAAGTTCTGAAAGAAATTGCTGACAAAGCTTTCATGGCGAAACTGAAAGAGGTAGACACAGAACTTGTGAAAACTGAGTCTGTCGGTACCGAGTCAGTTCAACAGGAGTCAAATCAGGAGTCAGAAATTGAGGGAGTCAAATCTGAGAAAATGTCTGAGTCAGAGTCGAAAAATGTCGGTAAACAGGAAGTGAAAACTGCTCATGAAGCAGAAGGTGTTGAGAAAATGGATTCAATTTCTGAAACCCCATGCCAAAAGTGTTTAGAACCTTGCATGGAGTGTCTTGAAAAAGATGCTAAGTTTCAGACATTGACACGAAATGTTGACTTGTTGAAATTTGATCTTGAACAAGTCACAGAAGCATATGATATTCTAGCTAGATCAATTAAGATGATTAAAATGGAAAGTGTCGAAAATGATAAAGCAACAAAACTTGCAAAGGCAACACTTTTTGATAAACAATTAGAGGTTAACTTTCATCTTGACACGATTGCATCATTAAAGAAAGAGCTAGAATTAATCAAAATTGAAAATGAGAGAATTGATAAGAAATTGATGAGCTATGCTGCATCATCATATGTCCTTGAGCAAATTGTGCCACAACAGCTCGATGCTACACTAATCTTTAACAGTGTTCCACCCCCAATGTGGAATCATTATACTCAAAAGTATCCAGAAGGGGTGGAAGCTGCATTAAACCTCAAACTAAGGATAATTAAGGATGATTTGCCAGAGAACATTGATGTTACATTCTCTGCATCCGACACAGACAACGAGTCATAGGTCATCAAGACTGTTGTCGATCAGGTGTTAGATGAAGAGAGTGATAACTCTGAGGCTGCAGTTAAGAAATCTCATTCTGAGAAGTCTGTTACTGATTCTGGAGACGAGGATAACTTTTTAGATCATTTCATACCGAAATCAGACAAGAGTGCGAATGATGATCCGATCATGGTGGTTTACACTATGATTGGAACTGACAAACTTTATTCTGATTTTGAGTATCCTCTTCATAATGTTAAGATTGAAAATGTCGAGAAAGTTTTCAAATTGATTGAAATTGACATTGATGTGGTAAACAACAAAGAATTCTTTTCAAAATCTAAAAGGTCATTTACTACGACTCGTTCCAACAACTCGGGCAAAAATGAGTGGGAAGGGAATGGTAACAAGAATGATGGTAAAAACTTTAAAAATAAAGGAATTGGTTTTGAGAAAAAGATGGCTAAGGTTGTTAAGCCAAAGGATAAAATGAACAATACCTTTGTTGTTGGACCAAGTGTGGAGGATGAGAAGGAATATATTTTTAGTCAAAAGGCCGTGGACGATTTCAATGCAGCGAAAAAATCAAAAGAAGAGTCATTCAAGTCAACTTTTGTCGAGTATGACAAAAGAGTCTGCTATCGCTGCAATGAGATTGGGCACATGGCAAAACAATGCAAGAAAGTTTTCGATAAACCTGTCGTAAAATCTGCTGTTCAAAAACCTCAACATAAGTCAACAATTGACAAAAAGGGTAAAAAACCAATGGTTTCACAAATCCGCATCTTGAAGAGGGGTGAATCATTGAAGTCGGAAGATAAGCCGAAATCGACATTCGAGATTGGCGAATCTTCAAAGTCTCAAAAGACTTCAAAGATTTATCCAAAAACGAAAATTTTTGAAAATCAATCATGGGTTGCAAAGTCGAAACCATCGGTTGAGGAGAAAAAGATGGAAAACATTTTGAAGAATGAAACAAAAGTGTTTGAAACTCAATTAAAATCAGTTGAGGTGAAGAAAGTGGAGAATGAGTTAAAGTTTGAATCAAAAGTCTTTAATCCAACTGTTTTAAATATTTTTGGAAAAATGGTTGACAGAAAAGTCAAAGGGGCAAAGGAATTTTATGCATCAAAAGTGGATGCTAATGATAAACAAGAATTTGAATTTGAACTTGATAGATTTCTTGCAGAGTTTCCCCCGATTAAAAATGAAGTAAAACCAAAAGCTAAAACTGAGATTCCAAATGTCACGTTTAACTTTCCAAAGATTGATGAAAAATGTGATGTAGAGTTTGGGAGTGTGTCAACAGTTAACAAACCATGGGTTTCATTGTTTGAATGAATTTGATTTGATGTTTGCAGGGGCTGCCCATGTCTATACTGTCAAAGTGGATTATGGATAGTGGCGCTTCAAGGCATATGACTGGGACGCTTGCTTTGCTATATGATGTCAAATCCATAAACGGAAGTTATGTTGGATTTGCCGGGAACCAAGGTGGAAGAATCATTGGTCAAGGAACGCTGTCAAATGGCGTGATTTCATTCGACAAAGTGAACTACATCGTGGAGTTAACAAACAATTTACTCAGTATTTCACAAATCTGTGATAAAGAGTTTAGTGTACATTTTACAAAAATTGAATGTGTGGTTTTAAAACCAGGATTTAAAATCCCTGATGAGATGGTGTTGTTGCGTGCTCCACGAGAATTTGACTTGTATTATCTTGATATGAGCGTCGCAACACCAACAACTCATCAGAAACAGTGTTTTGTGTCCAAAACCAAAGCAACAGAAAAGGATTCAATAATGTGGCATCGTAAAATGGGCCACATTCATGTTCCTAAAATGAACTTTTTGGTACATAATGATTTAGTTGAGGGTGTAAACTTGAAAAATTTTCGTTTGAATGGTGATTGTATAGCGTGTAAGAAAGGAAAGCAGACTAGGAAGTCACACCCATTGAAGATGATGAACTCAATCAGGTTACCTCTTGAGAGATTGCACATGGATCTCTTCGGGCCTGTCAACGTAAAGAGCATCAGCGGAGACTTATATTGCTTGGTGGTGACTGATGACTTTACGAGATTTTCTTGGGTAGTGTGCTTGGAACGAAAAGATCAAACTTTTGAATCTTTGATGGTGCTTTTCAAGAAAATGGAAATGGTGTATAAACAGCCAATCCGGAGGATTCGGAGCGACAACGGAACGGAATTCAAGAACAACAAGATGTACGAGTTTTGCAACGAGAAGGGAATTCTTCATGAATTCAGTGCGCCGTATACACCACAGTAAAACGGCGTAGCTGAAAGAAAGAATCGGACCCTGATAGAAACAGCTCGTACAATGTTAGCCGATTCCAAGCTACCAATCTTTTTCTGGAGCGAAGCAGTATCAGCAGCATGTTACACATTGAATAGAGTTCTCACTGTCAAGAAGTATAAAAGAACTTGCTTTGAGCTGTTGCATCGTTATAAGCCGAATCTTGAGTTTTTGGAGCCATTCGGGTCTCCTTGCACTTTTATTGATGAAAACGGTAAATTTGGCGCTAAATCTAATGAGGGTTTCTTTGTAGGTTACGCTAGCCCACTAAAGAGGGTGTTCGTACCATGCCTGGGTAAGGTGATTCAAGTCCAACACGTGGATTGTCAGAAGTATACAGCATCACCACAACTTCCCGGACAAAGATTCCTGTTCGATTACGATAAGCTCTGGGAGTCGTTTCATCTGCCGGTCGAGCCGAGTGATGAGGAACTAGTTCTCATGTACCTGTATCAACAAAATATGTCACAGGAGCAAATGACTAGAACGCTAGAAGTTTCTCAACCCACCGTGGGTACTCACGATGATGAAGCAGGACCGAGTGGAACAGCTCACGAACCACCAGAGGAACCAGCTCCATCGTTTGACGAATCTGACGACTCAGAAGCGGAACCCGCTCCGACTTTTGACGAGGATCCAACGGAAGCTGAGGATCAAATCATTGATCTTGACATATCAAGCTTGGAATCGGAAGTAAATGTGCCTGACAATGTTATGCCACGGACGTTGTCTTATCATCCCTCAGAACAGATTATTGGCGACCTGCAAAGTGGTGTTAAAACCCGACATCAAATAGATCAAGCTCTTACATGTTTCTATTCATCTATTGCTGATATGCAGAAAGAAGTCTCACTTAAATGTTTTATTTCGCAGATCGAGCCCAGAACGTATAAAGAGGCGTTGACCGAGGATAGCTGGGTGAATGCAATGTAGGAAGAGCTGCAACAGTTCGAAAAACTGGGCGTCTGGAGACTTATCGATCTGCCTAAGAATCAAAAGTTAATCAAGACGAAATGGGTTTTTAAATGTAAGCGTGATGACAGAGGTGTTGTGGTGAGAAACAAAGCGCGACTTGTGGTTCAAGGTTTCAGTCAACAGGAAGGAATAGATTATGATGAAGTTTACGCGCCAGTTGCCAGACTTGAGGCAATTCGGATTTTTCTAGCCTTCGCTTCATGGAAAAATTTTAAAGTGTATCAACTGGACGTAAAATCTTCCTTCCTTTACGGAACAATCAGAGAAGAAGTGTATGTGGGGCAACCGCCGGGGTTAACAGACCCACTGCACAAAAACAAGGTGTATCTACTGGACAAAGCGTTGTACGGACTTCACCAGGCCCCGAGAGCCTGGTATGAGACGCTTTCGACATACTTGCTGGACAACGGGTTCACAAGAGGGACAGTAGACAGCACTTTGTTCATCAAGGAAGAGGCAGGCCACTTGTTGATTGTGCAGATATATGTTGACGATATCATTTTTGGATCCACCAACGACGACCTGTGCAAAGAATTTAAAAAGGTGATGAAGAAAAAGTTCGAGATGAGCTCAATGGGGGAGATGAAGTTCTTCCTCGGGCTGCAGGTAGAACAAATGCCCGACGGAATCTTCATTCACCAGACGAAGTATGTAAAGGACGTGCTCGATAAGTTCGACATGACAGATTGCAGTCCTGCAACCACCCCCCTCGCGCAGAATCATGGAATTTGTCCAGACGAGAATGGTGTGAAGATGGACGAGACATTGTACCGATAAATCATTGGATCTCTGATGTATCTCACGGCTTCCCGTCCAGACATTATGTACCCAACGTGTCTCCGTGCCAGATATCAGTCAAATCCAAAGCAGTCACACCTGACCATAGTGAAACGTATCTTACGGTATTTGAAAGGTTGCCCAAGCATCGGCTTGTGGTATCCTCGATCGGGTGACTTTACTTTATCTGGTTTTGCTGATTCTGATTTTGGGAGCTGCAAGCAAAACGCAAAGTCCACCACTGCTGGGTGTCAGTTCTTCGGAACTTGACTCGTCACCTGGCAGTGTAAGAAACAAACCGCAGTAGCGCTCTCTACATGTGAGGCTGAATACGTTTCAGCCTCCAGCTGTTGTTCGCAGATCCTTTGGATCCAACAGCAAATGCGAGACTTCAGTTTGCAGTTCTTAGATACTCCGATCTATGTGGACAATGAAGCAGCTATTAACATCACTAAGAATCCGGTTCACCATTCAAAAACAAAACATATTGAGATCCGTCATCACTTTATCCGTGATTGTCACGAGAAAAAGTTAATTCGGATTGAACACGTGCACACCGATGATCAGAAAGCGGATTTTTATACTAAACCATTTGACAAAAAGAGATTTTATTATCTTTTAAAATTGAACGGGATGAAAATCTGCAATCTGGGAGGGTTATTGAATGTGAAGCCGAATTGGGCGGCGATCTGACGTGAACTTTTGTCGTGTTGTCAATTTTGTTTGTACTGTTTATTTTCTGCTTTTCGATAAAAACAAAAACACAAAAATATGTTTTAGTTTTAGGGGGAGAAATTTGCAGAAAAATACAAAAACATGATAAAATTAGAAAAACCAAAAACATTTGAAAAAGTAAAAAAGAGTTGTGTAGTATAGGGGAAATGATAGTACATCAGCTAGACGGACACAGTACGCTAAAGAATTGTAATGTATAAAATGCAATTAAGCAGTCTCGCTAAAGATGTGCCGATAGGTTTTTACAAACTCAGTAGATCAGTTTGGGATATAAACATAAAATTTACTTGCGTCTACGTGGGGAACACCTCCAGGATATATAGGTAACCCCTGAAATCCTGTTTGAAGGGTCCCGTATTCTGAGATACTAGGTCTTTATGCTTAGTGATATCTGGGGTATTATCCCGGGACTTCTGATTTTGCGGAAGCAATGGCCTAGTCCCCGGAGAATACTTTACGCTGCTTTGAAATATAAGCCTCCCCTCAGCATAAAAAATGATAACACTTTGCAAAATGGTTAATCATGTGCTGTTGAAAAGAAGATCCCCAAAGGGGACCCACCAAAATTCGAAGCCGTCATCTCTCTGCGTATCGAAAGATCGACCTGAGCTCTCACGGCCCTTGCAATTAACCTCTTACAGATATCATCTAGGTATACTCACCTGTAAGACTGAATACTGGGATTTGGATACGGGAGTATATACTGAGGTGGGACACATGTAGATGTTTAAGTCCTAAAACACTAATTCTGTATCCCGAGCAGATTGAAAGTTTTGTGAGAATTTAAGAGGATCAGTATATCGGCAATCTACGTGAATTGTTTAATGCTTAAAATGAAATTATAGCTTAACGGTGCTTGTATCTAGTCGGCAGCTGATATGATCCTCTAACACACTCACAAAAAGATTGTGTGTACAGTTTTCAGTTTATCTAGTTAAAAATCGAAAAAGATTTTAGTTTCTCATTTTATTTTCGACAAATGACATTGGGAATCGGAAGATCAAAGCTTAGTGCAAATCATGTCTGTGTTTGATGAGGGTTGGGTAAGCTGGTGATGCAGAACAATGATTGGTACAGTGTTTGATGGTTAAAAAGTGTTTGTAAGTTCAAAACGTTCAAAAGTTCATTCGTTTGAACTATTTTCAGAATGAAATATCTGTGTACTTCATAATTCGATCATCCAAGGTCATTAACTTGGACTTGGTAGGCTAAGCAGTTGATCAAGGTCATTGATTTGGACTTGATTAACTGGGTGTGTTGGTGTTTAATCAGAAAAGTGTTAGGTTTAGTTGTTTGGATTCTTTAAATTGTCAAATCTTTATAGAATTGTGAAAGAACTAGATCATCAATTCTGGACATTTAAAATGTTTATTCTTATAAATGTTTGAGATTTGCAGGTGAAAGTTCCAAATGAAGATCCTGATAGCAGAATCTTAGGGGGAGTCTGAAGGTGAACTTGATGCAAAAGGATGCTTGTTGCTGGTAATCCAGGTGTCGATCCCAAAAGCACAGAAGATTGATGAAAGGGGGAGCCCGCGAAAGAGAAAGAGAAGCTTAGGAAGTTGCTGAAGAAGCCTAAGTCTAGAAAAGGAAAGTTCAAGTTTCTCTGAAGACCCAAAGTTAAGACTGAAGACTCCGGCTGTATCCAAGGGGGAGTTTGTTGGTGCACGAATGTCTAAAGCCTACGTCTTAGTCTTAGTTGATCAATGTATAGGGTCTAGATGGGTTGATTATGTATTGAACAGGGGTTAATTATGTAATTTTGTGATGTTAGTGGATGAGGTCCGCTTATATGGTCACATGTCATAAAAGCGGATCTACATGTTAGAGGTCCGCTCATATGGACATGTCCATATAAGCGAACCTGTCACTCCTATAAATACCCCAAGTTAGTTTTCACATTTAGAACTTTGATGCCATCGGGTAGCCGAACTGCTGACCGTGTGTTTTCTGAAGAATTAATGTGAAAGCAAGTTAAAAGTGAATTCTATCTGTTTTCTACTCATTTCTTCTACAGTTTTGCTTTGATTCATGCCAAATATGTATTTCCGCTACATGTTCGGTAGGTACTAGCTCGAATTGACTCATTTGACTGTCATACTCGGTCCTACACATTAAGTTTACAAAACGAACTCATTTTTGTTATTCACAAACTCTAGTCCATTATCACTTCTTATACATTTTACCAACTTACCAAATTGTGTTTTAACAATGTTTACAATAGTTTGAAAATAATCAAACACTTCAGCTTTATCCTTCATCAAACACACCCACACAGCCCTTGTGTAATCATCAACAATAGTGAGAAAATATTTAAAACCTTCACTACTACCCACCCTGTAGGGACCAAAACAATTAAGTGAATTAAATCACATAGTTGTTCTGTTTTATGATTACTCAAGGGAAATGGCTCTCTATGTTGCTTAGCCTTATGACATATTTCACAAGGAAAATCATCCTCACTTGTATTAACATTCAATTTACGAGGTAACGATTTCAAAGCTTGAAAAGAAGGATGACCTAATCTAGCATGCCATAAATTACACAAACTAACATTACTGCTACACACCTTAACAGATTTACAGGAATTTCCACAGAAGTACAGACCATCTAACTGTCTACCAGTCACCAGGATTTTCTCTGTTAACAAATCCTGAATATAACAAGTATTCTCATCAAAACCAACATATAGTTTATTATCTTTAGCAAGCTTATGCAAATAAATTAAATTGATAGAATACCCAGGTACAACAAAAACATCTTGTAAAATGACCCCTTGTGTAAGTTTTAAACTACCTATTTTAGTTACCAAAGCATCAGTTCCATTTGGGTGCTTAACCTTAATATTCAAATTTGAAACATCAACAAAATCAGAAAGCATTTCATGACTTTTAACCATATGTTGATTGGCACCTGGGTCAAATATCCACCCACTATCCCCTTTGTTATCAAACAAAGTTGCAAAATTATAAACAGGTTTATAAAACACATTGGAACAAAAAGAACTAGTTACACTACCTGACACATTGCAGCTCTGACCAGCAGTCTCACAAGTTCTATCAGATAACAAACTCAATAACCTAGACACTTGTTCAGCAGTCAAGGATGCAACACCAGACCCACTAGTATCATTAACAACACTAACAGTATTACTACTACTAGCAATTGCCTTCTTTCCTTGTCCCCCCTCTTGGCTTCATCCAAGAGGGATATCTAATAATTTCAAAACATTTTTCAACGGTATGACCCAACTTATTACAGTTAGTACATTTTAAAGATTGATTAGACACTTTATTAGTTCTCTTTGTCAAATCAGATTGACTAATTTTAGAAACAAACCCTACAGTTTGACTTTTCTTATCACTACCAGAGTTTCTATGAGATTCTTCTCTAGAAACAATGGCAAATGCCTCTTTCATAGTAGGAAGACTTTCTTTAGTCAATAGATTAGTTCTAACACTTTGGTAAACACTATCTAATCCCATTAAAAATTGCATAAGTTTTATCATTTTATTGAAGTTATTAAACGAAGTTGAAGCATTACAAGTACAGGAAGGCAACTGTAGTATTTGATCCAACTGTTTCCACATAATATTCAGTTTATGATAACATTTTGATTAAAACCATTAATCTTCTGATACAGATTAAACAAAACAGAACCATCAATCTTATCATAAGTCTCCTCTAAATCTTTCCACACTTCAGAAGCTAATTTTGAATAAACTTGAGCCAAATATAATTCCTCAGACACAGAATTTAAAATCCAGGTTAAAACAACCGAATTACATCTTTCCCATTGAGCAGCAAGTACTTCATCATCAACAGGCTTATCAATAGAACCATCTACAAAACCTAGTTTATTTTTAACTCTTAAAGCGAGAAGCATAGCATTTGCCCAAACTGTGTAATTCTCAGTACCTTTTAGTTTTATATTTACAACAGTTAAATGTGTTGAATCACTAGCATGTAAATACAAAGGATTATCAGGTTCAAGTTTACTAATCAAAGTTTCACCAAATAGATTAACAAAATAAGCTATGTGTAACAAGATTAAAAACAGAACAAACCTCACAAGAAAAGATAAAACATACACTAAGGAAAACAAACCAACAACGGCAGATCTGTGCCAGGGGCTAGATGGTAGGTTCGGCACTCAAGGTGCCTACCCAAGTCTTTGCACAGAAGCCAACCCTAATAGACACAACACTAGTTAAAAAAATACAAGAAACAACAAGTATTGAACACAACAACAAACAAGGGGAAACAATCAATAATCAAACAAAACACAAAGTCACAAAGTGAACCCTCTCTGTATCCCCCCAATATCAGTAATCGGTCTTTACTATTGGTGTGCGTTAGGTGTGTTATGATTTTATTGATATTTTCAGCCCATTTTACGCATTAGTCAAGTTTTAAATTTATAAAACACGATATTCTACTAACACTAAACACACACATGGGCAAGTGCACCCATCGTGAGCGTAGTATTGCATTGGCAAGATACCGAGGTCGTCCAAGTACACAAGAGCTTTTAGTACCGGTTTATCCTCAACGTCTAATCAATCTAAAATTTTTGAGAAAAGGTTTTAAACATGAAAAATAAAAACTAAAAATGCAGAAATAAAAATAAAATAAAAACAGATAGACAAGATGAATCATTTGGATCCGACTCGCCTTTAATGTATCCTTTAATGATTTCTGCACTTTTAAACTTTTTAAGAGATTATCTTAGTTATAGTAGTAGGCCCCTCTTTTGAAGGTGACGTTACCCTCAACCCAGTGGTTTGAGTCAGCAAGGATACAATCCCAAAGGTTCGGAATATTGAAAGATAATTAATTAAGTTATTAATGCGAAAAGTGGTAGGTCACTCTTTTGAAGGTGACGTTACCCTCGGCTAAGTGGTTTGAGTCAGTAGGGATACAATCCCGAATAGCTGGTTTAATGTATTAATAGTAGTTTACATATGAGGGGATCAAGCCATTCGCACCCCCGCCATCCAATACCAGTGGGTATTGAAGGAGGTCCTAGTAAGCTTGACCCAGGTCTATGTAGGATCTATACACTGAACAAGGAAAGTACCTTACTAAACCATTCCTTTAACCCCGGACCAGGTAGCCAACATATCTCTATATAGACCGTAGAGATCTGAATGGTGTAAATCTTTTACTTTATATAGACAGTAAAGTAATGCCAAGACACCACGGACAAATGATAAAGAAGTTTCACCTTCAACATAAGAAACTAGTTATTAAAGTCATTAATACAAAACCAAATAAAAAGTGCGAAAAGATTAAAAATCAAAAGTAATACATTAAAGACTTGTCTTCACCAAGTGATGTAAGAGACTTAGCCAAACATGGCCTTTGATTGACAAGAACTCTTACTATCAATCTTGGATCCCAAGACTACTACACACACTCTAAGGTGGATGATGGATGATGGTGGTGGATGTGGGTGTTGTAGTGGTGGTGGCAAAGTGAGAGAGTGGTGGTTTACCAAGGGATGCCTTTGAAGTGAGCCAAGCACCTCTATTTATAGTCTGAATAGAAGCTCGGCCACGGCCTCGTCTCCAGCGGACACGCCCCCCGTGGCCATCCTTTTCTCTTCCTTCATTAATTGCATTTGTCAGCATAGGGCTCAACACGGCCCCGCGTGCAGAAGTGTATCTGTATTACCAAGATTTTGCAAGATTCTGTGTATCTTAGCGTTGACCACGCCCCGTGTTGAGCTGGGCACGCCCCCGTGGTGGGCGTAGAAGCTTCCACAGCTTTGTCTTTTCTGCAGGTAGCTGACCACGCCCCCGTGTCCAGTGGGAACGGCCCTGTGGTCAGTCTTCTGTTTCTTGTTTTTGCCTTTGGGAATGCCGCCGAGGGGTCGAGCATGTCACGTTTATTCATTTTCTTTGTATTTATGTTGGTTTTTACTGTATATTTGTCCCTTTTGCTCGTTTAAGCTCATTTGGTCATGTAAATTCAAAAGGAAGACAAAAACACACTTTTTCCAACATTAGTACTAAAAAGGGTTAGTTTTATGCCTCATTTGATGTAATTTATATGTTACATTTTGCACACATCACTACCCCGGTATCAACAACTACAACAATAAAGTCACAAACAAAAAAATAATACAGGAGAAGCCAGATTGGAACAAACTCACAGGTTTGCGCAGCAAACAAGACCGATCCTGTAACCTTCTCAGGTTACACCGATCCAATCAGAAAACCAAAGAACAACAATAATCTGTTTGTTTACCTCACAACTTTCTAGAGTTGTAAAGACCAACAAGACTCTTCACCTTGATAAGCTGCCAAGAACACCGGAAAGGAATCAACCAGCAATTTTCCGTCAAGAAGAAACCCAAACTCCCAGATCTGAACCAGCAGATGCTAGTACTATCAAGGTTCTATGTCTCTGATTCACAATCGAGTAGATCTGAACCAGATCTAACCACAAAAGACAGCGGACAACGATCAGAAACCTTAAATCTTCAAAGATTACCCCAAGAGCCCTTATGGCTCTGATACCATGTTATGAAAACAAGGATCTTCACAGAACTATCAAAGAAATTATGAATACCCAAACCAAGTTATTATTAACCATCTGAACATTCTTCTTACAGATTACAAGAACAAATCTCTCACAATGTTCCTCACAACAAACTCACTCGATCAGATTATCAACAAGATAATCACTAACTGATTAATAGGAAACACTTAAACTAAACTCAGATTCAAGATGAATCTGAGATACATGTGAAAACCCTAACCAGCTCAAAGAACGAGAGAAGAACAGATGAAAGAAGAACAATAATGTTGAAGTCTAGTTGGGAGATATTTATCTCACTTACATATATGCGAAGCCAGCCAAGCCCATTCGTATCCAAGCCCATTCGTATATTTCTCACTTAATCAGCTCCAAGCCCATTCCCGCATCAGCCCAAACACAACAGCCCAATTGTATATATGCAGATAACTCAGCCCAATTGTATATATGCAGAGAAAAAACAACAGACATATTAGAAACAATAATAACGAAACCGATATGGATATCAACTGAATTTATATATACTACATACTTATAGCAATATTTATTACGTATGTGTAAGTAATAAAATACACATTTAATTTTTTTTATAAGTCATTGATATGAACGAGATGTATAATTAATTTTAACAGTTTTATTGAGTAATTGGAGTAATGAAGTAAGGTATCCCCTCCCTTACTAAGAAGCAACAATTTGCAAAAACGAACAAACTGCTTATGGGTTGGCGAATATGTGGACTAAACCAATACTTTATATGATTACCTATGATTTCTGAAATCACATCGTAATATACTCTCATCATTTATGTGTTGATCAGTTCTGTTTTAGGCATAATGGAAAAACATGAAAACATACCTTTGATTGCATCAGTACAGGCCAGCAGAGAATCCAGATGGAGATGCAGCAACAGTGTTTGAAATGATTGTCAGTTTGATCTGGTTCATCCTTAGGGTGATGATGGTGATGAAGAAAACCGATAAAGGGTAATCGGTTGAGGAGTGGAGGTCGATTGATGTTATGAGAGTAATTAGGTTATGTGTCTAACCCTAGAACCTCTACATAAGTCTCCTTATATATGCACCCAAGAGGAAACCCTAATTAGTTAATAAGGGTAATTTGGCCCATCAACAATTACCAACTAATTATTTAATAGGATTGTTATATATTTTGATCCATATAATGTAAATGATTATAATGGCTACTAGATTAAATATAATATAAAAATATATTTAATCTCACATTCTCCCACTTAGCCGAGTAATCATTTACTATGAGCATTAGATAAGCCTGATCAGGAGTTAACACTCATTTTAGCCTTAAACAAGAACTATAGCAGAGAAATACAGCCGTTGAATCATTATGCGACTCAGGACCCCCATTAGTCATACTATAGCCTTAATTTAAAACCTAATCGTTATGATCAAAATATGCATAAGCCCTTTGTTTGATTTGTAACTTTATTTGTCTATATGTCGTTATGTCGACTTGACATATTCTTAGAGACATACAAAATCAAACTGATGAGGAAAAATTAACTAATACTTAGTCATTCATAGTACGATATACAATTGCGCACGGCCATTAATTAATACCCGTCTATGAGCTCTCTTAATAAGACTTATGGGTAATAGCCCTTCAGTCATAGGATCCTTAAGCATATCATGAATGTATTCTATACAAAACTTAGTTTCCTCAATTCGTTCATAAACGAATAATTAATTGTGTATCGAAATTTAATGCAGCACCTCTCGAACTGTTACTGTTCAAGGAGTCATGGTAGCTGACTTTATCACACTAAGTCTTCAAAACATTAATTATATAGAGTTAATAAACTTATGAGTCCACTGATATATTTCCAACAACATTTAGTGACTATATTATGTCGTTATAACTTAGGTTGTTATTATCAGTTTATTATGACTCCTCCATAAGATAGGTTTTGTCTGCTGACATAAGGATATACCCGAAATTACATTTTGTCATCTTTGAATATCACAAAGTTAAAGTAATAAATCGGTTTGATTTCTCACTTCTTCTTCAAATCATAGCCTCTCGTTTCTTTTAAAGATATTGTAATACTCTTTTAAATGCTTCACATTAATCTAGACATATCTAGTGTGTTGCAATATGAGTAATATCTAAACGAGTATAGACTTGAACTTACATAAGGCTTCTAATTAATGAAGCGTAAGGAAATAATCTCATTTATCCTATTATCCTCTAAAGGAAAAGCAGTATAGTTTGTTACATATGTAAGGACCAATTTAATGTTAAACTTATGGAACGGAACTAATGTCCCATTGGATCTATCTCGGCTTGTTACGATATCTATTACGTAAGAGATATCTCTGAGATCTATTATATCAAAGTTTGTGTTAACAATGCTTTGACTTATGTAACATATACTTGTCAAAAGAATATCATCTATATAGACAAGTTTAATTTAGTTGCTCCCACTCATTTTAAGGTAGGTACATTAATCCACTTGGTTGTTGATGAAAAAAATTATGTTAAGACAAATAAAGTGTTCTTTAACCTTCAGTTTAGAACTTTCAGGTTGTTTTATGAACATGTAAATATGTCAGCCATTTGTTAAGGAAAATTGTTTTTAATGTTCATCTAATGTAGCTTTAAACTATTATAAGCTACTAGAACAACTATGATTCTCAAAGAAATCTTTGATAATTTATCTCTTCCTAATTACAACCTTTGAATATCAATCATGCTTCTTTGTGTCTTAATGCTTATATTAGGATTTGATTTAGTTATGAACACTCTTAGGTAATTCAATCAAATCCCAAACGTTATACGAACACATAAAATCAGTTTTACTAGAAAACTATTTTATTCCATTTAGAGGATTGATTGACACTAATGGCTTAATTTGAAGAGATAGGATCAGTAAACTTTTCCAAAATCCATTTCAACTTCAGTTAGGGAGGTTATGTAATCATCAAAGCTAGTAGGCTTTTAAACCTAGATGACCCCCTGAGTTGATTATTGGGTTTGTTAGAAGTTTCAGTTTTATAGATTAGCTCTTGGTTAGGTTGCTATCATTTTCAGGATTCTAAGTTTGTAAGAGTTGGTGCAGTATGGTGTACAAGAGGTGTAATCGGAGTTAAATTTGGAGTGAAATTTAATGACACTCTTCCCCTCGCCTCTTGTATTCCTTGCAAGTCATAATAAGGACTTTGACTGCTCCCACTGACCTTAGAAATCTTTAGGAACTCAGCATGCTTAGGGTTAATATTTAACGACCAACATATTCTAATAGAGAAAACAAATTAATGACGTTAGTCGTTGTGATTTCTCTTATTGAGGATTATATTAGTTTATGTAAGAAATCTAAGTGTGCCCACAATTAAGCAACAATGAAACTTTTTGTAAGAGTAGTATTAGATTTTAAAGAGACAAGTTTTGATAGAACAGTGTCGAGATGGAGCAGTGTCTTGTACAAGAGGTGTAAATTGAAGTAATATGAAGTTTTCACTCCCCCACCTCTTGCAACTATTGCAAGTTATTATTAAGACACTGAATGCTCCCACAGATCTTTAATATCTCTAGAATGCTACAAGAGAAGTTTCAATGAGCTACGTGACGTGGGAACCTATCATATATATGTTAGACTTTATTTGATTTCTTTAATGTCCAGATATCATAAGAAACTTTAGGGACATATTTAATAGAAATCTTATTAAGTGTATATATATATATATATATATATATATATATATGAATAGATTTCTTCTAAGACCGTGAGCCATATGCGACAAAATTTAGATACAAGTTGATAGTCTTTTAAATGATAAATGAATTATGTCTGAATATTCCATTTGGAATAAGTTCCACGAATGTCAATGAATGACTTATGATGGACCCATACTTATTCCTTAAGCCAAGTAATATTTAGGGCTATAACGTCATGATTTAAAATCACTTAGAATGAGATTAGATAAAAAATCATCCTCATTAACCATGTCATGATTTCTCATGAATTTTGGTTATAATGGATGAAATTTGTAAGTCTCATTTTCCTTTTGTCAAATTCTCATTTACATGATGACAAAAGTTGTGGAAGTGTAAGGTATCATCTAGTTTTATCTTAGTAATGTTTCAATCCAGATATTTAGAACAAATAAAATGAGAGTTTAAGGTAAGTGTGACTTTATGTTGACTATGCAAACCTCACAACCTTCATAACATTGCTTAATTATGATACTATATTCTGATTAATCTTCAGAATATATAAGGTATCGAAAAGCGTTATTAGAAGACTGCTTATTATGGTTCTTATAGTCTTAACATTTAATTTTGTCACTAACTCTCATGTTAGTTATTTATTGACTTCTGGTAAGGAAACGTTTAAAACTAGAGTCAACTAATCATGTGTTAATAGGAATATTATAATTAGTAGACTTAAATATCTTTAATAAGTGACTATCTAATTAATTTATCCAACTGTTCTTTAGAATAATGGATAGTCTCGTTGCTTATGTCTAGTCTAATGACATAATTATGCTGTGAGATTTTCCCTTGAAGAACCTTAAAGTTGGAATTAGCACTTGTAATTTGTCTATGGACCTTAGAACAATCCTCTTTTAATGTATTAGTGGTTGTAAGGTGAATAACATCTTATTTTTTAGTTTCAAACATATATTTCTATGTACATATGTTGCTTATCAACACACTCATTGTACTTTGGTACTTTTGAGTGTTATAGTTGATTTATAAGGCATCAAATTATACAAGTGAAAATCTTAGTATGTAATGTACTGGAAAATGTACTTATTTCCATGCGTAAGCCCTTAACTTTATGGGTCATGGTATTGTACATTATTGTGTATTCACATATACCAGTTAGCTTTATAGTTTAGAATTTTAAATGAAGGCATGCATCTTAGGAATTCTTGTGGTTATTCCACAATAATAGATTAGTCTTAGGAAAGACTTAATCTGGAATAACTTTAGTGATAGCAATTATGTTAGAGAGTTCTTGATTATCATAAGAGACATCATGTTAGATTTATCCTAATCATCATGCTCTACTTTTCTTCTGTAGTGCTTTATCAAAAGAGAGCAATAGGATTATCGTGTCTTAAGAGATAATCAATGATTTAATTTAAGAGCTAATTCTTATAAAAACTTTAAATAAAGCAAAACATTTTAGGCTTAAGAATTAGAGTGGATGAGATATATATATATAGAAGAAAATTATAGTGAGTAAAGTTATGGGTACTAAAAATAAGGCAGACGAAATGATCATAAAATAAAAAATAAAGGATCATTAATCTAAGGATCATTATGTGAGGAGGTTGTGATATGTCTATTACTAACATCAAAATAATAGACTATTTAAAGTTCTACTTAAACGAAGACAAATCAGCTTTGGCCAGAAGTGTAATCATTTAAGCATGTGTGCAAAGTGGTTGTAACAAATCAGCTTTGGCCAGAAATTGAGACAATCACTTTAGTTATGCACTTGTTAAGTATGCCATCTATAAAGGAATTAAATCAGCTTTGGCCAGAAATGATACATCAAAAGCTCATTCAAGTCAAGCCATTTTGGTTTTGTAAAACATTATTTGATCCTTATTAATTAACTAAGTAATTACAAAAACCAATTATTTAGTAGCAAACCACCTGTTAGCGCGGAGTCTCGAGTGAGATCTCGACTCAGTTATGAGTCTCGAGTCGCAACCTCAGTCTCGAGTCGTAATCACGGTCTCGACTACTGTGTTTTATGAGATCTCGAGTGCTTGATGAGATCTCGAGTCGCAACCATGGTCTCGAGTGATGAAGATTGAAGCCCTTGGTCGAAACCTCAGTGGTCTCGAGTCGAGACCCTGTGGTCTCGAGTCGAAATCGTTGTCTCGAGTTGTGAAGATTTGAGAACACTTATGATTTCGAGTCGAGACCTTATGGTCTCGAGTCGAGATCTTGGTCTCGGCTCGTTAAAGGGACCTCGAAACTTCCTGTTAACAGCTGTTAATGTGATAATAACTGAAAACTCGAAATTTAAGGGATTGTGTGATAGTGTTTCCTGTTTTATTGTTGATCTAAATTTATCAAGGATTTCGAAAATTATAACTGTATATCTTTTTAACAGTTTTCGAATAAACTTAAAAGATAAAATTGGATCAAACATGAAAAAACACTCTTCAATCCTAATTACATTCCAAAACATAAAGGATTTTTCGAATTTTTCTAACAACATGATGAACCCTAAAAAAATAAAACATAAATTCTGGAACCCGAAATCTGAAAATTAAGGCTTCTAAAATAGATTTTGGATTTGTTGATTTTAACCATTATGATTTCGAGTCATTTATATAACATTCTTTTTCCGAAAAAGTGATTTCGGCACATCAGACTCGAAACCGGCTGATTGTGATTATGAAGTTGTTCAAAATTTCTGTTATCATGATTTCTGAAACACTGACTCGAAACAGTAACTCGAGAACAGAGTTTCAAATTTTATTAAACTTTGAAAATTTATGTTTTCCAGATTTCAATTCCAGAATAATGGATAGAATCAGAACTGATTAATCAACATATGCTCTGATACCACATGTTGATCAGTTCTGTTTTAGGCATAATGGAAAAACATGAAAACATACCTTTGATTGCATCAGTACAGGCCAGCAGAGAATCCAGATGGAGATGCAGCAACAGTGTTTGACATGATTGTCAGTTTGATCTTGTTCATCCTTAGGGTGATGATGGTGATGAAGAAAACCGATAAAGGGTAATCGGTTGAGAAGTAGAGGTCGATTGATGTTATGAGAGTAATTAGGTTATGTGTCTAACCCTAGAACCTCTACATAAGTCTCCTTATATATGCACCCAAGAGGAAACCCTAATTAGTTAATAAGGGTAATTTGGCCCATCAACAATTACCAACTAATTATTTAATAGGATTGTTATATATTTTGATCCATATAATGTAAATGAGTATAATGGCTACTAGATTAAATATAATATAAAAATATATTTAATCTCACATTATGATGGAAAGACCATGTAACCTAGATCAAGTTATATATCTAACATTCTCTTTAAAGAAAAAAGAATAAAAAAAAACATGATTACTTTGAAATACAAGTTGAAAAAAGAATTAAAAAGAAGAAAATGGACAAACATGTAAAAGCCTGCGAGGATAATCAACATTCCTTTATCCCTTTTGTGTTTGATACCTTTGGCTCGCTAGCCCCAGAAGCCATCAGATTTCTTGAACGGGTCCAACGGGTTGTTCACAGCAACATTTCGTCTCCTAGAGATCGGGGTTTCGTTTTTACTAGGTTAGGTTTCGCTATTCAAAAGGGGGTAGCGGCGCAGCTTGTTGCCCGCTTACCGGCTATCTTGGTGTAATTTGTTTCATATTATATAAAATATAAATTAAAAAAAAAAAAAAAAAAGAAGCAACCGAAAAATTTTGTTCTTTACTTGGTCACCATCAACTTCAACATCAGACATTCTTTGCCTCATCTCCAATCCAATGCACACCATTAATTAATTAATCAAATGACGAAGCTCCCTTCCACTCCATTTCCATTTATCCGAGGCAAACATGGCAGAAGCTATTGAATCGAGATCTTTGGAGTACACACCGACATGGGTTGTCGCAGTGGTCTGTTCCATCATGGTACTCATCTCTCTGCTTGCCGAGCGCGGTCTTCATCATCTTGGCAAGGTACCACCCTATATTATATATATCATATATGTTGCTAAATGTATTCCTCTCTCATGTACTTGATGGACCCTCCTATGAGTAACGTTTGATATACGAGAGTACGTTTAGCCATCCCTTTATATTATGTATATCAACATCAATATCTACATATACACTCATACGAGTATTTCTAATTGAAGACACGCACCTAGAAAGCTGAATAGAATAATTAGTGACAACCGGCGTCACTAACCCGTCAATAAAAGTTGCATCAATAAAGTTGTCGGTAATTTGTTGCAAATTAGATTACAATATATTTTACTGCAAAGATCGGATGGATTTCCGTATGCCTTTAATGGAGTTTTGACTGATTGACCCGTAAGTGTTACTCATTTTGTTGTGCGTGATGGAAAAGCTATTAATTTTAGGTTTTAGTATTATATGTCAAATAACATGTTAAAATTGAAGTTATAAATTCAATTTCAGTTTAATACGCTAGATGTTTTTACTTTTTGATAATGAGATTAGTGTGGATTTAAAGATTATATATCTTCAAATAATTGTTTAGTTAATTAATAGACCCAAGATGCCATATATTAAATATAAGTATATATTTCTTTGAATTTGTAATTTGTGTTTTCTTATAAGTATATATGATATGGGGTGTTCATAAACAACTATGACTTATTCACAAAAACTATACATTTCTTTGAATTCATTTACAATATAACCTAAGTAAAAATATATCACAACTAAAAAGTATTTATTGGATTTCTCATAGCCATCTTTATACTTTAGCTAAAAATAAGTTTTATTTATGTCTTTTTATTATTATTTTCTATTTCTTTGACTCATATAGTATGAACTCATCCCAAAATTTTATCCATATATTGAAAACTGAGATAAAGTGATAACATTATTTTTCGTAAATAAAGGGATATATTTAATATGAAGAATCCCTAAAATTAGGATGTTAAATATATTCACTTACCCAATCACTAAAATTGAGTTTTGTGTTGAAATGTTTACGTAGATGTTAAAGCGAAAAGGGCAAGATGCTCTATACGAGGCCTTGCAAAAACTACAAGAAGGTTTGTTCACAAGATATATAAAAAGTTAACTTACAGTTTTTTATGTTCTAATTAAAACAAAAAACTACACAATTTGTATTAATTTGTACGTGTTTTTAAATCAGAGTTGATGCTGTTGGGGTTCATATCATTATTACTGACGGTTTCTCAACGTATGATAAGCAAAATATGCATTCCAACGCATCTTGCAAACTACATGCTTCCTTGCAAACTGAAGGAAGCGACTCCTTCCACAACCGAACATCTTAACTTCAGTTATGGGCGACATCTTCTGTCCGAAGATCCTGGAGCACAGATTTGTGCACACAAGGGAAAGGTGCCATTGGTCTCGTTAGAAGGACTGCACCAGCTTCACATATTTATCTTCGTTTTGGCAGTTGTGCATGTTATATTCTGTGCTACTACAATGGTCCTTGGGGTTGCCAAAGTAATGTTCTACTTCATCTTCGCTAACATTGTCATTTTGACGTAGCTTTTTACTAAGTATTACTTAACCAACTGTTTAAAATATATAACCCTTTTGACACGAAAGCATAACCTAATGAAAAGACCTCATGCAAACTTATGTATCATAAATGGCATGGATTTGACCTAGTGTGGACCCATTAATTTTTTCATGAGGTGTAGAATATTTTTAAATATTTTAGACCCTGAAAAAAATTTGGTTCATATCGGGCCATATCAGGTCGGTTCGGGTTGGATCAGGTCATGTAAAACAAAAGAACATTAAGCTAAAATTTATATAATCATCAAAAACTTAAACAATCATCAACAGATTTCGTAATTTTTAACTTTAAATTCAAGCCCTATTTTTTAATTGTTAATTCCTTGTAACTAACCATTTAAACACACTAAACCTCAACTAAAACAACAGAATTAGCCAACTAAAGTTTCAAAAAACGGCAAAACAACTAAAATTTTAAACTTTTTTAACTATTTTATTTCTCCTAAAAATCCAAATAAAACAAGAAAAACAACAAAATAATCGAACCATACCCGAAAATAGTGATGAAGATGTTGTTTTCGTGAGTTTGATGGCCAGAATTTACTATTCTCTGACGGAATCCGAAGTTGTTGCTGCCTGATGAATATCTGTTGTGTGCTGTTGTTAGTGTCATAGGTCTGGGATCACAAAACAAAGAGCGGGACGAGAGAAGGGGAAAAAGGTGGGTTGGGTTATTATATTTTAGTTAAAATTAGATTATTAGATTGGGTCGAGCTTGGGTTATGGAGTATTTATTAGGCTAAAGGTTAAGAGAAAGTTAATTGGGTTAAGTGAAAGTTAATTAGTTAAGTGGAAAGTTAATTAGATTGTATTTAAAAAAAAAAATCGGTGTTTATATAATTTTTTTATAAATTCATAAGATTTTTTCCTAAAGGGGGCGGACGAAAATTTTCAAAGGGTGCGGTCGTGATTTTACCGAGAATTTAGCACTTAATCTTTTTTTTAAAGGGTGCGTCCGCCTACCTTTTACATAAGGTGGTTACACCCTTATGACCTTAAAATGGAAATTTGCACGGCTTGGTCTAAAAAATCGAGCAACAAGTTACACGTCAACCCTACCAGAAAATTGCACGACCTTCTTGTTTAACTGATGAGATAGATTTTAACAGCTGGGCCTTAAGTTATTTACTTTATTTATTTATTTTTGTTTTGTTTTTACTTCGGAAGTGACTATTTGACCATCCACCCAATCACAAGTGTTTGCTCTAAATGAGAATTTTCCAGATTTTCCCTTTAAGTTAATCTTAAATATATCGTGTAGATAAAGGAGTGGAAGCGTTGGGAGGACTCCCTCAAGGTTCCGGAAGGACAAGCTAGAACTAGTAACATTCTTTCTTTCTATTCCTTCTTGTTTCAATGTCATTTTTGTCAACAATTCTTTTGTTCTAGGTCATTTTCATCTTCCTCATCATCATCATCGCCATCATCATCTTCATTCTACACAATTTTTCACGCAGCAACGGCTTATCGGGCATTACAGGAAGTTGCCAGTGCTGAGATGGATAGTGAGTCTACTACTTCTTAACGGTTTAAATATGAATGCCACTTTAATTTATACATAACCATTTTGAAATGAATACCCTATTGTTTTGCAGGTGTCATTTTTCAAGCAATTCTATGGATCAGTGACCAAGGCAGATTATGTTGCACTTAGATCAGGATTCATAAAAGTAAATAATCGTAACTCTTTAGTTAATCTTTTATGAGTTTCCATATTATTATTTGTTGTGATTTCATTTTGTGTAGGAACACTGTCCCGGGAACCCAAATTTTAATTTTTACAAGTACATGTTACGAACACTGGAGCATGATTTTAAGAGAATTGTTGGCATTAGGTATTCCTACTCTTTCGACCAAATTTTGATTTTTTTTTTATTTTCTAGTAAAAATATTTATAATGCATATTTTAACTAACAGTTATGTTAAACTTGTTATGTATCGACAGTTGGTATTTGTGGCTCTTTGTTGTCATCTTTTTGCTACTCAACATTAGTGGTAAGTACACTAGTGTAATTCTTAATATCCACTGATCTATTATATTAGTGCGACTCATATACAAACATTGATATACACATTAGTATTAAAAAGGCATCTTTTGACATCATATATATTTAACATTTTTCTTAATAACAACCTTATACGCCCCTATCTACACCTTTGATACTTGAGGCTTAGTGGACCTGATTTTTGAACACTTTTGAGTGACACCTTAATTAAATCTTGAGCAGATGTTGATTTTGTTGGTTAGCAGTGTATTAGTAAGGTTTCATAAGTTTATCAAATACGAGTTCCTGATTGTTTAAAAAAAGATTGTTAGTTTAAAACAATTTAACAATTCTTTATTTATATAAAGGATAAAAATCATAATATACAAATATTATCATTAGATTACTATATATATAAAAACCGAATCTGTATTAAAAACAAACCTAAGAAGCCTTTTTTTTACAAATTACAACTCAAACCAAATACTTTGTATGTTGAGCAAAAAAAGAGTAATATAATGTTTTGTCGATTTCAAACTAAACATCATTCTTCGTCAAAACATAACTAAATATGAGAATTTACTCTATAATGACTAAATATACGTCATTCCTAAAAAAAGTTTAATGGATTCGTTTATGAAATGCAGGTTGGTACACATACTTTTGGTTGTCGTTTTTGCCACTCATTGTAAGTTTGTATATGGACAATTTCTTGAGATATCATATTAAATATTATTGTATTATCGTAGGTAACATGTCATTGTATTGAATGGGTCGGGTTGGTGATTAACATGACAGCTTCTTCTGCTCGTGGGAGCTCATCTGGAGCACATTATTACACGATTAGCAAGAGATGTTGTAGAGAAAAGCGAAGAAGCAGTAAAACCTTCTGATGATCATTTCTGGTGCAACAGCCCTGAAGCCATCATTTACTTGATTCACTTCATCTTGTTTCAAAACTCATTCGAGATCGGCTTCTTCTTTTGGGTTTGGGTACGTGTATGATATGATTATTTGAAAAGCCGATGTCTTGTTTTTTTTTTTTAAAGAATGCAGTAATGTTTTCATCTAATTTTTGGTAAATGTTACACAGACCACGTATGGCTTCGACTCTTGCGTGATGGAGAAAGTGGGCTACATTGTCACGAAACTGGTTCTCGGGTAAGTCTTACTGAGTTAAACATGCATTAGTGATAAATATACTTATAGAATAATAATGAAAACTAGGGTGGTAAAAGAATTGAATGAACACAAATAAGGTCTTGTTCGTGTTCGTTTGTTAAGTAACTTGCTTGTTCATGAACTGTTCACGAACATTTACCGAACGGGATTTTTTGTTCGTGTTTATTCATTAAGGAAACTAAACTAACATGTTCGTGAACTGTTCAGGAATACTTAAAATATGCAAATGAGCTCTAATAAATGTTCATGAACATAAATGAACACAGACGGCTTTTTATGAACACAAATGAATACAATATATATTCATTCTAGAATAAAATATGCATTTTCATCACAAACATTACGAATAATCCATAAAAAATAAATAAACACTTAACATAATTATCGAAACACAGTTAACATGATTATCAGAAATATGATTAACACAAAATTAAGAAGTTGTCAAGCTTTAACACAAACTAAATTGAACTAGTGAAATGAGGGATGTTGTGAGAGATATATAAAAAAACTAGGGTTTCAAAAATTTTAAAACCAAAAAAATTAAACAAAGTACAACATATAAAAACCTTTAAACGAACGAACACAAATAAACATTAATGAGCGAACATAAATGAACTCATTATCGAACACTCACGAACATAAACGAACACATTACCAAACGTTCACGAACATAAACGAACGAATGCAACCTCTGTTCATGTTCGTTCGTTTAAGTTAACGAACGAAATTTCTTGTTCGTATTCGTTCATATACTAAACGAACGAACATAAACGAACTTACCGTCGAACGGTTTACGAACTGTTCACTGAACGTTAAATTCATTTAGAGCCCTTATAAAAACCTTGTAAGTCTTTATGTATTATTAATTAACTATGCATAACAATATATAATAAGAATAGTTACAAATGAAACATGCCTAATCATATCTTCTAAATATCAAAACAAATAATTACATTACATTAAATTAAACTTCAACAAATATATCTTCTCATTATCAAAACAAATAATTACATTACATTACATTAAATTAAACTTCAACTAATATATCTTCTAGTTATCAAAACAAATAATTACATTACATTAAATTAAACTTTAACTAATATTTTATCTCTAATTATATTCTTATCAAAATCACTATTGAGTAAAAATGCCCCAAAACGTACATGGAAATCCTCTTAGTCTAATATTTTTTAATAGAAAACTTTAATAATTGTATATAACTCGTAAGATTACGCATGTTATGCTATTGGGTTTCGATCGATATCTATTTTGGTCCAGTATACCAACCAAAACAAATATACTCAAAAGAATATCGAAATATGTTTTACATTGACCGAAAACCATAAAAATAAATTTAATTTTGACAGCGGGGCGTACTGATTTTAAATTAATTGTAAATTTAAACGTAAACACAATCTTAAATATAACTTTAATAAAAAGGAACCTAAAACTAAAACATTAAAGAGAAAGACAAGTAAAAAAATAATAAAGTGGAGAAAAGAAAAACAAAACTTAATTAAATACGTCAAAACATAGACCAACTTAAAATGTGCATAGTACTAAGCATAAGAACATATTATATTTGACCCAACTTATTTCCGGGTAAAATTTACGCCAAACATAAATTAACTTGAATTTATACCGACACATACATGAAAATAAACACATGGGTTTGAAAGTGAGGTTTAGAATTTTGGATACTTGTTTAGGGCAATTGTTCAAGTACTTTGTATAATCTGTAACTATATATATTAGAGTAAATTACAAAAATCGTCCTTTATGTTGACACCAAATTACAAATTATGTTTTTTGTCTTAAAAAAAATATAAAAAACGTACTCAATGTATGCAAACATTTGCATGCTATGTCCTTTAGCCCTAAGTCAATTTATTTTCATGGTTAAATCAGGATATATTGGTAATTTTACTAATTTATTTAAAATATCTCTTATAAATAAAACAAAAAAGCATTTTGAAAAATATAAAAAAGAATAAATCGGATACCCATCATAACTCTCTCCTCTTTCTCTCTTAACTCTCTATCTCCCTTCCTCTACCTGATTAGCACCGCCATAACCAGCCCACAACCTGCTACCAACCTCTTCCCTCTACCTAAATAGCACCACCACAACCAGCCCCTAACCTGCCACCAACCTCCTCCCTCTACCTGAATACCACGGTGACGGTCTCGGCCCAAAGGTTACAACATTTCACCCGGGTCGACTCTCCGGCGACTGATGGTTTCAACCACGGCGACGGTCTCGGCCCAAACACGACTCGTTTCACCAGATCTGGAATGAGGTGGCTTTCAGATAGGACATTGACGGCGCCACAACGCTAGGGTGGTTCGAATTGAAGGCAAGTTAGGAGACGGGGTGGCAGAGGTTGGAAGTGACGGCGGCGGTGGTGGGTTCAGTGATCTCTCAAAGACATTAACCTAATTTATTGGATATTTAAGCATTTGATGAGACAATTCTTGGTAATTTAAGGTTAAATTTATGAAATCTGGACATAATTTAAAACCATTCACTTTCCTGTGCTGCTTCTGGACTAAATCATTAAGGTATTGCATCCCTTTTTGGACATAATCTAAAACCATTGACAAAGATTTATTGAACATGTTTGTATGTTGTTTATTGAACCTCTAAATTTTGTGTTGCCTTCGGAATTTATTGATTAAACGTGTGTGGAATAAATTCTGGCTAACGTTGTTTATGGTGGTGGTGGCGGTGGCGAGAAGATGAAGTTAGAGAGAGAGTGAGAGAGTTCTTGTTTTATTTATTTGTGATATTTTAAACAAATTAGTAAAATTACCAATATACCCTGATTTAACCATGAAAATAAACTGCGTTAGGGCTAAAGGACATAATGTTCAAGAGTTTGCATACATCGAGTACGTTTTTTGTACTTTTTAAAGATAAAGGACATAGTTTGCAATCTGGTATCAACATAAAGGACGATTTTTGTAATTTACTCTATATATTAATATTAGTATGGTTTTGAATACTTGTGCAGGGCAATTGTTCAAGTACTTTGTAGCTACAGCACCTTACCTTTGTATGCCATTGTATCCCAGGTATGCTTATATATAATAAGTAACTTTATTTTTATAAGTATCAACAAATAGCATATTGATGTGACTTGGATATATTATGCATGTGACTTGGATATATTATGCATGACAGATGGGAAGCATGTTCAAACCAAGTGTTTTCAACCAGTTTTCGCTTGATCTCATTAACGATTGGGTAGGAGATAGGGGACGGCTAGACTCGAAATCTAGTACCCAAAGTCACACCGACAGGTTACAGATTCAGCCACAAGTTAACGACGAAATTACAACCGATGAAGGAATTACAACCTCGGTGCTAGAGCTGTCAAGTACGCATCATGTTCCAGAACAAGTTTAACCGGCCACTTGAGAGACGCAATACTAAGCTCATGTAACGCTTAATGAGATTAGAGGCTTGAGAAAGCATACTTGGTGGATATCATACATTAAATTATTATTTGCCCTAGGGTTTATTTAATAAGTCAACCATCTAATGGTAAGAACAAACATTTCCAATATATAGGCAATGTATTTCTTGGTGGATATTATATGTGTTCGGTGTGTTTGTAGAAAGAGGATTAGAATTAGATTCAATAATGTAGAGAGCAATTCTGTTGTCATACATGCAAAAGGGGTGTAGATTTAATATATATTTTTTTAGAACAAAATACTATTTGAGCCATGCGAAAATAGCCCGTGATGTTCATGGAAATACTTATCTTAAAAAAAAAAAAAAAAAAAAAAAAAAAAACCTTCTTTGATTGAGAAAGAATACTTAGGATAACAAGTATTTTTTACTTTCAAATTCCATGCCAATGTCAGACTATAATTGATTTTAATAATCTCAACTATTAGGTATTGGCCGGTAACGATCCCAACTTAAAATAATCAGTTCTGGTATCACATTTTCAGATATTGTAAATCAATGGACCTTTACTAACACAATCTTAATTTCTTTTTGTTATCTTTTCTTTTTCTTTTACCAAAAGTCAATTGGTTTACAATATATGAAAATTTGTAACTACCACTTGTTATTTTTGAAATTAAGACTGTTGTCGGCCAATAACTAATAGTTGAAATTATTAAAATCCATTATTGCTTTCTTTGTTTATTAGTTTGTTTTCTAATGATAAGAGAATACACTGCTTTGTATTAATATTTCCAACAGTCAAATTCAAACTTTCTAATGATTTTTATTTCTTTCTTATAACTAATTTAATAATTTAAATTTCAAATTAATAAGGATCCTAATGATTTTACACTTAAAATGAGAAAAAAAAAATGTTTTCCCTTAACTAATACGGTTAAACCATGCATATCAATTTGTAGTCGTGTCACGTTTGGCTCTTTGAACCTCCTCAATTTTTATTATCCACCTCAAATTTAATTTTAGGCATGTTATGTTTATAATTTTTTTGGTTTTCCATTTTTGTTAATTTACTATAGCAAGCATGCCTAATTTTTTTATATAAGTACAACCAAACCTTTTATTTTCTATTTGTTAATTGGTTCAACCTAAGTAACAATTCTAAACAAGAAAAATTAATAAGATAACCAAAACTTATCTGAAATTTTATACCAATTGACATAAATCAATAAAATATAATTATATGTGTTAAATATGATTATTTTGTATGTATATCTGTTGATAATTTTTTGAACGGAGATATATAATAAAACCTAAAAGGATGTCTGCATCTAGATTTGTGGGTCCGTGATCTGGCGGTTCTAGACAGAAGTTTGGGTAAATGTAACTGATTCTGTAGAATGTTATTAACAAAGGATTAGAAACAGAATCAGGGGAAGCATATGTTCATTCATACCGAAAGAGTATACATCTTGACAAGCTGGCGAAATCCTGGAAAAATTTCGCCAGCGTTTCCCCTCTATGAACTCCAAAACTTACAAAACAATGAACACACGACGCCATTTATAGACCTCCTAAACACCTCGTGCGAGCTGAACAATGACTTCGTACGAAGTGGCTACACTTTGTACGAGGTGACTCCTCTTCGTACAAAGTGACACTATAAACTCCGTTCCGCTCACACTTGGGTCGCGTGTTCATATCTAATCTATACAATATTCAACACACTCTATCTAGCCTATTCGTACAGTGACGGACGCAAAGTGCATCAACAATTTCCCCCTTGGACGACACTTTGGAAGCTTGATCTTGATCTTGAAATATAAGAGTCGTGTTTGAATATTTTGCAACTTCAATTAAGGTATCTGTCGATGTCGTAGAACGCGTCAACAAATTTACCCTTAATTGATGATTCGGTTTTGCAATTTCTTCAATACATTCCCCCTGAAATAAATCTCTGTTTAGGTCTTTGTTTGAACGGTTTCCGACATCCTCTGATTTGCTTGATTGACAAATTTTCTTGAATAACCACCAACTTGAAGCTAATCAATGCAGCTTCTTCGTTTCAACTATAACCACATCTGTGTTCGGTTTAGTGCATTCCTCCTATGCTCGATCCTCTGATCTTCAAAACCCAACCGACAATTGAAAGAAACTTCGAATTACCACAATGGTAAACCTCATATCAATGAGTACCCGCGAAAATCTGAAATCCAAATTTCCGTAATCGCATTTAAGCATACTCCTGAATGATTGATTAGCAAATCGGTAATCTTCTTAATCAGCAAATCATCATCGGAATCAAATCATTTGGTAACACATCGAATCTGAGAAACATTCGTCCGTGATCAAAATCACATTCTTCCACAATAACAATTATACAGCTCACTTCACAGGAACGACACAACTGAAACTACAAAACATCCTCATTTCCTGGATTAATCCTAAAATAGTTCATTAGCCTTGCAGAGTTAAAAATAAGCAGTCGTATGTGCATCCACCCCACATCGAAGATCAGGCCTTTAACCCCTAAGCATCAATCTGTCTTATAATCTGAAAATTCTGAACTTCCTGTAACCAAGAATTCACGAATCTACATCTTCAGTATCTCCGATGTATCTTCAGGTAATCTGCAATCGGAACCACCCGAACACAGTTGCATAGTCACGAATTTCAAGAGTGATGGAATCTTCAAATATACGTGAAATTTTTATTCCCCCCCCCCCCATTTTTGCAAATTCTGACCGTACCAAAATTTTCACTGAAATTCCCCCTAAAATTTGGAAAATCAATTTTCATCAAATGCGGATTTAACGTTTAGGCCCATTAGTAATCACTATACCAAATGATCATCATTCTGCACCGGTATCCGTGACTACCCCAATATATATATATAAAGTGGGTTTTCTAAATTAAAGTGCGTTTTCTATAGATACTTACATTATATATATATATATATATATATATATATATAAACGGGATCAGGAGAAAACGATTGAAAGTGTGAAAATGGTGTGAACGGATCCTGGCCCAACACTTGGCAGGGGCGCGCTAAATGATACGCGGGGTACGATTGTCATTCTTCAACCCCGCTTAATAGATGGCGTTATCATTATTTCTATGGCGTTTTACTTTCAAAGGAATATTTCATGAAAAATGTCGTTATTTCTTCAACCACGCTTAATATATGGTGCTATCCTTGTTTCTATGCCGTTTTATTATCAAATTTATTTTTCAAAGCAATTTTATGAAAAAAGTTGTCCTTCAAACTACAATCAATATTAGGCTTTTTTATTATATCTAACTTGTCAATGGCGATTTAGACTTTTGTTTTGCATATCTGAATAGTTTATTAATTGTAAAAACAAGTTAATTATTTGTTTCTATGGAGTTTCATTATGGCGTTTTGCACCTTGTTTTCGCATATCTGATTAGTTTTCGCATTTCTATTCAATTATGGCGTTTTAATAAGAAACAAGTAGATGTAATAGTCCAAATCAAAATACATTAGTCATCATGAAAATTCAAAAAGAAAGAAATTTATGGCGTTTAAGCTAATCTATATAGTCTGCCATCCTTTGTTGTATTCTTCCGAATCCTCTTTCGTACAATTCATTAACTTTTGCTGCCCCTAACTGCAAAAACTTTTTTAAAGATTTGACCACCTGTTTTCTGTGTTCATTTTTGTTATGCAGCAGTAGTTTTCAATTTATTTAATCCTGAGATCATTTAGTTGTCTTTGTTGTAGGGCATTTGGTGCAGTTTCATCTGCCAGACCACATGCCCAACCAGTCATATGCCCCATATACGTTTCTATATGCCTCATTGCAAAAATCCCACAGTCGATCACGTTTTTCTTTGTTCTTCAATCCATCTTTTGCCTTATAATAGGCGCCTTCTTCATGATCTAGGCCTTCAGGTGTTTTTGAATATGCAAGTAGTTTGCAAAAGCATCTTGCTGCAGTTTCACATTTTTTTATATATTATTATGGAATTTTGTCAACATTTTATACAAGGTTTTTAAGATATTTACCAACTTTTCCACCCATCCATCATACTTGTCCTTGATGCTGAGTTCATCCTCGTTAGCGCTGTTATCCAATACATCAAATCTACTGTGTTTCATATTGAAGCAGACATCATAGAAATGTCTTTCGTATAATATTGGCACGAAGACCAGCTCATATTGTTGAATATTTATATCGTCGCAGTCTTCTTTGAAATGGGCGTGTTGCAAAACCGTTTCCATGTTGTTGTTGAATTCGTTGTATCGATAACTATATGTTTTTTATACGTGTATTCTGTAATTTTGATGAATGTCATTTTTAACAACAAAACAAAGCCATAATATAATTGCATCATTTAATATAGCTAAAGTGTTACCAGCATTATTTGTGTGCAGAATAATCTTGACGGCGATTCATGAGCCTTGTATCTTTCTTGGTAGTTCAGGATATGCCGCCAACTTATAACAATGCATATGTGTGCATACAATCCTGGTCTCATGCTCTCAGCCATCACCCTTTGTAGTTCTGACACTCCATCGATCTTGAACACTATACTACTGCAAAAAAATTAAATAAAAACATGACATGGCGTTTTAGTTTTTCTCACTTATGTCCACATAAGATATGGCGTTTTACTATAAAGGAATGTACATACTCATAAGCTCCACATCTAGTGAATATGTATTTGGAAAAGTAGGTTTCTTGTTGCTCCTTTGGTGCATTAATAACCACTTGCCTTCTGATATAAGGAGACAAACATTGTCTACTCATCTTTTTTTTCTCTCTTCTATTTTTTTCCACAGTCTTATCCTTTTTATTATTGTTATCATCATCATCATCATCATCATCTTCATCTTCATCATCTTCTTCATCTTCTTCATCACAAGGCAGTTTTTCTGGGTTTAGAATTGTGTTATCGTGTATCAACTTTGTGATGTTTGGCGTTTTGTCCCCATCACCCTTCTCATGCACATCTAAACGTTTTGGCATTTTGGGTTGTGATATTTCATCTTGGGGTTGTTGGGGTGTCATTTCTTCTTCAAAACTTTGCATGAGGTTTTTCCTACCACCAGATGGTGGATGCTGACTTCTTGTTTCATCAACCACTGTGTCACACCCTCAAAATCCACACGCGGAGTATTACCGCGAGGCGTGTGACGACCAGGATCTTAGCCACTAATTATTTTGAACGGATTAGTTATTGTTATAAACATTAGCATAATTAGTGACCTAATTTAAATTTTTCAAAACATAGTTTAAGTTCACAGCGGAAAGGGAAAGAAGACGCATCATAATTGAAACCACAAGTTTATTATCGTGTTACTTACGAACCACGTACTCCATCCGATTGCAACGCCCGTCCAAAGTTGTACCGAGCAACCTGCAAAGCATGCAGTAGAGTGTCAACATAACGTTGGCGAGTTCACGTGTTTACAGTTTTCCAGTTTTAATTTCCAAAAACTTGTTTCGTCCAGTTAATTTGTTTGTTTATACATGCGATGGGGAGCTACCCCATAAGTAAGCGACTAAACTGTTTTTACAATACCGAATACTATTCATCCGTACGTTTCCGTAGAGTGCCCCGTTTGTCAATGTTCTATCATCATTGACGGTTGCCAGAGTACATTAGTTCACGCCCGATCCCATACGCGGGCACGGTGTGAGGTTGGTGAGACCTAAATAGCGCTATCAACTAATAACCCGTTCGCCTGACCCCGGCGACTAATCGGTATTAAGAAGTGAGGACTTGAGTGATAGAGTTTTGTTTAGTGTTGCTTGTTGCATCCAGTATAAACAGTAATTAACTAAAAGTTCCCAGTAACAAGGGAAGTAAGTAAGTTTGTTCCCAGTAACAAGGGAAGAAAAGTAAGTTTGTATCCCTCACAAGGGGATAGTGTTGTTACCCGTATCCCACACCAGGAGATAGAAATACCGTATCCCGCACAAGGAGATAGTAAGAAGTCCCAAACCAGGAAAAGTGTTTCGTTCCGTTTCCCAACCACCGGGAACGCATGCTTTGAGTAATAAGTAGTGAACTCACCTTTGCTTTGCTCGGTAGTTAATTTACTTGTGTTACGTTGGTCAATCATACCCTATTATGGTTTATAAATATTTATTAGGTTTGTGTGCAAGTAAATGTCACATACAACTGCACGTATCTAACATATAGCACGTAGGTCATACTAGCATATACGTCATTGGGCCCATCTTAGCATGCAAACAGTTAAACAGTAACAGTTAAACATTAACAGTAACACGTAGCTCAAAACATCAGTTTGTGCGGCCCAATAACTAAGCAGAGTAGTCCAGTCGAAACCGGGCGGTCTCGACTCGAGAACAAGAGGTCTCGAGTCGCAACCATGAAGTTCCGAGTCGCAACCAGACGGTCTCGAGTTGTGCATAACTGAGTTGCAACTTTAGAGGTCTCGAGTCGAGATCAAGAGATCTCGAGTCGTAACCGAGCTGGTCTCGACTACTGGAGCGTGTTGTCTGGTTTCGAGTTGTCATATAATGGTCTCGAGTCGCAACCCTACGGTCTCGACTCGCAACCACCACCGATGCTTCTAGACCCTTTATCCAATTCGGTACTATCCAACCAGATTTCATAAGCATGTACTAGCCAATCAAATTTTATAAACATGTTTTATTGTCTAAATACTTACTCAAATGGATCAAAACATAGCATTTCAAATATTCATCAAATCTTCATACAGTTCATCATTGGGGTCTTCAACATCATCAAAACATTTTTAAGTTATGCTCACACATCATCACGTATCTAATACATCACATTTAGAAATTACATATCACATTTAGCTACAAGTGGGTCATGACAATTAAATCCAAATTCTGGTGTATATATAAAAACCCCAGTGAAATAGAAATATTCCTACACAAGCAACTATCTATTTCAAAAGTCATGATCCATTAGACAACACCATCATCATCTATATTCAAAGGGAAAAAGACAAACATCATTTCATATAATAATTTGAACCACCCAACACATTTAAGTTGTACCCTATGCTTGTAAAGTTGTACGTTTCCATGAAAACACATGACAAGCTCATACCCATATCATTCATTATGTGTATTAAACCATTCATCATCATTCTTATTGTCAACAATAACCAAATAGATAATTCCCATCATATACGAACTGAATCTCAACATCACTGTTACATCCAAAATCAATCATTTATAGCATGAAAACCAGGTTGTATTCTGAGCATATGAAGTTGTACATTCAAGGAGAAAACTAGCAAATAAAAGCATCCACATGGATCATTATCATCATCACCGTTTAAACACTAACAGCAGTTTATCATAGCTATCATCTAAACAAAGTTGGACATCATTTTCACTTAAAACCAGTCGACAGAACTCATCTTTCATATTTCTATTATTCAGGTATGCATAACCAGGTGCACACGTAGCATTTATAGTTGTACACTTTCATTAAAGCATATTTTTGAAGGTTTTAAATGGCAAGCACGTAACTTGGATCATATACCAAGCACATTCATTCACATAACGTCAGATCCATTCATACCTACGCACATATGTTTCTAGCTATCATCAAACTCTCACACAGATTCAGTGATACCCATTTAACATACAAGATGATCAAGTGTAACCTTTTAAAATGACGTCCAACTAACCTGGGTTTGATGTCGGAACGGTGTGTGTGCGGCGTGAAAGAAACGAAGCTCCGATCTTGGAGCTGGCCGGAGGTAGGTCGGAGTGCACCGTCGTTGCCGTCGAACTACCGGGGTGAAATGAGATGACCAGAGACTGAATAATGAAACCGTCGGCCGGATGTTTTCAATTGAGCTGGGTTTACCCGATTATGTAGGGAGGGTGGCGTTTGCAAGTGTGTTATTTGGAGAAGAAGGCAATTATGGTGAGAGTGTGAGAGGTGTGATTGCGGCTGATGATTTCCAAACATTCTCTCCGTTTGTTTGTTGGCTGCCGTAAATATTTATATATCCATTATTAGGGTAGGGATGTGAGTGCGTTTGGGCTGCTTTTGGGCTTTGTATGTGTGGTTATGAGAGGTGGTTATAAACTTTGGTAGTCCAAAGTTGTTGTTCTGTATGCATCTACATATACATAATATATACATATTATGTCCACATAATATTATAAATTCATTTATCATCACACCCAAATACATGTATTATTTGGTTCAAGACTATATAAGGTACTTCCTGCTTCTATAAATTCATATAGAAAATTTATATAATTTATACTTAATAAACATCAATTCAAACATTCAGTTCACATAAATAAAAAAAGACTCTCGGTTCCTAAAAAAAATAGAACGTGCGGGTAAGACCTGAAGTGTCACATTATCCCCATGTTTCAAGAACTTTCGTCCCGAAAGTTAGAACGCAGCCACTGACGGGCTAATGTGTTTCAATGTCTCCGAGGGGTGTCACATCATCCCCCTGTAGGTTTGGAATTTCGTCCCGAAATTCTGCTGTAGCCTCAGGGTTGGGAGCTTTGTTTGCAAACAGTTGGGGATACTTGCGCTTCATCTGGTCTTCCCGTTCCCAGGTAAACTCTGGGCCACGGCGAGAGTTCCAACGAACTCGAACAAGAGGTATTCTGGTACGTTTGAGAACTTTAACGTCTCGGTCTGTAATCTCTACAGGTTCCTCGACGAATCGCAACTGATCATCGATAGTGAGTTCCTTGAGAGGAACTATGAGGGTCTCATCTGACAGACACTTCTTCAGATTCGACCCATGGAATACGTTGTGAACTCCGCTGAGTTCTTCAGGTAGGTTCAGTTTGTAAGCCACCTTGCCTATTTTCTCAATGATTTCGAAAGGTCCAACATATCGCGGGTTAAGTTTGCCTCGTTTACCAAAACGAACTACGCCTTTCCAAGGTGAGACTTTAAGTAGCACTCGATCCCCAACCTGGAACTCGAGTGGTTTCCTGCGCTTATCGGCGTAGCTTTTCTGACGGTCACGAGCTGCCGCCATTCGTTGACGTATTTGGGCAATCTTTTCTGTAGTGTCGATGACGAGTTCTGGGCCAGTGATTTGGCTGTCACCAACTTCTGCCCAGCATAAGGGTGATCGGCATTTTCGTCCATACAATGCCTCGAACGGAGCAGCCTGGATGCTGGTGTGGTAACTGTTGTTATACGAAAACTCCACCAAAGGTAGATGCCTTTCCCAGCCGTTACCAAAGTCGATAACGCATGCTCGAAGCATGTCTTCAAGAGTTTGGATTGGTGCGTTCAGACTGCCCATCCGTTCGCGGGTGATACGCTGTGCTCATGTCTAACTGTGAGCCAAAGGTCTTTGTGCACAGCCTGCGACGAATCGGATGCAAAACGTGGGTCTCGATCAAAGATAATAGAAGTTGGCACCCCGTGCCTAGCGACTGCTTCTAACAAGTAGACGGCTGCAAGTTTCGAAAACCTGCCATTTTTCCTTGTTCACAAGGAAGTGCGCAAACTTGGTTAAACGATTTATGATCCCCCAAATGGGCCTTGAGGTCGTGATACATCTTGTCAGAGTCGGGATGTACCATGTAGACTTATGTGATTCGCCCATTACGAGCTCTCGGAGATTCCCGTAAGATGGAACCCAGATATGTTCCATAGAGTAGTGAGTGCAGTTGCCTTCGAGTTCGAGCGGCCTTTTCCATGCCACGCAAGGACCCAGCCGAAGAATTTTTCCGCTTTCAGAGTTTCTACAGGAGCGTCTTAGGTTTGGTCAGGAGGTTTGAAGAAATAGTAAACTATAACACACTCACATGCTTAGGTTTAGTCTCTTGTTAGCCCAGTTCGGATGATGTCTGATCGCGCATTCATGATCGTTTAGGGATTCGACCCCGTCAGTGTTGTCGCGTGTTCAAAGACTGTGCTGGAGACTCTCGTGATCGGTGTAAATCGTGCAGTTGGTACCGTACGAGTAATGTCTCCACATTTTGAGCGCAAGGACTACATATCCCAATTCTGAACCATACATAGAGTAGCCCCCTTTCGAAAACTTTGAGTTGTCGAGAGGCGCAAGCGATCGAGGAAAGCGGGCCTTGCGACGTCAAAAGTCGCGCGTTAAAAACTTAGCGCAGGGTGGGTTGTGTCATAGGGATTCCAGGGTTAAGCGTAGGAGTCGTTCGGATCCCTACTGGTTCTCAGAGTAGGTTCAAATGTCGTCAAAGGAAACAGGTGTCAAAATTTGACAGGAAAGGAATGAATTCGAGTGCCGTGACTAGGTGTTGATCGTATCTGGTTCGAAGAGCAATGCCTGTGGTACTTTTACCTCCGAGGTACCCTTGGCTCGTTGCTCCAACGAGTAACGTTCGTAGGAAGTAATTTGTCCAAGCGGAGGTTTGTGCAGAGTAGAGTAGGATAAGGATCATGGAATCCGTGAAGCATAACACGGGTAGCGGGATAATGCAAAAGAAGGGTAGTCAAAATTGATGCGTTCAACTTGAGGCAAAACATAAAGGCTTTGGGGTCGGCAATAGAGATTTATCTGATGTTGATGAGGTGGCTGGTTGTACACAAGCTATGGCTGTTTAGAATAAGGAACGTCGCTTGCTGATAAGGGGTGTTACGTCGACGTGGTTAGCGTAAAATGAAATAGCTAGAGAGGGATGGTCGTCGTGCGGGTCTGTAGGTTTCAGGGTCTATCGAGACGCCTGGCAGGATGTGATTTCTCAGGTCGGTAGAAAATCAAGTTTGAGTGGGTTGTCCTAAGTTGTGCGAATGAGTTTGAAGTAGCGCTTGCGTCGTCGGGGGGGGGGTTGATGTGAAACTACAGAAACGGGCTTTCGAAGAAGCACGATTAAGGTATATGTTGCCAATTTTCAGGGTTTATGAAGTTTGTCGACTAAAGGTCGATCTTGCTGAATTCATTAATCTGGAGAGAAATCTGGTCAAGGTTTCCGTATGAAGACACATGGATATCGTGATAAAGAAACGGTAGAAGCGGGGATATCATCCTGAGCAAGTAACGCGAATTCGTACAAAAGCTAGCGAAGGGATCCACGGAAATCAGAAAAGTTGTCAAAGAATAGCGGTTCTGGCGAATGAAGGATAAGGTAAGCATCTAGGTCACCGTACTCGTCGGTGAGTTGAATGGCTCGCATATTCGTGTTGTCACGCCTTCAGATACGCCGGTTTGTGGGAAATATATTACTTTGCTGGGTTTTTGGGGCGTGCTAAGGTATAAGGTTGAACTTGAATAAGGATTTACCATGTAACGAGGAATTAGGGGAAATAACCTTGTGGTCGATGGAAGGGTGATACGATTGTTGGCACAGCTATGAGAAACATACACCGCGCATGCTTCTCGTGTTCGAGACGTACAAGACAGAAATCCGACCGGTGTAGTCTTACTAGGACGCTTCAAGAATCCAGGTGATCAGTCGGATGAGGGAACAAGTCTCGCTATTTAAGTTGGGAAAAGAAATACGCAAGTAAAAAGGATGCGAATGACGTCGTCGTTCCTTCTAACATCACATGATATAAGGATGGCTCCCCTTCGTCGATTCGTTCTCGTATCTTTTCTATGTGGTCCGTAGCGGGCCTCTCCTAAGCAAGTATATCGAGTAATCGTTCCCCGCGTCGACTCGTTCTAATCCAGGGGTGATATCAGGAAATATATGGATGAGGGCTTGGAATAACTGGTTCCTTGCCCTTAGTGTATCGTGGTTTCGAACCAGGTTTAGGAGGACTCGCTCCTGTTTAGCACGTAACACGCTTGCCTAGCCTTCGTATGATCCACTGTGTTAAATACTAAATATACGCATACGTACTAACACATATATGCTAACTATACACATACACACATGCGTGTTCACACACTTAAGTTATGCACAAGTAAATGCCGTTAACCTACCATTACCAGGTGAGTATCAGAGATTGACGAACCTTGCAATCCGGAGTGTGGTGTCGTTGTGGTTTTCGTTAAAGAACGGTTATAGTCTGGTTTTCATATAAAAATATTTTAAGTCCAAAACATTTTATATGTTCAAACCTAGTTCACTATAACCAATGGCTCTGATACCAATCTGTCACACCCTCAAAATCCACACGCGGAGTATTACCGCGAGGCGTGTGACGACCAGGATCTTAGCCACTAATTATTTTGAACGGATTAGTTATTGTTATAAACATTAGCATAATTAGTGACCTAATTTAAATTTTTCAAAACATAGTTTAAGTTCACAGCGGAAAGGGAAAGAAGACGCATCATAATTGAAACCACAAGTTTATTATCGTGTTACTTACGAACCACGTACTCCATCCGATTGCAACGCCCGTCCAAAGTTGTACCGAGCAACCTGCAAAGCATGCAGTAGAGTGTCAACATAACGTTGGCGAGTTCACGTGTTTACAGTTTTCCAGTTTTAATTTCCAAAAACTTGTTTCGTCCAGTTAATTTGTTTGTTTATACATGCGATGGGGAGCTACCCCATAAGTAAGCGACTAAACTGTTTTTACAATACCGAATACTATTCATCCGTACGTTTCCGTAGAGTGCCCCGTTTATCAATGTTCTATCATCATTGACGGTTGCCAGAGTACATTAGTTCACGCCCGATCCCATACGCGGGCACGGTGTGAGGTTGGTGAGACCTAAATAGCGCTATCAACTAATAACCCGTTCGCCTGACCCCGGCGACTAATCGGTATTAAGAAGTGAGGACTTGAGTGATAGAGTTTTGTTTAGTTTTGCTTGTTGCTTCCAGTATAAACAGTAATTAACTAAAAGTTCCCAGTAACAAGGGAAGTAAGTAAGTTTGTTCCCAGTAACAAGGGAAGAAAAGTAAGTTTGTATCCCTCACAAGGGGATAGTGTTGTTACCCGTATCCCACACCAGGAGATAGAAATACCGTATCCCGCACAAGGAGATAGTAAGAAGTCCCAAACCAGGAAAAGTGTTTCGTTCCGTTTCCCAACCACCGGGAACGCATGCTTTGAGTAATAAGTAGTGAACTCACCTTTGCTTTGCTCGGTAGTTAATTTACTTGTGTTACGTTGGTCAATCATACCCTATTATGGTTTATAAATATTTATTAGGTTTGTGTGCAAGTAAATGTCACATACAACTGCACGTATCTAACATATAGCACGTAGGTCATACTAGCATATACGTCATTGGGCCCATCTTAGCATGCAAACAGTTAAACAGTAACAGTTAAACATTAACAGTAACACGTAGCTCAAAACATCAGTTTGTGTGGCCCAATAACTAAGCAGAGTAGTCCAGTCGAAACCGGGCGGTCTCGACTCGAGAACAAGAGGTCTCGAGTCGCAACCATGAAGTTCCGAGTCGCAACCAGACGGTCTCGAGTTGTGCATAACTGAGTTGCAACTTTAGAGGTCTCGAGTCGAGATCAAGAGATCTCGAGTCGTAACCGAGCTGGTCTCGACTACTGGAGCGTGTTGTCTGGTTTCGAGTTGTCATATAATGGTCTCGAGTCGCAACCCTACGGTCTCGACTCGCAACCACCACCGATGGTTCTAGACCCTTTATCCAATTCGGTACTATCCAACCAGATTTCATAAGCATGTACTAGCCAATCAAATTTTATAAACATGTTTTATTGTCTAAATACTTACTCAAATGGATCAAAACATAGCATTTCAAATATTCATCAAATCTTCATACAGTTCATCATTGGGGTCTTCAACATCATCAAAACATTTTTAAGTTATGCTCACACATCATCACGTATCTAATACATCACATTTAGAAATTACATATCACATTTAGCTACAAGTGGGTCATGACAATTAAATCCAAATTCTGGTGTATATATAAAAACCCCAGTGAAATAGAAATATTCCTACACAAGCAACTATCTATTTCAAAAGTCATGATCCATTAGACAACACCATCATCATCTATATTCAAAGGGAAAAAGACAAACATCATTTCATATAATAATTTGAACCACCCAACACATTTAAGTTGTACCCTATGCTTGTAAAGTTGTACGTTTCCATGAAAACACATGACAAGCTCATACCCATATCATTCATTATGTGTATTAAACCATTCATCATCATTCTTATTGTCAACAATAACCAAATAGATAATTCCCATCATATACGAACTGAATCTCAACATCACTGTTACATCCAAAATCAATCATTTATAGCATGAAAACCAGGTTGTATTCTGAGCATATGAAGTTGTACATTCAAGGAGAAAACTAGCAAATAAAAGCATCCACATGGATCATTATCATCATCACCGTTTAAACACTAACAGCAGTTTATCATAGCTATCATCTAAACAAAGTTGGACATCATTTTCACTTAAAACCAGTCGACAGAACTCATCTTTCATATTTCTATTATTCAGGTATGCATAACCAGGTGCACACGTAGCATTTATAGTTGTACACTTTCATTAAAGCATATTTTTGAAGGTTTTAAATGGCAAGCACGTAACTTGGATCATATACCAAGCACATTCATTCACATAACGTCAGATCCATTCATACCTACGCACATATGTTTCTAGCTATCATCAAACTCTCACACAGATTCAGTGATACCCATTTAACATACAAGATGATCAAGTGTAACCTTTTAAAATGACGTCCAACTAACCTGGGTTTGATGTCGGAACGGTGTGTGTGCGGCGTGAAAGAAACGAAGCTCCGATTTTGGAGCTGGCCGGAGGTAGGTCGGAGTGCACCGTCGTTGCCGTCGAACTACCGGGGTGAAATGAGATGACCAGAGACTGAATAATGAAACCGTCGGCCGGATGTTTTCAATTGAGCTGGGTTTACCCGATTATGTAGGGAGGGTGGCGTTTGCAAGTGTGTTATTTGGAGAAGAAGGCAATTATGGTGAGAGTGTGAGAGGTGTGATTGCGGCTGATGATTTCCAAACATTCTCTCCGTTTGTTTGTTGGCTGCCGTAAATATTTATATATCCATTATTAGGGTAGGGATGTGAGTGCGTTTGGGCTGCTTTTGGGCTTTGTATGTGTGGTTATGAGAGGTGGTTATAAACTTTGGTAGTCCAAAGTTGTTGTTCTGTATGCATCTACATATACATAATATATACATATTATGTCCACATAATATTATAAATTCATTTATCATCACACCCAAATACATGTATTATTTGGTTCAAGACTATATAAGGTACTTCCTGCTTCTATAAATTCATATAGAAAATTTATATAATTTATACTTAATAAACATCAATTCAAACATTCAGTTCACATAAATAAAAAAAGACTCTCGGTTCCTAAAAAAAATAGAACGTGCGGGTAAGACCTGAAGTGTCACACACTGCACCATGTTGGTCAACTGTCACACCCCTATATTTCCACGTATTACCGGTGGGCCCGGTGGGGAGTATCGTGACGTAGTTGATATCATCATAGTCAAACAACACAATATATAAATGTCACACCCCAACCGATGGCGGAATCATTGGGGCATGGCACTGAGCGAAACAGATTGTCCAGAAGTTTCCATAACAACTATCATTACCATTCAATTTAAATAATACGTCCCATATCATATCTCAAATAGTTAAATAATTATTACAGACAAGCATCAAGACAAGTACTCTGTTCCGACAACTCAGATTTAAACACAGCTAAATTTATTTGTTGGTTTCTAGGACTCCTTCCCTAGCCTCAATTTCATCACCAGCAAGTTAAGCACAGAAACAACCTAAGCACCTGTCACATACGTTAAAATAAAGTCAATACATATAATGTAAAGGTGAGCATACAAGTTTGATATAACATATAGAGTTCGAATTCGTTTACGCATAACCAGCACGTACACATAGTGAAATGAAGCACGTTAGTTATCGACATAGATCCATCGATACCAATGACTGCGGGTTGACTGCCCGAGGCAGTTCGCAATACATGATTACCACCGTAATCCATGCAAGTAAAAGATCCTTAACAACCCCCGTGTGAACGGGTGCTGAGTCCAAACTATAGTACTATCGTTGCTAAGGCAGTAGACAGCATTCCATGTGTAAACATAACAAACAAGCATTCATAAGCCACGTATAACATGCATTAATGGTTTAGCGTTAAAATAACTTGAGTAGTGTGATAGTTGTAGTTTGAATATTCGTAACGTATGTAAGACCCAAAAGTGCTAAAAGCAAAAAGGGTTCGAGTATACTCACCGTGATTATGGATTGAAGGGAGCGCTTTCAGCGAGTACAGTTAGCCTTAATAGATTCGATAGCGTAATGATAAGTGGCATGGGAAACAGTACAGAATGAGTGTGGGTAGGATGACCGATCGTGCGGATTGGTCATCCATGCGGATTGGTAGTTCGTGCGAATGGTCATCCGTGCGGACAAGTTACTCGTGCGGACAAGTAATCCGTGCGGACAAGTAATCCGTGCGGATCAGCCACTCGTCCGGACTAGTCACACGTGCGGACAACTCACTCGTGCGGATAACTTATTCGAGTGGATTGTTTCTTCCTAAGTTAAGGATGTGTTTGTGTATGATGGCTTGTGCTTTGGAGTTTTCGTTGTAGCATTTAGAAAACATCTAAGTATCTCTACCCTTCAAGCCGGTCGCGCGGGCAACAATCCGTCCGGATGGTAATCCGTGCGGACACGTCTCCAAGGCTGAGTCACTCGATGAAATTTGTGGAATCCGTCTGGATGATAATCCGTGCGGACAGTGGTAATCCGTCCGGATAGTTTGTTCGTGCGGACAAGACAATCCGTCCGGATAGTCTGTCCGTGCGGACAACTTGTTCGTGCGGATGCACATTGTTTGAAATTGTTTAAGGTCTTAGTATCTCATGATCCGAAGAGTAATCCATTCAGAGGTCGTCCGTCCGGATTGTTCATTCGTCGATACTCAAACCTCGTTTTGAATGTGGGTCCCAAGTGTAGCTCGTCCGGGTGACAACCCGTCCGGATCGTCTGTCCGTGCGGGTAGTTTGTTCGTGCGGACAACTTGTCCGTGCGGACATCTTGTCCGTGCGGACAACTTACTCGCGTGGACAACTTCCTCATCCTGGTTGTTCCGTCCGATTACCCTTGGTCGCCTTTGTCGTCTATCGAGACGTTCCGATTACGTGTCAACCATTTGGAATCGCATCCTTATCCGTATGACCAAGCCGGCCAGGAATCACCCTAACTCGTCCTGTCGGCGGTTTAGAACGGTCATCCCGGTCTAATTCGAAATCAGGTGTCTTGCGGGTAGAATCCAGATCTAGGACTAGTGCATCACTATCATTAAGTAAGAGACTAGAACGGGTCCGATTCCTACCGCTTTTTGAGGGTAAAAGAAGGAGAAAACTTGTTTATTTCTTTCAACTCTTTTATCCTATAGAAAAGTTTAGATTTTGGTGAAGTTGTTGTGAAATCTTGTGGAAATCGTTCAGATCTGAGTTATTCTTGGTGGAATGAGGTTACACGTGAAGTTCATGAGAACTTCATGATGACGTCACCCTAGAATACCTTAAATCTTGATGATTTCATGGTTAAAAGTTGAGATTAGAAGTATAGAAAGGTGTAGATGTGTGTATAGATCAAGAATGTACAAGATTTAGAGCAAGATCTTACCTGGATTGAGAGAAATCGGAGAAAAGGTGAAGAATGCGTGCTGGTCGGACGTCACTTGCCAAAAGTGGAAAGTTGGGAGAGTGACCCGGGTATTTATAGGATGCTAAAATGGGAAAGGGGTGATCCGTGCGGATTGCAGGTCACCCGGATGGGTCATCCGTGCGGACTGGTCATCCGTGCGGACTGGCAATCCGTGCGGATTGGCAATCCGTGCGGATGAACCATTCGTCCAGATGTCGACTGAATGGTGCATTCGGGTGCGATGACGCTTCGGTTTCGATTAGCGAGCGATTCTATAGGGTTTCCTAGTCAAATTACTTTCAGTCCCAACTACTTCGTATATAACATGGTTCGACTCGGAATTCGGGTTCGGGTTCGTTTACATTCTAGTTGGACTTCGAGTTAGACTTCGAGTTCGATTGAGTTCGCTTGATTATCACAACAAAACATAAATAAACATGCACATGTAACACGTAAGGCACACTCACACGTATAAATGACAAGTAAAAATACATAACTTGAGTTACGATTTGATGTCGATTCGATTAGTATAGCTTGATTATTAGTCGATTAACTTTATCGCATTGTTACTTCCTATGATTGGCAGTCGCGAGTCGATTGAAATACGGTTAACATGATTCGATTATTGTCATTAACAACACTTACTCCACATAATATAAATAAAATAAAAACATTTCTGCGAGTCAAGTTGCGCGAAATCGGTCGTTGACTTTGACCTTGACTTTGACTTTCACTTACGAAAACACGGGGTGTTACAATAAATGCACAGCGGAAGCAAAAGATAATTATATTACAATCCGAATATAAAGTAATATCAAGTATTACAACGGAAAGTAAAGGATCCATAGGCGGATCTTAAAACATAAACATTGTTCAACAGACTTTAGGCGCCTAGAACTTGCAAGATTCTTTATAAGCGCCCTGAGCTTCCAGCCAATTACGTTCAGTACCTGTCAGTTAACCCTTTTTGGAAAATACGCAGTTTTCACTGCTAAATACACTCAACCGACTCATTTTGTAAAGGTTTAATAAAATTGATTTGAATGCACATGGCACAAACTCTTTATAACTTGGGACAATTATATTTATAATCTTGTATACAGATTTACATGTTCGTTGTATGTTCAGGGCCCGATGTAGAAACCGAGTCAAGATTAACAGACACGCCACAAGTATAGGCCCACAAGAGAGTGAGATACCGTTTTCCCTTAAGCAACTGTCAGGTGTATGCCTACACCCCGTGCTTAACACGTGGCCATTTTATAATACAATGATGTCAAGGATATCCGGGACATGGTCATTAACCCCTAAAGGCTTTTATTTCAAACAATACAGATTAAAGCGGGTTACCTCAATAATTTAATCACAATACGACTAAACATTCAATACCCGACCAAGTGGTATTATTATAATATCATATCCCAAGCCCGTATAGGGAAAATAAGTTAAGAGTATTTACCTGAGCTAGCAATGCAATTTATACTCAGCCGTATTTTCTAATCAGCAAGCACAAGTACTTTTACTGGGGCTCTTAATCTGGAACGAAGGTTTTATAATAACCTATTAGAATCCTAACGGGTCTTTAATTAAGCCTTGACTTAGTGTCACACCCCGACCGCGTAAAACAACAAATCGCGGCGGAAACATCGGGGCGTGTCGCGACAGAATTAATTGTCTCATAACCATGGCATACAAAGTTTTATTTATTTATTAAACAAGGGTGTTTCATTGTCTTGATCAGTAAACAAAAGAGTTTATAACATAATTAAACATAGTCTATCTTCTTTTAAAGTCTCTAAGGCACAGGTCCGCCCTAGTATCATGATCAACATCCTACGGAAAAGCACCTGAAAACACATGTGAAAATAGGTACGTCAGCATAAAAATGCCTGTGAGATACATAGGTTTTGTGAAAATAAGATTCATGACTTTTGTTTGAGAAAATGTTTAGTCATGAACCTTGTTATTTGCTTTGTCTTGTAAATCATTTGAAAACAATAAGATCAGATGATATGTATAAGAAATTGTCAGGTTAAATAAATAACCATGTAAAAATGTGTTTGTATAAGATAAGTTGTTTGTAAATCAATGTCTTGTGAAAAGCATGTTATTTGTATAAAATGTTCTATGTCTCAAACTGAAATGATTCAAATAACGTTACGCCATGTAATACCATACAAACACTTATATATAGGAAGTACCAGCGGCGTATCCACCATGCTTGTATCATATTACACACGCATCGTTACTTAATCACTTAATCAAACCAAACCAAACAATGTAAGAAGTCTATGTTTAAATCAAATGTCAAATGTATTGGGTAATATGTCAAAGTGTTTATGTCAAGATGTAAATCATGTCAAATGTCTATGTCAAATATCCATGTCAAATGTCTATGTCAAATATCCATGTCAAATGTCTATGTCAAAATATCCATGTCAAATGTCTATGTCAAAATGTCATGTATGGCAAGTGAAATGTCTCAACTAAACCATATGCACAAAAACAAAGTATTGAGGTAAAACTTGGTTTAAATCAAAGCTATGTTTTGTGTAAATGCATGCAACTATTTAATATGAACATTTATGCGGTATTGTGAATATGCATACATCCAAGCCTGGCGACTGTGGTGATAAAACCCTTTAAACAAATTAAAGGTCTATCTGTCTAAATGTCAACGAATTCGGTCATTCCTTTCTGTCCCCTTACCCTGGGATGTCCGGAACGGGAGTTGTCAATTCCTATGGTACCACTACCTACTAACGAACGGCGTAGCTAATGTTAATGGATATATTGTCCCATGTAAACAAACCAAATGTCATAACAAAATGTGAGCATGTGAAAACAATGCACTAAGTATGTAATCAAATGAACATACATAGCGTGAAATGTCATGTAAAACGATGTACTAAGTAATGCACACAATGGGCATACCTAGCATGAAATGTCATGTAAAACAATGTACTAAGTAATGCACACAATGGGCATACCTAGCATGAAATGTCATATAAAACGATGTACTAAGTAATGCACACAATGGGCATACCTAGCATGAAATGTCATGTAAAACAATGTACTAAGTAATGCACACAATGGGCATACCTAGCATGAAATGAAATCATGTACTATAATGTACTAACGAACATAGCAGTATATGATGTGAAAACATGGAAAGCATGAAAGTAACAAGTAGGCACATGTGTTCCACCCCAAAACAGTTTGGAAAACAGTAAAAGAGGGGTCTATGTACTCACTTGAGATTGCTCAGTTGTATAAAGATAATCACCAAGCAACGCTAAAGATCTCGGAATCAAACGGCACCTAATATAGGTAACTATGTTAATAAACCGGACCTATCTCGGAAGACTGGGTAGCATTAGGGTTTGTAAACCAAATGAGTGTTGGAACTCACGTGATATGGTTTAACAAAGCCTACATGCTAAATGAAACTTAACATAATTGTTTACGACCCGTTTAGGAAGCTTATGCTACTTTAACGTGTCGTGCGCGTGAAACGCGTTCGGACCGCCTAACTAGTCCTATGACAAGTATTATATGCCTAAACATGTTACATAATCAGTTACGTGACAAAAGTTTAGGTTACATATGCTAAATTACCAATTATGTATGAAAAGGGTATTCTGGTAATTTACCTAAGGCATATAAACTACCTATCATACAACTACTTACACGTCGTGACCATAAGGTATAACCTCGGAAGGTTATTCCCTACACTATGGTCACCTAATGTGTTTGGTCGGATCCTAATGATCGACCAAACTGGGTCGGGTTCGAAGGTATAGGCGATTTATCAGATCGCCTACCCTACGACCCTAGACAACGTGGTAATCAGTAGGCATAGTCCCAAGGGACTATGACCATCGTGATTACAATCACGTTGCGAAGTTCTAACGAACTTCGCATTGACCATCACTGGTCAACGCTGAAAGTCAAACAAAGTTTGACTTTCTGACTCGAAAAGCAGTAAAAATAAGGAAAAGAACGAAAGAATACTTACGAAGGGTCCCCGAATGCTAACCCAGATCGAAATAGCTCAGGTATGAAACGAAGGTTCCAACTTAGAGCTTTCTTGATCAGATTTGTGGGAAATGAAGTAAGTGGGTGTTGGGTATTTATAGTATTCGGTCCACCGTTAGGATCGTTTGTCGATTATCGTGCCTTAATCTCATGCGTACACTTGTCGGAAAGTTGTGGTGCCTCAAAATGCTCACCACCATAAGGATTGGACACTTGGCAAGGGGTTAGGGAGTGCAAAACAGCTGTAAACAGCTGTTAGAAACACTGAATCTGGTCTGCAGACTCCTTACGGACCGTAAGGTAAGGCTTACGGTCCGTAAGCCTTCAAGTTTGGCAGATGTGCAGTTTTGGTCCCTGTTGTGTATTCAGCCCATTTCCGGCACTTCTAAGGCCCGTCAAGCCAACTTTAAGGCCCTAAAATGATGCCTAAACATTGTGGACATGAAACATGCTCAAAAATATGTCGGACGTTGGTTCGTTTGGTCGTACGAACGCGATGTTCGCTTAATTACGACGGAATGCGCATAAGCGCGAAAAACGATCCAAATGACGAAACGAATGGATTTTTCTTAAGGCGAACACTAAAATATAATGTAGTCATGCTTACATAAATTTTTGGATGTCCAGATGTATTCAGAATGTAAGTTATGCGCGAAAATGCAAACTTGTGCACTTTTTGACACTTTTAGTCCCTGAATGTTCCAAAAAGTTTATTTTAGCACACCAAACCCCTCAAAGCCTATTTCTAAGCTATGTAAAGGATATTTAAGGTGTGTTTAACTTATGGTCATGTTCCGGAATGTTCGTTACAGTTCAAATTGACATACTTTCACAGTTTGTCATATTTAGTCCCTGTAAGCGAATTAACTTGTTTTTGCCATACCAAAGCCTTCAAAACTTATTTCTAAGTTATGTAAAGGTTATTTAAGGTATGTTGAGTATATGTTGATGTTCCGGAGTATTTCTCGCATTAAACTGAGTACGTTTACGCACTAGTTTGCGTATAACTCTCCAGAAAGCGATGTAGAGTTTGAAATTACATAAAAGTCAAAACATGAAAAATGAAAAACACAATCAAACAAACATTGGGATCAAATAACATTGTTTTATTGATAACAGAACTGTTCATAGTGATTACAAGCACAGTTGTTACAGTCTCCCCTACTTGTGGAAATTTCGTCCCGAAATTTATTTAGAGGAAACTCGTGGAAAAAGATGTGGATATTTCTCTTTCATTTGATCTTCGCGTTCCCAAGTAAACTCAGGTCCACGCTTAGCTTCCCAGCGAACTTTGACCAAAGGAATGCGCTTGCGTTTAAGCCACTTGACTTCACGTTCCATGATTTCCACTGGTTTCTCAACAAATTTCAGTGTTTTGCCAACACGAATTTCGTCAAGCGGTATGGAGTAGTTCTCATCAGCTGTACACTTCTTGAGATTTGATATGTGAAAAGTTGGATGAACATTTCCCAGTTCAGGAGGTAACTCAAGTCTGTAGGCTACCTTTCCGATTCTTTCGACGATCTTGAATGGTCCAACGTATCTAGGTGCAAGTTTTCCTTTCTTTCCAAATCTGATCACACCTTTCCAAGGTGAGACCTTAAGTAATACTCGATCACCGACTTGAAATTCAAAGGCTTTGCGTTTTGGGTCCGCGTAAATCTTCTGACGGCTTCTAGCTGCCTGAAGGTTATTGTAACACCTGTGCCTCCACGGCCATCAAACAAATACCAAACCAATGAAATATTGTATTTCATACTTGGGATTTGTAAAAATATGTGTATCGTTTACACATATCAACTCTTGTTCGATTTCAAGCTCTAAATCGCTTTCTGGAAGGTTATACGCGCACTGATGCGTAAATATAACCAGTTTAATGCAACGAACACTCCGGAATAGTGAAATAGACTTAACATACCTTAAATAACCTTTACATAACTTAGAAATAAGTTTTGAAGGCTTTGGTATGGCAAAATCAAGTTTAATCGCTTACAGGGACTAAAGTTGACAAACTGCGAAAGTATGCCAATTTGAACTGTAACAGACCTTCCGGGACATGAACATAAGTTAAACATACCATAAATATCCTTTACATAGCTTAGAAATAGGCTTTGAGGTGTTCGGTATGCTAAAATAAACTTTTGTGTCATTCAGGGACTAAAAGCGTCAAAAAGTGCACAAGTTTGCATTTTTACGCATAACTTACGTTCTGAATACATCCGGACATCCAAAAATTTATGTAAGCATGACTACATTATGCTTTAGTGTTTGGCTTGCCAAAAATCCATTCGTCGCGTCATTTGGATCGTTTTACGCGCTTATGCGCACTCCGTCGTAATTAACCGAACATCGCGTTCGTACGGCCAAACGAACCGACATCCGACATATTTTTGAGCACATTTTAAGTTCCCTATACTTTAACTTCATTTTTGAGCTTTGAAATGGGGTTAACGGGCCTTAAACGTGTCGAAAATAGGCTGATTACACTACAGGGACCAAAAGTGCAAATCTGCCATAGTTGAAGGCTTACGGACCGTAAGCCTTACCTTACGGTCCGTAAGGGGTTGCCAGAACATCAGAACCTTCCGAACCAGCTGTTAACAGCTGCAACCCACTTCCAAACCCTTTGCCACATGTTGATCTCTTATGGTGGATGGCCAATTAACCCACCACAACTTTCCTACAAGTGTACGCATGAGATTAAGGCACGATATTCGACAAACGATCCTAATGGTGGACCGTTTACTATAAATACCCACCTCATGTTTCATTCATTCCTCACCAAATCTGATTATAATGCTCTAAGTTGAGGCCTTTGCTTCATACCTGAGCTATTCGATCACGATTTACTAGCGGGGACCCTTCGTAAGTATTCTTTCGTTCTTTTATCGCTTTTCTAGTCCGAAAGTCAAACTTTGTTTGACTTTCTGCATTGACCAGTTTATGGTCGATGCGAAGTTCGTTTGAACTTCATAACGTGAGCGTGATCACGATGGTTATAGTCCCTAGTGACTATACCTACTGATTACCACGTTATCTAGGCTCAGTGACGAGCCGTAGTTTCGGCCAGAATACGTATCCTTGCGTATTTTGTAACCAAACTACTTATGGGTATCAAAACCGTTTGTTTTGATACCAAGCTTGTTTTCTAACTTAGTTAAGCATGTTTTAACATGCTTAGCTCGTCACTTTTAGTTTAGTGCTTAATTAGGGTCGTAAGGTAAGCGATCTAAACAATCGCTTATACTTTCGAACCCGACCCGTTTGGTCGATCATTAAGATCCGACCAAACATATTAGGTGACCTTATGGTCACGTTGTTTAGGTAGTTGTATGATAGGTAGTGTATATGCCTTAGGTAAATTACCAGAATACCCTTTTCGTGTATAATTGGTAATTAAGCTTATGTAACCTAAACTTTTGTCACATAACTGATTATATAACATGATTAAACATGTATAGGCATATAATACTTGTCATAGGACTAGTTAGACGTCTCGAACGCGCTTTGCGCGCACGACGCGTTAAAGTAGCGTATGTTACCTTAATGGGTCGCGATGGGTCGAAAGCACTTAGGTTAGTCTCATTGTAGTATGTAGGCCTTGTTAAATCATATCATATGAGTTCCAATACTCATTTGGTTTACCAAGCCTCATCCTATCCGATCTCCCGATTTAAGTCCGGTTTATTTATATAGTTTTAGATTGCCGACTGGTTCCGTGCTCCCTCTAGCTTTGTTTGGTTGTTGTTCAAGACCTCTAAGCATTCTCAGGCGAGTACATTCTTCCCCTATTTTACTGTTTTCCATTGTTTTGGGGTGACTCATATGTGCTAAATGTTTTCGATGTTATAACGATGGTTTCAAAAACAATTAAGGCGATTTATACAAAACTAATAACGATTTCATAAAGTGAACAAACTTGTTGGTTGTAGTTACATAACAAATGACATTCATTAGCAATGATCAAGCCGACCAGTATTAGGTTATGGTACCATAGGATCTGACAAATCCCGTTAGTTACTACACCCGTAGTTATGTGTGGGTGTTGTGGGTAGCGACTGAATCTGTAACTGTTAATTTACTCTTTGGTAAGGGTTTATTAATGCGAATTGTTCATTTACTCTTTGGTAAGGGTTTATTAATGCGAATTGTTAATCTATCCTTTGGTAAGGGTTTATTAATGCGAATTGTTAATCTATCCTTTGGTAAGGGTTTATTAATGCGAGTCAAGAAGGTTTGAATGTTATTAGCGAGACGACCATTTAAGTAGTTTCACGACTTAAAACGAATTTAACGATCGGGTAAACAATTGGTTTTCACACGATGTTTTAACGATTGGGTAACCGATTGGCTTCAAAGCGATATACGATTGGGTTTTGGTTATACATATTACATGATTTACATTGGGCATGAACATTACTTTGGTGGTTTGGTTTGACTAAGTGATTAAGTAACAATGCGTGTGGAATATGATACAAGCATGGTGGATACGCCGCTGGTACTTCCTATATATAAGTGTTTGTATGGTATTACATATTGTAGCGTTATTTGAATCATTTCAGTTTGAGACATAGAACATTTTATACGAGTAACATACTTTTCACAAGACATTTATTTACAAACAACTTATCTTATACAAACTCATTTTACATGGTTATTCATTTAATCATGCATTATTCTATTACTGATACATATCACCTGAACTTATCATTGTTTTTCAAATAATTTACTAAAACAAATGTTTTTGGGTTAAGAGTCATGGCTACGAGGTTTTACAAGTTATAACCCGCTTGATTTAAGTTGGTTAATTAAGTTGCAATATTATACTCTTTTCAAAACAAGGTTTTTAAATAAAGTATTGCAACGTCTAAACTAGCCATGATTTCGACACTCCTACAAAACCTATGTACTCGCCAGCATTTCTTTGCTGACCTCGTTTTCACATATGTTTCAGGTATTGTTGGATGATATCAATTGATAAGATGCATGCTCACATAGGACTGGACAAGGCCTTAGTGACTCAATAACAATGATAGACTATGTTTAAATAGTGTATTTAGATTTCAAGACGATGTAATTATTCAATGTTTAATAAAACGAAACACTCTTTGGTATCCATGGTTATGTAACATTAATTCTGTTGCGACACGCCCCGATGTTTCCGCCGCGATTTGTTGTTTTACGCGGTCGGGGTGTGACAGTTATCACGAACTTTCTTGACCTTGTCAGTTGTCTCTAAAATGAGGGAAGGTCCAGTAAGTTGAGCCTCGCCAATCTCATTCCAGCAGACTGGTGAACGACATTTTCGACCATAGAGAGCTTCGAAAGGAGCCATTTTGATGCTAGTGTGATAACTGTTGTTGTAGGAGAATTCAATCAATTTAAGATGTGAATCCCAGCTACCACCAAAATCGATCACACAAGCTCTTAGCATATCCTCCAGAGTCTGGATTGTTCTCTCAGATTGACCATCCGTTTGCGGATGATAAGCTGTGCTCAGATTAAGTTGGGTCCCCATAGCAGATTGCATGGTTCTCCAAAAGTGAGAAGTGAAACGAGCATCTCTGTCAGAAATGATGTTCAAAGGAACACCATGTCGAGCCACAATTTCATCTACATAGATTTGAGCAAGTCTGTCAGTAGGAAAATCCTCGCGGATTGGCAAGAAATGTGCTGACTTTGTAAGACGATCAACGACTACCCAGATGGCATCATGACCTTTCTTTGTGCGCGGGAGTTTGGTAACAAGATCCATAGTAATGTTTTCCCATTTCCAAACTGGGATCTCTGGTTGCACCAATAAACCCGAAGGACGCTGATGTTCAGCCTTAACCTTAAGACAAGTAAGGCATTTGGATACGTATAAGGCAATGTCTTTCTTCATACCAGGTCACCAATAGTGAGTACGAAGGTCCTTATACATTTTATCTGAGCCCGGATGAATAGAATAACGAGACTTATGGGCTTCATCCATAAGCAAGGTACGAAGATCATCCTGGCTTGGGACCCACAAACGGTCCATGAAGTAATATGATCCATTGTCCTTCAGTTCAAGAGCAGGTGTTATGTGATAGGGAAATTCCTTATCCATCAAACCTTGTGAAACACAAGATTGTTGAGCTAGAGAAATGCGTGCTTGAATATCGGATCGAGCTTGAATAACAGATTGAACACGTACACAATGAAGCTTAGTACGTTCCTTACGACTCAATGCATCGGCCACGACATTCGCCTTACCAGGATGGTAGCGAATTTCACAGTCGTAGTCGTTTAAAAGCTCAACCCAACGTCGCTGTCTCATGTTGAGTTCTTTCTGGTTGAAGATATGCTGAAGACTTTTGTGGTCGGTGAAAACCACACATTTTGTACCGTACAAATAGTGTCTCCAGATTTTGAGAGCAAAGACAACTGCACCCAACTCAAGATCATGAGTGGTGTAGTTCTTCTCATGTATCTTCAATTGTCTTGATGCATAGGCTATGACTTTGTTCCTTTGCATCAGAACACAGCCAAGACCCAATTTCGATGCATCACAATACACAACAAAATCATCATCACCCTCAGGCAATGATAGAACAGGCGCATCGCAAAGCTTCTGCTTCAGGTGTTGAAAAGCTTCCTCTTGTTTGAATCCCCAATAAAAGGGCATTTTCTTCTGAGTTAGAGCAGTTAGAGGAACTGCAATCTTAGAGAAGTTTTCAATGAAGCGGCGATAATAACCCGCTAGACCAAGAAAAGAACGAACTTCAGTAGGAGTAGTAGGCGTATCCCAATCCTTAATCGCGCTGATCTTGGAGGGATCTACATGAACACCTCGTTCGTTGATAATGTGCCCCAAAAATTGAACTTCTTTAAGCCAAAATTCGCACTTGGAGAATTTGGCGAAAAGTTGTTCTTTCTTCAGGAGTTCCAGAGTAAGACGAAGATGCTGCTCGTGATCAGCTCGCGTCTTAGAGTAAATCAAGATGTCGTCAATAAAAACAATGACGAACTGATCCAAATAAGGTTTGCAGACCCTATTCATTAAGTCCATGAAAACAGCAGGAGCATTAGTCAAACCGAATGGCATGACTGTGAATTCATAATGTCCATAACGAGTACGGAATGCAGTCTTCGGAATGTCTTCTTCTTGCACCCGAAGTTGATGATACCCGGAACGCAGATCGATCTTCGAAAAATAAGAAGCACCTTGTAACTGATCAAAGAGATCGTCTATGCGAGGTAGAGGATATCGATTCTTGATGGTAAGCTTGTTAAGCTCACGATAATCGATACACATTCTAAAGGATCCATCCTTCTTCTTGACAAAAAGAACGGGAGCACCCCAAGGTGAAAAGCTGGGACGGATAAAACCTTTGTCAGAGAGCTCCTGAAGCTGTTTAGACAACTCTTGCATCTCAGATGGTGCAAGACGATATGGAGCTCTGGCAATGGGGTTTGCACCAGGTACGAGATCAATGCGGAACTCGACTTGGCGTGCTGGAGGTAGACCAGGTAAATCTTCAGGGAACACTTCAGAATAATCCCGAACGACAGGAATATCTGAAATAGACTTACCCTTGCCTTTATCTTCTGTAACATGTGCTAAGAAAGCCACATAGTTCTTCTGCAGATACTTCCGAGCTTTAAAACAAGACATGAGTCTGAGACCACCGATAGGCTTCTCACCTTGAACCTGCAGGACCTCGCCTGTCGAAAGTGGCACACGAACAATCTTCTTAGAACAAACTATTTCTGCGTGATGCTTGGATAACCAATCCATTCCCACAATAACGTCGAAACTTCCAAGTTGCATAGGCGCGAGGTCAATAGGAAAAATATGGTCGTTAAGATTCAACTGGCAGTTGCGAAGAACAGAATCAAGAATAATGGGTTCACCACTAGCAACCTCTACTGTCAAAGATTTGCCTAGTTTCATTCTAGACACGCGAAGCATTTGCTCAAAAGACAAAGACACGAAACTCTTATCGGCACCGGAATCGAAAAGAACAGATGCAGGCTGATTATTAATAAAGAACGTACCGTTCACCACATTATCGTCAGCCTGTGCCTCTTGGGCATTTAAGTTAAAAACTCGGCCTCGAGCCGGAGCTTGATTCTGGTTCTGGTTCTGGTTGGCTAGCCTTGGACACCGGTTCCTGTAGTGGGTCAGATCCCCACAATTGTAACAAGCACCTGGTGGGTATTGTGGTCGTGCAGCTTGACCCTGTTGCGGAGCAGCTTGTTGAGCCGGGTTCTGAACCGCAGGATTCTGAGCAGATCGACAAAAATTGGCGAGATGGCCTGATTTCCCACAGTTAGTACAGAAACGGCATGGAAGTTGTGGCTGGTGGTGACTGTTGCATCTATTGCACAAAGGTGCATTCCCTGTATAGGGTCTCTTCGCTGGAGGCTGTGCGGGTTGGTTGAGGGCTGCCTGATTAGCTTGGGCAGTGACAGCAAAATTTTGAGAAGCCTTACGCTTCTTTGCCCTCTTTGAAGAACCAGAGTTCTTTCCATTCAAGTTTTGACCTTTCTTGCTATCTTCCTTGTCAGCCGACTGCTTCTTGCCCTTGTCACCCTTCCTGTGTAGCTTTCCCTTTCTAATGTGCGACTCAGTCAACGTCGCTGATAACTCGATCGCCTGACGAAGTGTGGCAGGTTCACTACCAGTAAGAATGTCTTGTACCGTGTCAGGTAGGCCATCGATGTATCTCTCGATAGCCTTGTCGAGTGGGGTAACCATTGTCGGGCAAAGCAAACTCAACTCTTCAAACCGATCAGTATAAGCCCTGTGCTCACCACTATCTTGCTTCAACACATCAAACTCCTTCTCCAACGCTCGCTGTTCATGGCGAGGACAGAATTCCCTCATCATAAGGGCTCTAAGTTCAGCCCATGTCTGTGCGAGAGCAACTTCTGCACCCTGGTCTCTCATAACTCCGTTCCACCATGTCAAAGCCCTCTTCTGTAATACGCTCGAGGAGAACTCGACCTTGCGATTATCCGGACACTGCACATGGCGAAAAGTATTCTCTATACTCTCGAACCACTGAAGAAGTCCGGTCGCTCCCTCAGAACCACTAAACTTGAGTGGTTTAGCCTGGTTAAAATCCTTGTACTTGCATGGAACATTGTTGTTGTTGTTGGCCTGGTTCCACAGAGCAAAGAGATTTGGAAATTGAGCAGCCATCTGCTCTGAAATAATTTCTGCCAGTTCGGCAGTTGCTATCGGATTTTCGCGTCGAGGAGGCATTCTAAAAGAGGAAAACATGAAAGGAAACGAGTGAGATGTTTGGATGAAGAGAAATGAGATGAAACGAAACCAACAAAAGCAAAGATGGTGGTCATTCGTCCGTATCACAAAGCAAACAAACGACACACAGTGACTAATCAAAGTAAATGGATCAAAAATAATGTATAATGAAGACATGCTCGCCTATAAGTGAACACTCATCCCAAGAATTCCCAGGTAAGCACAACTGGTCTCTGCGTCTGGTTGAGATGTATACGAAGTGCTTGCCTAGACAGAAAACCCAGAATACAGGCATTCACCCTTCCAGTTTGCACATGTTCACATTATTTAAAACCCAAAACGTTTGACGGGATTTTGAAAATTAGAAGGCACAAGGCCAAAAACCAAACTTGAAAAGGGTTCAAAACCATAAAACAGAGGGTTCAAAACCTTACAATTGAGGGTTCAAAACCTTGTAAAAATTTATTCAAAAATAGATGATTGTTTTTCAAAAATCGTTTCGGAAAAATTTTGATTCCTTGTTTTGTTAATCACCTAAGGATAGGTGATGTACATGTTTTAAGATCTAAACACAAGATAACTTGTGTTAGGTTCCTAGAAAAGTTATAGTCTAGGTCAAAGCATTACTAATAACCTAATTCCCTATAACCATTGGCTCTGATACCAACTCTTCTGTCACACCCCGACCGCGTAAAACAACAAATCGCGGCGGAAACATCGGGGCGTGTCGCGACAGAATTAATTGTCTCATAACCATGGCATACAAAGTTTTATTTATTTATTAAACAAGGGTGTTTCATTGTCTTGATCAGTAAACAAAAGAGTTTATAACATAATTAAACATAGTCTATCTTCTTTTAAAGTCTCTAAGGCACAGGTCCGCCCTAGTATCATGATCAACATCCTACGGAAAAGCACCTGAAAACACATGTGAAAATAGGTACGTCAGCATAAAAATGCCTGTGAGATACATAGGTTTTGTGAAAATAAGATTCATGACTTTTGTTTGAGAAAATGTTTAGTCATGAACCTTGTTATTTGCTTTGTCTTGTAAATCATTTGAAAACAATAAGATCAGATGATATGTATAAGAAATTGTCAGGTTAAATAAATAACCATGTAAAAATGTGTTTGTATAAGATAAGTTGTTTGTAAATCAATGTCTTGTGAAAAGCATGTTATTTGTATAAAATGTTCTATGTCTCAAACTGAAATGATTCAAATAACGTTACGCCATGTAATACCATACAAACACTTATATATAGGAAGTACCAGCGGCGTATCCACCATGCTTGTATCATATTACACACGCATCGTTACTTAATCACTTAATCAAACCAAACCAAACAATGTAAGAAGTCTATGTTTAAATCAAATGTCAAATGTATTGGGTAATATGTCAAAGTGTTTATGTCAAGATGTAAATCATGTCAAATGTCTATGTCAAATATCCATGTCAAATGTCTATGTCAAATATCCATGTCAAATGTCTATGTCAAAATATCCATGTCAAATGTCTATGTCAAAATGTCATGTATGGCAAGTGAAATGTCTCAACTAAACCATATGCACAAAAACAAAGTATTGAGGTAAAACTTGGTTTAAATCAAAGCTATGTTTTGTGTAAATGCATGCAACTATTTAATATGAACATTTATGCGGTATTGTGAATATGCATACATCCAAGCCTGGCGACTGTGGTGATAAAACCCTTTAAACAAATTAAAGGTCTATCTGTCTAAATGTCAACGAATTCGGTCATTCCTTTCTGTCCCCTTACCCTGGGATGTCCGGAACGGGAGTTGTCAATTCCTATGGTACCACTACCTACTAACGAACGGCGTAGCTAATGTTAATGGATATATTGTCCCATGTAAACAAACCAAATGTCATAACAAAATGTGAGCATGTGAAAACAATGCACTAAGTATGTAATCAAATGAACATACATAGCGTGAAATGTCATGTAAAACGATGTACTAAGTAATGCACACAATGGGCATACCTAGCATGAAATGTCATGTAAAACAATGTACTAAGTAATGCACACAATGGGCATACCTAGCATGAAATGTCATATAAAACGATGTACTAAGTAATGCACACAATGGGCATACCTAGCATGAAATGTCATGTAAAACAATGTACTAAGTAATGCACACAATGGGCATACCTAGCATGAAATGAAATCATGTACTATAATGTACTAACGAACATAGCAGTATATGATGTGAAAACATGGAAAGCATGAAAGTAACAAGTAGGCACATGTGTTCCACCCCAAAACAGTTTGGAAAACAGTAAAAGAGGGGTCTATGTACTCACTTGAGATTGCTCAGTTGTATAAAGATAATCACCAAGCAACGCTAAAGATCTCGGAATCAAACGGCACCTAATATAGGTAACTATGTTAATAAACCGGACCTATCTCGGAAGACTGGGTAGCATTAGGGTTTGTAAACCAAATGAGTGTTGGAACTCACGTGATATGGTTTAACAAAGCCTACATGCTAAATGAAACTTAACATAATTGTTTACGACCCATTACGACCCGTTTAGGAAGCTTATGCTACTTTAACGTGTCGTGCGCGTGAAACGCGTTCGGACCGCCTAACTAGTCCTATGACAAGTATTATATGCCTAAACATGTTACATAATCAGTTACGTGACAAAAGTTTAGGTTACATATGCTAAATTACCAATTATGTATGAAAAGGGTATTCTGGTAATTTACCTAAGGCATATAAACTACCTATCATACAACTACTTACACGTCGTGACCATAAGGTATAACCTCGGAAGGTTATTCCCTACACTATGGTCACCTAATGTGTTTGGTCGGATCCTAATGATCGACCAAACTGGGTCGGGTTCGAAGGTATAGGCGATTTATCAGATCGCCTACCCTACGACCCTAGACAACGTGGTAATCAGTAGGCATAGTCCCAAGGGACTATGACCATCGTGATTACAATCACGTTGCGAAGTTCTAACGAACTTCGCATGGACCATCACTGGTCAACGCTGAAAGTCAAACAAAGTTTGACTTTCTGACTCGAAAAGCAGTAAAAATAAGGAAAAGAACGAAAGAATACTTACGAAGGGTCCCCGAATGCTAACCCAGATCGAAATAGCTCAGGTATGAAACGAAGGTTCCAACTTAGAGCTTTCTTGATCAGATTTGTGGGAAATGAAGTAAGTGGGTGTTGGGTATTTATAGTATTCGGTCCACCGTTAGGAACGTTTGTCGATTATCGTGCCTTAATCTCATGCGTACACTTGTCGGAAAGTTGTGGTGCCTCAAAATGCTCACCACCATAAGGATTGGACACTTGGCAAGGGGTTAGGGAGTGCAAAACAGCTGCAAACAGCTGTTAGAAACACTGAATCTGGTCTGCAGACTCCTTACGGACCGTAAGGTAAGGCTTACGGTCCGTAAGCCTTCAAGTTTGGCAGATGTGCAGTTTTGGTCCCTGTTGTGTATTCAGCCCATTTCCGGCACTTCTAAGGCCCGTCAAGCCAACTTTAAGGCCCTAAAATGATGCCTAAACATTGTGGACATGAAACATGCTCAAAAATATGTCGGACGTTGGTTCGTTTGGTCGTACGAACGCGATGTTCACTTAATTACGACGGAATGCGCATAAGCGCGAAAAACGATCCAAATGACGAAACGAATGGATTTTTCTTAAGGCGAACACTAAAATATAATGTAGTCATGCTTACATAAATTTTTGGATGTCCAGATGTATTCAGAATGTAAGTTATGCGCGAAAATGCAAACTTGTGCACTTTTTGACACTTTTAGTCCCTGAATGTTCCAAAAAGTTTATTTTAGCACACCAAACCCCTCAAAGCCTATTTCTAAGCTATGTAAAGGATATTTAAGGTGTGTTTAACTTATGGTCATGTTCCGGAATGTTCGTTACAGTTCAAATTGACATACTTTCACAGTTTGTCATATTTAGTCCCTGTAAGCGAATTAACTTGTTTTTGCCATACCAAAGCCTTCAAAACTTATTTCTAAGTTATGTAAAGGTTATTTAAGGTATGTTGAGTATATGTTGATGTTCCGGAGTATTTCTCGCATTAAACTGAGTACGTTTACGCACTAGTTTGCGTATAACTCTCCAGAAAGCGATGTAGAGTTTGAAATTACATAAAAGTCAAAACATGAAAAATGAAAAACACAATCAAACAAACATTGGGATCAAATAACATTGTTTTATTGATAACAGAACTGTTCATAGTGATTACAAGCACAGTTGTTACACTTAGACCGGTTAGTTTTCAAAAGGAAGATACGGTTCAAACGCATGATAAAGCGATGACCGGATTAGAATGTGGTTTTGACCCGACAAGCTTGTATGCTTGCTTAATATGGGTAACTTAAACACATTCTAGATTTTGAGACAAAAATGATATGGTTTGACCCGTTTCGGCTAATATATGCAAACTAGTTACATAAGCCGATCCGAACACGAAAAGTGCGTAACGAGTAACCAAATAAATCATATACAGGTTTCCTAAGTTAATATGCTTTAAATATATTGTGATATCAGTAGGATATCTTCCATTATGCCCAAAATGAGTTAAATCTCAAAATAAGCCCCGTAGGGGTAATTTGGTCATTTTAAAGATTATAAAAGAGATTATTTAAGTTTCTGAGATTCGGGTCCGAATCCATCAGTAAAATAACTTATTTTAATAGGTCATATCAGTTGATAATAAGTCTTATATGGAAAAATGGTTTTAAACCCAAACTATGCGTTTAATATGCGTAAAAAGTCATTTTAAGCGATTTCCGGGTTATACAGGAAATCTGAGTTTTCTAATCAGGTTATAAAGTTCAAAATACTTTATTTATTATATAAAATCATTAGCAATTGGATTGGTGTCAAAATACTATGTAGAACTCATTTTATGACCGAAAAGGGTATAATCGGTATTTACCGAATCAACGCCATAACCTTAGGTTACGAGCAGGTTAAAAATAATTAAAAATCTTTAAAAATCCCAAAATATTATATTACATCAGTGGGTAAAAGGTTTGGTGTCAAAAATTGGTTTTAGATAGGCTTTATGCTAATTGCGCCTTTTAATTACTAAAAGGCGTTATAATTACGCTAATGAGCATAACTCCTAATCTAGACCTCCAACTGATGTAAACTTTTAGGGTCATGTTTATAATTCAGTAACAAAGGTTATTGTCTTTTCACATATCCAAAATTCTCGCTTTATGGTCAAAAGGTCATATTGGTCAACATTTAAGCAATTAACGGAAACATGTAAACGAATCGGATAATCAATGAACCAACCACAGAGGGTTATGCTAACATGTAGCCTGGTCCTAAGGAAGCTCTAAGGCATTTCCAAATCATACTAAATCGGGTCAGAACTGAAGTCAAAGCAAAAGTCAAAGTTTTGCGACTTTCGGTTCCGAACCGGGTCTAAACAGAAAATTGTCGGATCAAACAAGCTTAGACTAGTTCTTATACTTATTAACAAGTTATATGAGTGATAAAATAGGTTACATGCCTTCTACATTGTTAATTAGGCGTTAATTCGAAGATTAGCATTCTGTTGAGTTTTTCTAATCAACTTTGACCTGACAAAAGGTCTAGTTAGAGTGGAAATCAGAGGGAGCCCTTTTAAGGGTTTAATGCCCACATAATCACCAACTTATAACTACCTTCAATTCGACTAATCACTGGACCATTAATGATTAATCGCTAAGTCAACCATTAATTACGACGGTTTGACTTTTAAGCTAAAACTAAGTAAAAACTCAACTAAGAAAGGTTAAGCATACTTACCAAAGTCTAATGCACTATTAGAGATGGCTTGGGTCTGCTCTTATGCTCCAGGAAGCTCCAAAAATGCAGAAGTGAGGTGTGATCAAATGGTTGCACATGAAGCCTTTATATAGTGTTCAAAATCTCATAGATCATTGACACACAAGCCTAACAATGGCCATGGATCAACCACAGGTGTCCCTAAGGGCCTAGGGGTTGTTTAGGGGTCGTCCAAGATGAGGAAAATCGATTATAAGTCGGTTACAATGCATCTAGGAGACACTAGTCCAAAGATTTAGGATCAGAAGACCCCTCACGGCACGCGTAGGTCTCCCTAGGGAGCCTCGCGTCGCGCGACGCCCCACCTGAATCAAATCCATTTCCAGATTTTTATGTTTTGGTCCTTGGCTCTTAAAAACTTTGTTTCAACTTTATTTCTTGCATTATGAACCCTCCTATTTGACTTATAAGGGCTTCAAGACATATACCCACTTTGTTAAGTCCTCGGTTAACCTTATTGTCACCCGAAAAGTCATAAACTTCATCGTTGACGCTTTTAACCCCTTGTATACGAATTTGATCATAACTTTCTCATACGATAACGAAAATTTATGAAATTTATATCGTGCATTCTAGTGAGCATAATTAACCGTTACAAAGCTTCGGGTTTGCTAAAAGGTCACTCAGAGGTATAACTTAAACATGTTGACACATTTAACCCCTGTAGTTTGTAATCTCTCACTTTCTTTCATATTTAGCTTCGTATGATCCATTATTTATTCGTTTGAAGATATAAACATCATGTAGGGTTACTGTAAAGTATATTTATTCAATGTTGACATTTTGAACCCGTATATTCATATACTTTTCATGTTTGTCAACTTTAGTCCCTCTAGAGTATTCTTTCACACGTTCAAACTTATGACACGTGTCAATACATTATAGGACGTGAATTTTCGAGGTGTTACATCCTCACCCCCTTAAAATAAATCTCGACCTCGAGATTTGCTAAAATGATGGAAGTACTTTTTGTCGCATAATGGACTTAACTTTTATAACATATCTGGAGTCTTTCCAAGCTCCCAAAGTGACTCCTATATTACATATATGTATCCTTTTTGGAGCTTCTTAACCTGTCGATCTTCGATCGATACAGGTTGCTCATCACATCAAAATTCTGCATATCATTATGTGATAGTGTTTCTTGACTTATTGGCGAAACACATCCTTCAGTCACTAGTGTGCAATGTATTGCGAGCTCTGCTAAGCTCCTTACATAGGTTTTAGCTTATAAGCTACTTGATCTAGATACATTCGATTTCCTTTGCATGATTCTATATTTTCAGAGCTTAACTAGCCTGATAATTTAACAAATTTGGTACACCCTTCCTGGGTGATATCTTTTGTTACACCTTACCCCTTAACAAGAATTTAGGAGGGTTGCTACTTTCACTAATCCGTGTTTTTCTGCTGAATACTGGCAACTTACAGATGACTAGGGATTTGTATGATCTTATTCGTTGTTTCCAATGAAACTTTCAGATCCTGATAATTGGACTTACCAATCTATTGTCCTAACAATAGATGTTTACCAATCCATCTATACAAGGTCTCCAAAGGAGCAGCCTTGATGCTTATATATCAACTATTATAGAAAAGCTGATTTTAAGGTGAGATGGTTATTCCAACCACTGCTTGAAACTAATCTTAAGGAATAGCTAATCCTTATAGCTAGTTGAATAACTCGACGATCCTGGGTAGTTGATGGCGATTCTTAATCGTTGTCTAAATAGGGTTGCGGTAATGAATGCATAAGCAAAATGAACCGTCTTTCTTATTTAGCAATATCAAACTCTCGGAATATTAAGTTAGGCTATATGAATCTCTTATCTTAAAATTTACTTAATTAGGGTTTCGATTATTCCATAATCAATCATGGAGTTCTACAACACTTCAACCCAAAGTGGGATGTTAATCTTAACTCTACTTGCCTCTTGGGAGGTAAACAGGGTAGTCTTTGCAGAAGGTAATTAAGACACATGGAGATTACAGAGATTTTTCCAAATCTCGGCTCCAGTTCATTTATCCTTACCTGTGTCAGATAAGTGGCATATTTATGTTACGAGTCCACAGATTTAATCAGAGAGACTTACTTGGACAATTCCACTCTGGATATCTTCTTTGAATACTATTAGTTGACTTTAGTACCATATGATCATTGGGATATCTTTGTGGTTCCATGCATTAAACCTCCATACTGATCAGGCATGGAAGCAAGCTATGGAACTTATTAAGATACATCAATTTTCATACGACGGTTTTGTCATACCATTTGGTATTCGTAATCAATAGGGATTAAAGAGATATCAATTACATGCGAATGCCCTTTATCTATAGAGAGGGTACATTAGAACTTTATGACTTAAAGATTTCTGACAGGAACAGAAGAAACGGTTCCTATTATGTTCGCTTTCACTTAATAACTATGGTTCTTAGGAAAGATTTTAAAAGTTTGCTATACTTATAGTTTATGAAGGATTTAGAGTAAGTAGCATTCGGCTCTTTGAACCTTTTTCACGATCCCTTCACAGCTTTTTCCAACAGCTGCGTCTTATCATAGTTTGAAGAACATCCTTGGACTTTCTAAGGTTTACAATTGTAGTATCATTAGCATGCGTCGCATCATCAATGGCGTGATTGACTGATGTCTTATCTGAGTTTGTCATACTCAAGATTTGGTTCCTATTACTAAATGAATCAATTTCTTGGTTGCGATCCGACAACTGCTATTCCTCATCCTCATGGCCTTATATACTAACCATGGTTTCATTAAACCATACAGGCCAATATAGCATTAACATTCTTAATGAACGTTATTTAATATATATCAATTATACTTAGCCTAGGTCACAAAAGACCATTAATGGCATTTAAAGTTTAGTCCTAATCCATCATCTTTTTGACAGGGAATCAAAATGTCACATCTGTCTTTCTTATAGTGATGAATTTGGATAGCTTGAAAGCTTGCCATAAGGATATCAGAAAAGAGTGATTCCTAATAGATGTAAAATATCAATCTAAGATTTGTTGGAGCATTTTCTATAGTGTCATCGGCCAATTTCTACCTCGCATTAAATGACCGGAGTCCTAATCAGGCGGAGACAATAGTTCTCAACATTTATTGTTCATTATAGAATTATATGTGCTGGTATCAAATAAATTTCTGCATAAACTGCTGGATAAGGAAAGGTACCTGCTATACAATTATCATTCTGCACCATCTCCTAGGCGTTCATCATGCGTTTGTTTTCTTGGCCTCTTCGGGCTTCTTCTGATTCCTAGGACAGTTGGTCTTGATATGCCCCTTCTCGTTGCAACCATAACAGGTTGCGTCTTTCAATTTCTTGCAATCCAAGGTTGTATGTTCCTTAGACTTGCAAATCCCACAAGGTAGAGGCTGAGATTCAGATCTGCATTTCCCGAGGTGGTATTTTCGGCAGGTTTCGCACCTGGTCTTCCCACCCGACTGCTGGCTGTCTTTCTTAAACCCGGAACTCTTCTTATCCTCAGAGTCCCTCTTCCTATCGGAGCGATGAGAATTCTCATCCTCTCTTTTACGCTTTCCATCTTCAGAGGCTTTGGCAGCCTTGTTTCTGACCACATCGAGTATGAGAGATAATGACAGATCTGCCGCTGACCTGAATGTAGTAGGTCTTGAATCCTTAACACTGGCTTTGATTTCTGGGGCTAAACCCCCAATGAAGCGAGAAATTCTCTTGGGTTCTGGTGTTACTAGGTAAGGAACCAGTCTGGACAGAGTATTGAAACTGGTGAGGTAAGCTTGACAATCTAAGTTTGTCATCACCAATGATAAGAAATCTGATTCAATTCTTTCGACCTCGTGTTGAGGGCAGTAGTTCTCCATAATAAGAGCAACAAACTGTTCCCATGACATGTTGTAAAGTGGGATCTTCCCAGCAGCCTGAATGAGAGCCTTCCACCATGCTAGTGCTTCTCCTTTGAACGATTGGGATACATACTTCACTACATCCCTCTCAGCACAACCGCTGATATCGACAACTGTGTCCATTTCATCCAACCAGGTCATGCAATCGATTGCCCCTTTCTCCCCAGGAAATCCCGGGGTTTGCAGGAAAGAAAGTATTTATAGGTACAGGACTTGGTACGCGGTTCATTATCGAACACTATCCTCTTGGGTGGAACACTGTGTTGATTAGATGAATGTCGATCATCATCCTTCTTAGGTTTCTCTTTCTTAGAGGGTGGCTTGCTGTGAGCCTCTGAGTGAGTCTTAGGGACAGACTTAGAGTGGGGTACGGATGAGGCTTTACTATGCGTCCCACTATATTCCCTAAATTGCTCCTCTACAGCTTTAGATACAGCTGTATCAATCAGTGTACGAAGTTCTCCTCTGGTTATATTAATCTTATCATTCTCATTATTCTCCAGGGGATGACTGTTGATCTCGTCAGAGTCAGCCATGTAGTCTTAATTACTACAAAAAGAAAAATAAGGGCAAGGTTTATTTAGAAGCCCATACAGTTTTATCGTTTTAAATGATTTATTAACCATGGTAATATAAACCATATTGGTTAATTTGTTAGTTATATTTAATTAGCATTTTCATTATAATTTATCCTAGTTAAAAAACATTAAGGATATTAAGGTGGCGCAAAGGGCCTAGTCACAAGGACGTTTTTAAATTTACAAGCCATGATTTCAGAGAATCGAGGCATTAAGGTTTGAACATATTTCATTACCTTTTCTTGACAGAGAGTCAAAGACTACTACTGTCTTTAGTCTCAGAGGACGTTAATTATAGCCCATAGGCACTTCATTCTTAAAGATGGCCTGTGTGACTTTAACGATTCACAGTTTGCCAAAAATGTTAACATACTTACAGATGTTAACAGGGATTGGAATCTTTTGGATAGGTTTTACCGTCTTGGCCATGTCTGCAATGACATTTAGGCTAGGTTTTACCTTTAAGATTCTTTTAATATTTAGCGCAGAACATCCTAAATTGAGATGTAAACAAGGATCTGAATCTAATTGTGGAACTACCGTCTTGGCCCTGTCTTAAAACGACACATGAGCTAGGTCCTGTCCCTTTTTAGATTTTTGCCATCTTATTATAATGGTAGATCTTATACTATAGGAATGATATTTTTAAATATAATCGTTCCATTAAAATTTAAACAAGTATATGGTTGCCCTTAACGGGACTTCTACAGAAAATGACTCGCCCATGCAAGGGCTAATCAGAAAAATAACAAAGGAACAAATAAGGACAAAATAAACGAATTTGGATTAGTCCTATGTTCTTGTCTAGACTCAAGAATGTGCAACTGTGTAACTGAGATTAAACACAAAAGACTAGTGTTTAATTCACTCAGTGTTGGCTCTGATACCAACCTGTCACACCCTGATATTTCCACGTATTACCGGTGGGCCCGGTGGGGAGTATCGTGACGTAGTTGATATCATCATAGTCAAACAACACAATATATAAATGCACAGCGGAAGCAAAAGATAATTATATTACAATCCGCATATATAAAGTAATATCAAGTATTACAACGGAAAGTAAAGGATCCACAGGCGGATCTTAAAACATAAACATTGTTCAACAGACTTTAGGCGCCTAGAACTTGCAAGATTCCTTATAAGCGCCCTGAGCTTCCAGCCAATTACGTTCAGTACCTGTCAACCCTTTTTGGAAAATACGTCAGTTTTCACTGGTAAATACACTCAACCGACTCATTTTGTAAAGGTTTAATAAAATTGATTTGAATGCACGTGGCACAAACTCTTTATAACTTGGGACAATTATATTTATAATCTTGTATACAGATTTACATGTTCGTTGTACGTTCAGGGCCCGATGTAGAAACCGAGTCAAGATTAACAGACACGCCATAAGTATAGGCCCACAAGAGAGTGAGATACCGTTTTCCCTTAAGCAACTGTCAGGTGTATGCCTACACCCCGTGCTTAAGACGTGGCCATTTTATAATACAATGATGTCAAGGATATCCGGGACATGGTCATTAACCCCTAAAGGCTTTTATTTCAAACAATACAGATTAAAGCGGGTTACCTCAATAATTTAATCACAATACAACTAAACATTCAATACCCGACCAAGCGGTATTATTATAATACCGTATCCCAAGCCCGTATAGGGAAAATAAGTTAAGAGTATTTACCTGAGCTAGCAATGCAATTTATACTCAGCCGTATTTTCTAATCAGCAAGCACAAGTACTTTTACTGGGGCTCTTAATCTGGAACGAAGGTTTTATAATAACCTATTAGAATCCTAACGGGTCTTTAATTAAGCCTTGACTTAGACCGGTTAGTTTTCAAAAGGAAGATACGGTTCAAACGCATGATAAAGCGATGACCGGATTAGAATGTGGTTTTGACCAGACAAGATTGTATGTTTGTTTAATATGGGTAACTTAAACACATTCTGGATTTTGAGACAAAAATGATATGGTTTGACCCGTTTCGGCTAATATATGCAAACTTAAACATGTTGACACATTTAACCCCTGTAGTTTGTAATCTCTCACTTTCTTTCATATTTAGCTTCGTATGATCCATGATTTATTCGTTTGAAGATATAAACATCATGTAGGGTTACTGTAAAGTGTATTTATTCACTGTTGACATTTTGAACCCGTATATTCATATACTTTTCATGTTTGTCAACTTTAGTCCCTCTAGAGTATTCTTTCACACGTTCAAACTTATGACACGTGTCAATACATTATAGGACGTGAATTTTCGAGGTGTTACATCAACACTTATGTTCACCATCTCCACTTCAGTTTTATCAAGTTCAGAAATGAGGTCCTCACTGAACTGTGTTTCTACTATAGGTATGTTTGGCGATTTGTCATTGAGAGCCCCTGTTGTTTTTTCGAGTTCATTGATGAACCCTTGACTGTATTGTGTATCTGTTGGGGGGGGGGGATATTGTAACACCCCAAATTCCGTAGGTCATATTATAATATTAAAACCTTAATGTTTAGATGATAAGAAATGGTAAGTATAGATTTTTACCATTTTCTAAGTTTTATAAACTATGGAAAGTTTAAAGCATATGTGCACATGAAGTTAACCAAGTTAGTATGTAAAATGAAATAAAAGCCATTTTTAAAAGATAGAGGGGTTAAAATGAAAAATGTTATAAATTAAACACTTGACAAAAATTAGTCAGTGTTTTGGTGGAGGGTGTGCGATCGAGAGAAAGGGCAGGGGAAGAACAAAACCCTAAACAACCTAAATTCATCAAATTAAAAGGGGAATTGAGGACTAATTGAATGCATGAACCAAGAATGTTGATCCCGTAAACGTTTCTAACATTAAGTAAGTCAAATTTTGTGGTTTAAGAAAAGTTTGATGAAGTGGGTTTGTGAAAGCTGTGATTATATATGAGATTTAGGATGAATATGTGTTAGAATCACCTTATGAAACTGGAATTATGCTAGAATTTCAGATTATCTTGATGTTTATATGTAAACCCACTTGTATGTAATAATTGTGACATCTGTGCTTGTAATCATTGTATAAACCTTGAACAGTTCAGTTATCAATGAAGCAATGTTATTTGATCCCAATAATTGTTTGTTTTGTTTGACATTTTGCGTGTTTTGATTTTTGTTCAATTTCAAACTCTATATCGCTTTCTGGATAGTTATATGCAAACCGATGCGTAAACGTAATCAGTTTAACGCGACAAACACTCTGGAACATCAACATCTGCTTAACATACCTTAAATAACCTTTGCATAACTTAAAAATAAGTTTTGAAGGCTTTGGTATGGCAAAATCAAGTTTATTCGCTTATAGGGACTAATTTCGACAAACTGCGAAAGTATGCTGATTTGTACTGCAACGGACATTCCGGAACTTGATCATAAGTTAAACATACCCTAAATATCCTTTACATTGCTTAGAAATAGGCTTTGAGGGGTTCGGTGTGCTAAAATAAACTTTTTGGTCAATCAGGGACTAAAAGCGTCAAAAAGTACATAAGTTTGAGGGGTTCGGTGTGCTTAGAAATAGGCTTTGAGGGGTTCGGTGTCCACTTATAGGCTAAAGCATGTCTTCACGATACGTTATTTTTGACCCATTTACTTTGATTTGTCACTGTGTGTCGTTTGTTTGTTTTGTACGAACAAATGACCATAATCCATGCTTTTTGTCGATTTTTGTATCATTTCATTTTCCATCTAATCATCTCACTAGTTTTCTCTCATGTTTCCTCTTTTTGAATGCCTCCTCGACGCGAAAATCCGCTACCTAATGCCGAAATGGCAGCTATCATTGCGCAGCAAATGGCTACTGTACTACCAGACATTGTTGCTCAAGTTAACCAAGCCAACAATAACCAAAATGCTCCATGAAACTTCAAGAATTTCAATTCGGCTAAACCACTCAAGTTTAGTGGTTCTGAATGTGCAACTGGGCTCCTACAGTGGTTTGAGAGCATCAAGAGTACGTTTCGTCATGTTCAGTGTCCTGATAATCGCAAAGTCGAGTTTGCATCAAGTGTGTTTCAAAAGAGGGCTCTTACTTGGTGGAACGGGGTTATGAGAGACCGTGGGGCCGAGGTTGCTTTAGCACAGATCTGGGCAGAGCTTAGGGCTCTTATGATGAGGGAATTCTGTCCTCGTCATGAACTAAGGGCTTTAGAAAGGGAGTTTGATGATTTGAAGCAGGATAGTGGTGAGCACCGGGCTTACACTGATAGGTATGTAGAGTTGAGTTTGTTATGCCCTACAATTGTTACCCCACTCGAGAAAGCTATCGAAAGGTATGTTGATGGTTTACCTGACTCCGTGCAAGACATCGTCACTGGAAGTAACCCTACCACAGTTCGTCACGCAATCGAGTTAGCTGCGACTTTGCTGAGTCGCAGATCAGAAAGGGTAAGCTTCACAAGAAGGGTGACAAGGGTAAGAGACAGTCATCTGATAAGGGTGAACACAAGAAGGGAAAGAAACCTGGTTCTTCGAAAGGGTCTAGGAAGCGCAAGGCTTCCCAGAACTTCGCTGTCACTGCCCAAGTCAACCAGGCAGCTCCCAATCAGCCTGCACAACCATTAGCAAAGAAACGGTATGCGGGGAATGCACCGTTGTGCAACAGATGCAATAGCCACCATCAACCGCAAGTTCAGTGTCGTTTCTGTACAAACTGTGGAAAATCAGGTCATCTTGTCGAAGTTTGTCGTTTTGCTCCGAATCAAGCAGCTCAGAACCCAGCTTTGCAAGCTGCTCAACCGCCTGCTCCACAACAGGCTCAAGCTGCACGACCTCATTATCCTCCTGGATCGTGCTACAACTGTGGGGATCTGACCCACTACAGAAATTAGTGTCCAAGATTGGTAAACGCAAATCAGGCTCAGGCTCATGGTCGAGTCTTCAACATGAATGCTAATGAGGCACGAGCAGACAACGAGGTGCTTAACGATACGTTCTTTGTTAATAATCAGCCTGCATCTGTTCTTTTTGATTCAGGTGCCGATAAGAGTTTTGTGTCATTATCTTTCGAGCCTTTGCTCCGCATGTCTAGAACAAAACTAGGAAAGCCCTTGACAGTAGAGGTAGCTAGTGGTGAACCCGTTGTTCTCGATTCTGTTCTCCGGAACTGCCAGTTGAACCTTAACAACCATCTTTTTGCTATTGACCTCACACCAATGCAACTTGGAAGCTTCGACATTATAGTGGGAATGGATTGGTTAGCCAAGAATCATGCAGAGGTTGTTTGTTTTGAGAAGATTGTTCGTGTGCCTCTTTTGACTGGTAAGATCTTAAAGGTTCGTGGTGAGAAACCTGCTAGTAGTCTCAAGCTCATGTCTTGTACTCAAGCTCGGAAGTATCTGCGCAAGAACTATGTTGCTTTCTTAGCACATGTTGTAGCGGATAAAGGCAAAGGTAAGTCCATTCAAGATATCCCTGTTGTTCGCGATTATCCTGAATTGTTTCCTGAAGAGTTACCTGGTTTACCCCCAGCACGCCAAGTCGAGTTTCGTATTGATCTTGTACCAGGTGCTAACCCTATTGTCAGATCTCCATATCGTCTTGCACCGTCTGAGATGCAAGAGTTGTCTAAGTAGCTTCAGGAGCTTTCTGAAAAAGGGCTTATTCGTCCTAGCTTTTCACCTTGGGGTGCTCCCGTTCTTTTTGTCAAGAAGAAGGATGGATCTTTCAAGATGTGCATCGATTACCGTGAGCTTAACAAGCTTACCATCAAGAATCGATATCCCCTACCTCGCATTGATGATCTCTTTGATCAGTTACAGGGTGCTTCTTATTTTTCAAAGATTGATCTACGTTCTGGGTATCATCAGTTTCGTGTGCATGAAGAAGATATTCCCAAGACTACTTTCGGCACTCGATATGGGCATTATGAGTTCACAGTTATGCCATTCGGTTTGACTAATGCTCCTGCTGTTTTCATGGACTTGATGAATAGGGTTTGTATGCCTTATTTGGACAAGTTCATCATCGTTTTCATTGATGACATCTTGATATATTCCAAGACTCGAGCTGATCATGAGCAACATCTTCGTCTTACTCTGGAACTCCTGAAGAAATAACAACTTTTCGCCAAATTCTCCAAGTGCGAATTTTGGCTTAAGGAAGTTCAATTTTTGGGACATATCGTCAACGAACAAGGTATTCATGTAGATCCGTCCAAGATCAGTGCGATTAAGGATTGGGATATGCCTACTACTCCAACCGAGGTTCGTTCTTTTCTTGGTCTTGCTGGTTATTACTGCCGCTTCATTGAAAACTTCTCGAAGATTGCAGTTCCTCTAACTTCTCTAACTCAGAGGAACAAACCCTTTGAATGGGGAACCAAACAAGAAGAAGCATTTCAGACCTTGAAGTAGAAGCTTTGTGATGCGCCTATTCTATCTTTGCCTGAGGGCAACGATGATTTCGTCGTGTATTGTGATGCATCCAACTTGGGCCTTGGCTGTGTTCTCATGCAAAGGAACAAAGTCATAGCATATGCATCGAGGCAGTTGAAGATACACGAGAAAAACTACACCACTCATGATCTTGAGTTAGGTGCAGTTGTTTTCGCTCTCAAAATCTGGAGACACTATTTGTATGGTACAAAATGTGTGGTTTTTACTGAACACAAAAGTCTTCAGCATATCTTCAATCAGAAAGAACTCAACATGAGGCAACGACGTTGGGTTGAACTTCTAAACGACTATGACTGCGAAATTCGTTACCATCCTGGAAAGGCGAATGTCGTGGCTGATGCATTAAGTCGTAAGGAACGTGTCAAGCTTCATTGTGTCAAAGTTCGATCTGATATTCAAACCCGCATTTCTCAGGCTCAACATACTTGTGTTTCACAAGATTTGATGGGTAAGGAATTACCATTTCATATCAAGCCAGATCTCGAGCTTAAAGACAATGGATTATATTATTTCATGGACCGTTTGTGGGTCCCAAGTCAAGACAATCTTCACACCTTACTTATGGATGAAGCTCATAAGTCTCGTTATTCTATTTATCCTGGTGCAGACAAAATGTATAAGGATCTTCGTACCCAATATTGGTGGTCTGGTATGAAGAAAGACATTGCCTTATACGTATCAAAATGCCTTACTTGTCTTAAGGTTAAGGCTGAACATCAACATCCTTCTGGTTTATTGGAGTAACCAGAAATTCTAGTTTGGAAATGGGAAAACATTGCAATGGATCTTATTACCAAACTTCCGCGCACAAAGAGAGGTCATGACGCCATCTGGGTAGTTGTTGATCGTCTTACAAAGTCAGCGCATTTCTTGCCAATCCGTGAGGATTTATCTGCTGACAAGCTTGCTAAAATTTATGTGGATGAAATTGTATCCCGACATGGTGTTCCTTTGAACATTATTTCTGACAGAGATGCTCGATTCTCATCTCGTTGTTGGAGAACCATGCAATATGCTATGGGAACTCAACTTAGTTTGAGCACAACTTATCATCCGCAATCTGATGGTCAATCTGAGAGAACAATCCAGACTTTGGAGGATATGCTTAGAGCTTGTGGGATCGATTTTGGTGGTAGTTGGGATTCATATCTTCCGTTGATTGAATTCTCCTATAATAATAGTTATCACTCCAGCATCAACATGGTTCCTTTCGAGGCTCTCTATGGTCGAAAATGTCGTTCACCAGTCTGCTGGAATGAGATCGGTGAGGCTCAGCTTACTGGACCTGACCTCATTCTAGAGACAACAGATAAGGTTAAGAAAGTTCGCAATAACCTTCAGACAGCTCGAAGCCGTCAAAAGAGTTACGCGGACCGACGACGCAAGCCCTTGGAATTTCAAGTCGGTGATCACATATTACTTAAGGTTTCACCTTCGAAAGGTGTGATCAGATTTGGAAAGACAGGAAAACTTGCACCAAGATATGTTGGACCATTCAAGATCGTCGAAAGAATCGGAAAGGTAGCCTACAGACTTAAGTTACCTCCTGAACTTGGAAATGTTCATCCAACCTTTCACGTGTCCAATCTCAAGAAGTGTTTAGCTGATGAGAACCTTCACATACCACTGGACGAAATTCGTGTTGATAACACGATGCATTTTGTTGAGAAACCAGTGGAAATCATGGAACGTGAAGTCAAGTGGCTCAAACGCAAGCGCATTCCACTTGTCAAAATTCGCTGGGAATCTAAACATGGAACAGAATTTACTTGGGAACATGAAGATCAAATGAAGGCGGAATATCCGCATCTATTCTCACAAGTTTCCTCTAAATAAATTTCGGGACGAAATTTCCACAAGTAGGGGAGACTGTGACATCTGTGCTTGTAATCATTGTATAAACCTTGAACAGTTCAGTTATCAATGAAGCAACGTTATTTGATCCCAATAATTATTTGTTTATGTTTGACATTTTGCGTGTTTTGATTTTTGTTCAATTTCAAACTCTATATCGCTTTCTGCAGAGTTATATCCAAACCGATGCGTAAACGTAATCAGTTTAACACGAGAAACACTCCGGAACATCAACATATGCTTAACATACCTTAAATAACCTGTGAAAAACTTAGAAATAAGTTTTGAAGGCTTTGCTATGGCAAAATCAAGTTTATTCGCTTACATGGACTAATTTCGACAAACTACGAAAGTATGCCGATTCGTACTATAACGGACATTCCGGAACTTGATCATAAGTTAAACATACCCTAAATATCTTTTACATAGCTTAGAAATAGGCTTTGAGGGGTTCGGTGTGCTAAAATAAACTTTTTGGTCAATCAGGGACTAAAAGCGTCAAAAAGTGCATAAGTTTGCATTTTCGCGCATATCTTACGTTCTGAATATATCCGGACATCCAAAAATTTATGTAATCATTAAATTATTTTATTTTAGTGATTGGCATGATAATATTCGATTCGTCACGTAATTTGGATCGTTTTTCACGTCCGTTCGTGTTTCGTCGTAATTAACCGAATAACGTGATCGTACGGCCAAACGAACCGACATCCGACATATTTTTTGAGCATGTTTCATATCCCCTATACTTAGGCATCATTGTAGAGCCTTGAAAATGGCTTAACGGGCCTTAAACGCATCGAAAATGGCCTTAAAAGCATGCAGGGACTGAAACTGCCATTTTTGAAAATGTTTCTGAATCACCCGGAGGTCGCGGGCCACGTAGGATCTACCTAGCTCGTATGCGGGGTGCGAGCGACTGTCAGATCAGCTGATTGTTGTTTACAGCTTGATCCAGCTGTTTCCAACACTTGCGCATGGTTATAAACATTCTATTGGCTCATTTAGGGGCACCCATGGTATTCTAAAACCATGGGCACATTTGTACGGCTCAGATCAAAGCTCGGTTTTCGATGAACAATCTTAATGGTTACCCAAAAACTATATAAACCCCAAGTTTTTCATTCTAAGCTCACACTTGATCTGCTCATATTCTCTAAGTTGAAGTGTATACACTTCATACCTGGGAATTTTCAGATCAAACCTCCATTTCTTGGACCTCTTGTAAGTATTCTTTCGTTCTTTTACGCGTTTTAAGCACGAAAGTCAAACAGAGTTTGACTTTCAGCTTTAACTAGTCTATGGTCAACATGAAGTTCGTTTGAACTTCGCAACGTGAGCGTAATCACGATGGTTATAGTCCTTAGTGACTATACTTACTGATTACCACGTTTTTTAGGCATAGTGACGAATTATAGTTCGGTCAAAATGCGCGTTTATGCATATTTTGAAACCAAACTATTATTGGGTATCAAAACCCTTTGTTTTGATATCAAACCTGTTTTCTAACTTCGTTAAACATGTTTTAGCATGTTTAACTCGTCACTTTTAGTTTAGTGCTTATAGGGTCGTAAAGATAAGAGGTCTAAACAACCGCTTAGACTTTCAAACCCGACCCGTTTGGTCGATCATTAGGATCCGACCAAACACATTAGGTGACCATAGTTGTATAGGGAATAACCTTCCGAGGTTATACCTTATGGTCACTACGTTTAGTTAGTTATATGATAGGTAATTTATATGCCTTAGTAAAATGACCAAAATGCCCTTTTTACGCATAAATCCATTCTAAGCATATGTAACTTAAATTTTGACATCTAAACTGATTAGGCAACATTATTAGACATGTTAAGGCATATATTACTTGTCATAGGACTAGTTAGGCGGTCCGAGATGTTATGGTGACTAAATTGGCCACTCACCATAGGGTATCAACATGTGGCAAGGGATTAAGGAGTGGAGAACAGCTGTTAACAGCTGTTAATACGTCGAATCTGGTCCCGAAAACGAAAAACTGAAGTTTCTGCATGTTTTCTGTCCAGCATAGCCAGTCGCGTAGCGCTACTGCCAAGGCATTAGGCAGTCGCGCTACGCTAGCACCCTCCTGTTTCAGAAATCTTTCAAAAGTGGCAGGAATGGTCCCTGCACGTGTTTAAGGCCTTTTTCGATGCGTTTGAACCCCGTTAACCTCATTTCAAGGCTCTAAAATGAATTTAAAGTATAGGGAACTCAAAACATGCTCAAAAATATGCCGGATGAGGGTTCGTTTGGTCGTACGAACGCGATGTTCGCTTAATTACGACGGAATGCGCACAAGCGCGAAAAACGATCCAAATGACGCGACGAATGGATTTTTCTTATGGAGAACACTAAAATATAATATAGTCATGCTTACATAAATTTTTGGATGTCCGGATGTATTCAGAACGTAAGTTATGCGCAAAAATGCAAACTTGTGCACTTTTTGACACTTTTAGTCCCTGAATGACCCAAAAGTTTATTTTAGCACACCGAACACCTCCAAGCCTATTTCTAAGCTATGTAAAGGATATTTAAGGTGTGTTTAACTTATGGTCATGTTCCGGAATGTCTGTTACAGTTCAAATTGGCATACTTTCGCAGTTTGTCAACTTTAGTCCCTGTAAGCGATTTAACTTGATTTTGCCATACCAAAGCCTTCAAAACTTATTTCTAAGTTATGTAAAGGTTATTTAAGGTATGTTAAGCCTATGTCACTATTCCGGAGTGTTTGTTGCATTAAACTGGTTATATTTACGCATCGGTGCGCGTATAACCTTCCAGAAAGCGATTTAGAGTTTGGAATTGAACAAAAATTGATATGTGCAAATTATACACATATTTTTACAAATCCCAAGTATGAAATATAATATTTCATTGGTTTGGAATTTTTTTGATGGCCGTGAAGGCACGGGTGTTACAGTCTCCCCTACTTTAGGAAATTTCGTCCCGAAATTTAATCAGAGGAAACTTGTAAGAGCTTGAAAACATGAAGTTGAAAAGATCGAACAACATTGGTTAGGGTTCTTGAACTTCTAGTAACCTTAATAACATCATGATTGTAATGTAAGAGGGATACTTATATACAAGTATATGAAGCGTCATTGGTGCGTCCACCATACCTCCATTACGTCGTTCTCATTTTGTTATTGTTGTCACTATCGGTTCTTACACATAATAAACCTCACTGGGTTTCTGTGCACTAAATTTCATAATTATGTACGCGTCCATAATCAGACAATTCCTTGCACAGTTTACACAGTCTATTTTATAATATGTAGGGTAAAACCAAATGAACAATCCTGTGATGAGTGTGACTAGACCGCCATAGAGTCCTTTTGACTAAATCAATAAATGATCTAAATAGACTATCAAGGAGTCTGTCCAGCTATATCACTAGATGTCGTCCTTTAACCAAATTTGTGAATCAATCTTTTTTTTTTTACTAGACCACCAAAGGGTCTCATATGAATCAAGGAGTGGTACTATATAACCCAAGGGTCTTAACTACTACGTAGAAGCCCATAAGGATTTAAGGCAGTACCTTTTGAATATCCTACTATGAATCTCTCATATGAAAACATGAAAGATTCTATGAGGATTTGAAAATCGGATCACACAAAATCATAGAGGAGAACACATAAACACACATCACATAACCACAAAATTGTTCGTTAATTTGTCTTGTAAATTGCGTACATGCATTTAAAGCACACTTGGAATCCATTCCGTGGATTTCATTTGGTACTTTAAACGTTATCAAGAATCCATCTATAAAGATAGAAAGATTCAAAAAGAAAATTCGATTTCGATTACTAGGAACCGAAGTGTTCGAATTATGGTACATAAGGAATCCAATTAAGGACTCTGATTTGAACGATAATCATCCACAAGGATCTAATAAAAAGATCCCATATGAATTTTAGAAGTTGAAGATGTTTTGAAACCTTGCACTGGATGTGCTTAGGTCAAAACATGATGTAAAATGCTTATGAAGTTGAGATGCTTGATATGTCCAGGCGACATATGAAGCAGAATTTTGAAGGTTAAGTCAATGTATGAGGAAAATATTTTTGAAAACTATGCATGGGGTTCTTTTAAGAAAAACGTGTTTAACGTTTTTGAAACCTTATATATAATACTTTTGAAATCATAAAGTAGGTGTATTAGATAGACATATTTACAAAAATGTTTTAAAATCATGCGAGATGAATTTTGAAATTATGTATAAGGTTTTTGAAAGACATGAATGATGCTTTTCGAAATCATGCACTTGATAATAAAATGTATTGTGTTAATATTGTCTTCAGACTATATGAAATATTTTGAAATTAGGAAGGTTGGTTTTGATAACATGGTCAATGTTTTTGAAATAACATAGACAATGCATCTAGAAAAAAATTGTTTTCAAACTATATGAAATGTTTTGAGATCATGAAGATTGTTTTGAAATACTGGTACTGTGTATGTTGAAAAATCAAAACGTAATGGGTATGAGATTTGAAAATACCCTTAGTTATCTAACCAAGGATTTAAAGGCACAGATGTGTAAAAAGCACGATTACTCATAATGTCACTTAATTTTCTGTACTTTGTTTCTTAGAGTGAAACGAGTACTTAAAATTTTCGAGGGAATCATGAGCAATCATTTGAAAGAGAGAAATCACAAGAGTAGTTTGTAAGGTACATAGTTCCTTGATGTAGGTATCATAGGAAAAGCCATACACACCTAGCAGGGGGTTGAGCTGGTTAGTTGGGGACTGCTTTACCATTGTGAGCGACCATGGCGAAGTTCTGAGAAGCCTTTCGCTTCTTTGACTTCTTAGGGGATCGTTCATCCATGGTCTTTGATTCCTCGATTGGTTTATTGGCTGATGGTGTTGTCGCCTGACTAGGTCCTGCCTGTCTTGGTGACTCTTGAGTGGTTTCATCCTGGAGATGATACATGGCAGTAGCTAATTCAACAGTCTTCAGGACTACTTCGCCTATTCGCTGAGCGAATTTTGGCTGCTTGCTCAGATATCTGGGCGTCATCGTGATGAAGAGACATTCTTGAAGAAAAAGAAAGGCTAAGGGAGAAACAGGTGAAAGATTATTGGACAATCAAAACAGAATGATAACGCATGAAGATTGCGATCATTTGTTTGTTACCTAAGGCAAACAAATGAGACGGTGACTGATCAAAGTAAATGGATCAAAAATAATGTATCGCGAAGACATGCTCGCCTATAAGTGAACACTCATCCCAAGAATTCCCAGGTAAGCACAACTGGTCTCGCTTCTGATGAGATATATACGAAGTGCTTGCCTAGACAGAAAACCCAGAATACAGGCATTCACCCTTCCAGTTTGCACGTGTTCACATTATTTAAAACCCAAAACCTTGACGAGATTTTGAAAGCTCAAAGGGGTTCAAAACCTTATAACAGAGGGTTCAAAACCTAGTAATAAATCATCCTAGAACAGATGATTAGTTTTCAAAGCAGATTCGAAAATTGTGTTCTTGTTGTGGTTATCACCTAAGGATAGGTGACAGTTTTGTTTTTAGAAATCTAAACGCAAATTTCTTCGCGTTAGGGTCCTAAGAAGGTTATAGACTAGGTCAAAGCATTACTAATAACCTAATTCCCTATAACCATTGGCTCTGATACCATCTTTCTGTCACACCCCGACCGCGTAAAACAACAAATCGCGGCGGAAACATCGGGGCGTGTTGCAACAGAATTAATGTTTCATAACCATGGATATCAAAAGTGTTTCGTTTTATTAAACATTGAATAATTACATCGTCCGGAAATCTAAATACACAATTTAAACATAATCTATCATTGTTATTGAGTCACTAAGGCCTTGTCCAGTCCTATGTGAGCATGCATCTTATCAATCGATATCATTCAACAATACCTGAAACATATGTGAAAACGAGGTCAGCAAAGAAATGCTGGCGAGATACATAGGTTTTGTGAAAATAAGATTCATGACTTCTGTTTTAAGAAAATGTTTAGTCATGAACCTTGTAATTTGCTTTGTCTTTGTAAATCATTTGAAAACCAATAAGTTCAGATGATATGTATAAATAAGAAAATAATGCATGGTTAAATGAATAACCAAGTTAAATGAGTTTGTAAAAGATAAATTGTTTTGTAAAACAATGTCTTGTGAAAAGTATGTTATTTGTATAAAATGTTATATGTATCAAACTGAAATGATTCAAATAACGCTACGACATGTAATACCATACAAACACTTATATATAGGAAGTACCAGCGGCGTATCCACCATGCTTGTATCATATTATACCCGCATCGTTACTTAATCATTTACTCAAACCAAACCAACCAATGTAAACCATGTAATGTATAACCAAAATGATATGTATGGCTAGTGAAATGCATCAACTAAACCATAGATGAAACGCACAAAACAAAGTATTGAAGTAAAACTTGGTTTAGATCAATACTATGTTTCGTGGAAATGCATGATCAAATGTAAATCATGTCCAAATGTTTACCCAATCGTTAAACCATCTTGTTTTAATCGTTCAAATCGTTCTTGTTTTAATTGTTCAAATCGTTCTTGTTTTAATTGTGAAACTACTTAATGGTCGATTCTCTAATAACATTCAAACCTTCTTGACGCGTTCATCGTTCCATCTCGCTCTCGCTCTCGTTCTTAACAAACCCTTACCAAAGGGTAAGTTAATAATTACAGATTCAGTCGTTACCCAAAATACCCACACATAACCATGGGTATAGAAAATAACGGGATTTGTCAGATCCTATGGTACCATAACCTAATACTGGTCGGCTTGATCATTGCTAATGAATGTCATTGGTTATGTAACTACAACCAACAAGTTCGTTCACTTTATTGAAATCGTTCTTGAAACCATTGTAATTGTTTTTGAAACTATTGTTATCGTTCTTGAAACTATTGTTTATTGATATTTAGCACATATGAGTCACCCCAAAACATTTGGAAAACAGTAAAAGAGGGGAATAATGTACTCGCCTGAGAATGCTTGGAGGTCTTGAACAACAACCAAACAAAGCTTGAGGGAGCACGGAATCAGTCGGCAAATCTAAACTATATAAATAAACCAGACTTAAATCGGGAGATCGGATAGGATGAGGCTTGGCAAACCAAATGAGTATTGGAACTCATATGATATGGTTTAACAAGGCCTACATACTACAATGAGACTAACCTAAGTGCTTTCGACCCATCGCGACTCATTAAGGTAACTTATGCTACTTTAAAGCGTCGTGCGCGTGAAACGCGTTCGGACCGTCTAACTAGTCCTATGACAAGTGTTATATGCCTAAACATGTTACATAATCAGTTATGTGACAAAAGTTTAGGTTACATATGCTTAATTACCAATTATACATGAAAAGGGTATTCTGGTAATTTACCTAAGGCATATAAACTACCTATCATACAACTACTTAAACGATGTGACCATAGGGTATAACCTCGGAAGGTTATGCCCTATACTAGGGTCACCTAATGTATTTGGTCGGATCCTAATGATCGACCAAACTGGGTCGGGCTCGAAGGTATAGGCGATTTATTAGATCGCCTACCCTACGACCCTAGACAACGTGGTAATCAGTGGGCATAGTCCCAAGGAACTATGACCAACGTGATTACACTCACGTTGCGAAGTTCAAACGAACTTCGCATTGACCATTACTGGTCAACGCTGAAAGTCAAACAAAGTTTGACTTTCTGACTCGAAAAGCAGTAAAATAAGGAAAAGAACGAAAGAATACTTACGAAGGGTCCCCGAATGCTAAACTCGATTCAAAAATCTCAGGTATGAAACAAATGTTTCAACTTAGAGTTTCTCAAATCAAGTTTCTTGTAAGTTTAGCAATGGGGGTGTTGGGGTATTTATAGGAATACCCGAACCGTTAAGATCGCTTCATGGAAACCGTGCCTAGATCTCACCCGTACACTTGTCGAGATGTTATGGTGACTAAATTGGCCACTCACCATAGGGTATCAACATGTGGCAAGGGATTAAGGAGTGGAGAACAGCTGTTAACAGCTGTTAATACGTCGAATCTGGTCCCGAAAATGAAAAACTGAAGTTTCTGCATGTTTTCTGTCCAGCATAGGCAGTTGCGTAGCGCTACTGCCAAGGCATTAGGCAGTCGCGCTATGCTAGCACCCTCCTGTTTCAGAAATCTTTCAAAAGTGGCAGGAATGGTCCCTGCACGTGTTTAAGGCCTTTTTCGATGCGTTTGAACCCCGTTAACCTCATTTCAAGGCTCTAAAATGAAGTTAAAGTATAGGGAACTCAAAACATGCTCAAAAATATGCCGGATGAGGGTTCGTTTGGTTGTACGAACGCGATGTTCGCTTAATTACGACGGAATGCGCACAAGCGCGAAAAACGAACCAAATGACGCAACGAATGGATTTTTCTTATGGCGAACACTAAAATATAATATAGTCATGCTTACATAAAATTTTGGATGTCCGGATGTATTCAGAACGTAAGTTATGCGCAAAAATGCAAACTTGTGCACTTTTTGACACTTTTAGTCCCTGAATGACCCAAAAGTTTATTTTAGCACACCGAACACCTCCAAGCCTATTTCTAAGCTATGTAAAGGATATTTAAGGTGTGTTTAACTTATGGTCATGTTTCGGAATGTCTGTTACAGTTCAAATTGACATACTTTCGCAGTTTGTCAACTTTAGTCCCTGTAAGCGATTTAACTTGATTTTGCCATACCAAAGCCTTCAAAACTTATTTCTAAGTTATGTAAAGGTTATTTAAGGTATGTTAAGCCTATGTCACTATTCCGGAGTGTTTTTTGCATTAAACTGGTTATATTTACGCATCGGTGCGCGTATAACCTTCCAGAAAGCGATTTAGAGTTTGGAATTGAACAAAAATTGATATGTGCAAATTATACACATATTTTTACAAATCCCAAGTATGAAATATAATATTTCATTGGTTTGGTATTTGTTTGATGGCCGTGAAGGCACAGGTGTTACAGTCTCCCCTACTTTAGGAAATTTCGTCCCGAAATTTAATCAGAGGAAACTTGTAAGAGCTTGAAAACATGAAGTTGAAAAGATCGAACAACATTGGTTAGGGTTCTTGAACTTCTAGTAACCTTAATAACATCATGATTGTAATGTAAGAGGGATACTTATATACAAGTATATGAAGCGTCATTGGTGCGTCCACCATACCTCCATTACATCGTTCTCATTTTGTTATTGTTGTCACTATCGGTTCTTACACATAATAAACCTCACTGGGTTTCTGTGCACTAAATTTCATAATTATGTACGCGTCCATAATCAGATAATTCCTTGCACAGTTTACACAGTCTATTTTATAATATGTAGGGTAAAACCAAATGAACAATCCTGTGATGAGTGTGACTAGACCGCCATAGAGTCCTTTTGACTAAATCAATAAATGATCTAAATAGACTATCAAGGAGTCTGTCCAGCTATATCACTAGATGTCGTCCTTTAACCAAATTTGTGAATCAATCTTTTTTTTTTTACTAGACCACCAAAGGGTCTCATATGAATCAAGGAGTGGTACTATATAACCCAAGGGTCTTAACTACTACGTAGAAGCCCATAAGGATTTAAGGCAGTACCTTTTGAATATCCTACTATGAATCTCTCATATGAAAACATGAAAGATTCTATGAGGATTTGAAAATCGGATCACACAAAATCATAGAGGAGAACACATAAACACACATCACATAACCACAAAATTGTTCGTTAATTTGTCTTGTAAATTGCGTACATGCATTTAAAGCACACTTGGAATCCATTCCGTGGATTTCATTTGGTACTTTAAACGTTATCAAGAATCCATCTATAAAGATAGAAAGATTCAAAAAGAAAATTCGATTTCGATTACTAGGAACCGAAGTGTTCGAATTATGGTACATAAGGAATCCAATTAAGGACTCTGATTTGAACGATAATCATCCACAAGGATCTAATAAAAAGATCCCATATGAATTTTAGAAGTTGAAGATGTTTTGAAACCTTGCACTGGATGTGCTTAGGTCAAAACATGATGTAAAATGCTTATGAAGTTGAGATGCTTGATATGTCCAGGCGACATATGAAGTAGAATTTTGAAGGTTAAGTCAATGTATGAGGAAAATATTTTTGAAAACTATGCATGGGGTTCTTTTAAGAAAAACGTGTTTAACGTTTTTGAAACCTTATATATAATACTTTTGAAATCATAAAGTAGGTGTATTAGATAGATATATTTACAAAAATGTTTTAAAATCATGCGAGATGAATTTTGAAATTATGTATAAGGTTTTTGAAAGACATGAATGATGCTTTTCGAAATCATGCACTTGATAATAAAATGTATTGTGTTAATATTGTCTTCAGACTATATGAAATATTTTGAAATTAGGAAGGTTGGTTTTGATAACATGGTCAATGTTTTTGAAATAACATAGACAATGCATCTAGAAAAAAATTGTTTTCAAACTATATGAAATGTTTTGAGATCATGAAGATTGTTTTGAAATACTGGTACTGTGTATGTTGAAAAATCAAAACGTAATGGGTATGAGATTTGAAAATACCCTTAGTTATCTAACCAAGGATTTAAAGGCACAGATGTGCGAAAAGCACGATTACTCATAATGTCACTTAATTTTCTGTACTTTGTTTCTTAGAGTGAAACGAGTACTTAAAATTTTCGAGGGAATCATGAGCAATCATTTGAAAGAGAGAAATCACAAGAGTAGTTTGTAAGGTACATAGTTCCTTGATGTAGGTATCATAGGAAAAGCCATACACACCTAGCAGGGGGTTGAGCTGGTTAGTTGGGGACTGCTTTACCATTGTGAGCGACCATGGCGAAGTTCTGAGAAGCCTTTCGCTTCTTTGACTTCTTAGGGGATCGTTCATCCATGGTCTTTGATTCCTCGATTGGTTTATTGGCTGATGGTGTTGTCGCCTGACTAGGTCCTGCCTGTCTTGGTGACTCTTGAGTGGTTTCATCCTGGAGATGATACATGGCAGTAGCTAATTCAACAGTCTTCAGGACTACTTCGCCTATTCGCTGAGCGAATTTTGGCTGCTTGCTCAGATATCTGGGCGTCATCGTGATGAAGAGACATTCTTGAAGAAAAAGAAAGGCTAAGGGAGAAACAGGTGAAAGATTATTGGACAATCAAAACAGAATGATAACGCATGAAGATTGCGATCATTTGTTTGTTACCTAAGGCAAACAAATGAGACGGTGACTGATCAAAGTAAATGGATCAAAAATAATGTATCGCGAAGACATGCTCGCCTATAAGTGAACACTCATCCCAAGAATTCCCAGGTAAGCACAACTGGTCTCGCTTCTGATGAGATATATACGAAGTGCTTGCCTAGACAGAAAACCCAGAATACAGGCATTCACCCTTCCAGTTTGCACGTGTTCACATTATTTAAAACCCAAAACCTTGACGAGATTTTGAAAGCTCAAAGGGGTTCAAAACCTTATAACAGAGGGTTCAAAACCTAGTAATAAATCATCCTAGAACAGATGATTAGTTTTCAAAGCAGATTCGAAAATTGTGTTCTTGTTGTGGTTATCACCTAAGGATAGGTGACAGTTTTGTTTTTAGAAATCTAAACGCAAATTTCTTCGCGTTAGGGTCCTAAGAAGGTTATAGACTAGGTCAAAGCATTACTAATAACCTAATTCCCTATAACCATTGGCTCTGATACCATCTTTCTGTCACACCCCGACCGCGTAAAACAACAAATCGCGGCGGAAACATCGGGGCGTGTTGCAACAGAATTAATGTTTCATAACCATGGATATCAAAAGTGTTTCGTTTTATTAAACATTGAATAATTACATCGTCCGGAAATCTAAATACACAATTTAAACATAATCTATCATTGTTATTGAGTCACTAAGGCCTTGTCCAGTCCTATGTGAGCATGCATCTTATCAATCGATATCATTCAACAATACCTGAAACATATGTGAAAACGAGGTCAGCAAAGAAATGCTGGCGAGATACATAGGTTTTGTGAAAATAAGATTCATGACTTCTGTTTTAAGAAAATGTTTAGTCATGAACCTTGTAATTTGCTTTGTCTTTGTAAATCATTTGAAAACCAATAAGTTCAGATGATATGTATAAATAAGAAAATAATGCATGGTTAAATGAATAACCAAGTTAAATGAGTTTGTAAAAGATAAATTGTTTTGTAAAACAATGTCTTGTGAAAAGTATGTTATTTGTATAAAATGTTATATGTATCAAACTGAAATGATTCAAATAACGCTACGACATGTAATACCATACAAACACTTATATATAGGAAGTACCAGCGGCGTATCCACCATGCTTGTATCATATTATACCCGCATCGTTACTTAATCATTTACTCAAACCAAACCAACCAATGTAAACCATGTAATGTATAACCAAAATGATATGTATGGCTAGTGAAATGCATCAACTAAACCATAGATGAAACGCACAAAACAAAGTATTGAAGTAAAACTTGGTTTAGATCAATACTATGTTTCGTGGAAATGCATGATCAAATGTAAATCATGTCCAAATGTTTACCCAATCGTTAAACCATCTTGTTTTAATCGTTCAAATCGTTCTTGTTTTAATTGTTCAAATCGTTCTTGTTTTAATTGTGAAACTACTTAATGGTCGATTCTCTAATAACATTCAAACCTTCTTGACGCATTCATCGTTCCATCTCGCTCTCGCTCTCGTTCTTAACAAACCCTTACCAAAGGGTAAGTTAATAATTACAGATTCAGTCGCTACCCAAAATACCCACACATAACCATGGGTATAGAAAATAACGGGATTTGTCAGATCCTATGGTACCATAACCTAATACTGGTCGGCTTGATCATTGCTAATGAATGTCATTGGTTATGTAACTACAACCAACAAGTTCGTTCACTTTATTGAAATCGTTCTTGAAACCATTGTAATTGTTTTTGAAACTATTGTTATCGTTCTTGAAACTATTGTTTATTGATATTTAGCACATATGAGTCACCCCAAAACATTTGGAAAACAGTAAAAGAGGGGAATAATGTACTCGCCTGAGAATGCTTGGAGGTCTTGAACAACAACCAAACAAAGCTTGAGGGAGCACGGAATCAGTCGGCAAATCTAAACTATATAAATAAACCAGACTTAAATCGGGAGATCGGATAGGATGAGGCTTGGCAAACCAAATGAGTATTGGAACTCATATGATATGGTTTAACAAGGCCTACATACTACAATGAGACTAACCTAAGTGCTTTCGACCCATCGCGACTCATTAAGGTAACTTATGCTACTTTAAAGCGTCGTGCGCGTGAAACGCGTTCGGACCGTCTAACTAGTCCTATGACAAGTGTTATATGCCTAAACATGTTACATAATCAGTTATGTGACAAAAGTTTAGGTTACATATGCTTAATTACCAATTATACATGAAAAGGGTATTCTGGTAATTTACCTAAGGCATATAAACTACCTATCATACAACTACTTAAACGATGTGACCATAGGGTATAACCTCGGAAGGTTATGCCCTATACTAGGGTCACCTAATGTATTTGGTCGGATCCTAATGATCGACCAAACTGGGTCGGGCTCGAAGGTATAGGCGATTTATTAGATCGCCTACCCTACGACCCTAGACAACGTGGTAATCAGTGGGCATAGTCCCAAGGAACTATGACCAACGTGATTACACTCACGTTGCGAAGTTCAAACGAACTTCGCATTGACCATTACTGGTCAACGCTGAAAGTCAAACAAAGTTTGACTTTCTGACTCGAAAAGCAGTAAAATAAGGAAAAGAACGAAAGAATACTTACGAAGGGTCCCCGAATGCTAAACTCGATTCAAAAATCTCAGGTATGAAACAAATGTTTCAACTTAGAGTTTCTCAAATCAAGTTTCTTGTAAGTTTAGCAATGGGGGTGTTGGGGTATTTATAGGAATACCCGAACCGTTAAGATCGCTTCATGGAAACCGTGCCTAGATCTCACCCGTACACTTGTCGAGATGTTATGGTGACTAAATTGGCCACTCACCATAGGGTATCAACATGTGGCAAGGGATTAAGGAGTGGAGAACAGCTGTTAACAGCTGTTAATACGTCGAATCTGGTCCCGAAAACGAAAAACTGAAGTTTCTGCATGTTTTCTGTCCAGCATAGGCAGTCGCGTAGTGTCACACCCCCAAAATCCACCTGCGGAGTACTACCGCTTGGAGGCGTGACTGACCAGGATCCAGCCACCAATCATATTGAACAAGCATATAGGTAGTTATAAAAATCCACCCAATACAATTAGTGTTCAAACAAAACATAGTTAAGTTGCAAGCGGAAGCATAAGTCTTAAATCAAAACATAAGTTTATTTGTTTCATAGTTTAACATGGCACACAGTCGTCCATGTCCCACAACGATTCTCCTCCATGCAAGCTCCAGCTTAAGAACCTAAGGACCTGCAAAGCATGTAGTAACGAGTCAACAACTAGTTGAGTGAGTTCACGGTTGGGTGTTCGTTTTAAGTTGTTTCGAAAACAGTTTCCTTTAGCTGGCATCTTGCCGTGGGGGTTACCCCATAGTTAAAAACGTGACTTCGTTATTCCCGGTTACTCTGTCAATCCTGCCGTGGGGGCTACCCCGTGTTAGTTATCTGGCATTTCGGCCGTGGGGGCTACCCCATGTATACACTAGACTCGTTACCATATCGACTGCTGACTGTAGTCATGTTTATGTGCCCTGAAACTGTCAATGTCTATCATCATTGACGTGCCCCAGATCCATTAGTTCACGCCCGTCCTCTGCGGCACGGTGTGAGGTTTGTCAGACCTAAATAGCGCTATCTAACTAATGACCCGCTCGCCATTGGCCCGGCGATTAAGTCGATATAAAAATGAGGGACTTCGTGATAGAGTTTTGGTCTAGTACGAGTTATCTGTCCGTGAGGACGAGGAATTACATTCCTGAACCTTTGCTGTCCTACCCAAGGAGGACGAGGAACCCAGTTCCTTAACCCCAATTCCCGACCCCTGGGAATCCCATGCTTTGTAGAGGGTGTGAACTCACCTTGGTTTGCTCGGTAGAAACACAGAAAGGTCAAACAAGCAATGTTGTGGCTACTCACGTCCTATCATAGTTGTATCATACAATCAGGTTCGTATTCAAGTAGTGCACGTATGGCATACACGTTTAATCATGGCAGTTCATCGACATTCACATTCAACAGTAATATATCAGGTCTGTACACTAGGCCCAAGAGTCCGGCCCAAATCAACTAAGTCCGAATTGAGGTGAAAGCCCAACCAGCGTGTATAGTCTCGAGTCGCAACCAGGCGTTTGCGACTCGCAACCGGAGTCGCAACCATGGTTTCGGTCCATGCTGTTTTGGTTACGAGTCGCAACTGGACTCGCAACGGTGGTTTCGAGTCATAAGGTTTGTGCTTGATCAAGTGTGGTTTCGAGTCGCAACCGGGTGTTTGCGACTCGCAACTGATGTCGCAACCGGGAGATTTCGACTCGTTGTGCTTGGTTTCGAGTCGCAACTGATGGTTACGAGTGGACATAAGCTGATTCGGAACAGTGTACTATCCAATGAGACTTTGATTTCATGAAACAGTCCGTACTACTCTCATAAACATGTTTATTTGTCTAGTAATTTCCTAAAATGGATCAAACAAATCAGATTTCAAATATTCAACCATGTTCTTATGATGTTCATCAAATTCTTCATACATTCATCATGTTCTTCACACATTCAAGTAGTTCATCATCATTCATATGAACCTAAGTCTAACAAAGTCATGAACAACAATCAACTCTTGAACATATTCATCTAATAGTTTCAAATCATCACATAACATATCAATTCTACACTAATCTCATTAACATGGTACTACTCATATGCAAGTCGGTTTTTATGAATATCAACACTCCATGGTTTGAATCATACTTAGACCTAAAATATTGTGTGTTCATTAAGCAACATATCCGAAATCAAAGTATGTTAACCAAGCATCATCATATACATCATACGCATTCGGTTCACAACCATTATCAAGCATACAACCACACTAGTTAAATCCTACCATTCATGCTATCATTTAACACAACAAACATCATAAAATCACTAACCAACATCATAAACACTAACCGGTTGTGAGGTGGTGAAAGATGAAGCTTTGTTTGGTGTGAACAAGCAAAAATCCGAGAATCCCTTTGGTGGTCGGTTGGTTGGATCCGAGAAGAAGGAGAAGAGGTGATGTTTAGTGTTTAGGGTTTTAGTGTGAGAGAGTGGAGAGTGTGTGTTGGAGAGTATGAGTGTTGTTGCCCAAAAATGACAAGTATGGCTAACATGAGGATTATATACTAGTCCTAAGTAGTGCACCCTAATGGACTCGGATGAGGTGCACGGCCCAACCGGCCCATATGTCACACTAGTTCACTCGAGACCACATGGTCTCGAGTCGGGTTCATGGCTTTCGGCTCCTAAACATACTCGAATACATACACATAAGCACACATGTAATATAACACATAATCATATAAAAGGTTGTAGCTTATCATTAATCACATAAGTTTAACTATTCACACGTTTAAGCATACAACGAAAGGTTCTAAATTTCGAGTTGTCACATCATCCCCAAGTTGAAAGAAATTTCATCCCGAAATTTGGTAGGCACTCACTGAGGAAGCTAGTTAAGTTGTATGGTTTTCCTGGTTTTCCTGGGGTGTCACATCCACCCCCCGTTGATCTGGAATTTCGTCCCGAAATTCCGTAGCTTCGGCCTCAGTAGTGGGTGTACTGTTTGCGAACAGTTGGGGATACTTTTGTTTCATCTGGTCTTCGCGCTCCCAGGTGAACTCTGGGCCGCGACGTGAGTTCCAACGAACTCGAACGAGAGGTATTCTAGTGCTCTTGAGGACCTTAACATCCCGGTCCGTGATCTCGACTGGTTCCTCGACGAATCGTAACTGCTCGTCGATCGTGAGTTCCTTCAAAGGAACTACGTGAGTCTCATCTGACGGACACTTCTTCAGATTCGACACGTGAAAAACGTTGTGAACTGCACCGAGTTCCGCTGGTAGGTTCAGTCTGTAGGCCACCCTGCCTATTTTCTCAATGACCTCGAAAGGTCCAACGTATCGTGGGTTGAGTTTGCCGCATTTACCAAAACGAACCACACCTTTCTAGGGTGAAACTTTGAGTAGTACCCGCTCCCCAACCTGGAGCTCAAGTGGTTTCCTGCCCATGTCGGCGTAAACTTTCTGACGTTCACGAGCGGCCGTCATGCGTTTTCGGATCTGAGCGATCTGCTCGGTTGTATCTACCACATATTCTGGACCAGTGATCTGACTATCTCCCACCTCTGCCCAGCAAAGAGGAGACCGGCATTTACGTCCGTACAATGCCTCAAACGGAGCAGCTCCAATGCTGGTGTGGTAGCTGTTATTGTACGAGAATTCCACAAGTGGCAGATGCTTTTCCCAGCGGTTGCCAAAGTCGATTACACATGCACGAAGCATGTCTTCTAAGGTTTGAATGGTGCGTTCGGACTGCCCGTCCGTCTGAGGATGGTACGCTGTGCTCATGTCTAGTCGTGAGCTGAAGGATTTGTGCATTGCTTGCCACAGCTCCGAAGTAAAACGTGCATCTCGATCTGAGATAATGGAGGTGGGCACCCCGTGCCTCGAAACAATTTCTTTGATGTATATTTCTGCAAGAGTGGAGAACTTATCCGTCTCCTTGATGGCCAGGAAGTGTGCAGATTTTGTGAGTCGATCCACGATCACCCAAATAGTATCATTCCCGCGCTGGGATCTAGGTAGGCCAGTGACAAAATCCATGGAAATTTGCTCCCATTTCCATTGAGGTATCTCTGGCTGTTGGAGTAGGCCTGATGGTTTCTGGTATTCCGACTTGACCCTTGCACAAGTCAAACACTTGCTGACGTAGGTCGCTATGTGGGCCTTCATGCTAGGCCACCAGTACGTAGTCTTGATGTCGTGGTACATTTTATCCGATCCAGGATGTACCGAGTAGCGAGACTTGTGTGCTTCGTCCATCACAAGCTCTCGTAGGTTGCCATAGAGTGGGACCCAAACGCGTCCCGTTACGTAGTAAGCACCATCTTCCTTCTGTTCTAAGCGCTGCCTCGATCCGCGTAGGGCTTCAGCCCTGACGTTTTCCGGTTTCAGTGCTTCTATCTGAGCTGCTCGTATCTGGGAGGGAAGACTAGAATGGATCGTGAGTTGTAGAGCTCGCACGCGCTTAGGCGCAGTGTCCTTCCGACTGAGGGCGTCAGCCACAACATTGGCTTTGCCCGGGTGATATCTGATTGCGCACTCGTAGTCGCTTAGCAACTCGACCCATCGTCGTTGCCGCATGTTCAGTTCCTTCTGCTTGAAGATATGCTCGAGGCTCCTGTGGTCGGTGTAGATGGCGCACTTGGTACCATACAGGTAATGCCGCCATAACTTAAGTGCAAAAACAACAGCTCCCAGCTCTAAATCGTGCGTAGTGTAGTTCTTTTCATGAACCTTGAGTTGACGTGAGGCGTAGGCTATAACTTTATCTCGTTGCATCGACACGCAACCAAGACCTTGAATTGATGCGTCACAGTAGACCACAAAGTCGTCTGTGCCTTCCGGCAAGGAAAGGATAGGTGCGCTACAAAGTCTATCATTTAGGTGCTGAAATGCCAACTCCTGTGCGTTTCCCCAGCGATAAACAACGCCCTTCTGCGTTAGTGAGGTGAGAGGCTGTGCAATCTTGGAAAAATCCTTTATGAATCTCCGGTAGTATCCTGCCAAACCCAAAAATTGGCGAATTTCCTTTGGTGTACGAGGTGCAGGCCAGTTCTTTATCGAGTCTACCTTGGATGGATCAACGTGAATCCCATCCTTGTTTACCACGTGGCCTAGGAAATGGACTTCTCGAAGCCAGAAGTCGCATTTCGAGAACTTTGCATAAAGCTGTTCTGTTCGAAGGAGTTCCAGAATAAGTCGCAGATGCTGCTCGTGTTCTTCCCGACTCTTAGAATAGATCAGGATGTCGTCGATGAAGACTATAACGAACTTGTCCAGGTAAGGCTTGCACACTCGGTTCATCAAATCCATGAAAACCGCAGGTGCGTTTGTCATCCCAAAAGGCATGACCAAAAACTCATAGTGCCCGTATCGAGTTCTGAAAGCTGTTTTGGAGACGTCCTCTTCCCGGACTCTCAGCTGGTGATAACCCGATCTTAAATCGATCTTCGAATAGTAGCTCGATCCTTGCAGCTGGTCGAACAAGTCGTCAATACGTGGTAGCGGATAACGATTCTTCACCGTCACCTTGTTGAGTTCTCGGTAGTCGATACACATCCTGAAGGTACCGTCTTTCTTCTTCACAAATAACACTGGGGCTCCCCAGGGCGATGAGCTAGGACGAATAAAACCTTTATCCAAAAGCTCTTGTAGCTGCGTAGAGAGTTCTTTCAACTCTGATGGAGCTAAACGATAAGGTGCACGAGCTATGGGCGCAGCTCTAGGGGCTAGTTCAATCTGAAACTCGACTTGGCGATGAGGCGGAAGGCCAGGTAATTCCTCAGGAAATACCTCAGGATAGTCGCGTACAACTGGAAAATCTTCTATCTTCTTCTCTTTCTCCGTGGTGTCAGTAATAAGAGCCAAAATGGCGGTGTGCCCCTTTCGCAAGTACTTTTGGGCCTTAAGGAGAGAAATGACGTTCTCAACGGCGCTCCTCTTGTCGCCATGAATCATGAGAGGTTCACCACCGGGACCTGGAATACGGACAACCTTCTCGTTGCAAAGAATCTCTGCTCTGTGCTGGGATAACCAATCCATCCCAATGACAACGTCGAAACTACCCAAGACAATAGGAATGAGGTCGATAGAGAAGGTCTGGTCAGCGAGAATAAGTTTACAACCCTTGACTACGTGTGTGGCTTCTAAACTCTTACCATTTGCTAGCTCTACGGTGTAATGTTTGTTCAAAGGTGTTGGAATACGCTTAAGCATTCGACTAACTTCTAGTGACACGTAGCTAGTATCGGCACCCGAATCAAATAAAACTGAAACATAAAAGTCGTCGAGAAGGAACTTACCCGCCACAACATTGGGGTCATTCCTTGCTTCACCTTGGCCGATCACAAACATCCGCCCCCTGGCGCCATTGTTGTTGTTGTTCCCATTGTTACCATTCCCCTGATTGTTGTTATTGTTGTTGTTGTTGTTCTGGTTCCTGTTCAGTTGGGGACAATCCCTCTTGAAGTGGCCCTCAGCTCCACACTGAAAGCACCCTTTGTTATCACCCTGTTGCTGTTGCTGGCGCTGGTTCTGTTGAGCTTGCTGACGATTCTGATTGGCGGGGTATAAGCTCCTGCAATCCTTTGCAGCGTGACCAGGCTTGTTGCACCGATGACAGTTGCCCCTGGTGCATGGCCCGCTGTGGTGCAGGCTGCAGCGATTGCACTTGGGATGATTTCCTTTGTACCCACCACCAGACGATTGCTGATTAGGGCTCTTGTAGTCATCAGTCTTCCTCTGCTGAGACTGGGACTGAACAGAAGTCGAACCCTTACTTGAAGTTCCATCCCATTTCCGTTTGTTGTCACTAGAGGTACCAGTAGTAGTTGCAGCACCTATGCGTTTTGGTAACTTGTTCTGCTCCACCGCCTGATCCGTGAGACGGTGAGCCAACTGAACGGTTTGCTGGTAGGTGGCGAGGTTCGCTGAAGTCACATGACTTTGGATTTCTGGCACTAAGCCCTGAAGAAATAGTTCGATGCGTTTGATGGGAGGATCCACCATAGTAGGGCACAGAATTGCCAGTTCGTTCGACCTTTTCACATAAGCTTCAATTTCGGACCCAGTCATCTTGAGGTTGAAGAACTCCACCTCGAGTTTGTGAATCTCATCACGGCTGCAGTATTCCTCCTTGATCATTTCCTTGAAAGTTTCCCATGGGGTGGCGTTGGCAGCAACCAACCCTAGCATCTGAACTTGAGCGTTCCACCATGTGAGGGCTAAACCCTCGAGAGTACCAGTAGCGTACTTCACCCTGCGCGCCTCAGGGCATTCACACATTTCGAAGACAGATTCTAGTTTCTCAAACCAGTGTAGGAGACCTACTGCTCCTTCAGTGCCGCTAAAAGTAGTTGGTCGGCAGTCCATGAAAGTCTTAAAAGTGCACACGGGTGGCTGAACGTGCTGACCTATCCTAGGTGAAAGAAAAGACAGAGTTTAACACAAAGGTTGGTTCACGAGAGTAGGACCCTAAAGATCCTAGAATAAGTTCGGACTGCAGGATATACCTCCTGCGTGTGCAGCTGCAAGTGCTGCGGCAACTCGTTCGTTAATCAGAGCCGTCAACTGGGCTTGTGTCATGTTAACGCATCCAGACATGATCTTCACATCAAGAAGAACGTGAGTGAGAGGGGTTCGCGAAAGTACGACGATAAGATAGGGTAAGCACGCACGTGTTCAAGCAACAGTAGTTATACTAACCAAGCATACCATAAGCAATGTACCATGTAACTAACAAGTAGGCAATATACACAGATCATATCACCTAGAATGTCGAGCCTTGCATGTGGAGTGAAGCATCGTTGTGGACCGTTGAGCACTGTACAGGTTATAGTCTGGTTTTAACAAAAACGTTTTCCCCCTTTTTATTAAAACCAAGTTCTCTATAACCAATGGCTCTGATACCAATCTGTCACACCCCCAAAATCCACCTGCGGAGTACTACCGCTTGGAGGCGTGACTGACCAGGATCCAGCCACCAATCATATTGAACAAGCATATAGGTAGTTATAAAAATCCACCCAATACAATTAGTGTTCAAACAAAACATAGTTAAGTTGCAAGCGGAAGCATAAGTCTTAAATCAAAACATAAGTTTATTTGTTTCATAGTTTAACATGGCACACAGTCGTCCATGTCCCACAACGATTCTCCTCCATGCAAGCTCCAGCTTAAGAACCTAAGGACCTGCAAAGCATGTAGTAACGAGTCAACAACTAGTTGAGTGAGTTCACGGTTGGGTGTTCGTTTTAAGTTGTTTCGAAAACAGTTTCCTTTAGCTGGCATCCTGCCGTGGGGGTTACCCCATAGTTAAAAACGTGACTTCGTTATTCCCGGTTACTCTGGCAATCCTGCCGTGGGGGCTACCCCGTGTTAGTTATCTGGCATTTCGGCCGTGGGGGCTACCCCATGTATACACTAGACTCGTTACCATATCGACTGCTGACTGTAGTCATGTTTATGTGCCCTGAAACTGTCAATGTCTATCATCATTGACGTGCCCCAGATCCATTAGTTCACGCCCGTCCTCTGCGGCACGGTGTGAGGTTTGTCAGACCTAAATAGCGCTATCTAACTAATGACCCGCTCGCCATTGGCCCGGCGATTAAGTCGATATAAAAATGAGGGACTTCGTGATAGAGTTTTGGTCTAGTACGAGTTATCTGTCCGTGAGGACGAGGAATTACATTCCTGAACCTTTGCTGTCCTACCCAAGGAGGACGAGGAACCCAGTTCCTTAACCCCAATTCCCGACCCCTGGGAATCCCATGCTTTGTAGAGGGTGTGAACTCACCTTGGTTTGCTCGGTAGAAACACAGAAAGGTCAAACAAGCAATGTTGTGGCTACTCACGTCCTATCATAGTTGTATCATACAATCAGGTTCGTATTCAAGTAGTGCACGTATGGCATACACGTTTAATCATGGCAGTTCATCGACATTCACATTCAACAGTAATATATCAGGTCTGTACACTAGGCCCAAGAGTCCGGCCCAAATCAACTAAGTCCGAATTGAGGTGAAAGCCCAACCAGCGTGTATAGTCTCGAGTCGCAACCAGGCGTTTGCGACTCGCAACCGGAGTCGCAACCATGGTTTCGGTCCATGCTGTTTTGGTTACGAGTCGCAACTGGACTCGCAACGGTGGTTTCGAGTCATAAGGTTTGTGCTTGATCAAGTGTGGTTTCGAGTCGCAACCGGGTGTTTGCGACTCGCAACTGATGTCGCAACCGGGAGATTTCGACTCGTTGTGCTTGGTTTCGAGTCGCAACTGATGGTTACGAGTGGACATAAGCTGATTCGGAACAGTGTACTATCCAATGAGACTTTGATTTCATGAAACAGTCTGTACTACTCTCATAAACATGTTTATTTGTCTAGTAATTTCCTAAAATGGATCAAACAAATCAGATTTCAAATATTCAACCATGTTCTTATGATGTTCATCAAATTCTTCATACATTCATCATGTTCTTCACACATTCAAGTAGTTCATCATCATTCATATGAACCTAAGTCTAACAAAGTCATGAACAACAATCAACTCTTGAACATATTCATCTAATAGTTTCAAATCATCACATAACATATCAATTCTACACTAATCTCATTAACATGGTACTACTCATATGCAAGTCGGTTTTTATGAATATCAACACTCCATGGTTTGAATCATACTTAGACCTAAAATATTGTGTGTTCATTAAGCAACATATCCGAAATCAAAGTATGTTAACCAAGCATCATCATATACATCATACGCATTCGGTTCACAACCATTATCAAGCATACAACCACACTAGTTAAATCCTACCATTCATGCTATCATTTAACACAACAAACATCATAAAATCACTAACCAACATCATAAACACTAACCGGTTGTGAGGTGGTGAAAGATGAAGCTTTGTTTGGTGTGAACAAGCAAAAATCCGAGAATCCCTTTGGTGGTCGGTTGGTTGGATCCGAGAAGAAGGAGAAGAGGTGATGTTTAGTGTTTAGGGTTTTAGTGTGAGAGAGTGGAGAGTGTGTGTTGGAGAGTATGAGTGTTGTTGCCCAAAAATGACAAGTATGGCTAACATGAGGATTATATACTAGTCCTAAGTAGTGCACCCTAATGGACTCGGATGAGGTGCACGGCCCAACCGGCCCATATGTCACACTAGTTCACTCGAGACCACATGGTCTCGAGTCGGGTTCATGGCTTTCGGCTCCTAAACATACTCGAATACATACACATAAGCACACATGTAATATAACACATAATCATATAAAAGGTTGTAGCTTATCATTAATCACATAAGTTTAACTATTCACACGTTTAAGCATACAACGAAAGGTTCTAAATTTCGAGTTGTCACACGTAGCGCTACTGCCAAGGCATTAGGCAGTCGCGCTACGCTAGCACCCTCCTGTTTCAGAAATCTTTCAAAAGTGGCAGGAATGGTCCCTGCACGTGTTTAAGGCCTTTTTCGATGCATTTGAACCCCGTTAACCTCATTTCAAGGCTCTAAAATGAAGTTAAAGTATAGGGAACTCAAAACATGCTCAAAAATATGCCGGATGAGGGTTCGTTTGGTCGTACGAATGCGATGTTCGCTTAATTACGACGGAATGCGCACAAGCGCAAAAAACGATCCAAATGACGCGATGAATGGATTTTTCTTATGGCGAACACTAAAATATAATATAGTCATGCTTACATAAATTTTTGGATGTCCGGATGTATTCAGAACGTAAGTTATGCGCAAAAATGCAAACTTGTGCACTTTTTGACACTTTTAGTCCCTGAATGACCCAAAAGTTTATTTTAGCACACCGAACACCTCCAAGCCTATTTCTAAGCTATGTAAAGGATATTTAAGGTGTGTTTAACTTATGGTCATGTTCCGGAATGTCTGTTACAGTTCAAATTGGCATACTTTCGCAGTTTGTCAACTTTAGTCCCTGTAAGCGATTTAACTTGATTTTGCCATACCAAAGCCTTCAAAACTTATTTCTAAGTTATGTAAAGGTTATTTAAGGTATGTTAAGCCTATGTCACTATTCCGGAGTGTTTGTTGCATTAAACTGGTTATATTTACGCATCGGTGCGCGTATAACCTTCCAGAAAGCGATTTAGAGTTTGGAATTGAACAAAAATTGATATGTGCAAATTATACACAAATTTTTACAAATCCCAAGTATGAAATATAATATTTCATTGGTTTGGTATTTGTTTGATGGCCGTGAAGGCACAGGTGTTACAATAACGACCTACAAAGGTCCTAGATTTGTTAGACACTTCGGTCTTTGTATTGGCTCATCTACAAGTCTTCTATCTTGAATATGTATTAAGACTTGTTTGTATTTGTTATTCGTTGAACTGTGTATTAGATGTATGAATTGTTAAACTGTTATATATATATTTCACCAAATATATATATATATATATGTAATCTTGTATCTTGTGAGTTGTATCATCGGATCTTGTCCTCTTGTGTGACAACTGTGTTCTGTAATCGATGTACGACGTAAAACAATGATGTTTATTAATAAAACAATGTTCTTTGGTGTTATTATATGTGTTTTGGTTTTATTATATGTGTATTTGTGTTTGGTGATTTTTCAATTCGATGCGATTCCGATTGCAAGCTTTAAATCGCGTTTTGGAAGGTTATATGCAAACTGGTGCGTAAACGTAGTCAGTATAATGCGAAAAACACTCCAGAATAGTGAAATAGGCTTAACATACCTTAAATAACCTTCACATAACTTAGAAATAAGTTTTGAATGGTTTGGTGTGTTGAAATCAACTTTGTTCGATCGCAGGGACTATTTGTGTCAAACTGCGAAACTATGCCGATTTGAACTGTAACGAACATTCCGGAACATGACCATAAGTTAAACATACCCTAATTATCCTTTACATAGCTTAGAAATAGGCTTTGAAGGGTTCGGTGTGCTAAAATAAACTTTATGCTCATTCAGGGACTAAAAGCATCAAAAAGTGCATAAGTTTGCATTTTCACGCATATCTTACGTTCTGAATATATCCGGACCTCCAAAAATTTATGTAAGTATTAAAATATTTTGTTTTAGTGTTTGGCATAAGAAAAATCCATTCATCGCGCAATTTGGACCTTTTTTGCGTCCGTTACGACTTCCGTCGTAATTAACCGAACAATGCAACCGTACGGCCAAACGAACCGACATCCGAGATATTTTTGAGCACATTTTAAGTTCCCTATACTTTAACTTCATTTTAGATCTTTGAAATGGGGTTAACGGGGCTTAAACGTGTCAAAAATGCATCAAATAACAAGTTTGGGGCTTCAGGGGCCTGTTCTGCCATTTTTGAAACTTGGCTGGTCTGCACAAGGCTTACGGACCGTAAGCCCTTAGCCATACGGTCCGTAAGGACCTCCCAGAACAGAAAAACCAGATTAACCAGCTGTTAACAGCTGTTAAGCACTCATAACCCAATTGCACATGGTTTTGGGCAATACTAGGGGCTCAAATGGTTTTGTAAAACCATGGGCTTGAGGTGTATGGATGAGATTGAAGCACGGTTTTCGAGGAACGATCTTAACGGTTCTATAAATCCTATTAATACCCCATCCATTTCACTTCAAAACCCACACCTTTGAAATCTGAATTTGTTCTCTAAGTTGATGTGTTTAACACTTCATACCTGAGAATATTCGGATTCAAAACTTCCATTCTTGGACCCGTTGTAAGTGTTCTTTCGTTCTTTTCATTCGTTTTATCATTAAAGTCAAACTGCGTTTGACTTTCTGCATTGACCAGTTTATGGTCAATGTGAAGTTCGTTTGAACTTCATAACGTGAGCGTAATCACGATGGTTATAGTCCTTTGTGACTATACCTACTGATTACCACGTGATCTAGGCTCAGTGACGAGTCGTAGTTTCGGCCAAAATGCGTATTCTTGCGTATATTGTAACCAAACTACTCTTAGGTATCAAAACCGTTTGTTTTGATACCAAACTTGTGTTTCTAACTTAGGTAAGCATGTTTTAACATGCTTAGCTCGTCACTTTTTAGTTTAGTGCTTGTGTAGAGTCGTAAGTCAAGCGAACTAAACACCCGCTTAGACTTTCGAACATGACCCGTTTGGTCGATCATTAGGATCCGACCAAACACATTAGGTGACCATAGTGTATAGGGAATAACCTTCCAAGGTTATACCTTATGGTCTCTTCGTTTAAGTAGTTTTATGATAAGTAGATTATATGCCATAGGTAAATTACCAGAATACCCTTTTCATACATAAATGGTAATTAAGCATATGTAACTTATTTAAACATGTTTTGGCATATAATACTTGTCATAGGACTAGTTAGACGTCTCGAACGCGCTTTGCGCGCACGACGCGTTAAAGTAGCGTAAGCTACCTTAATGGGTCGCGATGGGTCGAAAGCACTTAGTTTAGGTTCCGATTTAGAATGTAGGCGTTGTTAAACCATATCACATGAGTTCCAACACTCATTTGGTTTGCAAGACCTCATTCTGTCCGATCTTCCGATTTAGGCGTTTATTGTTTGACTAGTGGTTCGATTACTAGGTACTGCTTGATTTCTCTGGTTTACTCGAGTTTGTTAAAGTACTATTGATTGAGGATACCTTGCACTACATGTGAGTACATAGTTCCCCTATTTTACTGTTTTCAATTGTTTTGGGGTGATTCATATGTACAAAATGTTTTCAAGGTTTAAACGATGATTTCAAAAACGAATAGAAGGATTTATACTAAACTAATAACGATTTCGACAATGTGAACGAACTTGTTGGTTGTCGTTACATAACGAATGACATTCATTAATTTTTGCCGAACCGACCAGTATTAGGTTTTGGTACCATAGGATCTGACAAATCTCGTTATTTCACTATACCCATGGTTATGTGTGGGTGTTGTGGGTAACGACTGAATCTGTAATTATTAACTTACCCTTTGGAGGTTTGTTAATACGAGAAGTGAGGAACGAGGTAGTCGAGTCATGAAGGTTTGAATGTTATTAATGAGACGACCATATATAAGTTTTCACAATTAAAACGAGGATGATTTAAACGATTTAAACGAGTAAACGATTTGGAAACGATGTTAAACGATTTGGGTAAATGATTGGTTTTTGGCTAGTGTTTAGATAACGGGACGGGTGTAATGTGGTGAAAACATGGTAGATACACCGCTGGTACTTCTTATATATAAGTGTTTCCAACATATTAGATACCGTGGCGTTATTTAGTTCACTTGGGTAAACGATATTGAAACGATGTCACTCAACGATGTTTTCGAATACGAGTTTTATTAACGAGTTTATACGAGAGGTTTTACAAGATGGTTTTCTAAAACAAAAAGCTTTTGGGTTAAGAATCATGGCTACGAAATTTTATAAATTATAACCATCTTGATTTGAGTTGGTTAATCATGTTACAATATTATACACTTTTTAAAAACAAGGTTTTCGAGGTATTGAAATATAAGTAAACAAGCCATGATTCCGATACTCTTATAAAACCTATGTACTCGCCAACATTTCTTTGCTGACTTTGTTTTTACATATGTTTCAGGTATTGTTGCTTGATTGACGTTCTAGGATGCATGCGTCACCTAGGATCTGGACGAGGCCTTAGTGACATAAAATAATGATAGTCGATATAAAAATTGTTTGTTATGTGTTAAAACAATGTTAATGCTTAATATTATCAATAAAATGAAACACTTTTTGTATCCATGGTTATGAAACGATAATTCTGTTACAACACTCCCCGAAGTTTCCGCCACGCTTTGTTGTTTTACGTGGTCGGGGTGTGACAGAAGAGTTGGTATCAGAGCCAATGGTTATAGGGAATTAGGTTATTAGTAATGCTTTGACCTAGACTATAACTTCTAGGACCCCAATGCAAGTTTATTTGCGTTTAGATTTTTAAAACAAAATCGTCACCTATCCTTAGGTGATAACCACAACGAGAACACAATTTTCGAATCCGCTTTGAAAATTAATCATCCATTCTAGGATGATTGATTACTAGGTTTTGAACCCTCTGTTGTAAGGTTTTGAACCCTTCCAGTTTGACTCATTTTTGGCTTAGTGCCTTCTGAGTTTTCAAAATCTCGTCAAAGTTTGGGTCTAAATAATGTGAACACGTGCAAACTGGAAGAGTGAGTGCCTGTACTCTGAGTTTTCTGTCTAAGGCTAGAGTGTTCGTACAAATCCACATAATCGGACCAGTCACTCTTACCTGGGAACTCTTGGGGTGAGTGTTCACTTATAGGCGAGCATGTCTTCGTGATACATTACTTTTGACCTATTTACTTTGATTAGGCACTGCGTGTCGTTTGTTTGTTCGAGGTAATGAACAAATGATCGCCTTCCTTGTGTTTTGTCGATGTTTTCAATGCCTCTTTTGTTTTTCCAATTATCGATCCCGCTCGTGGACGAGCGTACAATCTGAATGCAAATGAGGCTCGAGCTGACAACCTCGTTGTCAATGGTACCTTGGTTGTCAATGGTATGTTTCTTGTTAACAATCAACCTGCATCTATTCTTTTTTATTCTGGTGCCGATAGAAGTTTTGTTTCTTTGTCTTTTGAGCCTTTGCTTGCGATACCTAGAACCAAACTGAGGAAACCCTTATCTGTCGAAGTTGCTACTGGTAAACCTCTTGTTCTCGAATCTATTATTCGTAATTGTCAGTTGAACCTTGATAACCATCTTTTTCCTATTGACCTCACACCGATGCAACTTGGGAGCTTCGATATTATCGTCGGAATGGATTGGTTAACCAAACACCACGCTGAGGTGGTTTGTTTCGATAAGATTGTTCGTATTCCATTGTCTTCTGGCGATGTTCTGGAGATTCGTGGCGAGAAGCCATCTGGTGGTTTGAAGCTTATGTCGTGTTTGGAAGCCCAAAGGTATTTACGAAAAGGATATGTTGCTTTCTGGCACATGTCACCAAGGAGAAAAGTAAGAGCAAGCGTATTCAGGATATTCCGATTATTCAGGATTATCAGGAGGTGTTTCCTGATGAACTGCCTGGTTTGCCTCCAGTTCGTCAAGTTGAGTTTCACATTGACCTTGTACCCAATGCCAACCCTATTGCAAAAGCACATTATCGTCTTGCACCATCGGAGATGCAAGAGTTATCGAAACAGCTTCAAGAGTTATCTGATAGAGGATTCATCCGACCGAGCTTTTCACCTTGGGGAGCTCCTGTCCTCTTCGTGAAAAAGAAAGATGAATCCTTTCGAATGTGTTTCGATTATCGTGAGCTTAATAAGCTCACCATCAAGAATCGATATCCCCTACCTCGAATTGATGATCTCTTCGACCAGCTGCAGGGTGCTTCATGCTTTTCCAAGATCGATATGCGTTCTGGGAATCATCAACTTCGTGTTCTCGAAGAAGTTATTCCCAAAACTGCTTTCCGCACAAGATATGGGCATTACGAGTTCACTGTCATGCCTTTTGGTATGACAAATGCTCCAGCTATCTTTATGGACTTAATGAATAGCGTCTGCAAACCTTATTTGGACAAGTTCATTATTGTGTTCATCAACGATATTCTCATTTATTCAAAATCTCGAGCCGAGCACGAGCAACACCTTCGCTTAACATTGGAACTCCTGAAGAAGGAACAACTTTTTGCTAAATTCTCCAAGTGGGAATTCTGGCTTAAAGAAGTTCAATTCTTGGGTCATATAGTCAATGAGCAGGGTATTCATGTGGATCCATCCAAGATTGCTGCTATCAAGGACTGGAATACACCGACGACGCCTACAGAGATTCGATCTTTTCTTGGTCTTGCTGGTTATTATCGTTGATTCATTTCGAATTTCTCGAAGATTGCGGTTCCACTCACTACTTTGACTCAGAAGAATAAGCCTTTTGAGTGGGGTCCCAAGCAAGAAGAAGCGTTCCAAACGCTGAAGCAGAAGTTATGTGATGCTCCTGTCCTATCTCTGCCCGAGGGAAGCGATGATTTCGTTGTCTATTGCAATGCGTCCAACTTAGGCCTTGGTTACGTCCTTATGCAACGAGGTAAAGTTATTGCATATGCATCTAGGCAGCTGAAAGTTAACGAGAAGAACTACACGACTCATGATCTTGAGTTAGGAGCTGTGGTTTTCGCGCTTAAAATCTGGAGACACTACCTCTATGGAACGAAATGTGTGGTTTTCACAGACCACAAAAGTCTCCAGCATATTCTTAATCAGAAAGAGCTGAACATGAGGCAACGACGTTGGCTTAAACTCTTAAACGATTATGACTGCGAGATTCGCTACCACCCTGGTAAGGTGAATGTTGTAGCTGATGCGCTTAGTCGAAGTTAGCGAGTCAAGCTTCATTCTATTCGAACTCTATCTGATCTTCAATCTCGTGTCCTTCAAGCTCAGCAATTTTGTGTTTCACAAAATTTGATAGGTAAGGAATTACCACGTCAACTTGAGCTTAAACTCGAAGCGAAAGACGATGGTTTGCTCTATTTCATGGATCGTTTGTGGATTCCGAAACAAAATGATCTTCGCACTTTAGTGATGGACGAATCACATAAGTCTCGATATTCTATCCATCTTGGTGCCGATAAAATGTACATGGATCTTCGAACTAAGTTCTGGTGGCCTGGTATGAAGAAAGATGTTGCCTTGTATGTATCGAAATGCCTAACTTGTCTAAAAGTCAAGGCCGAACATCAACGACCTTCTGGTTTGCTTGTACAACCAGAGATACCGGTTTGGAAGTGGGAGAACATTGCAATGGATCTCATCACTAAGTTACCGCGTACGTTTAAAGGTCATGATGCTATTTGGGTTGTTGTCGATCGTTTAACGAAATCTGCTCACTTCTTACCAATCCGTGAGGATTTCTCTGCTGAGAAGCTTGCCAAGATCTATGAAGACGAGATTGTATCATGACATGGTGTTCCTTTAGATATCATTTCCGATCGTGATGCTCGATTTTCATCTCATTTTTGGAAGGCCATGCAATCTGCTACTGAATCTAAGCACTGCTTATCATCCCCAAACAGATGGCCAATCTGAGAGAACGATTCAAACTTTGGAGGATATGCTTAGAGCATGCGTGATAGACTTTGGTGGTAATTCGGATTCTCATCTACCGCTGATCGAGTTCTCTTACAACAATAGTTATCATACTAGCATTAATATGGCACCATTCGAAGCTCTCTACAGTCGAAAATGTCGTTCACCTGTCTGTTGGAACGAGACTGGTGAAACTCAGCTTACTGGACCTGAGCTCGTTCTGGAAACAACAGACAAAATCAAGAAAATCGGCGATAATCTTGTGACAGCTCGAAACCGTCAAAAGAGATATACGGATTTGGGACGAAAGCCCTTAGAATTTCAAGTCGGAGATCGTGTCCTACTCAAGGTTTCACCTTGGAAGGGAGTCGTGAGATTTGGAAAGAAAGGAAAACTTGCACCTCGATATGTGGGACCATTTAAGATTGTGGAAAGAATTGGAAAGGTTGCCTATCGACTAGAGCTACCTCCAGAGCTTGGAAATATTCACCCGACTTTTCACGTGTCCAACCTGCGAAATTGTTTAGCTGAAGCTGATCTACACATTCCTCTCGAAGAGATTCGAATCGATGAAACAATGCACTTTGTCGAGAAACCCGTGGAGATCGTGGACCGTGCTTTCAAACAGTTGAAGAACAAACGGATTCGATTGGTCAAAGTTCGTTGGGAATCCAAACGTGGCCCATAGTTTACTTGGGAACGTGAGGACCAGATGAAGATGAAATATCCGCATTTTTCTTCACAAGCTTCCTCTAGTTAAAATTTCAGGACGAAATTTCCTGAAGTAGGGGAGACTGTGACAACTGTGTTCTGTAATCGATGTACGATGTAAAACAATGATGTTTATTAATAAAACAATGTTCTTTGGTGTTATTATATGTGTTTTGGTGTTATTATATGTGTATTTGTGTTTGGTGTGTAACACCTGTGCCTCCACGGCCATCAAACAAATACCAAACCAATGAAATATTATATTTCATACTTGGGATTTGTAAAATTATGTGTATCATTTGCACATATCAATTCTCGTTCAATTTCAAACTCTAAATCGCTTTCTGGAAGGTTATACGCGCACTGATGCGTAAATATAACCAGTTTAATGCAACAAACACTCCGGAATAGTGACATAGGCTTAACATACCTTAAATAACCTTTACATAACTTAGAAATAAGTTTTGAAGGCTTTGGTATGGCAAAATCAAGTTAAATAGCTTACAGGGACTAAATTTGACAAACTGCGAAAGTATGCCAATTTGAACTGTAACAGACATTCTGGAACATGACCATAAGTTAAACATACCATAAATATCCTTTACATGGCTTAGAAATAGGCTTTAAGGGGTTCGGTGTGCTAAAATAAACTTTTGGGTCATTCAGGGACTAAAAGTGTCAAAAAGTGCATAAGTTTGCATTTTCGAGCATAACTTACGTTCTGAATACATCCGGACATCTAAAAATTTATGTAAGCATTACTATATTATGCTTTAGTGTTTGGCTTGCCAAAAATCCATTCGTCGCGTCATTTTGATCGTTTTTCGCGCTTATGCGCATTCCGTCGTAATTAACCGAACATCGCAACCGTACGGTTAAACGAACCGACATCCGAGATATTTTTGAGCACATTTTAAGTTCCCTATACTTTAACTTCATTTTAGAGCTTTGAAATGGGGTTAACGGGCCTTAAACGTGTCGAAAATGGGCTGAATGCTTGACAGGGACCAAAAGTGTAAATCTGCCAAACTTAAGCCTAGCGCACCGCTACACTTATTAAGTAACGGTGCGCTAGCCTGGGGACAGACCAGATTCAGTGTTTTTAACAGCAGGTTGCAGCTGTTTGATCCTCACCCACACATTCTCAATTGTCTAGTCAGCTGATAAGGATCAAATTTTAGTCACCATAAGGTCCCGACACTTGTACGGGTGGGATTAAGGCACGTTTTCCATGAAACGATCTTAACGGTGGACCTTTTACTATAAATACCCCACCCCCCATACTTCATAATCACTAGAATTTTGATCTTAGAAACTCTAAGTTGAAACCATTGTTTCATACCTGAGATTCTCGGATCGAAATTAGCATTCGGGGACCCTTCGTAAGTATTCTTTCGTTCTTTTATTGCTTTTCGAGTCTGAAAGTCAAACTTTGTTTGACTTTCTACATTGACCAGTTATGGTCAATGCGAAGTTCGTTTGAACTTCGCAACGTGAGTGTAATCACGTTGGTTATAGTCCCTTGGGACTATGCCTACTGATTACCACGTTGTCTAGGGTCGTAGGGTAAGCGATCTAATAAATCGCTTATACCTCGAACCCGACCCATTTGGTCGATCATTAGGATCCTACCAAATACATTAGGTGACCATAGTAGGTAGGGAATAACCTTCCGAGGTTATACCCTATGGTCACATCGTTTGAGTAGTTGTATGATAGGTAGTTTATATGCCTTAAGTAAATTACCAGAATACCCTTTTCATGTATAATTGGTAATTAAGCATATGTAACCTAAACCTTTGTCACATAACTGATTATGTAACATGTTTAGGCATATAACACTTGTCATAGGGCTAGTTAGGCGGTCCGAACGCGTTTCACGCGAACGACGCGTTAAAGTAGCATAAGCTACCTAAACGGGTCGTAATGGGTCGTAAACAATTATGTTAGGTTTCATTTAGTATGTAGGCTTTGTTAAACCAAATGACACGAGTCTCTACACTCGTTTGGTTTACAAACCCTAATGCTACCCGATCTTCCGATCTAGGTCCGGTTAATTAACATAGTTACCTATATTAGGTGCCGTTTGATATCCGCGATCTCTAACATTGTTTGGTTGTTACTCAAGGACTTCTGAGCAATCTCAAGTTAGTACATAGACCCCTCTTTTACTGTTTTCCAAACTGTTTTGGGGTGGAACACATGTGCCTACTTGTTACTTTCCTGCTTTCCTGTTTTCACATCATATACCTGCTATGTTCGTTATTACATTATAGTACATGATTTCATTACATTTTATGCTATGTATGTCCATTGCGTGCATACTTAGTACATCGTTTTACATTGACATTTTATGCTATGTATGTCCATTGCGTGCATACTTAGTACATCGTTTTCATCACATGCTTACATTTTGTTATGACATTTGGGTTGCTTACAATGGAACAATACATTCATTAACATTAGCTACGCCGTTCGTTAGTAGGAAGTGGTACCATAGGAATTGACAACTCCCGTTCCGGACATCCCAGGGAAAGGGGATGAAAGGAATGACCGAATTCGATATACATAATTTAGATAAACCTTTAAGTGGTTTAAGGGTTTATCGCCGCAGTCTCAAGGCTTGGATGTATGCATTTTAACAATACCGCATAGATGTTCGTATCAGTATAGCATGCATTTACACAAAACATAGCTTTGATCTAAACCAAGTTTTACTTCAATACTATGTTCTTGTGCATATGGTTTAGTTGATACATTTCACTAGCCATACAGATTATTTTGATTACATATTACATGATTTACATTAATCATGCATTTACACAAAACATAGCTTTGATCTAAACCAAGTTTTACTTCAATACTATGTTCTTGTGCATATGGTTTAGTTGATACATTTCACTAGCCATACAGATTATTTTGATTACATATTACATGATTTACATTGATCATGCATTTACACAAAACATAGCTTTGATTTAAACCAAGTTTTACTTCAATACTATGTTCTTGTGCATATGGTTTAGTTGATACATTTTCACTAGCCATACATATCATTTTGGTTACATATTACATGGTTTACATTTGACACATAAACACTTTTGACATTGGTTATATATTACATGATTTACATTAGACATGAACATTTTACATTGTTGGTTTGGTTTGAGTAAGTGATTAAGTAACGATGCGTGTGTAATATGATACAAGCATGGTGGATACGCCGCTGGTACTTCCTATATATAAGTGTTTGTATGGTATTACATATCGTAGTGTTATTTAAATCATTTCAGTTTGAGACATTGAACATTTTATACAAATAACATACTTTTCACAATACATTGTTTTACAAACAACTTAACTTATACAAACTCATTTTTACATGGTTATTCATTTAACCATGCATTATTCTCTTATTTATAAGTATCATCTGAACTTATTGTTTTTCCAATGATTTACAAAGACAAAGCAAATTACAAGGTTCATGACTAAACATTTTCTCAAACATAAGTCATGAAACCGATTTTCACAAAACCTATGTATCTCACAGGCATTTTTATGCTGACGTACCTATTTTCACATGTGTTTTTCAGGAGCTGTTGCATAAGATGATCAAGATACACATAAGCAGACTTGGGCTTTAGTGACAATAAAAGATGCAAGACTAGTTAATTATGTTGTATTTCCTTGTTTGTTAAGACATTGTAACACTTTTAATCAATAAAACGAAACTTCAATTGCCATGGATTTGAAACAATTAATTCTGTTACAACACTCCCCGATGTTTCCGCCACGTTTTGTATGTTCTACGTGGTCGGGGTGTGACAGAAAAGATGGTATCAGAGCTCATGGTTATAGGGAATTAGGTTATTAGTAATACTTTGACCTAGTCTATAACCTTCTTAGGACCCAAACGCGAGTTTACTTGCGTTTAGTCATAACACAATACTGTCACCTATCCTTAGGCGACAACCACAACAAGAACATAAATTTCAAAACCGCTTTGAAAACTAATCATCTGTTCTAGGATGATTGATTACTAGGTTTTGAACCCTCTATTGTAAGGTTTTGAACTCTCTGTTATATGGTTTTGAACCCCTTTGAATTTTCAAAATCTCGTCAAGGTTTTGGGTTTTAAATAATGTGAACACGTGCAAACTGGAAGGGTGAATGCCTGGATTCTGGGTTTTCTGTCTAGGCAAGCACTTCGTATACATATCATCAGACGCGAGACCAGTTGTGCTTACCTGGGAATTCTTGGGATGAGTGTTCACTTATAGGCGAGCATGTCTTCGCGATACATTATTTTTGACCCATTTACTTTGATTTGTCACCATCTCATTTGTTTGCCTTAGGTAACAAACAAATGATCACAATTTTCATTCGTTAACATTCTGCATTGATTTTCCAATAACCTTTCACTTGCTTCTTCCTCTGTCTTTCATTTTCTTCTAGAATGTCTATTCCTCTCAGCACTGGTCAAATGTCCGAGCGAACAGCCAAATTTGCCCAGCAAATAGGCGAAGTGATTCAGAAGACTGTGGATTTAGGCATTGCCATGGCTCGTCTCAACAATGAAGCCTCTCGTCTCGACAATGAAACCACTCAAGAGCCACCAGAAGAAGCAGAAGTCAAGCCAGCACCAAAATCAAGGAAGCGTAAGGCTTCAAGGAAACCCGTAGCGGTTACACCTAATCAAGCGGGACCTAGCCATGTGGCAAGGCCACCAGCCAGGAAGCCATACAACGGAACTGCACCCTTGTGCAACCAATGTAGCCTTCATCATCAGGCTAGTGTGAAGTGCCGCAAATGCCATATTTGTGGACTTATAGGTCATACGGCAAGGGTTTGCCCAACTACAGCAGTACCAAATCAAGCAGGACCCATCCGGGTGGCAGCACAACCTGCTAAGAAGCAATACATGGGAACGGCGCCATTATGCGACAAATATAATGGGCATCACCAAGCTCACTTACAGTGTCATCTGTGTGCATCATGTGGGCGACTCGGTCACCTGACAAATGCTTGTCGATTTACCCCAAACCAAAGTGGTCCAAACCAACCACAAGCCAACTCTGCTCAAGCTCGTTTCTCACCAGGGTCTTGCTACAACTGTGGCGAGATGGGCCATTTCCTAAGGGATTGCCCAAAGCTTGCTAATGCAAATCTGACCCACGGATGAGCAGTTGGCTGAGTAGAAGATGTTGCTGTCTTATGCCTTTGTTTCTTTTGTTTTCTTGTAATGTGAAACAATGTGTTTTGTTCATAAATAAATTTTTGTTCACAACTCTGATACACAAGTGTAGTTACATGTGTGTATGACTTTTCCTATGATACCTACATCAAGAAACTATGTACCTTACAAACTACTCTTGTGATTTCTCTCTTTCAAATGATCGCTCACGATTCCCTCAAAAATTTTAAGTACTCGTTTCACTCTAGGAAACAAAGTACAGAAAATAAGGGGACATTATGAGTAATCATGCTTCTGCACATCTGTGCCTTTAAATCCTTGGTTAGATAACTAAGGGTATTATCAAATCTCATACCCATTAGGTTTTGATTTTTCAACATACACAGTACAAGTATTTCAAAACAATCTTCATGATCTCAAAACATTTCATATAGTTTGAAAACAATTTTTCTAGATACATTGTCTATGTTATTTCAAAAACATTAGTCATGTTATCAAAACCAACCTTTCTAATTTCAAAATATTTCATATAGTCTGAAGACAATATTAACACAATACATTTTCTTATCAAGTGCATGATTTCGAAAAGCATCATCCATGTCTTTCAAAAACCTTATACATAATTTCAAAAAAATTCATCTCGCATGATTTTAAAACATTTTTGTAAATATATCTATCTAATACACCTACTTTATGATTTCAAAAGTATTATATATAAGGTTTCAAAAAACGTCAAACACATTTTTCTTAAAGGAACCCCATGCATGGTTTTCAAAAATATTTTCCTCATACAATGACTTAACCTTCAAATTCTGCTTCATATGTCGCCTTGACATATCAAGCATCTCAACTTCATAAGCATTCTTACTTCACGTTTTGACCTAAACACATCAAGTGCAAGGTTTCAAAACATCTTCAACTTCTAAAATCCATATGGGATCTTTTTATCTTCATATTTAGACCCTTGTGGATGATCATCATTCAAATCAGAGTCCTTAATTGGATTCCTTATATACCTAAATTCGAACATTTCGGTTCCTTAAAAATCGAAATCGAATTTTTCTTTTAGAAATCTTTCTATCTTTATAGTTAGATTCTTGATAATGTTTAAAGTACCAAATGAAATCCACGAGATGGATTCCTATTGTACTTTAAATACATGTACTCTGTTAGCAGAACAAACTTCTAGTTAAACAATTTTGTGGTTATGTGACTATGTGTTTATTCATCTTATGTTTTCTTTTATACATTTTTGTGTTTTTAATACTCTGGATATTCGTTATCCAAATCCTCGCAGGATCTTTCATATCTTCATATAAGGGATTCGTAGCAGGATATTCAAAAGGTACTACCTTTAATCCTCAATGGGCTTCTATGTAATAGTTAAGACCCTTGGATTATATAAGTACCGCTCTATGTTTCATAAGAGACCCTTTTAGTGGTCTAGTCAAAAGGATTGATTCACAATTTGGTTAAAGAACGACATCTAGTGATGAAGCTAAACAGACTCCTTGATAATCTCTTTAGATCATTTATTGATTTAATTAAAAGGACTCTACGGCGGTCTAGTCACACTCATCACAGGATTGTTCATTTGGTTTTCCCCTACACATTATAAAATAGACTGTGTGAACTATGCAAGGAATTGTCTAATTATGGACGCGTACATAATTATGAAATTTAGTGCACAGAAACCCAGTAAGATTTATTATGTGTAAGAACCGATAGTGACAACAATAACAAAATGAGAACGATGTAATGGAGGTATGGTGGACGCACCAATGGCGCTTTATATACTTGTATATAAGTGTCCCTCTTACATTGCAAGCATAATGTTATTAAGGTTACTAGAAGTTCAGGAACCCTAATCAATATTGTTCGATCTTTTCAACTTCATGTTTTCAAGCTCTCACAAGTTTCCTCTAGATAAAATTTCGGGACGAAATTTCCTAAAGTAGGGGAGACTGTAACACCTGTGCCTCCACGGCCAACAAACAAATACCAAACCAATGAAATATTATATTTCATACTTGGGATTTGTAAAAATATGTGTATCATTTGCACATATCAATTCTCGTTCAATTTCAAACTCTAAATCGCTTTCTGGAAGGTTATACGCGCACTGATGCGTAAATATAACCAGTTTAATGCAACAAACACTCCAGAATAGTGACATAGGCTTAACATACCTTAAATAACCTTTACATAACTTAGAAATAAGTTTTGAAGGCTTTGGTATGGCAAAATCAAGTTAAATAGCTTACAGGGACTAAATTTGACAAACTGCGAAAGTATGCCAATTTGAACTGTAACAGACATTCCGGAACATGACCATAAGTTAAAAATATCATAAATATCCTTTACATGGCTTAGAAATAGGCTTTAAGGGGTTCGGTGTGCTAAAATAAACTTTTGGGTCATTCAGGGACTAAAAGTGTCAAAAAGTGCATAAGTTTGCATTTTCGCGCATAACTTACGTTCTGAATACATCCGGACATCTAAAAATTTATGTAAGCATGACTATATTATGCTTTAGTGTTTGGCTTGCCAAAAATCCATTCGTCGCGTCATTTGGATCGTTTTTCGCGCTTATGCGCATTCCGTCGTAATTAACCGAACATCGCAACCGTACGGTTAAACGAACCGACATCCGAGATATTTTTGAGCACATTTTAAGTTCTCTATACTTTAACATCATTTTATAGCTTTGAAATGGGGTTAACGGGCCTTAAACGTGTCGAAAATGGGCTGAATGCATGACAGGGACCAAAAGTGTAAATCTGCCAAACTTAAGCCTAGCGCACCGCTACACTTATTAAGTAACGGTGCGCTAGCCTGGGGACAGACCAGATTCAGTGTTTTTAACAGCAGGTTGCAGCTGTTTGATCCTCACCCACACATTCTCAATTGTCTAGTCAGCTGATAAGGATCAAATTTTAGTCACCATAAGGTCCCGACACTTGTACGGGTGGGATTAAGGCACGTTTTCCATGAAACGATCTTAACGGTGGACCTTTTACTATAAATACCCCACCCCCCATACTTCATAATCACCAGAATTTTGATCTTAGAAACTCTAAGTTGAAACCATTGTTTCATACCTGAGATTCTCGGATCGAAATTAGCATTCGGGGACCCTTCGTAAGTATTCTTTCGTTCTTTTATTGCTTTTCGAGTCTGAAAGTCAAACTTTGTTTGACTTTCTACATTGACCAGTTATGGTCAATGCGAATTTCGTTTGAACTTCGCAACGTGAGTGTAATCACGTTGGTTATAGTCCCTTGGGACTATGCCTACTGATTACCACGTTGTCTAGGGTCGTAGGGTAAGCGATCTAATAAATCGCTTATACCTCGAACCCGACCCATTTGGTCGATCATTAGGATCCGACCAAATACATTAGGTAACCATAGTAGGTAGGGAATAACCTTCCGAGGTTATACCCTATGGTCACATCGTTTGAGTAGTTGTATGATAGGTAGTTTATATGCCTTAAGTAAATTACCAGAATACCCTTTTCATGTATAATTGGTAATTAAGCATATGTAACCTAAACCTTTGTCACATAACTGATTATGTAACATGTTTAGGCATATAACACTTGTCATAGGGCTAGTTAGGCGGTCCGAACGCGTTTCACGCGAACGACGCGTTAAAGTAGCATAAGCTACCTAAACGGGTCGTAATGGGTCGTAAACAATTATGTTAGGTTTCATTTAGTATGTAGGCTTTGTTAAACCAAATGACACGAGTCTCTACACTCGTTTGGTTTACAAACCCTAATGCTACCCGATCTTCCGATCTAGGTCCGGTTAATTAACATAGTTACCTATATTAGGTGCCGTTTGATATCCGCGATCTCTAACATTGTTTGGTTGTTACTCAAGGACTTCTGAGCAATCTCAAGTGAGTACATAGACCCCTCTTTTACTGTTTTCCAAACTGTTTTGGGGTGGAACACATGTGCCTACTTGTTACTTTCCTGCTTTCTTGTTTTCACATCATATACCTGCTATGTTCGTTATTACATTATAGTACATGATTTCATTACATTTTATGCTATGTATGTCCATTGCGTGCATACTTAGTACATCGTTTTACATTGACATTTTATGCTATGTATGTCCATTGCGTGCATACTTAGTACATCGTTTTCATCACATGCTTACATTTTGTTATGACATTTGGGTTGCTTACAATGGAACAATACATTCATTAACATTAGCTACGCCGTTCGTTAGTAGGAAGTGGTACCATAGGAATTGACAACTCCCGTTCCGGACATCCCAGGGAAAGGGGATGAAAGGAATGACCGAATTCGATATACATAATTTAGATAAACCTTTAAGTGGTTTAAGGGTTTATCGCCGCAGTCTCAAGGCTTGGATGTATGCATTTTAACAATACCGCATAGATGTTCGTATCAGTATAGCATGCATTTACACAAAACATAGCTTTGATCTAAACCAAGTTTTACTTCAATACTATGTTCTTGTGCATATGGTTTAGTTGATACATTTCACTAGCCATACAGATTATTTTGATGACATATTACATGATTTACATTGATCATGCATTTACACAAAACATAGCTTTGATCTAAACCAAGTTTTACTTCAATACTATGTTCTTGTGCATATGGTTTAGTTGATACATTTCACTAGCCATACAGATTATTTTGATTACATATTACATGATTTACATTGATCATGCATTTACACAAAACATAGCTTTGATTTAAACCAAGTTTTACTTCAATACTATGTTCTTGTGCATATGGTTTAGATGATACATTTTCACTAGTCATACATATCATTTTGGTTACATATTACATGGTTTACATTTAACATATAAACACTTTTGACATTGGTTATATATTACATGATTTACATTAGACATGAACATTTTACATTGTTGGTTTGGTTTGAGTAAGTGATTAAGTAACGATGCGTGTGTAATATGATACAAGCATGGTGGATACGCCGCTGGTACTTCATATATATAAGTGTTTGTATGGTATTACATATCGTAGTGTTATTTAAATCATTTCAGTTTGAGACATAGAACATTTTATACAAATAACATACTTTTCACAATACATTGTTTTACAAACAACTTAACTTATACAAACTCATTTTTACATGGTTATTCATTTAACCATGCATTATTCTCTTATTTATAAGTATCATCTGAACTTATTGTTTTTCCAATGATTTACAAAGACAAAGCAAATTACAAGGTTCATGACTAAACATTTTCTCAAACATAAGTCATGAAACTGATTTTCACAAAACCTATGTATCTCACAGGCATTTTTATGCTGACGTACCTATTTTCACATGTGTTTTTCAGGAGCTGTTGCATAAGATGATCAAGATACACATAGGCAGACTTGGGCTTTAGTGACAATAAAAGATGCAAGACTAGTTAATTATGTTGTATTTCCTTGTTTGTTAAGACATTGTAACACTTTTAATCAATAAAACGAAACTTCAATTGCCATGGATTTGAAACAATTAATTCTGTTACAACACTCCCCGATGTTTCCACCACGTTTTGTATGTTCTACGTGGTCGGGGTGTGACATGGTGATTTTTCAATTCGATGCGATTCCGATTGCAAGCTTTAAATCGCGTTTTGGAAGGTTATACGCAAACTGGTGCGTAAACGCAGTCAGTATAATGCGAAAAACACTCCGGAATAGTGACATAGGCTTAACATACCTTAAATAACCTTCACATAACTTAGAAATAAGTTTTGAATGGTTTGGTGTGTTGAAATCAACTTTGTTCGATCGCAGGGACTATTTGTGTCAAACTGCGAAACTATGCCGATTTGAACTGTAACGAACATTCCGGAACATGACCATAAGTTAAACATACCCTAATTATCCTTTACATAGCTTAGAAATAGGCTTTGAAGGGTTCGGTGTGCTAAAATAAACTTTATGCTCATTCAGGGACTAAAAGCGTCAAAAAGTGCACAAGTTTCTATTTTCGCGCATATCTTACGTTCTGAATATATCCGGATCTCCAAAAATTTATGTAAGCATTAAAATATTTTGTTTTAGTGTTTGGCATAAGAAAAATCCATTCGTCGCGCAATTTGGACCGTTTTTGCGTCCGTTACGACTTCCGTCGTAATTAACCGAACAACGCAACCGTACGGCCAAACGAACCGACATCCGAGATATTTTTTAGCACATTTTAATTTCCCTATACTTTAACTTCATTTTAGAGCTTTGAAATGGGGTTAACAGGGCTTAAACGTGTCAAAAATGCATCAAATAACAAGTTTGGGGCTTCAGGGGCCTGTTCTGCCATTTTTGAAACTTGGCTGGTCTGCATAAGGCTTACGGACCGTAAGCCCTTATCCATACGATCCGTAAGGACCTCCCAGAACAGAAAAACCAGATTAACCAGCTGTTAACAGCTGTTAAGCACTCATAACCCAATTGCACATGGTTTTGGGCAATACTAGGGGCTCAAATGGTTTTGTAAAACCATGGGCTTGAGGTGTATGGATGAGATTGAAGCACGGTTTTCGAGGAACGATCTTAACGGTTCTAGAAATCCTATAAATACCCCATCCATTTCACTTCAAAACCCACACCTTTGAAATCTGAATTTGTTCTCTAAGTTGATGTGTTTAACACTTCATACCTGAGAATATTCGGATTCAAAACTTCCATTCTTGGACCCGTTGTAAGTGTTCTTTCATTCTTTTCATTCGTTTTAGTGTTAAAGTCAAACTGCGTTTGACTTTCTGCATTGACCAGTTTATGGTCAATGTGAAGTTCGTTTGAACTTCATAACGTGAGCGTAATCACGATGGTTATAGTCCCTTGTGACTATACCTACTGATTACCACGTTATCTAGGCTCAGTGACGAGTCGTAGTTTCGGCCAAAATGCGTATTCTTGCGTATTTTGTAACCAAACTACTCTTAGGTATCAAAACCGTTTGTTTTGATACCAAACTTGTTTTCTAACTTAGGTAAGCATGTTTTAACATGCTTAGCTCGTCACTTTTTAGTTTAGTGCTTGTGTAGAGTCGTAAGTCAAGCGGACTAAACACCCGCTTAGACTTTCGAACACGACCCGTTTGGTCGATCATTAGGATCCGACCAAACACATTAGGTGACCATAGTGTATAGGGAATAACCTTCCAAGGTTATACCTTATGGTCGCTTCATTTAAGTAGTTTTATGATAAGTAGATTATATGCCATAGGTAAATTACCAGAAAACCCTTTTCATACATAATTGGTAATTAAGCATATGTAACTTATTTAAACATGTTTTGGCATATAATACTTGTCATAGGACTAGTTAGACGTCTCGAACGCGCTTTGCGTGCACGACGCGTTAAAGTAGCGTAAGCTACCTTAATGGGTCGCGATGGGTCGAAAGCACTTAGTTTAGGTTCCGATTTAGAATGTAGGCTTTGTTAAACCATATCACATGAGTTCCAACACTCATTTGGTTTGCAAGACCTCATTCTGTCCGATCTTCCGATTTAGGCGTTTATTGTTTGACTAGTGGTTCGATTACTAGGTACTGCTTGATTTCTCTGGTTTACTCGAGTTTGTTAAAGTACTATTGATTGAGGATACCTTGCACTACATGTGAGTACATAGTTCCCCTATTTTACTGTTTTCAATTGTTTTGGAGTGATTCATATGTACAAAATGTTTTCAAGGTTTAAACGATGATTTCAAAAACGAATAGAACGATTTATACTAAACTAATAACGATTTCGACAATATGAACGAACTTGTTGGTTGTAGTTACATAACGAATGACATTCATTAATTTTGGCCGAACCGACCAGTATTAGGTTATGTTACCATAGGATCTGACAAATCTCGTTATTTCACTATACCCATGGTTATGTGTGGGTGTTGTGGGTAACGACTGAATCTGTAATTATTAACTTACCCTTTGGAGGTTTGTTAATACGAGAAGCGAGGAACGAGGTAGTCGAGTCACGAAGGTTTGAATGTTATTAACGAGACGACCATATATAAGTTTTCACAATTAAAACGAGGATGATTTAAACGATTTAAACGAGTAAACGATTTGGAAACGATTTGGAAACGATGTTAAACGATTTGGGTAAACGATTGGTTTTTTGGCTAGTGTTTAGATAACGGGACGGGTGTAATGTGGTGAAAACATGGTAGATACGCCGCTGGTACTTCTTATATATAAGTGTTTCCAACATATTACATACCGTGGCGTTATTTAGTTCACTTGGGTAAACGATATTGAAACGGTGTCACTCAACGATGTTTTTGAATACGAGTTTTATTTACGAGATGTTTTACAATGTTTTATTTTCTAAAACAAAAAGCTTTTGGGTTAAGAATCATGGCTACGATATTTTATAAATTATAACCATCTTGATTTGAGTTGGTTAATCATGTTACAATATTATACACTTTTTAAAAACAAGGTTTTCGAGGTATTGCAATATAAGTAAACAAGCCATGATTCCGATACTCTTATAAAACCTATGTACTCGCCAGCATTTCTTTGCTGACTTTCTTTTTACATATGTTTCAGGTATTGTTGCTTGATTGACGTTCTAGGATGCATGCGTCACCTAGGATCTGGACGAGGCCTTAGTGACATAAAATAATGATAGTCGATATAAAACTTGTTTGTTATGTGTTAAAACAATGTTGATGCTTAATATTATCAATAAAACGAAACACTTTTTGTATCCATGGTTATGAAACGATAATTCTGTTACAACACTCCCTGAAGTTTCCGCCACGCTTTGTTGTTTTACGTGTTCGGGGTGTGACATCTTGATTTTATGTCTTATATGAATCAATTGTATACTTGTATTTTTACCAACTATGTCATTGGGCCGAGCACATGTCTTAATGTTATTGGGCCTAGCCCAAGAATTTATGTTATTGGGCCCAAATGTTATTGGGCCTAAATAGTATTGGGCCTAAATAGTATTGGGCTTAATGTTATTGGGCCTTGGCCCATAGGTTTGGTATTGGGCTTAGCCCATGAGTTTTGATATTGAGCTTAGCCCATGTATTTATGTTAAGCTCATTTAGGAAGATAAGCCCATTAGTAAGTATAAGCCCATTTGTAAAATATACCTATTTGTAAATTAAGCCCATTTGTAAAATATACCCATTTGTAAATTAAGCCCATTTGTACATATCTAGTAATTTTTATAAAAATTAATAAGTATAAGTTAACATAATAATTTTTATAAGTTCAAAACATCCGGATATTGTTGTCGGTGATTTATATGTATTCGCGTCGAATGATCGCCTAAGCGTCGTAGTAACTTCTCGGATTAGCGTTATGTTATAGATTCGTCCGTCGTCCGATTTGACCATAATTTGTGTCCGATTTGACCATAATTTTTGATCTTTTACTGGTCAACCTGTGACTTTTGATGTTTAAATGCTTATTGTTCATTGATCTTTAAAATCTACAAGAATTATTGTTTGATGTAAGACAAATTGATAATGTCACTTAGGTAAAAGAAACTAAAAGAACTCTGTATTATACAAGAATTTGAAGCCTTTGGTTGACACCTAAAAGTCAAAATGAACTCTTTTTATGATTTTCTTATAATTCTGAATCTTTTTTTTTTAATCTCTGTTTTAGTTAAAGTTTATGATCCTTGTTTGATGTTCTTGTCCCTTCAATCCAGTATAGATCTTTTTTTATCTCAGTTTTTTGTTAAAGATTTAAAGTTCATGATCTTTGCAAAAACCCACCAAAAACCTTCAATTTTTACATGAGCTGATATTGATGTTTACAAAAACCCACAAAAAACCTTCAAATTTTCGAACCAAAGATGTCCATAAATCTCCCAAACAATGATGAATTTCGAAATTTTGTTCGGTGGGTTTTGTTCGTCTCGAAAAGTTACAGAATTTTCACCCAAGAACCGCTTGATTTCATTAAGAATTAAAGGGGATATGGTGTCTGATTGTGGTGGTGGAAGTGGTGGCGGTGTCTGGTGGTGGAGGTGGTGAGCAAAAGGTAAAGAGATAGAGTGTAGAGAGAGAGAGAGAAGAGAGAGGGTAGAGAGAGAGGAGAGATGATCAGATGGGTTTTTGTTATATTTTATTATTATTATATAATATAATCTTTATTTGTATTTTACTAAAATACTCTTAGTCCAAAAAATGACCAAAATGCCCCTGCACTAAAGGACAAAATAGGCAGCTTTCAACAGTTAAAAAGGGGGTTTTTGGATTTTGGACTAAAATGGCAACAAAATGCAAACCACAGGGACCCAGATGTAAAAATTTTGAGATTTGGACTAAAATGGCAAAAGTGCCCAAACCACAGGGACCAAAATGCCAGTTTACTCTAATAATTTTTATAAGTTCAAAACATCCGGATATTGTTGTCGGTGATTTATATGTATTCGCGTCGAATGATCGCCTAAGCGTCGAAGTAACTTCTCGGATTGGCGTTATGTTATAGATTCGTCCGTCGTCCGATTTGACCATAATTTGTGTCCGATCATTCGGATCGTCCGTATTATACCTTTAAGGCGTATTTATATGTAACCTTATAAGACTTTGATTGTAATATGTCATGCGTTTATTTGTGTCATTATATTCAAGTTCCTAATTGATACATATAACTAATACCACCAACTTACACATAGCATATAAGTTACTAAAATCACTAAATATATATTTTCTCAAAAATATATATTTATAACTAGCTTTGTTTTTATAAAAACTATTCTTTAAATCCTTTTAATCTTGTAAAGATTTAGCCAAAAATGATGGTTCTTATAACATATGATTTATAAGAAAATTTTGCCATATAACCTTTGTATTAAGCACTTTGCCATGTTTAATAAACATATCATTTTCTTTTCAAATTCACCATCAATTTACTCTTAACTTTCTTAACAAAAACATATGAGATTTTATAACAAAATCATAACAAGATGAAATCAAAATTATGTAGGGTTTTGGGTATGATCATAACACATGTTAATTAGTTCAAATCCATGCTTCACTTCTAGTTTTAACCACTTTTATGAAAATCCCATCTTGTATGTTTGTTTTCATAATTTTACAGAAGTGTTGTTTTTAATGAAAAACACTAAATACTTTAACAACACCAAAGAATATGATCATCCATTTAACCTTTATGTTTAACAAAAACCCTTTTATCATAAACATGTATACTTGTTAAATCATGTATTTAAACATCATCTAACAATTTATTCATATGCTAATCATCATGACAAGATCAAATATGCAAGTAATAAGTCTCAAATCACCACATAAACAAACATATATATCATGATTATTATTTTGCTTCTTTGTATTTTTATATTATTATGTATGATTATTTTGTTATAACATGTTATTTTTAACAATCATAAACATAAATAAATATGAAACTAAGAGATTTAGAAGCTCACTTCTAGCACTTGTGGCTAGGGATGATTTATAGGATGATAAAGAACAAAAGAAGATGATGATCTTGATGGTATAAGACTCTTGAATGGATGAAAAAAAAAACTTCCTTTAGCTTGTAAATGCTTTAGATCCTCCTATGTTCCATTAATCTTCATGTTGATCATCAATGAAGTGATAAAATAAAATGGGTTTTTGGATGGTGTTCTTGGTAAAAAGATGAAGATGAGAGTGTTCTTATGTGTGTGAAAGATAAGGTGTAAAAGTATGATGAATGATCTAGTTACTTAGTTAGTAAGTTGTTAATTAATCACCAACATCATCCACTTGCACAAATGGAGTAAATATCTAGATATTTGCAAGTTGTTAATGAGTGTGGGACCCACATAACAAAAAAAATCGTTAATATGAGGGGGGGGGGGGTCATGCTTGGTGATTTGTTTCTAATTATTTCAAGTGTTAGAATTTGTAGACAAATGTTAGGAAGTTTAGGTGTTCAAGGATTTCAATTGATTTAAGATATTTAGATGTTATAACTAGCCTTAAAATGACCAAAATAATGTTAGATGGTTACTAAAAAAAGATTAGATATCGTTTGGATAATCTTTTCGCGTTGTTTCCGTTAGTCGTTATTCGAACGCTAAGCTTGTGCAAGTTGTGCGAATTGATGTGAATATGGTTCGGATGATACCCGAAGGTATCCTCATATGAATTCTATGTTAAACACGACTTTTACATGTTGCAAAAATATTAAATTGCTGAATTCTGCAGAATTTCTGCGGAAAAGTGTTGAAATCGTCGCTTTTAGTGCTTTTCGGCAGTTTTTAGTGTTATCGGACATCGGGAAAGTATTAGACGAAACCCTTGCATTCCTAGCTAGGGTTTAATGTATATTTGATGTTAGAATTTCGTCTGAGTCCTAAAGATATCATTAAGATGGTTTCTGCGGATCCTGCGTTTTCGTCAGAATACTAGTTCGCTAAGTGCTTTTCTAGTTGTTTTGATGCATTGTTTATACTGTTTCAAATCTAATCAATAAAAATGAATCATGTGCATCAAAAATAAGTATTCCATAAGTATTCTAAGTGTATGTCATGAAATATGCATTTCGGATGTTTAAAACGCATAACTGTATAGCTGAAAATGAGTAATTTAACTACATGAAAGCTACCGGAAAGTCGCAGTTGTCACATTCTCCCCCTGTTATTGAGAATTTCGTCCCGAAATTCAAGCAGAGTCATCCTTTGCAGGATTATTCTCAAACAGGTAAGGGTATTTGGCTTTGGTTTGATCTTCACGTTCCCAAGTATACTCGGGTCCGTGTCGAGAGTTCCAACGTACGTCTAATAATTTGATACGACTCCTCCATGATTTCTAGACTTTATAGTCCATGACCTCAACAGGTTCTTCAATGAATTGGAGTTTGTCGTCAATATGAATCTCATCCACAGGGATGATAACCGTTTCTTGCGTTGGACTCTTTTTAAGATTCGATACATAAAATGTGTCGTGTATAGTGCTAAGTTCGTCTAGTAATTTCAGCTTGTAGGCCATAGTGCCAATCTTCTCTAAAATTTCAAATGATCTAATGTAACGTGGGTTAAGCTTTCCACATTTACTGAACTTCGCTACACCCTTCCAAGGCGAGACTTTCAACAAGACTTTGTCTCTGACCTCAAAAGATAATGGTTTCTGTCTCTTGTCTGCGTAGCTCTTTTGTTGATCGCGAGCCGCCTTGATACGGTCTCTGATCTGAAAAAAAAAGTTTATCTGCAGTCTCTTGGACTAACTCCGGACCATTTAACTGTTTATTGCAAGTTTCCGCCCAACATAGCGGAGAGCGACACTTTCGACCATAAAGAGTGTTGGGATTGAACCCTACCAGAGGAACAGATAATGAAAGCCAAAACCAGGTCACAACAGTGGATTCGAAATAAGCAGTTGTTTACACTAAGTCTTCTCCCTTGAAAGTGATTACAACTGCTGAAGGCCTTATATCCACTGCCCGCATACAACTGCTGCTGTTCTGCGTAACTACTGATGAAGCCTAGAAGACTGCTGGAAACTAAGCACTGCTGGTACAAACTGCTGATGACAAAGCACTGCCCAATCAAGGACTGATCAACCTAGATGAAAGCACTGATGATTAGAGAGAGCAGTAGTTTTGTATATCATCTGTTTCATGTATAGTCAATTGTTTAGAATAGCAGTGTTTGTATAAGACAGTAGATACAGGTTGTTAGGCTGTTAGACGTCGCTTTCATGGTGACGTCAGCTGTGATGCCTCAGCGGTTTGAATTGTCTAGAAATGGAACAGTACTCTGTACTGTTACATTTGATTCATTTTGAGAGAATTCTTCTCCTCAATTCAATCCTTTCATCTTGTAAAATCCAACCTTGGGGCATCAGGCTGAGGGGGAGCTTAGTTTGTAAGCATGTTTGTAATCATTTGATTCGTATTGTAAATCTTTTGACTAAATGAATTGCATATGCTTTTTCAAAACTATTTTCTCCTTTGATTGTGTTTACAAAGTTTGTTATTCATTTCCGCTGCACTTTACATTGTTTCATACTCATTCATTGTTCAAATCATACAAACAAACATAATCATGAGAGCCTCCAATCCTAACAATTGGTATCAGAACCTGGACAGTCAATTTCGATTTAACAGTCAAATTGACATAACAGTTCGGCTCAAAATTCAATGATACTAAGGTTGGTTGTATTCAGTTGAAAAACAGAGTAACGGATGATAACACTTAAAGTGGTTATTCAAAAACTCTATAAATCAACCAAGATGTCATATGACACACAAATCTCACACAACAAGTGATTTCATGCACAAGACACTCATGGTTTCGAGATCTGAAAACATATCTGTTAAAACTATGGGATCATTTCTTATTTTCAAAATTGATCTCAACTATTATTGTGAATTTTGTGATGTTTCATCATGTTTAATACTAAAGTATGAACCTCAGATGAATAAAACCTATGTTCTTAAAACATTAGTGTTTTTGATAAAAATGAAAGAGGGAAATTAAAACTTTAGTCATAAGATCTGGTGTGTTGAAAAACAGGTTGAGGATCCTCAAATGGACAAAATCAACTATGTTAAAATACATTCAGAAAATCAGGGATCAACATAGTCCATATCATATGTAGTGTGAGATTGGTTGAAAAACTTGTGCAAACATGACCAATTCTCTCAAAGCATTACGACAAAATGATATTGGATTAAGGTTTTTCTCAAAGATCTTCCAGTAAGTAATTCATTACTTATAAATGGGAAGGGTGAAAGGGGAAGAAGAAAATTAACAAAATCTCAGAAGTGTGTTTATCTCAAAACTTTTGAAGTCAAAAGGAAGAGTATAAACATAAAACACTTTAGAGTCAAAGGTTGGGGTAATTGTGGTCATTAAGCAACTATGTGCAATTTTTTATTTAAGAAAATTCAGGGAACAATTGTATTCTCAGTAAATGTACTTAAAAGAGGACTAGACAAATTTTTAGAATCTTCACATGGTAACAAAGTCTACAACTGAGTTGTCAAAAACTCATGTGAACATGTGTCCTCAATTCTATTGTCAATCATCAACAAGTAAATGGTACCAAACAGTGGACAAAATGCAGTTAAAATTCATACCACTGTCTTCAAAACAGTGGTTGTCTTCAACCACTGACCATTCTCATAAGCTTGGGCATGAGATGATTATGTGTTTTATTATTGTTTTACCAAGTTCCTTTGGTGCTGTTTTTAGAAAATCCTTTATTTTTTTAAGAAGGATTTTCTCGAATAAAGCAGGATATACTATTTTTTTTGGTATGATATATTTTGAACTTTTAGTGATTTTTGATAGTAAAAGTTTCAATCTCCTGTCAGGATAGATAACCTTATTTTTGTTGGTTAATTTATCCTCAAGCAGATCAAAAGGAAATGGTATATTTGTCATGGTCATGTCAAACTCAAGTTTGTTCTTAATCTTTGAAAAAGGATTGATTGTCAACAGATCTTAAAATACCTGGGTACTCATGTTTTAATTCAAATATTATTACAAAGATGAGTAACTTTGGTAAAAAGTTCACATTATCTGGGGTACTAAACCACTGTCAAGGAGTTGTAAAGGCTTCAAAATGTGTAATTGACATGTGGCAAAACCCTGAATGAAAATTTTCAAAACTGTTGCTGATATACAGATCTCTCAAATCATTACCATTATATTACCTTTAACCACTATCTTGTTCAAACATCTTTTACTAAATACTGTCCACTGCTGAAAGTCATCCACTGATCCATCATTTCTCCTGGCAAGCACTGATGCTCAAAATCAGTGTCTTATCCACTGATGTACTATCTACTGATAGTAAAAATCATCCACTGACGTCACATTATTACCGTTGTAACCACTGATGTTTGCTTCATCAGTAGTTTTCAAAACAACTGTCCTCTGCTATTCATCCATTTCATCAGAGTTTGACACGTGGTCAGTTTTTAGCCTTCAGATCATAATAACCGCTGCCATATCAGCGATCACTTTTTCCCTAAATAAAACCCTGATCAAAACCCCCAAACAGGGTTTTACACTGTCGAATTGAATTCCAAAGTTCTCTTCTCAAAGCAGTTTCAAACCTTTCTTCCCAAATCACTCTGCGATTCTTCTTCATCAAAATGACGAAGTCAAAATCAAAATCAAAATCTAAACCAAAATCACCATCATCTTCAAAAGAGGTCGCTCAAACGACCGAAGAAACCATTGAAATCCCATACAAATCACCGCACAACTACTTGGGTCTCCTCACAAAACCCTCAAACAACCGCACCTTCGATTCCGTCATCGACACATTATCTAAATCAAAGTACAAAAATTTGTTGACAGTAGACGCTCCCATTTACTTGCAAACCCAGAGAGAGTTCTGGAAAAATACTACGCTTGAAAAACAAGACGGAAAAGTAGTAGCCATTAACTCCTCGATACAGGGTAAAGCGATTCAAATCACTCCGCAATCAATCTCAGAAGTCTTCAAACTCGATGATCAGAAAGGTAAAACTTATTTTGATAAAAACGAGTTAAAAGCTGATTTTCTGAAAAGGGGATATGCAGAACAATCAAAGGTAGATACCTTACAAAAAGGTTATTTCCCGTCTGCACCCAGATTTTTATTCCACACACTTTTGTCGTGTGTTTCAAATAAAACAACAGCTTTTAACGAAATACCATTGAAGATTCAATGCCTGGGCTATGCCATTTTAAATAATAAAGATTACAACTATTCCCAGGAAATCTTCAATAACTTGGTAAAGAATGTTGATAGCAAAGAATTTTTACTCTTTCCAAGGTTTCTAATATACTATTTCAAACAAAAATTTGAAAAAGAAAATGAAAATGTGCCAAAACAAGGTGTTTATTTTCAAATAAAAAGTTTAACACCTGAAACATTCACTAGAATGTTGGCACCAATAAAAACAAAAGCAGAGGTGTCTGAGCAAAATTTGACAGTTACTACTACTCCTCAGACATCTGTCGCTGAGCCCACTGCTCCAGGTGATCATAGCAGCACTACCACTGCTTTGAAACCCACACCTGCCACAACCAAAAAGACCAAAAAGAAAACATCCAGAAAACCCCCCAAACCCAAAACAAAGGCAACTCTGGAAGATGAGATCCCAGAGCAAATGCCAGTGACAACACAAATGTCACCACAAACCACTGCTGCTACTTCCTCACAGCAGTTGGTAGAAAGATCTCCACCTTTGCCTAAAACTCCTCCTGCATCCTCACAAAAGGATCAGGTTGTAAGCACAGGGACCCCACAATATGAAGCTCTGTGTAGGATCGAATTCGGACCTAAACGAGTCGCTTAGAAGAGTTTATCTCAGTTTGAACGGCGGAAACGGACAAACCGAGTACAATTCAGCGATAATTCAATTTAAACTGTTGTTGTATTGATCAATAATACGAGTACACGTTCAGACAAGACTTCGGCAGCACTTCGTGGCTCACTGGAAGAACACACCTCTAACTCTTACTGATTTCGCTCTTATGACCCTATTTATAGATAACGTGATTCCGCTCATACATACATGACACAAAAGCGGAATTACACTATGACACATAAGCGGAATCATATGATTGACTAAAGAGCGAAATCACCCTAAGATACTACGGACAAAATCAGACTTTGACCATTTGACCGAAATCACATATAAATGGACGAAAACACTCTCTATATGTATAATTCACGAAATCAGCATCTTATCTTCATAAATGATTTTGTCCACTTGTGTCTTGTGTAGTCATGATGCTAATGATGATGTCATAATATGATGTCATCATTAAGTATTATGACATCATGCTTGAACTGATCCGCAATTAACCCGAGACTCGACATAAGACGAAGACTACAGATGAATGCACCAACACTCTGGATTCAATCGGATCCATCTTCCTCAGTCCTGATCCCAAGGCCATGTCTCTTTCAACTCCCATACCCTCACCAATAATATTACCACAATCCATGCTACCCTTGTTGCATGCAGTTGATATAGCTCAGACACAAACCAGTTCCTCTCTATCACTTATCACTGAGAGTATACTCCCACAAGTGACTGGGTCTGATGCTACTACTTCTGCTATCCCAGCAACAATTGAGGAGGTTACACCCCCTGAGTTACAAGTAACTCTCGGTGGTAGTTCAAGCGGAGCAGCAACTACAACTGATGGATCAACAGATCTTCAGTTGGACAGTTGTTTCATTAAAAAGACTCCCTTGAAGGCAATTTCTTCAATAGCACCTCTGATAACCACTAGAGAGTTTGTTATGCCCACTGGTACCTTTACAAGGTTAACAAGTGCTGAAGGAAGAAGTCCCCAGTACCAAGAACAAGGGGCATCAATGAGTGATTTTTGGGACTCAGTTCCTAAGTCACAAATTGATACAACCACTGCAGGTGGGGATTCAGATGATCCCATTAAAGTGGGTGATGATTCAAAATACCAGGAATTGACGGGCAGAGTTGAAAAACTGGAAACCTCAGTTGCTGAAATAAAGGATATGGTGCAAGAGATTTTAAAAGCTCAAAAAGCACAATCCACTGCTATTCCACCTCAAGCATCTGCTCCACCACAAGCAATTGCTGCAAATGAGCTCTGGAATATCTTTCAACCCATGCTTGAGAAACAAAAACAGATGGCTGATCAGCAGCATGAAATACATGTAAAAATGCTGACAAACATGGTGGAGTCGAGATTTAAAGATACTCAAGCAGACATCAAAGCTATCAAGGCTCATCTCCATAGCACTTCTGGAAAAGTTCCCTCTACTATCCTTTTTATGGATAACCCCCCTTGCAGATAATGCCAAAAAGGGGGAGAATGTCAAAAAGATGAAGAAAAAGGGAATTGAAGATGGTCTGTATGTTGAACCAGAACAAGGAAAACAGCCATCTAAAATCTCAAAAGATTCAACATCTGAAACTTCCATCCAAACAGCTGATATAGCAGTGGTTACAAAAACTGCTGTCAGTAGCCAAACAGCTGCCATTTCATCAACACACACCATCACAACCACTGTTCTTCCACCATTATCCCCTGCCATAAAGCAGAAGACAGCAGATGTTACAACACCTGCTGTAATGACAACAGTGATTGAGACACCAGTTGTTTCAACCACTGTCAGTCAATCACAATCACAAACCACTGCCACTCATATTCAAACCACTGATCCACCAACGACATCATCAGCCTCTCCTACAATAAAAAGGAGAAGGATTCTCATACCTGATGATTCACCATCACCACTGTCAAAAACTACCTCATCACCTTTAATCCCTGCTCAAAAGCAGAAGACAACTACTGACACATCAGTAGTTGTAATGACAACAGATGTTGAGACACCAGTTGTTTCAACAGCTGTTAGTCAGCCATCCACCACTGCTTTCACCAGTCTCACATCACAACCAACAAAGCTCTACACCAGAAAAAGAAAACTTACTCAGCCAGATGAGGACAAATATGATCCCACTGCTGCAAAATATCCATTGGAACTAGATGCTATAAAAAATGAGATGAGGCAATTCTACACTGATAATGATCCTTCAAATAGAAGATTTCCTTCACTCGTTGGCTACATGGTTCCAGAAAACATGGATGAATATCTTGAGCTCAAAGTAAGACAGGCTAAGATAAGAGCCAAGGTTGAATGTGAAGGTCAAGGTGATGAAGCCATTGCTGAAAGATTGGAACTTCTGCTCACAAAAGTCAACCAAATAAAAGATTTTGCACAAGAGCTGAGCAAAGAAAAGGCAGAACAACGAAAAGAGATGAGAAGAAAACTTCTTGCATACATCATGCAAGAAAAAATTTATCCTGCTGAAGAAAACCAATTTGAAGAATGGCCAATAGTGGCTTTAAAGCATGAAGCTGATAGGATTGATAGAATCAAGAATGATCCTAAAAAGAAGAAAAATGCTCCAAATTGGAGCAAATACAAAAAGTTCATCACTGACCTAACAGCTGAGTACAAAAGAAAGAAACAGGAGTTGGTAGATGCAAAAGTGGACACTGCCAATGCCATATCAAAATGGTCAAAGCAGCATACTGATGAAGCCTATGAAAGGCTGAAGAAAAGGAAGATAACTGTATCAGGCACTTCAAAGAAGCATGAACAAATGATGAAGCTTGAACAGCAGATTGAAAACCTCAAAACACTATTCAGGTCAACAGGAAATCCTAATCTTGTGTCAAACCAAGAAGAAGGAGAAAAGCTGACTAGTGAAGAGGTAAAGGAAAAGGAAGTTGAGTACTTCACAAAAACCATCATGAAAATGGGTCTAAAAGAAGATAGCTCAGAAAAACTCCAAAACCTTTTTAAGAAGGTGTTAACTAAGCCTGCATCATCAAATACTTCAGAAGTTTCAGACATTGAGCCAGATCAACAAAAGAGACAGGAGCAGATAGAAAAGGAGACTGCAGAAGACATAGCTGCAGCAAACAATGTTATTGAAATGGCCTTCAAACGAATGTCTGAAAGTCTGCAAGTATTCACAAGGCCAACATCTCCCAACTCATCAATGAATAAATCTCTCCCAAGAAACCCATTGGGTTTAAAAGTACTAAAGTGGATGTTTGATCAAAAGACCCACATATTGACTCTAGTCAGATCCAATGGCGAAGTGAAGTACATATCAAGGAAAGAAGCACTAGGCCTTAGTGTTGAAGATTTGCAGGATCTCCTTGAACTTACACTGTGCCGGGATGAAGATAACACAAGTTCCAAAGATTTTGAAGAAGAATTTAAAAGAAAAGCAAGGGAACTTCTGATGAGGAATAAAGATCCAAAATAATGAAAGGTTTTGGCATTATCTGTTCCAGGGGGAGATTGTTGGGATTGAACCCTACCAGAGGAACAGATAATGAAAGCCAAAACCAGGTCACAACAGTGGATTCGAAATAAGCAGTTGTTTACACTAAGTCTTCTCCCTTGAAAGTGATTACAACTGCTGAAGGCCTTATATCCACTGCCCGCATACAACTGCTGCTGTTCTGCGAAACTACTGATGAAGCCTAGAAGACTGCTGGAAACTAAGCACTGCTGGTACAAACTGCTGATGACAAAGCACTGCCCAATCAAGGACTGATCAACCTTGAGGAAAGCACTGATGATTAGAGAGAGCAGTAGTTTAGTATATCATCTGTTTCATGTATAGTCAGTTGTTTAGAATAGCAGTGTTTGTATAAGACAGTAGATACATGTTGTTAGGCTGTTAGACGTCGCTTTCATGGTGACGTCAGCTGTGATGCCTCAGCGGTTTGAATTGTCTATAAATGGAACAGTACTCTGTACTGTTACATTTGATTCGTTTTGAGAGAATTCTTCTCCTCAATTCAATCCTTTCATCTTGTACAATCCAACCTTGGGGCATCAGGCTGAGGGGGAGCTTAGTTTGTAAGCATGTTTGTAATCATTTGATTCGTATTGTAAATCTTTTGACTAAATGAATTGCATATGCTTTTTCAAAACTATTTTCTCCTTTGATTGTGTTTACAAAGTTTGTTATTCATTTCCGCTGCACTTTACATTGTTTCATACTCATTCATTGTTCAAATCATACAAACAAACACAATCATGAGAGCCTCCGATCCTAACAAAGAGCTTCAAACGGTGCAGCTTGTATGGTAGCTGTTATTGTAGGAAAACTCAACCAAAGGTAGACGAGCATTCTAATTGCCGCCTAAATCCATAACATACGCACGAAGCATATCTTCGAGTGTTTGGATTGTCCGTTCGATCTGGCCGTCAGTTTGTGAATGAAAGGCCGTACTTAGATTTAAACGAGATCCAAAGGCCTGTTGGAATGACTTCCAAATTCTTGACACAAAGCGACCGTCTCGATTTGAGATAATTGAAATAGGCACTCTATGACGAGCCACTATTTCCTTGAGATAGGGTTTCCTAGTTTCTCTGTACTATCCTTTTCCCGAATCTACAAGAAGTGTGCAGATTTTGTTAGTCTATCGACGATTACCCAAATCATGTCGTGACCTAATGAGGTCTTGGGTAACTTCGTAATGAAGTCCATCAATATTTGTTCCCATTTACAAACGGGAATCTCGGGTTGTTGAAACAAGTCCGAGGGTTTCTGATATTCAGCTTTGACTTTTGCGTAAGTCAAGCATTCTCCGACATAAGTCGCGATATCACTTTTGAGGTTAGGCCACCAATAGTATTCTTTTAATACTTAGGCCTATGTGCTTCCTCAAAATATCATCTCGAAGGCCGCCAAAGAATGGAACCTAATTTCAACCCATAAGGTATAAAGTTCCATCTTCTTTTGGCACTAATTGTTCCTTCATGCCTCGAAGTGTTTCTGCTTGAATATGCTCTTCCATGAGCGCTTGTGAATCATTTTCTCTAGTGCTTGAACTCTCAATGTTCGAACTCATTCCTTGCGGCTCAAGGCGCCTGCTACAACGTTCGCCTTGCTTGGATGGTACTTTATTTCATAATCATAGTCGTTCAGCAATTCAACCCTACGTCGTTGGCACATAATTTGGTTGAGTATGTGTTGAAGGCTTTTATGATCCGTGAAAATTGTACATTGAGTACCATATAAATAATGTCGCCATATTTTTAAAGCGAATACCACCGCACCTAATTCAAGGTCGTGAGTGGTATAGTTCTTCTCATGAACTTTTAATTGGCGCGACGCGTATGCGATAACCTTTTTTTTTTACATTGCATGAGTACGTAACCCAATACTTGATACGAAGCATCACAGTATACAACAAAGTCATCGGTACCGTCGGGCAGTGATAAGATTTTGACATGCTATGTACCAATCCTATGGATAAGATGTAATGCAATTATTTGTTTTTCGATTAGGGCAAATTTATTGTTTTTCGCACTTGGAAAATTTCACGTATAGTTTCCCCTTCTTTAGTAGTTCCAAAATGGTTCTCATATGTTGTTCGTGTTCATCAGTAGATCGTGAGTATAAAAAAATGTCGTCAATGAATATTATGACGAATTTGTCGAGATATGGCTTGCGCACACGATTCATTAAATCCATAAAGACCGCTAGTGCGTTCATTAAACCAAAAAAGGCATAACGAGAAACTCGTAATAACTATAACGAGTTTTAAAAGCCATTTTCGGTATGCTTTCCTCTTGAATTCGTAATTGGTGATACCCAGATTGTAAGTCTAACTTGAAATAGAAGCTCGAACCTTTCATAAACCATTTGAGTTAGTTGGAAATTCATTTGTGACATGGTTTAGAAATATGAATTTTCGTTCATCGAAATGTTGTGCACTTTTGCAAAACATGCATGTCTTTCCACCCCCAAAACCTTTATAAAAATGTATAATGGTAAACAGTGGGGGTTATGAACTCACAGCGTCCTTATTCGGTCAACTACAAGGTTCAAAAGGTGTTAATCGATATGGAGATTTGGCTACGGGGGCAGCTCCCGTTACCAAGTCGATGTGAAACTCGACTTGTCGATATGGTGGTAGTCCTGGCAAGTCTTCAGGAAATTCTTCAGGAAATTATTTTATCACAAGAATATCTGTCAGCTGTGGACCAACGGCCTTCTTGTCTACAACAAGTGCTAGGCACTTTTGTGCCTTCATGCAATTAATAATCCGCAATGGTGTGTCGTGCTTCTCTCCATAAATAACAAATGTCTCTTAGTTCGGCAGTGGTAGGAGAATGATCTTCTCATGACAGAAGACTTCGGCTAGGTTATCGGATAACCAATCCATGCCAATCACTACTTCGAAACTACCCAACTGAACGGGTAAGAGATCGATATTGAATTTCAGCTCCAGACTCGACTAGTTTACCGTTTGCCAATTCTATAGAATTGAGGAGACGTCTAGCTTACTTGACTCAAGGCCAAGTACATTTTGAATTCTATGTAGTAAGGACTTCACTGTACAAATGTAGAGGACAACCCAATCCCTATGTTTAGATGTAGGATAACCCAATCCCTATTTGTAGCTAGGACAATCCCGTCACTAGCCATGAAACTCATTTCACATGCATGAATTTGGTTGATAGAAAACGTGTCGGTGACTCTTAATGATTTTACAAGAGTCAGCTAATTCCCCATTAGCTAAGTTGATATAGTAATATGTGTCTAACTAACATGAATCTAGTTCGAGTATATGTATAACACCTAAAGACACTAGTTAAGCTCGGTGCTGGTATCAAAAAAATTGATACATAATGATTGTAGAGTACAATGTACTCATGATATCATTGGGATTTTGTGGAGTATTCATAGTTCTAACCATACACACACTTATACACTAGCTTGATTCATTCTTAAGTATTACCGTCTTACTAGTCTTTGTTTTACGCCCGATTTCAGCACACTGCTACTCTTGGTACTTTTGCAAGTGTTTTCCTGATGAACGTCTCACTTGTCGCATTAAGGATTTCAGCAAGTTACCAGCATAACTCCTGGTGTCAAAATCATTTATGGCAGCAAATGTCTTTGTTTTTCTCGTCGTGAGAGTTTCCTTCCATTTGTTACTCACTCTTAAACCTTTCATAAGGTGTGAGAACCTTCGCCTCCCGTAACATCCTTGGTGAGACTAACTACGAGAGTTACTGTTTGAGTGATCAAGGTAGGGTGAGAAGATGTGACCAGACCTTGGATTTCAGGGCTAAACTTAAATTATAACTCTCTATGCGTTTGAATTCGGGTGTTACTATATATGGAACAACCCTTGAGAAACCGTGAAAGCATCGAATGTAACCAACAATGTAGGCTCTAGTCGTGATCGAGTTCTAGAATAAAATCATATGAAAATTGATATGCAAATCAGATGATATAAAAGAATGATGTATGGTTGAATAAATAACCAATTGAAATGTAGTGTATGAAATATATCATGTCCTGAAATAGAATAATATGTCTTGTGTAGAAGATGTCGTGTCTTGTGCAAAAATGTCATGTCTTGTCTTTGTCGAAAAGATTTGGATAACACCACGATATGCAATATAATATAAGCACTTATATATAGGAAGTACCAGCGGCGTATCCACCATGCTTTTATCATATTACACACGTCTCGTTATGTAGGATCGATTTGATCGACCGAGTGAGTCAATCAGAGTCAATACACGACAGTTTGAGTGGTGGAAACAATCAAACTGTTTTGAATCAGAAAGAAATGAGTAGAAACAGAGTTATTTCAATTTAAACTACACTTCTTATTCATATATGACTTGAAAATCCGGCAGAGTAACGTTACACCTCAGCTAATTCCTCTACAAATGAGAAGCTAAGCACACCTATATATAGTCCAAGTGATTTCGCTTGAAGCATACACATGACCGTTCAAGCGAAATCAAATGTTTACTTTTCAAACAAAATTATAATAAACAATTATAAACTCATATTTCGTGTCCAATTTCGTGTGATGATGTAGTATTGTGATGTCATATATATGATGTCATCATTGAGAATGATGACATCATTCTTGATTAGATCCGCAACGAGACCGAGACTCGATATAAGACGAAGTCAACAGACATATGCACCAACAGTCTCCCCCTTGGATGTTGACGGAGTCTTTAGTACGAGACTTTAGTACGTCAAAACTTCAGTCTTAATCAGTCTTTACGCTTTTCAAAATATTTGATGCTGAAGCATCCTTCAAACTCTCTCTTTCTCTTCAATCACCACAATCAGCTAATCTCCAGAATCTGAGTCTGCCTCTTTCACTCTTCAAACTCCCTAATGCTAACAGACTCCCCCTTAAGTTGTTCCGGGATCGCAGTCTGGAATTTGTAGCTTAGGATTGAAAACCTGGCATTAATCCAAAGGAATCAAAACCTAGCGTTTTCAACGTTTCCTGCACATTCTCTACCCAAAACATAAGTTTTTATTTATATCACTTTGAAAAACTTACTGATAGAGAGCATTCATTCACCAAACATTAATAGTTACATCAAGTTCAAATTAATGACCTTGATTAACTAAACATGCAATCATTCTCAAAAAAAATTTCAATTTAGCACACACACTCCCAAACCAGTTCATCTTGTTTAGCACTTGGAATTTTGAAAATCAGCTCATCAACATCAGTTGTCTAAAATCTTTTTGGATTTTCAAATAAAAGCTAAACTTCTAGAAAGAACAATATTGAAATGCAGTAAAGAAATATTTACAGACAATATTTTTGTGAGTTTGTGTAAGAGGATCATATCAGTTTATGTGACCAATCACTAGCATCGTTAAGCTTTAATCATTTTAAGTTCTAAACGATTCAAATTGATTGACGATATAGTTGTCCTCTTAAACTCAATCTAAAAACTTTCAAAATGCTTACCGATACGTTAAGGTATATTAATTTTGCACTAAGTTCTTATGGACCCCATGATCTCAGCATATCCCCTCATCATGCAATACACTAACTCAAGTAATGCCTTTAAACTTTTATCAACTGTGATATGTGCGAAAACAACACAGAATGTTTAAACATTAACAATCAGGTCGATCTTTCGATACGCAGAGAAAGTCCAATGTTTAAACAAAATAAGAAATAAAAACAAGTTGAAATTGTTTAGGCTTTAACCACCAGTTCGATACTCCCGTATACGCAGAGGTGATCCAAAGCTTAAACGAAACACCAAAGAAAATAAAGCAGAACGTTTAGGCACTAACATCCAGTTCGATACTCACGTATACGCAGAGGATGTCCAATGCTTAAACAAAATAAAGAAATAAAATAAGTTTAAGTCTTTGCAAAATAAAATGCACAATCACAGTGATTTTTCAGCAAAATTGTGAAAGTTCACAAATTTAACCAGTTTTTATGCACTTTGCATTCAGCGATTACTGAGTAGGCACACAATCAAGAAGGAAAAAACTAAGTACTATGCTTTCAACCGTGTTTCCCACTAGAACTAGGCTTTTTCATTTAAGTTTGTATCGTTATCGCAAATCTACTAGTCTAGCTGAGCCTATCGTCACATCTTTAGTGAGACTGTTTATCACATTTGACATTTCATTTCTTTAGCATGCTGTGATAGTCAAACTGATTTACTATCATTTCCTCTTTTTCAAAAAAAAAAACTCATTTTGAATTTTTCAATGTTTTTGCCATTTTCAAATTTTCTATTTTTTTTTTTATTTTTCTCCCCCTAAAATCAAAATATGTTCCAATTTTGATTTTCTGAGAAAAATTGAAAACAAACTATACAGATAAAGTGACAACATAATATCGAATCGCTTCAATTCGCCATCCCCTTGGCATAAACAATCAGAACTCCCCCTGACAACAAACTATTTTCCCATTATGATTTCAAAACACTTAAGTTTGTTTTAATCAAAATAGTTTTTCCGGAAAATTAGTAGAAACAATCAAACTGTTTTGAATCAGAAAGAAATGAGTAGAAACAGAGTTATTTCAATTTAAACTACACTTCTCATTCATATATGACTTGAAAATCCGGCAGAGTAACGTTACACCTCATCTAATTCCTCTACAAATGAGAAGCTAAGCACACCTATATATAGTCCAAGAGATTTCGCTTGAAGCATACACATGACCGTTCAAGCGAAATCAAATGTTTACTTTTCAAACAAAATTATAATAAACAATTATAAACTCATATTTCGTGTCCAATTTCGTGTGATGATGTAGTATTGTGATGTCATATATATGATGTCATCATTGAGAATGATGACATCATTCTTGATTAGATTCGCAACGAGACCGAGACTCGATATAAGACGAAGTCAACAGACATATGCACCAACACGTTATTTACAAAAATGTCTTGTGTATACCAACGTTAAATGTCATGTATAACAATGTCTTGCGTAACAGTGTCATGTATAAACCACGTCTTGTGTAAAAGCAATGATTTTCAACACATAACTTTTAACTTAAACATTTGTTTCTTTTGGTGCCGTGATATTTTTAATACACACTATTAAAAGAATCTAGACATATATTTGGATAAATATAGCCTATCATGCGCCCAAGAATGAGGAATGCAATCGGTCATGGAAACCTCAAGATCGCATTGTTCATATATGTTTGAATATATGATAATATGGATAACCGAAAAAAAATAAATGATAATGTGAATAACTGCAACCAAAATGCGTAGTGCCTCTTGCGTGTATTGGTTATATGTTTAAGTGGCAAAGAAATAATTCGTTGAGGAGGGAAAGCCAACCCGTGGCCTCCGTCCCTATAATATGTATTCCATACTATATGGACCTCGGTCGTCCCAAGTAAAGAAATTTCTTTGTCGTACTTGCCCATGTGACAAGTATGGTGATAGTTCTTGAGCTTCACAAGCTCTAACAAGATCATTAGAATCTCCAAAGATGTTGAATAGAATGCAATGAGGGAGTTGCAGCATGGCTCATGCCATACCATCCCTTGGGAAAAGACAAATGTCAAGCGACGGAATTTATTGTATCATTTCCAATAAATATGATAAGGTGGAATATGATAAGGTAAGGTAAGGTAAAGTAAAGTAGGGTAAAGTGTCATAGACACCATGGAAATAGCCCATGTACAAAAATTTTAGAATGTTGAGGAAAATACTCCATGAGTGGCTAACAAATTTTGTTTGTTTAGATGACTAGTCTCAACTGAATCGTGATGTAGATCGAATGTTAGGTGTGAACAAATACGTGTCGTCTTCCTGTATTGTATTGTATCGTATTGTATCGTATCGTATCGTATCGTATCGTATCGTATCGTATCGTATCGTATCGTATCGTATCGTATCGTATCGTATCGTATCGTATCGTATCGTATCGTATCGTATCGTATCGTATCGTATCGTATCGTATCGTATCGTATCGTATCGTATCGTATCGTATCGTATCGTATCGTATCGTATCGTATCGTATCGTATCGTATCGTATCGTATCGTATCGTATCGTATCGTATCGTATCGTATCGTATCGTATCGTATCGTATCGTATCGTATCGTATCGTATCGTATCGTATCGTATCGTATCGTATCGTATCGTATCGTATCGTATCGTATCGTATCGTATCGTATCGTATCGTATTGTATTGCATTGTATTGCATTGTATTGTATTGTATTGCATTGCATTGTATTGTATTGTATTGCATTGTATTGTATTGTATTGTATTGTATTGTATTGTATTGTATTGTATTGTATTGTATTGTATTGTATTGTATTGTATTGTATTGTATTGTATTGTAGGGTGTTATACTAACCACCCCAGTTCGTGTTCTACTAGATAGGAAGAATTGAATCCCAAGTAATAACTTAAGAATTTTGAATGAATAGTGATCATTAGCTTAACCCGTAGAGTCCACCAGAATTTCCATGCATTACAAGTTGTTATGACGTGGGCCCCCGTAATAATAAATTGCCTTGCATGGTCACCCTAGCATTCTCTCGTTCAGAGCAGACAATCAGTCAGAGAAGGAATACTATTGTCAATATACCGTCAACATAGGAGGGACTTTCGTGATAGTTCACGTGTCAACGTCCGTTGTTATTACTCACAGAACGACACGACGTTAGATGAAATAGAAATGGAAAGAATATGTAACAATAACAACTGAAGGGGCACCTTCAAGATGAGTACTTCATTTTCCTTGTCTGGACAAGAGTGTATCAATCTTGATTAGTATCAGTCACAGGGACCTCGTCTCACTAATGGAGTTGTTGTCCAAGGTTACCACCTCCGCCTCGTTGTCACTATCATGGTCAGGCATCTCAGCATTCGCGAGAAAGCAATCATATTTTTCGGAATTAAGTTTAAGATTTCACTTAGGAATCATGTTCGCCATAAGCTCCGCAGTAGACGTGAGGTCGATATTTTCATCGTGCGAGTAAAGAATAATAATAGAGTTTGAAGTCGAAGGTATTTTGTTCTTGGCAAAATATTTTGTACAACACACACACACACACACACATATATATATATATATATATATATATATATATATATATATATATATATATATATATATATATATAATCACATGAAATCCTATCTAACAAGGATTTCTATCTTGCATAAGTTGAATTTGTATATGCTGAACTTGTAAACTGTTTATGATGTATAAACTGATAATGTAATGTGTCTATCTTGTATAAGCACTGATAATGTAATGTATTGTAGGCACATAGTCTGTTAATGTAATGCGCCTATCTCTCATAGACTTCACCCATGGAAATGTCCTTGCTTGGTTTTTATGAAATGAATTTTTGTTTGTAGTGGACCTTGAAAAATGTTTATGTAATGAAAACTTCCCATTCTTGTATAAATTATTTTCGTGAGAGGTTCCTAGTGATTGTAGACTAGACTCGAGAAAGAATCTTGGTTCACTACAATCGAAGCTCTGATACTAAATTGTCACACCCGCTCGTAGCAGAAGCGCGAGGTGTGATATGTTCGGTTCTCATTGCATAACGATATAAGTAAGCATACTAAATGAATAAAACATGCTCCAATGCCATTGTCATAATTATTCAAAAGATCACAACATAAGTTAAGTACATTGTTTACAAACCATCAAATGAAAATAAGTTGTCATTGTTTCCTACATCAAATGTAAGTCTAAAAATGTCAAGGGTTTGACCACTATATCACCGCAAAGAGGCGGTATATAATAGGCAAACCCTTCAATAGTTGGCATGGAGTATTGATACTTGTTTTCCTTGAACTGAAATCTTTGCATTGGTCCACTAATTCCCTGAAATACATGTAAGTTTGAAAACATCAACAAAAGTTGAGCGAGTTCATGCAGTTTAGCTGTATAAGATGTATCTGTATCAAAACAGTATATAAGATGTATTTGTCTCAATTGTAATTGCATCCAAACTGGATATAAGATGTATCTGTAAAATGTGAGATGTATTTGTATTTGTATCAAATGAGGTATGAAAAGCGTCAATGAAATCGTGATCATTAATGTTTTGCAAGGACATTAATATGTGTAACGAAATAGGAAGCAATCCAACCCTAGACGATTTTAATTGTATTGACACCATGTCGTAAGGCAACAAAAGCACTCCTAAGCAAACGAATGGCCATGAGTGGGGCTCGCCAAAACCCATTAGATCTAACCCTTTTGTTCCTTGGTCCAAACTTGGATTAATGGTGCTTTAGTTATGGCCCTAATTTCGCACATGATCTAAGGTGTTTCATTCCTTGACTTATCATACTATTGTACGTGTATTTTCCCCGATAGTTGTAAAGCTTGAAAAGTATTTAAGATGAAAAGGGGACATGAACTCACATAATTGCATCCGGAAACTGTATGTAATTGTAACCTCACTTGCAGTTGTATTGAATTGTATAACGACCTACAAAGGTCCTAGATTTGTTAGACACTTCGTTCTTTGTATTGGCTCATGTACAAGTCTTCTATCTTGAATATGTATTAAGACTTGTTTGTATTTGTTATTCGTTGAACTGTGTATTAGATGTATGAATTGTTAAATTGTTATATATATATTTCACTAAATATATATATATATATATATGTAATCTTGTATCTTGTGAGTTGTATCATCGGATCTTGTCCTCTTGATTTTATGTCTTATATGAATCAATTGTATACTTGTATTTTTACCAACTATGTCATTGGGTCGAGCCCATGTTTCATGTCATTGGGCCGAGCCCATGTTTCATGTCATTGGGCCGAGCCCATGTCTTAATGTTATTGGGCCTAGCCCAAGAATTTATGTTATTGGGCCTAAATAGTATTGGGCCTAAATAGTATTGGGCCCAAGAATTTATGCCCAAACCACAGGGACCAAAATGCCAGTTTACTCTAATAATTTTTATAAGTTCAAAACATCCGGATATTGTTGTCGGTGATTTATATGTATTCGCGTCGAATGATCGCCTAAGCGTCGTAGTAATTTCTCGGATTGGCGTTATGTTATAGATTCGTCCGTCGTCCGATTTGACCATAATTTGTGTCCGATCATTCGGATCGTCCGTATTATGCCTTTAAGGCGTATTTATATGTAACCTTATAAGACTTTGATTGTAATATGTCATGTGTTTATCTGTGTAATTATATTCAAGTTCCTAATTGATACATATAACTAATACCACGAACTTACACGTAGCATATAAGTTACTAAAATCACTAAATATATATTTTCTCAAAAATATATATTTATAACTAGCTTTGTTTTTATAAAAAACCATTCTTTAAATCTTTTTAATGTTGTAAAGATTTAGCCAAAAATGATGGTTCTTATAACATATGATTTATAAGAAAATTTTGCCATATAACCTTTGTATTAAGCACTTTGCCATGTTTAATAAACATATCCTTTTCTTTTCAAATTCACCATCAATTTACTCTTAACTTTCTTAACAAAAACATAAGAGATTTTATAACAAAATCATAACAAGATGAAATCAAAATTATGTAGGGTTTTGGGTATGATCATAACACATGTTAATTAGTTCAAATCCATGCTTCACTTCTAGTTTTAACCACTTTTATGAAAATCCCATCTTGTATGTTTGTTTTCATAATTTTGTAGAAGTGTTGTTTTTAATAAAAACACTAAATACTTTAACAACACCAAAGAATATGATCATCCATTTAACCTTTATGTTTAACAAAAACCCTTTTATCATAAACATGTATACTTGTTAAATCATGTATTTAAACATCATCTAACAATTTATTCATATGCTAATCATCATGACAAGATCAAATATGCAAGTAATAAGTCTCAAATCACCACATAAACAAACATATATATCATGATTATTATTTTGCTTCTTTGTATTTTTATATTATTATGTATGATTATTTTGTTATAACATGTTATTTTTAACAATCATAAACATAAATAAATATGAAACTAAGAGATTTAGAAGCTCACTTCTAGCACTTGTTGTCACACCCCCAAAATCCACACGCGGAGTATCACCGCTTGGAGGCGTGACATAACCAGGATCGAGACACCAATCATATTGAACAACGTATTTTAGTAAATAAAACCAATCACAATACAATTGGTGACCAAAAGGAAGTTAACCAAGTTCAATTTAAATAGCGGAAGCATAAGACGTTAAACCAAAACATAAGTTTTGTTGTTCATAAGTTTAAAGACCCCAAACATAAGTTTCATAAGTTCATAACATTTATTTAGTAAGTACGGGACATATTAGTTCGCATTCCACAACGACCACCTCCATGTGCAAGCTCCATAGCATCTAACGACCTGCAAGGCATATAACAACGAGTCAACAACAAAGTTGAACAAGTTCACAGTTGGTTGTTCAGTTAATGAGTTCGTATCAGAAATCGTAAGTTCGTTTCATAACCATGTATTACCCTGTTGGACCGTTTCTTGACCCGAAAACGTCAATCCGAGTAACTCATTCTCACATACAAAGGCGGAATCAGAATATGTGAGATTACAACAGCTTGTTCTATCAATTTCCTTTCGTTTATTGCTTTTCTGATGAGATTTTAACAGAGTTTCAGCTCCAAGCATACACACACAACTATGAGACTCTCCTCCGCTCAAATGAACAATCTCACCTATATATATATATGTTCTGGATCGCTTGAATGGCATGAAAAATAAGCGAACCAGACAACTTGACATATAAGCGGACCAGAACTAGTACCCTATGAGCGAACCAGACACAAACAATGTTATAAAAGCGAAATAGACTCTAATTCACATAATATTTACACTTTTGACCCTTTGTTAACCAATCTTGACTTGTGACTTCTTGTAGACGCAGTCAACAGACATTTCATGTATCAACAGACTCCCCCTTGGATGTTAACGTAGTCTTTTAGCTCCTGAGTCTTCAGTCTTAGTCTTTTCTTCAACTCTGTCTTTTCATCATAAGCACTCTATCTTCACATTCCCATTGATTGTTGATCCAGACTCCCCCTTTCACAGACTCCCCCTCTCGATATGCTAGAATCTGAGATATCTGGTTCAAGTTTTGACGAATAGCTTCCGTTGGGAATAATGAAGATCAAACCTGTTACTCAACCAACAAACATTACAAACTATCTTTCCAACAATAAATCACAATATCAATCAGCTATAGTAATCCACTCAAGTATTCAAGTCCAAGTTAATGACCCTGATTACTTGACTAATCTACCAAGTCCAATTTAATGACCTTGGTTGATCATTTGACGAAACAAACTGATTTAAAAACAACAATTTCAAACCATTTCTGAAAATAACAAGTATCAAGTTAAATGAACTTGTTTTTGATTTTTCAAACAATTCAAACTTCTTCAAAGTAAGCTCTCCTCATTCTTCAGTCCAGAATCTCCTGCATCTGCTTCAAACAACTTAGAATCCAACAATCAACTCTCCACTTTGGTTTGTCGGAAAATAAAGCAGAAATAAAATCTTTTTGATTTTATCAAAGTGATCTAAACTAAGAAATGAAATACAGAAAACTTAAATTGCAGAAATTAAACAAAATAAACTATTTACAAACATATTTTTGCGAGCGTGTCAGGGAATCATATCAGCTTATCAGACAAATTACAAGTACCGTTAAGCTACATTTCATACTCAGACTTAAACAATTTACCTCGATTGTCAATATACTGATCCATCTTAAATTCTCACACAAATTTCAACTTATTCAGGATACGATTTAGATGAATTAAGAACTTAGATCATTCATGTGTCCCACCTCTTGAATATACTCCCGTATCTAGAATCTCAATAATCAGTCTTACAGGTGAGAATACTATAATGATATCTGTATATAATTTAGGTATGCGAGGGCCGAGGGATCTCAGATCGATACTTCCGTATACGCAGAGAGATATCAGCTTCGACTTTTCGGTGTGTCCCCTTTAGAGGATCTTTTAGCTTACAACAGCAGCATTTATCAATTTTATTGTTTCAGCATGCTGAGGGTTTAATGCTGTGTTTCAAGCATTGCAGCAAGTATTAGCCAGGGACTAGGTCAGAACTACCGTTCAGCAGAAGTCCCGGAATAATACCCCAGACATCATAGAGTATAAAGACCTAGTATATCAGATTACGAGACCTTTCAAACGAGATTTCAGGGGTTACCTATATATCCAAATAGTGTTCCCCACGAATTCACAAGTTTGAATTTTAGGTTTATATCCCGAATAAATCTACTAAATGTGTGAAAACCTATCGACACATCATCAGTAAGATTGTTTAACTCTTTTATACTTTTCAAATCTTTAGCATACTGTAATCGTCTAGCCGATGTACTATCATTTTCCCTATATACACAAGCTCTTTTTCAAATTTTATCATGTTTTTGTATTTTTGCATTTTTTACTGTTTTTGTATTTTCTGAAAATAAACTATGTACAAACATCTACTCCCCCTAAATACCAAAACAAGTAAAAATTCGACAAACCATTGCAGATTGTTTCTCGTCTTCATCCGCAACAGTACTCTCATCAACGCCAATTATACCATCCGACACCGACAGAAGCTTCATACCATTCAGTTTTAACAAATATTTAAACCGATTTTTATCAAAAGCTTTGGTATGTAAATCAGCTTTCTGTTCGTCTGTGTGGATTTTCTCAATTCGTATCAACTTTTTCTCAAAGCAATCATGAATAAAGTGATGACGAATTTCTATGTGTTTAGTTTTAGCGTGATGTACTGGATTCTTTGTTATATTTATAGCGGCCTCATTATCAACAAAAAGAGGTGTGTTAAGAAACTGCAAACCGTAGTCGCGCATCTGTTGCTGTATCCACAAGATCTGAGAGCAACAACTGCTAGCAGAAACGTACTCCGCTTCACAAGTAGATAACGCCACAGACGTTTGTTTCTTACACTGCCATGTAACCAATCTAGGACCAAAGAACTGGCATCCTGCAGTTGTTGATTTTGAATTAACTTTGCAGCATCCGAAATCCGAATCGGAATACCCTTCAAGCGTAAAATCACCTTTCCTAGGATACCACAACCCCAATGAAGGAGTTCCTTTCAGGTAGCGCAATATCCTCTTCACAATAATCATATGTGATGCTCTCGGGTTAGACTGAAATCTTGCTGCGAGGCACGTTGGGTACATTATATCAGGACGTGAAGCAGTTAGGTACATTAAAGAACCTATCATGGATCGATAAAACGTTTCATCAGCCCTGTCTCCGGTGAGATCTGGGTGAATCCCATGATTTGTTGCAAGTGGGGTAGCAGCTGGAGTAGAACTTGACATCCCAAATTTCTCTAGAATATCATGAACGTACTTTGACTGATGAATGAAAATTCCCTCAGGAAGTTGTTCAACTTGTAAACCCAGAAAGAATTTCATCTCCCCCATTGATGACATTTCAAACTTCTGCTTCATCACTGATTCAAAATCTTTGCATAGATTTTCATTTGTTGACCCAAATATTATATCGTCCACATAAATCTGAACTATCAGAAGATGACCATCAACGACTTTAGTGAAGAGAGTGGCATCCACTTTTCCACGAATGAACTTGTTGGCTAGTAGGTGTTGAGACAAAGTCTCATACCAAGCTCTCGGGGCCTGGTGTAAACCATACAGCGCTTTGTCCAATAAGTAGACCTTATTTTTGTGGATTGGATCGGTAAAGCCCGGCGGCTGACCGACATAAACCTCCTCTTTAACCTTCCCATAAAGAAACGCCGATTTAACATCCAACTGATAAACTTTAAAGTTCTTCCAAGACGCAAATGCTAGGAAAATTCTGATAGCCTCTAGTCATGCTACAGGAGCATAGACTTCGGTAAAATCAATTCCCTCCTGTTGACTAAATCCCTGAACAACAAGTCGAGCTTTGTTCCTTACGACAACTCCTCTATCGTCCCTCTTACACTTGAACACCCACTTGGTGTTAATTTTCCTATGACCATCCGGCAAATCAACTAACTTCCACACTCCCAATTTCTCGAATTGACTAAGTTCCTCCTGCATTGCATTGACCCAAGAGTCTTCAGTAAGCGCCTCTTTGTAAGTTCTTGGCTCAACCTGCGAGATAAAACAACTTAATGAAAATTCAGTTTGCAAAGGAGCAACTTTTGTATAAAAACATGTAAGCCCTTTATCAATCTGATTTCGAGTGCGAACGCCTTTCTGCAATTCTCCTATGATCAACTCCTCTGGATGATATGAAAAAGTTCGCGGCATCACTTCACTTGGAACGTCTACATTTCCCTCCAAATTAGTAACATTCTGCTCTGCATCTTGTTCACCAACTTGGTTTGTTTGACTTGAAATCTGAATTTGCTCCCCCTCAGAATTTGAATCTGAATCACCATGATCAAATACTGGCATGTTTTCAGCTTCTAGATTATTATTCTGAGCCGACTGATTATCCTGAGCAACTTCATTCTGTTGGACATCATCATGTTCACCAGCATTACTTGGACCTGCTTCATCGTCATTTGAAGTTTCCCGTGGTCTTCTTGAATACTCAGCTGGGAACCTTAGCTGCGACTCATATTCACGCAAAATATCCAACTCATCAAAGAAATCTTCATCATCCTCTGATTCTTCTCTCATGTCAAACGAATCCCAAAGATTGTCATAATGATAACGCCATGAATCACCAGGATTCTGCGGCGGCATAGTATAACCTTGACATTCAACATTTGCAGCTTCAATAATCCGCTTCTCACTTGGAACGAAGACACGTCGCAATGGATTTGAATAACCAACAAATATACCCTCAATGCACTTCGGACCAAACTTCCTAAAAGGTTCTATAACCGTACAAGGTGACCCGAACGGTTCTAGATACTTCAAATTTGGTTTGCGATTATTTATTAGCTCAAAGCATGTTTTGTTGAACTTCTTGACAGTAAGAACCCTGTTGAGCGTATAGCATGCGGCAGAAACAGCTTCAGCCCAGAAATTAATCGGTAACTTTGAATCTGCGAGCATAGTTCTAGCCGTCTCGATTAGTGTCCGGTTTTTACGTTCTGCGACTCCATTCTGCTGCGGAGTGTACGGAGCACTAAACTCATGCAAAATACCTCTTTCATCACAAAATTCTTCCATCTTACTGTTCTTGAATTCGGTACCATTATCACTTCGAATTCTCTTGATACGCCTTTGGTACAAATTCTCAATCTTTCTGAACAGACCCATCAAACTGTCAAATGTTTCATCTTTAGTCTTCAAGAAAGAAACCCACGAAAATATGGAATAATCATCAGTAACGACCAAACAATAGGAATCTCCTGTAATACTTTTGACATTCACAGGACCAAACAAATCCATGTGAAGTCTTTCCAGTGGTCTCGAAACTGAATTGACTTGCTTTGTAGGATGTGACTTCTTCTTCTGCTTGCCTTTGATGCAGCTAATGCACTCCCCTTCCAGATGAAAACCTTTGATATTAACTCCCAATACCAAATCATTGTGCACCAAATGATTCATTTTTCTAAGATGTATATGCCCCATCTTTCGGTGCCACAATCTTGATTCTTTCTCAGTTGCTCTAGACACGAAACAATGTGCTTGACCAGTAGTTGTAGTTGCTACAGACATATCTAACACATATAAATCATTCACTCTAGGTGCCCTCATAATAATCCATTCTTCAGGGATAAAAAACCAGGTTTCAAGATCAAACATTCTTTATCAGTGAAGTGAGTAGTATACTGATTGTCACAAATCTGTGAGATACTAAGCAGATTGTTTTCCAGCTCAGTGATGTAGTTAACTCTCTCAAACGTAACAATCCCATTGGATAACGTTCCTTCACCAACAATTCTACCACCTTCATGACCAGCAAATCCCACATAACCACCATTAATGTTTCTCACATCATACAGCAACGCGGTTTTTCCTGTCATATGTCGAGATGCACCACTATCCATAATCCATCTGGATACCAGTTGTGGAAGATCCTGCACAAAACAAACTACGACTTAAACAACTTCAAGAAATATGCCGATTCATGCTTCGCGAACCAGGAAGCTCCGGCAATTCAAACTGCTTATTCGAACATGGTGTCCACCCAGGCCTCATCAGCCTTAGGTGTAACCTTGACTCTCGCAATTTGAATTTTGAAATTTTCAGCCTTCAAAGGTGGAAAATTTGCATCATAATCAACCGAAATTGATTCTTCAGCCTTTTTCACTTCAGAAGTTGAAATTTTCTTCTCTGTTTTAGGTTTCCAAATTTGTTCAGTTAATGCAACCCGTTTATAAAACTTGTCATTTTTAGTTACCATTTTCTTTACGGATTCATTTTTCACTTTGATGTTGTCATTTTTAACATTTTTCTTCTCTATCACTTTCTTCTCAACAAACATTGGTGCTTTACCCTTCACATCAACCTTCTTTTGTTGAACCTTCACAGCTTCAGTCCTAGGCTTCACATATGTACACTTTCGTGCAATATGACCAACTTGTTCACATCTAAAACAAGTACGAGTATCAGCTACTCGACTCGTGCCTTCAGACTGAGCCTGCGAAGCTCTCTTCTCAAAGAACTCTTTATTTGATTTTGAAAAAATGTCATTTTCCTCATCAGAAAGTGAACTTGAACCATTTACAAACACCTTCTTTTCAGCAAACCTTCTGTTTTGAAAACTCCTTTTCTGATAACTCTTACCACCTTGATAACCACCCGACCAATTGTTTCGATTGTTATTATAAAAACGTGGTGGAACAATAGGCTTTTTGTAATAAGCTTTATCATTCTCAAAATTCATTTGCCTTTTTGTTTGACTCAAACTGTTCACCTCTGACAACTCAACTTCAACTAACTTGAAAACATTTGTCAACTTTTTCACATTAACATTCTCAATGGGAAACTCAGAATCCGAATACAACTTATCAGATCCAGCCATCTTGTACATCACAAGACCCGGTTCATCACTTAAGTTGTTTTTGGACTTTGATTTCTGAATATATTTGTCTAAGAAACACCCATCCTCCTCAGAAGTGTCACAATCCGGTTTAAGCACTTTGTCTACCACACTTTTCACCACATCACTTTGGACACCCTCGTCATTGGAAGATGTGAACATGACATCAATGTTTTCAGGAAGTTTAACTTCACTTTCTTCCTCAATTTCCACCAAACTAGACTGTTTTTCGTGTAGTTGTCTAAAATTGGCGGTGGAACTTTGTGAAAACCTACACCCGTTCCATCAGAAAACACATCCTCGCCATCTTTGTTTTTCCCTATAGGTTTAGGAACAATATGATGCAAAACAAAGCTTGCTGATTTATAGCTGTTAAGCTTCAACTGGATTCGTTCATTCTCAATTTCAGCTTCTTGTACTTTAAGTTTCAGTTTAGCAATTTGATCCAGTTGTTCATTAATCGATTCTTCTTTTAATCTCAAAACAGCTCTTAGATGTTCATTTTCTTTAAATGTTTTGCCATTACGATCATCACTATCTTTGACAACGTTTTTCAATTTCTCAAACTTTTCAGAAATTTGACGGTTTTCAAGAATTAACTTTTCATTTTCAGATTTTATTTTCTCACATTCAGTTTTATCATTTTCAATTTGAGCCGTTAATTCTTTGATTCGTTCAGTTGAAGCTCTTACACTTTTGTCACGATCGAGAATCTGATTTTCAACATTTCTAACCTTTGTTGTCAGATTCTGAATTTTCTCATTGTTAAGATACGTGACAGTGCTACAAAAATTGCATTGTTTGGTGCAATTTTTGCAGTCAGCATTCCCATCAAACTTGTTACCTGATGCATTTGTTGACACACTTTGACTGACTGACCCTTTTGATTCAGTAACAGAATTAGGATCTACCTCAAGTGCTTTTGCAGCTAACACTTTGTCAGCCATCATTCCCAGATTCTTAGCTGTCAACTCTTGCGTAGTATCAATTAATCCTGTATCAACTTGTTTTTCTTTCTTCTCTTTCTCCTCTTTCTCCTTTCTCTCTTTCTCTTTCTCTTCTTCAATCATTTTCGACGTTGGTGTTCCCCACCACTTGTGCTGCCAATATTCATCTTCTTCTTTGTACTCCTTGATAATGGCTTCGATATCTAACGTTTTGTCATCAATCGCAATGTTGCCATATCTATCAAGATAGCACTCTCTATCTGGATCCCATCTGTTTGCTCTTCTAGCTTCCAGAAAGATACCAGAAAGTCTGATAATCTTGGTTTCAGCAACCATCTTCCGGTATTGATACTTCTGTTCTTCAGTACGATCATCTTTCCACTTAATAGGTTCATCATTACTTGCCATGAATGCGTAACCCACTGCATCTTCTTCCGGTAGAACTTCCTTACTCCAATCATACCCCTCATCATCATAAATCACAGCAAGAGCCCTTGATTTGTCTCTGTTATCTTCAACTTGCTTCAATCTAGGCGGCTCAGATTTATTCTGATGGTAGATTGCCTTTTTGTAATAATCATCTCGAAACGGATTCTCTGACTCATCAGCATACGCATTCCTGCATTCCCGTTTGAAATGACCCTTCTGCTTACACTTAAAACATGTTACTTTTGACTTGTCGAACCCCAGTTTTGTAGACGGACCACCGATCGTTTTTCTCCCTGTAATCTCCATGAAGCGTTGTGCACGTCGAACTGCACTTGCCATTGCCCAACGAATGTCGATCAGCTCCATTTCTTCAGGGTCTATCTGATCGTAGTCTTCTTTCGTCAGATTTGTATTCCCGATTTTTCCAGCCACCAATCCTTCGTAGGATTCCAAAACAGATGCCAGAAAGACCATTTGTTGCTGGCCGACTCCTCGTCAAAATTCTGTGCGTTCTTCAGATCTATCGCGATATTGCAAGAAAACTTCGCATCAGAATGATTTGCAGAAGACGTAGATCCACTGTGATAACCACTATGGCTTCCACTGCTTGAATTGCTTTGACTTTCTTTGCTTGCTGGAGAAACATTCTCAGCAGAAAATGCAGTCTTTGGAGAAGTAGCTTTCGGCATCATGCTTTTTGGATAGTATAAATCCAGATTCTGCTGATAAGATGAATTATTAACTTTAAACGTTTTCTTCAGCTCTAGCTCATGACTTTCCAATCTTTCAATCAACACATCTGGAGTCAAATCTTCTGGAGAAATAGTGTTTTTCAACATCAGCGCGTAATATCTCCAATCCACTTCGTCTGGTAATGAATCAAACAGTTTATCAACAAGTTCTTCATCAGTATACGTGATCTTGTGTCGAGCAAGCTCCAGTTTCAGATGACCGAACCTTTCAATCATTTTACACACCGATTCATTTTTAAGACAACCAAACATATCAAACTCTTTCCTAAGAAGTTTCTTTTTATTTTTTACAATCTCTTTGCTTCCAAGACACTTCTTTTCGAGTTTTTCCCATAAGTCTTTAGAATTGGAGTAATCTATAAACGAAATGATGTCTTCACGCACCGATTGAAACAATAATGCCACACATTTCTGCTCAGCCACAAAATTTTCAATCTCTTCAGCTGATCTTAATGCTTCACCATTCTTCTTTCCTTGGGCAAAACCATTCTTCATACTTTTCCAGCTAGAAAAAGCAAATGCCATCAACCAATCTTCGAACTTTGTTGCCCACCTGCTATAATCTTCTATAGCCATCAGCTTAGGAGGTTTGTTAAATGTTCCAAATGCGCTTTCGGACTCCCAAGCTTCCTTCTTTCTTTCTTTCGGTGGACTTTTGTTTGCATCGCTTGAAGAAATATCGTTGTTTCCTGAACTACCCGTGAAAGCATACATATCGCTGAAGGGATTCATGAAAATATCATCCATTTTGATCGTACTTGCAAAATCAATCAACACTTAGAAAAATTTCCGAGATTTTTAACAAATGTGACAAATAAGCGAAACTATCAATGTTGTCCAAAAAACGGACCAGATTATGTCCGTTCAAGCGAACTAGATAATGTCGTTTGAGCGAACTAGATATTGTCGTTCGAGCGAACCAGATAAGTTCGTATGAGCGAACCAGCAGATGTTCAGATAAGCGAACCTCACAAGCTGTTCGTTCGAGCGAACTAGCTAATGTACGTAACAGAGATCCAGAGAATGATCGTTCGAGCGGACCAGCTAATGTCCGTTCGAGCGATTCAGAATATGATCCTTCGAGCGGACCAGATCTTTTGTAACAGCGGACCAGAAACTTTCGATGACCGAATAAGCGGACCACAGATTTTAACCAATTTTTAGTTCGAATAACACTCTGATACTTTCAAGGATTATAATACTCTTAATTCTGATCACAATGAAATGATTTTCGTTCAATTCCGACCGTTAATCCATTCTAGATCTAAGTTTTAAATTCTGTCCGAAAAACCGATCACGTTTTTAGATGAAATTGATTGATTTTTACTATGTTTTAAAGTCCGAAACTGTTACTGATTGTTTAACAACAAGTTTCACTCAATATACTCGAACTTCAAACCATTATGTCCGATAAAACTTGTTTAAACCGAAAAATAAACGAGAAAGTGAGTAGAAATAAGATTATAAAGCCGAATCAGCTGATGTAGTATGAGCTCCTCGTCCTGATGCTCTGATACCACTTGTTGGACCGTTTCTTGACCCGAAAACGTCAATCCGAGTAACTCATTCTCACATACAAAGGCGGAATCAGAATATGTGAGATTACAACAGCTTGTTCTATCAATTTCCTTTCGTTTATTGCTTTTCTGATGAGATTTTAACAGAGTTTCAGCTCCAAGCATACACACACAACTATGAGACTCTCCTCCGCTCAAATGAACAATCTCACCTATATATATATGTTCTGGATCGCTTGAATGGCATGACAAATAAGCGAACCAGACAACTTGACATATAAGCGGACCAGAACTAGTACCCTATGAGCGAACCAGACACAAACAATGTTATAAAAGCGAAATAGACTCTAATTCACATAATATTTACACTTTTGACCCTTTGTTAACCAATCTTGACTTGTGACTTCTTGTAGACGCAGTCAACAGACATTTCATGTATCAACATACCCATTATCCTTGATTCCCAAACCTTTACGATATTTAGTGGGGGCTTCCCATTATGTATGTTACTAGACTAGGCGTATCCATAAGTGTCCTTCCCAATCCGAGGACGGTGTTAAGTATGAGTGTACGTAGGTTTTACGTACGTGCCCTTCTCAATCCGAGGACAGTAGTAAGTATGAGTGTATGTAGGTTTTACGTACGTGCCCTTCTCAGTCCGAGGACAGTAGTAAGTATGAATGTACGTAGGTTTTACGTACATGCCCTTCTCAATCCGAGGACAGTAGTAGGTAGTCTAGTAGTGTTGATAATATAAATAGTTATTCAATCCCATTCCCAACCACCGGGAATCCCATGCCTTAGTAAGGGTGTGAACTCACCTCGGTTGCTCGGTTTGACTCTCACAAATAGCTAACAATCAAGGTTGGTCAATCACGTCCTAGTATGATTACCAGTTAGTCATTTTGTGGTTTCAAATAGAGCACAAAGTTCCTACACGTATTTATCACATAACATGCATCACTTTATCGGTTTATGCCCATATAAGTTTCCCATCCATTCCCCACTCATCAACAACCATACGATAATGCACATAACACATACAACACGTTATATCATTCACAGATAACCTACCCGACATTTAGACATGCAAATTACAACTTATGTCATTTCAGCATTAATATTCAAAACCGGCTGTTTTCGGACATTTTAATAAAATAGTTAACTTATTCCAAAAATTCCCAAATTTTTACAGAATGTCTTAAACGTTCCAAATTTTATTTTGTAAAAATATCGGGGTCCATTTCATTACTAATATTTTATAAAAATTCATTTTCCGGACTGAACTCAGATTTATCTTTTTCTGACCACAGTCCTCGGAATAATTTATTTAAAATTCATCGAGAGTGAGATTTACGAAATTCCAATGAGAGAATTACAAATACGTCAGTGGTCATCTACAGTACAAGTTTCATGATCTAACTCTACACAGAACTCATGTTATGACAGAAAACAAAACGTATATTTTCAGCAGAAAAACGCAGCTCTAGCTGCTGTTACGAAATGACACTTTAAAAATAGTAAACGAAGTCCAAAAATTATGATTCCGGTGCCATTAGAACCGTATTTCATAATACATAAACCTAGACTTCAGAAATTACATTTTTCGTTAAGTTACAGTCCTGTTACAACCAACTGAAGTTGGCTATAATAACTAGACAGCTTGCTGTTTTCAGTCTTTAATCTTCTAAGACGCGTTGGATTGATTCCGTTAGCATGTTTAGTGGTCATAACAACATCAAACATCAATATTAACCAGAAAATCTCTAGGAAATCAATCAAGAATCATAACAACATAAGATCTACATGATTTACACACATAACTTCTCTTTATCCATCTTATTCATCTTATGTTCAAGACTTTATGTTATGTTCTTTAGTGTTTCTAAATTTTAACCGTTAAATCACTTATTAACCACCATAAACAAGATCAAGATGATGTTTAGAGGCACTTACTACAAGCTCAAGGCTAAGGAAGAAACAAGATGTAAATGAGGTGGATAAAAGAAATCTAGAGAGGTTCTTGCACTTCCGAAAGCACCAAGCTTCGTTGTCGGACTCCTTGCTTCTATGTATGTATGAGAAATGAGTGTATGTAAATTGGATGATGGTGAGATGGTGGGTGATGGTTTCAGCCGATTACACAAAGGAGGGAGGAAGATGGTTTGTTTGGTGTTATGTTGGAAGTGAGAGAATGAAGATCCTATGACCTTACTTATAACCCAACTTTGGTGTATTATCCAACAAACAATATGTCATTTAGATACTAGACCAAGGTGATTAAAATAATCAAAAATGTGGTGTGGGTCACCCCTTGGGGAACCGATCGGATTGGGGGGTGGTTATGGTTGGTTTGCAAAGGTATAGTTAGGATCTAGTTAGTTTAGTTAGGATTTTAATTAGATTGTTGGTGTGTAGTGTAATATAAAGGATGTTAGGGTATTCGGGGACCCTAACTAGCTCAGAAAAGTATAAACAATGTTATTGACAATATTTTTACGTTCCGGGTAAGGTCCGGTTATTCGGTTCGGTGTTGTTCCGTTAAAGTGCTTAATTAATCCGTAAAGTGTCCTACATATATGTTTTTGTAACGTTTTTAATTCTCAACACTTAGGAAATCATAACGGACTATTTAATGACTTTTCTGTACACTACTAGCATGTTAACAAATACATGTAAGCATAACACAGTAATCAGAGAGCAGTTAAATGATTCAGCTCAGTCATCAAGTACTTTAATTAACATTAATAAACTGTACGGTTACATGTAATTTGAGGATTGTCACATTCTCCCCCTGTTAAGAGAATTTCATCCTGAAATTTAGCGCGTGGTTACTGAGGAAGCTAGTTAAGTTGCGTTGTTTTCCTGATTTTCCTGGGGTGTCACATCATCCCCCCGTTGATTTGGAATTTCGTCCCGAAATTCCGCAGTAGCTTCAGCCTCAGTAGTGGTTGCGTTTTTCTTAAACAGTTGGGGATACTTGAGTTTCATTTGGTCTTCTCATTCCCAGGTATACTCTGGGCCACGACGAGCATTCCAACGAACTCGGACCAGAGGTATCCTGGTACGCTTGAGGATTTTAACATCTCGATTCGTAATCTCTACTGGTTCCTCGACGAATCGCAGCTGGTCGTCGATTGTGAGTTCCTTGAGAGGAACTATGAGGGTCTCATCTGACAGACACTTCTTCAGATTCGACACATGGAAAACATTGTGAACTCCGCTGAGTTCTTCAGGTAGATTCAACCTGTAGGCGACTTTGCCAATTTTCTCGGTGACTTCGAATGGTCCGACATAACGCGGATTGAGTTTGCCTCGTTTGCCAAAACGAACTACGCCTTTCCAAGGTGAGACTTTGAGTAGCACTCGATCCCCAACCTGGAACTCGAGTGGTTTTCTTCCCTTATCAGCATAGCTTTTCTGACGGTCACGAGCTGCCGCCATTCGTTGTCGTATCTCAGCAATTCTCTCGGTGGTTTCTACTACAAGTTCTAGGCCAGTGATTTGGCTGTCACCAACTTCTGCCCAACAGAGAGGCGATCGACATTTGCGTCCGTACAATGCCTCGAACGGAGCGGCTTGGATGCTGGTGTGGTAGCTGTTGTTATATGAAAACTCCACTAACGGGAGATGCTTTTCCCAGCCATTACCAAAGTCGATTACGCATGCCCTAAGCATGTCTTCAAGAGTTTGGATGGTGCGTTCAGATTGCCCATCCGTCTGTGGGTGATAAGCGGTGCTCATATCTAAACGTGAGCCAAAAGACTTGTGCATAGCTTGCCACAGTTCAGAAGTAAAACGCGCGTCACGATCAGATATGATAGAGGTTGGCACTCCGTGCCTTGACACTACTTCTTTTAGGTAGATGTCTGCAAGAGTAGAAAACTTATCCGTTTCTTTGATAGCCAGAAAATGTGCCGACTTGGTCAGTCGATCTACGATCACCCAAATGGTATCGTTTCCGCGTTGAGATCTAGGCAGGCCAGTAATGAAATCAATGGAAATTTTCTCCCATTTCCATTTCGGGGTCTCTGGTTGTTGGAGTAGGCCTGATGGTTTCTGGTATTCGACCTTGACCCTAGCGCAAGTCAAACATTTACTGACGTAGGTTGCTACGCTGGCTTTCATACCGGGCCACCAATACGTAGTCTTGAGTTCGTGGTACATTTTATCTGAACCCGGATGTACCGAATAATAAGACTTGTGTGCCTCATCCATCACAAGCTCACGTAAGTTTCCATAAAATGGAACCCAGATGCGTACGTTTACATAGTAGGCGCCGTTTTCCTTTTGTTCTAGCCGTTGTCTCGATCCTCGTAAGGACTCAGCTCTGATGTTCTCTACTTTCAATGCTTCAACCTGAGCATCGCGAATTTGAGCGGGGAGGTTGGATTGGATGGTAAGTTGTAAAGCACGTACACGCTTAGGTATAGTATCCTTTCGACTGAGGGCGTCGGCCACAACATTGGCTTTGCCCGGATGGTACTTGATCGCGCATTCGTAATCATTCAAGAGCTCAACCCATCGGCGTTGACGCATGTTTAACTCCTTTTGCTTGAAGATATGCTCGAGACTCCTGTGATCGGTGTAAATGGTGCACTTGGTACCGTACAGGTAATGTCTCCATATCTTAAGCGTGAAAACAACTGCTCCCAGCTCCAAGTCGTGCGTAGTGTAGTTCCTTTCATGAACTTTAAGCTGGCGTGATGCGTAGGAAATGACCTTATCACGTTGCATCAACACGCAACCAAGTCCTTGGATGGAAGTGTCGCAATAAACCACAAAATCATCTGTGCCTTCTGGCAATGAGAGGATAGGCGCGCTACAAAATCTATCTTTTAAGTGCTGAAATGCGGATTCCTGTGCATTACCCCAACGATAGGTGACACCCTTCTGAGTCAGTGAAGTGAGAGGTTGCGCAATCCTAGAGAAATCCTTGATAAACCTTCGGTAGTATCCTGCCAAGCCCAAGAATTGGCGGATTTCTGTTGGTGTACGGGGTGCAGGCCAGTTCTTGATCGAGTCAACCTTGGATGGATCTACATGAATTCCATCCTTGTTTACCACATGGCCTAGAAAGTGGACTTCGCAAAGCCAGAAGTCACATTTCAAAAACTTGGCATACAACTGCTCTTTTCGAATAAGTTCCAGAATAAGCCTCAGATGTTGCTCGTGTTCCTCCTGACTCTTAGAATAGATCAGGATGTCGTCGATGAAGACAATAACGAATTTATCTAGGTAAGGCTTGCATACTCAGTTCATGAGATCCATGAAGACCGCTGGTGTATTCGTCAACCCGAAAGGCATGACCAGAAACTCGTAATGGCCGTAGCGAGTCCTGTATGCTGTTTTGGAGACGTCATCCTCTCGGACTCTCAGCTGATGGTATCCCGATCTCAAATCAATCTTAGAGTAATAGCTCGACCCTTGCAACTGGTCGAACAAGTCGTCAATACGTGGAAGAGGATAACGATTCTTCACGGTCACCTTGTTGAGTTCGCGGTAGTCAATACACATTCTGAAGGTACCGTCTTTCTTCTTCACGAATAACACTGGAGCTCCCCAAGGTGAAGAGCTAGGACGAATAAAACCTTTTTCCAAAAGTTCTTGTAATTGCTTGGACAGTTCTTCCAGTTCGGTTGGGGCTAAGCGATAAGGTGCTCAAGCTATGGGCACTGCTCAAGGAGCTAGCTCGATTTGAAACTCAACTTGACGATGAGGCGGAAGACCAGGTAATTCCTCAGGAAATACCTCAGGAAAATCGCGCACAATAGGAATGTCTTCAATTCTCTTCTCTTCCGTCGATGTATCAGAAACGAGGGCTAGGATAGCAGTGTGGCCCTTTCGCAAACACTTCTGGGCCTTAAGGAAAGAGATAATGCCTACGACAGCACCACTCTTGTCGCCATGAATCACGAGGGGTTCTTCACCAGAACGAGGAATGCGGACGATTTTCTCCTTGCAAACAATCTCCGCTTGATGGTGAGATAGCAAATCCATCCCAATAACGACGTCGAAACTACCCAGTGGGATAGGAATAAGATCGATAGAGAAGGTCTGACCAGCTAAGACGAGGTTACAACCTTTGATTACGTGCGTGGCCTCGAGACTTTTACCGTTTGCTAGCTCTACTGTGTGTTTGGGGATCAAAAGTGTTGGAGTGCGCTTAAGCATTTGACTAACTTTTACGGACACATAACTAGTATCGGCACCCGAATCGGATAAAACAGTAACATAAAAGTCGTCGAGAAGGAACTTACCCATCACTACGTTAGGATCATTCCTTGCGTCACCCTGATCAATCACGAGTACTCGACCCCTGGCACCGTTGCCATCATTGTTTCCTCCATGGTTGCCCCCATTATTGTTCCCGTTTCCTTGGTTGTGATTCTGATTCTGATTCTGATTTAACTGTGGGCAGTGTCTCTTGAAGTGATCTTCAGCACCACACTGAAAGCATCCCTTGTTGCCCTGTTGCTGTTGCTGATTCTGCGGTGCTTGCTGTTGCTGCTGATGATTCTAATTCGTAGGCCGTGGGCTCCTGCAATCCTTGGCTTCATGACCCATCTTGAGACACCTCTGACAGCGTCCCTTGTTGCACTGACCACTGTGGTGTCTGTTGCATTTGTTGCACTTTGGGTGGTTTCCTCGATATCCACCCTGCCCTTGACTACCAGAAGAGTGCTGACCAGGGCTCCTATGGTCCTCAGTCCTTCGTTGTTGAGACTGAGACTGAAAAAAGTAGAGCCTTTGCCCGAATTTCCATCCCATTTTCGCTTGTGATCATTGGGGGTATCAGTAGTAGCAGTACCAATACGCTTGGGTAATTTGTTTTGTTCCACTGTCTGGTCGGTGAGACGGTGAGCCAACTTGATGATTTGTTGAATGGTACCCAGGTTAGCCGAAGTCACGTGACTCTGAATCTCGGGTACAAGGCCCTTGAGGTAAAGCTCAATACGTTTGATGGGAGGGTCCACCATAGTAGGGCACAGGATGGCCAGTTCATTCGACCTCTTAGTATACGCCTCAATCTCAGACCCCGTCATCTTCAGATTGAAAAATTCCACCTCTAGTTTGTGGATGTCATCACGACTGCAGTACTCTTCCTTGATCAGTTCCTTGAAGTCATTCCATGGGGTGGCATTAGCAGCAACCAACCCCAGCAGTTAAACCTGAGCGTTCCACCACGTGAGCGCTACCCCTTCAAGAGTACCAGTAGCATACTTCACCCTACGATCCTCAGGGCATTCACACATTTCGAAGACCGACTCGAGCTTCTCGAACCAGTGGAGGAGTCCGACGGCCCCTTCAGTGCCACTGAAGGTACTAGGACGGCAGTCCATAAAAGTCTTGAACGTGCAAACAGGCGGCAGGGTAAGCTGGCCTCCTGCTTGAGCGGCTGCAAGTGCCGCAGTAACTTGTTCTTTGATCAAAGCCGCCAGCTGGGCTTGTGTGAGGCTGATTCGTCCACTCATGATCTTCACCATACGGAGAACACAAGTGAGAAGTGCGTCGTATCATTACGCAAGGGTGGAATGACAAAAGAGAGTGATCACACAAAGTTTTCAAGCAGTAGATACTATGTTATCTAAGCATATCATAAGCAATGTTCTATATAACTAACAAGTAGGTAATAAAAACATGAATCGTATCACCTATAGTGTCGAGTCTTGCACGTGGAGCGAAGCGTCGTTGTGGATCGTTAAGCACTGTACAGGTTATAGTCTGGTTTTAATAAAAACTTTTTCCCTTATTAAAACCAAGTTCTCTATAACCAATGGCTCTGATACCAATCTGTCACACCCCCAAAATCCACACGCGGAGTATCACCGCTTGGAGGCGTGACATGACCAGGATCGAGCCACCAATCATATTGAACAACGTATTTTAGTAAATAAATCCAATCACAATACAATTGGTGACCAAAAGGAAGTTAACCAAGTTCAATTTAAACAGCGGAAGCATAAGACGTTAAACCAAAACATAAGTTTTGTAGTTCCTAAGTTTAAAGACCCCAAACATAAGTTTCATAAGTTCATAACGTTTATTTAGTAAGTACGGGACATATTAGTTCGCATTCCACAACGACCACCTCCATGCGCAAGCTCCATAGCATCTAACAACCTGCAAGGCATGTAACAACGAGTCAACAACAAAGTTGAGCGAGTTCACAGTTGGTTGTTCAGTTAATGAGTTCGTATCAGAAATCGTAAGTTCGTTTCATAACCATGTATTACCCATTATCCTTGATTCCCAAACCTTTACGATATTTAGTGGGGGCTTCCCATTATGTATGTTACTAGACTAGGCGTATCCATAAGTGTCCTTCCCAATCTGAGGACGGTGTTAAGTATGAGTGTACGTAGGTTTTATATACGTGCCCTTCTCAATCCGAGGACAGTAGTAAGTATGAGTGTACGTAGGTTTTACGTACGTGCCCTTCTCAGTCCGAGGACAGTAGTAAGTATGAATGTATGTAGGTTTTACGTACGTGCCCTTCTCAATCAGAGGACAGTAGTAGGTAGTCTAGTAGTGTTGATAATATAAATAGTTATTCAATCCCATTCCCAACCACCGGGAATCCCATGCCTTAGTAAGGGTGTGAACTCACCTTGGTTGCTCTGTTTGACTCTCACAAATAGCTAACAATCAAGGTTGGTCAATCACGTCCTAGTATGATTACCAGTTAGTCATTTTGTGGTTTCAAATAGAGCACAAAGTTCCTACACGTATCTATCACATAACATGCATCACTTTATCGGTTTATGCCCATATAAGTTTCCCATCCATTCCCCACTCATCAACAACCATACGATAATGCACATAACACATACAACACGTTATATCATTCACAGATAACCTACCCGACATTTAGACATGCAAATTACAACTTATGTCATTTCAGCATTAATATTCAAAACCGGTTGTTTTCGGACATTTTAATAAAATAGTTAACTTATTTCAAAAATTCCCAAATTTTTACAGAATGTCTTAAACGTTCCAAATTTTATTGACTAAAAATATCGGGGTCCAGTTCATTACTAATATTTTATAAAAATTCATTTTCCGGACTGAACTCAGATTTATATTTTTCTGACCACAGTCCACGGAATAATTTATTTAAAATTCATTGAGAGTTCGATTTACAAAATTCCAGTGCGAGAATTACAAATACATCAGTGGTCATCTACAGTACAAGTTTCATGATGTAACTCTACACAGAACTCAAGTTATGACAGAAAACAAAACGCATATTTTCAGCAGAAAAACGCAGCTCTAGCTGCTGTTACGAAATGACACTTTAAAAATAGTAAACGAAGTCCAAAAATTATGATTCCGGTGCCATTAGAACCGTATTTCATAATATATAAACCTAGACTTCAGAAATTACATTTTTCGTTAAGTTACAGTCATGTTACAGCCAACTGAAGTTGGCTGTAATCACTAGACAGCTTGCTGTTTTCAGTCTTTAATCTTCTAAGACGCGTTTGATTGATTCCGTTAGCATGTTTAGTGATCATAACAACATCAAACATCAATATTAACCAACAAATCACCAAGAAATCAATCAAGAATCATAACAACACAAGATCTACATGATTTACACACATAACTTCTCTTTATCCATCTTATTCATCTTTTGTTCAAGACTTTATGTTATGTTCTTTAGTGTTTCTAAATTTTAACCGTTAAATCACTTATTAACCACCATAAACAAGATCAAGATGATGTTTAGAGGCACTTACTACTAGCTCAAGGCTAGGGAAGAAACAAGATGTAAATGAGGTGGATTAAAGAAATCTAGAGAGGTCCTTGCACTTCCTAAAGCACCAAGCTTTGTTGTTGGACTCCTTGCTTCTATGTATGTATGAGAAATGAGTGTATGGAAATTGGATGATGGTGAGATGGTGGGTGATGGTTTCAGCCGATTACACAAAGGAGGGAGGAAGATGGTTTGTTTGGTGTTATGTTGGAAGTGAGAGAATGAAGATCCTATGAGCTTACTTATAACCCAAATTTGGTGTATTATCCAACAAACAATATGTCATTTAGATACTAGACCAAGGTGATTAAAATAATCAAAAATGTGGTGTGGGTCACCCCTTGGGGAACCGATCGGATGGGGGGGGGGGGGTTATGGTTGGTTTGCAAAGGTATAGTTAGGATCTAGTTAGTTTAGTTAGGATTTTAATTAGATTGTTGGTGTGTAGTGTAATATAAAGGGTGTTAGGGTATTCGGGGACCCTAACTAGCTCAGAAAAGTATAAACAATGTTATTGACAATATTTTTACGTTTCGGGTAAGGTCCGGTTATTCGGTTCGGTGTTGTTCCGTTAAAGTGCTTAATTAATCCGTAAAGTGTCCTACATATATGTTTTTGTAACGTTTTTAATTCTCAACACTTAGGAAATCATAACGGACTATTTAATGACTTTTCTGTACACTACTAGCATGTTAACAAATACATGTAAGCATAACACAGTAATCAGAGAGCAGTTAAAATATTTCAGCTCAGTCATCAAGTACTTTAATTAACATTAATAAATTGTACGGTTACATGTAATTTGAGGGTTGTTACACTTGTGGCTAGGAATGATTTATAGGATGATAAAGAACAAAAGAAGATGATGATCTTGATGGTATAAGACTCTTGAATGGATGAAAAAAAAAACTTCCATTAGCTTGTAAATGCTTTAGATCCTCCTATGTTCCATTAATCTTCATGTTGATCATCAATGAAGTGATAAAATAAAATGGATTTTTGGATGGTGTTCTTGGTAAAAAGATGAAGATGATAGTGTTCTTATGTGTGTGAAAGATAAGGTGTAAAAGTATGATGAATGATCTAGTTACTTAGTTAGTAAGTTGTTAATTAATCACCAACATCATCCACTTGCACAAATGGAGTAAATATCTAGATATTTGCAAGTTGTTAATGAGTGTGGGACCCACATAACAAAAAAAATCATTAATATGAGGGGGGGTCATGCTTGGTGATTTGTTTCTAATTATTTCAAGTGTTAGAATTTGTAGACAAATGTTAGGAAGTTTAGGTGTTCAAGGATTTCAATTGATTTAAGATGTTTAGATGTTATAACTAGCCTTAAAATGACCAAAATAATGTTAGATGGTTACTAAAAAAAGATTAGATATCGTTTGGATAATCTTTTCGCGTTGTTTCCGTTAGTCGTTATTCGAACGCTAAGCTTGTGTAAGTTGTGCGAATTGATGTGATTATGGTTCGGATGATACCCGAAGGTATCCTCATATGAATTCTATGTTAAACACGACTTTTACATGTTGCAAAAATATTAAATTGCTGAATTCTGCAGAATTTTTGCGGAAAAGTGTTGAAATCGTCGCTTTTAGTGCTTTTCGGCAGTTTTTAGTGTTATCGGACATCGGGAAAGTATTAGACGAAACCCTTGCATTCCTAGCTAGGGTTTAATGTATATTTTATGTTAGAATTTTGTCTGAGTCCTAAAGATATCATTAAGATGGTTTCTGCGGATCCTGCGTTTTCGTCAGAATACTAGTTCGCTAAGTGCTTTTCTAGTTGTTTTGATGCATTGTTTATACTGTTTCAAATGTAATCAATAAAAATGAATCATGTGCATCAAAAATAAGTATTCCGTAAGTATTCTAAGTGTATGTCATGAAATATGCATTTCGGATGTTTAAAACGCATAACTATATAGCTGAAAATGAGTAATTTAACTACATGAAAGCTACCGGAAAGTCGCAGTTGTCACATAAGAGGCTTAGGCAAACATGGCCTTCGATTGTCAAGAACTCTTACGATCAATCTTGGATCCCGAGACTACTACACACACTCTATGATGGATGATGGATGATGATGGTGGATGTGTTATGATGGTGGTGGAGGGTGGGTGTAGTGTGAGAGAGGTGGTTTGCCAAGGGGTGGTTTGCAAATGAGCCAAGCATCCCTATTTATAGCCTGAACAGTAGCTCGGGCACGGCCCCGTGTCCATCCTCCTTCTCTTTCTTCATTAATTGCAGTTTGTCTTCATTATTTGACCACGCCCCCGTGTTCGCTGGGCACGACCCCGTTTACAGAAGCGTATCTGTACTATCAAGATTTCCTCTGATTCTGCGAATCTTAGAGTTTACCACGGCCCCGTGTCCGCTGGGCACGCCCCCGTGGTGGGTGATAGAAGCTTCTACAGCTTTGTATTTTCTGCAGACATTTGGGCACGCCCCCGTGCTCACCGAGCACGGGGCGTGTTCAGCCTTCTGTTTTCTTGTTTTGCTTGGGAAGATGCTATCGGGGGGTCGGGCATCCTTTTCTTGTATTTTTGTTAGATTTGGCTGCCTTTTTGCTTCTTTTGTTCATTTGAGCTCATTTAATCCTGAAAATACAAAAGGAAGACAAAAACACACTTTTTCCAACATTAGTACTAAAAAAGGGTTAGTTTTATGCCTCACTTGATGAAATTTATATGTTGCATTTTGCACACATCAAATACCCCCACACTTGAATCTTTGCTTGTCCTCAAGCAAAACTCTTTATGATGTGGCTTAACACTCCCAAATGGAATGGGTAGAAGAGAAGGTTTTTGGGCTTGTCATAGAGTGTCGGGATTTCCAAGATTTTTTATGAAGTTTTATTTTTATTTATTTACAATATTATTCGTCATGATTTATTTAAAACATTACATAAAATAAATTACTTATTAGGGCATAACATGCCTTTTTAAAATTCCATTTATATACAAGTTCACATACCTCACGGGGGATCACTCAACACTCGGCCGAAGATGTATTTTTGTGAAACACTCGAGAGCGGCATGGAACTTACTTCTACCATAAGCTTGCCAAGCAATCAATCATCCTTCTTTTTAACTATAAACCTTTGTAAATATCAAGAGGACTTTTGGGGGTGAAGGGTTAGGCTTGGGTTAAAGGTAGGTGGTTGGGTTAGTGGTTAGTAGAAAAAGAGCGAAAAAGGAGTAAAAAGCGTCAGTTTTTTGCAAAACATATTGTTTTTGTGACTTTTTATTCCAATGAAGTATTATTCAAACAAGCTTTCTTTTTTTTTTGTGAGCTTTGTTTGTTTATTGCAAACTTCATTTTTTTTTCTTCTTTATCATATTTTTTTTTAACATAAGAAAGTCACACAAAAACCGAGCATTGTTACTAAAATAAAGGGTTTAAAATGAAAAAGGGTTTTGGTGGGTGAAATGGGTGTTTGTTTTGGGTTAAGAAATGAAAAGGTTTAGGCTCAAAGGGGTTAACTAGGGGGATTTTGGGTAGGTGGTAAAAAAAAGAAAAATAATGGTGTAGAAATAAAAAGGGTTAGTCCTAATGCCTCTATCATTCACTTACTCGGGTTTAAGTTAGTAAGGATCGGGAATGTATCGTCGTGGCAAGTTCTAGAGTCGTAAGAACCAAGCGGTTATTCACACAAGAAACGAAAAATGAGCATTTAGTTTAAAGATGTGTATTTTTATGCTCAATAAAGGCTCAAAACTCACTTTTTGTGGGAATGAGTTTTTATGTGATCAAGTATATATAATCAAATTTTAACAAGGTTTGTCATGCCATTTCATAATTTTCTTATGTTGGTTCTTTTTATCATGACGCTATCGGTTGTAAATTTGTAAAAATATCACATTTTTAGAACTTTGAAATTCCCAATTTAAACCTAGACAAGTAAGAAAAATGAAAGATTTTTGAAAAAAATTGGGGTGTTTAGCGGTTCCAATAGAGTTTTGTGTAAGGCTTGTATTTAGGACTTACAAAATTCAAGGTTTTAGCATCCCCCCACACTTAAATTACACATTGTCCTCAATGTGTCCCAAAAATAAGTTTTTAGGTTGATTGGACGTTTAAAAAGGTTTGAAAAAGCAAAATTTTATGTTACTGGGCGTCTGGACTGTGACAACCCGAGTTTTCAAGGTCTCTATCCGATCTTATTTGTATTTATTTGCTAAAGTGTGCTTATTAATGATTTAAGGTGCAATATAAGTGTATATGATATCATGTATATATAATGTGTGATTATGTAATCATTTGAAACATGGAACTTATCTAACACCACTAGCCGAAAACACTCTCATTCAATGAAAACACATCCCACGAAATCACTAAGGTGATTTCGTCCACTAAAGGGCCAACGAAAACAGCATATGGGCTTCGGCCCAGTGGCATTCGAATATAGGATGTGTTTTAGTCATTCCTTACAATCGCTAACTTACTAATGTAACACCTGTGCCTTCACGGCCATCAAACAAATACCGAACCAATGAAATATTATATTTCATACTTGGGATTTGTAAAAATATGTGTATCATTTGCACATATCAATTCTTGTTCAATTTCAAACTCTAAATCGCTTTCTGGAAGGTTATACGCGCACCGATGCGTAAATATAACCAGTTTAATGCAACAAACACTCCGGAATAGTGACATAGGCTTAACATACCTTAAATAACCTTTACATAACTTAGAAATAAGTTTTGAAGGCTTTGGTATGGCAAAAACAAGCTAATTCGCTTACAGGGACTAAACTTGACAAACTGCGAAAGTATGCCAATTTGAACTGTAATAGACTTTCCGGAACATAACCATAAGTTAAACACACCTTAAATATCCTTTACATAGCTTAGAAATAGGCTTTGAGGGGTTCGGTGTGCTAAAATAAACTTTTGGGTCATTCAGGGACTAAAAGTGTCAAAAAGTGCACAAGTTTGCATTTTCGCGCATAACTTACGTTCTGAATACATCCGGACATCCAAAAATTTATGTAAGCATGACTATATTATATTTTAGTGTTCGCCTTAAGAAAAATCCATGTGTCGCGTCATTTGGATCGTTTTTCGCGCTTATGCGCATTCCGTCGTAATTAAGCGAACATCGCGTTCGTACGGCCAAACGAACCAACCTCCGGCATATTTTTGAGCATGTTTTGAGTTCCCTATACTTTAACTTCATTTTAGAGCCTTGAAATGAGGTTAACGGGGTTCAAACGCATCGAAAAAGGCCTTAAAACACCACAGGGACCAAAACTGTCGATTTTGAAACTTTTCTGAAGCTGGTGCATGGTGGCGTGGCGCGACTGCATAGGGCCTTTACCGTCGCGCTACGCGACTGCCTATGCTGGACAGAAAACATGCAGAAACTTCAGTTTTTCGTTTTCGGGACCAGATTCGACGTATTAACAGCTGTTAACAGCTGTTCTCCACTCCTTAATCCCTTGCCACATGTTGATACCCTATGGTGAGTGGCCAACTTAGTCACCATAACATCTCGACAAGTGTACGGGTGAGATCTAGGCACGGTTTCCATGAAGCGATCTTAACGGTTCGGGTATTCCTATAAATACCCCAACACCCCCATTGCTAAACTTACAAGAAACTTGATTTGAGAAACTCTAAGTTGAAACATTTGTTTCATACCTGAGATTTTTGAATCGAGTTTAGCATTCGGGGACCCTTCGTAAGTATTCTTTCGTTCTTTTCCTTATTTTACTGCTTTTCGAGTCAGAAAGTCAAACTTTGTTTGACTTTCAGCGTTGACCAGTAATGGTCAATGCGAAGTTCGTTTGAACTTCGCAACGTGAGTGTAATCACGTTGGTCATAGTCCCTTGGGACTATGCCCACTGATTACCACGTTGTCTAGGGTCGTAGGGTAGGCGATCTAATAAATCGCCTATACCTTCGAGCCCGACCCAGTTTGGTCGATCATTAGGATCCGACCAAATACATTAGGTGACCCTAGTATAGGGCATAACCTTCCGAGGTTATACCCTATGGTCACATCGTTTAAGTAGTTGTATGATAGGTAGTTTATATGCCTTAGGTAAATTACCAGAATACCCTTTTCATGTATAATTGGTAATTAAGCATATGTAACCTAAACTTTTGTCACATAACTGATTATGTAACATGTTTAGGCATATAACACTTGTCATAGGACTAGTTAGACGGTCCGAACGCGTTTCACGCGCACGACGCTTTAAAGTAGCATAAGTTACCTTAATGAGTCGCGATGGGTCGAAAGCACTTAGGTTAGTCTCATTGTAGTATGTAGGCCTTGTTAAACCATATCATATGAGTTCCAATACTCATTTGGTTTTCCAAGCCTCATCCTATCCGATCTCCCGATTTAAGTCTGGTTTATTTATATAGTTTAGATTTGCCGACTGATTCCGTGCTCCCTCAAGCTTTGTTTGGTTGTTGTTCAAGACCTCCAAGCATTCTCAGGCGAGTACATTATTCCCCTCTTTTACTGTTTTCCAAATGTTTTGGGGTGATTCATATGTACTAAATGTTTTATCAATAGTTTCAAGAACAATTACAATGTGGTTTCAAGAACAATAACAATTATTTCAAGAACGCTAACAATGATTTCAAGAACGAATACAATGATTTCAAAAACTAATTACAAATTTCAATAAAGTGAACGAACTTGTTGGTTGTAGTTACATAACCAATGACATTCATTAGCAATGATCAAGCCGACCAGTATTAGGTTATGGTACCATAGGATCTGACAAATCCCGTTATTTACTGCACCCATTGTTATGTGTGGGTGTTGTGGGTAGCGACTGAATCTGTAATTATTAACTTATCCTTTGGTAAGGGTTTGTTAAGAACGAGAGCGAGATGGAGCGAGGAACGCGTCAAGAAGGTTTGAATGTTATTAGAGAATCGACCATAAAGTATTTTCACAATTAAAACAAGAACGACTAGAACGATTTTACAAAATGGGTTAACGATTGGGTAAACATTGGGACATGATTTACATTTGATCATGCATTTACACGAAACATAGTATTGGTTTAAACCAAGTTTTACTTCAATACTTTGTTTTGCGCGTTTCACCTATGGTTTAGTTGATGCATTTCACTAGCCATACATATCATTTTGGTTATACATTACATGGTTTACATTGATTGGTTTGGTTTGAGTAAATGATTAAGTAACGATGCGGGTGTAATATGATACAAGCATGGTGGATACGCCGCTGGTACTTCCTATATATAAGTGTTTGTATGGTATTACATGTCGTAGCGTTATTTGAATCATTTCAGTTTGATACATATAACATTTTATACAAATAACATACTTTTCACAAGACATTGTTTTACAAAACAATTTATCTTTTACAAACTCATTTAACTTGGTTATTCATTTAACCATGCATTATTTTCTTATTTATACATATCATCTGAACTTATTGTTTTTCAAATGATTTACAAAGACAAAGCAAATTACAAGGTTCATGACTAAACATTTTCTTAAAACAGAAGTCATGAATCTTATTTTCACAAAACCTATGTATCTCGCCAGCATTTCTTTGCTGACCTCGTTTTCGCATATGTTTCAGGTATTGTTGAATGATATCGATTGATAAGATGCATGCTCACATAGGACTAGACAAGGCCTTAGTGACTCAATAACAATGATAGACTATGTTTAATTTGTGTATTTAGATTTCCAGACGATGTAATTATTCAATGTTTAATAAAACGAAACACTTTTGATATCCATGGTTATGAAACATTAATTCTGTTGCAACACGCCCCGATGTTTCCGCCGCGATTTGTTGTTTTACGCGGTCAGGGTGTGACAGAAAGATGGTATCAGAGCCAATGGTTATAGGGAATTAGGTTATTAGTAATTAGTAATGCTTTGACCTAGTCTATAACCTTCTTAGGACCCTAACGCGAGTTTACTTGCGTTTAGTCATAAAACAATACCGTCACCTATCCTTAGGTGACGACCACAACAAGAACATAAATTTCAAAACCGCTTTGAAAACTAATCATCTGTTCTAGGATGATTAATTTCTAGGTTTTGAACCCTCTATTGTAAGGTTTTGAACCCTCTGTTATATGGTTTTAAACCCCTTTGAATTTTCAAAATCTCGTCAAGGTTTTGGGTTTTAAATAATGTGAACACGTGCAAACTGGAAGGGTGAATGCCTGTATTCTGGGTTTTCTGTCTAGGCAAGCACTTCGTATACATCTCATCAGACGCGAGACCAGTTGTGCTTACCTGGGAATTCTTGGGATGAGTGTTCACTTATAGGCGAGCATGTCTTCGCGATACATTATTTTTAACCTATTTACTTTGACTAATCACCAAGGTTGTTTGTTGCTTTGTAGTAACAAACAAATGACCACTATCCTTGCTTTCATCAGATTTGTTTCATCTCATTCTTTTCGTCTAAATTCTCTCACTCGTTTCCTTTCATGTTTCCTCTTTTAGACAATGCCTCCTCGACACGAAAGCCAGATAGAGACTGCCGAGCTGGCAGAAATCATTGCGCAGCAAATGGCTGCTCAATTCCCAAACCTCTTTGCTCAATGGAACCAAGCCAACAACAACAACAATGTGCTATGCAAATACAAGGATTTCAACCAGGCTAAACCACTTAAGTTTAGTGGTTCTGAAGGAGCGACTGGGCTTCTTCAGTGGTTCGAAAGCATTGAGAATACTTTTCGCCACGTGCAGTGCCCGGATAATCGCAAGGTCGAGTTCTCCTCGAGCGTGTTTCAGAAGAGGGCTCTTACATGGTGGAATGGGGTAATGAGAGACCGAGGTGCGGAAGTTGCTCTCGCACAGACATGGGCTGAACTTAGGGCTCTGATGATGAGGGAATTCTGTCCTCGTCATGAGCAGCGAGCTTTGGAGAAGGAATTTGATGAGTTGAAGCAAGATAGTGGTGAGCACAGGGCGTATACTGATAGGTTTGAGGAGCTGAGTCTGCTTTGCCCGACAATGGTTACCCCACTTGACATAGCTATCGAAAGGTACATCGACGGCCTACCTGACTCGGTACAAGACATCCTTACTAGTAGTAACCCTGCCACACTCCGTCAGGCGATCGAGTTATCAGCGACATTGACTGAGTCGCAGATTCGGAAGAACAAGTTACACAGGAAGGGTGACAAGGGCAAGAAACAGTCAGCTGACAAGGAGGATAGCAAGAAAGGCCAAAACAAGAAGGGTAAGGAAGGTGAGACGTCAAAGAAATCAAAGAAGCGAAAGGGTGCCCAAAATTTTGCTGTTACAGCACAGACTGCTCAGAACCCGCGGAACCAACCAGCTCAGCCACCTGCAAAGAAAGCATATGCCGGTACCGCACCTTATTGTGCACGCTGCAACGGTCATCACGCAGTACAACAAGCTTGCTGGCAATGCACGACGTGTGGTAAACTTGGGCATTTGGCCAAGATTTGTCGTTTGGGACAAAATCAGGCTGCTCAGGTTCAAGCTCCGGTTCAAGGGAATGCTGCGAGATTTCCACTGGGTTCATGTTTCAACTGCGGAGAGATTGGTCACTTCCGCCACAACTGCCCAAGACTGGTGAATGCAAATGCTAACGCAAACCCAAATGCGAACGCCAACGTCAATGTGAATCCAGCACATGGTTGAGTGTTTAACATCAATGAGGCTGGCTATCAACGATGCAACGATGAACGATTATCATTTTGTATTTCCTCTGGTTGTTATCTTGTAACATTTAAAGACAATGCAGTTGTTATATAAATAAAATTTGTGGTTTTATTTTTAACTAATGCAATTGTATGAATGTTTGATCCAACCGTATGATGTCAACACAAAGACAAAACTACTCGTGTGGTTCTGTCATTTTTACGATCACTTGTGATCTCCCTAAGAACCTCAAACACTGGTTTCTTTTAAATCTAAAGTATTTTATCGTCTTGCACCGTTCGAGATGCAAGAATTATCAAAACAGCTTCAAGAGTTGTCTGATAAAGGATTCATCCGTCCGAACTTTTCACCTTGGAGAAACTCCTGTTCTCCTTGTGAAAAGAAAAATGGATCTTTTCGAATGTATATCGATTAACGTAAGCCTAGTAAGCTTACCATCAAGAATCGATATCCCCCTACCTTAAATCAACGATTTCTCCGATCAACTGCATAGCGTTCATGCTTTTCCAAGATCGATTTGCGTTTTGGGTATCATCAACTTTGTATTCTCGAAGAAGATATTCCCAAAACGGTTTTCTACATGAAGTATGGCCATTACGAGTTTACAGTCATGCCTTTTAGGTTGACAAATACTCCAGCCATCTTCAAGGACTTAATAAATAGAGTCTGCAAGCCTTATTTGGATCAGATCGTCATTGTTATTATTGATGACATCTTGATCTATTCATGTCCTGAGCCGATCACGATCAACACCTTCGTTGACATCGGAGCCCTGATTGAATTCCTTGTACACTTTAAAATGTACAAAACAACTCAATTAGGACAAACCGAATTCCTTTTAAGATCTTCCTATCTTCATAGTTAGATTCTTGAAAATATTTAAAGTGCCAAAGGAAATCCACGGATTGGGTTTCTGGTATGCTTTAAATACCCGTGTCCAAAGATAACAAATTAAAGGTCAAATTGAACGATTATGCGATTGAACGAGTATGCAATTATGTGACTATGTGTTTATTCATCTTATGTTTTCTTTTATGCGTTTTTGTGTTTTTTAATACTCTGGATATTCGTTATCCAAATCCTCGCAGAATCTTTCATATCTTCATATGAGGGATTCGTAGCAGGATATTCAAAAAGTACTACCTTCAATCCTTAATGGGCTTCTATGTAATAGTTAAGACCCTTGGGTTATATAGTACCATTCCATGTTTCATAAGAGACCCTCTTAGTGGTCTAGTCAAAAAGATTGTTTCACAATTTGGTTAAAGAACGACATCTAGTGATGTAGCTGAACAGACTCCTTGAAAGTCTATTTAGATCATTTATTGATTTAATTAAAAGGACTCTATGGCGGTCTAGTCACACTCATCACAGGATTGTTCATTTGGTTTTCCCCTATACATTATAAAATAGACTGTGTGAACGGTGCAAGGAATTTTCTGATTTTGGACGCGTACATAATTATGAAATTTAGTGCACAGAAACACAGTAAGATTTATTATGTGTAAGAACCGATAGTGACAACAATAACGAAATGAGAACGATGTAATGGAGGTACGGTGGACGCACCCATGACGCTTTATATACTTGTATATAAGTGTCCCTCTTACATTGCAAACATAATGTTATTAAGGTTACTAGAAGTTCAAGAACCCTAACCAATGTTGTTCGATCTTTTCAACTTCATATTTCCAAGCTCTCACAAGTTTCCTCTAAATAAATTTCGGGACGAAATTTCCTAAAGTAGGGGAGACTGTAACACCTGTGCCTTCACGGCCATCAAACAAATACCGAACCAATGAAATATTATATTTCATACTTGGGATTTGTAAAAATATGTGTATCATTTGCACATATCAATTCTTGTTCAATTTCAAACTCTAAATCGCTTTCTGGAAGGTTATACGCGCACCGATGCGTAAATATAACCAGTTTAATGCAACAAACACTCCGGAATAGTGACATAGGCTTAACATACCTTAAATAACCTTTACATAACTTAGAAATAAGTTTTGAAGGCTTTGGTATGGCAAAAACAAGCTAATTCGCTTACAGGGACTAAACTTGACAAACTGCGAAAGTATGCCAATTTGAACTGTAATAGACTTTCCGGAACATAACCATAAGTTAAACACACCTTAAATATCCTTTACATAGCTTAGAAATAGGCTTTGAGGGGTTCGGTGTGCTAAAATAAACTTTTGGGTCATTCAGGGACTAAAAGTGTCAAAAAGTGCACAAGTTTGCATTTTCGCGCATAACTTACGTTCTGAATACATCCGGACATCCAAAAATTTATGTAAGCATGACTATATTATATTTTAGTGTTCGCCTTAAGAAAAATCCATGCGTCGCGTCATTTGGATCGTTTTTCGCGCTTATGCGCATTCCGTCGTAATTAAGCGAACATCGCGTTCGTACGGCCAAACGAACCAACCTCCGGCATATTTTTGAGCATGTTTTGAGTTCCCTATACTTTAACTTCATTTTAGAGCCTTGAAATGAGGTTAACGGGGTTCAAACGCATCGAAAAAGGCCTTAAAACACCACAGGGACCAAAACTGTCAATTTTGAAACTTTTCTGAAGCTGGTGCATGGTGGCGTAGCGCGACTGCATAGGGCCTTTACTGTCGCGCTACGCGACTGCCTATGCTGGACAGAAAACATGCAGAAACTTCAGTTTTTCGTTTTCGGGACCAGATTCGACGTATTAACAGCTGTTAACAGCTGTTCTCCACTCCTTAATCCCTTGCCACATGTTGATACCCTATGGTGAGTGGCCAATTTAGTCACCATAACATCTCGACAAGTGTACGGGTGAGATCTAGGCACGGTTTCCATGAAGCAATCTTAACGGTTCGGGTATTCCTATAAATACCCCAACACCCCCATTGCTAAACTTACAAGAAACTTGATTTGAGAAACTCTAAGTTGAAACATTTGTTTCATACCTGAGATTTTTGAATCGAGTTTAGCATTCGGGGACCCTTCGTAAGTATTCTTTCGTTCTTTTCCTTATTTTACTGCTTTTCGAGTCAGAAAGTCAAACTTTGTTTGACTTTCAGCGTTGACCAGTAATGGTCAATGCGAAGTTCGTTTGAACTTCGCAACGTGAGTCTAATCACGTTGGTCATAGTCCATTGGGACTATGCCCACTGATTACCACGTTGTCTAGGGTCGTAGGGTAGGCGATCTAATAAATCGCCTATACCTTCGAGCCCGACCCAGTTTGGTCGATCATTAGGATCCAACCAAATACATTAGGTGACCCTAGTATAGGGCATAACCTTCCGAGGTTATACCCTATGGTCACATCGTTTAAGTAGTTGTATGATAGGTAGTTTATATGCCTTAGGTAAATTACCAGAATACCCTTTTCATGTATAATTGGTAATTAAGCATATGTAACCTAAACTTTTGTCACATAACTGATTATGTAACATGTTTAGGCATATAACACTTGTCATAGGACTAGTTAGACGGTCCGAACGCGTTTCACGCGCACGACGCTTTAAAGTAGCATAAGTTACCTTAATGAGTCGCGATGGGTCGAAAGCACTTAGGTTAGTCTCATTGTAGTATGTAGGCCTTGTTAAACCATATCATATGAGTTCCAATACTCATTTGGTTTTCCAAGCCTCATCCTATCCGATCTCCCGATTTAAGTCTGGTTTATTTATATAGTTTAGATTTGCCGACTGATTCCGTGCTCCCTCAAGCTTTGTTTGGTTGTTGTTCAAGACCTCCAAGCATTCTCAGGCGAGTACATTATTCCCCTCTTTTACTGTTTTCCAAATGTTTTGGGGTGATTCATATGTACTAAATGTTTTATCAATAGTTTCAAGAACAATTACAATGTGGTTTCAAGAACAATAACAATTATTTCAAGAACGCTAACAATGATTTCAAGAACGAATACAATGATTTCAAAAACTAATTACAAATTTCAATAAAGTGAACGAACTTGTTGGTTGTAGTTACATAACCAATGACATTCATTAGCAATGATCAAGCCGACCAGTATTAGGTTATGGTACCATAGGATCTGACAAATCCCGTTATTTACTGCACCCATTGTTATGTGTGGGTGTTGTGGGTAGCGACTGAATCTGTAATTATTAACTTATCCTTTGGTAAGGGTTTGTTAAGAACGAGAGCGAGATGGAGCGAGGAACGCGTCAAGAAGGTTTGAATGTTATTAGAGAATCGACCATAAAGTAGTTTCACAATTAAAACAAGAACGACTAGAACGATTTTACAAAATGGGTTAACGATTGGGTAAACATTGGGACATGATTTACATTTGATCATGCATTTACACGAAACATAGTATTGGTTTAAACCAAGTTTTACTTCAATACTTTGTTTTGCGCGTTTCACCTATGGTTTAGTTGATGCATTTCACTAGCCATACATATCATTTTGGTTATACATTACATGGTTTACATTGATTGGTTTGGTTTGAGTAAATGATTAAGTAACGATGCGGGTGTAATATGATACAAGCATGGTGGATACGCCGCTGGTACTTCCTATATATAAGTGTTTGTATGGTATTACATGTCGTAGCGTTATTTGAATCATTTCAGTTTGATACATATAACATTTTATACAAATAACATACTTTTCACAAGACATTGTTTTACAAAACAATTTATCTTTTACAAACTCATTTAACTTGGTTATTCATTTAACCATGCATTATTTTCTTATTTATACATATCATCTGAACTTATTGTTTTTCAAATGATTTACAAAGACAAAGCAAATTACAAGGTTCATGACTAAACATTTTCTTAAAACAGAAGTCATGAATCTTATTTTCACAAAACCTATGTATCTCGCCAGCATTTCTTTGCTGACCTCGTTTTCGCATATGTTTCAGGTATTGTTGAATGATATCGATTGATAAGATGCATGCTCACATAGGACTGGACAAGGCCTTAGTGACTCAATAACAATGATAGACTATGTTTAATTTGTGTATTTAGATTTCCAGACGATGTAATTATTCAATGTTTAATAAAACGAAACACTTTTGATATCCATGGTTATGAAACATTAATTCTATTGCAACACGCCCCGATGTTTCCGCCGCGATTTGTTGTTTTACGCGGTCGGGGTGTGACAACTAAACCCTAGTCAAGTCCCTCATCTCTCTCGTTTTTCTTGAACCTGACGGCAGCCCCTCTCCTATTCGAAGTTAAAGCTCTTCTTGTTTGATCACTCTTTGTGCGGTTAGTGTTAACCTCAACCGATTGTTTGAAATTTAAGTGATTGTTAAGCGATTTGTTTATTATCATTGCTATGAACGTAAGACTCGATGATCGTTATGTTTATATATACATGAATGTTGTTGTTGTGTCTTGGTATGATTAGAACTATACTAGATGTTCAAATATACGTATATGTGTTAACTGATTCGTGAGTTGTATTAATACATGAACATTGTTTTGGGATTATATGCGTACATGTGAGATACAATAACTATATTTTATGAAAGTAGAAGGCTGTTAGCATGAAAAACAAATAATCGGTCCAATAGAATAAAACAGTGAATATAGTTGTCGGCTTTGGTTGTAAGGCTTCATCAGGTTGTTTCAAATCAATTGTAGGGTATATGATGATTATTGATTAACTTGATGTGATTGAAGCAGTTAGGATTTTAGGGTTGCAGGTGTGCCATATCATTTGATGTTGGCGCCATGAATGCCCTTGGTCTTGTAGGCATTCCACTGTGTGGGTGTTTGTGTAAGTGTTGATATGTGTGCCATGCAATTGTATAATATGTGGGTAAATGTGTGGATAGGTTTGAAAGAAATGTCTGTGCATGTGTGAATTGTAGTGGGAATATACATTAAACAACTGTTTGTCATGTGTAAATCATGATGATGATGGGATGGGCAAAATTAACGTGGTACATTAATGAATGAGTTTCACACTTATGGATATTTGTAGTGAACCGATTAAGTATTGTTTTTATTGTACGATTTACAGTACATTAATGAATGAGTTTCACACTAATGGACCTTATGAACAGGGTGTGCAAACCTTATCTTGACAAGTTTGTTATTGTTTTCATTGATGACATCCTGATCTACTCAAAGAGTCGGGAGGAACACGAGCAGCACTTATGACTTATTTTGGAACTCCTACGAACGGAACAACTATACGCTAAGTTTTCAAAATGCGACTTCTGGCTTCGTGAAGTCCACTTTCTAGGCCACGTGGTAAACAAGGATGGGATTCATGTCGATCCATCCAAGGTAGATTCGATCAAGAACTGGCCTACACCTCGCACACCAACCGAAATACGCCAATTCTTGGGTTTGGCGGGTTATTATAGAAGGTTCATCAAAGATTTCTCAAAGATTGCACAGCCGCTCACATTACTGACACAGAAAGGTGTTGTTTATCGTTGGGGTAATACACAGGAAACAGCATTTCAGCACTTAAAGGATAGACTTTGTAGCGCACCTATCCTCTCATTGCCTGAAGGCACGGACGATTTTGTAGTCTACTGCGACGCGTCTATCCAAGGTCTTGGATGTGTGTTGATGTAACGGGAGAAAGTTATTGCTTACGCTTCGCGTCAACTTAAGATTCACGAACGGAATTACACTATGCACGATTTAGAGCTGGGAGCTGTGGTTTTCGCGCTCAAGTTATGGCGACACTACCTGTATGGCACCAAGTGCACCATCTACACAGATCACAGGAGTCTTGAGCATATCTTCAAGCAGAAAGAATTGAACATGCGACAACGACGATGGGTCGAATTACTGAACGATTACGAATGTGCTATAAAGTACCATCCGGGCAAAGCCAATGTGGTGGCCGACGCCCTCAGTCGAAAGGATACTACACCTAGGCGTGTACGAGCGTTGCAACTCACTATTCAGTCTAGTCTTCCTTCACAGATACGAGATGCTCAAGTAGAAGCATTGAAACCAGAAAACGTCAGGGTTGAAGCCCTACGCGGCTCAAGACAACGATTAGAACAAAAGGCAGACGGCGCCTACTACGTAACGGGACGCATTTGGGTCCCACTCTATGGTAACTTACGCGAGCTTGTAATGGATGAAGCTCATAAGTCTCGCTACTCGGTACATCCTGGTTCGGATAAGATGTACCACGACCTCAGAACTACATATTGGTGGCCTAGCATGAAAGCTCACATAGCCACTTACGTTAGCAAGTGCTTGACTTGTGCGAGAGTTAAAGCGGAATATCAGAAACCATCAGGCCCACTTCAACAACCTGAGATACCACAATGGAAATGGGAACAAATTTCCATGGATTTTGTTACTGGCCTACCTAGATCTCAGCGCGGAAATGACACTATTTGGGTGATCGTGGATCGACTCACAAAGTCTGCACACTTCTTGGCTATCAAGGAAACAGACAAGTTCTCTACTTTAGCAGACGTTTACTTGAGGGAAGTGGTTTCGAGGCACGGGGTGCCCACCTCTATTATCTCTGATCGTGACGCACGTTTTACCTCAGAACTGTGGCAAGCAATGCACAAATCTTTTGGCTCTCGTTTAGACATGAGCACAGCTTATCATCCTCAGACAGATGGGCAGTCTGAGCGCACTATTCAAACTCTAGAAGACATGCTTCGGGCGTGCGTAATTGACTTTGGCAATGGCTGGGAAAAACATCTGCCACTTGTGGAATTTTTGTACAATAACAGCTACCACACCAGCATTAAAGCTGCTCCATTTGAGGCATTGTACGGGCGTAAATGCCGATCACCTCTTTGTTGGGCAGAGGTGGGTGACAGTCAGATCACAGGTCCAGAAATGGTAGTTGATACTACTGAAAAGATTGCTCAAATACGACAACGCATGGCGGCAGCTCGTGACCGTCAGAAAGCATACGCCGATAAAGACAGGAAACCACTCGAGTTCCAGGTTGGGGATCGAGTGCTACTCAAAGTTTCACCCTGGAAGGGTGTTGTTCATTTTGGAAAACGAGGCAAGCTCAATCTGCGATATGTCGGACCATTCGAAATCATTGAGAAAATAGGCAAAGTGGCCTACAGACTAAACTTACCAGCTGAACTCAGTGCAGTTCACAACGTCTTTCACGTGTCGAATCTGAAGAAGTGTCTGTCAGATGAGACCCTCATAGTTCCTTTGAAGGAGCTCACTATCGACGAACAGTTGCGATTCGTCGAGGAACCAGTTGAAATAACGGACCGGGATGTTAAGGTCCTCAAGAACACCAGAATACCTCTTGTTCGAGTTCGTTGGAACTCCCATCGTGGCCCAGAGTTCACCTGGGAACGCGAAGATCAAATGAAACTCAAGTATCCCCGGTTATTCGGAAACAATGCAACCACTACTGAGGCTGAAGCTACTACAGAATTTCGGGACGAAATTCCAAATCAACGGGGGGATGATGTGACACCCCAGGAAAACCACTAAACGATACAACTTACCTAGCTTCCTCAGTAGCCGCATGCTAAATTTTGGGACGAAATTTCTTTCAAGTTGGGGATAATGTGACAACCCGAGTTTTCAAGGTCTATATCCGATCTTATTTGTATTTATTTGCTAAAGTGTGCTTATTAATGATTTAAGGTGCAATATAAGTGTATATGATATCATGTATATATAATGTGTGATTATGTAATCATTTGAAACATGGAACTTATCTAACACCACTAGCCGAAAACACTCTCATTCAATGAAAACACATCCCACGAAATCACTAAGGTGATTTCGTCCACTAAAGGGCCAACGAAAACAGCATATGGGCTTCGGCCCAGTGGCATTCGAATATAGGATGTGTTTTAGTCATTCCTTACAATCGCTAACTTACTAAACCCTAGTCAAGTCCCTCATCTCTCTCGTTTTTCTTGAACCTGACGGCAGCCCCTCTCCTATTCGAAGTTAAAGCTCTTCTTGTTTGATCACTCTTTGTGCGGTTAGTGTTAACCTCAACCGATTGTTTGAAATTTAAGTGATTGTTAAGCGATTTGTTTATTATCATTGCTATGAACGTAAGACTCGATGATCGTTATGTTTATATATACATGAATGTTGTTGTTGTGTCTTGGTATGATTAGAACTATACTAGATGTTCAAATATACGTATATGTGTTAACTGATTCGTGAGTTGTATTAATACATGAACATTGTTTTGGGATTATTTGCGTACATGTGAGATACAATAACTATATTTTATGAAAGTAGAAGGCTGTTAGCATGAAAAACAAATAATCGGTCCAATAGAATAAAACAGTGAATATAGTTGTCGGCTTTGGTTGTAAGGCTTCATCAGGTTGTTTCAAATCAATTGTGGGGTATATGATGATTATTGATTAACTTGATGTGATTGAAGCAGTTAGGATTTTAGGGTTGCAGGTGTGCCATATCATTTGATGTTGGCGCCATGAATGCCCTTGGTCTTGTAGGCATTCCACTGTGTGGGTGTTTGTGTAAGTGTTGATATGTGTGCCATGCAATTGTATAATATGTGGGTAAATGTGTGGATAAGTTTGAAAGAAATGTCTGTGCATGTGTGAATTGTAGTGGGAATATACATTAAACAACTGTTTGTCATGTGTAAATCATGATGATGATGGGATGGGCAAAATTAACGTGGTACATTAATGAATGAGTTTCACACTTATGGATATTTGTAGTGAACCGATTAAGTATTGTTTTTATTGTACGATTTACAGTACATTAATGAATGAGTTTCACACTAATGGACCTTATGAACAGGGTGTGCAAACCTTATCTTGACAAGTTTGTTATTGTTTTCATTGATGACATCCTGATCTACTCAAAGAGTCGGGAGGAACACGAGCAGCACTTACGACTTATTTTGGAACTCCTACGAACGGAACAACTATACGCTAAGTTTTCAAAATGCGACTTCTGGCTTCGTGAAGTCCACTATCTAGGCCACGTGGTAAACAAGGATGGGATTCATGTCGATCCATCCAAGGTAGATTCGATCAAGAACTGGCCTGCACCTCGCACACCAACCGAAATACGCCAATTCTTGGGTTTGGCGGGTTATTATAGAAGGTTCATCAAAGATTTCTCAAAGATTGCACAGCCGCTCACATTACTGACACAGAAAGGTGTGTAAATCATGATGATGATGGGATGGGCAAAATTAACGTGGTACATTAATGAATGAGTTTCACACTTATGGATATTTGTAGTGAACCAATTAAGTATTGTTTTTATTGTACGATTTACTGAAAAGCCACATAATGTCCCTAGAATATATGATATATGTTATGTGATGTATGATTCACTGCCAAACACTCTGTGATATTACTGTGGTGATAATTACATGTGAAATATTATGAACGTGAACTGATTGAGTATACGTGCATAAATATAGGACTTGACTGATAAATTGTGAGCACATAACTTTAGCATACCGAGCAAACCAATGTGAGTTCACACAGCCAAGGCATGGGGTTCCCAAGGTGGGAATGGGTTTGGATTATTTACTTGTACTTACCTAGCTTATGGAACTTAGTTATATGGTCCTCGGGTGAGGAAGGATTATTGATAAGATACGACTAGACTAGTGATACTAATAGAACTGATCTTCGCACACACGCCGGGGTTGGCCGCGATAATATGACTGATCTTCGCACACATGCCAGGGTTGGCCGCGATAATATGACTAATCTTCGCACACATGCCTGGGAAGGCCGCGAACTATACACTAAACTTCGCACACATGCCGGGTGGCCGCGATACAAATATACCTAGTCTAGAATACTCGGGAAACTTTCCCTAATCTTCGCATACATGCCTAGAGGGCCGCGATACGAACTAATACGATACATGACTTAATGAACGAACACAAGGCTTACTATACTATTACAATTACTGAACTATTAACTGTGAACTCGCTCAACTAGTTGTTGACTCTCTGCTGCATGCCTTGCAGGACCTTAGGTACTTATGGAGCTTGCACGGGAGGCGCGGTCGTTGTGGACATGGATCGTGAATGTTTGTTAAACATTATGACATTTCGTACTTATACTTATGATTGGGTTTACTTTTATGCTTCCGCTAAACATTGATACTATACTTTGGTTTTTGGAACACCTTTCATATTGTTTGGTTGATTTACACTTACTATTTACGTTGTTCAATATGATTGGTGGTTTGATCCTGGTCAGTCACGCCTCTAAGCGGTGGTACTCCGCGTGTGGATTTTGGGGGTGTGACATGGACACGGCCCCGTGTTCAGATCGCCAGTAACAGAAACTGAGTAAAAGAAACAGAAGTCTGGACATGGGGGCGTGCTGGGTGAGCACGGCCCGTGTCCAGTTACCTGAACTGGGCAATTTTCTGCAGATGGTTGGACACGGGCAGTGTTGGGTGAGCACGGCCCCGTGCAGAACTTGTTGTAATGAAGAAACATCTGTCGGGAGGCCCTGTTTTTCTGGATGGGGTGCTGGTGCAAGTTTCCCTTAGTATCCTTCACCATCCCGAGTGTGTTTTATTCCTGCAAATTAAAACTAAACTAGAAAACATAAAAATTAATCTAAACTAAGCTAAGGATAGTTCCGCGGAATGCCTCCGTGGTGCGCAACATTTATAAGGGTCCTTGGCTAGACCCAAAGCCTGGTCATATGTCACCCAAGTGGGATGTTTTGCATCCCATGCTACACCGTCGAAGAGCGTCATCCAAACTTGAGTCTATGACCTTCATGTAGTTGACCGGGTCGTCGTCTTCTACCCTTTTTCCAACTCCAAATTTCATTTCCTCGTCCCCAATCCTCAATGTTAGTGTTCCATCATTCATGTCTACCACCGCTTGAGCTGTAGCTAGGAATGGCCTCCCTAAGATGAGTGGTACTTCGGTATCTTCTTCCATATCTAGTATGACAAAGTCGGCCGGAAAGACAAATTCGCCGACTTTGACTAATAGATTTTCAGCGACACCCTGTGGATATTTGACGAATCTGTCGGCGAGTTGTATGCTTATTCTTGTAGGGCTTGTTTTCCCTAAGCCGAGTCAGTTGAACATTGATGAAGGCATGAGGTTGATGCTTGCCCCGAGATCGGCTAGTGCATTACGAATGGGGGATCCCCCAATCGAGCAAGGAATTGTGAAGCTTCCGGGGTCAAGCTTCTTTTGCAGGAGTTTGTTGAGTAGCAAGGTGGAGCATTCTTCGCCTAAGTTAACTAATTGCAATGATTCAATTTTCCTTATATGAGTGAGGAAGTCCCTCATGAATTTGGAATATTTAGGCATTTGAGTTAGGACTTAGATAAATGGAATACTAACATGCAATTGTTTTAGTAAATTTTCGAACTTTGCGAATTGCTCATCGGTCTTTTGACGAATTAACCGACCGGGGTATGGAACCAGAGGAGTCTTAGTAGGCTCTTGGATTGGTGGAGAAGCCTTCTCTTGTTGGGGCGAGGGTGGAGTTGAGGTTTGGCTAGATTGGCTTCTTTCAGTTGGTGGTAATGGAGTCTCCTCGGGACCCACGGTACGATTTCTTAACGTGATGAGATGTACTTATGCCTTTGGGTTGGTTTCGGTATTGCTTGGTAACGTGCCTTGTGGCCTCTTGGAGAAATTTTGAGCTATTTGATTTAATTGTTTTTCAATGTTATGAATGCTAGCTTGTTGATTTCTAAAATTCGATTCCAATTGTTGAAATCGATCCGAGTTTTTCTTTTCGGTGTCGGAGATGAGGCGAGATACAGTATCTTCAAGCCTTTCTCGTCCACCTTGTTGTTGAGAGAAATTTTGTGACTCGGTTCTTGGTTGTTGAAAGTTTGTTCGTTGGTTTAGATTTTGTTGGTTACTACCATTGCCGGGTTCTCTCCAACCAAGGTTAGGGTGGTTTCGCCATCCTTGGTTGTAGGTACCCGTTGGAGGACCCGACGGCCTAGGTCTATTATCAATGTAGTTTACCGTCTCCGTTTGATCATCTAATTCTTTCATACAACTCCAATTTTCATGTGGCCCACCACACCCCTCACAAGCCATAACCGAGACCGTTTTTGCCATTTCTAACTTTTTGATTTTTGAAGAAAGGGCCTCGATTTAGGCTTGTAGAGAAGTGATTTTTGAAGAAAGGGCCTCGATTTTTGAAGAAAGGGACCCGACGGCCTAGGTCTATTATCAATGTAGAGAAGGGCCTCGATTTTGGGCATTTTCCTAAGACATATAATCTACCTATCATATAACTAGTTAAACGAAGTGACCATAAGGTATAACCTCGGAAGGTTATTCCCTATACAACTATGGTCACATAATGTGTTTGGTCGGATCCTAATGATCGACCAAACGGGTCGGGTTGAAAAGTCTAAGCGGTTGTTAAGACCGCTTGACTTACGACCCTAAACAAGAACTAAACTAGAAGTGACGAGTTAAAACATGTTTAACTAAGTCAGAAAACTGATTTGGTATCAAAACAAAGTGTTTTGTTACCCCGAAAATAGTTTCGTCGTAAAATGCACATAATCGTGCATTTTGATCGAAACTTTGACTCTTCACTTCGACTAGTCAATGTGGTAATCAGTAGGTATAATCGCTAGGGATTATAACCATCGTGATTACGATCACGTTGCAAAGTTCGATTGAACTTTGACTTGACCAATTTATGGTCAAAACCGAAAGTCAAACGATAGTCAAACTGTTTGACTTTCAGCTTGTAATTGCTAAAATGAATGAACATGCCATGAAAGAACACTTACAAGTGCTCTAAGGCGGGAAGAATGACTAGAAAAACTCAGGTAAGAGGCCTCTACTTAGAGTTTGTAAGATGAGAATGAGAAAATGAGCAAGAAATGAAGCAATAGAACTTGCTATTTATAGTTGTATGAATGCCACGATATCTTGACATGTGTCATGTGTGTTCTCCAAGGAATTACAAGATCTTAACAAGTGTTGAAATCTGATTACATGCTTGGAAAACACTTAAACTTGGTGATCAAGACTAACAAAAAACTCAAAACAATTAAGAAAACAAGTTGCTGCTGCTGAAAACATGAAACTGCCCAGATATTGTCCTCGCGTCGCGCGACCAGGGAGGGCCTGGGCTATTGCGTGGCGCGACCACATATACCAGCAGTTTCGAAATTTGTCAGAAATGGTCCCTGCACGTATTAAAACTTGTTTTCGATGCTTTTAACCCCCGTTAACCCATTTTTCTGGTTCTACAAGGATGATAAAGCATAGGGACTTGAAATATGTCCAGAAATGTCATGGATGTCGGTTCGTTCGGTCATACGGTCGCGTTTTGAGCTTATTTACGACGGAAACTCGAACAAACGCGAAAATGATTCAAATTGCGAAACGAATGGTATTTTTGTATTCCCATCATTAAAATGAAATATTTTAATGATTACAAAAATATTTGGATGTCCGGATATGGTCAGAATGCAAGATATGCACGTATATGCAAATTTTTGCAGTGTTGACGCTTTTAGTCCCTATGATCAAATAAGCGTATTTTCGCATACCGAACCGCTCATAACTTATTTCTACGCTATGTAAGGGATATTTAAGATATGTTTAGCTTATGTTACTGTTCTGTAGTGTTCGTCGCTACGCGAATCGGCAGATTTTCAAAGTTTGTCGTTAATGGTCCTTGTACTTATATAAACATGTTTTTGTCATCCTTAACCCTTCGAAGCTTATTTCTAAGTTATGTAAAGGGTATTTAGGGTACGTGTAACTCGTGTCCTTGTCCTGGTGTGTTTGTTGCGTTAAACGGATTACTTTTAAGCATCGGTTATCGAATTGTTTTCAAAGAAAAAGTTTTTGAAAGCCCCAAATTTTGCACAAGGGTTACAGTCTCCCCTACTTTAGGAAATTTCGTCCCCAAATTTATTCAAATGAGCCTGTAGAGTGTAATTGAAATGACTGAAAGATAAGAAAATTGCTAGATCCCAAAGATGTGGGGCATCATTTGCTGTTTGGAAATTTTGGGGGATTCAAAATGTGATTTGGGATATTCAAAGTATCTCAAGGTATTCAAACCTTTGGAACTTGTGAATCTTTAAAAGTGTCAACTAGTGTACGAAAATTGCTTGGTATGGCACTATGTTGTACTAAGCTCTTAGTGTAATTCCTAGCAAACAAAGAGGTGTACATTCAAGCCTTGTCCATATGTACACGGTTTCTAACGTCCCACGAGGTATATCCCATGTACCATGAGCATCTCATACATAGGAGACGGGTCAACATACCTATGGCATCAAGATCGTCACCTTTAACACCATAATATACTCCCGATCGGATCGATTAGAGTTAATGAATGTACTCGTCGTGAACATTGCAAATAATCACACAAATAACAAATAAGCACCTAATCACATAATGGTCCAAGATAACATAAAATCACCAAGTGATCTTAGTAGCGTTCTGAAGAATAACACAATAAGAACACTTATATATAGGAAGTAGCATAAGTGTATCCACCATGTTCTTGTCGCATCATACTCCTACCGTTACCTTAATCACTCTAGGTTTTATGCCACCGTGCTTAACAAGGCTTACTATGATTCTCATGCGTCGAACCTCATAATTAAGTGTGCCCACAATTACCCGTTTCGTCGCATGGTCCACATAGCTCCTCTTGTTAAGCGAGGGTAAACAAATAATAAGGTCGAACTATCATCTAAATCAATTAAACATTGTCACAACACAGCATCTGTCAAATCGAATCGTGTTTCATACTAGCAATGATAACACTTGTTTTGTATACAACTAAATTAGTAACAGATATTTCATTCTAGTACAAATGTTAATACATGTTTCATACTAACCAAACTGGTAGAATGCAACATATACTAAGCATATATCGTTATAATAATGTAAGCATATAGAGAAAATGTTTTCAAATCATGTGCTAGGTATGCTAAGTCAACATACTAAGCAAAATGTATTTGAAAATCGTATACTAAGTATGCTTGGTCAACATACGAAGTAAGATGTATTTGTAATCATGTATTATACATACTAGATAAACAAATCATGTATGTAATGTCATGAAAACAAAAATAGTAGTAGTCACACAGTATTTGTAGCGATGGTGTTGCCAAGTTCATATGAATGCACTAGAGTGCAATCATAGTATGCTAAATTACGAGATTTAGTTCCTACAGAGCAGAATCCTCGAAGTTGGCATGTAGTTGTAATCACACATAGTGTAATCACATTGGAATTTGTAACCAAAATACGAATAATCAAGAATGAAGGAAAAAACTTACTGAATTTATATTGTCATTACAAATAAAGTTGAAATACGTCCATTGTTTTTGAAAATAAACAGAAAATGTAGAGGTTCAATTGATCATCAGATTGAGCCTCATTGACATTGAACACTCGTCCATTAACATTGGCAAGCTTAGGGCAGTTTCGCTTGAAATGATTTAAATCACCACAATTGAAACATGCTCGAGGGCGAGTTTGAGTAGGGGCTGCTTGGTTCTGGACATGACAGGTCGTAGCTAGATGTCCAAATAGACCACAGACTGTACACTGGCGGCAAGGAGAATTTGTTGCGTGATGATAGTTGTAATGATTGCTCCAAGGTTGCTTTCCACAATAAAATCCCTTAAAGGGTACTGAGTTAAGTGGAATAGGTGCGGTAATTACATACTTCTTTGAAGTCTTTCTCTTCTTAGAATTTTTAGAAGAATCAACCTTTGTTCCCTTTGAATTCTCCTTAGTAGTTTCAAAGTTTTGTTTCTTGTCTCCCTTTCAAAAAAGTTTCCCTTTTCTAACTTGGGAGTCGGTTAGGGTAGTGGCTAATTCCTTAGCCTTCCTAAGCGTTGCAGGTTTGCTACCAGTGACAATGTCTTGGACAGGATCAGGTAGGCCATCAATGTAATTCTCAGTGGCCCGATCCAAAGGTGTGACCATAGTGGGGCAAAGTAGGCTTAACTCTTCAAATCGGTCAGTGTAGGCACGGTTTTCCCCACTATCTTGTTTTAGGTAATAGAATTTGTTTTCAAGTGCCCTCATTTCGCTTCATGGGCAGAATTCTTTCTTTATAAGATTCTTAAATTCTTCCCACGTTTATGCCATCGCTATATCGGCACCCCGGTCCCTCATGATACCGTTCCACCAAGTGAGTGCTCTCCTTTGAAAAACACTCGAGGCGAACTCCACCTTGCGCTCACTAGGACACTGATCATGGCGGAATGTGCTTTCTATACTCTCAAACCATTATAGGAGCCCAGTTGCTCCTTCAGACCCATTAATTTGGAGTGGTTTAGCTGAAATGAATTGTTTGTAGTTGCAAGGTGTGATAACATTGTTGTTGTTGTTGTTGTTATTGTTCTGGATTTGGTTAACTTGGGTCACAATGTCTGGGAGTACAGCAGCTAGATGCTGAGCAATTATTGCTTCCATTTCAGCATTCCAAGTGGCATCACGGTGAGTAGGCATCTTGAAAAGTAACTACATTGAAAATTAAATAAGTGAGATTTCATCAAATTGTCATAAGCTTGAATCATCATAGTGAATTGAAAATTTTGACTTAGTAAAAATCTTGTTCAAAAGTCTTGTTCTTGTACTTGGAAAATATAGTGTTGTGGATTTTTGTTTTGAAACAAGGATTGTTTGAAAATTAAACTTTTGTAATATTTTTGGATGAGATAATACAAACCAAGTTAATGGTTTGTGTTATAAATTCTTTACCTTTTAAAAAATTTATTGTTTTAGGATAAAATGTTTTAAATTAAATTTTAAAAAAACTTTGTGTTTAAAATTTTGAAATTCTCATCCAAATTGTAAAAATTTTGAGATTTTGAATGACAAAAGATAGTGTTTTGAAAATGGAATAGGATTACATAGTGTCGTGAAATGAAATAAAATTCATCTCAAATGTCTGGAATAAAACATATCACCGAAGGTAATATGATGGAATAGTATCATGGAAGGAAATTTGTTTCGATTGTTGTGAATAACAAACATATTACCGAGGGTAATATGAATGAGTAGTGTCACAAAGTTTGTAGTGTTTAGAAATCGTTCAACATGGTCAAAGTGGACAGGTTTACATAATGTTTCGAGAAGACATGCTTTAGCCTATAAGTGGATACTCACCCTAAGAATTCCCAGGTAAGAGTGACTGGTCCGAAAATGCGGATTTGTACGAACACTCTAGCCTTAGACAGAAAACTCGGGGTACAGGCATCCACCCTTCCAGATTGCATGTGTTTAAATTATTAAAACCCAAGATTTCGATAAAAAATGTTTGAGAAAAACATTTAAGAAATCTTTTGATAAAAATTGTTTGAGGTAGATATGTTGTGAAATATTTTGACAAAAACATTTAAGAAAACATTTTGAGAAATATTTCAATGAAAACATTTTGGGAAAAGCATTTTGAGGAACAGCTTAAGGCAAACAGCCTTAGGGTTTAGGATAAATCATCTACGCTTAGATGATTTGTAAATCATAGAGTAGTTGTGGCATGAATAAGGATGAGGATTAGGATAGAGATTCCTAAGTCTACTCATGTTTGGGTCCCTAAGAAGGTTATAGACTAGGTTAAAGGCGTACTAATAACATAATTCCCTATAACCAGAGCTCTGATACCAATCTGTAACACCCCAATCGCGTCATACAACAACACGCGGCGGAAATATCGGGGAGTCACGTTACAAATTGCTCACAACTACTAGTACTAAATTGTTTCCAGTATTGTTAACATTGTTTTACAAAGAATACATGTAATTGTCTTTTAATTAAAAAAGTCTAAGGCCCGGATGCAGTCCTATGTGTTGCATGCTTGAATAGTCGAAATCCTGAAACATATGTGAAAAACAGTCAGCATAAAAATGCCAGCGAGTACATAGGTTTTGTTAGCCAAATCAATGGCAAAAAGTTTGGTATTGCAATACTTTGACAACTACGAGAGTTGTCGATTTAAAATGACATACTGAAGCCAAAGAATGGCAAAAGTTTAGTATTGCAATACATTATCCTGGTTGTGAAAACTTGTGACAAAGAGTTTTGTATATGGCAATATGATTATTACTAAGTAGTTTTTATGCCATTGAAATTGTACTTTGTAATCTCATTGAAATCGTCATAAAACTTGTGAATGTGTTATTAGAAATCCAATAAGGATTAGTAATAACTGTTTTGAAATCTATCATAACTTGTGTGAGTATTATTAAAATCAAGTCAATGATTTATAACAATACATTGGATATCCTTCTAAGAATATAACATATGAAATATGGAAGATTCTACAAGGATTTGAATACTTGAACATTGAATCAATTGAACACATAAACCCTAATGTGATTCGGATAACGCTACAAGAGTAATAAAATAAGAACACTTATATATAGGAAGTACCAACGGCGTATCCACCATGTTATTATTTTATTACACTCGTTTCATTATCTAAATCACAACTAACCACATAAAAACATAAATCGTCAACTTGTCACCAACTTGTAAACACGCATTAAAGTACACAATGAATCCAAACAAGTACATCAATTGTTCTTTAAACATCCCACGAGTGTCTAGCTATAAAGATAGATAGATACTACAAGGATCCGGTTTTCGTCACATCGTCTTGTCACATACGCATTAAAGTACACAATTAAATCCAACCAAGGAATTTAATATTAGCACTTTAAACGTCATAGAAGAATCAATCTATGAAGATAGATTGATGCTAAAAGGATTTGGTTTCGTCACATTGAATCATTGAATCATAACATCCTAAATCCTAATGGTGATTCGGGATAAACCACGAAGGGTAATATAATAAGCACACTTATATATAGGAAATACCAGCGGGCATCCACCATGTTCTTATTGTATTACTCTAGTTTCGTTATCTAAATCACCAACGATCTCTACACATAAACCATAACCATCGTCTTGTAAAGTACTTCTTAAAAATCTCACTATAAAGATAGGAAGATCTAAGATTGTACTTCAAATATCCTATAAGAATCTAACCATGAAGATGGATAGATCCTATAAGGATTTGGATAATCGTTGAGCTTGCATAATCAGAATAATACACATAAAAGCACTTAGTAAACCCATATATGCCATACGTTTGAAAATAAATCTGTTACACATATGAATCACCCCACAACATTTGAAAAGCGTAAAAGAGGGGAATTGTGTACTCACTTGAGATTGCAAGGTATCCTCGATTTAGTGAACTAACAAAGCTCTGGAAATCAAGGAATCAAGTGCCACCTAGTATGGATCACTATGTTAATAAATCGGGACCTAAATCGGGAGATCGGATAGAATGAGGTCTTGTAAACCAAATGAGTGTTGAAACTCATATGAAATGGTTTAACAAAGCCTACATTCTGATTTGAAACCTATCCTAGGTGCTTTTTACGCGTTATGACCCGTTAAGGTATTTTAAGCTACTTTAACGCGTCATTTGCGCAAAAGCGCGTTCAGATGGTCTAAAGAGAGTGGAAAATATGAGAGAAACAAGTGAGCTGACATGGGATAATCTGGGCTGAATGTTTAAAAATATCGACAAAGCATAAAGATTGTGATCATTAGTTCTTTACCTAAAATAAACAAACGGCACAGTAACTAATCAAAGTAAATGGGTCTTTAAAATGTATCGCGAAGACATGCTTTAGCCTATAAGTGGACACTCACTCCAAGAGTTCCTAGGTAAGAGTGACTGGTCTGGTGATGCGGATTTGTACGAACACTCTAGCCTTAGATAGAAAACTCACGGTACATGCATCCACCTTTCCGATAGTCAAACTGTTTGACTTTCAGCTTAAAATAGCTAAAAGAAATGAACAAGACTAGGATAGAACACTTACTTGTGTTCTAGGATCCAAGAATGCTCAGTAGGAAGCCTCCAAAAGATGGTAGCACTCCAATTTAGAGAAGAGATGAAGATAGAAAGCAAATGAGCAAAGATTTGAGCCAAAGGGCCTTGCTATTTATAGTTGTAGTGAAGCCACAAGATCTTGACAAGTGTTTTGAGTAGCCCAAGCATTAATGGGATCATAACAAGTGTCCAAGATCAGATTTGGTGCTTGTTCATCACACAAATTGCCCACAAGTTTCAAAAACAATGCATGAAAAACCAAGGTTGCAGCTGAATGTAACATTCTGAAAAACATGGGTTGTCGCGTGGCGTGCCAGAACCAACGTGGGGTGTCGAATGGTGCGAGGGAATGCAAAATAGTTTCTGTTTTTTACAGTTTCAGTCCCTGCACACATTTAAAGTTGTTTTTAACGGATTTAACCTTCGTTAAGCCAAATTTCAATCTTTATAAAGATGTTAAAGTATAGGGGACTTGAAATATGCTCGTAAATATCATGGATGTCGGTTTGTTCGGCTGTACGGTCACATTTTTTGCTTAATTACGACGAACGCTTTAACGAACGCGAAAACGATCCAAATTGCGCAACGAATGATATTTTTGCATTCTTATCACTAAAATATAATATTTTAATGATTAGAAAAATTTTGGAATGTCCGTACGTGTAGGATCGGGATTCGATCAAACGAGTCGTTCAGAAAAGTTCTCGATCAATACGAAAGGCAGAATCAGACGTATTGATGTTATAACAACTTGATTTACTCGTAGAATCACTTTAACTGTCGATTGTATTGATTTGAAACTGATTACAGATCGTTCGACACTTCGGCAGCACTTCGTCTCCGGAATCACAAAGTTACAAATGAAGACCTGGACTCACCTATTTATAGGAATGCCAGACCCCATGAACCAGACCACACGAGCTGGTCTAGGTCGCACGACCTGGCCAGAAAGCACGAACTTGGTCACCTCGTGCGAGGTGGCCTAGCGACTTCATGAGGGGTGGCTGGTTCAGGTCTGTTTCTCGTTTCTTTCGCAGAACATGTCCTAGTCTATCTATTCTAGTTACATAACTCGATACAAGACGAAGTCAACAGACATATGCACTAACAAACTCCCCCTTGGATGTTGACGAGTCTTCAGTGTATTGAGTCTTCAGTCTTGATCGGTCTTCTCGCTCTTTCCAAAGTATCTTTCTCTGTAAGCATCCTTCAATCTTTATCTTTCAATCTCTCTCTTACTCTCCCAGAATCTCAACTTGACTCTTCAAATTCTCTTGATCATATATCTTGATTCCTTAAGCTCATCAGCATCAACATCATCTTCTTCTACAGCATCTTGATCAGTTCCAGAAATGTAAACTGGCTCTCACAGCTTTAGACTCCCCCTTGAATGCAACTGGGATCGCAGTCTGGAAACTTCTATCTATAGGCTTTCACATGTTTAGGTACATCTCCTGGCTCTCCGTAGCAACAGGATCAGGAACCTGGTAACCTGCACAATACTCTACCCAAAAGTAAATTTTACAATTGTTAAGATTTAACAAAATTAGAAACCACTCGTAGATATCATTCAACATCAACAATAGTTATATCAAGTTCAAATTAATGACCTTGATTAACTAACATTAAAATCAGCCTCAAAACATTACTTGTAAGATTATCTTAAAACATTTCTCAAATTCTCTCAAACTTTAACTTCACTTTCATTTCAAACACACTCTCCCAACCCACTGTTGTTCATCATGATTAGCACTCGGAATTTTGAAAATCAGCTTTTCAACATCAGTTGTCGAAAATAAGATAAAAATAAAATCTTTTTGATTTTTCAAAATTTTATGCTAAAACACACTGAAAATCTTTTTGGATTTTGGGAAATAAACTATATACAGACATCTTTTTGTGAGTTTGTGTAAGAGGATCATATCAGTTTATGACAAATCACTATTACCGTTGAGCTTTAAACACTTTAAGATCTAAACGATTCACTTAGATTGTCAGTATACTGATCCACTTAAATTTTCACACAAAGTTCAATTGATTCGAGATATGAGATTAGTGTTTTAAGGACTTAACTTATTCGCATGTCCCACCTCAGAATATACTCCCGTATCCAGACTCCTATATTCAGTCTTACAGGTGAATGTACACTAATGATATCTGTAAATGGGTAATGCGAGGCCATGAGAGCTCAGGTTAGAACTTCCGTTTAGACAAAGAGATGATGGCTCGACTGTCCCGTTTGGGGATCTTTTCTTCAACAGCACATGATTAGCATTTTTCAATGTTTCATCATTTTTTATGCTGAGGGTGGGCTTTATGATTAAAGCAGTGCAGAGTATTATACAAGGACTAGGCTATTGCTCACGTAAAATCAGAAGTCCTGGTATAATACCCAAGATATCATCACGCACAAATACCTAAGTATTTGATATTTAGGTTTATATCTCGAAAACCATATACTAAGCGTGTAAAAACCTACTGGCATATCATTAGTGAGACCGTTTATCACATTTTAACTTTCCAATTCTTTAGCGTACTGTGATTGTCTACTGATGTACTATCATTTCCTCTTTTTCACAACAAAACTCATTTTTTATTTCAATTTTTTTACTTCCCCTAAAATCAAAAATATGTTTCAATTTTTGATTTTCCAGGAAAATTTGAAAGTAAAAGCAATAAACTGTACAAATAAAATGACAAACTGATGTGAATTGCTTCAATTCTCCATTCACTTGGCTTTAACAATCAGAACTCCCCCTGACAACAAACTATTTTCCCATTATGATTTCAAAACACTTAAGTTTGTTTTAATCAAAATGGTTTTTCCGGAAAATTAGTTTTGTTGATTTCACACATCATGGGGATTCATTCATCACTTTGTTCTTTCAACCACTTGTAAAAACTATCACTTGTAAATTTTTCACAGAAACATTTTTCAAGAATGATGCCCATTCATGCTCCACGATTACCAACTTGGGAGCTCCGGCAAGTCAGGATTTTATTTTTAAAGAATCTCACCCATGCCTGATCAATCATGGGTGAACCATCATCATTTGGTTTAACAACTTTTGATTCGTAAAATTCTTTCACTCCCTTCACCTTCCCATCAGCCATCTTACCAAAAATATGTAGTACTTTACCATTAAATGCTTTTTCAGCATCAAATTCTTTCTTATCAGAAAAGAATTGATCTGAAATCTCAATCTTATCAATTTTTGATTTCAAGTTTCCGTTTGACAATGGGGGAAAATTTTCATCATCCATTTTCGGAACGGAATTATCATCATTTAGCACAACAGATGACTCCTCTGACTTTGACGAATCAGATTCATTGCCAGAAACAACCTCTGATTTCTTAGCAACCCATTTATGTTTGTTTAAATTGACTCTTCTTTTGTAAAATTGTTTCAAACTTTCACCAACTTCGAAAGTCGAATTTTTGAACTCCTTAAATTTTTCTATTGGTTGTTCCTTTTTATTGTAGGATCATCGTGCGACCTTAACGAGTCGTTCAGAAGAGTTTTTGCTCAATACGAGAGGCGGAAACAAATGTATTGAGGTAATTCAGCTAGCAATACACTTTAAACTGTCTTTTGATTGAAATAACAATGTTTTACAGCGAGTAGACACTTTGGCAGCAGTTCGACTCTGAAACCGGAAAGTTACAAATGAAATGGCACATCGAGTATTTATAGGCACCTGATTCCGCACGAAATGGCTCAAACCAAATGACTAGTTCATTTCGTGCGAAATGACTATGTCATTTCGTGCGAAATAGCCAATATCTCATTTCGTGCGAAATAGCCATAAACACAAGTTTCTCGTATTTCGTGCTCTGATCTATCTAATCTTATACAAGACTCGATACAAGACGAAGTAGACAGACATATGCACTAACAGACTCCCCCTTGGATGTTGAGGAAGTCTTCAGTGTCGAGTCTTCAATCTTCAGTCTTCTTGTTCTCTCTGAAGTATCTAACAGTGTAAAGCATCCTCAATCCTCTCTCTTCTCTATCAGCTAATCTCCCTCTTGATGTCTTCAGACTCCCCCTTTCGATAAGCTGGGATCACAGTCTGGTTCAAACTCTTTTCACAGGTTCAGAACCGATTCCTGGCTCTTCTCTGCAATCAGGATTAGGAACCTGGCTAACCTGCACACATCTCTACCTCACAATAAATTTCACAAATTTAAAATTTGACAAATTTATATACCACTTGCTGGTATTAATCAATCAATAAATGATTTTACAATGTTAATCTCTGATGAACCACTTGTAGAAATACCATTTTACTTTTCAAACAATTTTTCATCTCAAACAAACTCTCCCAAACCTTTTGTCGTCATGTTTAGCACTTGGAATTTTGAAAATCAACTTTTCATCATCAGTTGTCGAAAATAAGATGAAATTAAAATATTTTTTGAATTTTTAAAATTTTATGCTAAAACACACTAAAAAAATATTTTTAGACTTTTGAAGTTTAAAGAAAATGCAGTAAAGAAATATTTACAGACAATAATTTTTGTGAGTTTGTGTAAGAGGATCATATCAGTTTTTGAGACAAATCACTAACACCGTTAAGCTTTAAACATTTTAAGCTCTAAACAATTCACTTAGATTGTCAGTATACTGATCCATTTAAATTTTCACACAAATTTCAATTGTTTCGAGATACGAGATTAATGTTTTAAACACTTGAACTTATTCGCGTGTCCCACCTCAGAATATACTCCCGTATCTAGATCCCAATATGTAGTCTTACAGGTGAATATACCTAGATGATATCTGTAAAAGGGTTAAATGTGAGGGCCATGATAGCTCAGGCTATTGCTTCCGCAAAATCAGAGAGATGGTGGCTTCGACTTTAGGTGTGTTCCTTTTAGAGAATCTTTTCTTCAACAGCACATGATTAGCATTTTGCAATGCTTCATCATTTTTTTATGCTGAGGGTGGTGCTATTTTTCAAGCAAGCGAAAAGTATTATACGGAGACTAGGCCATTGCTTCCGCAAAATCAGAAGTCCCGGGATAATACCCCAGATATCACTAAGCATAAAGACCTACTATCTCAGAAAGAGGGGTCTTTCAAACAAGATTTCGGGGGTTACCCATATATCTGAGAGATGTTCCCCACGAGATAAGTAAGTTTGATATTTAGGTTTATATCTCGACACAATTTACTAAATGTGCAAAAACCTACTGGCACATCATCAGTGAGACCGTTTATCACATTTGACTTTCCAATTCTTTAGCATGCTGTGATAGTCCACTGATGTACTATCATTTCCTCTTTTTCACAACAAAAACTCATTTTTCATTTTATCATGTTTTTGGCTTTTTCAAATTTTCTAATGTTTTTGGATTTTCTGAAATTTCTTACTCCCCCTAAAATTCAAAACCATTTAAAGAAAATTTGACAAGCCGATTTGAATTGCTTCAATTCTCCATTCACTTGGCATAAACAATCAGAACTCCCCCTTTCAACAAACTATTTTCCCATTATGATTTCAAAACACTTAAGTTTGTTTTAATCAAAATGGTTTTTTCGGAAAATAAGTTTTGCTGATTTCATAAAACCACTTGTAGGAAATCAAGTACAACTTAATGTCCCTGTTTCACCACTTGTAAGATTTCACAAACACACAAAATTCAAGAAAAATGCCGATTCCTGCTCCACGATTACCAACTTGGAAGCTCTGGCAAGTCAGATTTTTCAGTTAAAGAGATTCTCCCAGGCCTGACATTCCTTGGGAGATTCCGAGTTATCAACACTCGGTTTCTTTCCTTTCATCTTTTTGTTATAAAATTCCTTCACCCCTTTGACTTTCCCATCAATCATTTTTCCAAAAATATGTTGCACTTTGGAGTTAAATGCTTTTTCAACATCAAATTCTTTCTTTTCAGTAAAGAATTGATTCAAAATCTCAACTTTACCAACTTTTTGTTTAAAATTTTCAACCCTCAATGGTGGAAAATTTGCATCATCCATTGGCGGTACAAATTTTTCAACTTTTGGTTCAACTTGAGATTCCTCTGACTTTGTGGAATCAGATTCATTGCCAGAAAATAGCTCCTCTGATTTTGACGAATCAGAATCATTTCTAGAACTATCATCAGATTTCTTAACGACCCACTTTTGGTTGTCAAGATTTGCTTTTCTTTTGTAAAAACCTTTTGAACATTCACCAACCTCAAATTTCGAGTTTTTGAAAACTATAAAAGGTTTGGTTGTTGGTTCATTTTCAACCATCTTTTCTTTCAATTTTTCAGAGACTCCCTGTTTTGTTTGTATTGCCTTAGAACAATTTTTGGCAATATGACCAACTATTTTGCATTGAAAACAGGTTCTCGTCTCTTTCCTCTGTTGAACAACATCTTTCTTCATTTCCTCTTGCTTTTTAGCAAGGAATTCTTTGTTCGTCTGCTTCCTGAACAAATACACTTTTTCTTCTTCAGATGATGTCCCTGAAACAAATACAGTTTTTGGTTTATAAGTTTTATCATTTTTATAAATTTTTTTTTTTAATAAAGCCAAGACCTTTCCTTTTGAAATTACCGTTATGGTTTGGTTTCTTTTGAAAACCAGAACCAGAACTGTAACCCTTTTCTTGTTTTCTCTTTGTCGAACTCTTGAGGTGTATTTTTTAGGTTTTTCAGAAAGATTTACATCTTTTATTTCAGAAATATTAATTTCTGTTAGTTTGAAAACCTTTTTGATCATTTCGGTTTTGACACCTCTTATTGGAAATTTATCATCAGAATATAATTTGTCAGAATTATTCAAAGTATATGCAACTTTGAATATTTCATCATCCAAATTAGATTTTGATAACAGAAATTCTTTATTGTAAACCCGTTTGTCCTTTTTGACTGTTGGACTTGAAGTGTTGAACTCAGATTTTGACTCCGAATTTGACTCCAACTTCGACTCTTCAGTTTCATCTTTATCCAACACCTGATCGACCACTTTCTTTATTAACTCTGACTCATGATCAGTGTCAGACAATGTAAAAGTGACATCAATGTTGTTTGGCAAATTTTCTGAAGACTCAGACTCCCACTGTAAGTTTGTTGCCTTTTTGACTCTTTCTGAATTTGGATTTCGTGGAGAATATCCATTTTCAAGTGGAGGTGGACACTTTGTATAACTGGCACTATGTTTCTTACCAAAATTCTTTACTTCAGTATCCTCTTCTTCAAATGCCTTCATGCCTTCAACTGTTGGATAAATCTTGTCAATAACATAAGAAGTACATGAGTAACTTTTTAACAACCTGTTTACCCTTTCTGTTTCAATCCTCTGAGTTTCTAGTTTTTGTTCCAGAACAGCACATTTCTCAATGTAATTATTGACGATTTTCTGCTTTGTCATAAAAGCTCCTTGAAGTGTCTTCATTGTTGTTGCTTGTTCACTGCTTGACTGATTGTACTGATTCGTTGCTTTGTTGAGAACATCATAGGATTCTTTCAATATGTTCATGTTATGAATCAAAGTACTGTTTTGCTTATTCACTTTTTCACAGGTTTCACATTTAACAGGAATCTTTTGTGCATCAGCTTCTGCTTCAACTTTGAAAGCTGAAACTTCTTTTACCTTTTTCTTTATCACAGGAACTTCTTCATCATCACTGCTAACTTGTTTTTTAACTTTCTTCTTTTTCTTTCGAACTTTTCCATCATCACTATCACTCTCTTCTAACATTCTTAAGTGCTCTTTCATTCTGTTTGCATAATAATCATTATCATTATCACTGTCTTTAGCAACTCTAGCAACAAATGCTTTAGCCAAGAATTCTTTATCTGGATAGTAATTGTCCCAGCTAAAACCTTCTGGTAATCTTTCATCATCTTAATCAATCAATTTGCTCATCAAATATGCTTTCTTTGATTCTTCAATTTCCTTCTTAGCATGAGCAGTTTGTGGTTGTTGTTGATGTGATTGTTGAGCAACTTGATGATAAATCGCTTTCCGATAGTAATCATTGTTGTTGAACGGATTTTGAACTCCACTTGCTTCGCGATTTGTGCATTCACGCTTAAAATGCCCATTTTCCCTGCAACGAAAACAAGTAACTTTAGATTTATCAAAACCTAAAGTAGAAACATTTGCATCATGGAAATCATCTCTTCCTGTGATCTGTTTAAATTTCTCAGCTCTTCTCAACACACTTGCCATACACCACTTTATGTCCATTAATTCCATTTCTTCAGCATCAATCTGATCGTAATCCTCTTTTGTCAACATTGGATTTCCGATCCTTCCTGCTACTAAACTACCATACGATTCTAACACAGTCACTAACAAAGACATGTGACCTTTTGCAACTTCTTCCGAGTAGTTTTGGTCATTCTCAAGATTTAGAGCAATGTTGCATTGAAGTACTTTACCACTCTTTGTTGCTGAAACATTTGGATCAAATGATGGATATGAAGAAAAACTCATTTTGCTGTTTGATCCTTTAGATGACCCTCCAGATGAACTTTTAGCATTAAAAGCAGTTTCGATCTTTGGTGACATGTTGGTCTTATCATTGATACCTCCTTCGTAATAAAGCCCAATATCTTGTTCACCATCAAAATCCTTCATTCTAGAAATCTTCCTTTGTTCCATCTCTTGAGCTTCAAGTTTTTCAATGAACTTTCCCAGTGTTAGATTCCCAAAATCTTTTTTATTTCTCAACATCATAAGATACGTGCCCCAAGTTTCATGTGGCAATGCATCAGCCAGCTTTTCAATCAACTCTTCATTATCTTTTGTGATGCTCACCCTCTTCATGTTAACTAACAGATTGCAATATCTTTCTATGATCTGCTTAGTGCTTTCAGTTCTCAAACCACGAAATAAATCGAACTCTTTTTTCAAAAGTGATTTTTTATTCTTGATCATCTCTTTGCTTCCAACAAACTTTGATTTTAATGCTTTCTAGATTGAATATGCAGTTCCATTGTGTTGCAATAAAACCAAGATATCTTCTTTCACAGCTTGATGCAATAGACTTGTCATCATTTATTCATCTTTGTATTTCTTTTTCTCTTCAACACTTAGATCTTTAATTGCAATAACCTCTTCATCATCATTCACCGGTCTAACATATTTTGTTTCAACACATTCCCAAGCATCCAAGTAATTTGCTTGAACCTAATTTTCGAATCTCTCCTCCCATCCTTTATACTCCTCGATATTCATGAGCTTTGGCGGTTTTTGCATAGTGCCCATTTCATTTTCTAACATTGTGTTCTGTGTAATGGTAATCGGAGTAGCAAAGGCGTTATAAAATTCTTCTTCCATGATTCGGTATCAAAATTTCACAAACTATATCTTTCAAACGAAATGACACAATCCACATGAAATGATTCTGGTACGAAATGCTTTTTCACACGAAATGATGATTTCGTGCGAAATAACCAAACGAAATGACAACTTGGTGCGAAATAAGCTGATTTCATACGAAATGAAATTCTGGTGAAAATTTCAAGCGAAATGCCCTTTTCGTGCGAAATGGAAGTAGCTCAAGGTATTTCGTGCGAAATGAGTGTGATATTTCATGCGAAATGGATGAAACAGATACTATTCCGTGCGAAATGCTGTTGATGTCATCAATTCAGCCATGTTTTTTGTCAAATTGAACATGTTTTAGTCCGATTTTAGATCTAATTCTTTCAAGGCTTTGTTAAAATACAATTTCGCTTATAATGTGAGAAAATCAATCCATTTTATCCGTGAAAACTTGTTAATTTTGGAAAAGAATGTGTAGAAATCAGAACTTGCAGCTGAAATGATAAGAACTCTTCCTCCTGAGCTCTGATACCACTTGTAAGATCGTCGTGCGACCTTAACGAGTCGTTCAGAAGAGTTTTTTCTCAATACGAGAGGCTGAAACAAACGTATTGAGGTAATTCAGCTAGCAATACACTTTAAATTGTCTTTTGATTGAAATAACAATGTTTTACAGTGGGTAGACACTTCGGCAGCAGTTCGACTCTGAAACCGGAAAGTTACAAATGAAATGGCACATCAAGTATTTATAGGCACCAGATTCCGCACAAAATGGCTCAAACGAAATGACTAGTTCATTTCGGGCGAAATGACTATGTCATTTCATGCGAAATGGCCAACATCTCATTTCGTGTGAAATAGCCATAAACACAAGTTTCTCGTATTTCGTGCTCTGATCTATCTAATCTAAAACAAGACTCGATACAAGACGAAGTCGAAAGACATATGCACTAACATTTATCAACACGTTTCTCTTTCAATTTAGAATTAGAAGAAACTCCCTGTTTTATGTTGATGAGCTTTGGGCAATTCCAAGCAATATGTCCAACCTCTCGGCATCTGAAACAGGTTCTTCTTTCAACTCTCGGTTCAGATTCCCACATATTCTTTTGCTTTTCGGCAAGAAACTCCTTGTTTGACTGTTTCCAGAAAGGTCTCCTTTTCTTCTTCTGAACTTGCTCCTGAAACAAATTTAGTTTTTTGTTTAACTTCTTTATAATTTTTATGATTTTCTGGTGGAATAAAACCTAATCCTTTCTTTTTGAAATTACTGTTATGGTTTGGTTTCTTTCGATAACCTGAACCAGACCTGTAACCCTTTTTCTTGTTCAATCTTTGTTGAACTCTTGAAGTGTACTTTTTAGGTTTTTCAGTAAGATTTACATCTTTTATTTCAGAAATATTAATTTCTGTTAATTTGAAGACCTTGGTAATCATTTCAGTTTTAACACCTCTTATTGGAAATTCTTCATCGGAATATAATTTGTCGGAATCATTCAAAGTATATGCTACTTTGAATGTTTCGTCATTCAAATTATTTTGTGACATCAGAAAATCTTTATTGTAAACCCTTTTGACCGGTGAACTCGAACTTCTGTCTGATGAACTCGAATTTTCATATTTAGATTCTGACTTTGACTCTTCATCTTTCTCCAACACCTGATCGACCACCTTTTTAATTAACTCTGACTCATGATCAGTGTCAGACGCTGTGAAGGTGACATCAATATCATCTGGTAATCCATCGATAGACTCGGATTTCAGATTCAGATTGGGTGCTTCAGCCACCTTTTCAAAGTGTCGGGGGGTATAGTCAACCCACATTGGATTTGGTACTCTGTTATAATTCAAACCAGTTTTCTTACCAGAATTTTCTTCATCTTCTGCATACTTATGAGCTGCCACGGTAGGATAGATGCGATCAATAACATACTCTGAACTTTGATAACTTCGAAGTAAAGTATTCACTCTTTCTGTTTCAATCGTCATCGCTTCCAATTCTTGTTTAAGCCCTGCAATAATCTCGATATATTTGTTGATTGCAGTTTGCTTTTGAAGAACTGTTGCTTTCAGAAGATTCTTCATCTGGATATCCTCATCACTAGCTCCTTTGTACAAGTTCACTTTGCTGCTTAGGAGATCATATGATTCCTTTATGCTTCTCATATTGTGTAATGAGTTCTCGTTGAGCTTCTCCAATTCAGCATACTTTGTATCTTTCTCGGCACAATCTTTGCAGGGTTCTAAACACTTAGCACAAGGTTTTTCAACCTCTACAATCTTTTCAACTTCAACAATTTTTTCAACTTCAACTATTTTTTCAACTATTTTCTCCACCACCTTTTCAATCACAATCGGTTCTTTCTCAACTTCTATCTTCACTTCACTCTCTTCAACCTCGACCTTCTCTGTTGATCTTTCTTCAACTTTTGCCTTATCAGCTTCTATCTTAACTTCAGACTTTTCTTCAGCAAACCTTCTTGCTTCCATTTCTCTCTTCAGTCTAGCAGCCCTTTTCTCTTTCAATATCTCTATTTTATCTGCAAAAAACAAATCGAAACTATAAGGATCCAATTGTTTTCTAGCTTTATTAATATATTCTTCTTCATCATCAGTGTCTTCGTTACTTTCTGAAGACTTAAAAATCCGTTGTCTTCTAGGACTGTTCTTAGATTTGATTGATTCTTCTTCAGAGGTTGAATCTTCAAAGATTCGAGCAACAAATGCTTTAGAAACTGAAGGTCTAGAAGGATCATAATCATCCCAATTGAAATCTTTCGGAATCCTTTCATCTTCTTGGTCTACAAGACCAACACAAGCTTTACCCTTTGATTCTTCAATCGGAATAGCACGTGAGTGTGAAGATTGTTGTTGATATGGTTGTTGATATGGTTGTTGAGCAACCTGATGATAAATTGCTTTTCTATGATAATCGTTGTTTCCGAAAGGATCTTGTCTTCTGGTTGCTTCTCTGTTTGTACACTCTCGTTTAAAATGCCCTTTTTCTCGGCAACGAAAACAAGTAACCTTCGATTTATCAAAACCTAGCTGGGATGTTGCAGCTTCACGAAGATCATCTCTTCCGGTGATCTGTTTGAACTTTTCTGCTCTTCTCAAAACGCTAGCTAAACACCACTTGATGTACATCAACTCAAGTTCTTCAGAATCAATCTGATCATAATCCTCTTTAGTAAGCATCGGATTTCCGATTCGTCCAGCAACTAAGCTTTCATACGACTCTAACACAGTGACAAGAGATGCCATGTGTTGCTTCGCAATATCTGGAGAAAATTTTTGACCATTTTAAATATGTAATGTAACATTGCATTGCAATACTTGACCGGTAAAATTTGTTGAACTTTGTTGTTGAGGACTTGGTGTCGAGAAATTTGGTTCAAAACTTGGATAAGACGAAGAATATCCACTGCTCTGATTTGTATTGCTTGCATTTGTTCTGAAAGAATTTTCAGCACTGAACGCAGTTTGAATCTTCGGACTAGGAGTAGTCTCAATCTTGTTTTCTTTGTAGTACAGACTAACATCCTGTTGAGCACCCGGACTTCTCATTGTAGCAGTTTTTCAAATTGATAGCTCATGTTCTTCCAACTTCTGAATAAACCTACTTAAATTCATATCTTCAAATTGTCGGTTATGCTTTAAAATCAACAGATATGTTCCCCATTCATTCTGTGGTAGCGCATCGGCTAGCTTATCAACCCATTCTTCATCTTCTTTCTTGATGTCCAATCTTTTCATCTCCATGACTAGATGACAATATCTCTCAATAATATTTCTTGTTGTTTCACCTTCAAAAGTTGTAAACATATCAAATGATTTCTTTAGTAATGCTCGTTTATTTTTTATCATATCGGCACTACCCTTAAAATTTTTAATCAACGCTCTCCAGATTGATCTAGCAGTTCCCTCATGTTGAAGCAAAACAAAAATATCTTCTTTTACTGCTTGTTGGAGAATGCTAATCATCATTTTTTCACTGGTGTATCTTAATTTTTCATCCGATAAAAATTGACTTAATTGTTTTTCATTTCCAAGTTCATCTTTTGGTAAAGTATAATCTTTCTCTAAAGAAACCCATGCATCAAACTTGTTTGCTTGTACCCAGTTTTCAAAACGATCTTGTCACCCTTTAAAATCCTCAATATACATAAGCTTTGGAGGGTTTTGGAAAGTTCCCGTTTCATTCTCGATACCAAAAGTTTCAGCAACTGTAACTGGAGCGACCGGGGCAGTAGCAAAAGCGTTGTAAAATTCGTTGTCCATGTTGTGGTACTAAAAATTTCACAAACTAACGATTTCAAACAGTCTAGAATGTCACGTGAGCTGGAAATTCTCAAACCGTACGAACTAGATACTTTCAAGCGGTCTGGGTCACACCGTTTGACAATTTCAAACGAGCTGAAAAACTTCAAAACGACCTGGACCAATTTCAAACGACCTGGACTACCTCGTGCGATCTGAAGCAACAAACTTAAATGACCTGATGATTTTTCACACGATCTGGAGATGTTTCACACGATCTGAGCAGAATTCAAGCGACTTGAACATAATTTCAAACGACCTGAAGATTTTTCGAACGATCTGAAGGGTTTTTCACTCAATTTGGCCAAAATTCAAACTGTTTGGATGAAAATCCACCTCGTTTGAAACTTCTAAGTCCAAAAGTTCATGATTTTGTCGAATTTGATCAGTTTTTAGGTTGATTTTACGGTCAAATTAACTCACAGATTGTTCAAAATAGTGTTTTACGTGTTATTTGTCAAAATCAGGTCATTTTAACCGTGGAATCTCGGTAAATTTGATGAGAAAGTGTAGAAAGATGAGTAGAAATGAGTTTTTATCCATGAAAACAAGCTAAAATGGTAAGAACTCTTTCTTCTGAGCTCTGATACCACTTGTAGGATCGGGATTCGATCAAACGAGTCGTTCAGAAAAGTTCTCGATCAATACAAAAGGCGGAATCAAACGTATTGATGTTATAACAACTTGATTTGCTCGTAGAATCACTTTAACTGTCGATTGTATTGATTTGAAACTGATTACAGATCGTTCGACACTTCGGCAGCACTTCGTCTCCGGAATCAGAAAGTTACAAATGAAGACATGGACTCACCTATTTATAGGAATGCCAGACCCCATGAACCAGACCACACGAGCTGGTCCAGGTCGTACGACCTGGCCAGAAAGCACGAACTTGGTCACCTCGTGCGAGGTGGCCTAGCCACTTCGTGAGGGGTCGCTGGTTCAGGTCTGTTTCCCGTTTCTTTCGCAGAACGTGTCCTAGTCTATCTATTCTAGTTACATAACTCAATACAAGACGAAGTCAACAGACATATGCACTAACAGTACGTCTTCCATTTTAAGAAATTCGTGAATCGGCAGACTTTCGCAGTTTGACGCAAATAGTCCCTGTGAGCAAGTATGCACGTTGTTGCCCCGAACCCTTCAAAACTTATTTCTAAGTTATGTAAAAGGTATTTAGGGTATGTTTAGCCTATGTCATTTTTCTGGAGTGTACGTTGCGTTAAACTAATTACGTTTGCGTGACAGTTTATGTATAACTTCCAGAAAAGCTTCTCGAGAGTTCGAAATCGTACAAGGATTGAAATGTGTAATTGTTAAATGTAATTATATAATTCCGGAAATGAAACACAAGATTTCATTTTATTCAAAATTGTTTGGAGTTGTATACTGGTTGTAAAGGCACCAATGTCACAGTATATACCAACACAGATCTTGAAAAGAAAATCTTTAATCTAATAACTATGAGAAACCAGTAACTACTAATGTTTTGAACAGGAAAAATGGTGAATCATCGGTCAAGAAAGATCAAAAGATTCAAAACTTTATACTAAAAAAGCAATTTCTAAACAACAAACTTGGGTGATCAAATCTAAGCCGTCTTCTGAGGTAGCCAAACTAAATGTTGCAACTGATTCAAAGGTTGAAGAAGTTGTTGATGTCAAGGAAAAGAATGTTTGTGTTCTAAAGTTTGATATTCCAAACCCACCCAAGACCGAGAAGGCTTGGGTTTCTCTGTATAAATAACTGCTTAATAACATGTGCAGGGGCTCCCAAGGTCAATCATTTCAAAGTGGATAACGGACAGTGGAGCTTCTCGTCACATGACACGGATGCTAGCCTTGCTTTACGATGTTAAATCAATTCATGGAGGCTATGTAGGGTTTGCGGGTAATCATGGAGGACGAATAGTCAGAGAAGGAAAAATTTCAAATGGTGTGGTTTCTCTTGACAAAGTGACTTACATAGCAGAGTTGGAGAATAACTTACAAAGCATCTCACAGATTTGCGATAAGAAGTTTACAACTCACTTTAATGACAAAGAGTGCCTCATTCTGAAGCCAGGATTCAAAATTCCCGAGGAGCGGATCCTCATGCGTGCTCCACGAGAAAATGATCTCAATGTCCTCGACATGAGCATCGCATCCACTACCACGAAATCTGCTCAATGATTTGTATCAAATGAGACAGAAAAAGAATCGATCTTATGGCATCGAAAGATGGGGCATATCCATTTGCAAAAGATCAGTTATCTGGTACACAATAATCTGGTGGAGGGTGTTAATCTTAAAAGTTTTCATTTGAATGACGATTGTCTTAGCTACAAAAAGGGGAAGCAGCATAAGAAATCGCACCCAAGAAAATTTCTTAATTCTATTAAACTACCACTGAAAAGGCTTCATATGGATCTGTTTGGGCCAGTAAATGTTCGCAGTATATCTGGTGATCTGTATTGCCTTGTTGTGACAGACGACTACTCGAGATTCTCGTGGGTTATATTTTTAAGGAGAGTAAAGATGAGACCTTTGAAAATCTGATGATCCTCTTCAGAAATCTAGAGAACTTGTATCATTTACCTATCAGGAGAATACGCAGTGACAATGGTACGGAGTTCAAAAATAATCTAATGCTCGAATTCTATAACTTTAGGATCGATTTCCTCCTTAGCAAAGGTACCTAATTTGTTATTTAGTCCATAATCGCGGAATTATTGTGAAATAGTGACAATTAACACATTTATATCATCATTAACTAATTTCATTCATATGTTTAACAGTTTGATGATCCGGAAATCCGACAGAGCTCCGCCATCGATCTCACAAAAGTCCTTACATTGAACTGAGCTAACACCTATATATAGGCCACACCACTTCGCACAAAGCACATCACACCTCGTACGAAGTGTTCTCAACACCTCGTACGAAGTGTGCTAATTACATACACAATTTCATATCTAACAATCAAACGCCCTATTACATGACTCGACTAGACCTAAGACGTAGACAATAGACATCCTGCATCAACAAAATCTCCCTTGGATGTTGTTGTAGTCTTGGCAAGTCTTCAAAACCTCTGCATAACTTTAACAAATATAATAATCAATGCCCAAAGAAATTCTTCTTTGGTTTTCTTCGTTCTTCAGAAGGTATCGGGGGTGTCTAATCTATCGTTGGTGCCCATTTCATGAATTGAAACCTTCTAAGACGAGGTTATTTTCCTTTATCTTCAATCTTCTCGAGTCGTTTCTGTTCTTTTAAAAACCCTTCTTTCTCAAGCTCTCTCCATGTAGACTCCTAAATTTTTCCAGAGTTAATACCGTGCTCATAGCAAACGTTAATCACGCCTTGGTATTGCATCGCTTGAGTTTTCTCTTTTACGTCGTAACAGATCTTTTTGAAGAATAAGCACTTGACGTCCTCCTTCGAACAATTAACTAGCCACATCGGTCTAGTATTCATATTGTTCTCCACAAACCCCATATCCTTCTCCTTTCAATCATCTCTGGATTCAAATCTTTAGTAACATCCCAAGTATCATCTGCTTTTAACACGATAATTGCTTCACTTGTTTCGGGATCCACTAGCCACCACTGAAAGAACTCATGAAAATCTTGTTCAATCTTTATTATAGGGCACGTTCTTCATAACTCTTGGACGTTTCATTAGTTATAATCCCCTGCAATTATACCTACTGATTACCACGTTGACTAGTCAAAGTGACGAGTCAAAGTTTTGGTCAAAAAGCACGCTTATGTGCATTTTACGACGAAACTATTTTTGGGTATCAAAACACTTTGTTTTGATATCAAATCAGTTTTCTAACTTAGTTAAACATGTTTAACTCATAACTTTTAGTTTAGTGCTTGTTTAGGGTCGTAAGTCAAGCGGTCTCGACAACCGCTTAGACTTTCGAACCCGACCCGTTTGGTCGATCATTAGGATCCGACCAAACACATTATGTGACCATAGTTATATGGGGAATAACCTTCTGAGGTTATACCTTATGGTCACTTCGTTTAATTAGTTAAATGATAGGTAGATTATATGCCTTAGAAAAATGACCAAAATGCCCTTTTTGCGCATAATTTCAATTTAAGCCTATGCAACCAAAATTTTGACACTTAAACTGATTTTGCAACTTTATTAAACATGTAAGGCATATAATACTTATCATAGGGCTAGTTAGACCATCCGAATGCGCATTTACGCATACAACGCGTTAAAGTTGTCACACCCCCAAAAATACCCCAAGCGGAAACCCCCGGGAGGCGTGTGACGTACCAGGATCTAGCCACCAATCACATTGAACTCATAATAACATTTCAAATAAAGCTTCCATTCATTAAAATAAAGTATTACAAAACATTAATTATATTCGACATGTTCAGCGGAAGCATAATCATTAGTTATGTTTTTCAAAATCAAAGTATGTGATAGCCATTAGACTTGTCTTGTGATTCCATGTATCTCGACCCATGACCACTCCAGCATCCCATACTGCAAGTTCCAAGTAATTGTACCTATAGACCTGCAAGCATGCAGAAAAAGTGTATCAGCATAACGCTGGCGAGCTCACTGATTTGTTAACCGATTGTTATCAAGTAATGATTTATGTTATGTAAATAATAACTCGATACCGCAGACTGCTCCTTTTTGCCCTTCTCCAATGCTCTATCAAACATTGGTCATGATTTTAAAGTTATTAGTTCACGCCCGTCCTATCCAGGTACGTCGTGAGGGTGCCAAACCTAATAGCGCTATCAACTAATAACCCCGTTGCCCTACAAGCAACTAGTTCGGTAGTATGATGGGATTTAAGTGATAGAAAGTGAGTGTATTATCCAACATCAACATTTACTGAAAACCGCCTCATATCCCCTACAAGGATATGGGTTTATGAAAACTGCCCCACACCCCCTACAAGGATGTGGGTTTATAAAAACTGCCTCATATCCCCTACAAGGATATAGGTTTATGAAAATCCGTTTATTTGTTTTCCTGTGTGATTGTCCCCACCGGACGCATGCTTGTAAAGAGAAGTGAACTCACCTTGGGTTGCTCGGTAAGATTAATTACTTGTTCACACTTAGTCAATCGAAGCCTAGTATGATTACCATGATCAATTAGTTTTACGTACACCCAATTCACATAACAACATAATGTACTCTACACACATCATCACATAACACATAACACATAGATGAGCCATAAACAAGATCACTTCATCAGTCTGTTGTTCAACTAAAACATTTAACAGTTCAATCTTTCATATGCAAAGGTGCGGCCCAGTTACTATAGCCCAAACTGAATTGTGCGATTCAGGTATTACCCAACCTATTATGGTACCAGGCCCAAACAAAGTGTGCTAATAATCATACAGTTTATTCTTAATGTGCGCCCCATCCCATGAACCCGATACAAGTATGCAGCCCAACTATTCAAAGCCCAAATCAAAGGTGTGCGACTTTAAACTAATGTGCGATCCATGTAAACTTGTGAGACTCGCCTACTGTCTGTGTGTTTCTGTTTTGGGCCCGCGTCCCACTGGCTTGTGCGAGGCCCAATGAATTGTGCGACCATATTGAAGATGTGCGATTCTGGGCTACTTGTGCGACCACCTGGCAGTTGTGCGACGAGTACTTGATGTGCGATTAAAGTATGTGTGGTTGGCCAAAAAGTTGTACAATCAGTTACAAATTACCACCAATTTCGGCTAATCAAATCTTTAGTCAATCAGTTACAATCACTCCCTAAATTAACGTAAACACATTTCATCAACTGTTTCATCCTCCAATCAGATTACCCGACATAATCATCTCAAAATCAAATAACAATTCATCGAATAATAACACACCATCAACTTTAAATCTGATTACAATTATGATCATCAAGTTTAGAATTTCAATCGCACAAGAATTCTTCATCACGTTGTCAACACACATCCCTCATTAGCATAACACACTAATTATCTAGCAATTCATTTATTCCACCCTAATCAGCCATTGCTAAACATGCACATCAAGAACATTCCATATGATTCACACAGTTTTCATTAACAACATCCAAAATGGTTCATGTATTACAATCCGCGAAACATAATTAAAACATAACACAAAATTGATTAAGAACGGAATCTGCTAATGGCCTAAACATACCGATCGGAGGGAGGGAAGTACAGACTTGAATGCGGTAGATGATGTTCTTGAAAGAGAAGTCCGATTGGAGAGGATGACACATCGAAAAAGAGTCACAGCCGCCACTTGCTTGAGGGGACTTAGGGTTTACAATTGTTTGCAAAGAAAAGAATCGTGTGACCTTCCTACATGTATACTCGCATCCAATAGGGAATGGATTTGGGCTCGGTTTGGGTTAAGAAACTTGGCTCATGGAGTTTCATGTGTCATAATAATAACTTATGGCTGGTGTACGATTGTGGATGGATGTGCGACCCGAAGCACTTGTGCGATCACATTAGCATGATGTATACAAAATTAATTCATCCTTATATTGTACAATTATTATTCAAGTAACATCAAACATACTGACTATCCCAGCTATCGTACACATAGGTTACAACGAAGCACACGGTGTGAACAGGAGTCAGTATATAGACCATTGAAATTACGAGTTGTCACATCATCCCCAACTTGAAAGAAATTTCGTCCCGAAATTTGATAAGCAGTCTCGGCAAAAAGGAGTGATAGCTTTGGATGATTGTTAGGATGACTGTGGATTTTTCTCGGGTGCCACATCATCCCCAACTTGAAAGGGAATTTCGTCCCGAAATTCACCAGTCGCATCAGGATTGCTTCAGCAGGTTTAAACGATTTGAGAGTACTTAATCCTGAGTTCTAACGAACCCTCATGATCGGAATTTGACTGTGCTTGCGAACCTTAACCCCCTGGTCCAAGATTCCAATCGACACATCAACAACTCATCATCGATCTATGGTTTGTAAAGAGACCACAAGTGTTTAATCGACAAACACTCCTTTGTATTTGGTACATGGACAATAGCGTGAACATTGCTCAGTCTGTCAGATATCCCAAATCTGCAAGGTGGATTAGGCTTTCCGCGCTTCCCAAAGCGCACCACACCCTTCCAGGGTGAAACTCTAAACGTGAATCGGTTGCCTACTGGGAATCCTAAGGATTTCCTACGCTCGAAAGTTTTTTTGGCGATCATGCGCTGCCGTCATGCAATTTTTGATCTAAACAATCTTCTCAAGAGTGTCGAGTACAAATCCTGAATTTGTGATTAGGCTGACACCCACCTCAATCTAACAAAGAGGTCGGCATTGTCGACCAAACAATGCCTCGAACGGAGCTGTCTGAATACTAGAATGAGTTATTGCTGCAGTAAAACTCTGCCAAAGCTAAATGTCTTTCCAACTTTTATCAAAGTCAACACACATGCTCGCTGCATGTGTTCGAGTGTCTGGATGGCTCGTCCACTCTACCCATCTGTCCAATGGTGATAAGCAGTGCTAATGTCTAGACGTGAGCCAAGGGTTTTGTGTATTGCCTGCCACAGATCAAATATATACACAGATCAAAGATCAGAGGTAATGGAAGTTGGCACTTCGTGCCTAGAAACCGCCTCTCTCAGAGGAATATTCACAAGCTACGAAGACTCATTAGTTTCCTTGATTGCAAGAAGGTGTGTTGGTTACGTGAGTCAGTCAACGATCACCCAAGTGGTATCGTTTCCGTCTCAAGTTTTAGGTTGAACAGTGACTAAATCCGTGGCAATCCGTTCCCCTTTCCATATGGGTGTTTCTGGTTGCTGACACACACCAGGAGGTTTCTGATACTCCATCTTGACTTTCGCATAAGTCAAACATCGTTCATATGCATTGCTATATGGTCCTTCATGCCATGTCACTAGTACAAGATCCTTAGATCCTAATACATCCTTATCAAAACCCAGACGAGTAGAATGTCAAGACTTGTGTGCCTCACTGCACACAAGTTCCCTAAGGTTGCCGTAAAGTGGGACCCATATTCGCTCTATAAATTAGTGAATGCTGTCCGATTTCGCCAGTAGTTGCTTCCCCATGCCCCGCATGGATTCAGCTTGAAGGTACTCTTCCTCCATTACTTCGGTTTGAGCAGAACGGATCTGATCAGGTAGGTTAGGTTCGATGGTGAGCTGCAAAGCTCGTACACGTTTAGGTTTCATAGTTGTAACCGTTCAAGTGTTTCATTCAGTAGTGTCGTTGCATGCTTAACTCCTTCTGATCAAAGGCATGCTAGAGGCTCTTGTGATCGGTCTAAATAGTGAATATGGTACCGTACAAGTAATGCCTCCAGATATGCAATCCAAGGACCACGGTGTCCTCCCCAGGTTGTGAGTCGTGCAATTCTTCTTGTAAATCCACCACGTAAGTCATCACTTTCTTGCGTTGCATCGGCGCATAACTAAGACTTTGATTCAGATCATCATGGTACACCACTAGATCACCTGTACCCTTGGGTAAAGACAATACTCAGTGCATTGTAGAGTTTGGTTCCAAAGCTGAAAAGATACTCTCATGTCCTATCCTTCACGAGTACACAGCACCCTGCTGTTTTAAAGTGATCAAAGTTGTGCGGTTTTTTGAAAATCCCTTGACGAATCTGCGATAGTACTTAGCGAGACCAAGAAATTGCCACACCTCCGAAGGACTCTTCGGTGCCGATCGGTTTCTAATGAAATGGATCTTAGTGGGATTCACGTGTATTCCCAATTCGTTGACTGCGTGACCAAGAAAATGTACTTCTCGAATCCAGGGGTCACACTTAGAAAGGCTTCGCGTGGAGTTGCTCCTCCTTTAGGAGCTCTAAGACAAGATACAAGTGCCGCTCAGGGTGTTCCTTAATCCTGGAAGTGATTCAAAACGTCATCAATACATACGGTTGACGAATTCGGCGAGATGAGGTTTACACATATTATTCATGTGATCCATAAGGCTGCTGGTGTGTTGGGTAACTTGAATGACATGAACAGAAAATCGTAATGGCCGTACTGCGTCCGAAATGCCGATTTAGGAACATCCTCCTCTGGGTATTCCATCAGATGATAGCCCGTCCTTAAGTCGATTTCTGAATAAAAGTTTTATCCCTGCAGCTGGTCAAGCAGGTCGTCGATGCGAGGTAGTGGGTGACGGTTTCCAACTATCACCTTGCTGAGTTTACGGTATTCGATGCATGTACGAAAGGACTCATCCCAATGCGAGAAGCTAGATCAATTAGAACCCCTGCCCAGTAGTTCCTGAAGTTGATTAAGCAGTTCCTGCAACCTTCCTGGTGCGAGACGATGAGAGGTACTAGAAATCAGGGTTGCCTCGGTAGTGATACAAATTGGTAGATCTTCGTCCTTCTTCCCCTCGGGCTGAGTACCTACGACCAGTGATAGGATAGCAGGATAGCTGATACGCTTCTAGACTGCCATAGTCGAAGTGATACTGACAATCAGTGAATCTCCACCAGGGAGAGATATACATGTGATTTCTTTCTTATAGAAGATTTTAGCTCAAGGCTTGGACATCCAGTCCATACTATCGACTACATCAGAGCTTCCAAAAGTAACGGGAAATGAGTCAATGTCGATCACTGGTCCTAGAAGATCAAGTTGCACCCTAGGTGAACGAGTGAAGCTTGAATCTGGCTTGCCATCAGCAATTTTTGTAACGTGCTTGATCTCATGAAGTATCGGGGTCAAACAAAACAGAGATGATGGGGGGGTTAATCACAAAACGTATAGATCACTATGTTGCTGTCATACTTGGCGTTACCTACGCCAATCTTGGGGGCCCTTCTACGTGCACCACTTCCATCGTCGCTGTCATTGTTACGAGGATTCCCAATGCTGTCGTTGTTCCCTTAGTTGTTGACGTCCCGCCTTAACCACGGCCAATCCTTGTCGAAGTCACCTTCACTTCCATACTGGAGGTTATGATTGCGAGTGCCTTGTTGTCACCGTGACCATTGCTCCTAATGTTGTTGCGTTGTAAACAGATCTCTGCGATCTTTTGCCAATAGTGTCCATCTTCTCGCTGTTCTTGTTACGTCCTAGGGTACCGCCCATGGCGCTAGCAATTACACATCCCATACTCAGGTCGATCGTCAGTGTTTATGTCCTGAGTGATTCATGAGAGTTGGCTCCCAGAGGTTGATGACTAGGGTTAAGGACTCGATTGAAGTCAGTCTCGGGTGTTCGTTGTCGGTAGGCATGGTCGTCCTAATACTAGGGTTGGTAATGTATCACGTTCATCTTCTTATCCATCGGCCTTGCGAGTCGATTGAATAATGCACGGTATGTTACTAGAGAGTACAGAAGGGATCATACTTCGGGATCTAAGGCGTCAATACATGGATTTCAAGTAAACGAAGGGAGTGAGGAAGGCACAGACCAAGCATTCAATGGTTCGATAACTAACTCAAAGACGTTCACATTAACACTTAACTTTCTTATACGGTTCACGAGATGTTCAGATGAGTGTTCGGGTAATACTCGATAGCATCGAGCTTCATGAAGATTCAGAGGGAAGTGAAAAGATCTCGTGAAAGTAGTAGGCAATCATTGCTATGACTCCTATAGATTTGTTGTGTTTCTCATTAGATCAAATAACGAAACAGAACCCCTTTTTTCACTTGTTAAGTCTCACTGGGACTCGCATACACCCCACATTATTATTATGTGTGCACCCACAATAATATTGTGATTTGCATGCTCATCTCAGTTCCTCCTAACTCATGTCAAATGGTTCCTCAAACTCAAATGTTGAATGGTGGTTATCAAAACAACAAGATCACAAGCATCTAAGGACTAAGACATACTATCAAAGCATCATAATGCAAACAAGCAATCCATGTAATTATGTCATAGTGACGAGTGTGTATCCGTATGCTACATCATAAACAAGTGTATGCTAATTATGTAATGACTACAGCAGGTGAAAAGGAGAACCTTGCAATCTGGAGCTGAGTGTCATGGTCGCATTCTTGTATTCAGAACTGTTTGGTTATAGTCTGGTTTTATGAAAACATTTTTAAAACCAAGTTCACTATAACCAGTGGCTTTGATTCATTAAAATACCCCAAGCGGAAACCCCCGGGAGGCGTGTGACGTACCAGGACCTAGCCACCAATCACATTAAACTCATAATAACATTTCCAATAAAGCTTTCATTCATTAAAATAAAGTATTACAAAACATTCATTATATTCGACATGTTCAGCGGAAGCATAATCATTAGTTATGTTTTTCAAAATCAAAGTATGTGATAGCCATTAGACTTGTCTTGTGATTCCATGTATCTCGACCCATGACCACTCCAGCATCCCAGACTGCAAGTTCCAAGTAATTGTACCTATAGACCTGCAAGCATGCAGAAAAAGTGTATCAGCATAACGCTGGCGAGTTCACTAATTTGTTAACCGATTGTTACCAAGTAATGATTTATTTTATGTTGATAATAACTCGATACCGCAGATGGCTCCTTTTTACCATTCTCCAATGCTCTATCAAACATTGGTCATGATTTTAAAGTTATTAGTTCACGCCTGTCCTATCCAGGTACGTCGTGAGGGTGCCAAACCTAATAGCGCTATCAACTAATAACCCCGTTGCCCTACAAGCAACTAGTTCGGTAGTATGATGTGACTTAAGTGATAGAAAGTGAGTGTATTATTCTACATCAACATTTACTGAAAACCGCCTCATATCCCCTACAAGGATATGGGTTTATGAAAACTGCCTCACATCCCCTACAAGGATGTGGGTTTATTAAAACTGCCTTATATCCCCTACAAGGATATGGGTTTATGAAAATCCGTTTATTTGTTTGCCTGTGTGATTTTCCCCACCGGACGCATGCTTGTAAAGAGAAGTGAACTCACCTTGGGTTGCTCGGTAAGATTAATTACTTATTCACACTTAGTCAATCGAAGCCTAGTATGATTACCATGATTAATTAGTTTTACGTACACCCAATTCACATAACAACATTATGTACTCTACACACATCATCACATAACACATAACACATAGATGAGCCATAAACAAGATCACTTCATGAGTCTATTGTTCAACTAAAACATTTAACAGTTCAATCTTTCATATGCAAAGGTGCGGCCCAGTTACTATAGCCCAAACTGAATTGTGCGATTCAGGTATTACCCAACCTATTATGGTACCAGGCCTAAACAAAGTGTGCTAATAATCATACAGTTTATTCTTAATGTGCGGCCCAGCCCATGAACCCAATAAAAGTATGCAGCCAACTATTCAAAGCCCAAATCAAAGGTGTGCGAATTTAAACTAATTTGCGATCCACGTAAACTTGTGCAACTCACCTACTGTGTGTGTGTTTCTGTTTTGGGCCCGCGGCCCACTGGCTTGTGCGAGGCCCAATGAATTGCGCGACCATATTGAAGATGTGCGATTCTGGGCTACTTGTTCGACCACCTGGCAATTGTGAGACCAGCACTTGATGTGCGATTAAAGTGTGTGTGGTTGGCCAAAAAGTTGTGCGATCAGTTACAAATTACCACCAATTTCGACTAATCAAATCTTTAGTCAATCAGTTACAATCACTCCCTAAATTAACGCAAACACATTTCGTCAACGGTTTCATCCTCCAATCGGATTACCCAACATAATCATCTCAAAATCAAATAACAATTCATCGAATAATAACACACCATCAACTTTAAATCTGATTACAATTATGATCATCAAGTTTAGAATTTCAATTGCACAAGAATTCTTCATCACGTTGTCAACACACATCCCTCATTAGCATAACACACTAATTATCTAGCAATTCATTTATTCCACCCTAATCAGCCGTTGCTAAACATGCACATCAAGAACATTCCATATGATTCACACAGTTTTCATTAACAACATCCAAAATGGTTCATGTATTACAATCTGCGAAACATAGTTAAAACATAACACAAAATTGATTAAGAACAGAATCTGCTAATGGCCTAAACGTACCGATTGGAGGGAGGGAAGTACAGATTTGAATGCGGTAGATGATGTTCTTGAAAAGGAAGTCCGATTGGCGAGGATGGCACATCGAAAAAGAGTCACAGCCGCCACTTTCTTGAGGGGACTTAGGGTTTTACAATTATTTGCAAAGAAAAGAATTGTGTGAACTTCCTGCATGTATACTCGCATCCAATAGGGAATGGTTTGGGCTCGGTTTGGGTTTAGAAACTTGGGCTCATGGAGTTTCATGTGTCATAATAATAACTTATGGCTGGTGTGCGATTGTGGATGGATGTTCGATCCGAAGCACTTGTGCGATAACATTATCGTGATGTATACAAACTTAACTCATCCTTATATTATACAATTATCATTCAAGTAACATCAAACATACTGACTATCCCAGCTATCGTACACATAGGTTACAACGAAGCACACGGTGTGAACAGGAGTCAGTATATAGACCATTGAAATTACGAGTTGTCACAAAAGTAGCTTAAACTACCTTAACGGGTCAAAAGCACTTAGGTTTCATTCCAAATCAGAATGTAGGCTTGTTTAAACCATATCATATGAGTTCCAATACTCATTTGGTTTACAATACCTTATTCCATTCGATTCCTCAATTTATGTCTCGTTACACTAACATAGTATCCGATTCACTAGGAACCACTTCAACACTTGAACTCTTGGTCCTTTGAGCTTTGTTATACCATTTGAACAAGACCTATACATAATCGCAAGTGAGTATATAGTTCCCCTCTTTTACGTTTTCAAATGTTTTGGGGTGATTCATATGTGTAACCAATTTATTTTCCAATGTATGGTATATATGTGTTTACTAAGTGCTTTTATGTGTATTATTCAGATTATGCAAACTTAACAATTATCAAAATCCTTATAGGATCTATCTATCTTCATAGTTAGATTCTTGAAGGATATTTGAAGTACAGTCTTAGATCTTCCTATCTCCATAGTGAGATTTTTAAGAAGTACATTACACGACGATGGTTATGGTTTATATGTAGAGATTGTTGGTGAGTTAGATAACGAAACTAGAGTAATACAACAAGGACATGGTGGATACGATGCTGGTACTTCCTATATCTAAGTGTGCTTATTGTATTACCCTTCGTGGCATTATCCCGAATCACCATTAGCATTTAGGATGTTATGATTCAATGTGACAGAAACCAAATCCTTCTAGCATCGATCTATCTTCATAGATTGATTCTTCTAGGATATTGAAGTGCTAATATTGAATTCCTTGATTGGATTTAATTGTGTACTTTAAATGCATATTTGACTAGACAATGTGACAGAAACCAAATCCTTCTAGCATCGATCGATCTTCATAGATTGATTCTTCTAGGATGTTGAAGTGCTAATATTGAATTCCTTGATTGGATTTACTTGTGTACTTTAAATGTATATTTGACAAGACAATGTGACAGAAACCAAATCCTTATAGCATCTATCTATCTTCATAGATTGATTCTTGTAGGATATTTAAAGTACTAATATTGGAGTCCTTGTTTGGATTCATTGTGTACTTTAATGCGTAGGTGACAAGACGATGTGACAAAAACCGGATTCCTGTAGTATCTATCTATCTTCATAGCTAGACACTCAAGGGATGCTTAAAGTACTAATATTGGAGTCCTTATTTAGATTCATTGTGTACTTTAATGCGTGTTTACAAGTTGGTGACAAGTTGACGATTTATGTGTTTATGTGGTAGTTGTGATTTAGATAATGAAACGGGTGTAATAAAATAAGATCATGGTGGATACGCCGCTGGTACTTCCTATATATAAGTTTTCTTATTTTATTACTCTTGTAGCGTTATCCGAATCACATTAGGGTTTATGTGTTCAATTGATTCAGTGTTCAAGTATCCAAATCCTTGTAGAATCTCCCATATCTTCATATGTTAGATTCTTAGAAGGATATCCAAAGTATTATCATAAATCATTGACTTGATTTTAATAATACTCACACAAGTTATGACAGATATCAAAACAGTTATTACTAATCCTTGATTGGATTTCTAATAACACATTCACAAGTTTTATAACGATTTCAACAAGATTACAAAGTACAATTTCAATGGCATAAAAATTACTTAGTAATAATCATATTGCCATATACAAAACTCTTTGACATAAGTTTTCACAATCCAGATAATGTATTGCAATACTAAACCTTTTGCCATTCTCTGGCTTCAAGATTTCATTTTCAATCGACAACTCTCATAGTTGTCAAAGTATTGCAATACCAAACTTTTTCTCCATTTATTTGGCTAACAAAACCTATGTGCTCGCCGGAATTTTTATGCTGACTGTTTTTCACATATGTTTCAGGATTTTGACTATTTAAGCATGCAACGCATAGAACTGCATCTAGGCCTTAGACTTCTTTAATCAAAAGACAATTACATGTATTCTTTGTAAAACAATGTTAACAATATTGAAACAATTTAGTACCAGTAGTTGTGAGCAATTTGTAACGTGACTCCCCGATATTTCCGCCGTCTGCTGTTGTATTACGCGATTGGGGTGGTATATTTGTTTGAAGTGACAAATGAATAACCACCTTCCTTATGTTTCGTCGATACTTTCAACACCTCTTTTGTTTATCCAAATGTCAATCTCACACGTTTCCCATGTTTCCTTATTCTTTTAGAATTCCTCCTAGACGCGATCAAACTCAAGATGCTGTAATAGCAGCCTTAGTCGCTCAGCAAATCGCTGTTGTGCTCCCGAACCTCATTACCCAGATAAATCAAGCGAACAACAATAATAACAATAACAATGCTCATTGAAACTATAAGACATTCAATTCGGCTAAACCGCTTAAATTTTCTGGGTCTGAAGGAGCTACTGGGCTCCTACAATGGTTCGAGAGTTTGGAAAGCACATTCCGACACGTTCAATGCCCAAACGAGCGAAAGGTTAAGTTTGCATCTAGTGTCTTTGAGAAAAGGGCACTAACATGGTGGAATGGTGTGATGAGAGATAGGGGTGCCGATGTGGCAATGGCTCAAACCTGGGAAGAGCTTCGAGCTCTAATGATGAAGGTATTATGTCCTCGTCATGAACTCAGGGCACTGGAAAGGGAATTCGACGATCTTAAACAAGATAGCGGTGAGCATCGAGCCTACACTGGCTGTTATGAGGAACTAAGTCTGTTATGTCCTACCATGGTTACGCCTTTGGATAAGGCGCTTGAAAAGTACATTGATGGCCTCCCTGACCCAGTTCAGGACATTGTTACTGGTGGCAACCCTACCACAGTTAGACAGGCCATTGAGCTATCCGCTACCCTGACTGAATCACAGATCAGGAAGGGTAAACTTTTCCGAAAAGGCGATAAGAAACCATTGGACAAGACTACACAAGAAAAATCAAAGGATAACAAGACTGAATCCTCCAAGAAGTAAAAGAAGCGTAAGGCTTCACAGAACTTCGCGGTAGTTGCTCAGAACAATCAAACTACCCCTAACCAACCAGCACAGTCTCGTGCTAGGAAAAATTATGTTGGCACTGCACCTTTGTGCAACAAATGAAACCGTCATCATCTGAATCAAACACCGTGTCACAAATGTACCCACTGTGGGCGATTGGGACATTTGGTCAATGCATGTTGTTTTGCTATCCAAAAGCAAATTGTTGCAAATATTGTTGCTGCTCAAGCACCATATCCACCTGGATCGTGCTACAACTGTGGTGATCTTACTCACTATCGGAACAATTGCCCAAGACTTGTTAATACAAATCCAACACGTGGATGAGTATTTAACATAAACGAGGAAAATGCAAATGACAATGTAGCAGTGAACAATTAAACTTTTATATTTTCCTTGTTGTTATCTATGACACTTGAAACATTTCAGTTGGTACATAAATAAATTTGTTATTTCAATTTTATTTACGAAACCAATGCGATTGCGTGTATGTGTGACGTACCCCTTCAATACCGACACCAAGGAACCATATTCCTTGTAAATCAAACTACTCTCGTAGTTTCATCCATGATCGCTCACGATCACCACACAAGTCCTAAGTACTCGTTTCTTCTAAGAAACAAAGTACAAGGTACAAGTTACAAACTCTTAAACTAATACTCAAGTACCACTTCAAATCCTTGATTGGATATCTAAAGGTACTTTCATAAGTCCTTAATTGGACTTATGCTACATGACTATGTACACGATTATCAATAACATTTTTGCTTCGTGTGTTGATTTATCATGCTTAGCACATTGATCTCAAGGATCCTTTTGCTTCATATGCTGACTTAGCATATCTAGCACCTTGATTTCATGAATACTTTACTTCGTATGTTGAGCTAGCATACCTAGTAAATGGTTTCGAAACATTTTCACTACACGAATCCCAAATCCTTATAGGATCTTCCTATCTTCATAGTTAGATCCTTGTGGATGTTTAAAGTGCAAAATCAAAGTCCTTAATTGGATTTTTTGTGTGCTTTAATACGTATGTTACGATTCAATGAGACCAAACCAAATCCTTATAAGATCTTCCTATCTTCATAGTTAGATTCTTAAGGATGTTTAAAGTACTAATTGAAGTCCAATGATTGGATTTCTGGTGTACTTTAAATACGTATGTGCCAATTGACGAGAAGTTGATAACAAGTTGATGACCCAAGTTGACAATTATGTGATTATATGTTTATGCGTTTATGTGTGATTCAAATGCTCGCTATCCAAATCCTAGTAGAATCTTCCGTATTTTTATATGTTAGATTCTCATAAGGATATCCAAAGTACTATCTTAAATCCTTAAGGGGCTTTTCTATGCAAATAGTCAAACCCTTGGATTCTAAAGTGCTATTCCAAAACTATTATATGATTCAAAGTTAAATAGACCCTTTGGTGGTCTATTTAAAGAGATCGTACGTTGATCTAGTTAAAGAGATCATGTGTTGATCTAGTTAAAGAGATCGTTAGTCGATTTAGTTAAAGAGACCCTTTGGTGGTCTAGTCAAGTCATTACATGTTTGTTTGATTGATTTTTCCCCTACACATCATGAAATGAACTGTGCGGACCGTTCAAGGAATTACGTAATTAGGGATGCATACATAATTATGGAATTCAGTGCACAGAAAACACAGCAAGTTTTGTCATGTGTTAAGACCTATAGTGATGAGAATAACGAAACGGGAACATTGTAAAAAGGGCATGGTGGATACGCCGCTGGTACTTCCTATATATAAGTGTTCCTTATTACATTGCGAGCGTAGCGTTATTTAAGTTACTAGAAGTCCTGGACCTTGACCAACGTTATTTTATCTTACACTCTCCGACTCCAATTTCGAACACACACACACACAAAAGTTTCCTATAATAGTCTTCATAGGAAACATTCTCCCATCTGTTGTTCGAAACTCCAAAGTTCACACGCTCTTCATATTTTGCTACAACAAGGATATCACTTTGACAATCACATGACGCTCTTGAGGTTCGGTACAATCATACACAAACCTATTGGAATGGAATTTAAATCTTCAGATCTGAACTCTTTCCTATAGGCTACGGACGAGTACAATTAACAATATTCGCTAGAAATCCAAATGTGGCACAGAGTTTTACTTAGGGAACGGAGGATTTTATTCGAAAGCGAAGCAATCACATCTGTTTTCACGAGTTTCCTCTAAAATTAACTTTCGGGACGAAATTTCCTAAAGTAGGGGATACTGTGACATTTGTTCCTTTACGACCATCATACAAATATGAATCCAATAAAATCTTTTGTTTCATTCCCGGGATTTGTATAACGACGTGTGACAATTACACATATCAAATCTCGTATGATTTCGAACTCTCGAGAAGCTTTTCTAGAAGTTTTACGTAAACTACTACGCAAATGTAACCAGCTTAACGCAACGTACACTCCAGAATAGTGACATAAGCTAAACATACCCTAAATAACCTTTACATAACTTAGAAATAAGTTTTGAAGGGTTTGGTATAGCAAAAACGAGTTTATTCAATCACATGGACATTTTGCGACAAACTGTAAAAGTTTGCCAATTCGCATAGCAACGTACACTCCGGAACAAAGTTATAAGCTAAACATACCTTAAATACCCTTTACATAGCTTAGAAATAAGTTTTGAGGGGTTCGGTGTGTGAACATACGCTTAATTGATCACAGGGGCTAAAAGCGTCAAAACTACGAAAGTATGCAAATACGTGCATATCTTGCGTTCTGACCATATCCAGACATCCAAAATTTTTTTTAATAACTAAAGTATTGTATTTTAGTGATGGGAATTCAAAAATACCATTCATCACGTAATTTGGATCGTTTTCGCGTCCTTTCGAGTTTCGGCGTAATTAACCGAAAAACGCGATCGTACGACCAAACAAACCGACATCCATGATATTTCCAAGCATAGTTCAAGTCCCCCATGCTTTATAATCCTTATAAATGTAATGCCTCAATCTCGTAATACAACAACACGCGGCGGAAATATCAGGGAGTCACGTTACAAATTGCTCACAACTACTGGTACTAAATTGTTTTATTATTGTTATCATTGTTTTACAAACAAAGAATACATATAATTGTCTTTTGATTTAAGAAGTCTAAGGCCCGGATGCAGTCCTATGCATTGCATGCTTGAATAATTGAAACCCTGAAACATATGTGAAAAATAGTCAGCATAAAAATGCCGGCGAGTACATAGGTTTTGTTAGCCAGATAATTGGCAAAAAGTTTGGTATTGCAATACTTTGACAACTACGAGAGTTGTCGAATGAAAATGAAATCTTGAAGCCAGAGAATGACAAAAGGCTTAGTATTGCAATACATTATTTTGATTGTGAAAACTTGTGACAAAGAGTTTTGTATATGGCAATATTATTATTATTAAGTAATTTTTAGGCCAATGAAATTGTACTTTGTAATCTTGTTGAAATCTTCATAAACCTTGTGAATGTGTTATTAGAAATCCAATCAAGGATTATTAATCACTGTTTTGAAATATGTCATAACTTGTGTGAGTATTATTAAAATCAAGTCAATGGTTTATAATAATACTTTGGATATCCTTCTAAGAATCTAACATATGAAGATATGGAAGATTCTACAAGGATTTGAATACTTGAACATTGAATCAATTGAACACATAAACCCTAATGTGATTCGGATAATGCTACAAGAGTAATAAAATAAGAACACTTATATATAGGAAGTACCAGCGGCGTATCCACCATGTTCTTATCTTATTACACCCGTTTCATTATCTAAATCACAACTACCACATAAACACATAAATCGTCAACTTGTCACCAACTTGTAAACACGCATTAAAGTACACAATTAATCCAAACAAGGACTCCAATAATAGTACTTTAAACATCCCTTGAGTGTCTAGCTATGAAAAAAGATAGATACTACAGGAATCCGGTTTTTGTCACATCGTCTTGTCACATACGCATTAAAGTACACAATGAATCCAAACAAGGACTCCAATATTAGTACTTTAAACATCCTACAAGAATCAATCTACGAAGATAGATAGATGCTATAAGGATTTGATTTTTGTCACATTGTCTAGTCAAATATGCATTTAAAGTACACAATTAAATCCAATCATGGAATTCAATATTAGCACTTCAACATCCTAGAAGAATCAATCTATGAAGATAGATCGATGCTAGAAGGATTTGGTTTCTGTCACATTGAATTATTAAATCATAACATCCTAAATCCTAATGGTGATTCGGGATAACGCCATGTAGGGTAATACAATAAGCACACTTATATATAGGAAGTACCAGCGGCGTATCCACCATGTCCTTATTGTATTACTCTAGTTTCGTTATCTAAATCACCAACAATCTCTACACATAAACCATAACCATCGTCTTGTAAAGTACCTCTTAAAAATCTCACTATGAAGATAGGAAGATCTAAGACTGTACTTCAAATATCCTATAAGAATCTAACTATGAAGATAGATAGATCTTATAAGGATTTTGATAATCGCTGTGTTTGCATAATCGGAATAATACACATAAAAGCACTTAGTAAACAGATATATGCCATACATTGGAAAATAAATTGGTTACACATATGAATCACCCCAAAACATTTGAAAACGTAAAAGAGGGGAACTATGTACTCACTTGGGATAGCGTATAGGTCTTGTTCAAATGATATAACAAAGCTCAAAGGACCAAGAGTTCAAGTGTCGAAGTGGTTCCTAGTGTATCGGATACTATGTTAGTGTAATGGGGCATAAATCGAGGAATCGAATGGAGTGGGGTATTGTAAACCAAATGAGTGTTGGAACTCATATGATATGGTTTAACAAGCCTACATTCTGATTTGGAATGAAACCTAAGTGCTTTTGACCCGTTATGACCCATTAAGGTAGTTTAAGCTACTTTAACGCGTCATTTGCGCAAATGCGCATTCGGATGGTCTAACTAGCCCTATGATAAGTATTATATGCCCTAACATGTTTAATAAATTTGCAAAATCAGTTTAAGTGTCAAAATTTAGGTTGCATAGGCTTAAATTGAAATTATGCGCAAAAAGGGCATTTTGGTCATTTTCCTAAGGCATATAATCTACCTATCATACAACTAATTAAATGAAGTGATCATAAGGTATAACCTCAGAAGGTTATTCCCTATACAACTATGGTCACATAATGTGTTTGGTCGGATCCTAATGATCGACCAATCAGGTCGGGTTCGAAAGTCTAAGCGGTTGTCGAGACCGCTTAACTTACGACCCTAAATAAGCACTAAACTAGAAGTGACAAATTAAACATGTTAAAACATGTTTAACTAAGTTATAAAACTGATTTGGTATCAAAACAAATTTTTATACCCGAAAATAGTTTCGTCATAAAATGCACATAAGCGTGCATTTTGGCCGAAACTTTGACTCATCACTTCGACTAATCAACGTGGTAATCAATAGGTATAGTCGCAAGGGACTATAACCATTGTGATTACACTCACGTTGCAAAGTTCAATTGAACTTTGACTTGACCATATCATGGTCAAAGCTGAAAGTAAACACTGTTTGACTTTCTTGCTTAAATAAATAAACAAGAGATGAAAGAACACTTAAAAGTATTCTAGGCTGGAAAAATGACTAAGAAAGCTCAAGTATGAGGCCTCCAACAAGTGTGGTAGCCTCAAATCAGAGCAAGAGTGAAAGAAGAAGGAAATTAGCAAGGATTGAATGAAAGATCATGCCTATTTATAGTTGTAGTGATGTTGTAGGATCATGACAAGTGGATTGTGTGGCCTTCAAGGAAAGATCCTAGCCTTACAAGTGTTTGGACCAGGTAACAAGCCTTGGGGAATACTTAAAATAGCCCACAAGTTTGAAAACAATCAAAGGAAATCAGTTTGCAACAAGCTGGAAGCTGCTGTGATATTTCTGCCTAGATAGGGCTGTCGCGCCCTGCGACAGCTACAGCCTTAGGCTGTTGCGCCCCGCGAGGGCTCACCAGCAAGTTTCATCACTTGGCAGAACAGGTCCCTGCAGCCTAAAAACTTGTTTTTCGAAGCGTTTAACCCCCGTTAACCCAATTTCAAGGCTATATAAGGATGTTAAAGCATAGGGGACTTGAAATATGTTTGGAAATATCATGGATGTCAGTTCGTTCGATCGTACAGTCGCATTTTATGGTTAATTACGAAGGAATTTGTAACGAACACGAAAACGATCCAAATTGCGCGACGAATGGTATTTTTGCATTCCTATCACTAAAATAAAATATTTTAGTGATTACAAAATTTTTTTGTGAAACTTATGCTCCGTAAACACCACATGATATAGGACACTATCTTTTATCAAAGAAACAATGTGTTTTGGTCTCAAAATTTGTTTATTTGCGTTTGACAATTTCAAGTTTTGATTCTGTTTCAATTTCAAGCTTTAAATCGCTTTCTGGAAAGTTATACGCGAACTGATGCGTAAACGTAATCAGTTTAATGCGGAAAACACTCCGGAACAGTGACATAGGCTTAACATACCTTAAATAACTTTTATATAACTTAGAAATAGGTTTTGAAGGCTTTGGTGTGTCAAAAACAAGTTTATTCACTCTCAGGGACTATTTGCGTCAAACTGCAAAAGTCTGCTGATTCGTATAGTAACGAACATTCCAGAACTTTATCATAAGCTAAATGTACCCTAAATATCCTTTACATAGCTTAGAAATAGGCTTTGAGGGGTTCGTTATGCGAAAATATGCTTACTTGATCAATAGGAACTAAAAGCGTCAAAAAGTGCATAAGTTTGCATTTACGCGCATAACTTACGTTCTGAATATATCCGGACATCCAAAAATTTTTGTAATCATTAAAATATTTTATTTTAGTGTTTGGAAAGCTAAAATTTCACTCATCGCGTAATTTGGATCGATTTCGCGTTCGTTACGACTTCTGTCGTAATTAACCGAACAACGCGATCGTACGACCAAACAAACCGACATCCGAGATGTTTTTGAGCATATTTCATGTTCCCTATACTTCAACTTCATTTCAGAGCTTTGAAATGGGGTTAACGGGGCTTAAACGTGTCGAAAATGCACCAAAAACCAAGTTCTGAACTTGCAGGGACTATTTTTGACAATCTGTCAAAGATGCCCTCACGGGCCGCATTGACTGGGGTGAATTCTTACGCGGGGCGCGACCTACTGTCAGACAGAAACTGTGAATCTGGTCATTTTGGCTGGTTTTGATCCTTGTTTTGCAATACCATTATCTTGTTTTAAGGTCCCCTAGTATTGTAAATCAGTGTGCCACACATGTAAGGTCTAGATTAACGCACGAATTACGAGAAACGAACCTAACGGTTCTTGAAATCCTATAAATACCCAACTTGATTTCACTCATTCCTCACACTTTTGGTCTGAATTGCTCTAAGTTGAAGTTCGAAACTTTATACCTGAGTATTTTGGATCAAAATCTTCATTTCTTGGACCTTTTGTAAGTTTCTTTCATGCTTTTATTGCTTTTCAAGCGTAAAAGTCAAACAGTGTTTGACTTTCTGCTTTGACCAGTCTTTGGTCAACACAAAGTTCGTTTGAACTTTGCAACATGAGCGTAATCACGATGGTTATAGTCCCTTGTGACTATACCTACTAATTACCACGTTGATTAGGCGTAGTGACGAGTCATAGTTTCGGTCAAAATACGCGTTTATGCGTATTTTGCAACGAAACTATCTTCAGGTATCAAAACACTTTGTTTTGATATCAAAACCTGTTTTCTAACTTAGTTAAACATGTTTAACTCGTCACTTTTAGTTTAGTGCTTATATAGGGTCGTAAGATAAGCGGTCTAAACAACCGCTTAGACTTTCGAACCCGACCCGTTTGGTCGATCATTAGGATCCGACCAAACATATTTTGTGACCATAGTTGTATAGGGAATAACCTTCCGAGGTTATACCTTATGGTCACTTCGTTTAGTTAGTTGTATGATAGGTAGTTTATATGCCTTAGGAAAATGACCAAAATGCCCTTTTTGCGCATAATTTCATTTTAAGCATATGTAACACATGTTTTGACATCTAAACTGATTATATAACATAATTAAATATGTTAAGGCATATAATACTTGTCATAGGACTAGTTAGGTGGTCCGAACGCGCTTTTGCGTGAACGACGCGTTAAAGTAGCATAAGCTACCTTAATTGGTCGTAATGGGTCGTAAGCACTTAGGATAGGTTCTGATTTAGGATGTAGGCTTCGTTAAACCATATCACATGAGTTCCAATACTCATTTGGTTTACGAGACCTCATTCTACCCGATCTTCCGATTTTAGGCGTCGATTCGCTAACATAGTATCCGTTACACTAGGAACCGCTTCAACACTTGAACTCTTGGTCTTTTGAACTTTGTTATATCTTTTGAACAAGAACTATACGCAATCCCAGGAGAGTACATAGTTCCCCTCTTTTACTGTTTTCAAATGTTTTGGGGTGATTCATATGTGCAACTGATTTGTTTTCCAAATGTATGGCATATATGTGTTTTCTAAGTGCTTTTATGTGTATTATTCCGATTATGCAAATACATGTTTATCTAAATCCTTAAAAGAACTATCTATCTTCATAGTTAGATTCTTATAGGATGTTTGAAGTACAGTCTTAGGTCTTCCTATCTTCATAGTGAGATTTTTTAAGAAGTACTTTACAGACGATGGTTGGTTTATGTGTAGATTGTTGGTGATTTAGATACCGAAACTAGATAATACAATAAGCACATGGTGGATACGTCGCTGGTACTTCCTATACATAAGTGTGCTTATTGTATTACCTTTCGTGGCGTTATCCTGAATCACCATTAGGATTTAGGATTGTTTTGATTCAATAACTCAATATAACAGAACCCAGAACCCTTATAGCATCTATCTATCTTCATAGATTGATTCTTGTAGGATGTTTAAAGTACTAATATTGAAGTCCTTGATTGGATTCATTGTGTGCTTTAATGCGTATGTGAGTAGACAATGTAACAGAACCCAGAATCCTTATAGCATTTATCTATCTTCATAGATTGATTCTTGTAGGATGTTTAAAGTACTGATATTCCTTGATTGGATTTATTGTGTGCTTTAATGCGTGTTTACAATTTGATTGACGATTATGTGTTTATGTGGTAGTTGTGATTTTGATAACGAAACGGGTGTAATAAAATAAGAACATGGTGGATACGCCGCTGGTATTTCCTATATATAAGTGTTCTTATTTTATTATTCTTGTAGCGTTATCCGAATCACTTTAGGATGTGTGTACAATTGTTTCAATGTTCAATTATCGAAATCCTCGTAGAATCTTCCATATCTTTATATGTTAGATTCTTAGAAGGATATCTAAAGTATTATCATGAATCATTGATTTGATTTATATAATACTCACACAGGTTTTGATAAATTTCAAAACTGTTATTATAAATCCTTAATTGGTTTTTCTAATAATACATTAACAAGTTTTACGATAGTTTAAACGAGATATCGATGTACAAATGGCATAAAAATTACTTAGTAATAATCATATTGCCATATACAAAACTATTTGTCACGAGTTTTCATAATCAAGATTATGTATTGCAATACTAAACTTTTGCCATCCTCTGGCTTCAAGATTTATTTTCTATCGACAACTCTCGTAGTTGCCAAAGTATTGCAATACCAAATGTTTTGTCAATATTTGGCTAACAAAACCTATGTATTCGCCGGCATTTTTATGCTGACCTATTTTCACATATGTTTCAGGTTATCAATTATTCAAGCATGCAACGCATAGGACTGCATTCAGGGCCTTAGACTTCTTAATCAAAAGACAATTACATGTATTTCTTTGTTTGTAAAACGATGTTAATAATAATGAAACAATTTAGTACCAGTAGTTGTGAGCAATTTGTAACGTGACTCCCCGATATTTTCGACGTGTGTTGTTGTATTACGCGATTGGGGTGTTACATTTTTGGATGTCCGGATATGGTCAGAACGCAAGATGCACGCGTATTCAAACTTTCGCAGTTTTGATGCTTTTAGTCCCTAAGATCAAATAAGCACATTTTCGAATACCGAACCCCTCAAAACTTATTTCTAAGCTATGTTAAGGGTATTTAGGGTATGTTTGGCTTATGATCTTGTTCCGGAGGGTTCGTCGCTATGCGAATCGGCAGACTTTTGCAGTTTGTCACAAATAGTCTCTGTGATCGAATAAACTTGTTTTTGTCGTCCCTAACCCTTCGAAGCTTATTTCTAAGTTATGTAAAAGGTATTTAGGGTATGTGTAGCTTATGTCCTCGTCCTGGTGTGTACGTTGCGTTAAACGGATTACGTTTAAGCTTCGGTTATCGAATTGCTTTCAAAGAAAAAGTTTTTGAAAGCCCGAAATTTTGCACAAGGGTTACAATAAAGCCTTGAAATTGGGTTAACGGGGGGTAAACGCGTCGAAAAACAAGTTTTGGAGCTGCAGGGACCATTTCTGCCAACTTTGGAAAGATCAGATCTGCACTCTCTGGCGGCCAGCGAGAGAATTTGCCAATCTGGGTCGCGGGCCGCGAGAGATATCAGACCAGAAGCTGTTTTTCTTTGAAAAACAGCTGGTTTGATGGTTTGGCTGATTGTTTGCATGTTTCGGGACCAAGTAAAGTGTCCTACAAGCCCCTAATCAGATCCTAACACTTGTAGGGTGTGGATCATTCCTTGGAGAACACATTTACACTTGTCATGATCCTAGAAATGCAAGAACAACTATAAATACCCATCACCTTTGCTTCATCCTTTGCTCATTCCATTCTTCTTATCTCCTAAGCTCTAAGTAGAGGCTACCCCACTTTTTGGAGGCCTCTTACCTGAGTTTTCTAGTCATCTATCCATCCTAGAACACTTGTAAGTGTTCTTCCTAGTGTTGTTTATTTATTTCAAGCTAAAAATCAAACAGTGTTTGACTTTCGGCTTTGACTATGAATTGGTCAAGACAAAGTTCAATTGAACTTTGCAACGTGATCGTAATCACGATGGTTATAGTCCCTTCTGACTATACCTACTGATTACCACGTTGACTAGTCGAAGTGACGAGTCAAAGTTTCGGTCAAAATGCATGATTATGTGCATTTTGTGACGAAACTATTTTTGTGTATCAAAACAATTTGTTTTGATACCAAATCAGTTTTCTAACTTAGTTAAACATGTTTAGCTCGTCACTTCTAGGTTAGTGCTTATTTAGGGTCGTAAGTAAAGCGGTCTCGACAACCGCTTAGACTTTCGAACCCGACCCGTTTGGTCGATCATTAGGATCCGACCAAACATATTTTGTGACCATAGTTATATAGGGAATAACCTTCTGAGGTTATACCTTATGGTCACTTCGTTTGGTTAGTTGTATGATAGGTAGTTTATATGCCTTAGGAAAATGACCAAAATGCCTTTTTTTACGCATAAATTCAATTTAAGCAAATGTAACCTAAATTTTGACACTTAAATTTATTGTGCAACATTATTAAACATGTTTAGGCATATAAGACTTATCATAGGACTAGTTTGACCATCCGAACGCGCATTTGCGTAAATGACACGTTAAAGTAGCGTAAACTACCTTAACGGGTCATAACGGGTTAAAAGCACTTAGGATTCATTCCAAATCAGAATGTAGACTTGTTAAACCATTTCATATGAGTTCCAACACTCATTTGGTTTACAAGACCTCATTCTATCTGATTCCTCCGATTATGTACCGATGCTTTAACATAGCTACCCGATGTTAGGACACATTAGGACACATTTGAAGCTTTGGTATTTCACTTGATTCAAGGATACTTTGCAATCCCAAGTGAGTACATAGTCCCCTCTTTTACGTTTTGCAAATGTTTTTGGGTGATTCATATGTGCCTATTCACTATTTTCATGATTTCAAGCTATATTTTTTTTCACATGCATAGTACTTATCCTTTAACGAATTAAAACTGTTATCTATGGCTTAAATACTGATTTTCAAAGTTTGTAAGACAATTTGTTGGTGCGTATTTATACTTATACATTCATTAACAATGATCAAGCCGATTGGTAGTACGATATAGCGCTATAGGTTGACACCCCATTCCTGTTGTATGGAATGTTAGAAACCAAAGTTTAAACCAGATAGATCTTACCTTCGTGGTAAATCTATAGTCACCAAAGTATAGTTTGATACACTAAGGTTTGAATGTATTGCCAAACGACCACAATGTGCTTTTACAAATGTTTTCCAACTAAGCCATAAAAACTTATCGTATGTTATTTCCAAAACCAAAGCATAGTTTGATATGCTATTGTTTACTAAAGTATAGTTTGATATACTGCCAAATCACGATTAATGTATATTTCGATATACTACCAAAGCATATTTTGATATGCTACCAACGTGATAATGTTTTACTAAAGTATAGTTTGATATACTACCAAATCACAATTTAAGTATATTTTAATATACTTCCAAAGCATAGTTTGATATGCTCCCAATGTGATATTATTTACCAAAGCATAGTTTGATATGCTATTTTTAAAACCAAAGTATAGTTTGATATACTACCGATTCTGTTAATTTCCTAAACCAAAGTATATTTTGATATACTACTAAAGCATAGTTTGATATGCTATTTTGAAGCCAAAGTATATTTTGATATACTACCGATGCTTTCATTCTTAAACCAAAGTATACTTTTGATATACTGCTAAATCTATTATTTCATTAACCAAAGTATATTTTGATATACTATCAATTCAACTATTTCAAAACCAAAGTATATTTGATATACTACCTATTCTACTATTACAAAACCAAAGTATATTTGATATACTACCTATTCTATTAATTCAAAACCAAAGTATATCTCCGTATATACTACAAACTTTTTATCAAAGCAATGTGTTTTAGAAACCAAACTTTTTACAAGGATTCATGGCTATTTTTGTAAACATAAAATCTTTTTGTTATGTTATCCAAATCCATGAATCTAATTCACCAAACCTATGTTACTCACAGACATTTTTATGCTGACGTTTATTTTCACATATGTTTCTGGTTCTATTATGTGACAATTGTTGACGCATGCTACACGTAGGATGGACTCGTGGCTTAGTGACTTTAAAACTTGGAAAGACAATTGTTTGTGTTTATCTGGTTTGTATTAAAACAATGAGTCCATTAATGTTATAAAACAAAACATCAATTGCCATGTGTTATGAAACAATGATTCTGTGACATGACTCCCCGACGTTTCGGCGCGATTTGTTGTATTACGTGGTCGGGGTGTTACAGAAAAGTTGGTATCAGAGCTCATGGTTATAGGGAATTAGGTTATTAGTAATGCTCTTGACCTAGTCTATAACCTTCCTAGGACCCTAACGGGAGTTCACTTGCGTTTAGATTCTTAATACAATACCAATCACCTATCCTTAGGTGAATAACAAAAAGGAAACACAATTCGTTCTCTCGAGTCAAAAAAAATTTTTCCTAATGTGAACATGTGCAATCCGGAAGGGTGGGTGCCTGTACCCTGAGTTTTCTGTCTAAGGCTAGAGTGTTCGTACAAATCCACATCATCGGACCAGTCACTCTTACCTGGGAACTCTTGGGGTGAGTGTCCACCTGTAGGCTAAAGCATGTCTTCGCCATACATTATAAAGACCCATTTACTTTGATTAGTCACTGTGTGTCGTTTGTTTCAAGTTTGAAGTGACAAATGAATAACCACCTTCCTTATGTTTCGTCGATATTTTCAATACCTTTTTAGTTTATCCAAATGTCAATCTCACACGTTTCCTATGTTTCCTTATTCTTTTAGAATGCCTCATAGACGCGATCAAACTCAAGATGCTGCAATAGCAGCCTTAGTCGCTCAGCAAATCGCTGCTGTGCTCCCGAACCTCGTTACTCAGATAAATCAAGCGAACAACAATAATAACAATAACAATGCTCAGTGCAACTATAAGACATTCAATTCGGCTAAACCGCTTAAATTTCCTGGGTCTGAAGGAGCTACTGGGCTCCTACAATGGTTCGAGAGTTTGGAAAGCACATTCCGACACGTTCAAAGTCTATATCTAGGGGAGTTGTGTCTTGAGTCTGTAACAGTTTTTGCAAAGTGTACGGCGAAGCTCTACACGATTTGTTTCTGTATCGTACATGTTTACCTCATTAATGAAACAGTAAACGTTAAACGGTAATCTATATATTGTCACTTGTTATAAATGGATTCCGCACATCTTATAACTAGTTAATCAGCTTAGGTCAGGTGCTTATTTGGATAAAACGATCCTACATCTTGTCACTTGTTATAAATGAATAATAAACGTTTTGGGTGCTTAGCCAAATCAAGTGCAGTTTTCCTGTTTTTGTTTGCTTCTGTTTACCAATTTAAAACTAGCTGGTAAGTTGGCTTCAAAAGACAAATATTCCAATATCTATGATTTGGAAAGGAGACGGGTCAGGGGGGTCTTCGCGGTTAAAGATCTTGGCAACATTATGCTCGAAAGGATGATTGAATCCTTGGCTTCACTTTCAATTGGGTTCCTTTAAAAACTAATTGTTTCATGTGGAGAACGCTTTGGGATAGGATTCCGATTTCTATGAGCCATATGTCGAGAGACGTTGTGGTTCCATCTACTTGCTGTCAGTTTAGCTCCAATTCAGATGAAGAGGTAGATCACCTGTTTCTTAGTTGTTCGTACCCCAATCAAATACATTTGAAAATCTAGGAACTCAATGCTGTTTCACAAGGAGGCTACTTCATCAATGTAAACGAATGATAACATCATGATCACTGCGTTCAATTGGATTCGTAATAGAGCTAATATAGTTTATATAATTTTGCAACTGTTACCTTCTTTTCGCCTAGATTCTTGCTAGCTTTTTCCTAGAAACAAATAGGAAACTATTCATGTCATGTACTCAACCATGTTAGAAATACTGGGTTTGACTCTAGAAAATCAAAGGTAGCCAGGTAGGTCATTTTTTTCTGTAAAAGAACATAATAAGTGAGATACACACAAAGTGGTTAGTCACAACTAACCAGAAAAAAGGTTTAGTTTGAAATGTGTAACTCATGGAATGCGCATATGAACACTATATTGTCCAGTTTTATAAAAAAAAAATCGAGCTATACATGTAAACGAATAAAAAAACAATGAACATTCAAAATTAACGGGTCGAATCTCCACCTCTTAACCATAAAACGAATAAAAAACAATGAACATCGAAGATCATCAATCTTGATATTAAAAAGTGTCAGCTATGTTCTTATTTTCTGTCTGAAATCTCGCTTAATTACAAGTGGTTAGCCAGCAATTTACACTAAATAAGCTATGATTAAGGAGGGTGACTAGAAACCAAAATTATTATGTCTCTCAAGTGGAAGCTTCTGAAGCTGTATATTACCTGAGTCCATCACATCATCTGTTTCCTTGCTGTCTTCATTTTCAAGTTCTTTTAGAGCTTTTTTAGCATAAACTGTAAAACCAATAGTCATAGCTCCTGCAATAATGAAGGAGATAACATTGTATATAATTTCCAATGTAGTCAGACGGTGCTTTCGGTACTGCACATCAGCAAATGTCCGTATCAACCGCCCACTGCACAAAGTTGTTAACGATAATAAGTCAACATAAGGGAAATCAAACTGCACGAAATTAGAGTTTAGAGGTGGCAGCAATCTTGACAAGTATACGGTGGATCACGGTTATAAATTGCCAGTTACGGGTCAAAATGGGAATTTTCTTGAAAGCTGGTTAACAGAAATGAGTTGAGCGGGTCAAATCGTTGAAAGTCGTCGAAAATGTTTCCAAAATGTAAAAATCTCCAAAATTGGTTTATTTACATGTATAGTTTAGACTTTAGAGAATTAGAGGTCACAATCTTGATCCACTTTATAAGTAAATCAGTCGGTTACGGCTGTAATTTGACGTGACTCTTAAGGGGTCAAATTGGGAAATTTTCATGGTTGTAAAAATCCCGGCTAGATGCCGAGTAATCACAATTAATCCCGATTCATCACTAGCCCCCTCCGCCCGACTAGCGATTACTACAACACTGGAAATTTTACTTCCAAGTATAGTTTACTTCCAAAAATGTTTTCAAAATGAGAAAAATTAAATAAATAAAGAAAGAAAACTCCTAAATTGGTTTACATCTAAGTATAGCTTAGAGGTGGAAATCTTGATCCGCCTTACAAGTAAATGGGTTCATTTCAGTTATAATTTGCCTTTTTAACGGGTAAAATTGGAAAATTTTAGAAAATTGGTCAGACGGATCAAAAGTCATCAAAAATGTTTTCAAAATGCAAAAGTCTCCTAAGTTGATTTACTTCAAAGTATAGTTTACCATCACATATTCACAGTCTGGTAACTTTTTAATGATATTTAGACGCTAATTATTTGTTAAATTTAACAATAAGAAAACTGGCTGATCTGACCCATATTTTCCTAGGACCACCCATTTTGCCACCTGTGGCTGTACATAAAATAGAGCAGTGACATTAATTTGAAACGGACCTGTAGATGTAAATGAAAGCTTCTGGAATCATTCCTGCAATAGATCCACACAAATAGGGCCAAAATTTCATATTTGTAACTACTATTGCATAGTTGAATATAGTGTATGGAAATGGTGAAATCCTAAAGAGGGTCACGACCCGGAACTGCTGGAATGCATCTCCTTCCCCAGCCAATCGAATCATGGCAGCTGTCTGTGGCCATTTCTTCAACCATTTCTGCAAGTTTATAAGAAATTGAAATTGAATGAAAAAGTCAACGCTTCAAAAATAAGGTCAATGAACTAGTTATAACGTGTTGGTACAGGTTTCATCTGATTACTAGAAGTCTACAAGTAGCAACTCACATGGATGCGTTGACGGAAGAGAAGACCGATGAGATAGGGTAAAATCATGCCGATAGTGGTTCCAGCCATGATTATTACAAATCCAAGCCCGTAACCAAATATCATCCCGGCCAGCCACATGGACGGACCAGATGGAATTAACACCACTGGGAATAACGCCAATGACCCTACAAGTATTGCTGCAAGAGCTGGGCGACCAAACGCAGTCGCCTCCCACTGCAGTACTGGCAAAAGAACCTGTAACAACATTCGCAAAACCTTAAGACAATCATACTCATTTTTTATTATTCAATATCAACTAATCACTTTCATAACACACATCCAAACACCCCCTAAGAACGTAACTTTATGCAGAATAAATAGCATCAACTGATTAATAAATATACAGACCAACCACCTCTCTTCTTCTTTTTAGATGACCATGAGACCCCTTAATGAAAAACTCACGGGCCCCACCGACAACTATACAGACAAACCACATCTCTTTTAACAAATAATATAGATCATATTATCACAATTATCATGACAACATCCAGGTCCTTCACATTATAAACATGACAAAGTAAAAAGTACATAAAAAAGACATGTATAGTTTCAACTTATGAATATTACAAAAAAGGGAAAGTATGAAAAAACAATGGAAACTACCATGCGAAAAAAAACATGAATTTACCTTCTCAAAAACAAATGGAACGCCCCATTTCAAGAAAATAATCGTAACTATTATAGCAATAACGGACCATGTGACAGCCTTTATCCACCATTTCAAGGACTGATTCCTCCTTTCTGTTTGAGATTGCAAGGCATCAGCTTCAGCCACTCTTGTTTCATTAGACGATATAACCAATCTCACATGCTCACTGTCTTCTCTTTCCAGACCTAGAGTGCTTGTCATGTGTTTTGCAGCATCTTCTTGAGATGCCATCTTCGGTAATAATTCAAAGATCTATCAAATTCCATATACGATATCAGCATACAATCTATAACTCATACAAAATCATAATGAAAAATGCTATTCAACTCATCACAAATCTCAATTTGGATAAATACCGTATCAATCATTAATAATACGGCTAATTTTTCAATCAAACTTCTTAAATACCAAATTTGCAATGTTTAAAAACTATGATCTTCATAAATTGTCGAGTCCATGTTCAACAACTTAGTGTGTAATTCAAAATTAGTCTTAAATAAACACTCTAATTCACAAGTTTTAAGAATCACAAACAAAACCTAGAGAATCATCATATCCAAATACAAATCAATAACAAATAGTCTCAATTTCTAAACCTAAATTCGTCAACACAAGCCCTAGATAACGAAATTCAGTGGTTATTCAGTTCGAAATCAGTAAACAACTGAACCGAAAATACAACTAACCTTCACATACGAAAATTCGATCCATTAATTACAGCTAAACATATAACAAAAGTGGGATTGAATTCCTTTATGTACGCATACATCAATTCTATACGATCGATTGAATAAAAAAGCGAAAAAACACAGATCACGAATCGAAACATAGAGTCTAAAGAGATTATAATGTTTAAGAGGATGCATACGATGAGCCGGTGAACGTAGAAGCCAGTGGCCGGAAAGTTGTTGTGGTTTCTCTCTCTAGAAAGCTTTTTTCTCTCTCTAGTTAGTAGGGTTTTGGTGGTTGATTAGGCTGAAAAAGGTTCAAAGCCACCCTAGCTAGCTAATACATACAGTTTGAATTTTGAATATTGAATAAATCGTCAGGAAGTGGAATGCTATACCAGGACGCCATTTATGAAGGAATATGCTACCATCTTTTTCAGGGTTTCATTGTTGTATTTTTCATTAAATTAATAATTATTTATTAATGTAATCTAATCTTTTTAAATTAAATGTGTGTAGAGATTATGATTTTGACAATTTTTATATCTTATCAATACATCTTTTTATATCTAATAAATGAGGATTAAGGCTGATATCATATAGATAAATTCACCCAATCTAAGACCAGAATTTCTAAATGATAATGTCAATTCTTAAATCCATGATGTTATTCCTTATTTGAATTTTAAACAATAAATAAAAAAAATTAAAAATTAAAATATGTAATTACACCTTTTTTAACTATAACCGTGCTTAAATAATATCCCGGCAGCTTATTAATTGGGCCAAACTTTCTTCCCCAATTAAACCTTATTCCTTTGCACACCATCTTTCTCTGGAAATCCAAACGGCCTATGGAGAAATGCATCCTATATCCACTCTTCTTTAAATACTTCATCATTAGATTCAGATATCATCATTGTCTGTGTTCTTTTACCTCTTTCTTACTCTTAAATCTCAACGATTATTGTACTTGCATCCTACGAACAATGGATAATGATGCAATTAGTTATATTGGGCAAATCTCCGCTGAGAAAGATAGATGGAAGTTGAAGGTGCGAGTACTAGTTTATGAAAGCAAGCCTATCAGATCGACGTGATTTTGATGGACGAGAAGGTATTTTGATTATTACAAGTTCTTATCTTTATGTTTTGTATGTTTTTTATACTGCTACATAATAGATCTTTTGTTTTATTTAGGGTGATAAGAGTCAGGTGATTGTAAAGAAGGTTTTGATGTCTGTGTTTGAAAACCAGCTTGAGGAAGGTAGTGCAGTCATTCTTAGCAAGTTTGGTGTTGGTGAGATGAATGACAAGTTCCCTGTCATCAAGCATTCGTATAAGCTCATATTCTACCATCAAACAAATGTCAAACGCTGTGAAGATTTCAAAGGACCTTTATATGGTTTTCAGTTGGTTGATTTTTGATGCGTGTGAAGTGTGTATATAAGTTTAAGTATATTTTAAGCCCTTTTACACTTTTTAGCCAAGTTTTAAATTTATAAAACACGATATTTACTAGCACTAAACACACATATGGACAAGTGCACCCATCGTGAGCGTAGTATAGTGTTGGCAAGATACCGAGGTCGTCCAAGGACACAAGAGCTTTTAGTACCGGTTTATCCTCAACGTCTAATCAAATCAAAAGTTTAGAAAAAAGGTTTTAATCTAAGAAAATAAGAACTAACTAAAATGCTGAAAAATAAAAAAAAATAAAAACAAATAAACAAGATGAATCACTTGGCTCCGACTCGTGTTTAGTGTAACCTTTGATTATTTCCGCACTTTTGCACTATTTAAGAGATTATCTTAGTTATTGTAGTAGGCCCCTCTTTTGGAGGTGACGTTACCCTCAACCCAGTAGTTTGAGTCAGCAAGGATACAATCCTAAAGGGTCGGATTATTGAAAGATAATTAATTAAGTTATTAATGCATAATGTGGTAGGCCCCTCTTTTGAAGGCGACGTTACCCTCGGCTAAGTAGTCTGAGTCAGCAGGGATACAGTCCTAAGTAGCCGGGTTAAAGTTTTAATAGTAGCTTAACTTATGAGGGGATCAAAGAGTTTGGACCCCCGCCATCCAATACCGGTGGGTATTGAAGGATGTCCTACTAAATTTGACCCAGGTCCTTTGTAGGATCTATACACTGAACAATGGCAAGACTCTTACCAAACCGTTCCCTTAACCCCCGACCAGGTAGCCAATATACCTCCATATAGACCGTGGAGATATGAATGGTGAAAATCTTTTATTTTATATAGACAGTAAAATAATGCCAAGACACCACGGACAAACGATAAGGAAGAATCACCTTCAACATAAGAAACTAGTTATTAAAGTCATTAATACATAACCAATTAAAAAGTGCGAAAAGATTAAAAATAAAAAGTATTACACTAGACACTTTGTCTTCACCAAGTGATGTAAGAGACTTAGGCAAACATGGCCTTGATTGTCAAGAACTCTTACGATCAATCTTGGATCCCGAGACGACTCACACGCTCTATGATGGATAATGGATGATGGTGGTGGATGATGGTGTTATGGTGGTGGTGGGTGGTGGGTGAAGTGTGAGAGAGGTGGTGTGCCAAGGGATGGTTTGAGCTTGAGTCAAGCACCCCTATTTATAGGCTGAACAGAAGCTCGGGCACGGCCCCATGTCCATCCTCTTCTCTGTCTTCATTAATTGCTTTTGTCTGCATTAGTTGACCATGGCCCCGTGTCCGCTGTGCACGACCCCGTGTGCAGAAGCATATCTGTACTATCAAGATTTTCCTGGATTCTGCGAATCTTATAGTTGACCACGGCCCCGTGTCCGCTGAGCACGGCCCCGTGGTGGGCGATGGAAGCTTCTACAACTTTGTCTTTTATGCTGACACTTGGGCACGCCCCCGTGTTCACTGAACACGGGGCGTGTTCAGCCTTTTGTTCTCTTGTTTTGCTTGGGAAGATGCTTTCGGGGAGGTCGGGCATGCCACGTTTGTTCCTTTTCTTGTATTTATGTTAGATTTAGCCGCCTTTTTGCTTCTTTTGTTAATTTGAGCGCATTTAATCCTGAAAATACAAAAGGAAGACAAAAACACACTTTTTCCAGCATTAGTACTAAAAAGGGTTAGTTTTATGCCACAATTGATGTAATTTATATGTTGCATTTTGCACACATCAAATACCCCCACACTTGAATCTTTGCTTGTCCTCAAGCAAAACTCTTTATAATGTGGCTTCACACTCCCAAATGGAATGGGTAGAAGGGAAGGTTTTTGGGCTTGTCATAGAGTGTCGGGATTTCCAAGATTCTTTATTAAGTTTTGTTAGTGCATTACGTCTATTGACTTCGTCTTGTATTATGTAATAGGATAGAATAGGATATTCAGTGCACGAGGTTCAAGAAACTGAAAAATGAGGTTTAAGTGAAGATTTCGCTTGAAATGAAATTGTGACAAGTTCAAGCGAAATTCACATAACAGATTTCGCTTGAACTAGTTCAGGTTACCTTCAAGCGAAATCCTACCTCTATATATAGTGCACTTATCATTTCATTTGACACGCGACTTCTGAAAGTGTAACGAAGTGCTGCTGGTTTTCTGTCAGGTTGTAAACATTGTTATTATCAATACAAGCAACAGATTAAAGATTACAAGCTGTGTTAGTGTCCAGTTTACTGATTCCGCCTTTAAACTGGATGTAAAACTCTTCTGAACGACTCAGTTAGGTCATACAACGATCCAACAAGTGGTATCAGAGCTCAGGACGAGGAGTTCATACTACTACAGCTTGATTCTACCGATTTCTCTCATTTCTACTCATTTCTTTTTATATTTTTCAGATCTGAACAAGTTCCAACGGTCGAAATGGTCTGATTTTCGAGTATATCGTGTAAAACGTAGTTTTAACAAAGCCTACAAAGATTCGGGTTAAAACTCAGATTAAATCTTGTGAAAAATTACCTAAAACTAGGTTTCGCTTGAAAGTGTTCGAAAGTTATAGGTAGATTTCGCTTGAAAACATAAGGTTTAGCTTGAAAATCAGAGGTTTCGCTTGAATAGTTCAAGCGAAATAGAGTTTGATAGGTTTCGCTTGAATCTGTTTGATTTTAATCTTGGATTTCGCTTGGAAACTGTTGAAGCGAAATAGTATTGGTTGATTTCTCTTGAATCAGATCTGATCCTGGATTTTGCTTGAATCATCTGAAGCGAAATAGTAGATTTCGCTTGAAACAGTTTGGTTCATATTTCGCTTGAAGCTTTATATACTTCAAGTATTTCGCTTGAAGTTGCTGAAGTTTCAAAACTTTGAAAATTTCTAAGTGTTTGACTGATTTTTTTTTAGGTACGTTCACGATGGATGATAATTTCATAAACCCGTTTAGCGATATGTACGCGTTCACTTCCGAATCGTCAGATAGAAGATCTGAGATGAAAGAATATTCAAAAGAGATTTCGGAGAATTTGAAGTTTGAGAACATGTACGGAAGCCAACAGAAGCCACCAAAGCTAATGAAAGTGGAAGATTATCACTGGTGGAAAAATAGATTTGAGGGTTGGGTAAAAGCTTTTGCTACTGAAAGCTGGTTAAAACTGACAGATGAATATGTTGCACCAGTAAAAGAGGGAGAAGAGTTAATAGATGCAAAAGATTTTACAGAAAAAGATATAAAAAATGTTGTGGCTGAACATAGAATGATAACATTGATCAAACAGTCAGTAAGAGAGGATATTATTTCATTGCTTGAACAAGAAAAGACTTCAAAGAGTTTGTGGGAAGCGTTAGAGAGAAAATGTGTAGGAAGTAATGAAATTGTTAAAAACAAAAAGAAATTGTTGCGTAAAGAGTTTGATTTATTCAATTGTATGAAAAATGAATCTGTTTGTAAAATGATTGAGAGATTCGGACATCTGAAAGTGGAGCTGATCAGACATCAAATCTTACCTTCTGAAGAGGAGCTGGTGGATAAACTGTTTGATTCATTGCCAGATGATCAAGAGTGGAAATACTTCGCTCTAATGTTGAAAAATACAATAAAGCCGGAAGAGTTGAAATTGGATATGCTGATTGAAAAGCTTGAAAGTCATGAGTTGGAGATAAAGAGATCTAAAGTCAACAATTCAGCTTATCAGCAGAATGTAGAGCTTTACTACAGAATACCGCAGGCTGGATCTCCAAGAACAGCATTTTCTGCAGAAAGTTCAAGTTCAGTGAACAATGAAAGTCTTCACAGTGGTTTTCACAGTGGATCTTCTTCAAACACTTCAAGTCAATCTACTTCCAAGAATTTGTTTCAGTGTAATATCGCAGTGGATCTGAAGAAAGGGCAGAATTTCAGCGAAGAATCGGCAAAACAACAGATGGTTTTCTTGGCATCTGTACTTGAATCGTATGAAAGCCTCGTTGCAGGGAAGATTGGCAATACCAATTTGACGAAAGAAGATTATGACCAATTAGACCCCGAGGAGATGGAACTAATGGATATCAGATGGTGCATGGCCAGTGCGGTTCGTCGGGCACAGCGGTTCATGGAGATCACGGGGAGAAAGTCAATTGGTGGACCATCAACCAAACTGGGATTTGATAAATCTAAGGTGACATGCTTCAAATGCAAACAAAGAGGTCACTTTAAGCGCGAGTGCAGAAATGCGTATGCTGATGATGATTTTGCAAACCCGTTCAACGAAGATTATTACAAGAAAGCGATTTACCATCAGAACAAGTCTGAGCCACCAAGATTGAAACAGCCTGAAGAAAAATCAAGGGCTCTTGCAGTTATATATGATGATGAAGGTTACGACTGGAGTCAAGTTTGCCCTGAAGAAGATGCAGTTGGATATGCATTTGTTGCAAATGATGATCATGATACTTGGTGGAGAAGAGACAGCGCGAGATGGGAGATTGGCAAATTGTATGAACCATTTAAGGAAGCACAAAGAGCCAAGAGATGGAATGAAGAACTAGAGTGTTACATGGATACACAGGGTAATCCAGTAGTTGATCCATCAAAAGTGGATTTTGATGCTGTAACTAATGTGTTTCCAAGTGAGGGTACTTTCAACACAAGAAGGCTTTCTGATAAAAGCTATTTGCCAAATTTGATGATCAAGTTAAAAGAAGTTTTTGAAGCAAGTTTACCGAAGGTGGTAGAACTGAAGAAAAGAAAAGAAGAAGAATTGAAGAAGATGATTGAAGAAGTGAAGACTGTTGCAAAGCTTACTGGAGAGGAACAGAGAGATGAAGAAGTGCAGAAGAATGAAGAAGCTCATAAAGAGGAGAACAAAGAGCAAGATCAGAAAGTTGAGTCAGAAGAATCGGTGCTGAATGAGACCGAGGTTAGAAAATCTTCTGATTTATCGAATGTTGAATTAGTTGATGAAAATGAGAACAAGTGCAGGAATTGCATAGAAATGTGCAAAGCCTGTACTGAAAAAGATGATATAATCAAAACAAAAGATATTGAAACAAGCAAACTTGAAAATGTTTTCAAAATAAAATGTAAAGAAATGATTGAAAAAGAAGAAATTTTGAAACTAAAAGTTGAAAATTTGACACAGAAATGTCAAGGTCTTGAAAAGGATAATGATGTTTATAGACAACTGTGTTCTACAAAATGTGTTGATTGTGTTGAAAAAGAATCGAAATTTCAAGATTTACAAAAACAGTATGATTCTTTAAAGTGGTCGAGTCAGAGAGTACAAGAAGCTTATGATACTTTGAAGAGCCAAGTCAAAAGTTTTGATCAAAGATTGTCTGAAACTTTAACAACTAAAGAAATGTATGAAAGAAAGTTTAAAGAAAAGCAAATTGAATTGAACAAATGTGTTGATGAAATTGCAAATCTTAAACAAGTCTTGGTTGAAAAAGAAAAGGTTGTTACCAAACTTCAAAGTTATCATAACTCTTCGTACATTCTCGAACGCATTTTCAACATCACACCAGATGACAAAGATACTGAAAATTGCAAAAAGGGTATTGGTTCAGAATTTCATCAGGTACCACCACCATTGAGAAACAATTATACTTTTTATGATGAGGAAAAGGTGGCAAAGGGTTTGAATATAGCTGACCAGTTACCTGAAAGTATCGATGTGACTTACTCCAAATCTGATGATGCTAATGATTCAGAGGTGGTAAGTAAGGTTGTTGAAAGCGTTTTGAAAGTTGAGTCTACAAAAGGTAAGTCTGAATCACAGGATGAAAATGAAGGAAATCTTTATGATGGTTATCTGAAAAACACAAAATCCGAGAAAAATTTGAATGATGATTCAAAAGGATTGGTTTATACCATGATTGGATCGGACAAATTATTCTTAGATGTTGTATTCCCGATTCAGAATGTGATTTCAGAGAAGGTCGATAAAGTTTTTAAAATGGTTGAGATTGAGAAGTCTGAGATTCCAAAGTTTGCTGGTAAAGGTCATAAATCTTTTTATAACAAACCTGGTTTTAAGAAGAAAAACATGAAGGCTGGTTTGGGTTATAAAAAGAAACGGAATTGGAATCAAAGTAAAAAACCAAATTTGCAACAAAAGATGAATTTTGTTCAAGGAAAAAGCTTGAAAGAAGAGGAAAAACTCAAATTTGGATGACAGTCTAATGATGAGTTTGATGCTATGAAAAAGAAACAACAACAGGCCAAGGATGTTTCAAAGAAAGTGTGTTTTAAATGTGATCAAATTGGACATGTTGCAAGAAAGTGTCCAAATCCAAAGCCTGTTGATGTTGAAAAACAGAAATCTGAGGATGTGAAATCGAGGTTAACCAGATTTGATTCGAAACAAACTTGGAGGTACAATACAAACAAGTTTGCTTCAAATCAAAATTGGAAATTAAACCCGAACAGGTTTGATTCAAGACAGACCTGGAATTCTCACACACCCAGATTCAGAACAACACAGAGTTGGAAAATATCTGTTGACATGACAAAACCTCAAGAGTTTTGGAAACCTAAAAATGTTGTTCAAGATCAAAAGGTTCAAAAAGAGACAAATTTTTACAAAAGAGGTACTCCGAAATGTCAAATGTGGAGTGCTAAAAAACAAGTGATGTCAGTAAAAGATGTGAAAGTTGAACTTAAAGTTGAAAAAGTTTTTGATGAGGAAGAGTTTCCGAAATTAAATGAACATTATTGTGTTGAAATGCCTAAGGTCCAACAGACCTGGGCTAAATTGTTCAAATGATTGATAAAGTTTGAATGTGCAGGTGCTCAACGAAGCTGAAGATTGTGAGAATGGTAGTTGGAGCAACCTGACACAGGAAGAGGTTGCTGAACCCTGGTTTGGTTGAACAGGGAGTTTAGTTTGATTGTTTTCTGTATATAAATAAACAATATTTTCAAAACCCTAAAAATTTGAATAATTAAAAACCAAAAATATGTTTTAGTTTGTTAAAATTTGAAAAACCATAAATATGTTTGTTTTTAATTTTGTTTGAATGTATGTTGATTGAATATGCCGAAACCCTCACGGCTAAACAAACATGATTACTTTCATCAGATTGAAAAACGGTTTTCAAACTGTTAAGATCAATGGGTTTTCAAACGGTTTTCATCAGAGCACTTGAAGCAGAAAATGGATGGCGAGACAAAGCTATCAGTGTTGGTTGTCAAATTTTCTTTAAATGATTTTGTATTTTAGGGGGAGAAAAATTGTTGTTAGAAAATACAAAAACATTTAAAATTTTGAAAAAGTCGAAAACATGATAAAATTCAAAAATTTGAGTTTTTGCGTAAAAAGAGGAAATGATAGTACATCAGTAGACAGTTACAGTACGCTAAAGAAATGGAAAGTTTAAATGTGTTAAACGATCTCATCGTGGATGTGTCGATAGGTTTTTATACACTTAGTAAACTTTTTCAGGATATAAACCTAAATTCAAACACTTGCTTATTTCGTGGGGAACACTACTTGGATATATAGGTAACCCCTGAAATCTCGTTTGAAAGGTCTCTTAATCTGATATACTAGGTCTTTATACTCAATGATATCTGGGGTATTATTCCGGGACTTCTGCTGAACGGTGGTTCTGACCTAGTCCTTGGCTAATACTTGCTGAAATGCTTGAAACACAGCATTAAACCCTCAGTATGTTGAAACAATAAAATTGATAAATGCTGCTGTTGTATGCAAAAAGATCCTCTAAAGGGGACACACCGAAAAGTCGAAGCTGATATCTCTCTGCGTATATGGAAGTATCGATCTGAGATCCCTCGGCCCTCGCATACCTAATTTATATACAGATATCATTGTAGTATACTCACCTGTAAGACTGATTATTGGGATTCTGGATACGGGAGTATATTCAAGAGGTGGGACACATGAATGAGTTTAAGTTCTTAATACATCTAGTTCGTATCCTGAATCAGTTGAAGTTTGTGTGAAAATTTAAGTGGATCAGTATATCGACAATCTAAGTGAATTGTTTAATGCGTAATGTGATTTTAAGCTCAACGGTACTTGTGACTTGTCATAAACTGATATGATCCTCTAATGCATTCTCAAACCAAAAATATTGTCTGTAAATATGATTGTACATAGTTCGTTATTGCTTTATATTTTCAGAAAATACAAACAGATTTTGATTTCTGCTTTATTTTCGACAACCGATGTCTGAGTGTTGAGTTTCAAAATCTAAGTAAGCTGATTGTGTTTCTGAAAATAAAACAAGTTCATTAATTTGAAACTTGAAGTTTTATAATCAAAAATTCAAAAACAGTTTGTGATATCTCCAAGGTCATTAAATTGAACTTGGATGATAAACTGTGAGGGAGTTGGATTCTTTAATATTGCCAAATCTATAAAGTTTGTTGATAGGAGAAGTGGATTAGAGAATTTGATTGAAAATTCAAAATGCTGTTACTCATAAATGTTTGAGAAATTGCAGATAGTCCAGACTATGATCCCAAAAGCAGAGTTTAAGGGGAAGTCTGAAGATAAGCTTAAAGCAAAAAGAAGTTTGTAGATGGAAAGCTAGGTGTCGATCCCAAAGCACGGAAGCTTGATTAAAGGGGGAGCCTGGAGCTGATGGAGAAGATAAAGATTGAAAGATGCTTACAATGTTACAATCTAAGTGAGGATGCAGAATGATCAAGACTGAAGATGTGTCATATTGAAGAATAGTCACTGAAGACTTCGTTAATATCCGAGGGGGAGTCTGTTAGTGCATTACGTCTATTGACTTCGTCTTGTATTATGTAATAGGATAGAATAGGATATTCAGTGCACGAGGTTCAAGAAACTGAAAACTGAGGTTTAAGTGAAGATTTCGCTTGAAATGAAATTGTGACAAGTTCAAGCGAAATTCACATAACAGATTTCGCTTGAACTAGTTCAGGTTACCTTCAAGCGAAATCCTACCTCTATATATAGTGCACTTATCATTTCATTTGACACGCGACTTCTGAAAGTGTAACGAAGTGCTGCTGGTTTTCTGTCAGGTTGTAAACATTGTTATTATCAATACAAGCAACAGATTAAAGATTACAAGCTGTGTTAGTGTCCAGTTTACTGATTCCGCCTTTAAACTGGATGTAAAACTCTTCTGAACGACTCAGTTAGGTCATACAACGATCCAACAAGTTTTATTTTTATTTATTTACAATCCTATTCGTCATGATTTATTTAAAACTTTTCATAAGATAAATTACTTATTAGGGCATAACATGCCTCTTTAAAATTCTATTTATATACAAGTTCACATACCTCACGGGGGTTCACTCAACACTCGGCCGAAGATGTATTTTAGTGAATCACTCGAGAGCGGCATGGAACTTACTCCTACCATAGGCTTGCCAAGCAATCAATCATCCTCCTTTTTAACTATATACCTTCATAAATATCAAGAGGACTTTTGGGTGAAGGGTTAGGCTTGGGTTAAAGGTAGGTGGTTGGGTTAGTGGTTAGTAGAAAAGGGCGAAAAGCGTAAAAAACATCGGTTTTTTGTAAGACTTTTTATTTTTGCAATTTTTTATTTTGATGAAGCCATAATTCAAACAAAGTTATTTTTGATGAACTTGCTTGTTTATTTCTTTTGCTTCATCATCAATATTTTTTTTTTGAAAGTCATACGAAAAACTGAGCTTGTTACTAAAACAAAGGGTTAAAAATAAAAAGGTTTTGGTGGGTGAAAGGGTGTTTGGTTTGGGTTAAGAAATGAAAAGGTTTAGGCTCAAAGGGGTTAACTAGGGAGATTTTGGGTAGGTGGTAAAAAAAAGAAAAATAATGGTGTAGAAATTAAAAGGGTTAGTCCTAATGCCTCCATCATTTACTTACTCGGATTTAAGTTGGTAAGGACTGGGAATGTATCGTCGCGGCAAGTTCTAGAGTTGTAAGAACCAAGCGGCTATTCACACAAGAAACGAAAAATGAGCATTTAGTTTAAAGATATGTATTTGTATGCTCAATAAAGGCTCAAACTCACTTTTGTGGGAATGGGTTTTTATGTGATCAAGTATATATATTTAAATTTTTACTAAGTTTGTCATGCCTTTTCATAATTTTCTTATGTTGGTTCTTTTTATCACGACGCTATCGGTTGTAAATTTGTAAAAATATAACCTTTTTAAAATTTGAAATTCCCAAGTTAAACCTAGACAAGTAAAAAAAATGAAAATTTTTGGAAAAAATTTGGGGTGATTAGCGGTTCCAATAGAGTTTTGTGTAAGGCTTGTTATTAGGACTTGCAAGATTCAAGGTTTTAGCATCCCCCCCACTTAAATTACACATTGTCCTCAATGTGTCCCAAAAATAATTTTTTAGGTTGATTGAATGTGTAAAAGGTGTGAAAAAGCAAAAATTTGTGTTACTGGGCGCTTGGACACGGTCTCGTGTTCGTTGGACACGACCCCGTGTTCAGGTGCCAGTAACGAAAACTTACAGAAGGTGGACACGGGGGCGTGTCGGCTGGACACGACCCCGTGTCTGGCAAAAGTCTGCAGTTTTAGACAAACAGTAGGTCTGGGGAAGTGGGCACGGGGGCGTGTCGGCTGGACACGACCCCGTGTAGACAATCTGCAGGGTTGAAAAACAGGTTTCTGGCTCTAGTTTTCCTGTCCCGGCTTTAGTATCACTAAGGTTTAGTGCTCTAAGCCTCGTATGTACCTGTTTTAGCAATAAACACTACACCAAACCATAGCAAACATCCTAAATTATCAAGTTCAACATCCATGTCACAAAGTTAAAACGAAAAAGAAATGCAGAAAATAAAAAAAAGTTAAAAGGAAGTAAATTGTTTAACACACGGCACGCAGGCCGGAAATTGTTCAAGATAAAAGGGGGTTAACCTATGGGATCACCAACCAACCGCTCCCTCCTCTGCTCCTCCCGCCTAGTCCATGTCCTCGTCCTCATCATCATCATCATCTCCACCATGCCCCGCAATGTACTCCCGGATATTTCCAATATCATCTTGGATATCGGATATGTTTCTCTCGATTGCTCCAATCCGGTTGTACGTGTTGCTCGCCATGTTATAGGTGTTCCTGGTGCACATGAGATTTTCCTGCAACAAATCATGTAAGCTTTGGAAATTAGGAAAACCACCTCCTTACGAGGAGGACTGGCCCGGATCACCGTGGGGCTGGTACTGGTACTGATGATGTTGTGGAGCATGAAGGACAAGTGCCTCTTGCGGGTTCCATGCATGTCCCTGCATCCTTTGGAAGCTAACCGACCCGTCTTCAGCCTCATAAATTAAGTTCATGGAGCGACAGATGTGTACATCCACTCTTCCCGACCATGGACTCCTTTCGAAGGATCTCGGTATGTTCGTGAAGTGCTTGAAGAGACGGTATATCCACCCCCCGAAGAAGATAGGGGTTGGTGAAGTAGCAAGTCGGTTCAGATGCATGTTACGGAGCAGGAGGTACGGAATATCTAGGTGCCGGCGGGTATGAATGCAATTAAGAACCACCAAATCTCTCAACCCAACAACGCCACTGCTATCATGCCTTTGGCTAAGAGAGTAAGCGAGGACTCTATGAATGTAACGGTAAATCGGGTCCCTCAGCTTAGTGCTCTTAGTACTGCTCGGGTTGTAGTGCCCTTCACCAATCTGAGCCCATGCGGCTTGGCGTTCGTTCTCATCCAACTCTCGCACTCCTCCGGTGTTCTCTTCATTACCCGCGTCTTCTTCCGCATACAACCCAATGATCGACCCAAATTGTGCCATTGAAATCGAGTACCTAGTTCCACCACATCGGAATGCTACACCATCATTGTCAAACGGGTCGCACCTTGAATTGAACGTGAAGGTGCTATAGAATTCCATAGTGCACTCGTGGACCGAGCGAAGTCGAGTGGTCAAGGTGACTCGCAGTGGTCCTGTGACTAGGTTGTTGAAACGGTCAAGTTGGTTCACCAATGCTAACAAATCCATGCATGCTTGTCTCGGGTATTCTTCCGGTCTTGTTTAGAGTACTTCATATCTAGCCCTAGCATCGAGTTCATTTGCGTTGAACCTCGTGAATTTCCTTGCCATCTGAAAGAATACACCAAAAGTTAGCATAAAACAGTGGAGTTTTCGGAAAAAACTGTAAACAGCGAGCTGGACACGGCCCCGTGTTCAGCGGACACGACCCCGTGTCCAGGTGTCTGTTACTCAAAAACTTCATTTTTCGACCCGGCTTCGAAAATTTGAAAATTTTTGGTCCAATAGGAGCGGTTTCCCCCGAAAATGAAACCCCAAGTGCCGTTTTTCCCATAACAAACCTTTTACCCATTCAATTTTATCTTTTTCGGTTCAAAAACAAGGGTTTGAGGTTTTTGTGAGAAATCGGGCGAATCTTTGAACAATACAAGTGGGTTTACTTCCTATAACACTAATCTAACTAAATGCTAACAGATTAAAGCAAAAATTTGAGGTTCGATCCGGGTGTAGTTCAAGAACCCTGGATTTTTTCCCAAATTTTTGAAGTTTTAACTACATGCAAATGCTTAATCTAACTAATAATAGTGATAGAATCATACCTTGATGTTGTTAGAATGATAGGAGACGTCGAAAATCTGCGGAAAATCGCCTGGAACCAGAGCGTTTTCGGGGAAACGGGGCGTGTGGAATGAAGTAACTGTTATGAAAAAGGGGTTTTATCCCGACAGTTGCGCGGACACGGCCTCGTGCCGAGCAAAGTTTTTTTTTTTTTTTTGTGCTCGTGTGAGTGCCCGCGTTTTTCCCAAAACTTGGTTAGAAGACTTACCGATTATGATGTCATCCCGTTGGTTCGTAACTTACCAGGTATGATGTTGTTGCCTTTACTCATCGACCGTTTGAAGCGAGATTTCTTCCTCTTCATCCTCAATAAATCCTTGATAGAGTTTCAGCCGTTGGCCATTGACTTTGAATGGAGGCGCATTCCGAGATTTAATTTCTACTGCACCGTGTGGGAAAATATGGGTGATGGAAAAAGGTCCTGACCACCTAAATTTTAATTTACCAGGAAATAGTCGAAGCCGTGAATTAAACAAAAGAACTTGATCCCCTACTCGAAATTCATTAGGTTTAATATGTTTGTTATGCAAGTTTTTCATTCTTTCCTTATAAATTTCAGAGTTTGAGCATGCATAATTCCTAAGTTCGTCTAATTCATTTAATTGACAAAATCGATTTTTACCAGCAAATTCTAAATCTAAGTTTACATTTTTAATTGCCCAGTAGGCTTTGTGTGCAATTTCTACTAGCAAGTGACAACTTTTTCCATAGACAAGCTTATATGGGGTTGTACCTATTGTTGTTTTATAAGCAGTTCGAAAAGCCCATAAAGCATCATCTAATTTATCTGCCCATTCTTTTCTATTTAACCCTACGGTTTTTTCGAGTATTCATTTTAAACCTCTATTAGTCACTTCGGCTTGTCCGTTTGTTTGAGGGTGATATGCTGTTGAGACCTGGTGATAGACCCCATATCTTGTTAAAAAAATTTCAAGTTGATGGTTGCAAAAATGGGTACCTCTATCACTTATTAATGCTTTAGGCGTTCCAAAACGAGAGAATAATTTCTTCAGAAATCTTACCACAACTCTTCCATCATTTGTTGGAAGTGCCTCGGCCTCAACCCATTTAGACAAGTAATCTACTGCCACAAGTATATATTTGTTTCCTTTTGACGGTGGGAAAGGTCCCATAAAGTCGAGTCCTCGCACATCAAAAATTTCACAAACAAGAATGCCATTTTGTGGCATTTCCTTTTTGGAAGAAATATTACATGTTCTTTGGCAAGCCTCACATGTCTTGACAAGACTTTGGGCGTCTTTATAAATGGTTGGCCAATAAAATCCTGAAATAAATACCTTTCGTGCGGTACTAGCGGCACCATGATGTCCTCCGTATGGACCTTCATGACAATGGCGGAGAATTCTTCGTGCTTCGCTACCATGTACGCATCGTCGTACGAGTTGGTCGGCACACATTTTGAAAAGATATGGATCCTCCCAAAAATAATGTTTCACATTGGCAAAGAATTTTTTTCTTTGATGATGTGGCCAACCCTTAGCGACTATACCGCTAGCTAAGTAGTTAGCATAGTCGGCGTACCATGGTTCTTCTTTGTATTCCACCATTTCTAGGGACTCTGTTGGAAATTTTTCGTTGATTTGCTCGTCCCTGGTTGCCTCCAAAGCTGGGTCTTCTAAGCATGAAAGATGATCTGCTGTGGTATTTTCTGCTCCTCTTTTGTCTTTGATTTCAATATCAAATTCTTGGAGGAGTAGAATCCACCGAATCAAACGTGGTTTTGCGTCCTGCTTTTTGAAGAGATATCGAATGGCTGCATGATCTGTATAGACTATAGTTTTAGATAGAACAAGATAGGAACGAAATTTATCAAAAGCAAATACCACAACTAGTAATTCTTTTTCAATTGTTGTGTAATTTTCTTGTGCATCGTTAAGTGTTTTACTAGCATAATAAATTGGGTGGAAATGCTTTTCTTTTCTTTGTCCCAAGACAGCTCCAACTGCAAAGTCACTAGCATCACACATGATTTCGAAAGGAATTTTCCAATTAGGCGCTATCATGATAGGTGCATTGACTAGCATTTCCTTTATGGTTAGAAATGCTTGATTGCAATCCTTGTCAAAGATGAAAGGAGCATCTTTTTCAAGTAATTTTGTTAGAGGCCTTGAAATTTTAGAAAAGTCTTTGATAAACCGCCTATAAAATCCGGCATGCCCTAGGAAACTTCTGATAGCTCTAACGGATGATGGAGGTGGTAATCGAGAAATAGTGTCTATTTTAGCTCGATCAACTTCCATTCTTTCGCTTGAGATTTTGTGACCGAGTACTATTCCCTCAGTTACCATGAAATGACATTTTTCCCAATTAAGGGCGAGGTTAGTTTCCTCACATCGGGATAGCATTCGTTCAAGGTTATCGAGGCATTGGTCGTATGAATCCCCAAAGATAGAAAAGTCGTCCATGAAGACTTCCATTGTCTTTTCTATCATGCTATGGAAGATGGCTACCATGCAACGTTGGAATGTTGCGGGGGCATTACATAGACCAAATGGCATGCGTCGATAAGCAAAAGTTCCATAGGGACATGTGAAGGTTGTCTTTTCTTGGTCTTCGGGTGCTATCGGGATTTGAAAATATCCTAAAAAACCATCCAAGAAACGGTAAAATTTATGACCGGATAATCTTTCTAACATTTGATCAATGAAGGGCAAAGGAAAGTGATCTTTCCTTGTTGCTTCATTTAATCGTCTATAATCTATACACACTCTCCATCCTGTAACGGTCCTTGTTGGTATTAATTCATTCTTTTCATTAGTTATTACCGTCATACCTCCTTTCTTTGGAACAACTTGGACGGGACTTACCCAAGGACTATCGGAGATAGGATAAATAAGTCCGGCGTCAAGTAATTTGATGACTTCGTTTTTAACCACTTCTTGAACATTGGGATTTACTCGACGTTGTGGTTGTATTACCGATTTGTAGTCATCATTCATTAAAATTTTGTGCGTGCACATGGAAGGACTTATTCCCTTAATATCTACAAGCTTCCAAGCGATCACATTTTTGTGTTTTTTTCAAAAGGTTAATTAATTTTTCTTTTTCTAAACTATCTAATTTAGATGAAATAATTACAGGTAACTTACCATCTTTGTCTAGAAAAGCATATTCCAAACCCTTTGGAAGTTCTTTGAGCTCAAGAGGTGGGTCTTTAGGAGACTCCTTATTTGGTTGCTCATTAAGAACTTTAAAAGTTTGTTCTATGGTGACCTCTTCTTCAACAAAGTGGTCAAACTTTTCACTTGTATCGGGTGGTTCATCTTCATCTTCAATTAGGGGGTCATTATTGCCGAATGGATATTTCATTGACCGCTTGAGATCGACACTATTTTTAAATGCCCCTAATTGAAGAGGTAGATTGTTGAACTTCCGGTTTTTCAAAGCTTCATGAGTTTTTACAAAGGGTCATCCCAACACTAGAGGAGCGTCATCGAGGATGACAAAGTCGGTTGGGATTACCATTTGATTTGTTTGAACCAAGACATCCTCAACTACACCGATTGATTTTATTATTTTCCGATTAGATAGAAAAATGGGTATTTGAAGTGGGGAAAAATCACTAATACTTAATTTTTTCGAAAATGTAATTAGGCATTATGTTAACACAAAGATCTTTATCAATCGTGACATTACTAATAAATGAATTTTGAAAAAAACATGGAACCGGTGTAATGTTAATTTCAAATGGGTCTTCTTTTATTAGTGAGGTTTGATCATTAGTTAACTTAACGCTTACCATTTCGTCAATTTTAGTGTTAGTGTTTAATTCTTTTAAAAACTTAGCATGAGTTGGAACTAAACAATGATTTTCAAAAGAATGTGACAAGAGATTAATTTCTTCAAAATTAGACTCTTCTTGAATTTTAACGTTGACGGACTCACCTTTTTCGTTGTTTAACTCATGTGTCGGTTTTTCACTTGTTTGTTCTTCCATTTTTACACTTTCAGTTATCTCTTCTTTATTTAATTCTTCTCTTGCAAGGGACTCATTTTCCCTTGCGCGAGATTCTTTTATATAGCGATCGATAATTCTAAGGTGTTCTAATATCCTATCGGTCACTTCGGTTATAGAAAAAGGATCGGAATTTTCAAAGCTCGAATCCGGTTGTTCGATCCTTTGTTCCTCATAATACCCATAGGAAGTAGATGGTTCACACCATTGTCCTTCATTGTAAGCATATGATGGAGAAGGATCGTAATTTTGTTCTTCATAATACTCATATGAGGTGGGTTGTTCACACCATGGTTCCCCATAGTAAGCATATGAAGGTGGTGACTCATATCTTGGTTCCTCAAAGTATGAGTAAGAAGGCTCATACCTTGGTTCATCAAAATATGAGTATGAGGGAGGAGGTTCATACCTTTGGTCTTCATAGGATGTGTATGAAGTTGATGGCTCGTACCTGGGCTCCTCATAGTAGGTTGTTGGGATTGAACCCTATCAGAGGAACAGATAATTAAAGCCAAAACTGGATCAGAGCAGTGGATCCAGAATAAGCAGACGATTACAGTTAGTTCATGCAAATCTCTCCCCTTGAAAGTGGTTTTATATCTGCTGACCTCCTGTCTGCTGATCTTACTAAGTGCTGACCTACAACTGCTGCTTTGCATCTACTGACCAATGTCAAAGACTGATGGAAGACCAAAGCTCTACTGACTCAATCTACTGCCTTGAGTCAAGTACCGCTGATCCGGACAGGCACTGCTGGGTTCACAGCAGTGGAAGGATGCAGCAGCTGTTTAAGTGTCTTTTATGTAAAGAAATGTAATAGCAGTAGTTAGTACATCAGAGTTTGTATAGATCAGAGGTTAGAGTTTGTTAGGAGGTTAGATGTCACTTTCATGGTGACGTCAGCTAAGATACTCAGTGGTTTGCAAGTGCCTATAAATAGTTCAGTACTTTGTACTGTTCTATTAGCTCTTTCACCACATCGTCTTCTTTGCACGAACAAACTACTGAGCTCTGGCTGAGGGGGAGTTTGCATTCATTCATCAATCATTGTAATCGTTGTTGAAACAAATTCAATCTTTCGATTCATTGTGTAAAGATGTTTGATTAAATTATTACTCTCGTTTGATTGTATGCAAAGTTTGTTTTCATCTTAATTCCGCTGCACAACTCTTTCATTTCCATCTTAATTTCAAACGAAAATACAATCAGAAACAAACTCAGATCCAACAATTGGTATCAGAGCTTGGACAGTCAAATTTGATCTAACAATCATTTTGACGTAAATAGTTCAGCTCATAACAGTTGATACTGATCGTTTGTTCGTCCGTTGAAAAACAGAGCAAGGATTAATCACCATTAAAGTTGATTTCTCAGTGTCTGTAAAACAACAAGAATGACGTCACAATCTCAGGATGATAAAAACAACATCGGCTCGCTTTTTAAACCACCTATGCTAAAAAGAAATGAGTACAACATCTGGCAGAGGAGGATGGGTCACATCCTCGCTCAACAAAGCACAGGTTGTTGGAGGTCTGTCATTTATGGTCCCCATGTTCCTTCAGTGCCAAGCGCTGAAGATGCTAAAAAGTTCGTTCCAAAACCAGTTGAAAATTATACCGAAACCGACTTTCAAAAGATCGAACTAGATGCTAAGGCTTTTAGCATCTTAGCATCAGCGCTGCCCAATGAGATATATGCTGGACTGTTACACTGTAACAGTGCCAAAGAATTATGGGACGCACTTAAGGAACAGTTTGGGGGGACTGAAGAAGTCATAGAAAACAACAGGGAAATCCTGAACCAACAGTATGAAACATTTTGCTACGTTAAAGGTGAATCACTAACACAACAATTTGAGCGTTTCAGTTGTCTCATCAGTGAACTGAGGCTTGTTAACACCACTTTTACAAACTCAACTCAAAATAGCAGGTTCCTCAGGTCACTGCCCGAAAAATGGGACACAATAGCTTTTGTCACCCGAAACTCATCTGAGTTCAAGGATCTGACCTTGACCCAACTCCACGGTCGACTCCTGACCTACGAAAGGGAGTTGAACCAGAAAAGGAGGTTACAAGAGTCAGGAAAAGCTACTGAGGATTACACTTTCGGTAATACTGCTCTTCTGGGTCAAGAAGAATCTGGGAGCAGTGGTAAGGATCAGGGTTATGATCACTTCATTGACATAACTGCTGGTGCAAATTTTAACAACCCAGATCCTCACTCTGCAAGTTATGCATTCACTGCAAACGAAAACCAGATGTCAGATAATCTAAGCTTTGAACTAAATGATTTACAACATTTCGATCCCACTGACTTAGAGGAAATGGACATCCTGCACCAACTGGCTTTGCTAAGTGTTAGAACTAGCAAATTTTACAAGAGAACAGGGCGAAAATTCCCAGGTTTGCATGGGAATCTAAGGGTTGGGTTGGATAAATCGAAAATCAAGTGCTACAAGTGTAATAGGTTGGGACATTTCGCTAGGGAATGTAGGAGTCAAACTACTGGTCCCATAATTACTCATCCTAGCTCAAATCCTAGACCTCAAAACCAAAGCACTGTGCACTATGCCCAGTATACCCCAGCAGCTCAAGTGAACACTGCTCACTATGCTGCTGCCCCTGTGCCAGTACACTATGTCCAAACTACTGTTCCACAAATCCAATATGTTCAAACCCCTGCTCCCCAGGTACAAGTGCAAACTGTTGCACCTCAAACCACTGCTCCAGCAGCAGCACAACCAGATCAACAAAGTTTTTTCACTCAAGGGTTTGTTGACTGGAGCAGTATGCCTGATGATCTTAGTGATGAAAATTTTGCACTCTATGCTTCTAATGATTCTTCACATGATGAGTTTTGTTTGATGGCATTAGAGTCAATACAGGAGGGGGTTGAAACTGAGGAGGAACAGCAGTGCTTTGAAATAGTGGAAGAGGTGACTGAAGCAGTGGTTACTGCTGTGGCTGGTGAACTACTGTTGGGAGAAAGTTCAGGTACCCTGATTGAACCAATGACAGATCCATGGTCCGTAGAGGACAAAGAAGAAGAGAAAGAAGAAAAGGCTGGTGAAAAGAATGTGAAAGCTGATGATGAAGAAGATCATCAATGTGATTGTGCAATGATGGCAGCTGCCAAGGTATCTTCTCAAGTTCTTGAAAAACTGTGTTCTGACAATTGCATAATTGCTTTTGCTAACATTAAAGAGGTGAATGAAAACCTTCGGGATAAAATCTTGACTGATGAGGTTAAATTTGAAAAGTCTTTAAAAGAACTTAAAAACAAATTGACCGAAAAGGAAAAAGAGATCAGCTGTTTAAAAGAAGAGCAAAGCATAACCAAAACCCAACTTCAAACTATGGTAGAAAAATACCAAGTTTGCAAAAAGGAGTTGGAATCCACCCGGATTACTTGTGAAAGATGGGTGGAATCCTGCAGAGGATATGAGGTTATGCTTGAAAAACAGAGAAAAAACAATGTGAAATTTGGGGTTGGCTATAGAAAACATGATGATGAAAACACTGCTTTTGAAAAATCTGTTCAAACCACTGATGTAACCACTGAGTTCATCCCCACAAACAAGAATGGCCAAGAAGTGAAAATCACTGACAAACTTGGTAACAAAATCACACTTGACAGACCAATGGAATCCTCTACTTTTGAGGAGCTTGAAGAATACCAGTTTAAACCAAAATGGTCTGATGAGTGTGACATTCTTGAAAATTTCAAGCCAATGGACTTTACATCAACTGATGGTGTCAAGGCTCCAAAAGCTAAAGTCATACCTCTCAAGGACATCCCAGCAGTGGTTAAAACCTCTGCTGCAAAGGAGTCTGAAAAGAGAAAGAAGAAAGAAAAAATTGATAACTTGTTTTGTGAATTCTGTGAGAAAAGGAATCATCTAACAAAAGATTGTTTCCACTTAAAAGCTTATGATTTAAACAGAACAAATGTCATTGTTTCAGCTGAAGGTTGCATTGTCTGTGGTAAAACAAACCACAAAACTCAAGCATGTGTGTATCTCAAAAACTTTGATGTGAAAAAGAATGAGTACATTGCTAAAACATCCTTGAGTCCATCATCATCATCAACATCTGTCAAATTCACCAAGAAACAACCACTGTTTGTGCCAGTTCAAACAGCTGTTACAAAACAGCTGAACCAAACATCTGTCAAAAGAGATGTTCAGGTTACTGATGCACCCCCTGCCAATCAGTTCAGAAAAGGCAGAGAAAAACAGTCTTACCAAAGGATTCCTCACGTTTATGAGGCCTACAAAAGGCCCTCTGAACCCAAAGTGAACAGGCATCCTTTTGGTTACCAGCAGATGATTGGTCAGGACCCACAACAGTGGTTAGAGAAACACTGTCCTAAAACAGTTCAAACTCCTGACCTAATCACTGTCCACCATTCTGCATCCATCCCAGACACTGTTGAGACCCCATCCAAAGCCTTGTTGGCTTTGGAGACCTTAATGAACTAATCCGTTTACTTCATGTGCAGGGAGCTTCTGCATGCTTTGATAGTCTTTGGTATGTAGATAGTGGAGGCTCCAGGCACATGACAGGATGTAAAGCCCTCCTCAAAGACTTTAAAATCCATGGAGGGGGTGATATATCCTTTGGGAATAATAGTAAAGGGAAAGTTCTGGGGTCTGGAACAGTGCAATCTGGAAATGTAAAATTTGAAAATGTCAATCTAATAGACAATCTAAAATTCAACCTTCTGAGTGTGTCCCAAATGAGTGACAAGGGATTTGGGTCATTCTTCACAAAAGACTGTTGTAGGATTGTTGGACCAGAAATGGTCAAAAAGATTGAAGCAATAATCAAAACTGGTCAAACTAAACTTGTTGCTCAAAGAAGTGGCAATGTTTATGTTGTTGACATGTCAAAAGAGTGTCCCAGAGCTGATGCCTGTCTGTTCTCAGCTGCCTCTAACAAAGAGACAGAACTTTGGCACAGAAGGCTGGGGCACACAAATCTTAAGACAATCACAGAAATTTCAAAAAATGGTTTGGTGAGAGGCCTACCACAAAAATTGTTTTCATGCCCTGAACATTGCATTTCCTGTTTAAAAGGAAAACAACATAAAAGTTCTTTCAAGTCCATTGAAGAGTCCAAAACAACCCAGTGTTTGCAAATGCTACACATGGATTTGTTTGGCCCAGTTCAAGTCATGAGCCTCAAAAAGAAAAGATATTGTTTGGTTATTGTTGATGACTTTTCTAGGTTTACATGGACTTTCTTTTTACACTCAAAAGATGAGACTGCAGGCATTTTGCAAGACTTTGTAACACAGGTTGAAAAGCAATTTGACCTTCCAGTGAAAAGCTTCAGGAGTGACAATGGCACAGAATTCAAAAATAGGGAGTTGGATGCCTTCTGTGTGAAGAAAGGGATTGTAAGGCAGTACAGTATCCCTAGAACACCAGAGCAGAATGGGGTAGTGGAAAGGAAGAACAGAACTCTGATTGAGGCTGCCAGAACCATGCTTGCAGATTCAGGTTTGCCATTAACTTTCTGGGCAGAGGCAGTAAACACTGCTTGCTATGTTCAGAACAGAGTTTTAATAAACCCCAGGCACAAAAAGACTGCCTATGAAATTCTGTATAAAATTAAACCACTAATTTCATACTTCAAGGTGTTTGGCTGCCCATGCTTTATTTTGAACTTAAAAGATTCCATTTCAAAATTTGCAGCCAAAATTGATTGTGGTTATCATCTGGGATACTCAACCACTGCCAAGGCCTACAAAGTGTTCAATACACGGACCAAGGCAGTGGAGGAGACTTTGAATGTTAAGTTCAATGAAGTTTCATCAATGAAAATCCCAGCAAACCCTGCAGATCTGTTTGATCTTGAAAAATTTACTTTTGAAAATACTGCTGTCAAGACTAACAGTGCAGGTCCATCAGAGGATACAACACCAGACTATGGGTATGAAATCATCATCCCTCAAAGGTCTGCCACAAAGGCAAAAGCACCAGCTGTTCAAAACAGTTGTCAAAGTTCAACCACTGCTACCTCAACAGTTGTTGACCAAAGTAGCCCATCAACCACTGCTTCCACATCCTCAAACACTGCTGACAAAAGTCCTCAAACAGTGGATAAAAGTCAGCAGTTGTCCACGTCATTACCTCCTATTCCACCACCTTTTGAAGCCACTGCTGGATCATCAAAGTCCCCAGCAGTGGTTAGCTCAGATGATACACATTTGCAGCCTTCACCACCCAATGCTATCATACCATACCAAGGAGATTTAATCTTCTTGAGATCTCATCCACCTGATCAAATCATTGGCAACATAAATGAAGGGGTGCTCACAAGAAGCCAAACCCAAAACATTTGTCTTTTTGGTGGTTTTCTATCACTCCATCAGCCAGTCAAGTACCAAGAGGCACTGAAAGACAACAGCTGGGTAGAAGCCATGCAAGAGGAGCTCCAACAGTTTAAAAGACAACAAGTATGGGAGCTTGTACCACTGCCAGAAGAGGTTAGTCCCATTGGCACAAAGTGGGTCTTCAAGAACAAAACTGATGAAAGGGGTATTGTTGTCAAGAATAAAGCCAGGCTTGTGGTTCAAGGTTACAGACAGGAAGAGGGGATTGATTATGATGAAACATTTGCCCTTGTTGCAAGATTGGAAGCCATTAGACTGTTCCTGGCCTTTGCTGTCAACCACAATATGAAGGTGTTTCAAATGGATATCAAAAGTGCTTTCCTCTATGGTACAATTCAAGAAGAGGTATATGTTTGTCAACCTCCAGGTTTTGAGGATCCATTTTATCCAGATCATGTTTACAGGCTAAACAAAGCCTTGTATGGCCTGAAACAAGCACCAAGGGCCTGGTATGAAACTCTTTCCAACTTCCTACTCTCAAATGGTTTCAAAAGAGGTACCATTGATAAAACATTGTTTTTAAAAATGGAGAGGGAAGGATTTAATGATTGTCCAGATTTATGTGGATGACATTATTTTTGGAAGCACATGTAACTCAATGTGTGAAGAGTTTAGAGAACTCATGACAGCAGAGTTTGAAATGAGTGCAATGGGTGAGCTGCAATGCTTTCTTGGTCTCCAAGTCCAGCAATTGCAAAATGGAACTTTCATTCATCAAAGCAAATATGCTAAAGAACTTTTAACCAAATTTGATATGAATGATTGTAAACCATGCAGCACACCCATGGCAACAAATAAGCTGGTCATGTCTGATGAAAAGGATGAGCTGATTGACCAAACACTTTATAGAAGCATGATTGGGTCTTTATTGTACCTAACTGCATCCAGACCAGACATCATGTTTGCAACATGTGTCTGTGCAAGAAGTCAATCAGCTCCCAGAAAATCAAATCTCATTGCTGTAAAAAGGATCTTCAGATACATAAAAGGTGCTCCCACACTTGGTATCTGGTATCCAGCTAATGGGAACATCAAGCTTTCAGGTTTCTCAGACAGTGACTTTGCTGGATGTCACACCACAAGGAAGTCCACATCAGGAGGGTGCCAGTTTCTAGGTGATTGCTTAGTTTCATGGCAAAGCAAAAAGCAAGCAGTTGTTTCAACATCCACTGCTGAAGCTGAATACATTGTTGCTGCAACCTGTACAGCCCAACTCCTGTGGCTTCAAAATCAGTTACTGGATTTTGGTATCACTGCCTTAAAGACACCACTCATGTTGGATAGCCAGGCAGCAGAAAATATCATAAAAAACCCAATTTCCCATTCAACCACCAAACACATCGACATCAGACATCACTTTGTGAGGGATTGCTATGAAAAAGGTTTGATTTCTCTGCATCATGTCCCAACTAAAGATCAGCTGGCAGATGTGCTCACAAAAGCACTTGATACAGCCACTTTTGAAAGCTTGGTCTCTAGAATTGGGATGCTAAACATGGAATAACAAGCAACATCTTGTTTTTCTATGAATAAAAGCATCAAACTGTTTTCAGAAAATCAAAACTCCATCCTTAAAAATAGCTAAAAATGATATTTTTCATTAAAATCCTTAAAAGTCTGCCATTAACCACTGATTGTTCAAAAGTCTGCTCTACTTCAAAAGTCTGTCCACTGCTGAAAGTCAACCCCTGCTCTCTCATTCCTTTGATAAACTCTGTTGTTCAAAAGCAGTGTCTTATCCACTGATATGCTATCCACTGATAGTGAAAATCATCCACTGCTTTCATCCCACTGCCTTCATCAGTCACTTTCACAAAAGTACTGTCCTTCACTTTCACCAGGGGTTGTCACGTGGGCAGTACATATTGGTCAGACCTTTTGTAACGGCTGCCACCTCAGCATTCACTTTCTTCCCTATAAAATCCCCCACTCACCACCAAAACAGGGTTTTACTGTCGAATTGAATTCTTAAAAATTCTCCTCTCAAAGCAGTTTTTCTTCTCTTCTCTCACAAATTTCTTCGATCATTCATCTTCAAAATGACAAAATCGAAGTCATCTTCAAAACCCTCCTCCAAATCATCTTCGAAAACAGCCTCTCAAAAGGCAATCTCCACTGAAATTCCACATAAACCATCTCACAATCTCCTGGGTCTTCTCACAAAACCAGGAACCACAAATGTTTTCGATTCCATCATTGATATCATGGCAAAATCAAAGTACAAAACTTTGTTCACCGCCGATGCACCAATCTATTTGGCGACCCAAAGGGAGTTCTGGAAGAATGCAACTCTTGAAAAACAAGGAGACACTGCAACCACCATAACCTCTTCTATAAAGGGTAAAGTTGTCCAAATCACGCCACAATCCATTTCAGAGGTCTTTCAACTCGATGATCAAGATGGTAAAATCTCTTTCACTAAAAACGAGTTGCAAACTGACTTCATTGAGAGAGGGTATGAAGCCACAATGATGAAGAAAATTACCTTAGAAAAAGGTTACTTTCCTTCTGCAACCAGATTTTTATTTCATACCCTCCTACTATGTGTTTCAAATAAAACCACTTCTTTCAATGAAATCCCTTTAAAGATTCAAAATCTGGGATATGCTATTCTTCAAGGAGAAAATTTTAACTATTCTCGGGAAATTTTTAAAGATTTGGTTAATAATGTTGAAACAAAATCATTCTTACTGTTTCCAAGGTTTTTAAGTTACTATTTTTCAAAGAAATTCAGTAAGGATGATTTAGATGTAATAAACCAAGGTGATTCTACTCAAATAAACAGTTTAACAACTGAAACTTTTTCAAGAATGTTAGCACCTTGCAAAACACAAGCAGAGGTGCCTGAGCAGATTTTAGCAGTTACAACTGCTCCTCAGGTATCTGCTGCTAAGCCCACTGCTCAAGGTGATCAAAGCAGCAGCACAACTGTTTTGAAACCCACACCTAAAATCACCAAAAAGCCAACAAAAAGAAAAACTCAAAAACCCCCCAAAACCATCAAAAAGGCATCTCTGGAGGATGAGATACCAGAGCTCCTGCCAGTGACAACACAAAAGTCACAAGAAACCACTGCTGCTACTTCCTCACAGCAGTTGGTACAAATATCTCAACCCATAACCGAAACTCCTCCTGCTTCTTCACAAAAAGAACAGGTTGTACAAATAGGGTCTCCACATCATGATGCTCTGGAAACACTCGTTTCTATCATCCACAGCTCAATACCCGGGGCAAATCCACTTTCTACACCACCCTTCACATCCACAATTCCCCCACCAACTAAACTGCTGTTGGATGCAATTGATTTGAACCAGGCATTAACAAGTCCTTCTCAATCACCTATCAATGAGAATATGCCTCAACCACTGACTGGGTCTGCTGTATCAATCTTTGCTAACCCACCAACACAACCTGAGGAGGTTAGACCCCTTGAGTTACAAGTAACTCTTGGTGGTAATCCAAGTGAAGCAGCCACTACAATTGTTACACCCACTGGGTTACATTTGGACAGTGGTTACATTAATAAGACTTCCTTGGAGGCAATTCCTTTTATAGCACCTCTGTCAACCACCAGTGGATTTATTTATCCTACTGGCAACATCAAAAGGTTGTCAAGTGTTGAAGGAAGAAGACCCTAGTACCAAGAAAAAGGGGCATCAGTGGTTAATGTTTGGAGTATACTCCCTACATCTACCACTGATAAAACCACTGCTAGTGGGAAATCAGATGATCCCATTAAATTGGGTGATGATTTAAAGTACCAGAAATTGACGGATCGCATTGAAAAACTTGATGACTCTGTTGCAGAACTCAAAGATATGCTACAACAGGTGTTACAAGTACAAAAGGTACAATCAACTGCTATTCCACCTCAAGCACCTGCTCCACAAAGGGCACCTGCTACAAATGAGCTCTGGAACTTGTTTCAACCTTTTCTCCATCAACAAGCACAATTAGCAGATCAGCAACATGAGAAACATGTCCAACAGCTGAGAAATGCAATGGAGTCAAGGTTCAAAAACACTCAGGCTGATTTAAAGGCTCTCAAAACTCAGATCCTGCAAACCACTGGCACTGCTCCTCCAACAGTACTTTTAATTGATCAACTCCCAGACGATAATGCCAAAAAGGGGGAGAAAATTCAGGAGTGGAAGAAGAAAGGAATAGATGATGGTCTCTAGATTGAACCTGAAAAGGATGCTATGACCAGAAAAATTCCTGTGCCAGATGGTAGTAAAAAGGTTGATGCTACTCAAGAAGCACTTGATGAAGGAGTAGCAAGTGTAAAAAGAGATAGAATGGCAAAGGATGTTTCAAGGTGGAATGAGGAGAAAAGAGCTTTCATGGAGCTGTATGAGCAGGGTTGTTCTGGTTCTAAAGATTCTAAAAATCCGAAGACAAAAAGAAAACCTAAGTCCATCCCATCCAGATTTCCAAAGCCTCCAAAACCACCATCCAAAAGCCATCAGCATAAAACCTCCACTCAAACAGCTGTTGTAACTCCTGCTGTATCAACTACTGCTGGTACTTCAGTGGTTTCAACGGCTGTTCCCACTTCAACACACACTACTTCAACACACACCACAATTACTACATTACCATTACCACTGTCACCATCAAAAACCATTTCACCACCACTTTCACCTGCTGACAAAAAGCAGAAGACAACAGATGTTATAACATCTGTTGTAATGACAACAGTGGTTGAAACACCAATTGTTTCAACAACTATTAGTCAATCACAAACCACTGCCATACAATCTACTACCACTGATCCACCCAAAACATCATCTGCTTCCTCTAAAACAAAAAGAAGAAGGATTTATATATCAGATGATGATTCACCTCCACCACCACCAACATCTTCAAAATCCCTATCACTTGTCACTATTCCAAAACCCATACCTCTCTCTTCAGCTCAAATTGTAAAACCACTACCTCCTGCTGGTGTCTCATTTCCTTTAGAACTCATTGCAGTAAGGGAAGAAATAAAATCCTTTTATTATGAGGATGACCCAGCCAAAAGGAGTTTGCCATCAATTGCAGAATATCCTAGGCCTAATAATATTGAAGAATACTTGAAACTCAAGGCCAAACAAGCAGAGGATATTGCAATAAAAAACAGAAAAGGGAAATCTGACAGAGAATTTCAACAAAACTATCAGTTTTTACTCACACAGGTCAATGCTATGGAGCGTTTTGCAAAAAATGTATGTCAACAAATTTCAAAAAGGGCAGATGAGTCCTTAAGGAAAGACTACATTGAAAACATCATGACCTACAAGAAATACAAGGGGGAGAAAAACATGTACAAGAACTGGACCATTCCTGAGCTTGAAAAAGAAGCAGCCAGGATTCAAGACATGATAAAAAATAAGGTCAAGCAGACTCCTCCTGAAAAATTCAAACAATTTGAAGCTGAGAAGATGCTAGAGTTGAGGAGAATGAAAGAGGAGCTGATTGCAGCTGATTATGGGTCAAAGAACTCTGTGACAAAGTGGGGAGAAGATAGAGTCAGGGCAACCTACAAAAGGTTGGAGGAACTAAGAAAGAAAGACCCAAATGTTCCTCAAAAGCCTGACTATTCTAAAGCAGAGGTTTCTAAAAGACCACCAAAGCTGCAAGTCAAAAGAACCACTGCTCCAGCTGGTGCTGCCATCTACAAAAGAAGGAGCAAAAACCAGTTTAGTATGGAAACAATTCAAGATCTTTTAGCTGGAGATGCCATTGTAAAAGCAGGCACGAAAGTAATGATAAAGGAAGATCTTGAATTGGAACAATCTGCAAGTGCTGCTCAGCCAGCCATGAATAGGCCAGCCTCACCAAATACTTCTGCAAATAAACATCTCCCAAGAAACCCACCAGGCTCAAAAATACAAAAGTGGGAAACTGACAAACAGACCTGCGTATTGACTTTGCTCAGGTCTGGTGGAGAAGTGGAGAAAATATCAAGGGAACAAGCTCTTGGCCTGAGTCTTGAAGATTTGCAGGATCTCCTTGATCTTCCACTTAGCAGGGATGATGAAGATACAGATGCCCTAGACTTTGAATTACAATTTAAAGGTCAGATAAGGGAACTGTTGATGAGGCAATAAAGTCTTCCACAAATAATGAAGAGTTTTGGCATTATCTGTTCCAGGGGGAGATTGTTGGGATTGAACCCTATCAGAGGAACAGATAATTAAAGCCAAAACTGGATCAGAGCAGTGGATCCAGAATAAGCAGACGATTACAGTTAGTTCATGCAAATCTCTCCCCTTGAAAGTGGTTTTATATCTGCTGACCTCCTATCTGCTGATCTTACTAAGTGCTGACCTACAACTGCTGCTTTGCATCTACTGACCAATGTCAAAGACTGATGGAAGACCAAAGCTCTGCTGACTCAATCTACTGCCTTGAGTCAAGTACTGCTGATCCGGACAGGCACTGCTGGGTTCACAGCAGTGGAAGGATGCAGCAGCTGTTTAAGTGTCTTTTATGTAAAGAAATGTAATAGCAGTAGTTAGTACATCAGAGTTTGTATAGATCAGAGGTTAGAATTTGTTAGGAGGTTAGATGTCACTTTCATGGTGACGTCAGCTAAGATGCTCAGTGGTTTGCAAGTGCCTATAAATAGTTCAGTACTTTGTACTGTTCTATTAGCTCTTTCACCACATCGTCTTCTTTGCACGAACAAACTACTGAGCTCTGGCTGAGGGGGAGTTTGCATTCATTCATCAATCATTGTAATCGTTGTTGAAACAAATTCAATCTTTCGATTCATTGTGTAAAGATGTTTGATTAAAGTATTACTCTCGTTTGATTGTATGCAAAGTTTGTTTTCATCTTAATTCCGCTGCACAACTCTTTCATTTCCATCTTAATTTCAAACGAAAATACAATCAGAAACAAACTCAGATCCAACATAGGTGTATGAAGTGGATGGTTGATATAAGTTACAATATTGAACCGAGTGCGGGTCACCACAATTAGTGCAATAGTTACTCCTATAATCATACTCCTCATAGGTGTAGTTGTAACCTCCTGAGTATTGATCAATAAGAATCACTCAGCAGACCACAACAAAGTCTCGAGATCAGAAAACAAAAAATAAAAACGGAAAGAGAGGCTGGACACGACCCCGTGTTCAGTGGACACGGCCCCGTGTACAGAATCTGTATTTGGGCGTTTTAATTAAAGTTACTGATTTCGTTGAGCACGGGGGCGTGTTCAGTGAGCACGGCCCCGCGTTCAAGCTACTGTATCTGGATGTTTTAAGAAAAATCTGTAGCACGGCCCCGTGTTCAGCGAGCATGGCCCGTGTTCAGGTTACTGTAAATGCAAAACTAAACTAAAATGCAGAAAAATATGCGCGCGTTTTGAAAAGGTTTTGAAAAACTGATTAGGCCGTCGATTTTAAGCTTTCTTAAAATCCTTGTGTCCCCGGCAACGGCGCCAAAAACTTGATGCGTGTGAAGTGTGTATATAAGTTTAAGTATATTTTAAGACCTTTTACACTTTTTAGCCAAAGTTTTAAATTTATAAAACACGATATTTACTAACACTAAACACACATATGGGCAAGTGCACCCATCGTGAGCGTAGTATAGTGTTGGCAAGATACCGAGGTCGTCCAAGGACACAAGAGCTTTTAGTACCGGTTTATCCTCAACGTCTAATCAAATCAAAAGTTTAGAAAAAGGTTTTAATCTAAGAAAATAAGAACTAACTAAAATGCTGAAAAATAAAAATAAAATAAAAACAGATAGACAAGATGGATCACTTGGCTCCGACTCGTGTTTAGTGTAACCTTTCATTATTTCCGCACTTTTGCACTATTTAAGAGATTATCTTAGTTATTGTAGTAGGCCTCTCGTTTGGAGGTGACGTTACCCTCAACCCAGTAGTTTGAGTCAGCAAGGATACAATCCTAAAGGGTCGGATTATTGAAAGATAATTAATTAAGTTATTAATGCATAATGTGGTAGGCCCCTCTTTTGAAGGCGACGTTACCCTCGGCTAAGTAGTCTGAGTCAGCAGGGATACAGTCCTAAGTAGCCGGGTTAAAGTTTTAATAGTAGCTTAACTTATGAGGGGATCAAAGAGTTTGGACCCCCGCCATCCAATACCGGTGGGTATTGAAGGAGGTCCTACTAAATTTGACCCAGGTCCTTTGCAGGATCTATACACTGAACAATGGCAAGACTCTTACCAAACCGTTCCCTTAACCCCCGACCAGGTAGCCAACATACCTCCATATAGACCGTGGAGATATGAATGGTGAAAATCTTTTATTTTATATAGACAGTAAAATAATGCCAAGACACCACGGACAAACGATAAGGAAGAATCACCTTCAACATAAGAAACTAGTTATTAAAATCATTAATACATAACCAATTAAAAAGTGCGAAAAGATTAAAAATAAAAAGTATTACACTAGACACTTTGTCTTCACCAAGTGATGTAAGAGACTTAGGCAAACATGGCCTTGATTGTCAAGAACTCTTACGATTAATCTTGGATCCCGAGACGACTCACACACTCTATGATGGACAAGGATGATGGTGGTGGATGATGGTGTTATGGTGGTGGTGGGTGAAGTGTGAGAGAGGTGGTGTGCCAAGGGATGGTTTGAGCTTAAGCCAAGCACCCCTATTTATAGGCTGAACAGAAGCTCAGGCACGGCCCCGTGTCCATCCTCTTCTCTGTCTTCATTAATTGCTTTTGTCTGCATTAGTTGATCACGGCCCCGTGTCCGCTGGGCACGACCCCGTGTGCAGAAGCATATCTGTACTATCAAGATTTGCCTGGATTCTGCGAATCTTATAGTTGACCACGGCCCTATGTCCGCTGAGCACTGCCCCGTGGTGGGCGATGGAAGCTTCTACAACTTTGTCTTTTATGCTGACACTTGGGCACGCCCCCGTGTTCACTGAACACGGGGCGTGTTCAGCCTTCTGTTCTCTTGTTTTGCTTGGGAAGATGCTTTCGGGGAGGTCGGGCATGCCACGTTTGTTCCTTTTCTTGTATTTATGTTAGATTTAGCTGCCTTTTTGCTTCTTTTGTTAATTTGAGCGCATTTAATCCTGAAAATACAAAAGGAAGACAAAAACACACTTTTTTCCAACATTAGTACTAAAAAAAGGTTAGTTTTATGCCACAATTGATGGAATTTATATGTTGCATTTTGCACACATCAATTTTCATCATATAATAAATCGCGATGTTGTCGTTGAATCAACAATTGGTCAAAAAATTTTTTTGTTTTTTTGCATTATGGCTAACTAATTAGACTTGGTCATTTATTATGTTAATGTTAATGTTAATTTTGTTCTTGTTTTTGCATTTTTATACGTAATGGGTTATGTCGTATCTACTACCGAGATGGAAGTGTTTAATCGTTCTGGAAAGGAAAGCAAGGGGATAAGTTTTGAGATTGTTAACTTGAGATATCAAATTATGCCCATGATATTGTTAACTGATTATACCATTTGCCTTTTTATAAATATGTACTTTGATGTTTAGATAATTATTTTAGTTTCATGGAAATTATGTTTACAACTGATGTTTCATATATGTTGTAGATTTAGTTATGTATATGCCACTATGTTTTATAATAGCCTTTTATTATGGTTATAGTAGAGAGACGATTGGTTGTATTTTGTGGGATTATTTTGCACAACAGTTTTCCACATTTCTTCAAGGCTATTCAAGTGATGGAGTTGTCATTGTTCTAATTCAATTTGCCAAAGTTCAGAATTGGAAAGGTACTTTACATATATCAAATGATTATCTATAAAAGTAGAGCGTTTTTGAAAGATTGTGACAATTATAATTGTTTGCATATTTTTAATAATCTATTGCCAAAGTTAATAGATGTTTTCATTTTACCTTTGTAGGCAGCCCAAATATTCAAAATGCATTTTTTGGTAGTCGATTGTTTATCAACGTGGATGTTGAGGAAATTACCAATTTCAGGAAGAGGCTAATCTTTAAGTCCTTTTACATTTTATAATGCCATTCAGGTTAGCATTTATAAGTATTGTTTTCTATTTTGTGTAGTCTCATTCAAGTGGGCATTTTTAAGTATTGTTTTATGTTTTTGTAGTCTTTATTCAAGTGAGCAATGGTGAAGGTTCTTCACAGATACACCAGCTGCATTGTCAAGTCATACTGTTTATTCTTCTCGTGAAGAATTCCTAAAGAAGAACCACAAAACGTATGTTGAAGAGATTTGGGATATTAACAAGGTAATATCTTTTAATAAACATATAAGTATGACATCTTTGTGTTAAGTATTTTCTGTAGTCGAATACAACTAAAAGCATATCTTCATTGCAGGAGTCTGTATTTGTTGTTCTTGGTACTATAAGATCTGTTGAGGAGGATTGTGAATGGTTTTATGTTGCATGTTCGAAGTGTAGCAAGAAGGTTATTCCTGCTTCAGAGGTTGGTGGTTTGAATGATATAGATAGAGAAATTGTTGCTGATGATGTTGGTGTATTTTACTATCCCAAGTGTAAAATTTGCTCTCCAACAATTATTCCTAGGTACGTTGAGTATAATATTTTTTAATTTTAATACATCTGAAAAATACTATATTTTAAATTAGTTTTTTGTATAATTTTAGACACAAAATACGTGTTAGGGTTCAAAATACATTTAATATTGCTTTTAGGATGGAGAGGAACATGGTTGGCCAAGAGAAGTTAATCAGTTGATTTGATTGGGAAGAGATATATTTGTTGGAAATTTGGTGAATGGATATTTAGTAAATTATAATTTAATGAAATTATAATTATTAATAAACTCTTCATATGGTGAATTAAAGACTAAACTCTTAAGTAGAGTTAATGTCTTTTAATTTGAGTCTTTATGCCTCAAATTAAGTCTCTAATTAAGTGAGACTTTTCACTCATCCTCAACTCTTGTATAATAATAGGCTATGTGCCTCATTTGAGAAAAAGAACATCTAGAAGAATACAAGAGAAGATACAAGAAAATTACATGAATATATGGAGAGTTATTGAAAAGAAAAAATACTTGAAGACCCATGTGTTGGGTACTTAGAGAAATATGTTTTCTCTATTCGATTTCACCACCATCACATCTTTATTTGTTCCATAAGTTCAAACACTACAATTATCCGGTGTAACCTCGGGCGCGTGGCCATCTTCGGCAGTACAGACTGCTTCAGCCGTTGTACCCTGGGAGATAGACGCATCGTCTTTGACAGAGGCGTGAAATCTGTTTTAAGGGAAACGTGTTGAACACGTGCCTCAACCAAAATCGTCAACGTTTTAGTGTGCACTTTGTTGCAGTCAAGGAGTATTTTTCAAGACTCAAGATGATGAATACTCGAGTCTAAGATGCTATCAAGTGCGCGTGAATGACCCACCAGAGATGCGGCTTGAATCAAGATTGGTATATATAATTGTATTTTATATTCCTTTTATTTAGTTATTACAACCGGTATTGTACTATGATATTTCCTACGAATAACGAGAGTCTCGTTAATATATATTTTGTAATTATATTTTATAAAAGGTGAACCTAGTTCCTACAAACTTAAAACAGATTTCATGAGATTGTTGCTACAATCTTAAAACCTTATTTATAAGGATTTTGGGTTCACAAAAGGATTTATAATAAAAAAATATTTTTAAAGATTATAATCTTATAAATATTTTCTTTTGGGAAATATGTATGTGGTACAACTTGTTGTGTTTAGATTTCTTGAGATTGAGATACAATCTTAAATCCTATACCGTGGTACAAAACGAATAGTTTTGGTTCAACCGTTTGGTTTTTGAAACGATTTTGGGAATTGTTAATTTTTCTAACTTTTGTGTTAGATCGGGTTTATTAGTGTAAATCATACGCTTTTTTGTAAACCTTCAATTCTCTAACATGTGTGTTAGATCGGAATTATTGCTGTAAACCATACGTTTTTTGTAAACGTTAAATTCTCTTAAGTATAGTTTTTTATGTCTTTAAATAAGAGTTTTATATTACTTGATTAGAGTTTTATGTCTCTATTTAAAGTAGACTTTTTATCCACCCATGGATTGATATGAACAAATAAGTCTTATAATCATTTTTGTAATCATTTGTCTTCTAACATGTGTGTTAGAAACGTTCATGAAACGCGTTAGTTTGGAATCAATTTTTAATTGTTTAGTTTCTAACGTGTGTATTAGAAATGACTTATTTATTTGAACCATATATGTGTTTTTAGCAAGTCGAATTAACATTTTGTGGAAATGTTAATATTTCTAACGTGCGCGTCAGAATTTCTTTCATTTTAACATGATTGTTAAAAAATGGTTAACATACAAATGCTTTCAAATGTTTTATGTAAAAATTTTATATAAGTAATTTGTTGTAGCATTGATTTTAATGCTTTGTATGATTTAGATATAAAAGGTCATACATTGAAGTTGATGTTTGATTGGCTTCAAGATTCAAATCACCATAAAGTGATGATGTAGTTGTGTGGGATTTATCACCAACTTTAATTTGTGATTTCTAAATCCATTTGAGTGAAATTTTAATTACTAATTAAACGCTTCATACGGTGAAACTCTTGAGTAGAGTTTTAATGATGACATTTGATGAGTTTTATTCGAGTTTAAGTCTATAATTATTGAGACTCTTAACTCTTCATATGGTGAAACTCTTGAGTAGAGTTTTAATGATGACATTTGATGAGTTTTATTAGAGTTTAAGTCTATAATTATTGAGACTCTTAACTTTTCATATGGTGAAACTATTGAATAGAGTTTTAATGATGACATTTGATGAGTTTTATTAGAGTTTAAGTCTATAACTATTGAGACTCTTAACTCTTCATATGGTGAAACTCTTGAGTAGAGTTTTAAGGATGACATTGTCACACCCGTTTATTAGCGGAAGCGTGCGATGTGAACTTGATTTGTTTTCATCGCATACGATATAAGTAAACAACTACATGATTAAAAACATACGATGTTCATCCATTGACATAAGTTAAAAGTACACACCATAAGTTGTTTAAATACAAAACAACTTAGGTTATACGTTTTACAAAAGTCGAGTTTGACATAAGATTAAAACATAAGGCTTTGCATCCTATATCTCATTGAAGATGAGATATATGGACCAAACCCTCCAAAAGGGATGGCACTGATAACTTGTAATCCAAAAGCTTCATAGTAAATACCAGCACCAAAGTCCCATTAGTTCCCTGAAATACATGTAAGTTTGAAAACATCAACAAAAGTTGAGCGAGTTCATGTGTTTTAAGTTCGTAAGTATCAAATGAATCTCAAAAACATTTGAAAACATCAACAAAAGTTGAGCGAGTTCATTTAAGTTCGTATGTAGAGCATCTATGAATGTAATTATAACACCCCGTGTTTCGAAAGTCAAAGTCAAAGTCAAGATTGAAGTCAAAGGAAGAAAAGATTGCTAATTGTGATCTATCTCTCCTTGCTCAATTCCTGTTTTGACTTCTTTGACCTGTAATTAGTCTATTTTATTATCGCTTTAGTTGTATTATGTGGAGTATCTATTAATAATCGCATAGTAATCGCTATTTATCGATTGATTAATCGCTTTATCGCTATCGCAATCGCACTCGCAACTCGAATTACGCATTTTGGTTATTGTTATATGTGTGTGTGTGCCTTATGTGTTACTTGTGCATGTTTATTTATGTTATGTGTGGTAATCAATCGAAACGCAATCGAACTCAATCGCAATCGAATCGCAAACGCTAAACGAATATGAAATAAGGATGCTTGTATGTTGATATAGTAGTTGGGATTAAAAGTAATTTGACAAGGAAATTCTCTCGCATCGCAACGCTCGCAATCGCAATCAAAACGGCAAAACTCGTCGCACCAAACACTTGAACAAGTGGCCAATCGACCAGGTGGCCAGTAGATCGACCAGCTGTTCGATCGAGCTGCCGCTCGATCGGCCAGCCAATCGATCAGGCTGCCAACCGATCGACCAGCCCCTATCCTCCCCTTTCCTTTTTGGGAAACCCTATAAATACCCCTGTCACCATCATACTTGCCACTTTTGGCAACTCTCCTCCGACCAACTCATCTTCCCCACTTTTCTTCAGATTCTCACGATTCCGGTAAGATCTCATCCTAAATCTTGTACTTCCTTAATCTACACGCACTCCTACACCTTTCTATCTTTTGAATCTTAACTTTTAACCGTGAAATCATCAAGATTCAAAGTGTTCTAGGATGACGTCATCATGTGTTCTTGAGAACTTCATGTTTTGGCCTCAATCCACCAAGAACAACTTAGATCTAACCGATTTCCACATAAACAAACAAAGATCTTTCATAGATCTAAACATATTCACAATGAAAAGGATTGAAAGATGGTTTTCCAACTTTCTTTCAACTCTTTTACACTCAATGCCTTCAAAACCGACAGAATCGGAGCTTGTGCCGACTTACTACTCATTCTTGTGGTTGTGTTGGTTCAAGATCTGGATTCTATCCACGAGACTACCGATTTCGGGTTAAACATGGAACACCATCTCGAACAGTTAACTGGTCAGATTTGGGTGATTCCTGTCCGATCAGGGGTACCAAGTATTGACAAGGTTTCTGTTGCTTAATACGTTATGAAAACGTCTCGATAAAATGACAAACGATCAAAACAACCAAGTGTAAGACGAACAGGTCGACCAGGACGGAGTGTCGTCCGATCAGACTGCTGTCCGATCGGACAGCCATCCAAACGACCGGTCATCCGATCGACTTGCACCTTGGCCCCACAATTAGTTTTTCAAATCAACCCTCAAGAGTTTTGGGAACACCGAATGGATTGCTGTCCGATCGAGTTACCACTCGATCGACCGACCATCCGACTATGTGATGTTTCGAAACTTCAACACTTAAACAATTTTCAACATGTTTAATGCACAAGGGATGCCACCCGATCGAACAACCGTCCGATCGAGTGACAACCTACTGAGAACTCGTTCTCGCTGAAGTGCCCAACCTATCGGACTGTCGCCCGATCGAACGGTCGTTCGATCGATCGACCTGAAAGGTAGAGATACTTCAATGTTTTCAAAATGCTACAATGAAAACTTCAAAAGTCAAGCCATCATACACAAACACATCCTTCCCAAAGGAAGTAACAATCCACTCGAACGGTCATCCGACCGGACGACCATCCTAGCGGACTGTCACCCGAACGACCGGCTGTCTGATCGGACTACCATCCGATCGAACTGCTATCCTACCCACCTGCACTCTGTATCGTTTTACGTATCGCTTATCGCTATGCTATCAATCTATTCAGGCTAACCCTACTCTCTAGCGCTCCCTTCAATCCATCAATCGCTGTGAGTATACTCGATCCCTTTTTGCTTTACGCACTTTTGGGTGTTACATACGTTACTTATACAAAATCACATCGAACACACTACGCAATGCTTTAAACGCTAACCGTTATCACATGTATACGTGACTTAATGAATGCTTGTTTGTTATGTTTACACATGGAATGTTGTCTACCTGCCTTAGCAACGATAGTACTATAGTTTGGACTCAGCACCTGTTCACTCAGGGGTTGTTAAGGACAATTAGTTACATGGCTCACAGTGGTGAGTGTGTATCGCGAACTGCCTTGGGCAGTCAACCCGCAGTCATTGGTATCGATAGGTTCATGTCGATAACTAGCATGCCTCATTTTACACTGTGTACGTGCTGGTTACGCGTAACGCTTTCGAACTCTATATGTTATTATCAAACTTGTATGCTCACCTTTACACTATGTGTATTGACTTTTACTTTAACGTATGTGACAGGTGCTTAGGATGATTATTTGCTTACTTTGCTGTGAAATCGAGTCTAGGAAAGACCTAGGTCAACAATAAACAATTGTCTGTAATGAAAATCTGAGTTGTCGGAACAGAACAATTTGACTAGATCTTTTCTGTAATAATTGTTTTATCAGTTATGACATGGTATGGGACGTGTTGCTTTAAATATTTGGTAAATATAGTTGTTATGGAAACTTCTGGACAGTCTGTTTCGCTCAGTGCCACGCCCCGATGTTTCCGCCATCGGTTGGGGTGTGACAGATTGGTATCAGAGCCATAACTATAGGGAGTTAGGCAAGACTCGACGTAGTCCGGGTGGATGTCTTAGAGACCTAGTCTATAGTTAGGAACCAACAGACCGACTCGTGCATGCCCCGTAAGGAGTATGTATGAGCTTACTTGCTATTTTTCGCTGATCTCGCATACGCCACACTATCGCAGCACTTGAATTTTCAAATATGAATGAGCGATTAAGTCGAGATTAGGTGTGAAAACCGCAAACTCTCGACTAAATTGCTTGTTCAACCCACATTTTTATCTATAAACACGAGAAATTGCATTGAAATAGGAGTGAAATCCATACTTTGACGCATAATTCTCTTTTATTTTATCAAAACAGGAACGAAGTTGTTAAGCCAGGGGTGAAACCCTAACCTTGACGACTTGTTCCGACCTTTACTTGGTTTTACAAAACTCTCACCAAAGTCTCGACGACCTCCAACGACTTGAAGTCACGGTATGACTAAAAGGATGCGTGCCGAACGCCCAAGAATCGAGGCAAAAGCACACTCCTAAAGGTCAAAGCATGTACAACAAGTCCTTGAGAATAGTCGAATCACTTTGGATAGTCAATGTCTAATAGCCGCAGACGATCTATTTCTCGATTTCTATGTGTTTCGATTCTGAGCCCGCAACTGCTGACTCTGATGATTCGTCGATTTTATGTGTTTGTATGTGTATTTACCTGCTTATGTGTTTTAATTTTTGGAGTCTTATTCGATTTTCGCTTTCACTTTGATCGACACGCACGACCCGCATTGCATATCTACCTCAAAACGCTGACAAATCGCTACTACTATGAGGAACGACCTTACGCCCTAGTGTTTGCTAAGTTAATTGATTATGCTATACTACTCGCTATGTTACTTGCGATCGCTACTCTCAAACGCGCGCAGGCTTTGAATGATAGGTTTCTGTATTCTGACTGCTCCCATGTGCTTCTAAGTGAATTACGTGCTTATATGCTTATGTGTTTCTGTGCCCTACAAGGGTTCTAACTAATTAGACACGTCGGTCCTTCCTAGACCTTGTACTCGTTGTTCATCTTGAACGTTTATTATTTTCATTTCGTTCTTGGAACACTTATGTATTTTAGTAATATGTTAGCATTTGTTTCCGGTATACTTTGATTCGAGACTTTGTATTTGTTACACAAATATAAGTGTATATCTTCAATTGATAAAAGTGTTGAAAATATTTATTCTTAACGTCGAAATACGTTGTCGTATGTATACAACCTTAGTGAGAGAGTACACTTCAACAAGTGTATGTGTGTATATCATCATGTACTAGAGTCTTTTATACATATACATATACCGTATGTATACTTGTATTTGTGTGCTTTATATGTGTAGGTATACCGTATTTATACGTGTAGGTATCCGTATTATACGCGTGGGTATACCGTATTTTACGTTTAGGTATACCGTATTTATACGTGTAGGTATACCGTATTATACGTGTAGGTATACCGTATTATACGTGTAGGTATACTGTATTTATAATGTATTTAATATATATTTATAAAAATATACACGTATTTTTACCTTGGGCTTAGCCCACAATTTAGTGTTTTGGGCTTAATCCATATTTTATGGCATTTGGGCCTAGCCCAAGTTCTATAAGTTAGTAAGCCTAGCCCATATTAGTATTGTAAGTGGGCTTTTATTAGTAAGTTGTTAAGTTTTGGTTTAGGGTTTTAGGTGAAATTTTTCTTTGATTTCAAGATGATCAACAAGTACTTTAGTAATCTAGACATAATAATAAGCTTAAAAATGATAAGAAAAGGCTTACAACTTTGCAAGTGTCTTAAGGTGGTGATTTAGAAGAGATTAAGCTCCAATCAAAGCCCTAAGTGTGCTCCATGTATTTTTTTTATGCTTAGAAGGTCTTGTGTTGGCTTAATTTTAGTGAAAATGGGGTGTTTAATGAAAGAAAATGATGGTGTTATGTGTGTGTTCTTGAGTCGAGATCAAAGAGGAGAAAGGGAAGGGTTTGTTGGTGATAATTTGAATGAGGAAAATGATGTGAATTGATGTTGGTAAGGTATGCAAAGATTTATAAAATCTTTCAAGTTTAAATAAAAAAATCACACACCATGCTTCTAATATAGTTCAAGTTGATGTAGGTGGATTTGGTGGGGTCCACATGTGGACCGATTTGGGGGGGGGGGGGGGTATATAGTTTATATATATAGTGGAATGTTCAAATGAAAACCACTAGTTATTGTGAAAACTCGAAAACTAATTAAAAAAGCCAAAAAAACATACCAATTTTTTTTGCATATCAATTTTCGCAGCTTTTTATATATATAAAAAAAAATTTCAATTTTTTTTTGTAGTGCACATGTGTAATACTACACATGTGTATCTGTACTGCACATGTGTAGTATTACACATGTGTACTACAACAAAAGAAAATTATTTTTTAAAAAAAAAATTATTTAAAAAAACCAGCGATTTTTATAAAAAAATTGAAAAAAAAAATTGTGTGTTTTTTAGGGTTTTTTTAGTTAGTTTTCGAGTTTTCACAATAAAAGTGGTTTTCATTTTAACCTTCCCCTATATATATATATATATATATATTTATTTATTTATTTAGAGTAAACTGCCATTTTGGTCCATGTGGTTTGCCCAGTTTTGCCACTTTAGTCCAAATCTCAAACTTATTACATCTGGGTCCCTGTGGTTTGCATTTTGATGCCATTTTAGTCCAAAATCCAAAAACCCCATTTTTTTTACTGTTGCAACCTTCAATTTTGTCTTTTAGTTCAGGGGCATTTTAGTCATTTTGATTTTCATTTTTCTTTTCATTTATAAATCATCATCATCATAACATTTTCATCTTCCCCAAATCATCATCATCTTCCCCAGATCAACTCACTCTCTCTTCTCTCTCTCTCTATAGCACCACACCACTGCCACCTCCTCCCTCTCTCTCTCTAGCACCACCACCACCGCCACCTCCTCCCCCTTCTCACCACTATCACAAAACCAGCATCAGCTTCGCCGTTCTCCATCACCAAACACAATCTTCTCTCTAGCTGAACCACTGCCGCTCACCTCACTCGTCACCCCTTCACCCATCGTTCGCCACTATCACCATTCGGGAACCACCACACACCACCAACCCTCGCCGCACACCTTTGAAACACTTCACCGCCGTCATTCATCGTCTCCGTCAGGTATTCTTCTCTCGTTCTCTCTGATGGGGTTTTGAATGATTCAGTAATGGCAGTTTAAATATGGGTTGGAGCAAGAGCAAGCGGTGGTTGTGAGGGTGTACGGTGGTGGAGGGTGGTGGTGGTGGTGGGGAGACGGTGGTGGAGGGTGTACGGCTGATTGATTGATGCTGATGAAGGAGGTTCGAAGTTTCCCCAATACTGATGAACAGATTTTTGTTAGTTTTTAATCAAATCTGTTTAGGTTGTTGTTACGATTTACAATAAAAATAGGATTTGTAGAAGGATTGATTTGAATATGAGATTGAGTTTTAGATCTGTATAATCTTCAAACGTTCAGATTTGTGTTTGAATAGTTGAAGTTGTTGATCTATATTGTTATTCTAAAAAGAAAGATTCAAATCATTAGTGTTTCATGTGAATTCTGATCTGAATCTGACTTGATTGAATCGATTATAGATCTTAATTCTGAGTCCATGTTCAACAGTGGTTTGTAGTTTAGATCTGAATTTGTTGTTGTTGATTGTTCGAAATAACAATCTGCAGTATCAGCTGCAATTCACAAGTGATCGACATCGGACGAATTTCGGTGACATTGATCCTGATTTCGATCATTTTCGAACTGATTTCGGTTGTTTTCGATCATGTTTCGGTTGTTTTTCGGACTGAATTAGTGATTTTAGATAAAAGTTTTGAGAATTTCGGAAAGATTACATCAAAATTTCAAACTAATTTGGTTGAGTTTCAGTTGAAGTTTCGAACAATTGAATGAGTTTTGGTATGTTGTTTGAGTTTTCGAACTGCTTTTTGATACAAGTTTCAATCATTTCAGACAATTTACAAAATTTTTGATACACCTGTCACCGAATGCTGAGGAGGTGGCGGTGGTGGTGGTGCTATAGAGAGAGAGGAGAGAGAGGGAGGAGGTGGCGGTGGTGGTGGTGCTATAGAGAGAGAAGAGAGAGAGGTCTGATTATGTTAGGGATGATGATGATGGTTTATTTGGGTTTTATTGATTAAAAAAAACTAAACATTTCAAAAATGACCAAAATGCCCCTGCACTAAAGGACAAATTAGGCAGCTTTCAACAGTAAAAAAAGGGGGGTTTTTGGATTTTGTACTAAAATGGCAACAAAATGCAAACCACAGGGACCCAGATGTAATAAGTTTGAGATTTGGACTAAAGTGGCAAAACTGGCCAAACCACAGGGACCAAAATGGCAGTTTACTCATTTATTTATAAAAAGTTACTTATATATATAAACTTGTAACTTATGTAAATGTTTAGGGGTTTAGAGAATGATACAAGTTCTTGTTCCATAAATGTTTCGGCAATATTTTTGACACTAAAATGTGCTTAACTAGTTCACTGGATGATTCGTTTAGGTGCTAAGATGGTAAGAAAGCTTCTTACTAGATCGTCGGCGCGAAATTGGCGAAGTTGTGACCGTTATGGCGTAGTACCGGAAACTTGTGTTTCGGGTCTTTCTTTGATATCCATAAGCCCATTTATGGTGTATACATTTATTATAAGTCTTACAGGCACTGAAATGATAGATTCTAGTGTTGCGGACGGTTTTTTGTTATATTTTGGCGAAGAGCGGACAAAGTGCATTCATACGTGTTCACCGGAAAGTTGAAGTGTTTTAACGATTTAGTGCCCCTAGTTTGGGATTTTTATTTGTATTCCATCTACCAAGTGCGTCCGTGCCCTTCGTTGCTCGTTCCGATAGTTTTCAGAACTAGCTGGCATGAATAGTGTGCTCAGGTGAATAGTGTTTTCAGCATTTTGCCAACATATTAGGACATAGTTTGGGGTTTTCTCGCGACATGGCGATTGTGTTAATATTGTTTAGCATTTTTAACCATGTCCTATGATTGCTAGAACTTATACGACCTAATCATGCAATAATTAAATCGTAAAGAGAGAAATTAAACGTTAAATCAAGTGTTTAAGTTGTACGAAATTACCATTTTTTTTGCCAGTTGTCACAGACATTTGATTAGTTTTATTAGAGTTTAAGTCTATAATTATTGAGACTCTTAACTCTTCATATGGTGAAACTCTTGAGTAGAGTTTTATTGATGACATTTGAGGAGTTTTAACGATTACATGTAATGCTTTAATTTGGTCATGTTTTGTATATATAAAATGACTTAAATTTTCTAACACGTGTGTTAGAAAATGTGTATCACGACTACGAGGTTAGAGATTGTTCATAATGAACAGAAATGTTTTATGTAAACATTTAATTGCCTATGTGTGCATTAAAAATGACGAGAAATGGTTTATTTTAAAACTATATATTTGGAAAATGTTTTATGTAAACGTTCGATTCTATAATGTGCTTGTTATAACATTTTTTTCTAACATGTGTGTTAGAAAATGTTATTTGGTGAAAAACAACTTGGTGTTGTTGTGAACAAATTTAATTGTTCAAGTTTACTACTTAAATGTAGTATTTGTAACAACTTGGTGTTGTTTTGAGCATAACTGTCCAAATTTAAAGTTTCAAGATGAAATGGGGAACTTGTACTTACAAGTGCATGGAGTCTTATTGATGGAGTACCTCAAGACATGCCATGGGATGATATTGTTGAGAAGATTTCGGTCAGATTCTAAAGTGTTGAAGATAAAAGCACTTTGCTATTTGATGTCTACATATTGTCTATGCTTCCGTTAAATTTCAAAAGTGATTGGCACTTAGTTTCCAATATATTTTATTGTTTTGTGTTCAATATTTTCGGATAACACATGCAATTTTTTACAAAGAGGAGTTTGTATGGATGTATGGTAGAACCTCCTTTCTACATTGCAGACAAGATTTGAAGAGTTTGAAGGTTACTACGCAAATGCTGAACTAGAGTTTACTCAAGGCTAACATTTTAGAAGATTTGGTGATTGGATGCATCAGCTTAGGGGGAAGCTAAAGCTATCCAAAGACCAAAGACATTGAGAAGATTACATGAAGAATGCAAGATGACCGAAGATAAAGTTGTTTAAATGAAGCTATTGTCAAGGGGGAGTTTGTTGGTGCATATTTGTGACAACAACTTAGATTTGGTCTTTGGATATCTTGTAACTGATAGAACGATAAACGGTTAGCGGGTTTAGCTTTGTAATAGTTAATTAGTAGTGATTGGGCCAACCAAACCCACAATGGGGGAATGGTAGGCGAATTGGGCTTGTCCAATTCGCAGCCCATGTGCAAGCTTGTACTATATAAACAAAGCTTTGCATTAGGGTTTAGGTTAATCACTTAATCACCTTGAGCACTTTAGAGAGATAATTCGTAATAGCAAGTGGCTTGGACGAATTGGAGGTATTGATTGATTGTAATCATTTGACAGATAATCAGTAGAATACTGGTTGATTGTATTTCTGTTTATACTCATTTTCTGTGTAAATCTGATCAAGAGGATTCCGCACTATAGTTTGGATCGACGATTCTGTGACAGATCCATTGCATTGAGGGGACCTACAGCACGACCCGTCCTTGTATTCTGATTTCTTGTTTTTGGTCCTGGGGTGACGCTCGAAGGGTCGGTATGATGTGTCAACTTCTTTTCTTATGTATTTATATTGGTTTTTGTCGTTAATTTGTTCTTTTTGTTCATTTAAGCTCTTTTAATCCTGAAAATCAAAAGTATACAAAGAAAAACACTTTTTCCAACATTGGTACATAAAATGGTTGATTTTATACCTTATTTAATATAATAAATGTTGCATTTTGTGCATATCAACCACTACAACAACCTAAAGAATAACCCAATAAGCGGCGAAACCGGGGCCGACTTATTGAAGCGTGTGATAGCCTTGTATTTGGTAGAATAAAAGAGGGCACCTTTAAATTTATGTATTGCTGGGATACTGCGAAGAATTCCCAAAATGGTCAAGAGTACCTTTAGCGGGACAATCGTCGTCCAAAAGGTCTAAAAGTTGTTCATCTACTATCGCCTAACCGCTCATGAGATCAACTTAAGCAATGATGATGTTGAAGCCGAACGCCCAATCGTCGTCAAAAAGGTCTAATAGTTGTTCATCTACTATCGTTGTCCAAATGGCCATGAGATCAACTTAAGCGATGGTGATGTTGAAGCCGAACGCCCAATTGGAAGAGATAAATAGAAAAGGACGCAAAAAGCATATACTACGAGTCATGAAAGAAACCCTGCTTTGGCCGGAATCAAAGAACAAATAGCTTTGTTCAATAACATCCAACAAGAAAGAAACACCCACAAAACAAAAGTTCTCGAGGAACGTAAAGTAAAATTTCAAAACGAGAAGGACTTGAAGAAATAATGGTAAGCTGATATGAAATTCCTCGTTATGAAAACCGATCATGTTGGAGACGAAGAGAGAGAAATGTACAAGAATAGGAAATAAGAAATCAACGTCTGGACTACTATCGAGGTTTTCGATTTTTTTTTTAAGTTTCGGTTATTTTTAAATTTCCTTTTTTTAATTATAAAATCTTTTTTTAAACTATATAATATTTCTTTATTTAAATTATGTAATATTTTTATTATTGTTATTTATTATATTTGTATTATTGCTTTTTTAAATAATAGATTTTATATAATTTTTAAATATAATATATTAATAAAAATTGTGTGCCACGTATCGCACCACGGCACTCTTTCACGCCTTTCCCTCTTCTCCCTTTTTTGCATCATGTCACTTTTCTAACGCCCATTTTTCATGCTCCCCACTCCGTATATTCTTAAAGGAAGGAGGGTTGATCAGACTTGTCTTAAACGAGACCGCGCTGGGTTGATCAGACTTGGTTATGGCGTTCCCCTGGAAACAGTACTGCCTCCACACGAGATGCCTCGCTGAAGTAACAGACGGATGAAAACCGGGGTGCGGCTCATGATCGAACCTCCCTTGGTGGGTTTGTCACCATCATTGTCCAATATCCACCCTAATATGACAGAAGTGAGAATTGAACTTGAGTCTCCATTGGAAAACCCAAGTCCCCTACCACTAGGCCACAACTATATATTTGAACTCCGTGTTCATGTTGTGAAGCCCGGTCTTTCCTGTTTATATATTTCATTTAATTTCTTTATGGATAAAAAAGTAAACTAATAATAGGGGTAAGATCAAATAAAAAGTTTATTTTGTCTAAGTAGGATGAGAATGAATCTTAACCGTTCATTTTTAAAATCATTGTTTAAGATGAAAATGTAGGAAAAAAAAAAGTGTTAGGGTATCTTGAAAAAAACATATTTATTTATTCTCTCTACACATGCAAGGCAAATGCATATGTCACCCTTATTTTTCAAACGTTCATAAATTTTTTATACGACATTATTTTTTCATAAAAATTTCACCATAAAATCGAGCGTCTTTTTATCTTTAATTTGAGTACCATATTGCTATATAAATTATGAGGACTTAAAAAACCCATAAAAATGTGTTGCATTTCTATGTTGTATAACATTTTGTGCTAGATTTTTGTACTACATTTTTCTGCTATATTTTTTATGTTAAATTTTTTTGTCTTAATTTTTTTGAATTTTTTGTGCTGGATTTTTTTTGTACTAGATTCTTTTGTGCTGAATTTTTTTGTGCTAGATTTTTTTTGTCCTATATCTTTTTGTACTATATTTTTTGTGCTAAATTTTTTGTACTAGATTTTTTATTGTATTTTTTAAAAAACAAATAGGGTGCCACATGTCATTTTCACACTCATACTTATATGGACTAAAATATTTTAGTACCAAAATACCCTTTCTTCCTACTTATAAGGGGTGACACATGTCATCATTATAATCTTTCTTAGGCTATTTAGGGGCTGTTCGTTTACCTCTTAATAAGGCTTTTAATGGTTCAGACCTCTTACTGGTTCAGGCTGTTTGTTTCACGAGCAGATGTCTGAATTGTTCAGACATTTGCCTCTGAATAGTTAAGATTTATATAGAGTCTGAATGGTTAAGACCAATAATCTAAACTGGTCAGACATTTGCCTCTGAACGGTTAAGCATTATACATGCTCTTAATGCTTCAAACCTCTTATTAGTTTAGCACTTAATGATTCAAACCATTTACTGATTCAGCAATTAATCATTCAGATGATTCCAACAGCCCCTTAGCCAAAATCCACTTTTTAGTGGATCTTTCCCCACATAAAATATCGGCAGGGAATCTCGTAAATAGATCAAGTTCATGTTGACGAAGCTAAAGAATTTATAGGAACACGTGAACCGATCATTGATATTGTTGTTTTCTAGAAAAACCGATGTCAAAATTACTCCCGGTTGTGTAATTTTTATTATGGTAAATTTGTGGCATATTTTTTTTTATGTGACGGAGCACTGAAGTATTATTGTGTCATCAGCAGAATCACTCGATCATATCTATTTTTACTAGGCAATAAAATCTGGAAAGAAACTCTTTTATAGAAATCAAACCCAGAACCTAATGCTCCAAAAACCTTATCCCACGACCAAAATACCGCTAAGCTATAATGCCATGCCCATAAATTCGTGGCATATACAAAATCTATTTTCAAACGTTAATATTGTTTTTCTAGATGATTCTAGATTACTTGTTGATATGTGTCATTTTTATTACAAATTGGGACTTTCCCATTCCTTTCTTTTGACCAACCGCGTAACAACTACCAACTGCTCTTCAAAATTCTTAACATACTTATCACTACATCTACAATTATAATTACTTTTATGTTTTTATATACCACGTTTTTGACCTATAACTTTTATACAAACATATTTCTACCATACATAATTTTTAATTGCTTCGTTATAAATAGAAAACTTGTGCTAGTTAATATTTTAATATTTTAGCTAAAGGAAATTAAAAAAAAAATAATAAAAAAGTTATAAACTTTTTATAAGATTTTAGGCCTTAATATCTCACGTAAGCATGAAACATTGAAAGCTTAAAGGAGTGCACGAATCAAAGAAAGTCATTATTAAAATGCACTAGTCAAGAGAGGACAATAGTACAATGAGGATGTTTCTATGGTTTGTCAAAAAGCGGATGATAAAAGATGAATAGGCAAAAATGGACAAATTGGTAGTGGGCACAATCTTTCAAAAAATGCACCATTTATGTTTTGATTGTTTTTGGGTCCTAAATCTTAAAATAAGGATTTTCAAGGTTAAAATGGAATTAGTTAAAAAGATCCAAGAAGCTAGATAACAGGCCCAGTACGGGCCATACCCGGTTAAAAGAGTACAACTCGTACCATAAGAAGACAAAACAAGGAATTCCTCCATAGAAGTCTAAACCCAAATGGGCCTCATGTGCATACGTGTAAGTACGGTCCGTACCCATTAGATAAGTGTAACACCTCGAAAATTCGTGATCAATGATATAACGACACGTGTCATGTAAGACAAAAAGCGTTGTAAACCCGGATTTAATAAAGATGTTTTGGCAGGATTTAAAAGTGTCGTCATATTAATTTTCACCTCTGAACGACCTCTTTTATAAATCCCAAGACCCAATTTTATTTTACACACATCTAACATATCTTAAATCCAGAAATTTTTGACAATAATTGAATTCGAAGTGCATGATAGGTTCCTATGGAAATTTCTACGGTAAACCTTCAATTTCGGCACTTTCAAAAGGATTCAAAGAAACATATCATAATGGTAGGGTATGTAACTGTTCAAGGCACATTTTAGAGGCCCCAAACTGATAATTGAAGTCCCAAATTCGGAAAAGGTGGTTGCCCATTCGAAACACCAAAGAACAACAAATTTTTGGCTGCAGAGGAAGGCTTGCGCACCGCAAGCATTGACCCTTACGGTGCGCAAGCATGTGCCCAGCGACAGAAAACCGGCTGTTGCCTGTTTAAACGCATTTTTCGACCTTTAAACGATTTTCCTCATCTCCCTTGGCCCCTAAACAATCCCTAAACATCTAGGACACCTGTGGGAATGTTATGGTCAGTGGTAGACTTAGATGTCAACACTTTGTGGTGTCTTGGGCACTATATAAAGCTCACAAGTGCAACACTTTGATCATTCATTCCTCAAACATCTTCTGATCAATTGTGGAGCACAAGAGCACCTTCCAGGCCTTCCTAATCAACCATTAGACACTTGTAAGTTTGCTTAACTGTCTTAAATTGAGTTTAGCTTAGTTATTTAGCTAAAAGTCAAACCGTCGTAATTACGGTTTGACTTCGAGATTAATTAATAATGGCTCAGTCAAATCTCGAATTAAAAGTACCTCTAAGTAGGTAATTATGTGGGTAATAAACCCTTAAAAGGGTTCCCCCTGATTCCCACTCTAACTAGGTCAAATGTCGGGTCAAACTTGTTAATAAAAAGTCAACAGGATACTTAGTTTCTAATTTATGCATGATTAGCAATGTAGAACACATACAACCTGTTTGATCATTAATATAACTTGGTAATTAGTGTAAGGACATGTCTAAACATGTTCAACCCGACAATTTTCTGTTTAGACCCGGTTCGGAACCGAAAGTCGCAAAGCTTTGACTTTTGCTTTGACTTCAGTTCTGACCCGATTTAGTATGATTCGGAAATGCCTTAGAGCTTCCTTAGGACCAGGCTACATGTTAGCATAACCCTCTGTGGTTGGATCGTTAATTATCCGATTCGTTTACATGTTTCCGTTAATTGCTTAAATGTTGACCAATATGCCCTTTTGACCATAAAACGAGAATTTTGGAAATATGAAAGGACAATAATCCTTATTACCGATTTATAAAGCTGTCCCTAAAATGTTACATCAGTTGGAGGTCTAGATTAGGAGTTATGCTCATTAGCGTAATTATAACGCCTTTTAGTAATTAAAAGGTGCAATTAGCATAAAGCCTATCTAAACCCTATTTTTGACACCAAACATTTTACCCACTGATATAATATAACATTTTGAGATTTTTAAAGATTTTTAATTATTTTTAAACTGATCAAAACCTAGGGTTATCGCCCTAATTCGGTAAATACCGATTATGCCCTTTTAGGCCATAAAATGAGTTTTACAAGCCCTTTTGATACCAATCCAATTGCTACTGATTTTATATAATAAATAAAGTATTTTGAACTTTATAAACTGATCAGAAAACTCGGATTTCCGGTATAACCCGGAAATCGCTTAAAATGGTTTTTAAAGCGTATTAAACGCATAGTTTGGGTTTAAAACCATTTTGTCATATAAGACCTATTACCAACTGATATGACCTATTAAAATAAGTTATTTTACTGATGTATTCGGACACGAATCTCAGAACTTCATTTAAACTCCTTTTTAATCTTTAAAATGACCAAAATACCCCTACGGGGCTTATTTTGAGATTAAACTCGTTTTGGGCATAATGGAAGGTATCCTACTGATATCACAACATGTTTAAGGCATATTAACTTAGGAAACCTGTATATGACTCTTATGGGTACCCGTTACGCCTCTTACGCGTTCGGTTCGGTTTATGTAACTAGTTTGCATAAGTTAACCGAAACGGGTCAAACCTTATCATTTTTATCTCAAAATCCAGAAGGTGTTTAGATTACCCATATTATACAAGTCTTCAAACTTGTCGGGTCTAAAACACATTCTATTCCGGTCTTCGCTTAATCATGCGTTTGAACCGTATATTTCCTTAAAACTAACCGGTCTAAGTTTAGGCTTAATTAAAGACCCGTTAGTATTCTAATTGGTTATTTATACCATCATTTCCAGACTAGAGCCTTCCGGTAAATTGTACCTACGCTTACTTAAGTGAATACGGCTGAGTTATTATAATTCTTGCTATTTAAGACAGGAGCTAGCTCAGGTAAATACTTTTAACTTATTTTCCCTTATACGGGCTTGGGATACGGTATATATAAAAATACCGCTTGGTCGGGTGTAGAAACCTTTTAACCGGAGATGATTAAATTGCATAATCCCGTTTTAATCTGCATTGATTGATAACAAATAACATTAGGGGTTAATGACCGTGTCCTGGATATCCTTGGCTCATTTAAAAAGTAAATGGCCATAACTTAAGCACAAGGTGCAGGCATAACACCTCCTGTTGCGTATGTAAAAGATATACTCACTCGTAAGGATATCTTCTTGTGAGTTATATTTATGGTGTGTCGTTTAATCTTGACCGGCTTGTATTGTATAATCACCGGCCCTAAATGTTGGACAACCATGTAAATCAGATACAAGATTTTTATTAATAAAATGGTCCCAAGTTATAAAAGATTAATTTTGCCTTGTGCATTTTAATCAATGTGTCAAAATGTTTTGTGCCTGGTGCATCTAAACCAATTTTCTTAAACTCTTTTCAAAAGAGTCAGTTAATTGTATTTACCAGTGTAAACTGGCGTATTTTTCCAAAAAGGTTAAGTGGCAGGTACTGTACGTAATTGGCTGGAAGCTCAGGGCGTTAATAAGGAATCTTGCAAGTTCTAGGCGTCTAAAGTCTGTTGAACAATGTTTATATTTTAAGATCCGCCTGTGGATCCTTTACTTTCCGTTGTAATACTTTGATATTACTTTATATTCGGATTGTAATATATTTATCATTTGCTTCCGCTGTGCATTTAAATATTGTGTTGTTTGACTATGATGATATCAACTACGTCACGATACTCCCACACCGGGCCCACCGGTTGACACGTGGAAATTCGGGGTGTGACAGGTTGGTATCAGAGCCAACATTGAGTGAGTTAAACACTAGCCCTTAGTGTTTAATCTCAATGACACAGTAGCACATTCTTTGACCTTTTGAGTCTAGACTTAACATAGGAATACTCTCAATCCTAATCTGGAAATCATTGCTTCAAAATTTTTATATATATTGGATACGTCGCCAAGCGAAGAAGCTGTATTAGAAATTCTCCACAATCTGGAGCCCTGAAATGCTGAGCTTCGTAGCGCGGCTAGAATGAAACGAGCATCCAAGGAGAGAGCATTCAGAAATAACTTGAAGAAGAAACTCCTTTTGCTGAAGATCGTTTCCTTAATAGTCCTCATAAGGACATATTTATCTTTCAGTCCCTTCGAGGACAACATTATTCCTTTCAAGTCCCGTTTAGGGCAACCTTGAACTTTTTAATTTTATAGTGGAATGACTAAATATTCATCGTAATAAGGAAATATGAAATAAATGAAAAATAACATTCCTTTTATAAGATCTACCATTATAATAAAATGGCAAAATCTAAAAAGGGACAAGACCTAGCCTTGTGTCATTATTAAGACCCGGCCAAGATGGCAGTTCCTCAATTTAGGTTCAGATCCTTATTAACATCCCGAGTTAGGATTGTTCTACGTTTATTATTAAAAAGGAATCTTAAAGGTAAACCTAGCCTATATGACGAGGCCAAGATGGTAGGACCTATTCAAGAGATTCAAATCCCTGTTAACACCTAAGAACGTGTTAGCACTCTTGACAGATGTGATTCGAGAAAATCACAACGGTCATTCTTATATTGGATTCTTCCAATTTTCTTATCTAGTCTATTGATTTAGAAATCATGGCTTATATCATCCTATAAGATGATCATATTATAAACATCCCTCAGAAGGGAAATGCCTACGTGCTATAGTTAATGTCCTTTGAGACTAAAGACAGTGGTAGCCTACAACTCCCTGTCAAGAAAAAGTAATGAACTTTGATTCACACCTAAATGCCTCGATCCCAAACGATCATGGCTTATAAATTAAACTTGTCCACGTGACTAGGCCTTTTGTGCTATTACTAACTTATAAATTTGCCTCGATTCTCTGAAATCATGGCTTATATCATCCTATAAGATGATCATATTATAAACATCCATTAGTGATGAAGTGCCTACGGGCTAAACTTGTTGTCTGATAAGACAACGACAGTGGTGGTCTTGACCCCCTGTCTAAAAATGTTGGACCATGTCCAAGCATAATAGTCGGTATGATCCATATGATCTCGACTAATAGCATCTGAAAAGATGATCATATCATAAACATCCCTCAGAAGGGAAATGCCCACGGGCTATATCTATTGTCCTAGAAGACAAAAGACAGTTGTAGTCGTCGACTCTCTGTCAAGAAAAGTAACCAACTATGCTCAAACCTTAAATACCTCGATCTCAAACGATCATGGCTTGTAAATTCAAAATTGTCCTCGTGACAAGGCCCGTTGTGCCACTTTAAATATCCTTAATGTTTTATAACTAGGATAAATTATAATGAAAATGCTCCAACAAATCTTAGATTGATATTTTGTATCTATTAGGAATCACTCTTTTCTGATATCCTTATGGCAAGCTTTCAAGCTATCCAAATTCATCAATATAATAAAGACAGATGTGACATTCTGATCCCCTGTCAAAAAGGTGATGGACTAGGTCCAACCCTTAAATGCCATTGATGGTCTTTTGTGACCTAGGCTAAGTGATATTGATATTCTTTTAAATGACGTTCATTAAGAATGTTAGTGCCATATTGGCATGTATAGTTTAATGAAACCATGGTTAGTATATGTTAAGACCATCAGGGTGATGAATAGCAGTTGTTGGATTGCAACTGAGTAAATGATTCATTTGGTGATAGGAACCATTTTTCTGTTCCTGCTAGAAATCTTCAGTCATATGATTCGAGTGCACCCTCTCCAGATGAAGTACGTCAGAATATGAAATTGATATCTCTTGATCTCTATCGATTAAGAATACCATATGGTATGGCAAAAGCACCATATGAGGATTGGTGTATCTTAATATGTTCCATAGATTGCTTCCATGCCTGATCAGTATGGAGGTTTAATGCATGGAACCCCAAAGATATTCCAATGGTCATACGGTATTAAAGTCAACTAATGGTATTCAAAGGTGATATCCAGAATGGAATTGTCTAAGTAAGTGTCACTGATTAAGAAATCCGTGGACTCGTAACATAAATGTGTCACTCATTTGACACCAGCAAGGATGGATGAACTGGTGCCAGAGATTTGGAAAAATCTCTGTAACCTCCTTGTATCTTGATTATCTCCTCCTAAGATTACCCTGCTTACCTCCTGAGAGGCAAGTAGAGTTAAGATTTATATCCCATTTAGGACTGTATTATTATGAAATCTCCAAAACAGCTAGTACCATCATTGGAGGAATCGAAACCCCGATTAAGTAAGTTTAAAATAGAGGATTCATATAGCCTAACCCAATATTCTGAGAGTTTGATATTGTTAAATAAGGAGGACGGTTCATTTGCTTGTGCATTGATTACCGCAACCCTATTTAGGCAATAATTAAGAATCGCCATTAGCTGCCCAGGATCGTCGATCTGTTCGACTAGCTGTGAGGATTAGCTATTCCTTAAGATTAGTTTTAAGCAATGGTCGGGATAACCATCCCACCTCACGATAAGCTTTTCTATAATAATTGATATGTAAGTATTAAGGCTGCTCCTTTGGAGACCTTGTATAGATGGAATGCTAAACATCTATTGTTAGATAGATAATTGGTAAGTCCAATTATCAAGATCTAAAAGTTGCCTTGAAAACAACGAATAAGATCATACAAATCCATAATCGATTGTAAGTTGCCAGTATATGGCAGGAAATCAAGGATTTATGAAAATAGCAACCCTCCTAAGTTCTGGTTAAAGATAAGGTTCAACAAAAGATAACACCCTGGAAGGGTGTGCCGAGTAGTAATTTTCAGGTTAGTTAAGCTTGGAATGTATAGAATCATTTGAAGGATTCGAATGTATCAAGATTAAATAGCTTACGAGCTAAGACCTAATTAAGGAGCTCGGTGGAACGCGCAATGCACCCCACACTAATGAGTTAAGGACGTGTTTCGCCAATAAGTCAAGAAACTCTATCACATAATGATATGCAGATTTATGATGTGATGAGCATCCTATATCGATTGAGGATCGACAGGTTAAGGAGCTCCAAAAGAAAGTATGCACCTCTTGTATAGGTCAACTGGGATACCCTTGGAGGCCCAAATATACTATGGAAATTAAATCCATGATACGACAGAAAAGTACTTCCTTTACTTTAAGCAAATCTCGAGGTCGAGATTTATTTTAAGGGGGTGAGGATGTGACACCTCGAAAATTCGTGATCAATGATATAACGACACGTGTCATGTAAGACAAAAAGCGTTCTAAACCCGGATTTAATAAAGATGTTTTGGTAGGATTTAAAAGTGTCGTCATGTTAATTTTCACCTCTGAACGACCTCTTTTATAAATCCCAAGACCCAATTTTATTTTACACACATCTAACATATCTTAAATCCAGAAATTTTTGACAATAATTGAATTCGAAGTGCATGATAGGTTCCTATGGAAATTTCTACGGTAAACCTTCAATTTCGGCACTTTCAAAAGGATTCAAAGAAACATATCATAATGGTAGGGTATGTAACTGTTCAAGGCACATTTTAGAGGCCCCAAACTGATAATTGAAGTCCCAAATTCGGAAAAGATGGTTGCCCCTTTGAAACACCAAAGAACAACAAATTTTTGGCTGCAGAGGAAGGCTTGCGCACCACAAGCATTGACCCTTACGGTGCGCAGCATGTGCCCAGCGACAGAAAACTGGCTGTTGCCTGTTTAAACGCATTTTTCGACCTTTAAACGATTTTCCTCATCTCCCTTGGCCCCTAAACAATCCCTAAACATCTAGGACACCTGTGGGAATGTTATGGTCAGTGGTAGACTTAGATGTCAACACTTTGTGGTGTCTTGGGCACTATATAAAGCTCACAAGTGCAACACTTTGATCATTCATTCCTCAAACATCTTCTGATCTATTGTGGAGCACAAGAGCACCTTCCAGGCCTTCCTAATCAACCATTAGACACTTGTGAGTTTGCTTAACTGTCTTAAATTGAGTTTAGCTTAGTTATTTAGCTAAAAGTCAAACCGTCGTAATTACGGTTTGACTTCGAGATTAATTAATAATGGCTCAGTCAAATCTCAAATTAAAAGTACCTCTAAGTAGGTAATTATGTGGGTAATAAACCCTTAAAAGGGTTCCCCCTGATTCCCACTCTAACTAGGTCAAATGTCGGGTCAAACTTGTTAATAAAAAGTCAACAGGATACTTAGTTTCTAATTTATGCATGATTAGCAATGTAGAACACATACAACCTGTTTGATCATTAATATAACTTGGTAATTAGTGTAAGGACATGTCTAAACATGTTCAACCCGACAATTTTCTGTTTAGACCCGGTTCGGAACCGAAAGTCGCAAAGCTTTGACTTTTGCTTTGACTTCAGTTCTGACCCGATTTAGTATGATTCGGAAATGCCTTAGAGCTTCCTTAGGACCAGGCTACATGTTAGCATAACCCTCTGTGGTTGGATCGTTGATTATCCGATTCGTTTACATGTTTCCGTTAATTGCTTAAATGTTGACCAATATGCCCTTTTGACCATAAAACGAGAATTTTGGAAATATGAAAGGACAATAATCCTTATTACCGATTTATAAAGCTGTCCCTAAAATGTTACATCAGTTGGAGGTCTAGATTAGGAGTTATGCTCATTAGCGTAATTATAACGCCTTTTAGTAATTAAAAGGTGCAATTAGCATAAAGCCTATCTAAACCCTATTTTTGACACCAAACCTTTTACCCACTGATATAATATAATATTTTGAGATTTTTAAAGATTTTTAATTATTTTTAAACTGATCAAAACCTAGGGTTATCGCCCTAATTCGGTAAATACCGATTATGCCCTTTTAGGCCATAAAATGAGTTTTACAAGCCCTTTTGATACCAATCCAATTGCTACTGATTTTATATAATAAATAAAGTATTTTGAACATTATAAACTGATCAGAAAACTTGGATTTCCGGTATAACCCGGAAATCGCTTAAAATGGTTTTTAAAGCGTATTAAACGCATAGTTTGGGTTTAAAACCATTTTGTCATATAAGACCTATTACCAACTGATATGACCTATTAAAATAAGTTATTTTACTGATGTATTCGGACACGAATCTCAGAACTTCATTTAAACTCCTTTTTAATCTTTAAAATGACCAAAATACCCCTACGGGGCTTATTTTGAGATTAAACTCGTTTTGGGCATAATGGAAGGTATCCTACTGATATCACAACATGTTTAAGGCATATTAACTTAGGAAACCTGTATATGACCCTTATGGGTACCCGTTACGCCTCTTGCGCGTTCGGTTCGGTTTATGTAACTAGTTTGCATAAGTTAACCGAAACGGGTCAAACCTTATCATTTTTATCTCAAAATACAGAAGGTGTTTAGATTACCCATATTATACAAGTCTTTAAACTTTTCGGGTCTAAAACACATTCTATTCCGGTCTTCGCTTAATCATGCGTTTGAACCGTATATTTCCTTAAAACTAACCGGTCTAAGTTTAGGCTTAATTAAAGACCCGTTAGTATTCTAATTGGTTATTTATACCATCATTTCCAGACTAGAGCCTTCCGGTAAATTGTACCTATGCTTACTTAAGTGAATACGGCTGAGTTATTATAATTCTTGCTATTTAAGACAGGAGCTAGCTCAGGTAAATACTTTTAACTTATTTTCCCTTATACGGGCTTGGGATACGGTATATATAAAAATACCGCTTGGTCGGGTGTAGAAACCTTTTAATCGGAGATGATTAAATTGCATAATCCCGTTTTAATCTGCATTGATTGATAACAAATAACATTAGGGGTTAATGACCGTGTCCTGGATATCCTTGGCTCATTTAAAAAGTAAATGGCCATAACTTAAGCACAAGGTGCAGGCATAACACCTCCTGTTGCGTATGTAAAAGATATACTCACTCGTAAGGATATCTTCTTGTGAGTTATATTTATGGTGTGTCGTTTAATCTTGACCGGCTTGTATTGTATAATCACCGGCCCTAAATGTTGGACAACCATGTAAATCAGATACAAGATTTTTATTAATAAAATGGTCCCAAGTTATAAAAGATTAATTTTGCCTTGTGCATTTTAATCAATGTGTCAAAATGTTTTGTGCCTGGTGCATCTAAACCAATTTTCTTAAACTCTTTTCAAAAGAGTCAGTTAATTGTATTTACCAGTGTAAACTGGCGTATTTTTCCAAAAAGGTTAAGTGGCAGGTACTGTACGTAATTGGCTGGAAGCTCAGGGCGTTAATAAGGAATCTTGCAAGTTCTAGGCGTCTAAAGTCTGTTGAACAATGTTTATATTTTAAGATCCGCCTGTGGATCCTTTACTTTCCGTTGTAATACTTTGATATTACTTTATATTCGGATTGTAATATATTTATCATTTGCTTCCGCTGTGCATTTAAATATTGTGTTGTTTGACTATGATGATATCAACTACGTCACGATACTCCCACACCAGGCCCACCGGTTGACACGAGGAAATTCGGGGTGTGACAATAAGGGTACGTGTTGTACCTTATCTGAAATCCTACTAATGGAGCCTATGAATAGAACATGACGGCCAGAAAACTCTAGAGGACGAAATTGGACAACTGTAGAAGTGAAAAAGTGCTAATTGGATTCAACTAACAATATTGATTATCAAAGGAGTGTAGAGATCGAAAATCGGACATATAAGAGATCGCGTTTGCAATTCTTACTGAGTTTAACACTTCTTATTTCTGTTTTCCCTAGTCTTTGTCACGTATTCAATGAATTCAAGTTGTTTAGCTTTGTTTATAGCTAACTAACCGCTTTATAGCCATTAGGTAGGATGATTTCTAGTTTTTGTTAGGTTTAAATGATTATGTATATGATGGTATGATTTTATATAAGTGTTTACTGCTGAATTTGTGGTGTTTATATCTATATGATGGGTATTGATTCTTGGATGAATTTATGTTCATGATTTAGGTCGTTCTATGAAGTCATGCATGTTTGATATGGTTATTTTATCTCTGAATTATATATCGATCGTTAACTTAGAGCTCCATATCTAGCTGTTAATAAATAAGTTGATTCAAAGGAAGGATCTAAATAAATGTATTTTGAAATTAGTTAGGGTTTAATTAAAATTGAGCCGTTGCGGCTCTGCCGACTCCTGTCACTAGATTGTTGTGAGAGGAGAAAGAGGTGGAAAAGTTTGAGAGGTAGAGAGGAAATGTGTTGGTTGAAAATGAAGGGAGCGTGGTGATAACGGGTTCATATCCCATGGTTTGGTGGACGGGCCTCAATCCCCTTTAGCCCCAAGCCCATGAGTCTTTAATCACTCCATTATCGCATGTGGACAGCTCTTTAAGCCTGTTCTCCCGTTAGAATTTTCATTTTTCGCGCAGATATCATTGCAAATTATTTTATAACTTATATTAATTAAGTTATACTCAAAATAATATTTTTTTGTTGTGATGGGATTAAACGCCGCACACACTCGCGTAAGTCGATTTGCTTAAGGATTTTTGTGGTTTTAACGTTTCGAAAGTTACTGTAACTTATAAAAATACTTGTTTCCTACATAAATATTTCAAAAATATTTATCATGATTAACTCATGAGTTTTTGCTATTCTTGTGTCGTTTCGTTTACATACGCGTTCGAAACAATACGTCTCCCTGCGCTTGCAAACATCTCGAGCGTGGAGACCCACACTCCTTCCGCTATTACACATAAATTAATATTCAAATATTATACGTGAATGGAACACGTTTTACGACTTACGAAATGAACTTGTTAGTCTTCAGAAAACTTAATGACTTAAAACCAAGCCAAAAACACATTATAACTTTTAAATTAAATTTATGTTGTGATCCGAAATTAATCTGATTTTTGCCGGTTGTCATATGGTGGCTGAGGGGCCACCTCCGCTGAAGAAAAGTAAGGGAAATCAACTTCAGGAGGAAAAATGGGTATGGATAAGCGATATGGGATTTCTATCCTCATCCCTGCTGTAGTAATGTTTGCTGCTGAAGTTGTCGCTAGAGGTGGGGTTGGAGGTGGCGCTGTATTGAGGAGAGTTTTTTTTTCTGCCATTTGATTTTGCGAGGAGAGTGTTTGTAGTGATAAGTAACCTAAATTTTTTAATTATAACAAATACCTTGAATTTTTAAATTATTCAATAAATAATAATATTAATAATAATAATAACTACTACAACAATAACAACCTGTAGTCTTCAGAAAGTTGGGTTTTTAAATGGTTGTGTTGGACGACAAACCATACAATATCAAATGAAAAATACATCATAACGGTGTTTTTGGAATTATAATAAAAGGTATTTTCTAGCAAGTGAAGTTGGTTTAAAAGTATTCAACAACATTGAAAAGGTATTTTGTTCATAATTCTATTATATAATTCTTAGTTTATATCACACAATATTTTTATACTAGGTTATAAACCCACGTATTACATGGATTAAATAAATAAAATATCTTACCTAAGTTAAAGATGATAAATATCATACAAATTTCTTAAAACCATCCATAATCAATAAAATGTCAACGTTTTTTCTTTGAAATTTAGAGAAAAATATAATAATTTTGAAATAAATTTACACATATTAAAAGGCCAATATATATAATGGATAATTATTATTAAATAGATAAGTTAAAACTTATAATTTAGACAACCTGAATCTATATCTATATCTATATCTATACTTTCAATAAAAGGAGAAATCTGAGTGATATAAGAAAAGCTGATGTGGCAGCCAGAGAGGCTGTCCAACAATGCTTTTCTTATGTCATTACTTCATCATAAAACCTAATATATAAAATCATTTTAAAATTCAATCAAACCTCTGCCCTTCATTTAAGAGTCAAACATCTACACTTCATTCACAATTAAAACCTCTGCTCTTCACTTTACATTCAAACCTCTGCTCTTCGTAACCAAAGTAAACCTCTGGCTAGATTCAAAATTCTGGCTCCAGATTCAAAATTCAAAATTCAAAATTCAAACCATATATTCGAACCCTATAAATAAGATATATGAATCTGGCTCCACATTCAAATTTCAACTCTATCTCTCTCACTCATATCTGTGAGCATATCTCTTTCTCAAATGCATAGCTCTCATGATTCAGCTGGCTAATCTCCGATTACAAACATTTGTTGATTCTGTTTACATATTATCGTTCTAATATCATGTGTTTGAACTTCTGTTTACACATAATCGTTCCGGTATCATTGTTCCAACATCGTCGTTCCAATGAAGCTTCCCTTCACACATCAACGTTTCAACATCGATGTTGCAGTATCATTGTTGCAACATTGTGAAAAGTTGCATGTGTTACCTTCTTTGATGGGAGAGTTGCATTGTTCCAACATCGTTAAATCAAAATTCAGCTTTTCTTATGTCAGCGAGATTTTCTTCTTTTATACAAAGAACTGTAGATTGGTGCAACATCGTGAAAAGTTATATATGCTACCTTCGTTGATGGGAGACTTGCATTTTAGGTTTGTGGCTTATTTTTATTACTTGTAGTTTAATTTGATTATGAAGAAACATGTGTTGATAATGTTGATAGTTTATATTGACAGTGACATTTTAGAATATGTTAATATGCATATTGAGATTATTAAATTAAATAAACATACATAGAAAAATAAAAAAATATTGAAATATTCAAAAACTATTACACACTAGAGTTAACACTTGCTAGGATTTCGTAGACTCTGGCCTTTCTCCATATGATTTCATGCTCTCTTTTGTTTTTCAGATCAGTTAGCATGTTGCAGCTTTTCTATCCCGTTTTAGTAGTTGTTTCAGAAACTCTTCTGCATTCTTCTGGAAATCTGATGGAGGAGAGTGGAGGACTTCATCGAGCAGTGCTATGTTGTTCCAGGTTTTGTTGTAATTAGTGTCATTGATTATGTCGACTTTCCTGTTTAGTTCTTCGTCTGTTCTTTTTTTCTTTGAGTGACCACATCGAGAATTGTGTTTTAACATAGCTGGTGTCTTACCAGTGGTAGAAGCATCTGTTTGCCATGTAGATTTTTGTTGGATTTTCTAAATTTGATTGGTTTTTGACAGACAGTGATTTGTAAGACAATTTGTTGATGTTTTGAATCAAAAGTAATCATCGGTCTTTTATAGTGTTTAAAAACGCGTCTATATGGTAAATGAATAGGTTAGTTGTAATTATGATAACCTGTTTTTTTTCTTTGGAGTTTTAAGATTTGTCCCTTGGGTTTCTTGATATTTAATTTTATAGTTTTGCCATAAAAGCTAGGGTTTGAAAAGGTTTTTGCATTAAAAGACTGCTGTTTTGAAATATAAATTAAGTGTTTATATTAAATCTACATGTTTTGATTGATTAGATTATTAAATGTACAATGAGTTTAAGTGTGATTTCTTTCACTGTTAGATATTTCAATATATAAACTCATTGCCACTTCACCTGTTTTTCATCACGTTTTCCTACAAAGATATCATACTTTCACGTCACTTGAGTAATATAGTTTGTTGAAATGGCGTCATTGTAACAACCCGCACCTTCGTGCTTGTTACTCTCGTTATACTCGTTACGCCTAGCACCAGAGATTCGGATCATAATGTGACTATATCGCTTACAACGCTGCTTCACATATATTTGCATTATATCGCATACTTTCAACACCCTATATCACACATCACAACGCATACCACGCTAACGCTGACGATGACATCGCGTGAGTATTAAGTTACTCCCCTTGCTCGTCGTAGCGCAACGCAAACTTGAAATGCAATTACTTATGCTATGACCTGTTATATATAATAATAATAATAATAATAATAATAATAATAATAATAATAATAATAATAATAGATAAGTACAAATATCTAGGTATTAAACATGTCTAAACGCGCACCCGCTGGCACGTGCAACTCAATCTATCGCACTGAAGCACAACATAACACGACGCTACTTATCTCGCTTGAACACTTAAAGTACCCACAATGGTTAACGCAACAAAACACATCGAACGAAATAGGAGTTAGAAAACTAACAAACGAAATCGGGCTATCTGAATGGACATCCGATCGAATGGACTTCCGTCCGGATGGCCATCCGATCACAACCTATTCGACCGCCTTAACTTTCACCATTGCCTATAAATAGGGCCACTGTGTCTCATTTCAATACTTTGGTTCTCTCATCCGATCACTCGCTCCCAAGCCACCTTCAATCAGTTTCATCATGATTCAAAACGATTTCGTAAGTATTTCTCCTCAAATTTTGTACAATCTTCATTACTAAACACTTTTACATCATCTTCCCAATCAAAATCACTGGTTTCCTTCTTGAAATCGTCTGATTTGGACATCTTGAAGGTGGTTCTCACCCGGTTTCTTATGCAAACTGTAGTGTGACGTCAACTCATGTAGAATAGTTCAGATCTAAAGGATTTCCAAACGTTTTAACACGAATCTCAACAAAAACTCGACATTTTCAACTATTTTCAAACTTTTCCTCAACTTTCTTCAACTTTCATACAAAAGCCGATGGAACCTAGACTCATTCAGACTCTCTACTCGTTTTATAGTTGAGAGACGGCTTGAAAACGGATTTCCACCAGAGAGATGACCGACTAACGGGTCAGACGTGAAACTTCGCCAAGAACAGTGAAACTGATTGAATGGGGTGATTCCCATCCGATCGAAGGAGCTGGATATTGGTATGTTTCCGTTGTCGACACGTCGTCACGCCGTCTCCGTTAAACCTCGAAACTTAAACTTAGAAAATTTTACAAAGTTTTCCAAGTAATAGATTACCCACTCGAATGATCATCCGATCGGATAACCTCCAAATCGAATGACCATTCGACCAGGTGACTTGCCCTTTAAACTAATCCTTGTTCAAAACGATTTGACCAAAAACTTCAAACTCTCGATCGAATAGCCATCCGATCGAATGGCCATCCGTCAGGATGACCATCCGACCGGATGACTTGTTTAAATACTACAACGAAACTCCAAAAGTTTCAAAACAATTTACTAACACTCACATCTCATTCGAATGGCCATCCGTTCGAATGGTCATCCGCTTGGATGACCATCCGATCGAATGGGTATTCACCTATTCGACTCATCATTCGACACTCATCTCATCCGACACGCTGTTCAACACTTACGCTACTGTTCTATGCTCAGGCTAATTCCAACGCGCTCCCTTCAATCTAATCAAGTTGTGTTTGCCTGTTAAACACCCACTGTGAGTATACTTGACCCCTTTTAAACGCTTTAAACACACTTTGGGGTGTAACGTATGTTCATATCTAAAACACACTATCGAACCGCAGTACATGCTCTAAACTATTAGCACATGCGAATAACTGACGTACATATTTACACGTGATGCTTAATACATATGTGCTAGGACTCTTACTCACGACGCCCCACATTAGCTAGTATGGTACTATAGTTGGACTCACACCCGACGGGGTCTAGTTAAGGAAATCACGCCCTTTTGGGATCCCCATCGCAGTCATTGAGTGACTTAGCTGGTAGTATTTGTCTTGTAGTGTTTATGTTGTGTTTCTCGTTTATGTATGTGGAAATTCACAGCGCTTTTACTTACTTTGTTATCATTTCAAACCTGTATACTCGCCAATACTTCCCGTATTGACATTATTTTAACGTATGTTGCAGGTTAATGGCAGACTATCTCGAAAACAAGCTAGGAAGTCTAGAAACTCGCAATAAATCTAGGTTTTTGGATTTGTATTGTTTGAGAGAACATGAAATCTGTATAACTGTTTGCTGATATATTGTTTATTAGTATGGGATAATAAACGCATTAAATATTGTCAGTAAATAGTTGTTATGGATTCTCTTGAGCAATCTGATTCGCCTAGTGCCGCGCCCCAATGATTCTGCCATCGGTTGGGGGTGTGACAGATTGGTATCAGAGCCATAACTATAGGAAATTAGAAAAGACACGACCTAGTCCGTGTTTTTATGTCTTAGGATTGACCTAGTATATAGTCTAAGTACCAACAGACCCATCGTATGAACCCACTTGGGGTATCGTACGAACCTACTTGCTGTTACACTCTCATTCGAACTCGCGAAAACTACATCTTCGTACGAACTCCCGCACATACAGCTGCGTACGAAGGAGCCTTTCCTAAGGCTGAAAACATACTTTTGTCTTTCCTAAGGCTAACACAATACACATGTGTAGGACCGTGTTTCGTGACCGAAACCGTGATTCTTGTGAGATCGGTTCAAGACGGGAGAGATTAGATATAAACAAACAACTTCTTTGTATTAATCCGGTAGTATAACATTACAAATCGGCCCGATTACAAGATAACCGAACTAATACCAAAGGAGTACACATCCGGGGAGAGACCAAGTGGTGATCTCTCCCGGTGAGGTCTCAAACCTCCTAAAAGCTCCAAGTGTTGCAAATGGCAAGGGTTTTCTATTTATAGTCACACCCCTTGTCTTGCAAACACACACGGTCAAACAAATAACCCTCTCGTTTGACCACTTCAAACGAGCGGGTCAATACACGTTCGTTTGACCGTTTCACTAACTATTACAAATTCAGTGTAAAATAATAACTAATCTATTCGACAAGCATCGGACACAAAATCTGCATCAACAAATTCCCCCTTGTCCGTTGCTGTCGAATGCTGAAAATGCAACTGCAATCGATCTTCAGTCAAGTATTCATCTTCTCTGTGTTAACAAAATTCCCCCTTGACCGATGATCCAGGTAAGTAGTATCTTGATGCTCCTTGTATAATATTTCCCCCTTAAAGTACGCGTATCCGTGTTGGGTGTTGTGCAATTTCCTCACAAGGCTTAATTGACCGATCTTCCGCTGATCTTCCAATACTCCAACCGGCATTTGATAAGGGTTCCATTCTTTAAGAACTGCATCAAGTCTTGATCTGTCAAAAGAACTTCATTTCATTCAAGCATACTACATTGATAGAGATTTCTGGTGAACTGTCTTCTGTAAACCGTCTTTGTGGAATCGACCAAGTAATGCACTTTAATCTTCAGCATCAACACTCAGGAAAGTCAGCTAGACCAAGTGTATCCCTTGCAAGCTCAACCAGCATGCTTAGTTGAACTACATCCAGATCTCATTGTCTCGCCTTTGTGAAGTTGACCACGTAATGCACTACGGATCTTCAGCATCAGTACTCAGGAAGTCAGCTAGACCAAGTACATCGTTTGCAAACTCAACGAATTGAGTTACCCCCAGATTCCTGTAAAATCCCAAAGAAACATCAAACCCAAAACCGAATCCTGCAGGTCTTCAGCCTTGAACTATCAGCTTTCATTAAGATTCCCCAGGTCTTCAGTGAACAGCGCTTTTGTAACTACTGTAGACTTTAGAAACCTGTATTTTTCCGTGCAAAACCCTTCACGCTGGCTGGAGAATTAATTAAAATCCTCAAATATGTGTATGTGCAAAACATTCCACGCCGAACCGTTTGTATCACCAGAAAATCACAAACTCTACCACCTGTGATTGCGTTTAGAAATTTACCGAAGAAATTCAACATACGAAATTTTTATTCCCCCTATTTCTTTGGTAAGATTTCTAAACCTTAACAGATTCTCTCCACTTCAAAGAAACTGTCGTCAAATGTTCACCAATTCCCTCCACTGAGCGGAACTGTCGTCAATCTTCGTTGAATGTTCTTGGTTTTTCGAAAAATCACGAAAACGAATTTCTTCTTTGCATATGCTAGTTGAATAAGAACGTCCCCTAGTACCCCGTTGGATCCGACTTGTATCCCTCCAAAGACTTTGTGAACTCGTTAGGACCGGTATTGACATTCTAGGTTCATTCATTCGTTACCAAATGCGAGAATATGACAATAAACAAAAAGATTTCTTCGTTGCATATTCTAGTTGATAAGGAAATTTCGCCTAGTACCCCGTAGGATCCGACTTGTATCCTTCCAAAGACTTTGTGAACTCGTTAGGACCGGTATTGACATTCTAGGTTCATACGTTCGTCTTCAAATGCGAGAATATGACAATAAACAAAGTGCTTTCGAACATTTTCGAATAACCGATAACAATCATAAACATTGACGTGCGGAAGTGAACATACCGTTTTGTTTTTGGCCCATAATAGTCGCGTCACCATTTTTGACATTTGCATCGGTAACCGTGACTACCCCACATTTTTCAAAAATCAAGTTTTCATCATCTCTTGTTTTCATCATGCCGCATCATCCCGCGCGCTCCCAAAACCCGTACGTATTTGACATTGACATTTAGAGGCACGGTTCAAATAAACTTCGCGAACACCCGACCCCACTTTGTTTGCGACCCATTAGAATGATCTAGGCCCATTCGACACATCACATGCCCATCGTACAATGCATGACTTTAGGATAATCAAACGTAAGCCCATCATCCATCATTCTCGATACCCAGCCATTCAACATTATCTTTAAAGTCTGACTCCTTTTTCTTCGAGACACAGACAAACAAAACCAATCATCCCACTAACTCTTGATCACATCGCATGAGGCCCATATATGAAAACCAAATTCAACATGGTACCAATTAAATATCATACCTGATTAAGTGCTGGGCCCAATTAATCAAGTCAAAAAAAAATTATTCAGGTGAGCCCAACAGACAATATGTAAGCCCAAAGGACATGTCTAGTCGACATTCACCTTTACCCAGCCATAAAGATTATCATTGCAATAACCTAGATGAAAAAAAAAAAAAATTCAGCCGACATAGGACATCAACAAACCCAGCAACGTCTGATCTCTTCTTCTTTCTGCGATAACGAACAACATCCAAAATTGCAAAATCCCCAAATTCTCCTTCTTCATCGATTACCCAGCAACATACATAAGCAGCCTTCATCTTCTTCTAAAATACATAAACAAGTCGAAAGATATCCTTCGAGCTGATCAGATCTGGATCCTTCGAAGTTGTTGGGACTGATCATCTTTCGAAGTTGTTTGAAACTGATCATCTTTCGAACTGATCATCTTTCGAACTGATATATGCTGGTTGTTTGGAACTGATCATCTTTCGAAGTTGTTTGAAACTGATCATCTTTCGAACTGATCATCTTTCGAACTGATATATGCTGGTTGTTGGAACTGATCATCTTTCGAAGTTGTTTGGAACTGATCATCTTTCGAACTGATCATCTTTCGAATCTTCAAGCAGCCGCCAAGAACATCAAGAACACAGCACTGTTTATTTTGCAGATTTGACGAAAACCCTGTATTTTTGATTTTTGATGATGATAACTTGATTATATAGGTGAAAAACATAAAACTGAACACTTGTTTCCGCACAGATCTGAATATTCGGGTCCAGATCTGAGTTTTTCTCATTTTCACCCAACTTTTCTTCTTGAACAAAAATCACTCAAATCACAGATCTAGAGCACATGTGACTTAGTAAACGGTTAGGTTTACTAAATCGGGCACCATGGCTCTGATACCAATTGTAGGACCGTGTTTCGTGACCGAAACCGTGATTCTTGTGAGATCGGTTCAAGACGGGAGAGATTAGATATAAACAAACAACTTCTTTGTATTAATCCGGTAGTATAACATTACAAATCGGCCCGATTACAAGATAACCGAACTAATACCAAAGGAGTACACATCCGGGGAGAGACCAAGTGGTGATCTCTCCCGGTGAGGTCTCAAACCTCCTAAAAGCTCCAAGTGTTGCAAATGGCAAGGGTTTTCTATTTATAGTCACACCCCTTGTCTTGCAAACACACACGGTCAAACAAATAACCCTCTCGTTTGACCACTTCAAACGAGCGGGTCAATACACGTTCGTTTGACCGTTTCACTAACTATTACAAATTCAGCGTAAAATAATAACTAATCTATTCGACAAGCATCGGACACAAAATCTGCATCAACAACATGTTTTCAAAAACGCTCGCATAAAACTAATGAGTGATTGAGTCGAGAATAGGTGTGACAACCAAGAACTCTCGACGAGATCGCTCACTCAGCGCATTGTTCTTGGCATGAGAACCTTTCGTTGAGTTAGGAGTGATATCCATATCTCAACGGAAATCTCCATTTCTATCTAGTGGGACTCCTGCATTGATTCGGTGAGCACAACCACAGCTAGGAGCGAAGTTGTTAAGTTAGGGGTGAAACCCGCATCTTAATAACCAGTTCCACTCCCTAAAATGGTTTTCAAAAGCTCCCACCAAAGTCTCGACTGTACCAACGACTCGAGCCACGTGATGGCTGGAAGGATGAGTGCCATAGCCGCATCCTTGTGAGGGCAGAGTCCATTAGGCCAACGTGTGTGTTCAAACGTGTTGAGGATAGTTGAATCACTTTGGGTAGTCGATGTCTAACACCCCAGACACTCCGTCTATTTTAAGCCGCAATCGCCGATTCTTACGCGTCAACGAATTTTACAAGTTTACGATCTTACGCTTTATCAATTTTTCGACTTTACCGCTTTATCGATTTGTCGCTTTTCGCTCCCCGCTTTATACGCACAACTCGCACAGCCATCGCAATCTAAAACAAGAGCCGAATGTCCATAACAAAACTAAGTCTAACAACTCGCTCTCTCTTTTCATCGCATCCTTGCGCAATCTACATAAATATATATATATATATATATATATATATATATATATATATATATATATATATATATGGTAGGGATATGGTAAAAAGTGTTTAAAATGTGAGAAGGGTAAGAAGTGTTTTAAACCATTGGATATTTGATCTAATGGTTGAGATCAATAGGGTATAAAAATGTAAATTGTGTTTTAATTAGAGGGACCTTATGTAAAATTGAAGGGCAATAGTGTCTTTTCCAATGTTTCAAATATGGTAACCGTATCCAACACAACCAAAAACACCTATATTCACTCCTTTTTCCTTAAATATCGGAATTAATGACCAAGATCTAAATCGGAAGCCTCTTTGTTTTATATAAGATTCAAGGCGTGGTGTTTTACGTTTAGAAGAACTGTAATCAGATTCATGGCGTGGTGTTTTAAACATCTGGATAAATTGACTATGATTCAAGTCATGGTGTTTTATCTGGATAAATTGACTATGATTCAAGGCGTGGTGTTTTAAACATCTGGATAAATTGACTATGATTCATGGCGTGGTGTTTTACGTTTAGAAGAAATGTAATCAGATTCATGGCGTGGTGTTTTAAACATCTGGATAAATTGACTACGATTCATGGCGTGGTGTTTTAAACATCTGGATAAATTGACTATGATTCAAGGCGTGGTGTTTTACATTTAGAAGAACTGTAATCAGATTCATGGTGTGGTGTTTTAAACATCTAGATAAATTGACTATGATTCAAGTCATGGTGTTTTATCTGGAATCCAGAAAACATTGTATTGTGATTACATCCATGGTGTTTTAACATCTGGACAATCAATACAAAACATTCCCAGATTTTAAAACACCATGACTGTATCACGATTCAAGTCATGGTGTTTTACCTAATTTCTAGTGGGTTTAAAGATGATGAAAGAAGATATGAACAATATATGATTAAAAGATGTTGCGATTAAAAGATGATGAAGAAGATAAAACAATAAGATGTATAAAATCGTAAAAACAAAAATGTTTCCTAAAATTTCTCCTAAAATAGTTAACACATGATCTCATTTCCTTTAATTGACTTTAACTACTTTTAGGAGTAAATTACATTATTACCCTTATTCATTAATATAATTGATGGACGCGTGTCAACACCAGATTATTTCTTACATTTCTCACACTTTGGGCACTTTTTACAGGATCCTCTACCTATATATATATATATATATATATATATATATATATATATATAAGTATATATTATACGATTATATGTGAGAACTTAGGAATCTCGTGTCTCCTATGTGACTCCTATGTGAATAAGTATTACTATGCTACCTGCAACAAATTTTAAACGCGCTCAATCGCATCGCATACTCAAAATCATTATGATCGAATCTCACTCCAAATCTCTCTTCATTTAGATATCTTCGAATGATTGACCCCGAGAAGTATGACCAAGAGAAGAGCCAGACGAAGCGCCGATAAGAGGATCGCCTCACTCGTGGCCAAGGAAGTGGCCAGGGTCACTCCTCAAATCATTGCACAGGTTCAATCTCTCAGCAACTCCCGAACCCCGGAAGACTCTAAGACCAACATGTCGCAGACTACCTTCTTTTACAAACACTTCAAAGCATGTGACCCAATGGTCTTCACCGGTGAAGGAGGTGTATCTCAGCTACTCCAGTGGTTTGATGTCATCGAGGTGACCCTTCGTCAGAGTGGGTGCCCCGAGCATTTTCGTACTACATGCTCCACAGGGGTATTTCAGTCAAGAGCCCTCGACTGGTGGACATCCGAGCGTACCAAACATGGGAACGATGCAGCTTACGCTCTCTCCTGGGATGAGCTGAAGGAGCTCATGAGGGAAGAGTATTGCCCTCCCCACGAAGTCCAGAAGCTAGAAAACGAATATTGGGAAATCAAACAAGTTGACGGTGACAACGCCAGCCTCACAGCAAGGTTCAAACAACTTAGCATCATCTGCCCAAACCAAGTAGACACTCCCGAAAAGGCTATCAAGAAGTACATCCGTGCTTTGCCTGAGTGCGTGGGGGATTTTATCGAAGCTGCAAAACCTGCTACCATCGAAGAAACCTATCTTTTGGCCGCAGAAATCAACGACAAGCGAGTCTTGGCTGGATTCTTCTCCAAGAATGCCACCAGGAAGGCTAATCAAGCAATCGTCATTGAATCCTACGATGACTCCTCCGATGAATCCTCAGATGACAACGCACCACCACAAGACGCTCAGCCTAGCCGCAAGAGAAAGAGCTCGAGTCTAAACTCTTCAACAACTGAACTGCCTCAACCAGAACCTCTTCCAGTTCACCAAAATCGCGCCTACACGAGAAATCTTCCCCTATGTCAAAGGTGTACTTATCACAACCAAGCGGGAACTGGTTGTCGCTATTGCTTCAATTGCAACTGTTACGACCACTACACCTGCCACTGCCGCACAGGACCACGACATCAAGGCATGCTAGCACTCCTCGCACCGCCAATGCAGCTCGCACCCGCAGCAGCCGCTGCACAAGCAGTAGAAGCTCCAGCATCAACCACAACTCTGGCAAGAGTCTACCACATCAACACCAACCAAACGCAGAATGACGCTGTTGATGGTACGATTCTCGACGTTAATTCTTATATGCTATACTCGTTTTATCGCTCGACGTCGCCACAATATGCGATGTTGACTCTCTCTCTCCCTCTCTATCTCCCTTATCCTTGCACTTAGTCTAAGTTATCACACAGACTATAATACTAGTACCATATACTATATCATGATATAATGTGTTTTACCCTCAGTATGCGTCATTTAAATAAGTTATGATAAACGTGCAAGGAACGACTTAATCACGGGTGCACACGGGATTACTTTGGTCAATGCACGGAGATCGTAGTAAGTTCCAATGATGCCATAATGTTAAAAGCATAGTTAAGCGTGGTGGTTACGCTGCTGGTACTTCCTATATATAAGCATCTTGACCATGTCGGCAAAGTGTGACACCTATTCACGGGACGGATGGGTGTGGTTGAAGCATGGTGGATACGCCGCTGGTACTTCCTATATATAAGTGCTTTGCCATGCTAACCAATTTCTCGTGAAGAAAGTGGCTTGTGGAGTTGAACGTTATTAGACCTCGTATACTATTGAGACTATTGTCAATGTAACACCTGTGTCATTTCAACCATCAAACAAATTCCAAACCAATGAAATAATGTATTTCATACTTTGGACTTGTATAAATATGTGTATCTTTTGCACATATCAACTCATGTTCGATTTCAAGCTCTAAATCGCTTTCTGGAAGGTTATACACGCACTGATGCGTAAATATAACCAGTTTAATGCAACGAACACTCCGGAATAGTGAAATAGGCTTAACATACCTTAAATAACCTTTACATAACTTAGATATAAGTTTTGGAAGGTTTGGTGTGGTGAAATCAAAGTTTAATCACTTACAGGGACTAAATTTGACAAACTGCGAAAGTATGCCAATTTGAACTGTAACAGACATTCCGGAACATGACCATAAGTTAAACATACCATAAATATCCTTTACATAGCTTAGAAATAGGCTTTGAGGGGTTCGGTGTGCTAAAATAAACTTTTGGGTCATTCAGGGACTAAAAGTGTCAAAAAGTGCACAAGTTTGCATTTTCGCGCATAACTTACGTTCTGAATACATCCGGACATCCAAAAATTTATGTAAGCACTAAAATATTTTATTTTAGTGTTCGCCATAAGAAAAATCCTTTCGTCACGTCATTTGGATCGTTTTTCGCGCTTGTGCGCATTCCGTCGTAATTAAGCGAACATCGCGTTCGTACGACCAAACGAACCAACATCCGGCATATTTTTGAGCATGTTTTGAGTTCCCTATACTTTAACTTCATTTTAGAGCCTTGAAATGAGGTTAACGAGGTTCAAACGCATCGAAAAAGGCCTTAAACACATGCAGGGACCATTTCTGCCAATTCTGAAACTTTTCTGATTCAGGGAGGTGCTAGCGTAGCGCGAGCCCTATGGGCTTACCCGTCGTGCTACGCGACTGCCTATTCTGGACAGAAAACATGCAGAAATATCAGTTTTGCACTTTCGGGACCAGATTCGATGTATAAACAGCTGTTTAATTCACAACCACACATTCTAACATGCTTAGTCAGCGGATAAGGATGGAATTTAGGCACCATAACTTTGCAACACATGTATGGATGGAATTTAGGCACCATAACTTTGCAACACATGTATGGATGGAATTTAGGCACCATAACTTTGCAACACATGTACGGATGGGATTAAGGCACGTTTTCCATGAAACGATCTTAACGGTTCGGGTATTCCTATAAATACCCATCCACCCCCATTGCTAAAATCACTAGAATTCTGATTTGAGAACCTCTAAGTTGAAACCATTGTTTCATACCTGAGATTCTTGAATCGGGATTAGCATTCGGGGACCCTTCGTAAGTATTCTTTCGTTCTTTTCCTTATTTTACTGCTTTTCGAGTCAGAAAGTCAAACTTTGTTTGACTTTCAGCGTTGACCAGTAATGGTCAATGCGAAGTTCTTTTGAACTTCGCAACGTGAGTGTAATCACGTTGGTCGTAGTCCCTTGGGACTATGCCCACTGATTACCACGTTGTCTAGGGTCGTAGGGTAAGCGATCTGATGAATCGCTTATACCTCGAACCCGACCCATTTGGTCGATCATTAGGATCCGACCAAACACATTAGGTGACCATAGTAGGTAGGGAATAACCTTCCGAGGTTATACCCTATGGTCGCATCGTTTAAGTAGTTGTATGATAGGTGGTTTATATGCCTTAGGTAAATTACCAGAATACCCTTTTCATGTATAATTGGTAATTAAGCATATGTAACCTAAACCTTTGTCACATAACTGATTATATAATATGTTTAGGCATATAACACTTGTCATAGGGCTAGTTAGGCGGTCCGAACGCGTTTCACGCGAACGACGCGTTAAAGTAGCATAAGCTACCTAAACGGGTCGTGATGGGTCGAAAACACTTAGGTTAAGTTTCATTTAGTATGTAGGCTTTGTTAAACCAAATGACACGAGTCTCTACACTCGTTTGGTTTACGAACCCTAATGCTACCCAATCTTCCGATCTAGGTCCGGTTAATTAACATAGTTACCTATATTAGGTGTCGTTTGATTCCGTGATCTCTATCTTTGCTTGGTGGTTATCCTAGGACTTCTGAGCAATCTCAAGTGAGTACACAGACCCCTCTTTTACTGTTTTCCAAACTGTTTTGGGGTGGAACACATGTGCCTACTTGTTACTTTCATGCTTTCCTGTTTTGACATCATATACTTGCTATGTTCATTAGTACATTATAGTACATGATTTCATTACATCTTATGCTAGGTGTGCCCATTGTGTGCATTACTTAGTACATTGTTTTACATTTCATTTCATGCTAGGTGTGCCCATTGTGTGCATTACTTGGTACATTGTTTTACATTACATTTTGTTGCATATGCTCATCCAGTATATGAACACATTATATTACATTTTGAACCGTTAATAACTATTTGACTATGTGAACCGTTGAAATCATTTGGTATCTGTGAACCGTTTGTATCTGTGAACCGTTTGTATCTGTGAACCGTTTGTACTCTGTGAACCGTCTGTATCTGTGAACCGTTTGTATCAGTGAACCGTGTGAACCGTATTTGACCTTACATAAACATTTCTATAACTGTTAAACATTACTTTGGTGTTTTGGTTTGATTAAGTGATTAAGTAACGATGCGTGTGTAATATGATACAAGCATGGTGGATACGCCGCTGGTACTTCCTATATATAAGTGTTTGTATGGTATTACATATCGTAGCGTTATTTGAATCATTTCAGTTTGAGACATATAACATTTTATACAAATAACATACTTTTCACTAGACATTGTTTTACAAACAACTTATCTTATACAAACCCATTTTACTATGGTTATTCATTTAACCATACATTATTCACTTATTTATACATATCATCTGATCTTATTGCTTTCAAATGATTTACAAAACAAAGCAAATTACAAGGTTCATGACTAAACATTTTCTCAAACATAAGTCATGGAACCTATTTTCACAAAACCTATGTATCTCACAGGCATTTTTATGCTGACGTACCTATTTTCACATGTGTTTTTCAGGAGCTGTTGCATAAGATGATCAAGATACATATAGGCAGACTTGGGCTTTAGTGACAATAAAAGATGCAAGACTAGTTAATTATGTTGTATTTCTTTGTTTGTTAAGACATTGTAACACCTTTAATCAATAAAACGAAACTTCAATTGCCATGGATTTGAAACAATTAATTCTGTTACAACACTCCCCGACGTTTCCGCCACGTTTTGTATGTTCTACGTGGTCGGGGTGTGACAGAAAAGTGGTATCAGAGCCAATGGTTATAGGGAATTAGGTTATTAGTAATGCTTTGACCTAGTCTATAACCTTTCTAGGACCCTAACGCGAGTTTACTTGCGTTTAGTCATAAAACAATACCGTCACCTATCCTTAGGCGACTACCACAACAAGAACATAATTTTCGAAACCGCTTTGAAAACTAATCATCTGTTCTAGGATGATTAATTACTAGGTTTTGAAGCCTCTGTTATAAGGTTTTGAACCCCTTTGAGTTTTCAAAAATCTCGTCAAGGTTTTGGGTTTTAAATAATGTGAACACGTGCAAACTGGAAGGGTGAATGCTTGTATTCTGAGTTTTCTGTCTAGGCAAGCACTTCGTATACATCTCAACCAGACGCGAGACCAGTTGTGCTTACCTGGGAATTCTTGGGATGAGTGTTCACTTATAGGCGAGCATGTCTTCGCGATACATTATTTTTGACCTATTTACTTTGATTATTCACCGAGGTCGTTTGTTGCTTTGTAGTAACAAACAAATGACCACTATCCATTGCTTTCATCAGATTTGCTTCATCTCATTCTTTTCGTCTAATTCTCTCACTCGTTTCCTTTCATGTTCCTCTTTTAGAATGCCTCCTCGACGCGAAAACCAGATAGCGACTGCCGAGCTGGCAGAAATCATTGCGCAGCAAATGGCTGCTCAATTCCCAAACCTCTTTGCTCTATGGAATCAAGCCAACAACAACAACGGTCCATGCAATTTCAAGAGTTTCAACTCGGCTAAACCACTCAAGTTTAGTGGTTCCGAGGGAGCGACTGGGCTTCTTCAATGGTTCGAGAGCATTGAGAATACTTTCCGCCACGTGCAGTGTCCTGACAATCGCAAGGTCGAGTTTGCTTCGAGTGTGTTCCAGAAGAGAGCCCTTACGTGGTGGAATGGGGTTATGAGAGATCGTGGTGCAGAAGTTGCTCTAGCACAGACATGGGCTGAACTTATGGCCCTTATGATGAAGGAATTCTGTCCTCGACACGAGATCAGGGCTTTGGAAAGGGAATTCGACAATCTAGAGCAAGACAGCGGTGAGCATCGAGCCTACACGGACCGTTATGAGGAGTTAAGTCTGTTATGCCCAAACATGGTCACGCCTTTGGATAAGGCAATCGAAAAGTACATTGATGGCCTCCCTGATTCAATACAAGACATTTTGACTGGTAGCAACCCTACTACAGTTAGACAGGCCATTGAGCTATCTGCAACCTTGACTGAGTCAAAGATCAGGAAAGGTAAACTTTTCCGAAAAGGTGACAAGAAGCCGGTCGAAGAATCGAAACCAATCGAAGAATCAAAGATCATGGATGAACAGACTGGATCCCCTAAGAGGTCAAAGAAGCGAAAGGCTTCTCAGAACTACGCAGTGGTCGCTCACAATGATCAAACCGTCCTCAACCAACCAGCTCAACCCCCTGCCAGGAAACCCTACAACGGAACTGCACCCTTGTGCAACCAATGTGGCCTACATCATCATGCTGGGGTGAAGTGCCGCACATGCCAAGTTTGCGGACTTATAGGTCATACAACTAGGGTTTGCCCAACCGCAGCTGCACCAAATCAAGCTGGCAACAATCCTGCTCAAGCTCGTTTTCCACCGGGATCTTGCTACAACTGTGGCGAGATGGGCCATTTTCGTAGGAATTGCCCAAGGCTTGCTAATGCAAATCCAGCGCAGGGATGAGCATATGATCAACCAGAAGACAACATCATTTAGAAAAAAATCACGTCTTATGTATTATTTTCTTTTGTTGTCAAGATCCAAGAAACAGTTGTTATCGTTGTTTATAAATAAATCTTATACATTGCAATGTATTTATGTGATTGTATGTATAAACAACATATCCCCTACAATACCAACAATCAAGGAACCGCATTCCTTGAAGAACAGACTACTTCCAAATTTCTTCCGTTGTATGATCTCTTGCGTTTTCCACGAAAATCCTAAGTACCCGTTTCTTCCAAGAGAAACGAAGTACGAGGTGCCAAGTAAATTGCAATCAATAACAAGACAATAACAATTAAACAACTATGTGTTTATGTGCTTATGAACATTACAAGACAAACTGTGCGGACTATGCAAGGAATTGCGTAATTATGGATGCATACATAATTATGAAATTTAGTGCACAGAAACCACAGCGAGCTTTGTCATGTACCTAGAAGTTAACCCTATTCATTTCCAATTCTGATGAAGTATCCGTTGAGGAAAAATGAACTAGCTATTCATTTTTCACTTCTGAAAAATATCCGTTGAGGAAATGAATATCCGTTTATCCTTCATTTCCAATTCTGAAGAATACCCGTTGAGGAAAATGACTCCGTTTGTGCATTTTCGTTCTGAAGAGTATCCGTCAAGGGAAATGAATATCCGTTTATTTAATCCTTCATTTCCGAACCTGAGGAAACAACCGTTGAAAATGACTCCGTTAGTCCATTTTCGTTTCTGAAGATTATCCGTTGGGGAAATGAACATCCGTTTGTCTATCATCTTCATTTCCGAACCTGAGGAAACAACCGTTGAAAATGACTCCGTTAGTTCATTTTCGTTTCTGAAGATTATCCGTTGAGGAAATGAACATCCGTTTGTCTATCATTTTCATTTCCGTTTCTGAGGAAGCAACCGTTGAAAATGACTCCGTTAGTTCATTTTCGTTTCTGAAGATTATCCGTTGAGGAAATGAACATCCGTTTGTCTATCATTTTCATTTCCGTTTCTGAGGAAGCAACCGTTGAAAATGACTCTGTTGTTCATTTTCGTTTCTGAAGATTATCCGTTGAGGAAACGAACATCCGTTTGTCTATCATTTTCATTTCCGTTTCTGAGGAAGCAACCGTTGAAAATGACTCTGTTGTTCATTTTCGTTTCTGAAGAATTGTCCGCTGAGGAAATGAATATCCGTTTGTCTATCATTCTCATTTCCGTTTCTGAGGAAGCATCTGTTGAAAATAACTCCGTTTGTTCATTTTCGTTTCTGAAGATTTTCCGTTAAGGAAATGAATCCCCGTTTGTTTATTCCTTCATTTCCGCTTCTAAAGAATACTCGTTGAGGAAATTGACTCCGTTTGTTCATTTTCGTTCTGAAGAATGTCCGTTAAGGAAATGACAGGATTATGCTCTACATATCTCTGGTGGTTATCTGACACAAAGTCACAAATAGACTCCTACGGATTAATTTCGGGACGAAATTTCCTAAATTAGGGGAGACTGTAACACCTGTGTCATTTCAACCATCAAACAAATTCCAAACCAATGAAATAATGTATTTCATACTTTGGACTTGTATAAATATGTGTATCTTTTGCACATATCAACTCATGTTCGATTTCAAGCTCTAAATCGCTTTCTGGAAGGTTATACACGCACTGATGCGTAAATATAACCAGTTTAATGCAACGAACACTCCGGAATAGTGAAATAGGCTTAACATACCTTAAATAACCTTTACATAACTTAGATATAAGTTTTGGAAGGTTTGGTGTGGTGAAATCAAAGTTTAATCACTTACAGGGACTAAATTTGACAAACTGCGAAAGTATGCCAATTTGAACTGTAACAGACATTCCGGAACATGACCATAAGTTAAACATACCATAAATATCCTTTACATAGCTTAGAAATAGGCTTTGAGGGGTTCGGTGTGCTAAAATAAACTTTTGGGTCATTCAGGGACTAAAAGTGTCAAAAAGTGCACAAGTTTGCATTTTCGCGCATAACTTACGTTCTGAATACATCCGGACATCCAAAAATTTATGTAAGCACTAAAATATTTTATTTTAGTGTTCGCCATAAGAAAAATCCTTTCGTCACGTCATTTGGATCGTTTTTCGCGCTTGTGCGCATTCCGTCGTAATTAAGCGAACATCGCGTTCGTACGACCAAACGAACCAACATCCGGCATATTTTTGAGCATGTTTTGAGTTCCCTATACTTTAACTTCATTTTAGAGCCTTGAAATGAGGTTAACGAGGTTCAAACGCATCGAAAAAGGCCTTAAACACATGCAGGGACCATTTCTGCCAATTCTGAAACTTTTCTGATTCAGGGGGGTGCTAGCGTAGCGCGAGCCCTATGGGCTTACCCTTCGTGCTACGCGACTGCCTATTCTGGACAGAAAACATGCAGAAATATCAGTTTTGCACTTTCGGGACCAGATTCGATGTATAAACAGCTGTTTAATTCACAACCACACATTCTAACATGCTTAGTCAGCGGATAAGGATGGAATTTAGGCACCATAACTTTGCAACACATGTATGGATGGAATTTAGGCACCATAACTTTGCAACACATGTATGGATGGAATTTAGGCACCATAACTTTGCAACACATGTACGGATGGGATTAAGGCACGTTTTCCATGAAACGATCTTAACGGTTCGGGTATTCCTATAAATACCCATCCACCCCCATTGCTAAAATCACTAGAATTCTGATTTGAGAACCTCTAAGTTGAAACCATTGTTTCATACCTGAGATTCTTGAATCGGGATTAGCATTCGGGGACCCTTCGTAAGTATTCTTTCGTTCTTTTCCTTATTTTACTGCTTTTCGAGTCAGAAAGTCAAACTTTGTTTGACTTTCAGCGTTGACCAGTAATGGTCAATGCGAAGTTCTTTTGAACTTCGCAACGTGAGTGTAATCACGTTGGTCGTAGTCCCTTGGGACTATGCCCACTGATTACCACGTTGTCTAGGGTCGTAGGGTAAGCGATCTGATGAATCGCTTATACCTCGAACCCGACCCATTTGGTCGATCATTAGGATCCGACCAAACACATTAGGTGACCATAGTAGGTAGGGAATAACCTTCCGAGGTTATACCCTATGGTCGCATCGTTTAAGTAGTTGTATGATAGGTGGTTTATATGCCTTAGGTAAATTACTAGAATACCCTTTTCATGTATAATTGGTAATTAAGCATATGTAACCTAAACCTTTGTCACATAACTGATTATATAATATGTTTAGGCATATAACACTTGTCATAGGGCTAGTTAGGCGGTCCGAACGCGTTTCACGCGAACGACGCGTTAAAGTAGCATAAGCTACCTAAACGGGTCGTGATGGGTCGAAAACACTTAGGTTAAGTTTCATTTAGTATGTAGGCTTTGTTAAACCAAATGACACGAGTCTCTACACTCGTTTGGTTTACGAACCCTAATGCTACCCAATCTTCCGATCTAGGTCCGGTTAATTAACATAGTTACCTATATTAGGTGTCGTTTGATTCCGTGATCTCTATCTTTGCTTGGTGGTTATCCTAGGACTTCTGAGCAATCTCAAGTGAGTACATAGACCCCTCTTTTACTGTTTTCCAAACTGTTTTGGGGTGGAACACATGTGCCTACTTGTTACTTTCATGCTTTCCTGTTTTGACATCATATACTTGCTATGTTCATTAGTACATTATAGTACATGATTTCATTACATCTTATGCTAGGTGTGCCCATTGTGTGCATTACTTAGTACATTGTTTTACATTTCATTTCATGCTAGGTGTGCCCATTGTGTGCATTACTTGGTACATTGTTTTACATTACATTTTGTTGCATATGCTCATCCAGTATATGAACACATTATATTACATTTTGAACCGTTAATAACTATTTGACTATGTGAACCGTTGAAATCATTTGGTATCTGTGAACCGTTTGTATCTGTGAACCGTTTGTATCTGTGAACCGTTTGTACTCTGTGAACCGTCTGTATCTGTGAACCGTTTGTATCAGTGAACCGTGTGAACCGTATTTGACCTTACATAAACATTTCTATAACTGTTAAACATTACTTTGGTGTTTTGGTTTGATTAAGTTATTAAGTAACGATGCGTGTGTAATATGATACAAGCATGGTGGATACGCCGCTGGTACTTCCTATATATAAGTGTTTGTATGGTATTACATATCGTAGCGTTATTTGAATCATTTCAGTTTGAGACATATAACATTTTATACAAATAACATACTTTTCACTAGACATTGTTTTACAAACAACTTATCTTATACAAACCCATTTTACTATGGTTATTCATTTAACCATACATTATTCACTTATTTATACATATCATCTGATCTTATTGCTTTCAAATGATTTACAAAACAAAGCAAATTACAAGGTTCATGACTAAACATTTTCTCAAACATAAGTCATGGAACCTATTTTCACAAAACCTATGTATCTCACAGGCATTTTTATGCTGACGTACCTATTTTCACATGTGTTTTTCAGGAGCTGTTGCATAAGATGATCAAGATACATATAGGCAGACTTGGGCTTTAGTGACAATAAAAGATGCAAGACTAGTTAATTATGTTGTATTTCTTTGTTTGTTAAGACATTGTAACACCTTTAATCAATAAAACGAAACTTCAATTGCCATGGATTTGAAACAATTAATTCTGTTACAACACTCCCCGACGTTTCTGCCACGTTTTGTATGTTCTACGTGGTCGGGGTGTGACAGTCAACACGCTAAACTCCCTCTCAAGGCGTAACATCTCACCGCATCTCAAACGCGTCATCGCTACACTTTTCGTAAGTCTACACGCACGCAATCGCACCTTCGCTGGGATCTAACTTGCATTCGCTTTAACGCTTAAACGCTTATCGCACGTGTCAATCTCAACGCTTCGATACTCGCATCACTTTTCCCTCTCGTCGCTTATCGCATATCGCTATTCGCTTATCGCTAATCAGGTATCGCTGTTCGCTTATCGGGTATCGTTGTTCGCTTATCGCGTATCGCTGTTCGCTTATCGCTTATCGCGTATCGCTGATCGCTTATCGCGTATCGCTGTTCGCTTATCGCGTATCGCGTATCGTTGTTCGCTTATCGCGTATCGCTGATCAGTTTTCGCTTATCGCTCGGCGCCAAATGCTTAACGCTCGTCGCTTAACACTTGTCACTTGTTGTTTATCACAGATAGCTTATCGCTTTTTGCTTTTCTCTTACCGTCTCTATCTCTTCGCACTCGACGCTCCCACTACTTCGATGCACACTCTCATCGCTAAACTGAGTTTGTAACCAACTTCATCGCTCAGTTTACTCAATCTCCCCCCAAGCTTGGTCGAACCACTAATCGCTTGGACCGAGGACGCAAAATCTATTCGTACCATATCGACATACATGACATTGCTTCACGAGGCGGAGGCAATATGGCTAAAACATGGTGGATACGCCGCTGGTACTTCCTATATATAAGTGTTTTAGCCATATTAATAAACTTTCGTGGAAAGGTGCCATGTGGTGCTCGACGCTAAATAAAACTTTGTTGAACTGTTTAAACCCTTTTGTAAAAATGAAATTTTCTTACAAACTTTTTTGAATAAATTAAAACCCTTTTAGACAAACAAAACTCTCTTGCAACGTTGGTTTAACAATCGACTCAGGTTAACACCACGTCATAAGAAACTTTTCGTAAATCAAGTTTTCCATAAGATCTTTTGATAACTCAACAAAACCTTTTCGACAACGCTGGTATGAACATCGACTCAAGTTCAACGCCAAACCGTACAAATTTTTTTCCTGAACCAAACTTTTCCTTCAAATCTCATTGCCATAAAAATTTTCGAGAACTTAAAACATTTTTGGATCGCTAACTCGTGAACTACCATCCTTTAGTCAAACGAATCGCCTTACTCAATGCTCTCACCCGTTAATTCTCGATCGATTGCTCCCTCCCTCTTCGCTTACCTTAACGCTTATTTGCCACTTACTCGTGTCAATACTCGCTACTCTCTCTCTCTCTCTCTCTCTCTCGTATCAATTCTCGCAGCCCCCCTTGTGGATTAATTTCGGGGCGAAATTTCCTAAAGCAGGGGAGACTGTAACAACCCGCACCTTTGTGCTTGTTACTCTCGTTACACTCATTACGCCTAGCACCAGAGATTCGGATCATAATGTGACTATATCGCTTACAACGCTACTTCGCATATATTTGCATTATATCACATACTTTCAACACACTATATCGCACATCACAACGCATACCACGCTAACGCTGACGATGACATCGTGTGAGTATTAAGTTACTCCCCTCGTTCTTCGTAGCGTAACGCAAACGCAACACAAACTCGAAACGCAATTACTTATGCTATGACCTGTTATAAATATATAATAATAATAATAATAATAATAGATAAGTACAAATATCTAGGTATTAAACATGTCTAAACGCGCACCCGCTGGCACGCGAAACTCAATCTATCGCACTGAAGCACAACATAACACGACGCTGCTTATCTCACTTTAACACTTAAAGTACCCACAATGCTTAACACAACAAAACACGTCGAACGGAACAGATGTTAGAAAACTAACAAACGAAATCGGGCTGTCCGAATGGACATCCGATCGAATGGACTTCCGTCCGGATGACCATCCGCTCGGATGGCCATCCGATCACAACCCATTCGACCACCTTAACTTTCACCATTGCCTATAAATAGGGCCATTGTGTCTCATTTCAACACTTTGGTTCTCTCATCCGATCACTCGCTCCCAAGCCACCTTCAGTCACTTTTCATCACGATTCAAGACAATTTCATAAGTATTTCTCCTCTAATCTTGTACAATCTTCATCACTAAACACTTTTACATCATCTTCCCCATCAATATCACTGGTTTCCTTCTTGAAAGTGTCTGATTTGGACATCTTGAAAGTGGTTCTCACTTGGTTTCTTATGCAAACTGTAGTATGACGTCACCTCATCAAGAATAGTTCAGATCTAAAGGATTTCCAAACATTTTAACATGAATCTCAACAAAAAATCGACATTTTCAACTGTTTTGTTGGGATTGAACCCTACCAGAGGAACAAATAATGAAAGCCAAAACCGGACCATAACAGTGGATTCACAATAAGCAGCAGTTTACATTAGACTTTCCCCTTGAAAGTGATTGTAACATCTGATGGTCTCTATCCACTGTCCGTTTACAACTGCTGCTACTCTTTCAACTGCTGACAAAGCCCTGAAGAAGTAAACACTGCTGGCTCTATCCACTGATGACAAAGCACTGCTCCCAGAGCTAATGCCAGTGACAACACAAATGTCACCACAAACCACTGCTGCTACTTCCTCACAGCAGATGGTTGAAAGATCTCCATCATTACCTCAAACTCCTCCTGCATCCTCACAAAAGGATCAGGTTGTAAGCACAGGGACCCCACATTATGAAGCTCTGGATCTGATTGGTTCCATCTTCCTCAGTCCTGATCCCAAGGACATGTCTCTTTCAACACCCATACCCTCACCAATCATAATGCCACAATCCATAATACCCTTGTTGCATGCAGTTGCTATAGCTCAGACACAAACCAGTTCCTCTCTATCACCTATCACTGAGAGTATACTCCCACAAGTGACTGGGTCTGATGCTACTACCTCTGCTATCCCAGTAACAACTGAGGAGGTTACACCCCTTGAGTTACAAGTAACTCTTGGTGGTAGTTCAAGTGGAGCAGCAACTACAAATGATGGATCAACAGATCCTCATTTGGACAGTTGTTTCATTAGTAAGACTCCATTGAAGGCAATTTCTTCTATAGCACCTCTGGTAACCACCAGTGAGTTTGTATTAACCACTGGTACCATCAAAAGGTTATCAAGTGCTGAAGAAAGAAGTCCCCAGTACCAAGAACAAGGGGCATCAATGGATGATTTCTGGACTTCATGTCCTAAGTCACACATTGATACAACCACTGCTGGTGGGGAAACAGATGATTCCATTAAATTGGATGATGATTCAAAATATCAGGAATTGACGAGCAGAGTTGAAAAACTTGAATCATCAGTTGCTGAAATAAAGGATATGGTGCAACAGCTATTAAAAGCTCAAAAAGCACAATCCACTGCTGTTCCAGCTCAAATACCTGCACAACCTGCACCTGCTGCAAATGAGCTATGGAATTTATTTCAACCCCTGCTTAAAAAACAAAAACAAATGGATGATCAGCAGCATGCAACACATGTGAAAATGCTGACAAACATGGTGGAGTCAAGATTTAAAGATACTCAAGCAGACATTAAAGCTATCAAGGCTCATATTCAAAGCACCACTGGAAAAGTTCCTCCTACTATCCTCTTCATGGATAACCCACTACCAGATAATGCCAAAAAGGGGGAGAAAATCAAACCGTTGAAGCAGAAGGGAATTGAAGATGGCCTGTATGTTGAACCAGAACAAGAAAAACAGACATCTAAATCTTCCAAAGGGTCCAAATCTCAAATCACAAAATCTCAAACCTCCATCCAAACAGTTGGTATGTCAGTGGTTTCAAAAACTGCTAGTCAAACAGCTGCCATCTCTTCAACACACACCACTTCATCACACATCACCACAACCACTGCCCTACCATCATCATCATTACCTCCTGCTATAAAGCAGAAGACAACAGATGTTATAACATCTGTTGTAATGGCAACAGTGGTTGAAACACCAGTTGTTTCAACAACTGCTTGTCAGACACTTTCCACTTCTAAAACCACCACCACTGATCCACTCAAGACATCATCAGCCTCTCCTACAATAAAAAGGAGAAGGATCTTCATACCTGATGATTCTCCATCACCACCACCAAAAACTTCAACCCCTGCTCAAAAGCAGAAGACATCTACTGACACATCAGTAGTTGTAATGACAACAGAGGTTGAAACACCAGTTGTTTCAACAGCTGTTTGTCAACCATCCACCACTGCTCTCATCATTCCTACATCACAACCAAAATTACCTCCACCCATAAAGCTTCACAAAAGAAAAAGAGAAACAACTCAGGCAACTGATGAAAAATATGATTCTGTTGCTGCACAATATCCACTGGAACTAGAAGCTGTAAAAAATGAGATGAGACAATTTTACACCGAGGTTGATCCTTCAAAAAGAAGATTTCCTTCTCTCATAGGCTTCATAGTCCCAGAAGACATGGATGAATATCTCGAGATGAAAGCTAGGCAAGCAAAGATTAGAGCTAAACTCGAATGCAAAGATCAAGGTGATGAAGCCATTTATGAAAAATTGGAATTTTTGCTCACAAAAGTCAAGCTGATGGAAAACTATGCACAAGATCTGAGCAAAGAAAAATCAGATCAACGAAAAGAAATGAGAAAAAGTTATCTTGCATACATCATGAAAGAAAAATTCTATCAAGCTGAAGAACACCAATTTGAAGAATGGCCAATGGTTGCCTTAAAGCATGAAGCAAACAGAATTGAAAGAATTAAAAACGATCCAAGAAAGAAGAAGACAGCTCCAAATTGGAACAAATACAAAAAGCTCATTGCTGACCTTACATCTGAGTATAAAAGAAAGAAGAAAGAACTGGTGGATGCTAAGGTGGATACTGCTGAAGCCATAGCAAAATGGACAAAGCAGTATATCGACGAGGCTTATGAAAGGCTTAAGAAAAGAAGGATAACTGTCTCAGACACTTCTAAAAAGCCTGATTACAAAAAGCTAGAACAGCAGATTGATGCTCTTAAAACACTGATCACATCAGTAGATAACCCTATCCTTGTGGTAAACCAAGAGAAAGGAAAACTGTTGACCAGTGAAGAAGAAAAAGAAAAGGAAGCTGAGTACTTCACAGATGCCATCAAGAAAATGGATCTAAAAGAAGATAGCTCAGTGAAACTTCAAAACCTTGTTAAAAAGGTATTAACCAAACCTACATCACCAAACACATCAACAGACATGACAGACATTGAGAGGCAAGAGCTGATTGAAAGAGAAACTGCAGAAGATATAGCTGCAGCAAATGATGTCATCGAAATGGCCTTCAAACAAATGTCTGAAAGTTTACAACTTTTCACAAGGCCAACATCTCCAAACTCATCTATGAATAAATCTCTCCCAAGAAACCCATTGGGTTTAAAAGTACTAAAGTGGATGTCTGACCAAAAGACCCACGTATTGACTCTAGTCAGATCCAATGGCGAAGTGAAGTACATATCAAGGAAAGAAGCACTTGGCCTTAGTGTTGAAGATTTGCAGGATCTCCTTGAACTTACACTGTGCAGGGATGAGGATGATTCAAGTTCCAAGGATTTTGAAGTGGAATTTAAGAGACAAGCTAAGGAACTTCTGATGAGAAATAAAAATCCAGAATAATGAAGGGTTTTGGCATTATCTGTTCCAGGGGGAGATTGTTGGGATTGAACCCTACCAGAGGAACAGATAATGAAAGCCAAAACCGGATCATAACAGTGGATTCACAATAAGCAGCAGTTTAAATTAGACTTTCCCCTTGAAAGTGATTGTAACATCTGATGGTCTCTATCCACTGTCCGTTTACAACTGCTGCTACTCTTTCAACTGCTGACAAAGCCCTGAAGAAGTAAACACTACTGGCTCTATCCACTGATGACAAAGCACTGCTCACTCAAAGACTGATCAACTTTGATGAAAGCACTTATGGAAGAAGATAGCAGAAGTTTAGTGTATTACTTGTCTTATGTAGAATCAGTGGTTGACATTTAGCAGTGTTTGTATAGGAACAGTTGTTACAGGTTGTTAGGCTGTTAGACGTCGCTTTCATGGTGACGTCAGCTGAGATGCCTCAGAGGTTTGGCTTGTCTATAAATGGAGCAGTACTCTGTACTGTTACATTTGATCGTTTTTGTTGGTGCATATGTCTTTCGACTACATCTTGTATCGAGTCATGTAATAGAATAGATGAAACAAGTCACACAGTTCAAGATTAACAGGATACAGAGGTGAACAAGCCAGTTCAAACGAAGTGGCCAGTTCGTATGAACTGGAGATGCTTGTTCAAACGAAGTGGAGTTAGTATAAATAGTGGACTTGTTGTTTTCATTTGTAACTTGTTCGATTCCAGTAGCGAAGCTCTGCCGAAGTATTTCCAGGTCTGTAATCGTCATCAAATCAATACAAGAGATAGTTAAAGTGATTCTCATGTGTTTGTAGCTGAAATAAATCCGATACGTTTGATTCCGCCTCTCGTATTGGACGAGATCTCTTCTGAACGGCTCGTTTGGTCGTGCAAACGATCCTACAAGTGGTATCAGAGCTCAGGAGGAGGAGCTCTTGCTATTTCAGCAAATATTCGCCATTAAATTCTGATTTCTACTCCATTCTGTCACGTTTTTCAAAATTAACCTAGATTTTCTGGATAAAATGACTTAATTTTCAAGTATTTTGTGCGAAACTGTGGTTTAGACAATTTGTGAAAGTTTCAGATCTTATAACAAACTAAAAAGTGATCAATTTCATAAAAATCTCATCAGGTCGTTTGAAAGAATATTCAGTTCGTTTCAGATCCATATTACACAAACCGGAACTTCGATCTCAGATCTAGAACGTTTTAGTGGACGATTTTGAATGATAAACATATCATTGTGTTCGGAATTCATAGTAGAACAATCCTTGAATATATCAGACTCTAATCCAACCGAAAACTTGATAAAATTGGACAAAAACATCAGATCGTTTGAACAAATAATGCATCAGTTCGTTTGAAAATAACTTCAGTTCGCATGGATTGTTTATCCATGTCACACGAAGTGCTTCCAGGTCGTTTGTAATGTGTTAGTTCGTTTGAAATCAGCAGAATCTCAGTTCATACGAAGGTTGTCAGTTCGTTTAAGGTTGACAGTCCGTTTGAAAGTAATCAGGTTGTTTGAATCACAGTTCGTCTAAACTTCTGTCCGTTTAAACAAAATCCAGTTCGCATAAGAGTCTAGTTCGTCTGAATCTCAGTTTGTATGAAGATTTCAGTTTTGTTTGAAAGACAGTTCGTTTGAAAGGTCGCATGAAAGTTGTTCAGTCCTTTTAATGTTGATTTCAGATCGAAAGTACTGACATCACGTGAATTTCAGTTGTCTACAAAGTCTATTGGTCCAATCAGCATCTTTAATATCATACAACTGTCCATCGAAACAGGTTGCATGTGAAAGTGTCGGCCATTGAGAAGTTCATTGTTGTTGTTTGCATGTGTCCGTTTGAAATTGCACATGACAGTTTGAAATATTGGGGTGACAGTTTGAGAGTGGTTGACCGTTTGAAACATTCTCACCGCTTGAAAATGCATTGTGTAGTGTGAAACTGGTTCAGGTCACTTGAAGTTAAGTTTGGTATTAAATGTTGATCGGTCATCAGTGCATGTGATATTGAATTGTTTTTTATAAGTGTCAATCACATTTTAAAAAAAAAATAATCAAAATTGAACCTAGATTGTCAACATTGCATGTGACCATATAATTAGAGGTCCAATCATAGTTAACCACATATCGGTTCATTAAATCATCAACTTGCTTGAAATATGATTGATCTTGATTGTGAATGATGACAGCTTGATAACAATGTACGATTGAATTGCTTTTCACGTGATAGTGCATAAAAGTGTGTGAAACTTTAAAAAATATTGTTGTGGGTTTGTATGTGTTGATAACAAATATGTTCACTTAGCACAGTGTGTACTCAGGTCGCGTGTTTTGAGTTGTGGTGTCTGTCAGTTCGTACAGTTTGGAGTTCAAAAGTTTCAAAGGTCGTTTGATTTTGATCCGAGTCCTAGAAGCCTGCACAGTTGGTCAACGTTCAGTCCGCACAGAAAATTCACCAGTTCAAGTACCAGTCTTATTCAGTTAATTGATAAGCATTTAAACTGACTGTGTTGTGTTTGTGTGTTGTCAGGTACTTGCCAGGTGTTTCCCGAAGTATCTCAAATTTTTCGAAACATGGACGAGGAATTCTACAACGCGTTTGCTACACCTGTTGCTCCTGTTACAGCTACAGAGAATTTATACAGTGAAAATGAAACGGGAACTCATCAAAAGCCACCAAAGTTAATGTATATCGAAGATTTTCAAGGTTGGAAAAACCGTTTTGAGAATTGGGTTCAGGCTTACAGATTCGATGCTTGGTGTTCTTTACTGAAAGATTACGAGAAACCAAAGAATGAACGTGGGTTGGAAAAGGGTTTCAATGATTTTACTGAAGCTGATAAGTTGAAATACACTAGTGAGAAGATGATGATCAGCATTTTACAGCAAGCAGTTAAAGAAGATATCTTTGTCTTACTTCAACATGATGGAACTGCTAGATCAATCTGGGAAGCTTTACTTCAGAAATTCCGAGGGAGTGCTGATATGATCAAAAACAAAAAGGCCTTATTGAAGAAGTCGTTTGACATATTTACTGCATTTGATCATGAAACCACAAAGGAAACAATAGATAGATACTGTCATCTGGTTCTAGAAATGAAAAGATTGGATATTCAGAAAGATGATGATGAGTGGGTTGATAAGTTAGCAGAGGCATTACCCCAACAGAAGTGGGGAACTTATCTGATGATTGTGAAACTCATAAGGAAGACTGAGAGTATGAACTTGGCACAGTTTATCCAGAAGATTGAGGAACAAGAGCTGGATATTCAAAAGACTGCTATAATGACGAATCCAAATGCAAAACAAGATGTTAGTTTGTATTATCGAGGAAACAAGTTTGAGACTACTCCTAATTCTAGCCCGAAGATTCAAACTGGTTTTAGTGCTGAAAGTTCGTCTGGAACAAAGAGTAGTAATGTGACTCAAAGTGGTGGATATTCTTCATCATTCTCAAGTTTTGATCCAAACAGCACAACATCAAGTTCTCAACGACAAAACTCAACAAACCTTCAGTGTAATGTTACCTTAAACATTCAAAATGGTCAGAATTTGTCTCCGGAAGTTGCCAAGCAACACATGGCATCACTGGTTGCTATGTTAGAATCTTACGAAAGTTTGATCGGTGGGAAGATTGGTAATCCGATGCTTACCAAAGAGGATTACGACCAAATTGATGCTGAAGAACTTGAGCTGATGGATATAAAATGGTGTTTAGCGAGTGCTTGGAGAAGAGCTGAAAAGTTTCAAGAAATTACTGGAAGAGATGAATTTCGAGGAATGGCTACTTCTCAACTGGGTTTTGACAAATCAAAAGTTACCTGTTTCCGTTGCAAAGGAAAAGGACACTTTAAAAGAGAGTGCAAAAGCAAAGAAGCAACCGGGAATCAAGAAAAGAACAACTATTATCAGAAATCAATTTTTCATCAGATTGCTCAACAACCACAAACTGCACATGCTCATGTTATTGAAGATGGAAAGAAGAAAGCTTTACTTATCCATCAAGATGATGAATTTGTTGCTGAAGGATTTAGTTGGGACAAATACATACCTAGTTCAGCTTGTGTTGCAAGAATTCAGGGTGAAAATGAGACTAATCAGAAAAGAGTCCGAGTTCACCGGTTAACAGGGTTTACAATAGAGAATTCCTGTTATCAAAATCTAATTTTAATGATGGGTCAATCAAAGTGGCTTATACTTTGTATGATTCAGACAAATTATATTCTGATGAGGAATTTCCAATAAGAAGTGTCAAAACTGAAATGATCAAACAGGTTTTCAAATTAACAGAAATTAATATTTCTGAAATAAAAGATTTAAATCTTGCTGAAAAACCTAAAAAATACACTTCAAGAGTTCAACAGAGATTGAACAAGAAAAAGGGTTACGGTTATGGTTCAGGTTATCGAAAGAAACCAAACCACAACGGTAATTTCAAAAAGCAAGGTCTTGGTTTTAATTCTTCAGAAAATTATAAAAATGAGAAAAATTATAAACCAAAAACAACATTTGTTGTAGGAGGAAGTGCTGAAGATGAGCAGAAGAAACCATTCTGGAAACAGTCCAATCAAGAGTTTCTTGCTGAAGTGAAGAAGAATATGAAGAAATTTGAGCACAGAGTTGAAAGGAGGAAGTGCTTCAAATGTCAACAAGTTGGACATATCGCTTGGAACTGCCAGCAGTCCAACAACACAAAACAGGGAGTTTCTGTTAACTCCACATTGAGAGAAAAATTTGTGGCTAAAAAGAAACAATTAACTGAAAACTCTAACATGTTTGAAAATTCAACTTTTGAAACTGGTGAAAGTTCAAAACGTTTTTACAAAAAAAGAGTTGATTTAAACAAACAAAAATGGGTTGTAAAATCTGAAAGAAGTTCTGACAATGAATCTGATTCCATAAAATCAGAGGAGTCATGTGTTGAGAAAAAGGTTGATAATTCCGTTCCAGAGATGAACGATGAAAATTTTCCACCGTTGAGTGCGGAAAATTTGAAATCGAAAGGTAGAGGTGAGATTTCAGATCAATTTTTTGCTGGTAACAAAGAATTTGATGCAGAAAAGGTGTTTAATAGAAATGTTAAACATATTTTTGGTAAGATGGTTGCAGGAAAAGTGAAAGGTGCTAAAGAATTCTACAAATCAAAGTGCTGGTGGGACAGATGTGTTCCAGAATCTCCCAAGGATGGTCAGCCTTGGGGGAAATTATTTCCAAACTAAAAATCTGACTTGCCGGAGCTCCCAGGTTGGTAAGAGTGGAGCAGGTATCGGCATCTTTCTTAGCAAATGATCCTACAAATGGTACAATTGGTAAAGTACAGGTGATATATTTGAATTGTTATATTTTTATAAGTGTTTATAGTTGGTGAGTAAACATGTAAGTGGTTGAAGAAGGTTATCATTGACAAGTGGTTAATCAAGGTTATTAAGTTGAACTTGATTGGACCATACTTACAAATGGTATTTGATGAATAAAGTGATAAACTCCTAATTTTACAAGTGGTAAAATCAAACAAACCTATTTTCCGGAAAAAATCATTTTGATTAAAACAAACTTAAGTGTTTTGAAATCTAAATGAGAAAATAGTTTGTTGTAAGGGGGAGTTCTGATTGTTTATGCCAAGTGGATGGCGAATTGAAGCGATTCGATATCAGTTGTCACTTTATTGTATAGTTTGTTTTCAAATTTCCTAAAATGTGTTTGCATTTTAGGGGGAGTAAAATTTTCAGAAAATCCAAAAACATTAGAAAATTTGAAAAAGACAAAAACATGATAAAATCAAAAATGAGTTTTGTTGTACAAAAGAGGAAATGATAGTACATCAGTGGACTGTCACAACATGCTAAAGAATTGGAAAGTTAAATTGTGATAAACGGTCTCACTGATGATGTGTCAATAGATTTTCGCACATTTAGTAGATTTATTCGGGATATAAACCTAAAATTTCAAACTTTTGAAATTCATGGGGAACACTACTTGGATATATAGGTAACCCCTGAAATCTCGTTTGAAAGGTCTCGTATTCTGATATACTAGGTTTTTATACTCAATGATGTATGGGGTATTATTCCGGGACTTCTGCTGAATGGAAGTTCTGACCTAGTCCTTGGATAATACTTTTCGCAAATGCTTGAAACATAGCATAAACCCTCAGCATGCAGATGAAACAATAAAATTGATAGTCGCTGCTGTTGTAGCTAAAAGATCCTCTAAAGGGGACATACTGTAAAGTCGAAGCTGATATCTCTCTGCGTATACGGAAGTATCGACCTGAGATCCCTCGGCCCTCGCATTACCTAATTTATGTACAGATATCATTGTAGTATACTCACCTGTAAGACTGAATATTGGGATTCTGGATACGGGAGTATATTCAAGAGGTGGGACACATGAATGAGCTAAGTTCATAAGACATCTAAATCGTATCCTGAGTAAATTGAAATTTGTGTGAGGATTTAAAATGGATCAGTATATCGACAATCAAAGTGAATCGTTTAAAACTTAAAATGTATAAAGCTTAACGGTGTTGGTGATTTGTCTCAAAAACTGATATGATCCTCTTACACAAACTCACAAAAATAGTGTGTGTAAATATTTCTTTACTGCATTTTTTTTTTCAAAATTCAAAAAGATTTTCGGTGTGTTTTAGCATAATTTTTTTGAAAATTCAAAAAGATTTTAGACAACTAATGTTGAAAAGCTGATTTTCAAAATTCCGAGTGCTGAACATGACGAACAGGTTGGGAGTGTGTGTGGTGTTGAAAAATGATATTTCTTCAAGTGGTTTATCAAAGATTAACATTGTAAAAATCATTTATTGAGTGTTTAATACCTGCAAGTGAGATTAAATTCGTTAAATTTTAAATTTGTGAAATTTACTTTGAGGTAGAGAATGTGCAGGTTAGCCAGACTACGATCCCTAGTTGATTGAAAGGGGGAGTCTGAAGATGAAAAAGCAAGGTTTCTAATTGGTTAAAGCCAGATGCAGTTATTGCTGATAAGAAAGAGAAGAAAAGAAGATAGAGATTTAGGATGCTTACATTGTCAGATACTTTGGAGAGAGCTTGAAGACTGATCAAGACTGAAGATGTTCTGAAGGCATACCGAAGACTCGTCAACATCCGAGGGGGAGTCTGTTGGTGCATACGTCTGTCGACTTCATCTTGTATCGAGTCATGTAATAGAATAGATGAAACAAGTCACACAGTTCAAGATTAACAGGATACAGAGGTGAACAAGCCAGTTCAAACGAAGTGGCCAGTTCAAACGAAGTGGCCAGTTCAAACGAAGTGGCCAGTTCGTATGAACTGGAGATGCTTGTTCAAACAAAGTGGAGTTAGTATAAATAGTGGACTTGTTGTTTTCATTTGTAACTTGTTCGATTCCGGTAGCGAAGCTCTGCCGAAGTATTTCCAGGTCTGTAATCGTCATCAAATCAATACAAGAGATAGTTAAAGTGATTCTCATGTGTTTGTAGCTGAAATAAATCCGATACGTTTGATTCCGCCTCTCGTATTAGACGAGATCTCTTCTGAACGGCTCGTTTGGTCGTGCAAACGATCCTACAGTTTTGAGTGAGTTCTTCTCCTCAATTCAATCCTTTCATCTTGTGCAACCAACCATGGAGTATCAGGCTGAGGGGGAGTTTAGTTTGTAAGCATGCTTGTAATCTTTTGATTTACTTTGTAATCTTTCAACTGATGCAATTCATGTGTTTATCAAATCTATTTCCCTTTATGATTGTGTTTACAAAGTTTGTTGTTCATTTCCGCTGCACTTAAACTCTTGTTCATTTCTATTTGATTTGTTCAAATTATACAAACAAGCACAATCACTAGAGCCTCCGATCCTAACATGTTTTCAAACTTTTCCTCAACTTTTTTCAACTTTCATACAAAACCCGATGGAACCTAGACTCATTCAGACTCTCTACTCGTTTTATAGTTGAGAGCCGGCTTGAAAACGGATTTCCACCGAAGAGATGACCGACTAACGGGTTAGACCTGAAACTTCACCTTGAATAGTGAAACTGATCGAATGGGGTAATACCGTTGTTGACACGTCGTCACGCCGTCTCCGTTAAACCTCAAAACTTAAACTTAGAAAATTTTACAAAGTTTTCAAAGTAATAGATTACCCACTCGAATGATCATCCGATTGGATGACCATATGATCGAATGAACATTTGACCAGGTGACTTGCCCTTTAAACTAATCCTTGTTCAAAACGATTTGACCAAAAACTTCAAACTCTCGATCGAATAGCCATCCGATCGAATGGCCATCCGTCTGGATGACCATCCGGCCGGATGACTTGTTTAAATACTACAACAAAAACTCCAAAAGTTTCAAAATAATTTACTAACACTCACATCTCATTCGAATGGGTATTCACCCATTCGACTCATCATTTGAGACTCATCTCATCCGACACGCTGTTTACACGTTGTTCAACGCTTACGCTACTGTTCTATGCTCAGGCTAATTCCAACGCGCTCCCTTCAATCTAATCAAGTTGTGTTTGCCTGCTAAACACCCACTGTGAGTATACTTGACCCCTTTTAAACGCTTTAAACACACTTTGGGGTGTAACATACGTTCATATCTAAAACATACTATCGAACCGCAGTACATGCTCTAAACTATTATCACATGCGAATAACTAACGTACATATTTACACGTGATGCTTAATACATATGTGCTAGGACTCTTACTCGCGACGTCCCACCTTAGCTAGTATGGTACTATTGTTGGACTCACACCCGACGGGGTCTAGTTAAGGAAATCACGCCCTTTTGGGATCCCCATCGCAGTCATCGAATGACTTAGCTGGTAGTATTTGTCTTGTAGTGTGTATGTTGTGTTTCTCGTTTATGTATGTGGAAATTCGCAGCACTTTTACTTACTTTATTATCATTTCAAACCTGTATACTCGCCAATACTTCTCATATTGACATTATTTTAACGTATGTTGCAGGTTAATCACAGACTATCTCGAAAACAAGCTAGGAAGTCTAGAAACTCGCAATAAATCTAGGTTGTCGGATTTGTATTGTTTGACAGAACATGAAATCTGTATAACTGTTTGCTGATATATTGTTTATTAGTATGGGATAATGAATGCATTAAATATTGTCACTAAATAGTTGTTATGGATTCTCTTGAGCAATCTGATTCGCCTAGTGTCGCGCCCCGATGATTCCGCCATCGGTTGGGGTGTGACAGTCATACACTTCTCCAAAATCAGATGATTTAAAACACCGTTGTATCAGGAAATTTGAGGAACAGGTGTATGAGGATAGGGCTACTCTTCGAGAACTAAAGAGATGTTTTTATGGACTGCACGTTGGCCTGTTCACGAGAGAGCAGGTTTCTAGAAATCTGATGCGGATGCCTTCAACTTCCTTTCGTGAGCTTTGTGTTGTCAGTAATATAGAGTGCGGTGATAGAGACGTGGAGTTCATGGCGATGCTGAAGGACATACATCGAGAGGTTCAGCAATCGATGGATTTGAAGCTAAAACTTCTAAATTCTTGCTGTTATTGTTAGATTTGAAAGTTTCATTGTTCAGTATGTTATGTAATTATTGATCTTTTAATGTCATGTATAAATGAATAAATTTTAATCTTATGAATCTTTGTTGTTGCATTTTACTTTTAGTCATTTACTGTTTGAGTTTGATTTAGGTTATGTATATGTTGAATTGTGTGTGAACAGATGTTTGGTAAGTCAACAGAGGTTTAATATGATCAAAGGTTGGTTTTAGGGTGAACAGATGAGTGCAAAGATAAAACAAGGTATAAAATTTGATCATTAATAACAGTTTTTTGAAGAATTTGCTCCTCCAAATTACAAAGAGTCAATATTTGGAGTTGTAAAAGGTCTGTTGTAGTTAAAATCTGGTAAAAGAGAACATTTGCTGATGAGGAAAGATTGAAGAAGGAAAGGTCTGCTATGGGAGACCAGATGTTAAAGAACAACAGATGATATTCAAAATATGTTGAGCCAACAAAAGGTTTTTATAGTAACAGTGGTTAGGTTAATAGCAGATGTTGGGAGTTTGTTAGGCCATTAGATTAGATGTTGCACAGTAAGTGAACATTGTAATTGTAGACCTTTGTATAAGCATGTTGTTGTTATCATATATTCGAACATTCTTATGAAACAACTGTTTATCCTAACGACTGTTGATTTAACACTGCTGAATAAATGAATAAATTTTAATACTATTAATCTTTGTTGTCGCATCTTCATTTTACTTATTTCAGTCATTCCTAAGTATTATTATATAATTTTGAATAACATCTAAGGATTGCAGACTGATATTGATGTTGATGTGTAATTGTCTCTGGTTTGATTTAGATTATGTTGATGTTGAATTGTGTCTGAAAAGATGTTTGTTAGTCAACATAGGTTTAAAAGGATTAAAGGTTGGTTTAAGGCTGAACAGATGATTGTAAATACAAAATAAACTAGAATATTTGTTCATCAGTAACAGTTTTTTTGGAAGAATTTGCGGTAAGACCAAATTACAAATAGTCAATATTTGCTGTTGTAAAGGTCTGTTGTAGCTAAAGTCTGACACAGGAGAGCATCTGCTGATGAATAAATGTCTGAAGATGCAAAGGTCTGCTATAGGCCAACAGATGTTAACGAACAACAGATGATATTCAATCTTAAAATGCTCAACAGAGGTTTTCATAGTAACAGTGGTTAGCTTAATAGAAGATGTTAGACTAACGACTGTGGAGTTACAACTGTTGAAAACAACTGTTTTTGAAACCTCTGCTTGCCTAAAAATACATCCACTGCTGAAAGGTACCATCTGTTGTCATAACTTCTGTTTATCCTAATGACTGTTGATTTATTACACTGCTGACTGTCATCCATTATCACAAGAGAGGTTCTGACGTGGACAGATGTTAGCTAAAAATAAAACACTGCTGAAAGTTATCATCTGTTCTCATAACTTCTGTTTATATAACGACTATTTGACTTACACTGTTCCCAACTTCTGTAGTCGGCCAACAGAGGTTTCCAAACAACTGTCATCCGTTGTCACAAGAGAGGTTCTGATGTGGACAGATCTTAGCCATCAGATATTTGTAACTACTACCACGTCAGCCTTCACTTTTTCTCTCTATATAAACGTTGTTTCATCCCTAAATTGAGCTTCTACCACTGCCGTCTCGAATTCAAAATTCTCAAAAGCAGTTTCCAACATATTAAAAACCCTCCAACTTAAACCTTGTTTCATCCCCAAATCACCTTCTTCTCCGATCGTGGCTCTGAACATAAAAAACCCTCAAAACTACCTCCCCATCTTCGAGAAAACCAGCAAAAATACCAGCTTTAACTCAATAATTGACCTTTTAACGTCATCGAAATACAAATCAATCCTTACTGTTGATGCTCCGGTTCATACGGAAACACTCCGAAAATTTTGGTTTAATGCTGAAATAGAGTCTGAAGATAATAATCCGGTTTCCATCACATATAAGGTCGAGAAAAGTGTGGTACGAATTTCTCCATCTACAATTTCCACTACATTTACATTGGACGACTTGGGAGGTAAGACCAACTTTGAAAAACGTGAACTTCATACAGAGTTCATTGAAAGAGGGTATGATGCACAATTAAAGGAAGTTACTATGTACAAACCAAACTTCCCTCCTCCAATGAAACTTTTGTTTCATACTCTTTTAACTTGTCTCTCAGCCAAGACCACCGCATTTAATGAGATACCTTTAAACATTCAGTATTTGGGTTATGCTATTTTAATAAAATCTGATTACAATTTCTCACAAGCACTGTTTTCTAATTTGTTGACTAATGTGAAAAAAGTGAAAAAATTGAATAAAGGTGCTCGTAATAATGCTTTTCTATTGTATCCAAGACTTCTAAGCTACTACCTACGAAAAAGTGTCACAAACAGATTTTGAACAAGGTGTAGCTCTTCAAATAAATAGTCTTACAAGTAAAACTTTTACCAGACTTATGGATAAAGAGTCAAAAGTTTCAAACACAGAAACAAAGGGGGATGAGCCTGTTTTAGATGCGTCCACAACTGTTGCTCAAACCTCTATTGTTGAGCCAACTGCTCCTGGTGATCATGACACCACAACCGGTGTTGTGAAACTGTCGCAGCCCCCGACCCACCCTGGGAGCAGGAGCCGCGAACCAATCAGATGGTATCGGTGTTTATTAATTTGGTAGCGGAAAGTTTCATCAGGACCGTAGTTAGGAAATATGTTTATCAGAGTTAAACACCAAAATGTTTAAAATAGATAAATGAGACAAAACCCGAGTTTTCATTTGTAATATATTTGTAGGGAAAAACCCTAATTATTGAAAACAATTCCCCTTTTTATTTAGATAATTTTTATAGCCACTTTTCTAAGCCTTCAGTGCTCTCCAGCTGGCTTTTATTGGCTTCATACTAAGTTACCTGAAACGCATTTTAAAAATATTTTATTAGCAATAAATACTGGTGAGTGAATCCCAGTTTAATCAAAATAGTTTTATCACTTTACAGAATTGAGCACATCCGCAATTATATTTGTTTATATCTACTCAATTACTCATTCAGTACTGTCAACCTGACCTGTTGGTCATATTACCCATTGGCTAACTCTTTGTCCAATGGTAACATCTTTCATAATTTGTATACAAAACCCCAACATACCGACAGTAATTGTAGAATCACAAATACTCAATTACTGTTAAGTGTAATTTAAAACATTTGAGGTTTTGGTAAAATATTTTGACTCACAGAAATAATTTACAAAAAGGTGGCAAAAAGCAGATGTACTCACATTTGTAGACTTAGGCATTCCTACAAGTTTCCTGGTAATATTATAGCTTCCTGTTGCTACTCCTGGTTGTTATTTATTAAATTTAAACAATGCACGCATGTTAGTAAGATAACCCAAATCACATTAACCGTACAACTCGAGGCAGAATTCCAATGACTGATTCAGGCAGAGCCGACATGCATTACGAAATCCTAGATCATACGAGTGTAACACGAGACAGAATTCCAACGACTGAGTCGGGCAGAGCTGACATGCGTTACGGAATCCTAAATCGATCGTGTAGGGTAATAGCAGGGTTATAGTACTTACAACGAGGCAAGGCTTTGCTTATTAGGGGGGTATTTGGCTATAGCTTTAGCCTATTAGAATTAAGAGAGAATTAGAAAATTGAATGATTTGGAAATGAAACCATCGGCTTCTATTTATAGGCTGACAATGGGGTGGGTCGCGGCCCGCGAGGACCTTAAGGTCGGCTATAGGGTTGCTGAGTCACAAGTAGGTTCGACTCGTGGATGGGACACGTGGCTAAAGTAGTGCCCGGCAAGTAATAGTCTGTCGCGCCCCATGAAGACTTTGGCTGACTGGTTCGCGGCCCGCGAGCGACCCAGGTTATTTGTTTTTCTTGATTTTTTTATTAATACTAATGTTATTCAAGTTCGTTTCTCATACAAGGGGTGTATTTAGGAACGTTTAGGGGTGTTTCTCAAGGGTTGTTACATCCTCCCAACCTTGTTTTAAATCTCGTCCTCGAGATTTGGGCTATGATATCTCCTTGGGGTTATGTCACGTCTTCAAGTTAGTAAAAACAGCATATCAAAGTGTCTGAGATAGAATCGAAAGATGAAATATAAAGATATCATAGGATAATTGGAAATTCAATGGTAAAAAATTTTAGTTTCAGGAATCGAGGTTAACTGAACGAGATATAATCATCAAGGTGATTGAGTTTCACAAATGAAAATAGAGATTTGATAGGCATGAAATGCATTGACTTTTAGAAATAATAGGATTCAATGTCAGAAGAGAACTTACTTTGATTGTCAATTGAGGAAGACTAACAATCTCAAATGAGAATAGAAGTATGAAAAATGATTTGTCAACTAACAAACTAGAAATTAGTGACATTTATTTGAATGGCAGGGATACACCGAAAATACAATAGAGTTTAGTGTATCATTGTCTGAATACATAATTGTATCCAGACTACTTAGTTGAACGAAAGACGTATGAATTGATATGATTAGGGATTATGATTAGCTCAGGTTACAAATTTATACAAACACCGAAAGGTATTGTAAGGATTGAAAGAATTCAATGATTACGGTGACCGAACGAATTCACCATTCTCGATATTAAATGAAAATTTTAATGAAGAAAATCTGGATATTCAAAAGATAGGATATTCAAATGAAGGAATAAATGAATATCGTAGGATTGATCAAAGATGAAAGAAATGTTGGAGGTACATAGGAATTGGAATTTAGGTACCTTTATCTTAACACATAATTGTATTAAGACTGGTTTAGGATAACGAATTAAAAGAAGATAGATAAATCTGTACCTCAGGTGTGAAAATGAAATGAGTTCAATTTTCAAAGAAAAACGCCACCGCAAGGTGTCGTGATTTAACAATTGGAGTTGTAGACTTTATACAAGTCTATTATGATTCAAACAAATGAGATTACCTCGAATATGATGATCTCAATTCATCATATGGGATTTTAAATTGAATGTATATTGTGGATAAGTTCAAACAATTGGACTTGGTTTGGACGTATTCCAACAATGGATATATGTATTGACAAGAAATGGTTACAATGAAAATTCGGTAAGGAACTTTGAAAAGAAAAGGAGTTTTCCAAGAAATCTGTTGACTTGATATCAAAAGTCAATGTTTTTGCAATCATAAGGATTGTCAAGAATGAGTAAAAACAAAATAAGGTCTGAACTCGTGAATAAAAGATCTTTTGAAATGAAATCACATGCTAATAAGCAATGCATGTGCAACATGTGAATTTGTCAAGAAATGAGACAAATGAGTGTTGGCTTTATGAAAGAAAAATAAAGACCTTTTATTTATAAAACTTTGATTGGAATCAAAAGTCAACTAATACTTTAGTACAGACAAAACGTACAGATGCTTATGTTAGAATTTGCTATGGCTTCCTGTGTCGTTTATGCGTCCTTCCTAGCTTCATCTGGATTTCTAGCCTTGTTGTTGGGTGCCATAGATAGTTCTGGGCAGTAGGGACGGATATGACCTGGTTCTCCGCAGTTGAAACAGATGTTAGTTTTCCTTCTACATTCTTCCTTGGCATGTCCAGTTTTCTTGCAGAAGTTACAGTGGTGTGTCTTCTTAAAATGGCGTCTTCCTGAACGCTTCTTGTTGTAGTTTCTGGGTTGCGCGATTGCTGGTTCCATTCCTTCGTACTTATATGATTTGTCGGAGCGGAATTCCTTATAAGAGTAACTATAGGATGTGGTTTTCTTTCGTTTGGAAGATGGGGTTTTGATACGAATATCATGACCTCCATTGATACTGGGTTAGGTTTGAAGTGATGGGTATGCTTACGGTGGGTAGTAGGATTCTCGTTTATAGGCACATAAATTTTAATAGCTTCAATGATCGAAGGTATGGCATTCGATATTCCTTGAGCTGTTATATTTTCTATAGTACTTTTATCCAAAGAATTTTTATTACTAATCTGAATTTCCGGATTACATGCAATTTCCTTTGACATCTGGATTACAAACATATTCAGATATAATTATCACACAACTAAACAGTTATACAGGCACATTTAGTTGCTCATTTTACATTAGCACAATTATAATCATACCTATCAGTATGATGCATTGATATATATATATATATATATATATATATTAACATTTTCTTTCACTATATATATTTTATCAAGATATAAGGAATATATATATATATATATATATATATATTATGTTATGTGTTGTTTCTTTCTTTGTTGTAATAGCTTTTCTTTATATTGTCTCAATTCAACTATATTTCCAGAGCTCATGGCTGGATATGTATTCAAAAATTACGGTTGTGGCAAGAGGTAAGGGTTTTATATGAGATTCTGAGATTCTCCGTCATTGACCCATTATCGTTCCCTAAGAGGTGGTGCTAGTACCGATATTCTTAAGGTTTCTTTTGGTTTAAAGGTGGGTATTGGTTAAGAATTTATCAAAATAGATTCTTAGTAAACATGTAGGTTTGTTTCTTTTGTTATATAAAAGCTTGTTTTTCTACAGAAGATATTTGATTATTATATTGTAAATACTATCAAGAAATTTTATCCTGTACATGCATACGTATATGAATATAAAATTTCAATTTTTCGGTAATTTATATATATAATATTAAATCATTTTTTATATAAAAATCTAATTATATAATTGATGGTATTAATTATCCTGCTTATTCCCATAACTTTATTTATTCCTTTATTCTAACAATTATAATAGTATATTGAAATAAAATTCTAGAGTTAATAGCCAAAATGGTCCCTGAGGTTTGCTCACTTTTGCCACTTTAGTCTAAAATCCAAAATTTTTAAATATGGGTCCCTGAGGTTTGCATTTTGTTGCCATTTTAGTCCAAAATTCAAAAACCCCATTTTTTGACTGTTTCAACCAACCTATTTTGTCCTTTTGTGCAGGGGTATTTTGGTCATTACAAGTTTTATAATTACAAATTTCTAATTAAAATAATAAAATAAAATTCATCACCTTATAAACTCAGATCATCATCCTCCCCCCAAATTAAACCCTAATCCACACAACCATCTGCCTCTCCAACTACAACCATCTCTACGACCACAACCGTCACCACCACCCGACCACCACTTTCAGTTGATTCAATCTGTATATCATAGCGTTGATTATCAGCTGATTTCATCTTCAACTTCACCATTCATATGATTTATATTCGTATGATTTTATAACCACTGTAGTGGCCGTGGTAGAGTCGCCGGAGACATGTCATCGTCATTGCCGCCTCACCGATCTCCGTCTACTCCTACATCTCATCATCATATTCATCCTCATCCTCATCCACCTCATCTGCAGCAATCGTCACCGTACGTTTCACACCGGCCGTCACCTCTGCACAAGTAATCGCTGATGAGAGATTCCGAGTCGGAATCTGAACAAACACACCGGTGATAGGTTTATAATCACCTCTGCACAAGCAATCGCTGATGAGAGATTCCGGTCAGTTAATTCACTCTCAGACGATGAGGATAGACTTCCGGCAAACACACCGGTGAGGATAGGGAGACGATGACCTCTTTGAATCTTCGACGGCTACAAGTTAATCTACCAGCGACCACTCCTACGAAGGTACCAGATCTAATGGATCTGGTGTTGACGCGGCTAGGCTACTGCCGCAAGCGGGGGATACAACTGCTTTTTGGTTGTTTAGAACTGCTATTTGGTTATTTATGATAGTGAGGAGTGATAGGTCTGCAGTTTATATGGATTATGGTTTAATTTGGGGGAGGAAGATGATCTGAGTTTATAAGGTCATTGATGAATTTTATTTTATTATTTTAATTAGAAATTTGTAATAATAAAACTTGTAATGACCAAAATACCCCTGCACAAAATGACAAAATAGGTTGGTTGAAACAGTCAAAAAATGGGGTTTTTGAATTTTGGACTAAAATGGCAACAAAATGCAAACCTCAGGGACCCAGATTTAAAAATTTTGGATTTTGGACTAAAGTGGCAAAAGTAAGCAAACCTCAGGGACCATTTTGGCTATTAACTCAAAATTCTATTAAATTTATTGAACATAATATTTTTGGAATAAAAAGGATAAATCACCAAAAGAAATAAATTTAATCAAAATATAAATTTTCTGGATTTTTTTCAGAACAATTTAATTTTTAACTGACATGTTGATTCATTTTGGTTATAACATATTAGGACTTGATTCTTAATTTATCATACTTATTTATTAAAGAATCATAATAGATAATACGAAGTTTTGCGTTTCTAACATTTGAACCTTAATATATCAAGTAGTGAAGTATTACTCTTATATCTGAATATATATATATAGGACAAAGATCCGTTAGGAACCACCCTTTATTGCGAGAACCGCGAGAACCAATGTGAACACAAAAAAAATGCCTAAAAATAGCTAAAAAACACAAAAAAAAAATTTTATATATTTAAAAAAAAAAATCGCTACTTTTAATAGCAAAAAAAAATTTTAATTTTTTTAAAATTTTTTTTGCTACGAAAAGTAGCGATTTTAACATAAAAAATATTAAAAAAATAAATTTTTTTTTTAGATTTTAAAGATTTTTTTAGGTTTTTTTTGGGTTTAGTTTTTAGCATTTTAGCTTGGGGGGGTAGGTTTTTTTTTTGAGGGGGGGGGGGGGGTGGGGGTTAGGTTTTTTTCGGTTTTTTAGCTATTTTAGGTTGTGTTCATATTGGTTCTCGCGGTTCTCGCAATAAAGGTGGTTCTCGCATGGACCTTACCCTATATATATATATATATATATATAATTTTAAGGAATAAATTGAACTATTAGATAAAAATCTTTAAGCTATTTCCTGTCGATATGTATGTGTTGTGTATATCTATTTTAAATCATCTAGTTATACAATACCAAATATTTTTGTACTTACTTATATGAAGTATCATTTGTTTTATTTATATAGATTATAAACATAAAATATTATATATATATATAGTGGAGAGTTCAAATGAGAAGAAATTTTTTGTATGAATAAAAAAGAAGAAATTTCAACTAATAAGAATGCTTTATTTTACTTCATTTATTATAAGTATTTAATGTTACTATAAGGGTACATTAGTAAATCTACATATGTCATTAATTTGTAGTCTTCCTCTTTAGTAGCTAACTATATTAAATTTTTGTAACTTATCTTCAAAATATGTATTTTTTCAAAAAAAATAAACTAAAATAAATTAAAGTGTAGGATAAATTACAAGTTGTGTAAGATAAATTACGAGTTGTGTAGGATAAAATTCAACGTGTAGGATGAATTTTGAAATATGTAAGATTACTTTTGATATGTGTAGGCAAAAAAAATTAGTGTGGAGGTTACTAGTCTTTATGACTAATTAATTAGTAAAAAATGATCATAAAGAAGATAAGTGAAAAAACTATTTAATGTTTTACAAAATTACCCTTTGTTCTTTTTCTTCTCAATTAAATTTTCTTCTCAAATGAACCTTCCCCTATATATATATATATATATATATGTATATATATATATACATATATATATATATATACATATATATATATATAGGGGACCGCTAAAATGAGAACCACCTCGAGTTGTAAGAACCGTGAGAACTACACCGTACGGGGCGAGGTGGACCAAAATTTTTTTTCATAAACGTAGATGCGTGTATTATAAACACATTTGTAAAAAAATTCTAAAAAAATGTCGTATGTGTAGTTTTGAGCAGCACAAGTTTGTGTTTACGGGTATCGTAAATCCTACCGGAAAATTTACGGTACTAGTAAACACACACTTGTGGTGCTCAAAATTTTTTTTTAATTTTTTTTACAAGTGTGTTTATAATACACGCATCTACGTTTGTGAAAAAAAATTTTGGTCCACCTCGCCCCGTACGGTGTAGTTCTCACGATTCTTACAACTCGAGGTGGTTCTCATTTTAGCGGACCCTATATATATATATATATATTTGCATACTTTTCATATAGATGAAAACGTACATGTGCTTATATGGATATAAGATAATCATATGGAATAATATTTTTCATAGAGTTATTATGAAAATCCTGTTTTTAATTATTGTATTTAAACAACAATGCTAGGATACTATATTTTAACAAAATTAACAAAATTATATGTTTTGTCAAAACTTTTGACGAAGTATATGTATGTTTAGGTCGATTAAAATTTTAGGTTATATCATAAACAATAAATTTATTTTACTCGTATCAAACAACATTTTCGGTGAAAACTCTAGACTTCAACCAAAGAATTTTGAGAATTAAATTCCAAAAATTCGCGAAGCCAATAATTTAAAATAAACATAGATTTTGATCATGTATGAAAACTATTTTGAGTTTATGTGCATACATGTTAATCTGTTTTTTTGGGCCTTATGTGTTATTTAATATTTGAACACACACTTACATAGTACGCTTACCTTTGTCACAGATGTCGCACTCACACGAGATTATCGAGATTCACGACTTAGAGAGGGAGCATGAATTCGAGATCTCACCGACCTCGCTCCTGCCAGATATGCCACACATGAGATTGTTGACATGGTCGGTTTTACCTCGTCATTTTATATCGGCCCTACTGCATTTGAGCACGTGAAGAAAAATAAATTAATCATATTCGTGAAGAAAAATAAATTAAAACGCTTAAAATCCCTATTTTGCGAATTTAAGCGCGTACTGCGCAATACAACACGTATACTGCGAAATACTGACAACACAGCCAGTCAAGGCAAATAAAATATTGTTCAGCAATGTTATGGCAAGTTTATTTTTGTAGAGTGATAAAAATAATTTAAAACGCTTCAAAACGGGATTAAAACGCTAGATAAAATACCGGTAGTCAGTTAAATATCTGTTTTAACTACAAATAATATACATATGTGTATGTAAATGTGAAGTGTGTGAGTGTATAGGGATAGGTGGCGGCATTTTGATGCCCACCTCTTTCTCTTTTCACTTCCACTTTGACAAGTGTTGAACATGGAAGACCTAATGATTAAAAACCCTTCCATACTCCTTCTTATATACTTTCCAACATCCAACCAAATCACTCATCTCTTTATCTCTAAAACTTACGGCCGATACCACCTCCATACTCCTCCATTTTTGAAATTTCAAGCCTTTCTTGAAGAATCAAGCTCAATCCAAGATGTTTTCAAGTCCATTTGAATATCCAAAGGTGATTCCAAGGTGTTTCAAGCAAGAACCAAGTTCCATATCATCACACTTTGTCAAAACCCACTTGAATCTTGAAGGTATAAAATTATTTCTTTAAAACATACTCTCGATTCAAAGTGATGTTCATGATGTTGGAAGGCTTATCTTGATTCTTGAGATATTTCACAAACTTGAAACTAAAACAAATGGGTTTTTTGAACAAAATAAAAATGGAAGTATGTGTATGTGTATATGTGGTAGAGATTGTGTTTTGATTTTTGTTAAGTCTAGATTCTTGGAAGATTGATGTTTGCATGATCAAAAATGGATTTCTTTTATAAAGGTTCACGTGATTAAAGGTGAATATATTAAAAGTTGATTTTTTGGATGTATATGTGCACATGTGTGTGTGTCGTGTATGTGTATATATGTATGCATGCATGTGGCTTTTTGTTAGTTAGTCATAAATGAAAGAATGTTGTTCACATTCATGACAAGATGATTAGATGGTGATGGGATGAATATGTTTTGTATTATTTGAACATGAGTTAAATGCATGTAGATGTATTTAAGTTTATGAGGTATGATGATGATATGATAAGTGTGCTTTAAATGCTTGTACATAAGCATGCATGATGATAAAATGAACATAAGATGTGAAAATGTTATTGTATGACAAAAGTGTTTTAGATCAGATTATAAACACTTGAAATAATATTATTTGGTGTGTTATAATGACATGAAACTTTGTCATAGGTTTGGTAGCTTTGCATGTTGTACATGTAGTTTAAAAAGTGGTAAAATATGTGAAATTTGCATGATTTATGCGGATTACATGAAATTTGCATTAACATGGTTATAATCATCATTTAATTCAGTAAATAACATGCATTATGTTAAAATATCAAGTCGTTACGCTTTCGGATGCTTATAGTAAAGTTAGGTACAACACTATGCGTTAAAACCGGTAAAAATTGACTTTTTAAGAGATTTTTGTAAAGCTGTTTTAGATCATAATTAAACTGATATTTTCGATATAAATATAAGTATATTAACGTATATTAAGTATCTTTGGTGTTTGGTTAGTCATACGTGACTTTCGACGCCCAAAAACGATACCGAAACGCTAAAATACGCATATTTCATTGTACACGAAAATAGATTGTTCAAGGGTGAACTATGTAATATGATGTGATATGTGATTATGAAAATATGTTATGTGATATGCTACGTGATAACATGATAGTAGGAATTCAGACTGTGCATGTACACTTGTGCGGTTAAAACGTCAATATCGGTAATTATCGAGTAAAGTGTGTAACTTGTTGTTAAGCATGAAAATGATACATAGGTTAACTTGATGAGTTATTTCATGTATAAATGCGTTAAATATGATAGAGTACATAAGTTGATGAGATAAGTGTATTACGATATTTGTCTATGTGTTCACGTTTATGTATATATATTACGACGCGCAAATCGTAGATATATTGCTTATAAACGGGTGTGATAACGAATATAACATAATGAGGGTCACCACTAAAATTGTTCAAGTCGTGAAAATCTTATTATCTATATATATATATATATATGTGTGTGTGTGTTTGTGTGTGTGTGTAAGAACACATATATAAATATGACAACATAAAAAAAATAAAGACTTTTCGAGAAAATCTCAAAGTTATGTGAAAATTCTAAGTATTGGAGAAACTTAGGATTTTTGTAGAATATTGATTGTTAAATCGTTTCTACATATAATAGGACGTGCAGAATCAAATTGTGAGATTGCGCTAATATAAATACGCACCCAAAGGTGAGTGTCACTAAACCCCTCTTTTTACTGTTTTGTATATGTTTTGGGGGAAGAACACGCCTTAAAATGATAATTATACGATTTTGTATAAAACATGCCATTGAATTACATATAAATATATTTTCGTGGAAAATATAGTTTTGAAAATTATGAAATATGTTTTTAGAGAAAAACATGGTTTTGATTAATGATACATGCGTTTCGGGGATGAAGCGGGGATTATTACGGTGTTTTGGGGATAAGACGACCGTGTAGGTTTAAAATGCTTAAATCTAAAGTTAGGACAAATTCGCTCGGTCTCAAGAGAGAAAGTACCGGTTATGGTTTACGTTTCGGTGGGGACTTCGGGGAATTTATACAACACATTATATTAGATTTATCATTTTAGTAGGATATATGTATTGTACGTGAGGCAGGCATTATAAAAGACCCACTGCGGGCTCTTGCGCAAGTTTTGCCATTTAATCATTAATATTATATGCGTGGAATTGTTGATAGATCTATCGGGTTGACCACCCCGTCATGACCGGTAGCTCCGTGTCAAGTCAAGCGAGGAATTTATATTCTGTGGTGTCTAGCTTTGATTATACCTTCATTGTAAATATGTAGCTCGTAACGTCTTGCATACTTACGAATCTAAACACTTGATGGTAGAAATTTAGTATGTAACCCTTGGGAACAAGTCGTGATATCAATATGGTTTTGGAAACGCTTTCGATGACTGACCCTTGGATTTTGTAAACGAAATTAAATGGACTTTCTTAAGATTATATGGATGTTTTATTAATAAACACATAATATGAAAGTTTTCCTTGGATCAAATTATTTATAATTTGGAATATATGTGAACTCACCCTCCTTTGTGTTGACACTTGATTTTAACGTGTTCTTCAGGTACATGAGTTCGGCTTCGGAAATCTTTGGCGTATCTTGTGGTTATGATGCATGTCTTATTTAATAATGTTTTGGACAACTTTTAAATCCAATTTGGGACCTTGTTTGTATTAAGATCCATAAGGATCAAGACAACTTAACTATGTTATGGATATGACTTATGTTTAAGCTTTAAACTACGTTTTAATTAAGTTAAATGTCCAAAAATAACGATGCATCGTCCACTAAGATATTTATGGGCACCAAATTCCGTCACCATTACGTTTTTATTTCCGCTGCGACGTTTTTGGGGTGTTACACTGTGAACCTACTTGCTTGAAAAGGAAAGATTGAAGAAGAAAAGAGTTGTTGAGAATCCTCCTCTCTCATTCTTTTTGACAAAGACATTTCAAGCAGAAGTTGATCGAGATCCTAATATGAAGCTAACCACAAGAGCTGAAGAAAGAGATCAAGTGCTGAGAGTTCGTTGAAGTGTGAGGTCCTAGAAGTGTGGGACTGACTTTCCAACACTCAAAGCAAAGCGACAACCATAGTCTCCGTTGAAGACGTTGTTGAATTCATGCTATGAAGACAATTTGATGCATCAGTCTAGGGGGAGACTGATAGGTCCTAGAATTTTGAGACTGATGCATCAAATATACGCAACGGACTATGATTGCAAAACTGGGGTTTAACTGGGTTAGTTTGTATAAGGTTTGGACCTTTATAGGTCACTTGGGCATGCCTTAGGCCATGTGGGCTAGGCAAGCCCAAGGGAAGCCCATGAGGAGCATGGGCAAACCCTAGGTAAGCTAATGTTATAGCTTTCCTAGGGTTAAGCCTCCCAAGCCATTAGAGATAGCCACCATTAGAGACTAGAGAGAGAGAGATCTAGAAAGAGAAGAACTTGTATCAGACGGTTTTGCTATCGAGTAGTAATAGAATCGTATGCAAGTTTGAAAGTGAATCGCGTGTTACTATTCTACTCATCTCGTTCATCTCGATCTTCTTATTTTCCGGTTTACTTGAATACCATCAAGTTTGGATTCCGCCCATCCTTGGTGATCGTTTGATATCGTTGTTAGATCCGGATTATTCAGGACTTACAAAGCGAGAGGCCAACTTGGAAGAGGGACCAAGTGATTCGACCTTATCATGAAAAGCTTGAAGCTTTTGTTGTCCTTTGGTTGATAGTTTTCCCAGTAAATCTTTGCGAACCAAAGCTAAATACTTTCTTTCTGTCAACATTTAAACATTGTCTTCTTCCTCTACTAGAATACTCTTTCCTTTAGATGTGCTAGACGAAGGAGCATCTGACTCTAAAGCACTATCAACTGAAGCTAACACTCTATCAAAAAGAAGATCTTCTTAATTTGGTTCTTGTTGGTCGAAGGAAATATGTTGAATGACATCTTCCATCACTTCATCATTTACCGGTTCATTAGCAGTCTCATTTACTAGTTTAACAACTGGATCAGCAATATGCTCGACTATCACTGCTTGTTCTGCCACATCAGGCTCATGAACAGCAGGTTCTTCAATAACCACTAGTGGTTGTTGAAGATTAACAGGAGCTTACCCGTATTCATCCTCACCCTCTTCAAGTATCTGCATTTCACACTCTCAGAAATGTTTCTCCAAGTAACATCATTTTCTGGTTGTAATTTTCAACCAGAATAGAACCTAGCAAAGGATGAAGAACAAGCAATCGAGGAGAGCGAGTAGATACTTTAGCTTGACGACAATCACTAAAAATCCATCTACCCATCTTCTTAAGAACAAGCGAAGCCCAACCATCATGAATCGAAAGATCCGGAACAAGATGACGGAAAAAACAATCATTAGAAACTGAGGATATAGCATCATAAGACGGAAATCATCCTCATCATATCCAATTTGTGCCTGAAGCGCTTGGAAGATCATACGTGCAAAGTTGTAAGGCTGATTAAACGTGAGCCTAATCATAGCCGACAACATATTATGACCCATCCCATCCATTCCGGACTTTCTCCGAGCGAAACAATGCATCATTACATGGTAAAAGAAACGCCATTTCTCAAGAAGCATTCCTTTGTATACTTGACGTGTTGGCAAGATTTAGAATATCCAAAACTAATAAGAGCTCTATGGCGAATCTGAGCATTATAGCAAACTTCTCCATGATCTAATGCACCCGATTGTAAAGCATTTCGAACGACATCCTCCGAAATAGTCAAGTGATGACCATTTATTGTTGCCTTAATAACATTGTTTTGCACACGAGCGGTCATCCAAAAGTCTTGCATATACGCGACAACGATCCGAATATCGGTAGAAAGCGCATAAAAAACTCATGATCTCCTCAGAAAACGGATGATCTGAACATAATCTTCAATTCCACGCAAATTGTCATTCAAAAGCGCTACATGGTTGTCTTTCGGAATGAAGATGCGTTCCAGAACTTGCGGTTGGTTGGGAGGAGCTTGGTTTGGTTGTTCGGCCATTTTTGTACAAAACAAACGACACACGTGAGTTTTGACAATGTTAGAAATATACTACAAGTGTAAGGTCTGCAGAATAATCTTCAATTCCACGCAAATTTTCATTCAAAAGCGCTACTTGGTTGTGTTTCGGAATGAAGATGCGTTCCAGAACTTGCGGTTGGTTTGGAGGAGGTTGGTTTGGTTGTTCGGCCATTTTTGTACAAAATAAACGACACACGTGAGTTTCGACAATGTTAGAAATATATTGCAAGTGTAAGGTCTGCAGAATGTATAACACTTAGTAAATTCAGCAAACCAATACATTGTGTAAGGATGAATTGTTAACCTATAACAATTCGTCTATTGAAATCGGACAACAAATAAAATCGGATAAACTGATTTAAAGTTTCACTATTAAGAGTTAAATCCGGAGAAAAATAAAATCGGAACTAAGTTTTAAAACCTCTGATAAACCTGGAAATTCCATCACACAGAAGTAATCTCTACTAAAATAGAAATGGTCATTAGTTGAGAAGATTAAATCCGGAAATATGCAAGTACGGACACAATGAAGATAACTTGAATAAGTCCGGAATCATTAAAACCAGACTATTCTATATAAAACAGAACAAAACATTTTCAATTTTCTGGAATAAATTCGGACATTATAACAAGATACATCAATCCTGACATAATAACAAGTGTCTGACAAATCCGGACACAACTCAACTACGAATCAAGTTAAATCCAGAAAAAAAATTGTTTATCGGGACAAGGTTTAAATCGGACGAGATATACAAATCTGGACAGGTTAAAAGAACCTTAAATTCGGACAGTTTTATACCTGGATTGAATAAACTCGGACAAGTTTGATAAACACAAATTTTAACAAGCTCGGAATCAAAACTATTAAACATATAACTTCATTGATAACCAAGGTCTAAACTCATCCGAACTACAGAGGGAAAAACCCAGTGTCTCCGAAATCCGGTAAACAGTTTGATTCAACTTTCAAGAATAGATTTTGGATCAAAAAGTTACTTTATCAAAACCCATTCATCTTCTTCAAGAAGAAAGCAACCATAAACCCTCCAAGAACACAAAACAAGCTATATTAAAAAAATCTAACCACACAAACACGTTTATCAATCTAATAAACACTTTCTAACCATGATTCTACCAAAACCTAAGTAATTAATCATGAAAACAAACCATCGTTATCACAAGATCATTCAAAACTTTAACCCATCATCAAGACCACCAAGTTCTTAAAGATGAAACAAAAACACCCCAGAAATTTACTAGAACCAAAACCCTAACCTAAATCAAAAGCAAGTACCAAACTCTTCATATTATCATCAAACCACAAACAATCAAAGTTTTAATCTTCCAAGCAACAAACTTCCAAAACATTAAACACTTTATGAACACTAAGTTCTAATAACATTCAGATACAAGCCCTAGATAGGATAACATCACAAACATGATGAAAGAAAAAGATGTTTCAAGTGTATAACATACCAGAAGATGAAGATTCAAAATGAAGATAAATAAAAAATCGTAGACAAGGTTTTTATGTAGGTTGTTTTACGGCACAAAGCTTTTATACGAACATAATGAATAAAATGAACAATCCCGGATTTTCGCTGTTGATGCGTATGAAGTGTGTATATAAGTTTAAGTATATTTTAAGCCCTTTTACACTTTCTTTAGCCAAGTTTTAAATTTATAAAACACGATATTTACTAACACTAAACACACATATGGGCAAGTGCACCCATCGTGAGCGTAGTATAGTGTTGGAAAGATACCGAGGTCGTCCAAGGACACAAGAGCTTTTAGTACCGGTTTATTCTCAACGTCTAATCAAATCAAAAGTTTAGAAAAATGTTTTAAACTAAGAAAATAAAAATTAACTAAAATGTTGAAAAATAAAAATAAAAGAAAAACAGATAGACAAGATGAATCACTTGGCTCTGACTCGTGTTTAGTGTAACCTTTGATTATTTCCGCACTTTTGCACTATTTAAGAGATTATCTTAGTTATTGTAGTAGGCCCCTCTTTTGGACGTGACGTTACCCTCAACCCAGTAGTTTGAGTCAGCAAGGATACAATCCTAAAGGGTTGGATTATTGAAAGATAATTAATTAAGTTATTAATGCATAATGTGGTAGGCCCCTCTTTTGAAGGTGACGTTACCCTCGGCTAAGTAGTCTGAGTCAGCATGGATACAGTCCTAAGTAGCCGGGTTAAAATATTAATAGTAGTTTAACTTATGAGGGGGTCAAAGAGTTTGGACCCCCGCCATCCAATACCGTTAAGTCTTGAAGGAGGTCCTACTAAATTTGACCCAGGTCCCTTGCAGGATCTCTAAACGCTGAACAACGGCAAGACTCTTACCAAACCGTTCCCTTAACCCCCGACCAGGTAGCCAACATACCTCCATATAGACCGTGGAGATATGAATGGTGAAAATCTTTTATTTTATATAGACAGTAAAATAATGCCAAGACACCACGGACAAACGATAAGGAAGAATCACCTTCAACATAAGAAACTAGTTATTAAAGTCATTAATACATAACCAAGTAAAAAGTGCGAAAAGATTACAAATAAAAAGTATTACACTAGACACTTTGTCTTCACCAAGTGATGTAAGAGACTTAGGCAAACATGGCCTTGATTGTCAAGAACTCTTATGATCAATCTTGGATCCCGAGACGACTCACACACTCTATGATGGACAATGGATGATGGTGGTGGATGATGGTGTTATGGTGGTGGTGGGTGGTGGGTGAAGTGTGAGAGAGGTGGTGTGCCAAGGGATGGTTTGAGCTTGAGCCAAGCACTCCTATTTATAGGCTGAACAGAAGCTCGGGCACGGCCCCGTGTCCACATCCTTCTCTTTCTTCATTAATTGCTCTTGTCTTTATTAGTTGACCACGGTCCCGTGTCCGCTGGGCACGACCCCGTGTGTAGAAGCATATCTGTACTATCAAGATTTGCCTAGATTCTGTGAATCTTATAGTTGACCACGACCCCGTGTCCGCTGAGCACGACCCCGTGGTGGGCAATAGAAGCTTCTACCACTTTGTCTTTTCTGCTGACACTTGGGCACGCCCCCGTGCTGGCTGAGCACGGGGCGTGTTCAGTCTTCTGTCTTCTTGTTTTGCTTGGAAAGATGTTGTCGTGGGGTCGGGCATGTCACGTTTGTTCCTTTTCTTGTATTTATGTTAGATTTTGCTGTCTTTTTGCTTCTTATCCTGAAAATACAAAAGGAAGACAAAAACACACTTTTTCCAACATTAGTACTAAAAAAGGGTTAGTTTTATGCCACAATTGATGTAATTTATATGTTGCATTTTGCACACATCAAATACCCCCACACTTGAATCTTTGCTTGTCCTCAAGCAAAACTCTTTATAATGTGGCTTTACACTGTCACACCCCGACCACGTAAAACAACAAAACGTGGCGGAAACGTCGGGGAGTGTTGTAACAGAATCATTGTTTCATAACACATGGAAATTGAAATATTGTTTTATTGATTAAAAGAGTTACAATGTCTTGACAATCAAAGAAATATAACATAAATAACCAGTCTTGCATCTTTTATTGTCACTAAGGCCCAAGTCCGCCTAAGTGTATCTTGATAAATCCTATGCATCATATCCTGAAACACATGTGGAAATAGGTACGTCAGCATAAAAATGCCTGTGAGATACATAGGTTTTGTGAAAATAGATTTCATGACTTATGTTTAAGAAAATGTTTAGTCATGAACCTTGTAATTTGCTTTGTTTTGTAAATCATTTGAAAAGCAATAAGATCAGATGATATGTATAAATAAGAGAATAATGTATGGTTAAATGAATAACCAAGTAAAATGAGTTTGTATAAGATAAGTTGTTTTGTAAAACAATGTCTTGTGAAAAGTATGTTATTTGTATAAAATGTTTATGTCTTAAATTGAAATGATTCAAATAACGCTACGATATGTAATACCATACAAGCACTTATATATAGTAAGTACCAGCGGCGTATCCACCATGCTTGTATCATATTACACACGCCTCGTTACTTAAATCACTTACTCAAACCAAACCATCAAAGTAGAATGTTTATGTATAATCAAATGTCAAAATGTTTGTGTGAAAACCATGTCAAATGTCTATGTCTAATGTAAATCATGAAATGTGTATCCAAAATATCATGTATGGTAAGTGAAATATATCAACTCATCCATATGTAAAAATTCAAAAACAAGGTATTGAAGTAAAACATGGTTTAAATCAAAGTTATGTTTTGTGGAACAAATGCATGCTATACTGATATATAAACATCTATGCGGTATTGTAAAAATTCATACATCCAAGCCTTGAGACAGTCGGATAACCCTAAGTCAAGGTTATCAAAAGAAATGTTTTCGGATTCGGTCATTCCTTCCAATCCAAACAAACCCGGGATTTCAGGAATGGGAGTTGTCAAGTCCTATGGTACCACTACCTACTACCGAGCGGCATGATCGTTGTTAATGAATGTACATTGTCCCATTTAAACAAACCAAATGTCATACCAAAATGTAAGCATGTGATGAATAATAAATGTACTAAGTATGCACACAATGGACATACATAGCATAGAATGTAATGTAAAACAATGTACTAAGTATGCGCACAATGGGCATACATAGCATGAAATGTAATGTAAAACGATGTACTAAGTATGCACACAATGGGCATACATAGCATGAAATGTAATGTAAAACGATGTACTAAGTATGTACACAATGGGCATACATAGCAAAACACAATGAAATCATGTACTATAAATGTACTAATGAACATAGCAAGTATATGATGTGAAAGTAGGAAAGCTTGAAAATAACAAGTAGGCACATGTGTTTCACCCCAAAATGTTTGGAAAACAGTAAAAAAGGGGTCTATGTACTCACTTGAGATTGCTTAGTAGTCCTTGAGTAACAACCAAACAATGCTAGAGATCACGGATATCAAACGGCACCTAATATAGGTAACTATGTTAATATACCGGACCTAAATCGGAGGATTTGATAGAATGAGGGTTCGTAAACCAAATGAGTATGGGAACTCATGTAATATGGTTTAACAAAACCCACATACTAAAATGAAACCTAACCTAAGTGCTTACGACCCATTACGACCCGTTTAGGTAGCTTATGCTACTTTAACGCGTCGTTCGCGTAAAACGCGTTCGGAATGCCTAACTAGCCCTATGATAAGTAAAATATGCCTTAACATGTCTAATATTGTTGCCAAATCAGTTTAGATGTTAAAAGTTATGTTACATATGCTTAAAATGAATTTTGGCGTAAAAAGGGCATTTTGGTAATTTACCTAAGGCATATAAACTACCTATCATACAACTACTTAAACGAAGCGACCATAAGGTATAACCTCGGAAGGTTATTCCCTATATACTATGGTCACCTAATGTGTTTGGTCGGATCCTAATGATCGACCAAACGGGTCGGGTTCGAAAGTATAAGCGATTGTTTAGATCGCTTACCTTACGACCCTATATAAGCACTAAACTAAAAGTGATGAGCTAAGCATGTTAAACATGCTTAACTAAGTTTAGAAAATAGGTTTGGTATCAAAACAAACGGTTTTGATACCTAAAAGTAGTTTGGTTACAAAATACGCAATAACACGCATTTTGGCCGAAACTACGACTCGTCACTGAGCCTAGATAACGTGGTAATCAGTAGGTATAGTCACTAGGGACTATAACCATCGTGATCACGCTCACGTTATGAAGTTCAAACGAACTTCGCATTGACCATAAACTGGTCAATGCAGAAAGTCAAACAAAGTTTGACTTTAACGCTAAAACAAATGAAAGAACGAAAGAACACTTACAAAGGGTCCCCGCAAGCTAATCTCGATCCAAGTAGTTCAGGTATGAAGCAAATGGCTTCAACTTAGAGCTTCTTAGATCAGATTTGTGGGTTTTGCAAGGAATTGAGGTGGGTATTTATAGTAAATGGACCACCGTTAGGATCGTTTCTCGAATACCGAGCTTTGATCACATCCCTACACTTGTTGCAAACTTGTGGTAACTCAAAATGGCCCCCAACATCAGGGATTGACATGTGGCATTGGCCTTTGGAGTGCATAAGAGCTGTTAACAGCTGTTAAAACAGCTTTTGTTGTTCTGAAGGGGCCTCGCGTGACGCCTAGGGGGCTAGGTGTCACGCCTAGGTCCTTCTGATCGGCAACCAGTTTCCAAAGTTTCCATTTCAGTCCCCGTTGTGTATTAAGGCCATTTCCGACATGTTTAAGGCTCGTTAAGTCAAATTTAAGGCCCTAAAATGATGCCTAAACATTGTGGACATGAAACATGCTCAAAAATATCCCGGATGTCGGTTCGTTTGGTCGTACGATCGCGATGTTCGCTTAATTACGACGACATGCGCATAAGCGCGAAAAACGGTCCAAATGACGTGACGAATGGATTTTTCTCGTGCCAAACACTAAAATAAAATATTTTAGTGCTTACATAAATTTTTGGATGTTCGGATGTATTCAGAACGCAAGATATGCGCGAAAGTGCAAACTTGTGCACTTTTTGACGCTTTTAGTCCCTGAATGACCCAAAAGTTTATTTTAGCACACCGAACCCCTCAAAGCCTATTTCTAAGCTATGTAAAGGATATTTATGGTATGTTTAACTTATGGTCATGTTCCGGAATGTCTGTTACAGTTCAAATTGGCATACTTTCGCAGTTTGTCAAATTTAGTCCCTGTAAGCGAATTAACTTGATTTTGCCATACCAAAGCCTTCAAAACTTATTTCTAAGTTATGCAAAGGTTATTTAGGGTATGTTAAGCTTATTTCACTATTCTGGAGTGTTCGATGCATTAAACTGGTTATATTTACGCATCAGTGTGCGTATAACCTTCCAGACAGTGATTTAAAGCTTGAAATCGAACAAAAATTGATATGTGCAGATGATACACATATTTGTACAAATCCCAAGTAGGAAATACAATATTTCATTGGTTTGGTATTTGTTTGATGGTCGCAGTGACCCAGGTGTCACATACACTCCCAAATGGAATGGGTAGAAGAGAAGGTTTTTGGGCTTGTCATAGAATGTCGGGATTTCCAAGATTCTTTATTTAGTTTTATTTTTATTTATTTACAATCCTATTCATCATGATTTATTTAAAACTTTTCATAAGATAAATTACTTATTAGGGCATAACATGCCTCTTTAAAATTTTCTTTATATACAGGTTCACATACCTCACGGGGGATCACTCAACACTCGGCCGAAAATGTATTTTAGTGGATCACTCGAGAGCGACATGGAACTTACTTCTACCATAAGCTTGGCAAGCAATCAATCCTCCTCCTTTTTAACTATATACCTTTGTAAATATCAAGAGGACTTTTTGGGTGAAGGGTTAGGCTTGGGTTAAAGGTAGGTGGTTGGGTTAGTGGTTAGTGGTTAGTAGAAAGGGCGAAAAACATAACAAGCGTTGGTTTTCGTAAGACTTTTTATTTTTGTAACTTTTATTTTGATGAAGCTATTATTCAAACAAAGTTATTTTTGATGAACTTGTTTGTTTATTTTTTTCTTTTGCTTCATCATCAACAAAAAATTTTATATGTTTTTTTTTTTGAAAAGTCATACGAAGAACCGAGCTAGTTACTAAAACAAAGGGTTAAAAATGAAAAAGGTTTTTGTGGGTGAAAGGGTGTTTGGTTTGGGTTATGAAATGGAAAGGTTTAGGCTCAAAGGGGCTAACTAGGGGGATTTTGGTAAAAAAAAATGGTGTAGAAATAAAAAGGGTTAGTCCTAATGCCTCTATCATATACTTACCCGGGTTTAAGTTGGTAAGGACCGGGAATGTATCGTCATGGCAAGTTCTAGAGTCGTAAGAACCAAGCGGCTATTCACACAAGAAACGAAAAATGAGCATTTAATTTAAAGATATATATTTGTATGCTCAATAAAGGCTCAAAACTCACTTTTGTGGGAATGGGTTTTTATGTGATCAAGTATATATAATTAAATTTTAACTAAGCTTGTCATGCCTTTTCATAATTTTCTTATGTTGGTTCTTTTTATCACGACGCTATCGGTTGTAAATTAGTAAAATATAACCTTTTTAGAATTTTGAAATTCCCAAATTAAACCTAGAGAAGTAAAAAAAATGAAAATTTTTGAAAAAAATTGGGGTGATTAGCGGTTCCAATAGAGTTTTGTGTAAGGCTTGTATTTAGGACTTGCAAGATTCAAGGTTTTAGCATCCCCCCACACTTGAATTACACATTGTCCTTAATGTGTCCCAAAAATAAGTTTTTTGGTTGATTGAATGTGTAAAAGGTGTGAATTAAGCAAAAATTTGTGTTACTGGGTGCTGGACACGGCCCCGTGCCTGGTGGGCACGACCCCGTGTTCAGGTGCCAGTAACAAAAACTTACAGAAGGTGGACACGGGGGCGTGTTGGCTGGACACGACCCCGTGTCTGTCAAAGCCTGCAGAATTAAAACAAACAACAGGTTCGGGGGAGTGGGCACGGGGGCGTGTCGGCTGGACACGGCCCCGTGTGGACAATCTGCAAGGTTGAAAAACAGGTTTCTTTCTTCGGTTTTCCTGTCCCGGCTTTAGTAGTACTTATGCTTAGTACTCTAAGCCTCGTATGTACCTGCTTAATCAATAAACACTATACCACACCATAGCAAACATCCTAATTTTACCAAGTTCAACATCCATGTCAACAAAGTTAAAAAAAAGAAAAAAGGAAAAATAAGTGCAGAAAATAAAAAGAAAGTAAATTGTTCAACACTCAGCACGCAGGTCTTAAATTGTTCGAGATTAAAGGTTAACCTGGGGAATCACCAACCAACCGCTTCTTCCTCCGCTCCTCCCGCCTAATCCATGTCCTCGTCCTCATCATCATCATCTCCACCATGCCCAGCAATGTACTCCCGGATATTTCCAATATCGTCTTGGATATCGGATATGTTTCTCTCGATCGCCCCAACCCGGTTGTACGTGTTGCTTGCCATATTGTAGGTGTTCCTGGTGCACATGAGGTTTTCCTGCAATAAATCATGTAAACTTTGGAAGTTAGGAAAACCGCCTCCGGAGGAGGACTGGCCTGGATCACCATGGGGCTGGTACTGGTACTGATGATGTTGTGGAGCGTGAAGGACAAGTGCCTCCTGTGGGTTCCATGCATGCCCTTGCATCCTTTGGAAGCTCACCGTCCCGTCTTCAACCTCATAGATTAGGTTTATTGAGCGGCAGATGTGTATATCTACCCTACCCGACCATGGGCTCCTTCCGACTGACCTAGGTATGTTGGTGAAGTGCTTGAAGAGACGGTACACCCATCCCCCAAAGAAGATAGGGGTTGGTGCAGAAGCAAGGCGGTTCAGATGCATGTTTCAGAGCATGAGGAAAGGGACATCGAGGTGCCTGCGGTTATGGATGCAGTGGAGGACAACAAGATCTCTTAACCCAACGACGCCGCCGCTATCATGCCTTTGGCTAAGAGAATAGCCGAGGAGCCTATGGATGTATCGGTAGAACGGATCCCTCAACTTCGTGCTCTTAGTGCTGCTCGGATTGTAGTGCCCTTCACCAATCTGAGCCAACGCGGCTTGGCGATCGTTCTCATCTATCTCTCGCATCCCTCCAGTATTTTCCTCGTTACCTGCATCTTCTTCCGCATACAACCCGACAATCGACCCAAATTGTGCCATAGAGATCGAATATCTAGTTCCACCACATCTGAATGCTACCCCATCATTGTCGAATGGGTCGCACCTTGAGTTGAATGTGAAGGTGCTATAGAATTCCAAAGTGCATTCGTGGACGGAACGGAGTCGAGTTGTTAAAGCGACTCTCAGTGGTCCTGTGACAAGGTTGTTGAAACGGTCGAGTTGATTTACCAATGCTAACAAATCCGTGCATGCTTGCCTTGGGTATTCTTCCGGTCTTGTTTGAAGTACTTCGTATCTAGCCCTAGCATCGAGCTCATTTGCGTTAAACCTTGTGAACTTCCTTGCCATCTGAAAGAATACACCAAAAGTTAGCACGAAACATTGGAATTTTCGGACAAAACTGCAAACAGTGGGCTGGACACGACCCCGTGTTCAGCGGACACGGCCCCGTGTCCAGGCGTCTGTAACACAAAAATATCATTTTTCGACCCGGTTTCGAAAACTTGAAAATTTTTGGTCCAATAGGTGCGGTTTCCCCCGAAAATGAAACCCCAAGTGCCGTTTTTCCCAAAACAACCCGTTTACCCATTCAATTTTATCTTTTTCGGTTCAAAAACAAGGGTTTGGGGTTTTTGTGAGAAATCGGGCGAATCTATGAACAATACAAGTGTATTTACTTTCTTTAACACTAATCTAACTAAATGATAATAGATTAAAGCAAAAATTTGAGGTTCGATCCGGGTGTAGTTCAGGAACCCTAGATTTTTCCCCAAATTTTTGAAGTTTTAACTACATGCAAATGCCTAATCTAACTAATAAAAGTGATAGAATCATACCTTGATGTTGTTAGAATGATAGGAGACGTTGAAAATTTGCAGAAAATCGCCTGGAACCAGAGCGTTTTCGGGGAAATGGGGCGTGTGGAATGAAGTAACTGTTATGAAAAAGGGGTTTTATCCCAACAGTAGCGCGGACACGGCCCCGTGCCGAGCAAAGTTTTGAAATTTTTTTTAGTGCTCGTGTGAGTGCCCGTTGTTTCCCAAAAAGTTTGGTTTGAACACTTACCGATTTAGATGTCGTCCTTACCGTTCATAACTTACCAGGTATGATGATGATATTTTCATTCTTCAATCGTTTGAAGCGAGATCTCCTCCTCTTCATCCTCAATGAATCCTTGATAGAGTTTCAGACGTTGGCCATTGACTTTGAATGGGGGTCCATTCCGAGATTTAATTTCTATTGCACCGTGTGGGAAAATATGGGTGATGGAAAAAGGTCCTAACCACCTAGACTTTAATTTACCATGAAATAAGCGAAGTCGTGAATTAAACAAAAGAACTAGATCTCCCACTCGAAATTCATTAGGTTTAATATGTTTGTCATGCAAGTTTTTCATTCTTTCCTTGTAAATTTCGGAGTTTGAGTATGCATAATTCCTAAGCTCGTCTAATTCATTTAATTGACAAAATCGATTTTTACCAGCAAATTCTAAATCTAAGTTTACATTTTTAATTGCCCAGTAGGCTTTGTGTGCAATTTCTACTGGAAAGTGACAACTTTTTCCATAGACTAGCTTATATGGGGTTGTACCTATTGTTGTTTTATATGCAGTTCGAAAAGCCCATAAAGCATCATCTAATTTATCTGCCCATTCCTTTTTATTTAACCCTACGGTTTTCTCAAGTATTCATTTTAAACCTCTATTAGTCACTTCGGCTTGTCCGTTTGTTTGAGGGTGATATGCTGTTGAGACCCGGTGATAGACCCCATATCTTGTTAAAAAAATTTCAAGTTGATGTTTGCAAAAATGGGTACCTCTATCACTTATTAATGCTTTAGGTGTGCCAAAACGAGAGAATAATTTCTTCAGAAATCTTACCACAACTCTTCCATCGTTTGTTGGAAGTGCCTCGGCCTCGGCCCATTTAGACAAGTAGTCTACTGCCACAAGTATATATTTGTTTCATTTTGATGGTGGGAAAGGTCCCATAAAGTCGAGTCCCCACACGTCAAAAATCTCACAAACAAGAATGCCATTTTGTGGCATTTCGTTTTTGGAAGAAATATTACCTGTTCTTTGGCACGCATCACAAGTCTTGACAAGACTTTGGGCATCTTTGTAAATGGTTGGCCAATAAAATCCTGAATCAAATACCTTCCGTGCGGTACTTGCAGTACCATGATGTCCTCCGTATTGACCTTCATGACAATGGCGGAGAATTCTTCGTGCTTCGCTACCATGGACGCATCGTCGGATGAGTTGGTCGGCACACATTTTGAAAAGATATGGATCTTCCAAAAAATAGTGTTTCACATTAGCAAAGAATTTTTTTCTTTGATGATGTGGCCAACCTTTTGCGACTATACCGCTAGCTAGGTAGTTAGTATAGTCGGCGTACCATGGTTCTTCTTTGTATTCCACCATTTCTAGGGAGTCAGTCGGAAATTTTTCGTTGATTTGTTCGTCCCTGGTTGCCTCCAAAGCTGGGTCTTCTAAGCGTGAAAGATGATCTGCTGCGGTATTTTCTGCTCCTCTTTTATCTTTGATTTCAATATCAAATTCTTGGAGGAGTAGAATCCACCGAATCAAACGTGGTTTTGCGTCTTGCTTTTTGAAGAGATATCGAATGGCTGCATGATCTGTATAGACTATAGTTTTAGAAAGAACAAGATAAGAACAAAATTTATCAAAAGCAAATACCACAGCTAGTAATTCTTTTTCAGTTGTTGTGTAATTTTCTTGTGCATCATTAAGTGTTTTCTTAGCATAATAAATTGGGTGGAAATGCTTTTCTTTTCTTTGTCCCAAGACAGCTCCAACTGCAAAGTCACTAGCATCACACATGATTTCGAAAGGAAATTTCCAATCAGGCGTTATCATGATAGGTGCATTGACTAGCATTTCCTTTAAGGTTAGAAATGCTTGATTGCAATCCTCGTCAAAGATGAAAGGAGCATCTTTTTCAAGTAATTTTGTTAGAGGCCTAGAAATTTTAGAAAATTCTTTGATAAACCGCCTATAAAATCCGGCATGCCCTAGGAAACTTCTGATAGCTCTAACGGAGGATGGAGGTGGTAATCTAGAAATGGTTTCAATCTTAGCTCGATCCACCTCCATTCCTTCGCTCGAGATTTTGTGACCGAGCACTATTCTCTCTGTTACCATGAAATGGCATTTTTCCCAGTTAAGGGCGAGGTTAGTTTCCTCACATCGGGATAGCATTCGTTCAAGGTTATCGAGGCATTGGTTGTATGAATCCCCAAAGATAGAAAAGTCGTCCATGAAGACTTCCATTGTCTTTTCTATCATGTCATGGAAAATGGCTACCATGCAACGTTGGAATGTTGCGGGGGCATTACATAGACCAAACGGCATGCGTCGATAAGCAAAAGTTCCATAGGGACATGTGAAGGTTGTCTTTTCTTGGTCTTCGGGTGCTATTGGGATTTGAAAGTAACCTGAAAAACCATCCAAGAAACAATAAAATTTATGACCGGATAATCTTTCTAGCATTTGATCAATGAAGGGTAAAGGAAAGTGATATTTTCTTGTTGCTTCATTTAATCGTCTATAATCTATTCATACTCTCCATCCTGTGACGGTTCTCGTTGGTATTAGTTCATTCTTTTCATTAGTTATTACCGTCATACCTCCTTTCTTTGGAACTACTTGGACGGGACTTACCCAAGGACTATCGGAGATAGGATAAATAAGTCCGACGTCAAGTAATTTGATGACTTCGTTTTTAACCACTTCTTGAACATTGGGATTTACTCGACGTTGTGGTTGTATTATCGATTTGTATTCATCATTCATTTTTGTGTGTACACATGGAAGGACTTATTCCTTTAATATCTACCAGCTTCCAAGCGATCGCGTTTTTGTGTTTTTTCAAAAGGTTAATTAATTTTTCTTTTTCTAATTTATCTAATTTAGACGAAATAATTACGGGTAACTTACCATCTTTGTCTAGAAAAGCATATTCCAAACCTTTTGGAAGTTCTTTGAGCTCAAGAGGTGGGTCTTTAGGAGACTCCTTATTTGGTTGCTCATTTTGATCAAGAACCTTAAAAGTTTGTTCTATGGCGACCTCTTCTTCAACAAAGTGGTCAAACTTTTCACTTGTATCGGGTGGTTCATCTTCATCTTCAATTAGGGGGTCATTATTGCCGAATGGATATTTCATTGACCGTTCAATATCGACACTTTTTTTAAATGCCCCTAATTGAAGAGGTAGATTGTTGAACTTCCGGTTTTTTAAGGCTTCGTGAGTTTTTACAAATGGTCGTCCCAACACTAGAGGAGCGTCATCGAGGATGACAAAGTCGGTGGGGACTACCATTTGATTTGTTTGAACCAAGACATCCTCAACTACACCGATTGATTTTTTTACCTTCCGATTGGATAGAAAAATGGGTATTTGAAGTGGAGAAAAATCACTAATACTTAATTTTTCGAAAATGTAATTAGGCATTGTGTTAACACAAAGATCTTTATCAATTGTGACATTACTAATAAACGAATTTTGAAAGAAACATGGAACCGGTGTAATGTTAATTTCAAATGGGTCTTCTTTTATTAGTGAGGTTTGATCATTAGTTAACTTAACGCTTACTGTTTCGTCAATTTTAGTGTTATTGTTTAACTCTTTTAAAAACTTAGCATGAGTGGGAACTAAACAATGATTTTCAAAAGAAGGTGACAAGAGATTAATTTCTTCAAAATTAGACTCTTCTTGAATTCTAACGTTGTCGGAATCACCTTTTTTGTTGTTTAACTCATGTGTCGGTTTTTCACTTATTTGTTCTTCCATTTTTACACTTTCGGTTATCTCTTCTTTATTTAATTCTTCTCTTGCGCGGGACTCCTCTTCCCTTGCGCGAGATTCTTTTATATAGCGATCGATAACTCTAAGGTGTTCTAATATCCTATCGGTCACTTCGGTTATAGAAAAAGGATCGGGATTTTCAAAGCTTGAATCCGGTTGTTCGATCCTTTGTTCCTCATAATACCCATATGAAGTAGATGGTTCACACCATTGTTCTTCATTGTAAGCATATGATGGATAAGGGTCGTAATTTTGTTCTTCATAATACTCGTATGAGGTGGGTTGTTCACGCCATGGTTCCTCATAGTAAGCATACGAAGGTGGTGGCTCATATCTTGGTTCCTCAAAGTATGAGTATGAAGGCTCATACCTTGGTTCATCAAAATATGAGTATGAGGGAGGAGGTTCATACCTTTGGTCTTCATAGGATGTGTATGAAGTTGATGGCTCGTACCTGGGCTCCTCATAGTAGGTGTATGAATTGGATGGTTGATATGAGTGATTATATTGAACCGAGTGCGGATTACTACAATTAGTGCAATAGTTACTCCTATAATCATCCTCCTCATAGGTGTAGTTGTAACCTCCTGAGTATTGATCCATGCGAATCACTCAGCAGACCACAACCAAGTCTCGAGATCAGAAAACAAAAATAAAAACGGAAACAGAGGCTGGACACGGCCCCGTGTACAGAATCTGTATCTGGGCGTTTTAATTAAAGTTACTGATTTCGTTGAGCACAGGGCGTGTTCAGTGAGCACGGCCCCGTGTTCAGCTTCTGTTACTGGGTGTTTTAAGAAAATGTGCAGCACGTCCCCGTGTTTAGTGAGCACGACCCGTGTTCAACCTACTGTAAATGCAAAACTAAACTAAAATGCAGAAAAATGTGCACGCGTTTTAAAAAGGTTTTGAAAAACTGAATAGGCCGTCGATTTTAAGCTTTCTTAAAATCCTTGTGTCCCCGGCAGCGGCGCCAAAAACTTGATGCGTGTGAAGTGTGTATATAAGTTTAAGTATATTTTAAGCCCTTTTACACTTTCTTTAGCCAAGTTTTAAATTTATAAAACACGATATTTACTAACACTAAACACACATATGGGCAAGTGCACCCATCGTGAGCGTAGTATAGTGTTGGCAAGATACCGAGGTCGTCCAAGGACACAAGAGCTTTTAGTACCGGTTTATCCTCAACGTCTAATCAAATCAAAAGTTTAGAAAAATGTTTTAAACTAAGAAAATAAAAATTAACTAAAATGCTGAAAAATAAAAATAAAAGAAAAACAGATAGACAAGATGAATCACTTGGCTCCGACTCGTGTTTAGTATAACCTTTGATTATTTCCGCACTTTTGCACTTATTTAAGAGATTATCTTAGTTATTGTAGTAGTCCCCTCTTTTGGAGGTGACGTTACCCTCAACCCAGTAGTTTGAGTCAGCAAGGATACAATCCTAAAGGGTCGGATTATTGAAAGATAATTAATTAAGTTATTAATGCATAATGTGGTAGGCCCCTCTTTTGAAGGTGACGTTACCCTCGGCTAAGTAGTCTGAGTCAGCAGGGATACAGTCCTAAGTAGCCGGGTTAAAATATTAATAGTAGTTTAACTTATGAGGGGGTCAAAGAGTTTGGACCCCCGCCATCCAATACCGTTAAGTATTGAAGGAGGTCCTACTAAATTTGACCCAGGTCCCTTGCAGGATCTCTAAACACTGAACAACGGCAAGACTCTTACCAAACCGTTCCCTTAACCCCCGACCAGGTAGCCAACATACCTCCATATAGACCGTGGAGATATGAATGGTGAAAATCTTTTATTTTATATAGACAGTAAAATAATGCCAAGACACCACAGACAAACGATAAGGAAGAATCACCTTCAACATAAGAAACTAGTTATTAAAGTCATTAATACATAACCAAGTAAAAAGTGCAAACAGATTAAAAATAAAAAGTATTACACTAGACACTTTGTCTTCACCAAGTGATGTAAGAGACTTAGGCAAACATGGCCTTGATTGTCAAGAACTCTTACGATCAATCTTGGATCCCGAGACGACTCACACACTCTATGATGGACAATGGATGATGGTGGTGGATGATGGTGTTATGGTGGTGGTGGGTGGTGGGTGAAGTGTGAGAGAGGTGGTGTGCCAAGGGATGGTTTGAGCTTGAGCCAAGCACTCCTATTTATAGGCTGAAAAGAAGCTCGGGCACGGCCCCGTGTCCACATCCTTCTCTTTCTTCATTAATTGCTCTTGTCTTTATTAGTTAACCACGGCCCCGTGTCCGCTGGGCACGACCCCGTGTGCAGAAGCATATATGTACTATCAAGATTTGCCTAGATTCTGCGAATCTTATAGTTGACCACGACCCCGTGTCCGCTGAGCACGGCCCCGTGGTGGGCAATAGAAGCTTCTACCACTTTGTCTTTTCTGCTGACACTTGGGCACGCCCCCGTGCTGGCTGAGCACGGGGCGTGTTCAGTCTTCTGTCTTCTTGTTTTGCTTGGGAAGATGCTGTCGTGGGGTCGGGCATGTCACGTTTGTTCCTTTTCTTATATTTATGTTAGATTTTTCTGTCTTTTTGCTTCTTTTGTTAATTTGAGCTCATTTAATCCTGAAAATACAAAAGGAAGAGAAAAACACACTTTTTCCAACATTTGTACTAAAAAAGGGTTAGTTTTATGCCACGATTGATGTAATTTATATGTTGCATTTTGCACACATCAGCTGTATATAAAGAAAGACCCAAATTCGAATTCAAAGCAAAGTCGGAATCCTCTCAATTCATACAAAACCGGACAAAATCATTTCAAATACCCGAGAATGTTAGATTTTATTTAAACTGGGACACAAATAATTTTGATATAAGTCCGGACGAACTGATGTAATAAACTTGTGGACCTATAAACTTTTTGTTTAAATCCGTACGATTAGGAAAAAAACTAATCAAACCTGGTCTACTTTGGTATTGATAAGTCCGGATAGATAGATTTAAGTTCGTGCGAACTAAACCCAAAGAATTTATTTGAGCCCAACAAAAAATGGTAAACAGATTAACATTTTGAAGCCCAACCCCCTTTTAAACTAATTAAACAAAAGGTTAAATTTCAACAAATTAGAAGCCCAAACAAGTTAATTGAACTCAAAAACCTTTTGAACCCATTAAAAGGATAAACTCCAAATGATTAAACAATGTCATGTAAAAGTGCCCAAAACTTCGTTAGAAACTCTTACTCGGAAATATTTTCACACAACTTGGACAAGCTAAACACATTTTCCCACACGGGTAGTCACTTTAACACACTAAACGAGACCTATTTTTATTAAAAAAACTTATTTTATATGTCGATGACAATATTTTTGGTTCTTCAAAGGAAGATCTTTGTCGTGAATTCGAAAAATTTATGAAATTGAAGTTCGAGATGAGTGCAATGGGTGAGCTTAAGTTTTTCGTCGGGTTGCAAGTGGATCAAGAAAAGAACGGCTCGTACATTCATCAGACGAAATACGTCAAAGGAGATCCTGAAGCGATTCAACATGGAAGACAATCTACCTTACAAAACCCTGTTGCCTACCAATCATAAGCTATCTGATGAAAAGGACAAAGATCCTTAAGTGGATCCTTAGGTTTATCGTGCAATGATTGGTTCTTTAATGTATCTTACTGCATCTCATCCCGACATAATGTTTTCTGTCTGTTTATGTGCCAGGTACCAAGCAATACGAAAGAATCGCATTTGAAAGCCGTTAAACGGATTTTCCGTTATCTAAAAGGCAAACCAAGGCTTGGATTGTGATATCCAGTCGAGGGAGGCTTAGACTTGATAACGTATGCGGATGCGGATTTAGGCGGGTGCCCAATCAATAGGAAATCAACCTCTGGTGGTGCTCAATTGCTTGGAAGCCGTCTGATATCCTGGCAATGCAAGAAGTAGCTTGCTGTGTCGTTGTCCACATGTGAAGCAAAACACATCTCAGCTTCGAGCTGTTGTGCTCAGGTCTTGTGGTTACAACAACAATTGCAAGATTACAGTTTGAATTATACACAAACTCCCATCATGGTAGACAATAATTCAGCTATATCGATAACAAATAACCCAGTACATCATTCACGCACAAAGCATATAGATGTTAGGCATCACTTTATTCGTGACTGTGCTGAAAAGGGTTTGATAGATGTAGATCGAGTCGACACTTTAGACAACTATGCGGACCTATTTACAAGGACATTCAATCGGACAAGATTTGAGAATCTAGTCCGAATGATCGGCATGATAAACCCCGAGTAGGATGGTTTCAAAAGCGCTAATGGAAACTTTGTTTTTCTTTTCATTTGTATAGTTTACTATTTTTCATTAAACTCAAAAAAACCAAAAAAAAATCTACTTAGTTGTAGGATATTTTAATAAAAATCCAAAAACATCAGAAAATGAAAAAATGAGAGCGTCTTAACTGGGAGAAGAAATGATAGTACATCGACAGTCGGATCGTTTACAGGGTATCTTACAAAATTAAACCTAAACTGCTTGGTAGTTTCATTATATGTTGTAACGATAGGTTATACGCATAAATAAGAACATGTTTTTGGTATGTAAAGATAACGAACTGCGTAACTTGTGTGTAACATCTCTCGGAATATATGGTCTTGGTACCGTAATTTCATTTGAGAGATTACCAAAATTCTGAGATACTAGGTCTTTATATTTAATTATTATCTGGGGTATTATACTTGGTCTTTTGATTTTCCATCAGCAATGGCCTAGACCTTGTGACAACTGGCACCAAACCGGTAATTTCCGTACACTTTAATTATTGCTTAATGACTGCAATTATGTGCTTAATTGTCAGCAATGTCTAAACACATACTAAACAAGTGAATTCATGCACGTTGTATACTACAAAATATTGCTTTATGCATAAACGAGAGCGTTGCGTCAGAAATACTAGTAAACTCACCGGTAAGACACACTGTGTCAACGGAACTGCAGAAAGCAGTCAGACAATAAAATTGGAGCCTAGGTGTAGGTCCGACAACAAGAATGCATTAAAACCCAAGAGTGCATACAAGGGTTTAATATATATGCAATGCGAAAGCAAAAATAAGCACTAAAAAGCACCCGAAACGCACTTTAAGTGCAGAATTTTGTATAATTCAGCAATAATTCAGCTTTTAACAACATAAACATCATCCATAAATTTCGTTTTATCATCCAGAATATTTCCCTAAGTGTTAGGAATTGAAAGGGTGCAAGAAGGGTACTTAAAAGACACTAAAAAGTGTAATTTAGCACTTTAACGAAGCAGTGTCTAACCGAACAACCAGACTTTACCCGGAGCACAAAAAAAAATATATTGTCAATGACATTGTTTTTATTTTTTTCTAAGCTAGTTAGGGTCCCCGAATACCCTAACACCCGCTATAAAGCACACACACTAGAATCTAGCTTAAACTCCTAATTAAACTAACTAGTTACTAACATCTAACTAACTAATTAAGGTCTAACCTTATGAGAAAAACCCCCCAACGATTGTTTCCCACTAGGGAACACACCATCACAACTTGAATATTTTATTCATGCATGTCTAGTATCTTGATGACATGATATACAATGGACAAAGTCTTAAAGTTGGTTAATAAAGAGCACACCATTCCATTCATCTTATCACAACACACTTAACAAAAAAATTGATTTCTTTCTTCCTTGTCTTGCTACCTTCGGCCGAGAGCCACATGCAACATCCCACCATCATTCAATTTTGATATTATAATTCCATTTACATACAAAGAAGAAGGGTCACGCATAAGGAGGCTCGGTGCTTACGGAATCGCAAGAACCTCTCTACAACGCTATTAACCACCCAATTTTCGTCTAGTTTCTTCCCTAGCCACGAGCTAGTAGTAAGTGACTCTAAACACACTATTGATCTTGTCTAAAGTGGTTAATAAGAGATTTGTCGGATAAAAATTATGAACACTAGAGACCAAAACTAAAAGTCTACAAAAAAAAAATAATAAACTTGATGGTTAATGAATGAATGTTAGTGTAAAACTTATGGAACTTGTCTTGTTATGATTATTTATTATTGTTGGATGCTAGTAGGGGAAACGGATCGTCATCTAACCACGCTAGGTCATGTTCATGGAACATGAACTAGCACTATGTTTAGTGTAAAAATAACTAGATGACGAACCCTTTCACTCACAAACATGAACTTGTGTAAAAACGATTTTTCTTATGAAATGGAGTTCTAAACTAGTAGATCTAAAGATCTACAAGTGGTATTTTCGAAGGACCAAGTAAAATATATACAAGTCTTATTTTAAGTCGGATCTTTCATGAACTAGAGGTGTTTTTGTGAACAAACAAGTGTGTGGACACTTGTGTAACAAAAGTTTTAACAAAGAAATAATTTTCGTAAAAACGGACTAGAAGTTGTAAAACTTCATGTTCTTTGAAAATAAGATTTCCAAGAAACCGACTTTATTTTTAGAGATGGAAAAACCTACTAAATGTGTTGAAGAGTTACTACACATTTTTGTAAATATTCAAGTTCATGAAATGGAGAAATTAGTGATTATTGTTGATGATTATTGTTGATAATTGTTATTGATAATTGTTGACGATTTAAAAGAAAATAAACACATGTTTTGAAAACATGGGAAACCTCCATTTTTAGGGGAAACTCTGTCAAAATTTTTATAAAATTTGACACTTAGAAAAATATAAGTTTTTGAGAAACTTATCCCCTAAAAACATTACCAAGGTTTCCCTAATTTTTTGGTGATAAGAAATGGTGATTTCTTCAAGAATAAAAATGGATATAAGTATGTATATTTTTGAGAGAAAAATATATATTATTTTATCACCAACTTTTGTGCTAAGTGTATATAGTATGTGTTATACGTGCTAGTGTATTAAGACTTAAAAATACACTAAATACTCATGAGGAGTATAAACATAAAAATACACATACAACATACAAGATACATAATTCGGGTGCAAAGTGCAAAACACAAGATACTTGTATTAATTTTAGAGAAAATAATATAAGTAAGATACGTAGTTAAAAATATAGAATATTTTTAACACAAGAAAATATACAAAAGAGAGTGACTGTACTTGTGCGACGCAAGTCTAGTGACTAACGTTAAGAAAACGCGTATAGGTTACAACGTTAATTAAGCAAATCCGGTGAGGTTTACGACGCAAGGAACGCAAAGTTGTGAGTTCATGCTCCCCCTTTTCTCTTTAACTGTTTTCAGTTTTTATAACTTCGGGGGTGAAATACATGTACAAAAGTACAATATTTATAAATGGTATGATATAAATACAAGAAGTACACTTGGTGAGAACGAGAACCAAGTGTGACGAAATATATGAATATGAGAAGCGCATTTGGTGAGACGAGAACCAAGTATAAGGCGCTATGAGAAATGATAACAAGAAACGCGCTTGGTGAGGACGAGAACCAAGTAGGATGCGTTATGAGAAATAGTGTCACGAATAGGGTACAGAAGCACCATTAATCAACGTATACATTCAGACCGCAGAACAAAAGGTTAGATCTAACGGGTGCCTGGCAGCCTCACACTCGGTCGGGGCGAGAATCGAGTGGTGCTTTTGTGTCTCAGAATATACCAATTAAATGCCTTAGGTTTGGTGACTTCCTATGACGTGTCACATGTTAATGGCTTTGCAACCCATTAACAATCTGATAATTACAGAAATACTGTATTTACATAAAATTCATACCATACAAAATTGATATATAACTTGAAGTACGTGGGGTACTCAAGAAGATTGAATTATACTTGAAGTACGTGGGGTACTCAAGAGAATGAGAATTAAACTTGAGTACGTGGGGTACTCAAGAAGAAATTGAATTATACAGATGTACGTGGTGTACACATGAAACTGGATTTACATATGAAAACTTGATTTACTCACAAACTATGTTTTCATACAAAGTATACAAACATGAAATACAAAACTGCATGAATTCACACCAACTTTATGTTGACGTTTTTCCAAAAACTCACATGTATTTCAGGTAACTAGGATGGATGTGCGCGTGGTCTAGCTTATGCTCGTGGATGTCGCTTGTGTTTAACTTTGAATAAAGTTGTAAACTTTTAAGACAATGTTTTATGCTGTCTAGCGATGGAAACGCTAAACTTATGTTTTCAAATCATGGTATTTGATGTTATTTTACGAGCATGTAGCATGTTTACTCTTCGTATGCAATGAGAACCTTTCATGATCACACCTCGTGCTTCCACCATAGAAAGGGGTGTGACAGATTGGTATCAGAGCTGCGATTGTAGTGAACCAGGCTTCCTTCTCGAGTCTAGTCTACAATCTCTAGGATCCATTCACGAAAACAATTTTCAAAGAGTTTTCATTGCATAAAACGTCCCGCGACATCCACTGCCTGAAACTGTCTACATGAGTCTAGAAAAGACACTACAAGACTTAGAGTGCACTAGAGTAGCACTTGTCGTTGACTAGAAATTACTTGCAATTATGTGTGATAATTAGCATATACTAGAGGTAGAATGTCACAAGTATACGTGACTTTACCTGAAAGCGATGGCCCATCTGAAGGGAGAAATACGAGGATGAAACGAACTGTGCGGACTGTGCAAGGAGTTACGTAATTATGGATGCATACGTAATTATGGAATTCAGTGCACAGAAATCACAGCAAGTCTTGTCACGTGTGGATTCCCTCAGTGCAAGCCTACCAAGTACTCTGCTAGAGTAATAATTGTTGATGTCACTTGTGTGGTATATATACCTGTGAATATATATGATACTACTGCCTAGTGTGACGATATCAAACAAATGATTAAACCTGTTGTGTTATGTTCTGTCAGAACATGGCACCCAGGAAAGCTGTGAATGCTCGCAATGATGATCAACCTCCACCTCCCCCACTGCCAAGAACTGCTGAAGAGCTGAACGCTTTGCTAGAGGAAAGGATCTCCGCTGCTATCGCCCAGTACGAGGCGAACCGAACCCAAGACAGTGGAGGACCAAGCAACGCTAGGCGTAATGGGGATGGAGATTTGTCTAGAGGCAATGCAGCTCAAGGTAACCTTGAGACACTGTACTGAGCATGAGGAAATTTATGAACGGTATATGTTTCATTATTTCTTCGATTGCTCACATGTGAATTGGTTGAATCAATTCCAGGCTGCACTTTCAAGCAGTTCCTCGACTGCAAGCCGATGAACTATGACGGCACAGGAGGAGCAGTAGCATTTGTGCGCTGGACGGAGAAGACTGAAGCTACTTTCCGCATGAGCAAGTGTACCGCGGATCAACAAGTCACTTTTCTTACTGGGTTATTTGTCGATGAAGCTCTGACTTGGTGGAACCTGCAAGCCCAAACTTTGGGTGATGATGCCGCTTATGGCCTCACTTGGGAGGAACTGAAGGAAAGGATGAGAGAGAAGTACTGCTCTCGTGCAGAACTCCAAAGGCTGGAAACAGAGTTCTGGCACTTAACTATGGAAGGTGCTGACATCAATGGTTACACTCGAAGGTTCCATGACCTGTCCAGAGTGCTTCCCTACATGGTAACTCCCGAATTCAAGCGTGTTGAACGCTACATTTGGGGACTGGCCTCAGAGTTTCGTGGCATGGTGACGTCGGCCAAACCACAAACAATCACCGAGGCTGTAACTCTGGCTGTCAGCCTGACTGAAGATTGTGTTCGTATGAAGAAGTTATCACTAAACCCAACAGAAAAGACCGAGACTCATGCTGAGTCGTCCGGTGACAAAAAGAGAAAGCATACGAGTTTGAACCAAGCAACTCGCAACAACAAGAGTTTCAGCAAGAAGCGCGACACTAATCTGCCTCAGGAGATGAAAACCCATACAACCAAAGCATACCAAGGCTCCATGCCTAGATGCCAAAAATGTAAGTTTCATCATGAAGGAGCTTGTCGCATTCCAAGGTGCGACAAATGTGGTAAATTGGGTCATCAAACAGAAGACTGTTGGGGAAAAGGAAAGAACCGAATTGGAAACGGTGCTGGTAACAAGAATGGTAACGGGAAGGGGCAGAACCAAGGATGCTTCAAGTGTGGAAGCAATGATCATTTCATGAAGAACTGCCCGGAGAGAAACAACGCTCCGGTTCGAGCATTTGTGATTGGAGCAAGAGACGCACGCGAGGACCCTAACGTGGTCACCGGTACGTTTCTCATTAACAATCACTTTGCATCCATATTATTCGACACTGGCGCCGATTATAGCTTCATGTCTGTGGAATTTAAACGCATACTCGGAATAGAATCCAGTAGATTAGAAATTCCTTATTCCATAGAACTAGCCAATGGTAGACTCGTTGAATCAGGAGAAGTTGTTAGAGGCTGCACACTAGAACTTGGTGAACGAAGATTTAGCATCGACCTCGTACCTATTCAATTGGGTAGCTTCGATGTAGTGGTCGGAATGGACTGGTTGTCCAAGAACAAAGCTGAAGTTATTTGTCATGAGAAAATCATTCGCATCCCTTTAGCGAATGGTGAAACTCTCATCGTGCATGGAGAAAAACGAGACGCGCCTCTTCGAATCATCAGCTGTATGAAGGCACAGAAGTGCTTAAGGAAAGGATGTGTCGCTTTCCTAGCACACGTTATAGACAAGAAGGCTGTGGAGCCAAAACTCGAAGACATTCCTGTGGTGAAGGAATTTCCTGATGTGTTCCCTGAAGATCTGCCGGGACTACCTCCGCAACGACAAGTCGAATTCCGTATAGACTTGGTTCCAGGAGCTGCTCCTGTAGCCAAGGCGCCCTATCGACTTGCTCCATCCGAAATGCAAGAATTATCTACACAACTCCAGGAGTTGTTGGATAAGGGATTCATAAGGCCAAGCTTCTCACCCTGGGGAGCTCCAGTATTATTCGTAAAGAAGAAGGATGGAACACTGCGGATGTGTATCGATTACAGGGAACTGAACAAGCTCACGATCAAGAATCGGTATCCGCTACCGAGGATTGATGACTTGTTTGATCAACTGCAAGGATCAAGCTACTATTCCAAGATCGACCTTCGATCTGGATACCATCAGCTGAGAATCCAAGATGAAAGCGTGCCAAAGACTGCATTCAGAACACGCTATGGGCACTACGAATTTCTTGTGATGCCATTTGGATTGACGAACGCGCCAGCGGTCTTTATGGACCTAATGAACCGCGTATGCAAACCATATCTCGATAAATTCGTGATTGTATTTATCGATGATATCCTGATTTACTCGCGAACGAAAGAAGAGCATGAGCAACATCTCAGAACTATTCTGGAACTACTGAAGAAAGAGGAACTTTATGCAAAGTTCTCGAAATGCGAATTCTGGATTCGCGAAGTACAATTTCTTGGTCACGTGGTGAATGAGAAGGGCATTCATGTAGACCCGTCCAAGATTGAAGCAATAAAGAATTGGGAAGCTCCCAAGACCCCAACTGAAGTTCGACAATTTTTGGGCTTAGCGGGCTATTATCGGCGATTCATCGAGAATTTCTCAAAGATAGCTCAACCGCTAACGACCCTTACCCAGAAAGACAAGAAATACGACTGGGGTCACAAACAGGAAGAAGCCTTTCAGCTACTTAAGAACAAGCTCTGCGATGCACCGATACTATCGTTACTCGAAGGCACTGAAGACTTCGTGGTATACTGCGACGCCTCACGACAAGGCTTGGGTTGCGTGCTCATGCAACGCCAAAAAGTCATCGCTTATGCTTCAAGACAACTGAAGGTTCATGAGAGAAATTATACCACTCACGACCTGGAGCTGGGTGCAGTGGTATTCGCCTTGAAGATTTGGCGACATTATTTATATGGTACTCGATGTACAATCTTCACAGATCACAAAAGCTTACAACACATATTTGATCAGAAGGAATTGAATATGCGCCAGCGACGTTGGGTTGAGCTGCTGAACGATTATGACTGTGAGATTAAGTACCATCCTGGAAAGGCAAACGTTGTAGCGGACGCGTTGAGCCGAAAAGAAAGGGTTAAGACCCTAAGGGTTCGAGCATTGGAAATGACCATTCGAACGAACCTCACTGCACGCATTCGAGATGCACAACAAGAAGCTCTTAAAGAAGAGAACCGTAAAGCTGAATACCTACGGGGTATGTTGAAGTATATGGTGCCAAACGAAGAGGGAGCCTTATACTTCAAGAAGCGTATTTGGGTTCCACTCTATGGTGGCATACGAGAAGTCATCCTTAATGAAGCCCACAAATCGAGATATTCGATCCATCCAGGATCGGACAAAATGTATCAAGACTTAAAGGATTACTACTGGTGGCCGAGACTTAAAGCGATGTCGCTGTTTATGTTGGAAAATGCCTAACCTGTGCCAAGGTTAAGGCAGAATATCAGAAACCGTCCGGCCTATTACAACAACCAGAGATTCCCATGTGGAAGTGGGAGCAAATCTCGATGGACTTCATAACAAAATTACCCAGGACCCCGAGAGGGCACGATATGATATGGGTAATAGTTGATCGATTAACGAAGTCTGCGCACTTCCTACCGATCCGAGAAAAAGACAGCACTGGGAAGCTTGCTGAAATATACTTAAGAGAAATTGTGGCACGTCAGGGAGTGCCAATCCCAATCATTTCAGACAGAGATGGACGCTTTGTCTCAAGAATCTGGCAATCATTTCAGGAAGCCTTTGGATCTCAGTTAGATCTGAGCACGGCATTCCATCCGCAAACAGACGGCCAGAGCGAACGGACTATACAAACGTTAGAAGATATGCTTCGCGCATGTGTCATGGATCTAGGCGGCAGCTGGGATACTCATCTACCTTTAGTTGAGGTTTCCTACAATAACAGCTATCATACGAGCATAAAAGCTGCACCGTTCGAGGCTCTGTATGGCCGCAAATGCCGATCGCCCTTATGTTGGGCAGATGCCGGAGATAAGCGTATGGTTGGTCCTGAACTTGTACAAGAGACAACCGACAAGATTGCGCAGATCCGAGAGCGCATTAAGGCGGCTCGAGATCGACAAAAGAGCTACGCCGATCCGAAAAGGAAATCAGTAGAATTCAAGGTGGGAGACAAAGTATTGTTAAAAGTCTCACCATGGAAGGGCGTAGTCAGATTTGGAAAACGTGGAAAGCTGAATCCACGATGCATCGGACCATTCAGAATATTGAAGAGAATTGGTACCGTGGCATACAAGTTGGAGTTACCGGAAGAACTTAATGGAGTACATGATACGTTTCATGTATCCAACCTGAAGAAGAGTCCAACACAAGAAAACGTGATCATCCCGATGGATGAAGTGCATATTGATGAAGCCCTCCGATTTACAGAACAACCCGTTGAGGTTACCGACTGGAAAGTCAACAAGACCAGGAGGAGCAGTGTGAAACTTATCAAAGTACGTTGGAGCTCTAAGCACGGACCCGAGTACACATGGGAACGTGAAGACCAGTTCAAAGAAAAGTATCCCCACCTATTCAAGAAGACTCCTGCGAGAGTTAGTTCAGCCTGAATTTCGGGACGAAATTCTTTTAACGGGGGGAGACTGTGACAACTGGCACCAAACCGGTAATTTCCGTACACTTTAATTATTGCTTAATGACTGCAATTATGTGCTTAATTGTCAGCAATGTCTAAACACATACTAAACAAGTGAATTCATGCACGTTGTATACTACAAAATATTGCTTTATGCATAAACGAGAGCGTTGCGTCAGAAATACTAGTAAACTCACCGGTAAGACACACTGTGTCAACGGAACTGCAGAAAGCAGTCAGACAATAAAATTGGAGCCTAGGTGTAGGTCCGACAACAAGAATGCATTAAAACCCAAGAGTGCATACAAGGGTTTAATATATATGCAATGCGAAAGCAAAAATAAGCACTAAAAAGCACCCGAAACGCACTTTAAGTGCAGAATTTTGTATAATTCAGCAATAATTCAGCTTTTAACAACATAAACATCATCCATAAATTTCGTTTTATCATCCAGAATATTTCCCTAAGTGTTAGGAATTGAAAGGGTGCAAGAAGGGTACTTAAAAGACACTAAAAAGTGTAATTTAGCACTTTAACGAAGCAGTGTCTAACCGAACAACCAGACTTTACCCGGAGCACAAAAAAAAATATATTGTCAATGACATTGTTTTTATTTTTTTCTAAGCTAGTTAGGGTCCCCGAATACCCTAACACCCGCTATAAAGCACACACACTAGAATCTAGCTTAAACTCCTAATTAAACTAACTAGTTACTAACATCTAACTAACTAATTAAGGTCTAACCTTATGAGAAAAACCCCCCAACGATTGTTTCCCACTAGGGAACACACCATCACAACTTGAATATTTTATTCATGCATGTCTAGTATCTTGATGACATGATATACAATGGACAAAGTCTTAAAGTTGGTTAATAAAGAGCACACCATTCCATTCATCTTATCACAACACACTTAACAAAAAAATTGATTTCTTTCTTCCTTGTCTTGCTACCTTCGGCCGAGAGCCACATGCAACATCCCACCATCATTCAATTTTGATATTATAATTCCATTTACATACAAAGAAGAAGGGTCACGCATAAGGAGGCTCGGTGCTTACGGAATCGCAAGAACCTCTCTACAACGCTATTAACCACCCAATTTTCGTCTAGTTTCTTCCCTAGCCACGAGCTAGTAGTAAGTGACTCTAAACACACTATTGATCTTGTCTAAAGTGGTTAATAAGAGATTTGTCGGATAAAAATTATGAACACTAGAGACCAAAACTAAAAGTCTACAAAAAAAAAATAATAAACTTGATGGTTAATGAATGAATGTTAGTGTAAAACTTATGGAACTTGTCTTGTTATGATTATTTATTATTGTTGGATGCTAGTAGGGGAAACGGATCGTCATCTAACCACGCTAGGTCATGTTCATGGAACATGAACTAGCACTATGTTTAGTGTAAAAATAACTAGATGACGAACCCTTTCACTCACAAACATGAACTTGTGTAAAAACGATTTTTCTTATGAAATGGAGTTCTAAACTAGTAGATCTAAAGATCTACAAGTGGTATTTTCGAAGGACCAAGTAAAATATATACAAGTCTTATTTTAAGTCGGATCTTTCATGAACTAGAGGTGTTTTTGTGAACAAACAAGTGTGTGGACACTTGTGTAACAAAAGTTTTAACAAAGAAATAATTTTCGTAAAAACGGACTAGAAGTTGTAAAACTTCATGTTCTTTGAAAATAAGATTTCCAAGAAACCGACTTTATTTTTAGAGATGGAAAAACCTACTAAATGTGTTGAAGAGTTACTACACATTTTTGTAAATATTCAAGTTCATGAAATGGAGAAATTAGTGATTATTGTTGATGATTATTGTTGATAATTGTTATTGATAATTGTTGACGATTTAAAAGAAAATAAACACATGTTTTGAAAACATGGGAAACCTCCATTTTTAGGGGAAACTCTGTCAAAATTTTTATAAAATTTGACACTTAGAAAAATATAAGTTTTTGAGAAACTTATCCCCTAAAAACATTACCAAGGTTTCCCTAATTTTTTGGTGATAAGAAATGGTGATTTCTTCAAGAATAAAAATGGATATAAGTATGTATATTTTTGAGAGAAAAATATATATTATTTTATCACCAACTTTTGTGCTAAGTGTATATAGTATGTGTTATACGTGCTAGTGTATTAAGACTTAAAAATACACTAAATACTCATGAGGAGTATAAACATAAAAATACACATACAACATACAAGATACATAATTCGGGTGCAAAGTGCAAAACACAAGATACTTGTATTAATTTTAGAGAAAATAATATAAGTAAGATACGTAGTTAAAAATATAGAATATTTTTAACACAAGAAAATATACAAAAGAGAGTGACTGTACTTGTGCGACGCAAGTCTAGTGACTAACGTTAAGAAAACGCGTATAGGTTACAACGTTAATTAAGCAAATCCGGTGAAGTTTACGACGCAAGGAACGCAAAGTTGTGAGTTCATGCTCCCCCTTTTCTCTTTAACTGTTTTCAGTTTTTATAACTTCGGGGGTGAAATACATGTACAAAAGTACAATATTTATAAATGGTATGATATAAATACAAGAAGTACACTTGGTGAGAACGAGAACCAAGTGTGACGAAATATATGAATATGAGAAGCGCATTTGGTGAGACGAGAACCAAGTATAAGGCGCTATGAGAAATGATAACAAGAAACGCGCTTGGTGAGGACGAGAACCAAGTAGGATGCGTTATGAGAAATAGTGTCACGAATAGGGTACAGAAGCACCATTAATCAACGTATACATTCAGACCGCAGAACAAAAGGTTAGATCTAACGGGTGCCTGGCAGCCTCACACTCGGTCGGGGCGAGAATCGAGTGGTGCTTTTGTGTCTCAGAATATACCAATTAAATGCCTTAGGTTTGGTGACTTCCTATGACGTGTCACATGTTAATGGCTTTGCAACCCATTAACAATCTGATAATTACAGAAATACTGTATTTACATAAAATTCATACCATACAAAATTGATATATAACTTGAAGTACGTGGGGTACTCAAGAAGATTGAATTATACTTGAAGTACGTGGGGTACTCAAGAGAATGAGAATTAAACTTGAGTACGTGGGGTACTCAAGAAGAAATTGAATTATACAGATGTACGTGGTGTACACATGAAACTGGATTTACATATGAAAACTTGATTTACTCACAAACTATGTTTTCATACAAAGTATACAAACATGAAATACAAAACTGCATGAATTCACACCAACTTTATGTTGACGTTTTTCCAAAAACTCACATGTATTTCAGGTAACTAGGATGGATGTGCGCGTGGTCTAGCTTATGCTCGTGGATGTCGCTTGTGTTTAACTTTGAATAAAGTTGTAAACTTTTAAGACAATGTTTTATGCTGTCTAGCGATGGAAACGCTAAACTTATGTTTTCAAATCATGGTATTTGATGTTATTTTACGAGCATGTAGCATGTTTACTCTTCGTATGCAATGAGAACCTTTCATGATCACACCTCGTGCTTCCACCATAGAAAGGGGTGTGACAGACCTCGTATAATACTTTGCAAAGCGCTTTGTTTGTGCGCAACACCCCCCCCCCCCAGGTGGATTTCTTTTCTACCTAAAAATCATCACCGGATGATCTGTTCTAAAGTTTGTCACCACCGGTGAACAACTGAATATATATGTTACCACCGGGTACATAACATTAAAATACGCCAAAATGCAGAAAAAGATACCAAACCGTTGGTACACCACTTTAAAGTCGAGCCTTCATCTCTTTGTCGGTGCGGTGGCACTAACCTAAGCTCTCAAGGTTTCGCAACTTTTAGCCGGATACAGATAATAGTTGAATATATTCACCTGTAAGATGTAATTTTTGATAGTTTTGATACGGGAGTATATTCTGAGGTGAGGAACACAGTTACATCAGTTATTAATACACTTAAATGCATATATATCGAAAACAGTGTTCGAACACGTGCTAAAGCTTAAGTGGACAAATATATCGTTAAACATCTTGAACTGTCATTATCATATTAACTGCTTAAATCGTTAAATGGATACTAACTGTGACTGATAAGCCGCTTTGATCTTGCTGTCCACGTTTTCACAAAAAGATGTTGCATGTAAATATTTACTTTCGCAATTATGTAAGAATTATTTTTCCCTCTCACATATTGAAAAATTCAAAAAAAAAATTATTTTTCTCGTTTCCATGTGTGGGCTTTATATTTTTAAAGATACTCGAATGGGGTTTTACAATTTTGAGAATGAGTTAAAATGATCCGGTGAGGTAATTTATAAAATAAGTACTGACAGGGAATAGAAACAAATTAGGACTAAACAACCACCAAGTTTATCCGAATTTGTATATACTAAATCATAAACATAGCACAAGTTACAAAATGGACCCTGAAGAATCTTCAAGTAGTAGCATCCAGCATTTATCATCCAATAGGTGCACTTAGAGTAAATAATAGTTTGAGCATAGATTTTATTAATGGTTTTCACTTTTATATAATATTTTCTTTTCTTTTGTGTTTTGTGACAATAATATTAAAGTTTAAACATTTTTTAAAATAACCACAAAATTATTATACTATGAAGTTTCACGACTTTATTTCTTTGGTTTTTGTTTTTCGGTTGTTATACATAATGTCGTTACCGTAATGAACCAAACCGATATCGATCGAAATTAATTTCCAGCCAAATGGCACAGGTGATTTCAATAGTTATTACTTCAAGTTATATATATGTTGTTGTTAATAACTAACGCAAATCAAATCTGTCCCGTTAGTTTATCCCATTGATCAAATGTAAACTCAAGATACTATATAAATATCCTTTTCAATAATTAGAAATAACTTAATTATTATTGAACATATATTAAAATATAAGTTAAGAATAATATAAAATTTAATAAAAATACTCATTTAGTTATTTATCAATTCAATTTAAATACTCATTTAATTAATAATATGTTTATAATTGAAATATTTTAATGAAAAAAAAAAGAAAACAAAGACAAAATCCATGTAATCTTTAAAAAATAAAGTTTAAGAAATTAACGCAAAGATAAATCAGGATAATGTATAATAATTATCTATATTTATATAATATTAGATATATCAATAACTAATAATATTAGAGATTAATCTAATATATTAATTTAATATTAGTCTAATATAAAACTATAATTAATTACTCCTTTAATTATTTTAATGTCAATAACTAATAATATTAGAGATTAATATAATATATTAATTTAGTATTAATTTAATATAAAATTTAATTTAACTACTCATTTAATTATTTATATGATTATAATTTAAATATTTTAATAAAAAAGAAACAAATACACAATCCATATAATCACTAAAAAATAAAGTTTAAGGAGTTGACGCAAAGATAAATTGGGATAATGTACAACAATCATTTATATTTATATATTGTTAGATATATTATATATTAATAATATTAGAGATTAATCTAATACATTAATAGTATTAATTTAATATATAAATGAATTAAATAAGAGAATGTCACATGACATTAGATAAAAATAAATGAAATGAGAGAATGCCACATGGCATTAGATGTATTTCTCTATTAGTATTAGATAAATGTAAAACGGGAGTGAAACAAGAGACGAATTTATGATGATATGGACAATTATCTAATACACCTAATTGATTAATATGACCAATTGGTATATTAAATCTAAAGTTTAATTAAGTGAATTTAATATACTTTTGTTAATAATGTACTAGGTGTAAATATATTAACGAAAGTAATAAGAATACTTTTTTAAACAAATATACAACCACTAGTAGGGAAGTCCGCGCTTTGCAGCTAGTATAAAATACAAATACATTACTCTTGGGTTTAGTATTTTTACAGTCTTACACTCTCACTTAAAATCAAGATGATTCGGTTGATCAAGTTGATGGATTGATTCCAACCTTCTTTAATCTTGGATTCAAAATTTTAATGGTTTAGCTAGGTTAAACTGACGATATTGAATTTAGCTTGGAACTCCATTTTGTAAGACAAATGATGCTCGAAGTTTTGTTTATGTGGGATAGATCCCAACCATCACATGAGCACCTTTGATCATGCATTGAGTACACTAAGGTAAGCATGTAATCATATTATATAACTAATCCTTTTTGTTTTCATTGTATATTCTCCACCGGTGTGGGATAAGTACATATGCTATGTGCTTTATGTTACTATATGGGTCAATGGGCCGATTTAGCAACAAACATAATGTTAAATATCTAATGCAAATCTAATGTGAATCAAACAAAAGAAATGAAGATCAGATAAAAATCAGGTGATGATGATGATGTTCTAATGTCGAAGAACTTAACATTAGATAATGATCCCATCTTAACTAAATGATCCCATCTTAACTAGTGGGGTTTGCGTTATCTTGAGCAACTGCTCGTGTGTTCCTAAGGCAAAACTCGACCTTGAGAAGCTTGATTGATAGTAGGGTGAAGTTTGGGACAATGATTTCTAAGCTGGTCAAGGCCACCACATCCATAGCAGGCCCTGACGTTGTTGATGGGGGCAGGGTTAGTAATCTAGGTATTGTTGGTTATAGCTAGAGTAAGAGGTGTTTTGTATTTGTGAGTTGTGTTGCCAAGTTTGCCACCATTTAGTTGGGTAACTATGTTGGGAAATATATATGGCAGGGAACTGCTGTGAGATATTGGTAGCTAGCTCAGTATTTTCGTGCTGTCATGACGAGGTGGTATTCTTCGAAAGATAAATATCACAAATAATGAGAAATGAGTAAACATATATGTATAAAGAACATACATATTACTTTGGCCTATAAGTGGGCAATCACACCCTTGGTTTTAAAAAAGCGTGAGGCGCACAAAAGCGACGAGGTCTAAAATCGAGGCGCAAAGCGCAAAGCGGCGGGCTTTTAGTACCCAAGGCGCAAGCTAATTATAGATATATTTTTATATATTTTCCAAAGGTTTCTAGTATCATTTACCTAAAATTGTGACACATGTAACCTCTATATATGCTTTAATATTTAAATAACCCATATATACAATCTAAGAAGCACAAAATCTCTCTACACACTCAAAATACAACAAAGGAAGTTATATGACAATCAATAAAACTCCATAAAAAGCAAAGAAAAAGAAAAAAAAACTAAGTTAGAAAAGGTCTAGTGCTATAAATTTAAAATAGCCATTTTTATGAATAGCCATGTGTTTCATCTTCATATGTATGTTTTTTTCTACACAGAATGTGTAATTTTTGTATAAGGTTGTTAAAGCGCACGCTTCAGTGCCTTATCGCCTAACAAAAAAAAGCACTCAAGCGCACTGCTTCTTGGGTTTACTCTAGGCACTAAGCAAACAAGCGAAGGACATTGAGCCTTGATGAGCCTCGCGCCTATGCGCGTCTAAGACGCGCTTTTTAAAACCAAGATCACACCAAGGATTCCTAGGAAAGTGTGATAGGTCCTGTCGGATTTATATTAATTTTTGCCATTTAATGGCATTATTATCACCTCAAAAATCCATTTAAACACAACTAAAATGTAATAAATATATTTGGGCATAAAATAAATATTAAAATAATAAAAACTTTTTGTCTTAAGTTTATTAATTGTTTTCCAGAATTTATTTTTTTAATTATCATTTATCTATTATTGTAATAACTTAGTCACAATAAATACATAACACTTTATAAAATGACGATTTTTATACCTAGAAATCCTTATTTTACATAGGCTTTATTTTATTACGATCATTGCATACAACTTAAATAGTAGTTTTACATATAATCATATAACAAGTCTATATGATTATTAAAGGATGCTACTAAATACACCCCTTATTTTTACTAACCATACCCCTTGTATAAAAACATCACATCATTACCTTTGAAATCAATATTGTTTTGTTTCTTTTGTCTTTTTTGTTGTCTTTGTTTTTGTTATTATTGTTATTGTTATTATTAGTAATAGTAGTAGTAGTAATGATTTATTATTATCATTATTATTATATAGTTATCAATCGACTTTTGTGAATAGTAACACTTGACTTTTTTTCTAATTTTTATTTTTCGTTTAATTACACACCTTATACTATAAATAATATCCGTTTTTATCGTGATTTTGAATAAACTATTTTTTAAATAAAATTTATATCGCAATGTCGAGAAAAAAATTAAACGCAACTACGTATTATGAGTTTAATTTATATAAGTGTTGGTATTGTATCGGTACCGATATTATAGCAACCGCGTATTATGTATCAACTTTTGTGAATAGTAACATTTGACTTTTTCCTTTTTTTATTTTTATTTTCGTTACACACCTTATGCTATAAATAATATCCGTGTTTCAAGAAGTTGGAAGTTTGAGAGCTAGTTGAGTTGTCAGAAAGAGAGAAGGAAATTGGCACCAAGTGGGTGTTTAAATGCAAGAGAGATGACCGAGGGATTGTGATGAGAAACAAGGCTCGGTTAGTTGTTAAGCGGTTCAATTAGCAGGAAGGGATTGACTACAACGAAGTGTTTGCACCAGTGGCAAGTTTGGAAGCAATTCGTTTATTCCTAGCCTTCGCATCATTCAAGGGCTTGAAAGTTTAGCAACTTGACATGAAGAGTGTGTTTCTTTTCGGGAAAGTTCAAGAATGGGTGTACGTCTCACAACCAGATGGGTTTACTGATCCAGACTATCCAGATGGAGTGTATAAACTGGATAAGGCATTGTATGGATTGCATTAGGCACCCAGGGCGTGGTATGAGACACTGTCAAATCATATGTTAAAGAATGGATTTAAAAGAGGTCAGAATAGCAGTACACTTTTTATCAAGCGAAAGAATGAAGATTTTCTGCTGGTACAGGTATATATGGATGACATCATTTTTGGGTCGTCTGATGAAAGCATGTATCATGAGTTCGGGCTGGTGATGAAGAGCAAGTTTGAAATGAGTGTAATAGGTGAGGTGTCCTACTTTCTGGGATTGCAAGTTGAATAGAAGAAGGATGGGATGTTTATACATCAGACAAAGTATGTGTATTACATTTTGTATCGTTTCAAAGTGGAGGATTGTGCTATTTTCAACACCCCCATTTGTGAAAATCACAATCTTGGTCCAGATCATGAGAGTGTGGAAGATGTTGATCCAACTTAGTATAGGGTGATGATTGGTTCGTTAATGTACTTGACTGCTTCAAGACCAGACATCATGTTCGTTGTGTGTCTCTGTGCCAGATGTCAAGCGAATCCAAAAGAGTCACATATGAAAGCGGTGAATTGTATTCTTCGTTACTTGAGGGGGAAACCTAAACTTGGGTTGTGGTATCTAGCTGATAGTGACTTGAAGTTTGTCGCTGATGCGTGTGAAGTGTTATATATATTAGGTGTATATTTTAAGCCCCTTTATCACTTATTTTTAGCCAAGTTTTAAATTTATAAAACACGATATTTCACTAACACTAAACACACATATGGGCAAGTGCACCCATCATGAGCGTAGTATAGTGTTGGTAAGATACCGAGGTCGTCCAAGGACACAAGAGCTTTTAGTACCGGTTTATCCTCAACGTCTAATCAAAATAAAAAGTTTAGAAAAATGTTTTAAACTAAGAAAAATAAAAACTAACTAACATGCTGAAAATAAAATAAAAGAAAAAAACAGATAGACAAGATGAATCACTTGGTTCCGACTTGTATCTAGTGTAACCTTTAATTATTTCCGCACTTTTGCACTTATTTAAGAGATTATCTTAGTTATTGTAGTAGGCCCCTCTTTTGAATGTGACGTTACCCTCACCCCAGTAGTTTGAGTCAGCAAGGATACAATCCTAAAAGGGTGGATTATTGGAAGATAATTAATTAAGTTATTAATGCAAATTATGGTAGGCCCCTCTTTTGGAGGTGACGTTACCCTCGACTAAGTAGTCTGAGTCAGCAGGGATACAGTCCTAAATAGCCGGGTTATAGTATTAATAGTAGTTAACTTATGAGGGGATCAAAGAGTTTGGACCCCCGCCATCCAATACCGTTAAGTATTGAAGGAGGTCCAACTAAATTTGACCCAGGTCCATTGCAGGACCTCTAAACGCTGAACAATGGCAAGACCTTTACCAAACCGTTCCCTTAACCCCCGACCAGGTAGCCAACATACCTCCATATAGACCGTGGAGATATGAATGGTGAAAATCTTTTATTTTATATAGACAGTAAAATAATGCCAAGACACCACGAACAAACGATAAGGAAAGATCACCTTCAACATAAGCAACTATTTATTAAAGTCATTAATACAAAACCAAGTAAAAAGTGCGAAAAGATTAGAAATAAAAAGTATTACACTAGACACTTTGTCTTCACCAAGTGATGTAAGAGACTTAGGCAAACATGGCCTTGATTGTCAAGAACTCTTACGATCAATCTTGGATCCCGAGACGACTCACACACTCTACGATGGACAATGGATGATGGTGGTGGATGATGGTGTTATGGTGGTGGTGGGTGAAGTGTGAGAGAGGTGGTGTGCCAAGGGATGATTTGAGCCTGAGCCAAGCACTCCTATTTATAGGCTGAACAGAAGCTCGGGCACGGCCCCGTGTCTAGTGGGCACGACCCCGTGTCCACATCCTTCTCTGTCTTCATTTAATGCAGCTTTGTCTTATTAGTTGACCACGCCCCCGTGTCCGCTGAGCACGACCCCGTGTGCAGAAGAATCTTTGTACTATGAAGATTTGCCTGGATTGTGCGAATCTTATAGTTGACCACGGCCCCGTGTCCGCTGAGCACGGCCCCGTGGTGGGCAATAGAAGGTTCTACCACTTTGTCTTTTCTGCTGACACTTGGGCACGCCCCCGTGCTGGCTGAGCACGGGGCGTGTTCAGTCTTCTGTTATCTTGTTTTGCTTGGGAAGATGCTGTCGTGGGGTCGGGCATGTCACGTCTTGTTCCTTTTCTTGTATTTATGTTAGATTTTGATGTCTTTTTGCTTCTTTTGTTGATTTGAGCTCATTTAATCCTGAAAATACAAAAGGAAGACAAAAGCATACTTTTTCCAACATTAGTACTAAAAAAGGGTTAGTTTTATGCCACAATTGATGTAATTTATATGTTGCATTTTTCACACATCAAATACCCCCACACTTGAATCTTTGCTTGTCCTCAAGCAAAACTCTTTAATATGTGGCTATTACACTCCCAAATGGAATGGGTAGAGAAGAAGGTTTTGGGCTTGTCATAGAGTGTCGGGATTTCCAAGATTCTTTATTTAGTTTTATTTTTATTTATTTACAATCCTATTCGTCATGATTTATTTAAAACTTTTCATAAGATAAATTACTTATTAGGGCATAACATGCCTTTGTAAAATTTTTATTTATATACAAGTTCACATACCTCACGGGGATCACTCAACACTCGGCCGAAAATGTATTTTTTGTGGATCACTCGAGAGCGGCATGGAACTTACTCCTACCATAGGCTTGCCAAGCAATCAATCCTCCTCCTTTTTAACTTATATACCTTTGTAAATATCAAGAGGACTTTGTGGGTGAAGGGTTAGGCTTGGGTTAAAGGTAGGTGGTTGGGTTAGTGGTTAGTAGAAAAAGGGCTAAAAGCGTAACAAGTGTCGGTTTTCGTAAGACTTTCTATTTTTGTAACTTTATTTTTATGAAGCTATTTTTCAAACAAAGTCATTTTTGATAAACTTGTTTGTTTATTTGCTTTTGCTTCATAATCAACATACATTTTTTTTTTGAAAAGTCATACGAAAAATCGAACTTGTTACTAAAACAAAGGGTTAAAAATGAAAAAGGTTTTGGTGGGTAAAAGGGTGTTTGTTTGGGTTATGAAATGAAAAGGTTTAGGCTCAAAGGGGCTAACTAGGGGGATTTTGGGTATGTGGTAAAAAAAAAGAAAAATAATGGTGTAGAAATAAAAAGGGTTAGTCCTAATGCCTCCGTCATTTACTTACTCTGGTTTAAGTTGGTAAGGACCGGGAATGTATTGTCATAGCAAGTTCTAGAGTCGTAAGAACCAAGCGGCTATTCACACAAGAAACGAAAAATGAGCATTTAGTCTAATGATATGTAATTGTATGCTCAATAAAGGCTCAAAACTCACTTTTGTGGGAATGGGTTTTTATGTGATCAAGTATATATAGTCAAATTTTAACTAAGTTTGCCAGGCCTTTTCATAATTTTCTTATGTTGGTTCTTTTTATCACGACGCTATCGGTTGTAAATTCGTAAAAATATAACCTTTTTGAGAACTTGAATTTCCCGAGTTAAACCTAGACAAAGCGGTTCCAATAGAGTTTTGTATAAGGCTTGTATTTAGAACTTGCAAGATTCAAGGTTTTAGCATCCCCCCCACACTTAAATTACACATTGTCCTCAATGTGTCCCAAAATATAAGTTTTTAGGTTGATTGAATGTGTAAAAAGGTGTGAAAAAACAAAAATTTTGTGTTACTGGGCGCTGAACACGGCCCCGTGTTGTCCGGGCACGGCCCCGTGTTCAATTGCCAGTAACAAAATTAAAACAAGAGAAACAGAAGCCTAGACACGGGGGCGTGTTGGGTGAACACGGCCCGTGTCCAGTTACCTGAACTGGGTCTTTTTCTACAGACTATGCAGCACGGGGCCGTGTTGGGCGGACACAGCCCGTGCCGAGCTTACTGTAAACGAAGAAATTTGTCGGACGGTTCTGTTTTCCTGCATGGGGTGCTGGTTCAAGTTTCCCTTGTATCCTTTGCCATCTCAAGTGTGTTTTATTCCTGCAAATTAAAACTAACTAGAAAACATAAAAACTAATCTAAACTAAGGTAAGGATAGTTCCGCGGAATGCCTCCGTGGTGCGCCACGTTTATAAGGGTCCTTGGCTAGACCCAAAGCCTGGTCATATGCTACCCAAGTGGGATGTATTGCATCCCATGTTACACCGTCGGAGAGCGTCATCCAATCTTGAGTCTATGACCTTCATGTAGTTGACCGGGTCTTCGTCCTCTACTCTTTTTCCACATTCAAACTTCACTTCCTTGTCCCCAAACTTCAATGTTAACGTTCCGTCATTCATATCCACCACCGCTTGGGCAGTGGCTAGAAATGGCCTCCTGAGGATGAGAGGGACATCGGTGTCTTCTTCCATGTCTAGGATGACAAAGTCGGTTGGGAAGACGAAGTTGTCAACTTTTACCAATAGATTTTCAGCGACACCTTGTGGGAATTTGACGGATCTGTCGGCGAGTTGTATGCTCATCTTTGTAGGGCTTGTTGTTCCTAGGCCGAGTCGTTTGAACATCGATGTGGGCATGAGGTTAATGCTAGCCACAAGATCGGCTAATGCATTACGAACGGGAGATTTCCCAATCGAGCAAGGAATTGTGAAGCTTCCGGGGTCAATTTTCTTTTGTGGAAGTTTGTTGAGTACCAAGGCGGAGCATTCTTCGCCTAAGTTAACTAATTGCAATGATTCAATTTTCCTTTTGTTAGTGAGGAAATCCCTCATGAATTTTGCATATTTAGGCATTTGGGTTAGGACCTCAATGAAAGGAATATTAACATGCAATTGTTTTAGTAAATTTTCGAACTTTGCGAATTGCTCATCGGTCTTTTGACGATTTAACCTACCGGGGTACGGAATTGGAGGAGTCTTGGAGGGCTCTTGATTTGGTAAAGAAGCCTTTTCTGATGCGGGTGGGGTCATGGTTTGGCTAGATTGGCTTCTTTCATTTGGCGGTAATGGAGCCTCCTCGGGACCCACGGTTCGATTTCTCAATGTGATGAGATGTACTTGTGCTTTCGGGTTGGTTTCGGTATTGCTGGGTAACGCGCCTTGTGGTCTCTCGGAGAAATTTTGAGCTAGTTGATTTAATTGTTTTTCAATGTTTTGAATGCTAGCTTGTTGATTTCTAAAATTCGATTCCAATTGTTGAAATCGATCCGAGTTTTTCTTTTCGGTGTCGGAGATGAGGCGAGATACAGTATCTTCAAGCCTTTCTCTTCCACCTTGTTGTTGAGAGAAATTTTGTGGTTGTTGAAAGTTAGTTCGTTAGTTTTGTTGGTTACTACTATTGCCGGGATCTCTCCAACCAAGATTAGGGTGGTTACGCCCTCCTTGGTTGTAGGTACCCGTTGGTGGACCCGACGGCCTAGGTCTATTATCAATGTAGTTTACCATTTCTGTTTGTTCATCTAATTCTTTCATACAACTCCAATTTTCATGTGGCCCACCACACCCTTCACAAGCCACAATGTTCATCTAATTCTTTCATACAAGCCAATTTTCATGGGCGCCCGGGGCAATAGATTTATTACCTCGGGGAGTGTGCCATTGAAAATTGGTTTGAGAAATTTCCTCAATTTGATTATATATTTCATTTGGGCGACGATTACCTAAAAGTCCCCCGGAGCTAGAATCAAGTGTTTGTCTTGTGTGTGGAAACAACCCATCGTAGAAAGTGGATACTTGTTGCCATACCACAAGACCGTGATGGGGACACTTTCTTAGTAGCTCCTTGAACCTTTCCCAAGTTTCATATAAGGATTCCCCATCCTCTTGTGAATATGTATTAATTTTAGTCATTAATTTAGCCGTTTTAGCGGGAGGGAAATACTTATATAGAAACTTTTGGGCTAGTTCATCCCAGGTGTTTACCGAGCCAACTGGGAGGGTGTTAAGCCAAGCCTTTGCTCGGTCTTTTAGTGAAAATGGAAACATTCGAAGGCGGATGGCGTCATTTGATGCTCCATTGATCCGAAAGGTATCACAGATTTATAAGAAATTAGTAATATGTAGATGGGGATCCTCGTCCGCAAGCCCATGGAAGGTTGCGGAGTTTTGAAGCATTTGTATCAAATGCGGCCGAAGTTCGAAGTTATTGGCTTCGACATTCGGTGCATTGATAGCGGCGCCGAGATTACCTACGGTGGGCCGTAGGTAATCCATGAGGGTACGTTGGTCCGCCATTGGAAGTGGGTCCCCCGAAACTTTCTCTTGATTTTTAGCTTTAAGTCTTTTTCTGAGAAAGCGTTCGGGTTCTTCTAGAGGTTCTTTTATGTCTCTACTAGAACTGGAGCTCATGCACTACGTAGGAGGTTCAAATGTGGCGCCTGGGTTCCAAGTCCTGCATTAAAAGCAGAAAAGAACGTTGGTCAGAATGTTCACCACGGCCCCGTGCTCAGTGAACACGGCCCATGGTCAGAAGTACAGTAATTGTTTTCTGGATCCCTGTTACTGGGAGTTGGACACGGCCCCGTGTTGCACCGACACGGCCCCGTGCTCAGCTCTCTGTAACTCAGAAAATAAAAACCTGCCAGTGATGGTGCTGGGCACGGCCCGTGTCCAACCAGGCACGGCCCGTGCTGAGCTCTGTAGAAACAGAAAAACTAAAAAAAATCCTTAAAAAAAATGAAAAATAAGAAAAACGATTAGGCCGTTGATTCCTAACTTTCTTAAAATCCTTGTGTCCCCGGCAGCGGCGCCAAAAACTTGATGCGTGTGAAGTGTTATATATATTAGGTGTATATTTTAAGCCCCTTTAACACTTATTTTTAGCCAAGTTTTAAATTTATAAAACACGATATTTCACTAACACTAAACACACATATGGGCAAGTGCACCCATCGTGAGCGTAGTATAGTGTTGGTAAGATACCGAGGTCGTCCAAGGACACAAGAGCTTTTAGTACCGGTTTATCCTCAACGTCTAATCAAAATAAAAAGTTTAGAAAAATGTTTTAAACTAAGAAAAATAAAAACTAACTAAAATGATGAAAATAAAATAAAAGAAAAAAAAACAGATAGACAAGATGAATCACTTGGTTCCGACTTGTATCTAGTGTAACCTTTGATTATTTCCGCACTTTTGCACTTATTTAAGAGATTATCTTAGTTATTGTAGTAGGCCCCTCTTTTGAAGGTGACGTTACCCTCACCCCAGTAGTTTGAGTCAGCAAGGATACAATCCTAAAAGGGTGGATTATTGGAAGATAATTAATTAAGTTATTAATGCAAATTATGGTAGGCCCCTCTTTTGGAGGTGACGTTACCCTCGACTAAGTAGTCTGAGTCAGCAGGGATACAGTCCTAAATAGCCGGGTTATAGTATTAATAGTAGTTAACTTATGAGGGGATCAAAGAGTTTGGACCCCCGCCATCCAATACCGTTAAGTATTGAAGGAGGTCCAACTAAATTTGACCCAGGTCCATTGCAGGACCTCTAAACGCTGAACAATGGCAAGACCTTAACCAAACCGTTCCCTTAACCCCCGACCAGGTAGCCAACATACCTCCATACATACCTCCATAAAGCGTAAACATTGAAAGTTAAGACTCTTCGGGTTAACCGGAAGTGTCCAGGGACTTGGCAAAGTGGGTATATGTCTAGAGGCCCTTATGTGACAATATAGAGGGTTCAAATTGCAAATAAAAGCTTGCTTGACCTTTCGAAAGGCCAAGAGATGTGATGCCAAGACTCAAAAACGTTTTTGTCTGATTTTAGGGTCTACGCGGCCCGCGTAGACCTTAATGAATCTTGAGGCGGGCCGCGTCAGGACAACAGTAACAGAAAAACGAGACAGGCTCCTTCATTCGCGTTTAACCGACCCTTTATCAGATATTTTGCATTATGGGCGACCCCTAGACACCCCTAAGCACTAGGAAACAAGTGTTGATCAGTTGTGGTGGGGTGTAGACTCATGTGTCAACCAATTGTGGTGAGAATTTCACTATAAAAGGACCAAGGGTGCAACAATCATTCTCCACACCTTCAATTGCCTATCTGATCAATTCTGGAGCTCTCAAGCAGGTCCAACTGATCATATCTCGTGCATAGGACTCTTGTAAGTCTGCTAGTCCTTCTTTAATTGAGTTTAGCTTAGTATTTTAGCTAAAAGTCAAACCGTCGTAATTACGGTTTGACTTCGAGATTAGTCAACAATGGCTCAGTCATATCTCGAATTAAAAGTGGTTATAAGTTGGTATTTATGTGGGTAATAAAACCTCAAAAGGGTTTCCCCTGATCACCACTCTAACCAGGTCAAAAGTCGGGTCAAACTTATATTTAAAAGTCAACAGGAAGTCTAAAATGCCATTTATGCATAATTAACATTGTAGATCATATACAACCTGTTGGATCATTATTATAACTTAGTAATAAGTGTAAGAACATGTCTAAACATGTTCAACCCGACAATTTCCTGTTTAGACCCGGTTCGGAACCGAAAGTCACATAATTTGACTTTCGCTTTGACTTTCAGTTCTGACCCGTTTAGGCATGTTTTAGAAATGCCTCAGAGCTTAAATTGGACTAGGTTACATGTTAGAACAACCCTCTGTGATTATACACCTTGGTTCATTAGATATCCAATTAATATGCATATTTCCGTTAATTGCTCAATGTTGTCCATTATGCCCTTTACACCTTAAAACGTGATTTATGAAAATGTAAAAGTGTAGAAACCTTAATTACTGATATATAAACATGTATGCAAAGTTTGACATCAATTTGAATTGTAGATTAAGAGTTATGCTCATTATCGCAAAATGAATGCTTTATGTTAATAAAATGGCGTAATTAGCGTATAGCCTACTTAAACATACTTTTTGATATCAAATCTTTTACCCACTGATGTAATATATTATTTTGGTATTTTTAAAGATTTTTAATTAATTTTAGGCTGAGCATAACTCATAGTCGTAGGCTTAATCCGGTAATTGTCGGTTTTGCCCTTACGGGCCATAAAATGAGTTTTACATATCTAAATGACTCCAAACCTTTTGCTACTGATCACACATGATAAATAAATTATTTAAAGCCTTCTGGAAATATAAAAATATCAGATTTAAGTATCGAACCCGGAAATGGCCTTTAATCGCCTTATTAAGCGTTTTTAACGCAAAGTATGTATCAAAATTATATTGGACATACCCGGGTTGATACCTACTGATATAAGAGGCAAATTATAATATTTTAACAGTAAGCAAAGGTTGATAAACTCAGACTCCAGTTTTGAGCTTTTCGGCTTATGTGAAATTACCAAAATACCCCTACGGGCATAGTTTGGTTAAAAATGATAAATTCCACATATATGCTTTAACCTATTGATATAACTTAGCAAATTGAGTATATTTTCTGATTACATCAGACCTGTAACTCAGGTTGTTACTTAAACTCTTTTATAAACTTTTAAATGACCAAACTACCCCTACGGGGCCTAGTTTGTGTTTAAACACGTTTCGAGCATAATGAAAGACATCTTACTGATGTCACAACATATTTGAGGCATAATTAACTTAGGAAACCTGTATATAGCTCTCATGAATACCCGTCACGCTTATTACGCGTACGGTTCGGTTTATGTAACAAGTTTACATAAATTAGCCGAAACGGGTCAAACCTTAACGGTTTTATCTCAAAATCCAGAATGTGAATAATAAACCCATATTAAACAAGTCTTCAAACTTGTCGGGTCTAAATCACATTCTATCCGGTCTTCGCTTAATCGTGCGTACGAACCGTATCTTTGGAACTAGCCGGTCTAAGCTTAAGCTTAATTAAAGACCCGTTAGGATTCTAATAGGTTATTATAAAACCTTCGTTCCAGATTAGGAGGACCAGTAAAAGCTACGTGCATTTTGCTTATTGTGATTTATACATTGCTCAGGTAAATACTTTTAACTTATTTTCCCTATACGGGCTTGGGTTACGGTATATAGCATACCGCTTGATCGGGCATCAAATCTCCACCGTTTGGTGGGTAGTTGAATAATTTGATCGGCTCGTTTAAACAGTCTTGTTACTTAAAGCCTTTGGGGGGTTAATGACCATGTCCCGGATATCCTCGGCATCATCTTACGAGATTGGCCACGACCTGAGCACGGGGTGTAGGCGTACACCTGTCAGTGTATAACTCTATGATGTGGTGTGTCTATTGATCTTTAACCCGGAGAAGATCCGGGCTACTGAACGCACAAGTAAGATGTAATTCGATCACAAGATTATAATATTAAATAATTCTCCCAAGTTAAAAAGATTAATTTTGCCTCTGTGCATTTTAATCAAATTATAAAAGATATTTTATGCCACGTGCATCCAAATCAATTTTCTTAAACCATTTTCAAAATGAGTCAGTTAATTGTATTTACCAGTGTAAACTGACGTATTTTCCAAAAAGGCTAAATGCAGGTACTATACGAAATTGGCTGGATATATTCTCCTTAGCATCAATAGAAGTCTCGCAAGCTTAAGATGCCTAAAGTCTGTTGAACTATTGTTTCCATTTTATGTTCGATCCTTCTGTGGATAAACTTCCGAATATTGTGACATTTGATATTACAATAATAAATTCGGTTGTATTATATTTTCAATTGCTTCCGCTGTGCATTATTAAATATTGTGTTGTTTGACTATTATGTTGCCAACCACGTCACGATACTCCCCCACCGGGCCCACCGGTGACACGTGGAAATCCGGGGTGTGACACATTCGAAGGCGGATGGCGTCATTTGATGCTCCATTGATCCGAAAGGTATCACATATTTCTAAGAAATTAGTAATATGTAGATGGGGATCCTCGTCCGCAAGCCCATGGAAGGTTGCGGAGTTTTGAAGCATTTGTATCAAATGCGGCCAAAGTTCGAAGTTATTGGCTTCGACATTCGGTGCATTGATAGCGGCGCCGAGATTACCTACGGTGGGCCGTAGGTAATCCATGAGGGTACGTTGGTCCGCCATTGGAAGTGGGTCCCCCGAAACTTTCTCTTGATTTTTAGCTTTAAGTCTTTTTCTGAGAAAGCGTTTGGGTTCTTCTAGAGGTTCTTTTATGTCTCTACTAGAACTGGAGCTCATGCACTACGTAGGAGGTTCAAATGTGGCGCCTGGGTTCCAAGTCCTGCATTAAAAGCAGAAAAGAACGTTGGTCAGAATGTTCACCACGGCCCCGTGCTCAGTGAACACGGCCCATGGTCAGAAGTACAGTAATTGTTTTCTGGATCCCTGTTACTGGGAGTTGGACACGGCCCCGTGTTGCACCGACACGGCCCCGTGCTCAGCTCTCTGTAACTCAGAAAATAAAAAACTGCCAGTGATGGTGTTGGGCACGGCCCGTGTCCAACCAGGCACGGCCCGTGCTGAGCTCTGCAGAAACAGAAAAACTAAAAAAAATCCTTAAAAAAATGAAAAATAAGAAAAACGATTAGGCCGTTGATTCCTAACTTTCTTAAAATCCTTGTGTCCCCGGCAGCGGCGCCAAAAACTTGATGCGTGTGAAGTGTTATATATATTAGGTGTATATTTTAAGCCCCTTTAACACTTATTTTTAGCCAAGTTTTAAATTTATAAAACACGATATTTCACTAACACTAAACACACATATGGGCAAGTGCACCCATCGTGAGCGTAGTATAGTGTTGGTAAGATACCGAGGTCGTCCAAGGACACAAGAGCTTTTAGTACCGGTTTATCCTCAACGTCTAATCAAAATAAAAAGTTTAGAAAAATGTTTTAAACTAAGAAAAATAAAAACTAACTAAAATGCTGAAAATAAAATAAAAGAAAAAAAAACAGATAGACAAGATGAATCACTTGGTTCCGACTTGTATCTAGTGTAACCTTTGATTATTTCCGCACTTTTGCACTTATTTAAGAGATTATCTTAGTTATTGTAGTAGGCCCCTCTTTTGAAGGTGACGTTACCCTCACCCCAGTAGTTTGAGTCAGCAAGGATACAATCCTTAAAGGGTGGATTATTGGAAGATAATTAATTAAGTTATTAATGCAAATTATGGTAGGCCCCTCTTTTGGATGTGACGTTACCCTCGACTAAGTAGTCTGAGTCAACAGGGATACAGTCCTAAATAGCCGGGTTATAGTATTAATAGTAGTTAACTTATGAGGGGATCAAAGAGTTTGGACCCCCGCCATCCAATACCGTTAAGTATTGAAGGAAGTCCAACTAAATTTGACCCAGGTCCATTGCAGGACCTCTAAACGCTGAACAATGGCAAGACCTTTACCAAACCGTTCCCTTAACCCCCGACCAGGTAGCCAACATACCTCCATATAGACCGTGGAGATATGAATGGTGAAAATCTTTTATTTTATATAGACAGTAAAATAATGCCAAGACACCACGGACAAATGATAAGGAAAGATCACCTTCAACATAAGCAACTAGTTATTAAAGTCATTAATACAAAACCAAGTAAAAAGTGCGAAAAGATTAGAAATAAAAAGTATTACACTAGACACTTTGTCTTCACCAAGTGATGTAAGAGACTTAGGCAAACATGGCCTTGATTGTCAAGAACTCTTACGATCAATCTTGGATCCCGAGACGACTCACACACTCTACGATGGACAATGGATGATGGTGGTGGATGATGGTGTTATGGTGGTGGTGGGTGGTGGGTGAAGTGTGAGAGAGGTGGTGTGCCAAGGGATGATTTGAGCCTGAGCCAAGCACTCCTATTTATAGGCTGAATAGAAGCTCGGGCACGGCCCCGTGTCCAGTGGGCACGGCCCCGTGTCCATATCCTTCTCTGTCTTCATTTAATGCAGCTTTGTCTTATTAGTTGACCACACCCCCGTGTCCGCTGAGCACGACCCCGTGTGCAGAAGAATCTTTGTACTATGAAGATTTGCCTGGATTGTGCGAATCTTATAGTTGACCACGGCCCCGTGTCCGCTGAGCACGGCCCCGTGGTGGGCAATAGAAGCTTCTACCACTTTGTCTTTTCTGCTGACACTTGGGCACGCCCCCGTGCTGGCTGAGCACGGGGAGTGTTCAGTCTTCTATTATCTTGTTTTGCTTGGGAAGATGCTGTCGTGGGGTCGGGCATGTCACGTCTTGTTCCTTTTCTTGTATTTATGTTAGATTTTGATGTCTTTTTGCTTCTTTTGTTGATTTGAGCTCATTTAATCCTGAAAATACAAAAGGAAGACAAAAGCACACTTTTTCCAACATTAGTACTAAAAAAAGGGTTAGTTTTATGCCACAATTGATGTAATTTATATGTTGCATTTTTCACACATCAGTTGCATTCATTGATTCAGACTTTGGAGGATTTAAGTCAAACAGAAAGTCTACCACATTTGGTTGTCAATTCTTAATGTCTTGGCAATGTAAGAAGCAAGCTTCCATGTCTACATCTACGTGTGAAGCTGAATACATTGCAGCGGGTAGCTGTTGCTCTCAGGTTCTCTGGATTTAATAGCTGATGTGCAATTACTGTTTGAATTTCACTTGTACCCCTATAATGATAAACAATAATGCCACTATTTCAATAACAAACAATCCCATAAAGGACAATAAAACAAAACATGTTAACATCCGTCATCAATTTATACTATACGGGATTGTACTGAAAAGAAAATCATTGAACTTCATAGAGTCAACACATTAGAGAACCTGGCAGATCTTTGCACAAAAGCATTTGATAGGGCTCGTTTTGAACATCTAGTCGAACTCAACGGGATGAGGAATCTTGACTAACCAGTTTTTTCATAAGAATTTTGTAAATATTTTATTGTTTTCTTTAAAATCAAAAATTAAAAAAATTGAAAACCACAAAAATATAAAAAAATAGAAAATAAAAAATGAGTTGTCACTTTGTAAAAAAGAAGAGATGATAGTACATCAGCAAATTAGACTACCACATTAAAATTGAATTTAAATTGCTTAAGTGTGATAGCATATCCATTATATGATGTACTAGTAGGCAAAAAGTATGAAATAATCAACTTACCAATGTGATATAAACCTAACGAACTGTGTACCAAGTGGGTAATACATCAGTGGCGTATGGTTTTATAACCTTAAATCTTGCATTGAGAGATTGCCAAAATTTGAGGTTTTGGGTCTTTATGCTGTTATTTCATCCGGGGATATCAGGGTTGTCCTATTGATGCATCCATATATATGCTGACCTAGGCACAACCAAGATATCTTAAAAGAGCTAAAATGCCAAAAAAACGAGAAATTGAAGAAGCTCTCCTAGAGAGTCATTCATGTCACACCCCATCCGATGGCGAAAACATCGGGGTGAGGCACTGATCGAAATAGATTGTCCAAGAGAATCCATAACAACTATAATTACCAGATATTTAACGGTACGTCCCATACCATAACATATCAAATAAAAGCAGTTATTACAGACATAGTTTTCTCAAAGACAAATATTGTTTCGACAACTCAAATATTGTTTAGTTTGTTTCTAGACCACCTAAGCTTGATTCCATAGAAATTCAGCAACATAGCAAGCATCCTAAACACCTGTCACATACGTTAAAATAGGTCAACACACATAGTGTAAAGGTGAGCATACAAGTTTAATATTATATTAGTAGCGAAAGCGATTTACGCATAACCAGCATGTAACACGTAGAAATGTGAAGCAAGTAAGCTGTCGATAATGAAATATGCACAGACATGACTGCGAGTTGTAGAATGCGCAACACATATCACCACTGTGACACGTGAGAAATACCCTTAACAACCCCCGTCCATGACAGGTGCTGAGTCCAAACTATAGTACTATCGTTGCTAAGGTGTCATGCAACAATCACTGTGTAAGCACAACATACAAGCATTCATTGAATAACACGTCTAACATGCAGAGCAGTTAGCGTATAAAAGTGTTTGCGTTGTGTAATCGATGTGATTTGATATAAGTAACGTATGCAACACCCAAAAGTGCGTTTAAGCAAAAAGGGGTCGAGTATACTTACAGATCGTGTTTAATGAATAAACACAGTCTTGGATTGAAGGGAGCGCTGGAGAGTTAGCCTGATCAGATAACGACAGTATAAGCGTTGAATGGTGCGTTAAATAGTGTCGAGTGGAATGAGTGACAAATGGTGGTTAGGTCGGATGACCGTCCGGACGGATGACCATTCGGTCGGATAGTCATTCATCTGGGAAAGGATGTGTTTTTATATGATTTGAACTTTGAAGTTTTCATTGTAGCATTTTAAAAATTGAGAAGTATCTCTATTTTTCCAGCCATCCGGTCGGATGGTCATCCGGACGGATGGCCATTCGATCGGATGGTGGTTCGTTGGGTGGAAGATACAAAGGATCACATCTCCTGTCCGGATAGTCATTCGATCAGATGGTCATCCGATCGGATGACTATTCGTTTGGGAGTTGGTATTCCTTGAAGTTTTTCAAAAATTTGTTAAGTGTTCAAGACCACAAGTCACCTGGTCGGATCGTCGTTCGATCGGATGGTGATCTGATTGGACGGAAATTCGTTCAGCAACCTGTTCGTTTGAAAATTTGTAAAATCAGTTAAGTTTAGAAAGATTTGCGATTGAGCCGAGACGGTATGACAACATGTCAAACAACGGAAACCCCCATCAGGTCCAACTCATCCGGTCGGACGGGAATCACCCCGTTCAATCCGTACCAGCAGTTCACTGACGGTGTTTCATGTTCAACCCATGAATCGGTTGTCTCTTTGATAGTAATCCGTTCTCAAACCGGCATTTCACTAGAGAATGAGTAGAAGGCCTGAACGAGCTCTGATTCTACCGGTTTTGAGCAAAAGTGAAGAATGTTTGAAGAAAAGTTTTAAACATAATCCAAGTGTTTCTTATTTAAACGAGTTTAGTGTAAAATCATGTAGAAATCGGTTAGATTCGAACAGTTCTTGCTGAGATAAGGTTATACTCCGGTGTTCATGAGAACCCGTGATGACGTCACCCTTGAACAGCCCGAAATCAGGTGATTTCATGGTGGAAAGTTGTGATTTGTTGGAGAAGATGATGAGAAAGTGTGAGTAGATCAAGGAAGTACAAGATTTGAGAGGAGAACTTACAAGAATCGCGAGGAATCGAGAGAAAAGCGGCCGAGAATGCGAAGGGTCGGAGGAGAGTTGTCACATCATGAACAGTGATGTGACAGGTGAGTATTTATAGGGGAAGGAGAGAAAGGCGGTGTGGAGTGATTCGATCGGAGGGCCTTTCGATCGGATGGCCATCCGATCGGACCGGATGACCATTCGAACGAAGGGTCATTCGATCGGATGGCTAGAGTGAATTGGTTTTCCGACTTTCGTTTCATTCGTTGAGCATTGCGATGCATTTGAGCGAGTGTCGAATAAGCGATGTGATAGTTTTAAATAATAGTTACACAAATAACATAACTAACATACAACATCATAAGTAATCTTGCGTTCCCAGTTCGCGATGTGATTGCGTTGCGATAGAGTTGCGATTGCGTTTGCGATTAACACCTTCAACATGTTAAACATGCACAAGTAACACATAATAGCACACACACGTAAAACAATATCCATAACTACGATTCGAGTTACGATGCGATGGCGATAACGTTAAGTAGATTAGCGTTTAGTAGCGTTTAACACATTGTTATTTCACATAATACAAGTTATACACAAATATAGCGCAACTAAAGTATGGATTAGCGAGTACAAGTAATAGTTAAGCTAGGAATGACAGATCTGATTAGCAATATTTTCTTCCTTTGACTTTGACTTTGACTTGTACTTTGACTTCCAAAAGTCGGGTTGTTACAGCCTCCCCTACTTTAGGGAATTTCATCCCGAAATTAAGGCGCAGGTGTCACACCCCGACCACGTAGAACATACAAAACGTGGCGGAAACGTCGGGGAGTGTTGTAACATAATTAATTGTTTCAAATCCATGGCAATTAAGGTTTCGTTATATTAATCAAACACGAAAGTTTACATTGTTTTAAACAAGAACCAAAGAGTACATAACATAAAATAACTAGTTCTTGTCTCGTTTTAAGTCACTAAGGCACAGGTCCGCCTAAGTATGTCTTGATAAGTCCTATGCATCATCTCCTGAAAACACATGTGAAAATAGGTACGTCAGCATAAAAATGCCTGTGAGATACATAGGTTTTGTGAAAATAGGATTCATGACTTATGTTTGAGAAAATGTTTAGTCATGAACCTTGTAATTTGCTTTGTCTTGTAAATCATTTGAAAAACGATAAGATCAGATGATAAGTATAAATAAGAGAATAATGTATGGTTAAATGTATAACCATGTAAAATGAGTTTGTATAAGATAAGTTGTTTGTAAATCAATGTCTTGTGAAAAGTATGTTATTTGTATAAAATGTTATATGTCTCAAATTTAAATGATTCAAATAACGCTACGATATGTGATACCATACAAACACTTATATATAGGAAGTACCAGTGGCGTATCCACCATGCTTGTATCATATTACACACGCCTCGTTACTTAATCACTTACTCAAACCAAACTACCAAAGTAAAATGTTTAACAATTGTAGAAATGTTTATGTATAGTCAAATGTCTATTGTCAAATGTAAATCATGTCAACAGATACAAATGGTTCACACGGTTCAACAGTTACAAACGGTTCACATAATCAAAGGGTTACGACGGTTCACATAGTCAAATGGTTACAACGGTTCAAAATGTAGTATAATGTGTTCATATGCTGGATGAGCATATGCAACAGAAATGCAATGTACAACAATGTACTAAGTATGCACGTAATGGACATACATAGCATAAGTGTAATGTATAACAATGTACTAAGTACGCACACAATGTGCATACATAGCATAAAATGTAATGTAAAACAATGTACTAAGTACGCACACAATGGGCATACATAGCATGTAATGTAAGGCAATGTACTAAGTACGCACACAATGGGCATACATAGCATGTAATGTAATGCAATGTACTAAGTACGCACACAATGGGCATACATAGCATGTAATGTAATGAAATCATGTACTATAAATGTACTAATGAACATAGCAGGTATATGATGTGAAAGCATGAAAGTAACAAGTAGGCACATGTGTTTCACCCCAAAACAGTTTGGAAAAACAGTAAAAGAGGGGTCTATGTACTCACTTGAGATTGCTCAGAAGTCCTAAGATAACCACCAAGCAATGCTAGAGATCACGGAATCAAACGGCTAATATAGGTAACTATGTTAATAAACCGGACCTATGTCGGAGGATCGGATAGAATGAGGGTTCGTAAACCAAACGAGTATGGAGACTCGTGTAATATGGTTTAACAAAGCCTACATACTAAATGAGACCTAACATAAGTGCTTACGACCCATTACGACCCGTTTAGGTAGCTTATGCTACTTTAACGCGTCGTTCGCGTGAAACGCGTTCGGACCGCCTAACTAGTCCTATGACAAGTAACATATGCCTTAACATGTCTAATATTGTTGTCAAATCAGTTTAGATGTCAAAAGTTATGTTACATATGTTTAAAATGAATTTTGGCATCAAAGGGGTATTTTGGTAATTTACCTAAGGCATATAAACTACCTATCATACAACTACTTAAACGAAGCGACCATAAGGTATAACCTCGGAAGGTTATTCCCTATATGCTATGGTCACCTAATGTGTTTGGTCGGATCCTAATGATCGACCAAATGGGTTGGGTTCGAAGGTATAAGAGATTTATTAGATCGCTTACCCTTACGACCCTAGACAACGTGGTAATCAGTAGGCATAGTTACAAGGGACTATAACCATCGTGATTACAATCACGTTGCGAAGTTCAAACGAACTTTGCATTGACCATTAACTGGTCAACGCAGAAAGTCAAACAGAGTTTGACTTTTGGACTTGAAAAACAATAAAAGAACGAAGGAACACTTACAAAGGGTCCCCGAATGCTAATCTAGATCAAAATAGCTCAGGTATGAAACAAAGGTTTCAACTTAGAGCACATTAGATCAGATTCTTGTGAGGAAAAGTGAAGGGTGGAGGTGGTTATTTATAGTTTTCGGTTCACCGTTAGGATCGTTTCTTGGAAAAGGGGGCACGATCTAAGCCGTACACTTGTCGGAATGTTGTGGTAACTCATATTGCTCCCACCACAAGAGTTTGACACTTGGCCTTGGCCTTTGGAGGGGTTAAAGGCTGTTAACAGCAGATTAAACAAGCTTCTGCATATCTGACCCCTGCTTACGGACCTCAACACTCACAATGTTGAGGTCCGTAAGGACCCTGCAGACCAGAATGTTTCAAAAATGGCAAAACAGGCCCCTGAAGCTCCAAACTTGCTATTTGATGCATGTTTGACACGTTTAAGCCCCGTTAACCCCATTTCAAAGCTCTAAAATGAAGTTAAAGTATAGGGAACTTAAAATGTGCTCAAAAATATCTCGGATGTCGGTTCGTTTAGCCGTACGGTTGCGTTGTTCGGTTAATTACGACGGAATGCGCACAAGCGCGAAAAACGATCCAAATTGCGTGACGAATGGATTTTTCTTATGCCAAACACTAAAATAAAATATTTTAGTGCTTACATAAATTTTTGGATGTCCGGATGTATTCAGAACGTAAGTTATGCGCGAAAATGCAAACTTGTGCACTTTTTGACGCTTTTAGTCCCTGAATGACCCAAGAGTTTATTTTAGCACACCGAACACCTCAAAGCCTATTTCTAAGCTATGTAAATGATATTTATGGTATTTTTAACTTATGGTCATGTTCTGGAATGTCTGTTACAGTTCAAATTGGCATACTTTCGCAGTTTGTCAACTTTAGTCCCTGTAAGCGATTTAACTCGATTTTGCCATACCAAAGCCTTCAAAACTTATTTCTAAGTTATGTATAGGTTATTTAAGGTATGTTAAGCCTATTTCACTATTCCAGAGCGTTCGTTGGATTAAACGGGTTATATTTACGCACCAGTGCGCGTATAACCTTCCAGAAAGCGATTTAAAGCTTGAAATCGAGCAAGAATTGATATGTGCAAACGATACACATATTTTTACAAATCCCAAGTATGAAATACGATATTTCATTGGTTTGGCATTTTTTTGATAGTTGAAGTGACACAGGTGTCACAGTCTCCCCTACTTTAGGAAATTTCGTCCCGAAATTTATTCGTAGGAGTCCATCTGTGACTTTGTGTCAAGTAACCAGCAGATATACAAGGCATAATCCTGTCATTTCCTTAACGGAAAATCTTCAGAAACGAAAATGAACAGACGGAGTCATTTTCCTCAACGAGTATTCTTCAGAAACAGAAATGATGGAATAAACAAACGGGGATTCATTTCCTCAACGGACAATCTTCAGAAACGTAAAATGAACTTACGGAGTCATTTTCAACGGGTGTTTCATCAGAAATGGAAATGAAAAGGATAATCAAACGGATATTCATTTCCTTAACAGAAAATCTTCAGAAACGAAAATGAACAAACGGAGTCATTTTCAACGGGTGCTTCATCAGAAATGGAAATGAGAAGGATAATCAAACGGATATTCATTTCCTCAACGGACAATCTTCAGAAACGAAAATGAACAAACGGAGTCATTTTCAACGGGTGCTTCCTTAGAAATGGAAATGAAAAGGATAATCAAACGGATATTCATTTCCTCAATGGACAATCTTCAGAAACGAAAATGAACAAACGGAGTCATTTTCAACGGGTGCTTCATCAGAAATGGAAATGAAAAGGATAATCAAACGGATATTCATTTCCTCAACGGACAATCTTCAGAAACGAAAATGAACAAACGGGGTCATTTTCAACGGGTGCTTCCTCAGAAACAGAAATGAATAGAGTTAACTTCTAGGCACATGACAAAGCTCGCTGTGGTTTCTGTGCACTAAATTCCATAATTATGTATGCATCCATAATTACGTAATTCCTTGCACAGTCCGCACAGTTTGTCTTGTAATGTTTAGGGGAGGAAAATCAAACCTGTGATGAGGGTGACTAGACTACCATAGGGTCCTTTTAATTAGATCGACAGATGATCTTATTACTTAGGCCACCAAGGAGTCCTTTCAGCTGTATCATAACAAGATGTTCCTAACCAAATTTTTTTGGATCAATCTGTTTAACTAGACCACTCAAGGGGTCTAATTATGGAGTAGTACATTATAACCCAAGGGACTTAACTACAACGTAGAAGTCCATTAAGGATTTTAGATAACAAAAACTTGGATTTCACCAAAAACAAAAAGGGAACACATAAGCACATAATCACATAGTTGTTTAACTTGGTTATTAATTTGTTATTAACTTGTTAGTGATTGAATATGGATATTCAAAGTATACCAGGAAACCAGTCGCTGGACTTCAATGTCCTCTGGGATCTATCTGAAGAGATAGGATGATCTCCCAAAATTCGATTTTGTTTACAAGGAATCACCACATTCGAATTAAGGTATACAACAATTAAGGATTTACGGAATATCCTTAGGTACCCCATTAAGGAGTGGGTATTCGTCTCATGTTGTAACTTGCGCCTTGTACTTCGTTTTCTTAGAATAAACGGGTACTTAGGAATTTCGTGGAAAACGCAAGAGATCATAAGATGAAAAATTTTGGGGGTAGTTTGTTTTCCAAGGAATACGATTCCTTGATTGTCGGTATTGTAAGGGATATGTTGTTTATACATACAACCACATAAATACATTGCAATGTAAATAAAAGATTTATTTATAAACAATGATAACAACTGTTTCATGGACCATGACAACAAAAGAAAATAATACATAAGACGTGATTATTTCTAAACGATGTTGTTGGTCAGATGCTCATCCCTGTGCTGGATTAGCATTAGCAAGCTTTGGGCAATTTCTTCGGAAATGACCCATCTCGCCACAGTTGAAGCAAGAACCTGGTAGAAAACGACCTTGAGCAGGATTGTTGCCAGCTTGGTTTGGTGCAGCTGCAGCTGGGCAGACTCTTGCTGTATGGCCTATAAGTCCACAAGTTTGGCATTTGCGGCACTTTACATTGGCATGATGATGGAGGCTACATTGGTTGCACAAGGGTGCAGTTCCATTGTATGGCTTCCTAGCAGGGGGTTGAGCTGGTTGGTTGGGGACGGCTTGATCATTGTGAGTAACCATGGCGAAGTTCTGAGAAGCCTTTCGCTTCTTTGACTTCTTAGGGGATCCATTCTGTTCATCCATGGTCTTTGATTCCTCGATTGGGTTCGATTCCTCGACCGGTTTCTTGTCACCTTTTCGGAAAAGTTTACCTTTCCTGATCTTTGATTCAGTCAAGGTTGCAGATAGCTCAATGGCCTGTCTAACTGTAGTAGGGTAGCTACCAGTCACAATGTCTTGTATTGAGTCAGGGAGGCCATCAATATACTTTTTGATTGCCTTATCCAAAGGCGTGACCATGTTTGGGCATAACAGACTTAACTCCTCATAACGGTCCGTGTAGGCTCGATGCTCACCGCTGTTTTGCTCAAGATTGTCGAATTCCCTTTCCAAGGCCCTGATCTCGTGTCGAGGACAGAATTCCTTCATCATAAGGGCCCTAAGTTCAGCCCATGTCTGTGCTAGAGCAACTTCTGCACCACGATCTCTCATAACCCCGTTCCACCACGTAAGGGCCCTCTTCTGGAACACACTCGAAGAAAACTCGACCTTGCGATTGTCAGGACACTGCACGTGGTGGAAAGTATTCTCAATGCTCTCGAACCATTGAAGAAGCCCAGTCGCTCCCTCAGAACCACTAAACTTGAGTGGTTTAGCCGACTTAAAACTCTTGAAATTGCATGGACCATTGTAGTTGTTGTTGGCTTGGTTCCATTGAGCAAAGAGGTTTGGGAATTGAGCAGCCATTTGCTGCGCAATGATTTCTGCCAGTTCGGCAGTCGCTATCTGGTTTTCGCGTCGAGGAGGCATTCTAAAAGAGGAGACATGAAATGAAACGAGTGAGAGAATTAGACGAAAAGAATGAGATGGACAAATCTGATGAAAGCAAGGATAGTGGTCATTTGTTTGTTACTACAAAGCAACAAACGACCCCGGTGATTAATCAAAGTAAATAGGTCAAAAATAATGTATCGCGAAGACATGCTCGCCTATAAGTGAACACTCATCCCAAGAATTCCCAGGTAAGCACAACTGGTCTCGCGTCTGATGAGATATATACGAAGTGCTTGCCTAGACAGAAAACCCAGAATACAGGCATTCACCCTTCCAGTTTGCACGTGTTCACATTATTTAAAACCCAAAACCTTGACGAGATTTTTGAAAATTCAAAGGGGTTCAAAACCTTATAACAGAGGGTTCAAAACCTTACAATAGAGGGTTCAAAACCTAGTAATCAATCATCCTAGAACAGATGATTAGTTTTCAAAGCGGTTTTGAAATTTATGTTCTTGTTGTGATCGTCACCTAAGGATAGGTGACAGTATTGTTTTATGACTAAACGCAAGTAAACTCGCGTTAGGATCCTAGGAAGGTTATAGACTAGGTCAAAGCATTACTAATAACCTAATTCCCTATAACCATTGGCTCTGATACCAACTTTTCTGTCACACCCCGACCACGTAGAACATACAAAACGTGGCGGAAACATCGGGGAGTGTTGTAACAGAATTAATTGTTTCAAATCCATGGCAATTAAAGTTTCGTTTTATTAATCAAACACGAAAGTTTACATTGTTTTAAACAAGAACCAAAGAGTACATAACATAAATTAACTAGTTCTTGTCTCGTTTTAAGTCACTAAGGCACAGGTCCGCCTAAGTATGTCTTGATAAGTCCTATGCATCATCTCCTGAAAACACATGTGAAAATAGGTACGTCAGCATAAAAATGCCTGTGAGATACATAGGTTTTGTGAAAATAGGATTCATGACTTATGTTTGAGAAAATGTTTAGTCATGAACCTTGTAATTTGCTTTGTCTTGTAAATCATTTGAAAAACGATAAGATCAGATGATAAGTATAAATAAGAGAATAATGTATGGTTAAATGTATAACCATGTAAAATAAGTTTGTATAAGATAAGTTGTTTGTAAATCAATGTCTTGTGAAAAGTATGTTATTTGTATAAAATGTTATATGTCTCAAATTTAAATGATTCAAATAACGCTACGATATGTAATACCATACAAACACTTATATATAGGAAGTACCAGCGGCGTATCCACCATGCTTGTATCATATTACACACGCCTCGTTACTTAATCACTTACTCAAACCAAACTACCAAAGTAAAATGTTTAACAATTGTAGAAATGTTTATGTATAGTCAAATGTCTATTGTCAAATGTAAATCATGTCAACAGATACAAATGGTTCACACGGTTCAACAGTTACAAACGGTTCACATAATCAAAGGGTTACGACGGTTCACATAGTCAAATGGTTACAACGGTTCAAAATGTAGTATAATGTGTTCATATGCTGGATGAGCATATGCAACAGAAATGCAATGTACAACAATGTACTAAGTATGCACGTAATGGACATACATAGCATAAGTGTAATGTATAACAATGTACTAAGTACGCACACAATGGGCATACATAACATAAAATGTAATGTAAAACAATGTACTAAGTACGCACACAATGGGCATACATAGCATGTAATGTAAGGCAATGTACTAAGTACGCACACAATGGGCATACATAGCATGTAATGTAATACAATGTACTAAGTACACACACAATGGGCATACATAGCATGTAATGTAATGAAATCATGTACTATAAATGTACTAATGAACATAGCAGGTATATGATGTGAAAGCATGAAAGTAACAAGTAGGCACATGTGTTTCACCCCAAAACAGTTTGGAAAAACAGTAAAAGAGGGGTCTATGTACTCACTTGAGATTGCTCAGAAGTCCTAAGATAACCACCAAGCAATGCTAGAGATCACGGAATCAAACGGCACCTAATATAGGTAACTATGTTAATAAACCGGACCTATGTCGGAGGATCGGATAGAATGATGGTTTGTAAACCAAACGAGTATGGAGACTCGTGTAATATGGTTTAACAAAGCCTACATACTAAATGAGACCTAACATAAGTGCTTACGACCCATTACGACCCGTTTAGGTAGCTTATGCTACTTTAACGCGTCGTTCGCGTGAAACGCGTTCGGACCGCCTAACTAGTCCTATGACAAGTAACATATGCCTTAACATGTCTAATATTGTTGTCAAATCAGTTTAGATGTCAAAAGTTATGTTACATATGTTTAAAATGAATTTTGGCATCAAAGGGGTATTTTGGTAATTTACCTAAGGCATATAAACTACCTATCATACAACTACTTAAACGAAGCGACCATAAGGTATAACCTCGGAAGGTTATTCCCTATATGCTATGGTCACCTAATGTGTTTGGTCCGATCCTAATGATCGACCAAATGGGTCGGGTTCGAAGGTATAAGCGATTTATTAGATCGCTTACCCTTACGACCCTAGACAACGTGGTAATCAGTAGGCATAGTCACAAGGGACTATAACCATCGTGATTACAATCACGTTTCGAAGTTCAAACGAACTTCGCATTGACCATAAACTGGTCAATGCAGAAAGTCAAACAAAGTTTGACTTTCGGACTCGAAAAACAATAAAAGAACGAAGGAACACTTATAAAGGGTCCCCGAATGCTAATCTAGATCAAAATGGCTCAGGTATGAAACAAAGGTTTCAACTTAGAGCACATTAGATCAGATTCTTGTGAGGAAAAGTGAAGGGTGGAGGTGGGTATTTATAATTTTCGGTTCACCGTTAGGATCGTTTCTTGGAAAAGGGGGCACGATCTAAGCCATACACTTGTCGGAATGTTGTGGTAACTCATATTGCTCCCACCACAAGAGTTTGACACTTGGCCTTGGCCTTTGGAGGGGTTAAAGGCTGTTAACAGCAGATTAAACAAGTTTCTGCATATCTGACCCCTGCTTACGGACCTCAACACTCACAATGTTGAGGTCCGTAAGGACCCTGCAGACCAGAATGTTTCAAAAATGGCAAATCAGGCCCCTGAAGCTCCAAACTTGCTATTTGATGCATTTTTGACACGTTTAAGCCCCGTTAACCCCATTTCAAAGCTCTAAAATGAAGTTAAAGTATAGGGAACTTAAAATGTGCTCAAAAATATCTCGGATGTCGGTTCGTTTAGCCGTACGGTTGTGTTGTTCGGTTAATTACGACGGAATGCGCACAAGCACGAAAAACGATCCAAATTGCGTGACGAATGGATTTTTCTTATGCCAAACACTAAAATAAAATATTTTAGTGCTTACATAAACTTTTGGATGTCCGGATGTATTCAGAACGTAAGTTATGCGCGAAAATGCAAACTTGTGCACTTTTTGACGCTTTTAGTCCCTGAATGACCCAAAAGTTTATTTTAGCACACCGAACACCTCAAAGCCTATTTCTAAGCTATGTAAATGATATTTATGGTATGTTTAACTTATGGTCATGTTCTGGAATGTCTGTTACAGTTCAAATTGGCATACTTTCGCAGTTTGTCAACTTTAGTCCCTGTATGCGATTTAACTCGATTTTGCCATACCAAAGCCTTCAAAACTTATTTCTAAGTTATGTATAGGTTATTTAAGGTATGTTAAGCCTATTTCACTATTCCGGAGCGTTCGTTGCATTAAACGGGTTATATTTACGCACCAGTGCGCGTATAACCTTCCAGAAAGCGATTTAAAGCTTGAAATCGAGCAAGAATTGATATGTGCAAACGATACACATATTTTTACAAATCCCAAGTATGAAATACAATGTTTCATTGGTTTGGCATTTGTTTGATGGTTGAAGTGACACAGGTGTCACAGCAGGCGTAACGAAGAGCTGTGGATACTTAACCTTCATGTCACTATCGAGTTCCCAGGTTAACTCGGCGCCGCGTTTGCTTTCCCAACGAACCTTCACTATGGGAATGTTTGAGAATCTGAGCTTCTTGGTTTCTCGATCCGTGATCTCGACAGGATTTTCCACGAAGTGTAATGTTTCTTCCACTTGTAGATCTTCAAGTGGTACATGTAAATTCTGCTCATCCAGACACTTTTTGAGGTTCGAAACATGGAAAGTCGGGTGGACGTTACTAAGTTCCTCCGGTAGTTCGATTTTGTAGGCCACTTTGCCATTTCTTTCCAGAATTTTAAAGGGTCCAACATATCGAGGCGCGAGCTTTCCTTTCTTGTCGGATCTAATCACCCCCTTCCTAGGTGATACCTTTAGGAGTACATGATCGCCAACGTCAAATTCAAGGGGCTTGTGGCGTCTATCAGTGTAACTCTTTTGACGACTCTGAGCTTTCAGGAGATTTTCTCGAATTTGGAGGATCTTGTCAGTCGTTTCTTGCAATAACTCAGGACCGGTAATCTGCGCATCTCCGATCTTGTGCCATACAATAGGCAATCGACATTTTCTTCCATACAATGCCTCAAATGGTGCCATTTGAATGCTAGAATGATAACTGTTATTATACGAGAATTCGACCAAAGGTAAGTGCGCGTCCCAATTACCACCGAAATCTATGACACACGAGCGAAGCATGTATTCCAGGGTATGAATTGTGTGTTCAGTCTGACCGTTGGTTTGGGGATGGAAAGCGGTACTTAGATTAAGAGTAGTACCAAGAGCAGATTGAAATGTTTCCCAAAGGCGTGAGGTAAACCGACCATCGCGGTCAGAGATGATATCACGAGGTATCCCGTGTCGACAGATGATTTCGTCAGTGTAGATTCGTGCTAATCGATCTACCTTAAAGTCTTCTCGTATTGGCAGAAAATGAGCAGATTTAGTAAGACGATCAACGATAACCCAGATGCTATTGTGACCTGATGGCGTTCGCGGCAGTTTCGTTATGAAGTCCATAGCTATACTCTCCCATTTCCACATAGGGATCTCGGGTTGCACGAGTAAGCCAGAGGGTCTTTGTTGTTCAGCCTTGACCTTCGAACAAGACAGGCACTTCGAAACATAGACAGCGATATCCTTCTTCATTCCAGGCCACCAATACCGCAGATGAACGTCATGGTACATTTTTGTGGCACCAGGATGAATAGATATCGAGACTTGTGGGCTTCAGTCATCAATATTTCCTGAAGGTTATTGCGACTTGGAATCCAGATGCGATCTAGATAATAGTAGATACCATTCGATTTGGTGACAAAATGAGTTTCAGCACCACACTTCTTCATTTCCTCTTTCAAGGTATTCTCAACGAAGCAGGCGTGCTGAGCATCACGAATTAGAACTTGGAGGTCGTGCTGGGTGTGAGTATTACGAACGCTATGTAAATAGCATCGTCGGCTTAGAGCGTCGGCAACGAAATTTGCTTTGCCAGGATGATAGCGAATCTCGCAGTCGTAATCATTAAGAAGCTCAACCCATCGGCGTTAGCGCATATTCAGTTCCTTCTGGTTGAAGATATGTTGTAGGCTCTTGTGGTCTGTGAATACCGTACACTTGGTACCGTACGGGTAGTGTGTCGCAACCCCCGATCCCTGATCCCCGGGAACGGGCGGACGCGATCTCAGAGTTTAGGTGGTATCAGTTATTATAGTCTTGCAGCGGAATTTACATCAGGACCGTAGTTAGGAAATATTTATCAGAGTAAAACCACCATAATTAATATTAATAAACACATGGGTAAAACCCAAGTTTCTTAGTACAATACATTTATAGGGATAAACCCTATTTTATTTAAATTTAAAACATCGTTTATTTGGTAACTTTTATAGCCACATTTTCCCAAGCCTTCAGTGCTCTCCAGCTGGCTTTTTATTAATTGGCTGTCACATTGGGTTACCTGAAACGTGTTTTAAAAACATTTGTCAGTCGGAAATACTGGTGAGTGAATCCCAGTTTAATCAAGTTTAAATAAAAAGTCACAGTGAACAGTATTGAGAGCGATCACATTGTTTATGTCTACACAATTACTCCATTTGGTACTATCAATCCACTGACTTGTGGGTCATATTACACATTGGCTAACTCATTGTCCAATGGTAACGTACTGTCAACCTTGACTTACTACTCACAGTGTAGTAAATTTTGTATACAAAACCCCAACATACCGGCAGTAATTTGAAGAACTACAAAGACTCAATCACTGCTAAATTTCATAGTAAAACATTTAAGGTTTGGTAAAACATTACCAAAAAGATTATCAAAAAGAGGATAAACTCACATTGCTATCTTAGGCTTCTCGTAAGGGTTTCCTGGATATAATCTATAATTTATACAAATGTACATTGGTTAGTATCATAACCCTTTGAAATTATTAATGATACCCTCCCCGAGACGGCATTCCAACAACTACGTCGGGCAGAACCACGACAGTTGTTACGGAACCCTAAATCAATCGGGCAGCGTAACTATTAAGAAACTGGGGTTATAATACTTACAACGGAGCAGAAACTCGCTAATTAGGGGTATAATACCCAACTATTATGCTTATAACTTCAGAATTTCGAGATTTAGAATAGAGAATGAGCGACGGAAAACAAAAACTGATGCCTGCTATTTATATTGCTGAAATACGACTCTCACGCGGCCCGCGTAAAACACAGGCCAAGGTTACGGGCCCGCGTCAACCTTTGTCAACACTATAGCTTAGCCCGGTCACCAAGTAGACCCGACACGATGTCGACACGTGTCAGCACCGGATGTCTCCGCGTTTCATGATCTCTCGCAGCCCGCGTTAACTATCTAGAACTCTTACGCGGCCCGCTTGAACTAAAGGATTCAACGATATCAGGTTTAACCATGATACCGCCCGCGTAAACTAAGGATAAAGGATGTCGCGGCCCGCCTCAGCTCCATTTTTCTTGTTTTTAATTTATTTTATATGTTATAACCTATTTTAGGCTCGGTTTTCACATACGGGGTGTATTATAAAACATATTGGGACATTCTACAATATACTTAGAGTGTCGGAAATATTATAAGAGTGTTGGTTTTACCGAGGGTTGTTACATTCTCCCCACCTTGTTTTAGAACTCGTCCTCGAGATCTACTGAAACAAATGCGGGTATTTCCTTTGCATTTCTGATTCAAGCTCCCATGTGTACTCTGGTCCTCTTTTGGAGTCCCACTTCACTTTGACTAGAACTAGTCTCTTGTGTTTGAGATTCTTGACTTTTCTGTCTTCAATCTGTAGAGGCCTTTCCACAAACTTGAGTTGTTCATTTACCTCTATATCCTTAAGAGGCACTATCATTGATTTGTCAGCTAAACACTTTTTGAGATTAGATACATGAAACACATCATGTATTCCTTCCATTTCCTCTGGCAATTGTAGCTGATAGGCTATAAGTCCTACTCTTTTAATAATCTCAAAAGGTCCAATATACCTGGGGCTTAGCTTTCCTCGTTTGATAAATCTTACTACTCCTTTCCAAGGAGAGACTTTTAACAATACTTTATCTCCTATTTTAAATTCCAATGGCTTTCGTCGGTTATTAGCATAACTTTTATGTCGATCACGTGCTGTTTTCAGTCGTTCCTTGACTTGAATGATCTTGTCGGTTGTTTCTTGCACTATCTCAGGTCTAGATAGTTGTTTTTCCCCAATTTCTACCCAACAGACTGGGGTTCGACACTTTCGTCCATAAAGTGCTTCGAATGGTGCAGCATTGATACTTGTGTGATAACTATTATTATAAGAAAATTCTATTAAAGGTAAGTGATCATCCCAATTACCTCCAAAATCAATTACACAAGCTCTAAGCATGTCTTCCATTGTCTGAATTGTCCTTTCGCTTTGTCCATCCGTTTGAGGATGATAAGCTATGCTTAACTTTAACTTGGTTCCCATTGCTTTTTGGAAACTTGACCAAAAATGAGAGGTAAATCGACTATCCCTATCAGAAACAATTGATAAAGGAATGCCATGTAAAGAAACAATTTCATTTACATACAATTTAGATAATTGTTCCATACTAATTGTTTCCTTCATTGGTAGAAAATGAGCTGACTTAGTTAGCCTATCTACAATCACCCAGATTGTATCATTTCCTTTCTTTGTTTTGGGTAATTTAGTAACAAAATCCATTGTTATTAATTCCCATTTCCAAACTGGCATTTCTAATTGCTGTAACAAACCTGAGGGTTTCTGGTGTTCAGCTTTGACTTGTGAACAAGTTAAACATTTAGAAACATAGGTTGCTATGTCTTTCTTCATTCCTATCCACCAGAAATTTTTCCTTAAATCCTGGTACATTTTATCACTACCTGGATGCATCGTATATTTAGATTTATGAGCTTCTTCTAGTATACGATGACGTAGATTTCCTAATTTAGGTATCCACATTCTCTTTTTATGGAATCTCCAAATTCCATCTGTTCCTTGTTCCAATTCTTTTAGCATACCTTTTAATTTTTCAGAATCATCCTTGATTACTGATTCTTGTGCTTCTCTTATCTGTTCATTTAAATCTACTTGCAGATTTAATTTAAGAGAACGTACCCTTTTTGGCTTTTCATGATATTTTCGGCTTAAAGCATCTGCTACTACATTTGCTTTTCCTTCATGATACTGGATATCACAGTCATAGTCACTAAGCATCTCCATCCAGCGTCTTTGTCTCATATTCAACTCCTTTTGCCTGAAGATATACCTTAGACTCTTATGATCAGTGAATATGGTAAACTTACTACCATAAAGGTAATGTCTCCAAATCTTAAGAGCAAAAATTATAGCTCCTAATTCTAAATCATGGGTTGAATAATTCTCTTCATGATTCTTAAGTTGTCTAGATGCGTAAGCTATAACCTTTTTTCGTTGCATCAATACACATCCATAACCTAATTTAGAAGCATCACAATAGACTACAAAGTCTTCAGTTCCTTCTGGTAATGCTAATATGGGTGTATGAGTTAATCTTTGCTTAAGAATTCTAAATGCTTCTTCTTGTTTTAATCCCCATTCAAACTTAACAGATTTACAGGTTAACTTAGTTAAGGGAATGTCTATTCTAGAAAAATCTTGAATAAATCTTCTATAATAACCGGCCAATCCTAAGAAACTTCTAACCTCGGTTGGTGACTCAGGGGTTTTCCATTTAATAATTGCCTCAATCTTTGTTGGATCTACATGAATTCCTTCATGATTAACTAAATGTCCAAGAAATTGTACCTATTCTAACCAAAACTCGCACTTTGAAAACTTAGCATAGAGCTTTTCCTTTCTTAATAAACTTAAAAGTGCGTGCAAATGCTTTGCATGATCCTCTTTACTCTTAGAGTAAAGGAGAATATCATCTATGAAAACAATTATGAATTTATCCAAATATGGCTTACATATTCGGTTCATCATGTCCATAAATGCAGCTGGGGCATTGGTTAAACCAAATGGCATGACAGTAAATTCATAATGGCCATACCTTGTTCTGAATGCGGTTTTAGGAATGTCTTCTTCCTGTACCTTTAATTGATGATATCCTGACCTTAAATCGATTTTCGAGAAAAATCGAGCTCCTTGCAGTTGATCAAACAGATCATTGATTCTTGGTAATGGGTACCGATTCTTAATCGTGACCTTGTTCAATTCATGGTAGTCAATGCACATACGCATTGATCCGTCTTTCTTTTTAACAAACAGTATCGGCGCTCCCCATGGCGACGAACTTGGCTGTATAAATCCTTTCTCTAACAATTCATCTAATTGTTTCTTTAATTCTTGCATTTCTGCAGGTGCCAAACGATAAGGTGCTTTGGCAATTGGTGATGTTCCTAGTATCAGGTGAATTCTGAATTCAACTTCTCTGTCTGGCGGTAGTCCCAGTAATTCTTCTGGAAAGATATCTGAAAACTGTGACACTACTGGAATATCTTTTAGTTCTTTTCCTTTAGTGTTAGTGATTATAGAAATCAAATACACTATAGAACCTTTTCTTATACAACTTGCAGTTTTCATTACAGATATGAATTTAGTGGACCTAGAAGGTTTATCTCCTTTAATTGTGATCGTTTTACCTTTTGGTGAATTTACTTGAATTGACTTTTGATCACACAAAATATTGGCTTTATTGGCTATTAACCAATCCATTCCTAAAACAACATTGAATCCTGCCAGATTCATGGGATATAGGTTTGCTATAAATTTCTGATTTAAAATTTCTATTCTTGCTCCCTGCAAGATTTCAGAAATCCTAACAGTTTCTCCATTGGCGGTTTCTACTAGACATTCTTGTGGTAGTTTAGTTAATGACTAATTTAGAATTTTGCAAAACGAAGTATTGATAAAACTTTGGTTCGCACCAGAGTCAAATAATACTTTAGCAAATATATCATTAACTAAAAACGTACCAGCTATAACGTCTGGGATCATCTTGGCTTCTTCTGCAGTCAGCACAAATGCTTTAGCATTTTTAGTATTCTTGTTGTTTGTAGCTGGGGTCAATTTCAAACAGTTTGGCCTAATATGACCTTTTTCTCCACAGTTGTAGCACAATCCATTGCTGGATTTCTTCCTGCAATCTTCTTCCTTGTGTCATGGCATCTTGCAATAATTACAGAGAGTGGAGCATTTTCCCGAATGCTTTTTCTTGCAGACCTTGCAGTATGGTGCAGAGGTAGAACCCATATTCCTACGATTAAAATTTCCAGAACGAAATTCTTGAGTAAGCCTTTGGGTTAGGTTTCTCCTCTGATCTTCTTCTCTAGTACGGATTAACTCATCTGTCAAGGTATTTGCTAGTTCTATAGCTTCTTCTATAGTTTGAGGTCTAGCTGCCTTGACTGCATGTCTAATCTCTCCAATTAATCCCCAAATATAACGGGAGATTAACACTGGTTCTGGTGAAGCAAGGGTCGGAACTATTCTAGCATATTCAAATAATATCTTAGTATATCCCTTACTATCCACACCAGTCATCCTAAGATTTAGGAATTATTTGCTATCTGTTCCTTCTCATTGGGTGGGCAGAATTTCCTTTCTACCTTGTTTTTAAATTCTTCCCATTCCATATTGTAGGTTTGATCACTTCCTCTTGTCTGGAGGATAGTGTTCCACCATTCTAGTGCTGCATTCTTAAACATGTTAGAAGCAAATAATATCTTATCTTCTTCAGCACACTTGCTTATCCTTAAGACTGCCTCAGTCTTCTCTATCCAGCGTAAGGTTGCAATGGCCCCTTCGTTGCCTGAGAATTCCATTGGTTTACAAGACCAGAACTCTTTGTAAGAACAACCGTAAGGCACGGTTCTTCTTCTTTTGGGAATAGGCATTTGAAGTAATGGTCCATTGTTCACGCTATGTTCTGGTTCAATTGGTCGCTTACTGGTATGTTTACTTTTATTATCAGCATCCTTAACAGTTTGAAGAATAAATGTCATTGCATCTATAATTCCTTGTGCCACTATATGTTGAATAGCACTATTATCCACTTGGTTTCCATTGTTATTGATGCTTGGATTTTCATTAACCACGTTAATGTTACTCTGGTTATCATTATTCAGATTTCCTTGATTTTCTTCGTCGGCCATTTGAATTTTAAACATTTACCCCATATTAATATCACAAATAATAGGTAATATAGAGAATCACATGACACGCAATTTAACCAAAACCGTCGATCATTGCGACTTGTACTCTATTTTCATATACTATGCGTCTATTACACACTAGTACAGAAATAAAGATTACAATACCAACAGAAAGAAAATTACACTAATAGTACTATGCATCCGTACACACATATTTTATTTTATTATTATTATTATTATTATTATTACTACTACTACTACCGTTTCCTCCATTCTCACATTCATGGATATGGATTTATCCAAAAATCCATATTGCGCTCATCGTATTTCCATACGAGACGCTCTCCCACCTGTCTTATCCTCTCACTGCTTTCTAAAATTTCCTCCCCGAAAGTCCTAAGTTCTTGGACGTTTTCTGCACTCATTGGGGGTGCAGGTTCTCCGACTGGGTTTGGAATCTGGGGTGCGGGTTCCTGATATGGGGGTGAAAGTTCCTGAAATTGTTAAGGATCCTCTAATATCTCCCTAATATAGTCATTTTGGTAATAGGGATCTAAAGGGTCCATACCTGGGTAAGCTTCTATGTTCTGTATGGTTGGATATTCCTGGATAGGGTAACGTTGTACAAAGTCCCTATTGTCGTCCCACCAGGGGTCGTAATTCGGGTCTAGAGGGTTTGGTGCAGGTACCCTTGGGATTTCTTCTGGGTTAAAGTCGTGCATCTCTACTTGGTTTTCCGGGTTTTCTATCTCCATGGGTTGTTCTGGGTTTTGTGGTTGAGGGGCTACTAGTTGTTCCAGACTTGGGTCAGCAGCAGTTGTAGCTAGGATATGAAAATTAGCTAGGCTTCTATTAAGCATATCTTGAGTATGGGCATCTGTCTCTCGCTTAATAGCTGCTAAGGCTCTTTGCTGTTGCAATTTTCGCATTCTCTTCCTACGAGCAAAAGCTTCTTTACTGAACCATCCTCGTTTCTTATTAGAAAATGGTTCTTCAGATTGAGCTCTAAAGGAAAATATTCCCTCCTCCTGATCAGCAGAATACCCTGAAAGGGCAGGCTGTGATGATGTACCTTCACTCCTAGGTGAATCAGATAACTGACGATTCACGTCTGATGGTCCTTGATCACTCATACTGAAAACTAACAGATAGTCAAATAACACATAACAAATAATTACAGTTATGCACGTATTTCCGTAAATTATTTTCTAACACAAAATATAGAATTTAAGTGTCAGCAGAACACTTCTTTGGCTCAGACCAGTGGCTAGGCTCTGATACCACCTTCTGTCGCAACCCCCGATCCCTGATCCCCGGGAACGGGCGGACGCGATCTCATAGTTTAGGTGGTATCAGTTATTATAGTCTTGCAGCAGAATTTACATCAGGACCGTAGTTAGGAAATATTTATCAGAGTAAAACCACCATAATTAATATTAATAAACACATGGGTAAAACCCAAGTTTCTTAGTACAATACATTTATAGGGATAAACCCTATTTTATTTAAATTTAAAACATCGTTTATTTGGTAACTTTTATAGCCACATTTTCCCAAGCCTTCAGTGCTCTCCAGCTGGCTTTTTATTAATTGGCTGTCACATTGGGTTACCTGAAACGTGTTTTAAAAACATTTGTCAGTCGGAAATACTGGTGAGTGAATCCCAGTTTAATCAAGTTTAAATAAAAAGTCACAGTGAACAGTATTGAGAGCGATCACATTGTTTATGTCTACACAATTACTCCATTTGGTACTATCAATCCACTGACTTGTGGGTCATATTACACATTGGCTAACTCATTGTCCAATGGTAACGTACTGTCAACCTTGACTTACTACTCACAGTGTAGTAAATTTTGTATACAAAACCCCAACATACCGGCAGTAATTTGAAGAACTACAAAGACTCAATCACTGCTAAATTTCATAGTAAAACATTTAAGGTTTGGTAAAACATTACCAAAAAGATTATCAAAAAGAGGATAAACTCACATTGCTATCTTAGGCTTCTCGTAAGGGTTTCCTGGATATAATCTATAATTTATACAAATGTACATTGGTTAGTATCATAACCCTTTGAAATTATTAATGATACCCTCCCCGAGATGGCATTCCAACAACTACATCGGGCAGAACCACGACAGTTGTTACGGAACCCTAAATCAATCGGGCAGCGTAACTATTAAGAAATTGGGGTTATAATACTTACAACGGAGCAGAAACTCGCTAATTAGGGGTATAATACCCAACTATTATGCTTATAACTTCAGAATTTCGAGATTTAGAATAGAGAATGAGCGACGGAAAACAAAAACTGATGCCTGCTATTTATATTGCTGAAATACGACTCTCACGCGGCCCGCGTAAAACACAGGCCAAGGTTACGGGCCCGCGTCAACCTTTGTCAACACTATAGCTTAGCCCGGTCACCAAGTAGACCCGACACGATGTCGACACGTGTTAGCACCGGATGTCTCCGCGTTTCATGATCTCTCGCAGTCCGCGTTAACTATCTAGAACTCTTACGCGGCCCGCTTGAACTAAAGGATTCAACGATATCAGGTTTAACCATGATACCGCCCGCGTAAACTAAGGATAAAGGATGTCGCGGCCCGCCTCAGCTCCATTTTTCTTGTTTTTAATTTATTTTATATGTTATAACCTATTTCGGGCTCGGTTTTCACATACGGGGTGTATTATAAGACATATTGGGACATTCTACAATATACTTAGAGTGTCGGAAATATTATAAGAGTGTTGGTTTTACCGAGGGTTGTTACATAGTGTCGCCAAATCTTCAATGCAAAAACAACTGCACCCTGCTCGAGATCGTGGGTTGTATAGTTCTTCTCGTGGATCTTGAGCTGACGAGAGGCGTACGCGATAACCTTATCCCGTTGCATGAGAATACAACCGAGACCGAGGTTAGAGGCATCGCAGTAAACTACAAAGTCATCGTTTTCGTCGGGTAACGTGAGGATAGGAGCATTGCAGAACATATGCTTGAGTGTTTGAAAGGCAGTCTCTTGTTCGGTTCCCCAAACAAAAGGTTTGTCTTTATGCGTCAAAGAAGTAAGCAGAACGGCGATTTTAGAAAAGTCAGCGATGAATCGACGGTAATAGCCCACCAATCCGAGGAACGAACGAACTTCGGATGGTGATGTTGGTGTAACCCAGCTCTTAACTATTTCGATTTTCGCATGATCGACGCGTATATCTTGACTATTGACGATGTGACCGAGGAATTGAACCTCATCTAGCCAAAATTCACACTTGGAGAACTTGGCATAGAGTCGATTCCCTTGGAGTAATTTGAGAACCAAACGTAGATATTGCGCGTGTTCGACTTTCGTTTTCGAATAGATAGGGATATCATCAATAAACACGATGACGAAGAGGTCGAGAAAGGGCTTACACACGTGATTCATCAAATCCATGAAGACCGCGGGTGCGTTGGTTAAACCAAAGGGCCTTACGACGAATTCATAATGGCCGTATCGGGTTCGGAAAGCGGTTTTCGGTATATCTTCCTCCGGGATTCGTAACTAGTGATAGCCTGAGTATAAATCAATCTTCGAAAAACACGTTGCACCTTGCAATTGATCAAACAAATCATCGATTCGGGGCAGGGGATAATGATTCTTGATAGTCAGCTTATTCAACTCCCTATAATCAATGCACATCCGCAACGATCCGTCCTTCTTTTTTTACAAAAAGGACAGGCGCGCCCCAAGGAGAGGTGCTAGGGCGAATAAAGCCTTTGTCAAGCTATTCCTGGAGTTGACTCAAGAGTTCGCGCATTTCAGACGGAGCGAGGCGATAGGGAGATTTAGCAATAGGATTAGCTCTAGGAATGAGATCAATACGGAAATCGATATCACGACTCGGGGGTAAACCAGGTAAATCGTCAGGGAATACAGCAGGAAAATCACGAACCACAGGCACCTTATCCATTGCCTTCTTTTCCTTTTCCATTTCCTCCGCTACTACGATGTGTGCTAAGAAAGCTTTGTATTCCTTTCGGAGATACTTGCTCGCTTGTATACATGACATGAGTTTGAGATCCTTCGACGAGACTTCGCCATAGACACATAGATGATCACCGTTCGCGAGAGAGAAACGAATCATTTTATCAAAGCAAACAAATTCTGCACGATTTTCACAAAGAAAATCCATGCCTACTATGGTATCAAAACTACCAAGCTGCATCGGAATAAGATCGATAGGGAAGACGTGATTGTTGAGTTCAAGCGTACAATCACGGAGAAGAGAATTAACAGTGACGGTTCTACCAGTGGCAACTTCAACGTCGAACGTCGTAGGGAGATTAGCACGCTTACAATTTAGGAGCTTTTCGAATTCTAACGATACAAAACAGTCATCGGCTCCAGTATCAAATAAGCACGAAGCATATATACCGTTGACAAGAAACGTACCATTAACCACATTGTTGCCAGCTTGGGCCTGGCAGACATTGATGTTGAACGTTCGTCCGCGGGCTGCTGGTTGTTGTTGCTGCTGAGGCTGTTGTTGTTGATGTTGTTGTTGCGCTGGTTGTTGTTGTGGCTCTTGCTTCACCACTCTGTTTGGGCAGACATTTGCAAAGTGGTTGGGATCACCACATGCAAAGCAGGCTCTTGCGTGAGCAGCGGGAGCAGGAGCTGCTTGTTGGCCTTGGGGAGCAAGAAGAGGAGCTGGCAGTGCAGGAGCTTGAACTTGAGCTGGAGCTTGGCGGGGACCAGTACGGCAGTTGGCAGTAAAGTGGCCGTAAAGGTTGCAATGAATACAAAATCGACAAGCGATCCTAACAGGCTGATGATAAGTACAAGTAGGGCACAGAGGGTGCAGACCAGTATATGCACGTTTTGCAGGAGGTGCATTGGACACGGGTGCAGCTACTTGACGATTCTGGGGTTGCGGTTGAGCAGGGATAGCATTGAGAGGTGCGGCTGTGACAGCACAGTTCTTGTTGTTGTTGTTGTTGTTCTTGCGCTTGCGACATGAAGACTTGGAGGCTTGCGGTGCGGCGGTTTCAGCGGTAGGAGCAGCGGTAACTTGATGGAGACTTTTGGTGGTATTTTTTGAAGTAACCAGCCCTAACTCGCTTGTCATTGATTTCCGCAGCGAGTAGATAAGTCTCTTCAATGGTTTTCGTCTTGGCGGCTTGCACAAAATCCGCAACACAATCCGGTAAAGCACGGATGTATTTCTTGATGGTGATGTCGGGAGTAGAGACTTGGCCATGACAGATGATACTTAGCTGCTTAAAGCGAGCAGTTAGTCCGGCATTGTGGCGACCTTCTTGCTTTATGTTCCAAAACTCGTCCTCCAGCTTCTGAAGCTCATAGGGAGGGCAGAATTCTTTCATCGTGATTTCTTTCAGTTCCTCCCAAGTAAATCCATAGGTTGCGTCGTTTCCTCGTATGTTCCTTTCGGCAGCCCACCAATCCAGAGCCCTGGACTGGAAAACGGCGGTTGCGTTGACAGTGCGGAGGTTATCAGGACAACCGCTTTGGCGCAAAGTGACTTCAATTGAATCGAACCATTGAAACATGGCACTGGGCCCGTCTTCACCAGTGAAGTCTTTGGGGCCGTAGGCCTTGAACTGCTTGAAGCTAAAAGTCGCTTTTGGAGAGTCGGTCCTAGATTCCTCAGAGGACTTGCTAGCGTTTTCATTAAGTTCGCTGACAATCTGCGGAATGACCATAGCCATTTGCTTGGCGACTAGCGATGCGATGCGTTTGTCAGCATGGTTGCGGCGGGCAGTGCGGGAAGTATGCGATCTAAATGACGACATTGTCTGCAACAGACATCGTCATAGGACTCAGACACAAGTCGATTAAATCCAGTCTAGTCTATAATATCACCCAAAACTACTTTTATATATAAAGCACAGGAATACGTCAACACATAGGTACATAATCACGTAGGCACATAAACACGTAAGCACATAAGCACATAGAGCACAAAAGCACATATTCAACTATATTTTGCATGTATTCACCTAGATATATTGCACGTATTCACCTATCATTGAAGTTTCGCGAGCGCGTTCGAGAGTAGAGAGTGCGAGTAGCGAGTAATATAAGCGAGTAACACAACGAGTAGCATAGCGCAAGCGAATAACATAGCATGTGAGAGTTTATAGAATAGCAGGGATTTGTTAGCATATTGAGATAAATGTGCAGTGCGAGTTGTGTGCGTTTATCAAAGCGAACAGAGAAGAGCGTATAAATCTCCAAAATTGAAACATATAAACATTTAAAACCACATAAAACACATGAAAGTCACACATAAAGCGATAATCACAGAGTCGGTAGCTGTGAGCTCAGAATCGAAACACATAAACACATAAAATCAGTGATTGGAGCGTCTGGGTGCAAGACATTGAGTATCCAAATCGATTCGACTATTCTCAAGGACTTCGAGTACACGCTTTGGCCTAATAGACTGTGCTCTCTCACCGTTATACGGTGAATGGCACGCATCCTTTAGGTTATTCACATAACTCGAGTCACTGGAATCCATCGAGACTTTGGTGAGAGTTTTGTAAAACCAAAACAGAGAGCGGAACAAGTCATCAAGATTCGGGTTTCACCCCTAAATTAACGACTGCATTCCTGTTTACGAGATAGAAAGGGAGATTTGCGTCGAAGTATGGATTTCACTCCTGATTCAACACAAATTCTCATGTTTATAGTAAAAAGACGCGTTGAACGAGCGATTTAATCGAGAGTTTGCGGTTTTCACACCTAATCTCGATCCAATCACTCGTTTTTTCGAAAATTGTGCGTGCCGTGCTTGCCTTAGGAAAGGAAGGGTGATAGTGTTCCAGCCTTAGGAAAAGCTGGTTTGCGCGAAGCTGTAGTATGCGATGTTCGCGCAGGGATGAGTTCGAGAAAATGATAGAAGTACGCTCGTGCAGAACCCCAACTGGGTTCGCACAAGGCGGTCTGCTAGTACTTAGACTATAGACTAGGTCGTTTCTAAGACATCGACCCGGACTAGGTCGAGTCTTGCCTAATTCCCAATAGTTATGGCTCTGATACCAATCTGTCACACCCCAACTGATGGCGAAAACATCGGGGTGAGGCACTGACCGAAATAGATTGTCCAAGAGAATCCATAACAACTATAATTACTAGATATTTAACATTATGTCCCATACCATAACATCTCAAATAAAAGCAGTTATTACAGACATAGTTTTCTCAAAGACAAATATTGTTTCGACAACTCAAATATTGTTTAGTTTGTTTCTAGACCACCTAAGCTTGATTCCACAAAAATTCAGCAACATAGCAAGCATCCTAAACACCTGTCACATACGTTAAAATAGGTCAATACACATAGTGTAAAGGTGAGCATACAAGTTTAATAGTATATTAGTAGCGAAAGCGATTTACGCATAAGCAGCATGTAACACGTAGAAATGTGAAGCAAGTAAGCTATCGACAATGAAATATGCACAGACATGACTGCGAGTTATAGAATGCGCAACACATATCACCACTGTGACACGTGAGAAATACCCTTAACAACCCCCGCCCACGACAGGTGCTGAGTCCAAACTATAGTACTATCGTTGCTAAGGTGTTAGGCAACAATCACTGTGTAAACATAACAAAGAAGCATTCATCGAATAACACGTCTAACATGCAGAGCGGTTATTGTATAAAAGTGTTTGCGTTGTGTGATCGATGTGATTTGATATAAGTAACGTATGTAACACCCAAAAGTGCGTTTAAGCAAAAAGGGGTCGAGTATACTCACAGATCGTGTCTAATGAATAAACACAGTCTTGGATTGAAGGGAGCACTGGAGAGTTAGCCTGATCAGATAACGACAGTATAAGCGTTGAACGGTGCGTTAAACAGTGTCGAGTGGAACGAGTGACGAATGGTGGTTCGGTCGGGTGACCGTCCGGACGGATGACCATTGGGTCGGATAGTCATTCGTTTGGGAAAGGATGTGTTTGTGTATGATTTGAACTTTGAAGTTTTCGTTGTAGCATTTTAAAAATTGAGAAGTATCTCTATTTGTCCAGCTATCCGGTCGAATGGTCATTCGGACGGATGGCCGTTCGATCAGATGGTGGTTCGTTGGGTGGAAGATACAAAGGATCACATCTCCTGTCCGGATAGTCATTCGATCGGATGGTCATCCGATCGGATGACTATTCGTTTGGGAGTTGGTATTCCTTGAAGTTTTGCAAAAAAATGTTAAGTGTTGAAGACCACAAGTCACCTGGTCGGATCGTCGTTCGATCGGATGGTGATCCGATCGGATGGCAATTCGTTCAGCAACTGGTTCGTTTGAAAATTTGTAAAATCAGTTAAGTTTAGAAAGTTTTGCGATTGAGCCGAGACGGTATGACAACGTGTCAAACAACGGAAGCCCCCATCAGGTCCAACTCATCCGGTCGGACGGGAATCACCCCGTTCGATCCATACCAGCTGTTCACTGACGGTGTTTCATGTTCAACCCGTGAATCGGTTGTCTCTTTGATAGTAATCCGTTCTCAAACCGGTACTTCACTAGAGAATGAGTAGAAGGCCTGAACGAGCTCCGATTCTACCGGTTTTGAGCAAAAGTGAAGAATGTTTGAAGAAAAGTTTGAAACATAATCCAAGTTTTTCTTATTTAAACGAGTTTAGTGTAAAATCATGTAGAAATCGGTTAGATTCGAACAGTTCTTGCTGAGATAAGGTCATACTCCGGTGTTCATGAGAACCCGTGATAACGTCACCCTTGAACAGCCCGAAATCAGGTGATTTCATGGTGGAAAGTTGTGATTTGTTGGAGAAGATGATGAGAAAGTGTGTGTAGATCAAGGAAGTACAAGATTTGAGAGGAGAACTTACAAGAATCGCGAGGAATCGAGAGAAAAGCGACCGAGAATGCGAAGGGTCGGAGGAGAGCTGTCACATCATGAACAGTGATGTGACAGGTGAGTATTTATAGGAGAAGGAGAGAAAGGCGGTGTGGAGTAATTCGATCGGAGGGCCTTTCGATCGGATGGCCATCCTATCGGATGGCTCGAGTGAGTTGGTTTTCTGACTTTCGTTTCGTGCGTTGAGCGTTGCGATGCGTTTGAGCGAGTGTCGAATAAACGATGCGATAGTTTTAAATAATAGTTACACATATAACATAACTAACATACAACATCATAAGTAATCTTGCGTTCCCAGTTCGCGATGTGATTGAGTTGCGATAGAGTTGCGATTGCGTTTGCGATTAACACCTTCAACATATTTAATAATGCACAAGTAACACATAATAGCACACACACGTAAAACAAGATCCATAACTGCGATTCAAGTTGCGATATGATAGCGATAGCGTTAAGTAGATTAGCGTTTAGTAGCGTTTAACACATTGTTATTTCACATAATACAAATTATACACAAATATAGTACAACTAAAGTATCGATTAGTGAGTACAAGTAATAATTAAGCAAGGAATGACAGATTTGATTAGCAATCTTTTCTTCCTTTGACTTTAACTTGTACTTTGACTTCCAAAAGTCGGGTTGTTACAATTCAAATGTACAAAATGCATAAATCGTACCAAAATTTGGTATTTACCTTAACCCTCAATGGATATTGGCCTCTTTGTTGTACGAAAGTACTGACTTGATCACCAATGTTCTAACGTTGTAAAACAAAAAGGATGAATTCGGTATACTCACCTACTACGAGGAACCTTTGTGCATATACCTTGATCGCGGGGGTATGTCTTGAAGTGGGACACACTAGTACATTAGTTTAATTTTAAACTAATCGTATCACACGGTAATGGAACTTGAAATTTTATGTGTTTTGTTTAAGTGGACAAACAATACTGGTAATCGTCTTCGACTGCTTTTCATGAATATTACATAAAGCATTATCTAATAGTGTGAAAACAATTTGACTTTGCTGATATGAACTTCTTACCGGTGATTTTTCTTTGTCAATTTCATTTTGTGTTATTTATTTGCTTTCAGAAAATATAAAAATCCAAAAAGATTTTCCTTTTTCTTTAAAATTCTTAACGTATGGAAAATGGTTGTTCATGGAGGAATTATTACCGATGGGGGAGACGATGTTAGAAGATGAGTTCCAACTTTTAAAACCTTGCAGGTTCTAGTGTGTTGGACAATATTTTTGAGTGTTGGTTTTGAGTTGAAAATTGCTTAGTCTGTAATATAGTTTTCACATCTCTTGATTAATAATAATTTGTTTAACTGTGTTGAAAAATTCTTATGGTTTCTCGAGATGTTTGTTTTATAGTATACAGATGGTTGCTAAGTGTTGCTGAGAAGTTGATGTGAAAAGATGAGGAATTTGTTGCTGCTTGGTAGAGTCCTCCTTCTACAATGCAGAATGGAAGATATGAAGACATACTTGGATTGCTGACTTAATACTTGGAAGATTTGGTGATTGGATGCATTAACTTAGGAGGAGTTTGAAGCTGAAAGAGTTCTTATTGAAGCTGAAGCTATCCAACGACTGTAAGATTCTGAAGACTAAAGTTCACCTTTTCAAGCTATTGTCAAGGGGGAGTTTGTTGGTGCATATTATGTGACAACATCTTTGTGTTGGTGTTTGGATATGTTAATCAAGAATTGGGTTACGATGAATTGAAGACAATGAAGGAATTCCAAGTTTAGGGAAATGAGGAATTCCGAATTTATGGCTTAAATAAAGATTCCTTGTTTGGCACATATAGTGGATTCCAAATTTGTCAAAGCTCACATGTTAGTCTGAGTTTATGAAGGTCTGAAGAGTCCGAGTTTAGCAGATTCCGAGTTTAGACTTTTATATCATGTCGTGTTTGTCTTTAGGATATGTATTTCGAATTTGTGTGTTTATTTGGACGTGGGCATAGCCAAGTTTGCATGGCTGTGTTATATAAACAGCTTTATGCTTTAGGGTTTAGGTTTGACATCTTAGACAATTTTTGAGAGAGCAGTTACAGAGAGTTGTGTGAGAAATTTGCAGAAAGTGGCTGAGAGATTTCCTGTAGGTATTGATTGATTGTAAACGTAGTTGGATAATCAATAAATACCGGGAAAGTGATTGTTCGTGATCTTCATCTTACAAACTTATTTCTATGTTCGTAGATCTATCAAGGGGATTCCTCACCCTTGATTATTGTCAATCTCGTATCGATCAACGTGTGATAAGGACCTACAACTCATTATAAATATAAGTGCATTCAAGAAACAAACTGAAAATGAATGAAAGAAAGAAACATAATCTGGAAGTCAAACCTTTTGGTTTGACTTTTGATGTTCTTAAAAAATTCAGAGAAATGAGAGGATTTGGATGTGGATTTGATGTGTATAAAGTGAAATGAGGTGTGGATTCAAACAAATCCTAAAATGCCCCTTAGGTATCTTCAAGAAATAATGATGAAAAAACACCGTGTGCAAGTAACTGGCAATCAAGTCTTAAGAGCAAGGTCAAAGGCAGTTGCTAAGGTACATGGTGATTTCATTGCCCAGCATACGAATCCACATCTTCAAGCTTTATTATTGCAGCAGAAAACCGGCGTCCTGGGTTTGCTGAAGTCGATGACATACGAATTATCGTCGGAGATCCACAATTGCAGTACACCATGGTTCGAATTTGGAGATGGTACTCGATTTTGGGATAAACTGGAAAGTAGGGTTTTGTAATATAGGAATATTATAAATAATGACTGAATTTGCGATTTTACCCTTTACTATAACGGCAGGGTTAAAAGTCTGTCAAAATGTGGGCCATTTTAGCAATTTAATACCTTTTAGGGGCCTCATTGAAAAAAAAAATTATGTCTACTGTGGCAATAGTGCCCAAACCTCAAGGGTCATTTTGGCAATTTACCCTTTTAGAAATTTCCATCCACATTAGTATTAGTATGTATAACAATTACCGTCGAATGTTAGCTATAGTGACAATGGGCATTTTAGATATTTTGTTACGTGCCAGCTCCAGCTTTTGGGTTGGTTAAAAGTGGTTGCATTGGGTTTTGCTCCGTCGGTGACAGAGCCCCATGTTTCCAACTCTTAGCTCTTCTCACATCAATCTGGTGCATTCTGAACTATGTAAAAATCTAAAAGATTAGTATTATAGTATATATAACAATTACCGTCAAATGTTAAGACATATAATGTTTGGAGCTTTGGGGAAGATTAAAACAATAACCACCAAGGCAGTAGAAAAAGGACAATAGTTGATAAGCACATAAAACTTAGTTGCCTTGAGTGAAATTGAGACAAGTTGTGGCTGGAAGTAGTCGTCAACGTCGTCGCCGGTTGCCGGACATCCGTGGAAGGCGCCAGAACCACCGGACGGTTCTCCTTTTTCCTCTCTCAAGCTAAGTTAATAGTTGTGGATACCATAGAAGGTGGTTGTTATTTTTCAAAAGGTGGTATCGTTCACATCGTCGTGGTGTCCGGTGGTGGGGTTGGGTTTGCTTGAAGAAGAATTGAGAGAAAAGAGTATGTGTAGGTGAAATCCGGTGTCCTCACTTGCTAATACCATTTTTTCAGATTTTCACCTTTTAGTTTTTATTTATTTATTTATTCTTATATGTTGTTATATATTCTTTTTAATTAACTTATTTTTATTTCTTTCAATAAATAAATTTGGAAACCTTTTATGTTGTTTAAAAAAGATAAATTAAATTACCAATGATTCTCAACTTGGGGAAGTATAAATATACAGCCCAAGTTATGTTCTCAAAACCTTTTGGAATTTCAGTTTTGGCCGATAAGAAGAGTATAACACAACTTAACATAACATCATTTTCTTCCTATTGGTATTTATAATTTCATAAAAGTAAAAAAGTTTAGATATTTTTTTTATTATTTTTACCTATGAAACTTTAAACCAACACAAGATGTGGCTGGGGGCTTCCGTGGAATACAAGTAACTTCTGGTTTAAAAATAAATTAAAAAGCTTATATAAAATGATATTACATGATTAAAAAACCTCGCAAACTTATATGATTGGATCTATGAAACATTTGCTTACATAGGGTTGTTGGTTTTCAGTCACTATACTGAATGTTGATACTGTAGCGATGCGGAAAAGAAATGAATAAACACTGATTGAATTTCCGCGCGAAGCACGGATGGATTTTACTAGTATATAACAATTACCGTCGAATGTTAGCTACAGTGAAAATGGGCATTTTAGGTATTTTGTTACGTGCCAGCTTCAGCTTTGGGTTGGTTAAAAGTGGTTGCATCGGGTTTTGCTCCGTCGGTGACAGAGCCCCATGTTTCCGAACTCTTAGCTCTTCTCACATTAATCTGGTACATTCTGAACTATGTAAAAATCTAAAAGAGAGAAGACAGATAATGTTTGGAGCTTTGGGGAAGATTCAAACGATCATGCACTTTTGTTCTGTTTAAAAATTGGTCGGCGGCCGGTTACGCGGTTGTCACTCAGATCACCGCCGCCTGTCAGGTGCGGCCTATTCCTCTTCCTTTCGACCTGATGCCACCATCACCACTGCTGGGGACGTCGGACACTGCAGACAACCGTCGCCACCGCCGCCGTTCTTGGTTGTCGGGAAAACAATAACCAACGAGGCAGTAAAAAAAAGGACAATAGCCGATAAACACATAAAACTTAGTTTCGTTGAGCGAAATTGAGCAAGTTGTGGCTGGAAGTAGTCGGCAACATCGTCGCCGGTTGCCGGACAGCCGTGGAAGGCGCCAGAACCACCGGACGGTTCTCCTTTTCCCTCTCTCAAGCTAAGTTAATAGTTGTGGATACCATAGAAGGTGGTTGTCGTTTTTCAAAAGGCGGTATCGTTTGTCACACCCCTTTCTGCGGCGGAAGCACGAGGTGTGATCATGAAAGGTTCTCATTGCATACGAAAGGTAAACATACTATATGCTCAAAATAACTTCAAACATTACATTACCAAAACATAAGTCAAGTGTTTACAACACGTGATAGCATATTGTCTTAAGAGTTACAACTTTATTTAGCGAAAATAAAACATAGCGACATCCACGAGCATAAGTAAGACCGCGCGCACATCCACCTTTAATTACCTGAAATACATGTGAGTTTTGGAAAAACATCAACATAATGTTGGTGTGAATTCATGCAGTTCTTGTATTGAACGTTTGTATACTTTGTATGAAAAACATGGTATGTATTTTGTTTCAAAACGCGTATTCATGAATGAGTCAAGTATCTCTATATGTATCAAGTGTTAATGGGTTGCAAACCCATTAACATGTGACACGACATAGGAAGTCACCAAACCATAGGCATTTTTCTATAGTCGATTCACGACTGAGACACAAAAACACTACTTGGTTCTAGTTGTCAACAAGAGTGGGGCTGCCCTGAAACCCATTAGATCTAACCTTTTGTTCTGCGGTCTAAGTATGTACACGATTAATGGTGCTTATGTTACCCTATTCGTGACACGATTTCTCGTATCAATTCTTGGCACTAGTTGTCGCCAAGAGTACTTCTCGTTTTAGTACATATCATACCATTTTGTAAATATTGAAGTATTTGTAACATGTATTTCACCCCCGAAGTTATAAAACTGAAAACAGTTAAGAGAAAAGGGGGAGCATGAACTCACAACTTTGCGTTCCTGTGCGTCGTAAACTTCACCGGATTTGCTTAATTAACGCCGTAACCTATACGCGTTTTCTTAACGTTAGTCACTAGACTTGTGTCGCACAAGTACACTCACTCTCTTTTGTGTATATATTCTTGTGTTAAAAATATTTTACATTTTTAACTAAGTGCCTTACTTATATTATTTTCTCAAAAAATTAATATAAGTTTCTCGTGTTTTGCACTTTGCTCCCGAATTATGTATCTTGTCTAAATAGGTTGCATGTGTATTTTGTATATTTTCTTTATTCGTTACGAGTACCTCCAAGTCATATTATTTTTACTCTAAAAATAATATATACCTAGTTCACAAAATAGCCACGTAATCACACAAGCGATAAATATATATTCTAAATATATAGTTAACAAGTTCCATTTATGAAAATCTACCTCCGGTATTTGGTAATTTCGTAATAAAGTCATGGCGAAGTTTGGTTGGAAAACAAGTCAAAAATATATTCATAACACTTGTCACCAAAAATATTGTAAGTGTTATTTTCTGGAAAAATTTCGCCAGAGTTTCCTCTGTAACTGGAGGTGGCCACGCTTACTAGCGTATCATTTTCTTTTAAAATTCAACCAATCAATTTCCATCATCAAAATACCATCTTCAAATATCAAACTAGTCAAAATAAACACAAATCGCATACACATGAACTTGCAAGTTGTGTAAAATTATGTAGTAACTCTTCAACACATTTAGTAGGTTTTTCCATCTCTAAAAATAAAGTCGGTTTCTTGGAAATCTTATTTTTAAAGAATATGAAGTTTTACAACTTCTAGTCGGTTTTTGCGAAAATTATTTCTTTGTTAAAACTTTTGTTACACTAGTGTCCATACACTTGTTTATTCACAAAAACACCTCTATTTCATGAAAGATCCGGTTTTAAAACATGGTTTCGTCTTACAGTTGGTTTTTCGAAAATACCACTTGTAGATCTTTAGATCTACTAGTTTAGAACTTCATTTTACAAGAAAAATTCCTTTTACGCAAGTTCATGTTATTATGTAGTAGTGTTCATCATCTTGCCCTTTTTATACTTTCACATACACTAGTCCATGCTCTATGAACATAACCTAGCCGGGTTAGATGACGATCCGAACTACTACTAGCATTAAACAACACAAAATAATCATCACAAAACAAGTTTAACAAGTTTTACACCATTACTTTCCTTTTATCCATTAAGTTCATCATTTTACAAGACTTTTAGTTGGTGATCTTTAGTGTTTATGATTTTTAGCCATTAAATCATCTATTAACCATTATAAACGAGAACAAGAAGATGTTTAGAATCACTTACTACTAGCACAAGGCTATGGGAGTTCAAGAGGACAAAAGAGGTGGATAAAAGCAAATGAAGAAGGTCCTTCAAGATCCGCTTGCACCGAGCTTCGTTAGTGGCCTTCTTACTCCTCAATATCACCTTGGGATGGATGGATGAGTTGGAAAATGAGGGTGGCGGTGGTGCTTGGTTGGGCCGAGAACAAGGGAGGGAGAGAGGGAAGTGAAGATGGAGTGATGAAATGGTGGTATTTATAGACCTTCCATATAGCATATTCCTGGCATATTCCTGGCATATTCCTGGCATATTCCTGGCATATTCCTGGCATATTCCTGGCATATTCCTGGTATATTCCTGGCATATTCCTGGCATATTCCTGGCATATTCCTGGCATATTCCTGGTATATTCCTGGTATATTCCTGGCATATTCCTGGCATATTCCTGGCATATTCCTGGTATATTCCTGGTATATTCCTAGCATATTCCTGGCATATTCCTGGTATATTCCTGGCATATTCCTGGTATATTCCTGGCATATTCCTGGGTTTGCTGCGTTGTCTGCGTTTTGCAGTGTAAGCATTGTGTCGCGTAGGAACACACGGTACGCGCTTAAACTTGAAAAATAACGTTTTTAAGTGTTTTAATTTATTTTTCAACACGAACCTGATTAAAATAAAATTTTAATCATAACAGAATATTTGTGGGATTAAATATTATCCGGTTGTTCGGTTATACACCGGTTCGTTAAAGCGCTAAATTACACTTTTTAGTGTCTAATAAGTACCTTTTTGTAACACTTTCGATTCCCGACACTTAGGGAAACATTCTGACTGAAAAATTATATTTTCTGCATAATATTCGTGTGCTAAAAGCTGAATTATGGCTGAATTATACAAAATTCTGCACTTAAAGTGCGTTTCGGGTGCTTTTTAGTGCTTATTTTTGCTTTCGCAATGTTTATAAATTAAACCCTTATATGTACTCTTGGGTTTCAATGTACTTTTGTCGTCGGACCTACACCTAGGCATCAATTCTAATGTCTGACTGCTTTCTGCAGTTAAGTTGACACAGTGTGTCTTACCGGTGAGTTTACTAGTATTTTTGACGGAACGCTCTCGTTTATGCATAAAGCAATATTTTGTAGTATACAACGTGCATGAATTCACTTGTTTAGTATGTAATCAGACACTGCTGACAATTAAGCACATAATTGCAGTCAATAAATAATAATTAAAGTGTACGGAAATTACCGGTTTGTGCCAGTTGTCACAGTCTCCCCCCGTTAAAAGAATTTCGTCCCGAAATTCAGGCTGAACTAACTCTCGCTGGAGTCTTCTTGAATAGGTGGGGATACTTTTTCTTGAACTGGTCTTCACGTTCCCATGTGTACTCGGGTCCGTGCTTAGAGCTCCAACGTACTTTGACAAGTTTTACGCTGCTCCTCCTGGTCTTGTTGACTTTCCAGTCGGTAACCTCAACGGGTTGTTCTGTAAATCGGAGGGCTTCATCAACATGCACTTCATCCATCGGGATGATCACGTTTTCTTGTGTTGGACTCTTCTTCAGGTTGGATACATGAAACGTATCATGTACTCCATTAAGTTCTTCCGGTAACTCCAACTTGTATGCCACGGTACCAATTCTCTTCAATATTCTGAATGGTCCGATGTATCGTGGATTCAGCTTTCCACGCTTTCCAAATCTGACTACGCCCTTCCATGGTGAGACTTTTAACAACACTTTGTCTCCCACCTTGAATTCTACCGATTTTCTTTTCGGATCAGCGTAGCTCTTTTGTCGATCTCGAGCCGCCTTAATGCGCTCTCGGATCTGCGCAATCTTGTCGGTTGTCTCTTGTACAAGTTCAGGACCAACCATACGTTTATCTCCGGCATCTGCCCAACATAAGGGCGATCGGAATTTGCGGCCATACAGAGCTTCGAACGGCGCGGCTTTTATGCTCGTATGATAACTGTTATTGTAGGAAAACTCAACTAAAGGTAGATGAGTATCCCAGCTGCCGCCTAGATCCATGACACATGCGCGAAGCATATCTTCTAACGTTTGTATAGTCCGTTCGCTCTGGCCGTCTGTTTGCGGATGGAATGCCGTGCTCAGATCTAACTGAGATCCAAAGGCTTCCTGAAATGATTGCCAGATTCTTGAGACAAAGCGCCCATCTCTGTCTGAAATGATAGAGATTGGCACTCCATGACGTGCCACAATTTCTCTTAAGTATATTTCAGCAAGCTTTCCAGTGCTGTCTTTTTCTCGGATCGGTAGGAAGTGCGCAGACTTCGTTAATCGATCAACTATTACCCATATCATACCGTGCCCTCTCGGGGTCCTGGGTAATTTCGTTATGAAGTCCATCGAGATTTGTTCCCACTTCCACACGGGAATCTCTGGTTGCTATAGTAGGCCGGACGGTTTCTGATATTCGGCCTTAACCTTAGCACAGGTTAGTCATTTTCCAATATAGACAGCAACGTCGCTCTTGAGTCTCGGCCACCAATAATATTCTTTCAAGTCTTGATACATTTTGTCCGATCCTGGATGGATCGAATATCTCGATTTGTGGGCTTCATTAAGGATGACTTCTCGTATGCCACCATAGAGTGGAACCCAAATACGCTTCTTGAAGTATAAGGCTCCCTCTTCGTTTGGCACCATGTATTTCAGCATACCCCGTAGGTATTCAGCTTTACGGTTCTCTTCTTTAAGAGCTTCTTGTTGTGCATCCCGAATGCGTGCAGTGAGGTTCGTTCGAATCGTCATTTCCAATGCTCGAACCCTTAGGGTCTTAACCCTTTCTTTTCGGCTCAACGCTTCCGCTACAACGTTCGCCTTTCTAGGATGGTACTTAATCTCACAGTCATAATCATTCAGCAGCTCAACCCAACGTCGCTGGCGCATATTCAATTCCTTCTGATCAAATATGTGTTGTAAGCTTTTGTGATCTGTGAAGATTATACATCGAGTACCATATAAATAATGTCGCCAAATCTTCAAGGCGAATACCACTGCACCCAGCTCCAGGTCGTAAGTGGTATAATTTCTCTCGTGAACCTTCAGTTGTCTTGAAGCATAAGCGATGACTTTTTGGCGTTGCATGAGCACGCAACCCAAGCCTTGTCGTGAGGCGTCGCAGTATACCACGAAGCCTTCAGTGCCTTCGGGTAATGATAGTATCGGTGCATCGCAGAGCTTGTTCTTAAGTAGCTGAAAGGCTTCTTCCTGTTTGTGACCCCAGTCGTATTTCTTGTCTTTCTGTGTAAGGGTTGTTTGTGACAACTGGCACAAACCGGTAATTTCCGTACACTATAATTATTGCTTAATGACTGCAATTATGAGTTAATTGTCAGCAATGTCTGAACACATGATTAAACAAGTGAATTCATGCATGTTGTATACTACAAAATATTGCTTTATGCATAAACGAGAGCGTTGCGTCAGAATAATAGTAAACTCACCGGTAAGACACAATGTGTCAACAGAACTGCAGAAAGCAGTCAGACATCAGAATTGAGGCCTAGGTGTAGGTCCGACAACAAGAATGCCTTAAAACCCAAGAATACATACAAGGGTTAGTATATATGCAATACGAAAGCAAAAATAAGCACTAAAAAGCACCCGAAACGCACTTTAAGTGCAGAATTTATACAAATCAGCAATAATTCAGCATTTAGACATATAAATAATATGTAGAAATGTCGTTTTATTATCCAGAATATTTCCCTAAGTGTTGGGAATTGAAAGAGTACAAGAAGGGTACTTAAAAGACACTAAAAAGTGTAATTTAGCACTTTAACGAATCGGTATGCAACCGAACAACCGGACTATACCCGGAACATGAAAATATTATTATTTTCATTATGTATCTTTCTCTGAGCCAGTTAGGGTCCCCGTGTACCCTAACACCCATTGTAACACACTATACACAAGTAACTAAGTTAAACACTCAACTAACTTGGTTTAAGCTAACTATATCCTAATTACTACTTGGAATCGGACTAGGACCCCCCCCCCTCTCTAACCGGCCCTAACTAAGAGAGGACACCCTTGTCCTATAATTGATTTAATTAATCAACCTTGTCTAGTATCTAACATACACATAATCCCTTGGATAAAGACCTTGTTGAATTATCTATAAGATCATGTAATTACATATCACAACACACACTAAACAAACTCCACAATACACTCTCTTTCTCTCTAAGAGGCTACGGCCAAACATCCCTTGAACACACAACCATTTTCAAGCTTTGATCTTGCCATTCCATCATCATACAAGTGTTAGAGGTCACGTATTAGGAGTCTTGGAGCAAACGGAAGGCGAAGGACCTCTCTACTTTGCTTTTATCCACCTCTTTTGCGCATAGAATCTTCCCTAGCCCCGAGCTAGAGGTATAACACTTAGAACTCATATTTGAATCTATCTAAAGTGGTTAAAAGGATTTGTATCGGTTAAATCTCATTAAGATACAAAATGGTGAACAAAAGTCTACTAAAAACACTTAAAGTGGTGGTTAATAGCACATAAGTTGTGTAAAAGTTGTAGTATTTGAAATATATGGTTATCTAGACCCGATCTATGATGTGGTAGCTCGGATCATCGTTTAACCCGGTTTGGTAAGATCATGGATCTTAACATAAAGCTATTTTAGAAGTAACAAGGGTTAAAAGGTGAAACCCTACCACACATAAACCATGAACTTGTGTAAAAATGTTTTAACTTGTACATTGGTGTTTAAAACTAGCGGATCTACGTATCTGCAAGTGGTATTTTTGAAGAACCACACTTTAAAGAAATCACATGTTCTAAACCGGGTCTTACACAAACAAAAGTGGTTTTTGTGAACAAACAAGTGTATGGATACTTGAGTAACAAAAGTGTTAACGAAGAAATAGTTTTCGTAAAAACCGACTAGAAGTTGTAAAACTTCATATTCTTTAAAAATAAAGTTTTTAAGAAATTAAACTTATTTTTAAGGATAACAAGACTTACTAAATGTGCTAGTAAGTTACTACACATTTTTGTAAATATGCAAGTTCATGAAATTGGTGATTATTGTTGACGATTATTGTTGATAATTGTTGTTGCTGATTGTTGATGATTGATGATGATTTAAAAGAAAATAAACACACGTTTTGAAAACGTGGGAAACCTCCATTTTTAGGGGAAACTCTGTCAAAATTTTTATAAATTTTGACACTTAGAAAAATGTAAGTTTTTGAGAAACTTATTCCCTAAAAATGTGTTTAAAAGCATTAACAAGGTTTCCCTAACTTTTGATGATAAGAAATGGTGATTTCTTGAAGAATAAAAATGGATAATAAGTATATATTTTTGAGAGAAAAATATATATTATTTTATCACCAATTTTTGTGCTAAGTGTATATAGTATGTGTCATACGTGCTAGTGTATTAAGACTTAAAAATACACTAATTACTCATGAGGAGTAGAAATATAAAAATACACATACAACATACAAGATACATAATTCGGGTGCAAAGTGCAAAACACAAAAGACTTATATTTATTTTTGGAGAAAATAAAATAAGTAAGATACGTAGTTAAAAATATAAGAATATTTTTAACACAAGAAAATATACAAGAGAGTGACTGTACTTGTGCGACACAAGTCTAGTGACTAACGTTAAGAAAACGCGTATAGGTTACGACGTTAATTAAGCAAACCCGGTGGAGTTTACGACGCTAGGAACGCAAAGTTGTGAGTTCATGCTCCCCCTTTTCTCTTTAACTGTTTTCAGTTTTTATAACTTCGGGGGTGAAATACATGTACAAAAGTACAATATTTATAAATGGTATGATAAATACAAGAAGTACACTTGGTGAGAACGAGAACCAAGTGTGATGAAATATATGAATATGAGAAGCGCATTTGGTGAGACGAGAACCAAGTATAAGGCGCTATGAGAAATGATAACAAGAAACGCGCTTGGTGAGAACGAGAACCAAGTAGGAGGCGTTATGAGAAATAGTGTCACGAATAGGGTTCAGAAGCACCATTAATCAACGTATACATTCAGACCGCAGAACAAAAGGTTAGATCTAACAGGTGCCTGGCAGCCTCACACTCGGTCGGGGCGAGAATCGAGTGGTGCTTTTGTGTCTCAGAATATACCAATTAAATGCCTTAGGTTTGGTGACTTCCTATGACGTGTCACAGGTTAATGGCTTTGCAACCCATTAACAATCTGATAAGTACAGAAATACTGTATTTACATAAAATTCATACCATACAAAAAGTGATAAATAACTTGAAGTACGTGGGGTACTCAAGAGAATTGATAAATAACTTGAAGTACGTGGGGTACTCAAGAGAATGAGAATTAAACTTGAGTACGTGGGGTACTCAAGAAGAAATTGAATTATACAGATGTACGTGGTGTACACATGAAACTGGATTTACATATGAAAACTTGATTTACTCACAAACTATGTTTTCATACAAAGTATACAAACATGAAATACAAAACCGCATGAATTCACACCAACATTATGTTGACGTTTTTCCAAAAACTCACATGTATTTCAGGTAACTAGGATGGATGTGCGCGTGGTCTTGCTTATGCTCGTGGATGTCGCTTGTGTTTAACTTTAAATAAAGTTGTAAACTTTTGAGACAATGTCTTTATGCTGTCTAGCGATGTAAACGCTAACGTATGTTTTCAAATTATGGTATTTGAATGTTATTTTACGAGCATGTAGCATGTTTACTCTTCGTATGCAATGAGAACCTTTCATGATCACACCTCGTGCTTCCGCCGTAGAAAGGGGTGTGACAGATTGGTATCAGAGCTGCGATTGTAGTGAACCAGGATTCCTTCTCGAGTCTAGTCTACAATCTCTAGGATCCATTCACGAAAACAATTTTCAAAGAGTTTTCATTGCATAAAACGTCCCGCGACATCCACTGCCCGAAACTGTCTACATGAGTCTAGAAAAGACATTACGAGACTTAGAGTGCACTTGAGTAGCACTTGTCGATTACTTGCAATTATGTGTGATAATTAGCATGTACTACAAGTAGAATGTCACGAGTATACGTGATTTTACCTGAAAGCAATGGCCTACCTGAAGGAAGAAATACGAGGATGAAACGAACTGTGCGGACTGTGCAAGGAGTTACGTAATTATGGATGCATACATAATTATGGAATTCAGTGCACAGAAACCACAGCAAGTCTTGTCACGTGTAGATTCCCTCAGTGCAAGCCTACTAAATACTCTGCTAGAGTAATAATTGTTTGACGTCACCTATGTGGTATATATACCTGTGAATATATATGATACTACCGTCTAGTGTGACGATATCAAACAAATGCCTAACCCTGTTGTGTTATGTTCTGTCAGAACATGGCACCCAGGAAAGCTGTGAATGCTCGCAATGACGATCAACCTCCTCCTCCCCCACTGCCAAGAACTGCTGATGAGCTGAACGCCCTGCTGGAGGAAAGGATCTCCGCTGCTATCGCCCAGTACGAGGCGAACTAAACTCAAGACAGTGGAGGACCAAGCAACGCTAGGCGTAATGGGAATGGAGATTCGTCTGGAGGCAATGCAGCTCAAGGTAACCTTAAGACACTGTGCTAAGCATGAGGAAATTTATGAACGGTCTTTGTTTCATTATTTCTTCGATTGCTCACATGTGAATTGGTTGAATCAATTCCAGGCTGCACTTTCAAGCAGTTCCTCGACTGCAAGCCGATGAACTATGACGGCACAGGAGGTGCAGTAGCATTTGTGCGCTGGACGGAGAAGACTGAAGCTACTTTCCGCATGAGCAAGTGTACCGCGGATCAACAAGTCACTTTTGCTACTGGGTTATTCGTCGATGAAGCTCTGACTTGGTGGAACCTGCAAGCCCAAACTTTGGGTCATGACGCCGCTTATGGCCTAACTTGGGAGGAACTGAAGGAAAGGATGAGAGAGAAGTACTGCTCTCGTGCGGAACTCCAAAGGCTGGAAACGGAGTTCTGGCACCTGACCATGGAAGGTGCTGACATAAATGGTTACACCCGAAGGTTCCACGATCTGTCTAGAGTACTTCCCTACATGGTGACTCCTGAATTTAAGCGTGTGGAACGCTACATTTGGGGACTGGCCTCAGAGTTTCGTGGCATGGTGACGTCGGCCAAACCACAAGCAATCACCGAGGCTGTAACTCTGGCTGTCAGCCTGACTGAAGATTGTGTTCGTATGAAGAAGCTCTCACTGAACCCAACAGAAAATGCCGAGACGCATGCTGAGTCGTCTGGCAGCAAGAAAAGGAAACATGCAAACTTGAATCAAGCAACTCGCAACAACAAGGGTTTCAGCAAGAAGCGCGACACTAATCCGCCTCAGGAGGCGAATACCCATGCAACCAAAGCATACCAAGGCTCCATGCCTAGATGCCAAAAGTGTAAGTATCATCATGATGGAGCTTGTCGCATTCCAAGGTGCGACAAATGTGGTAAATTGGGTCATCGAACAGAAGACTGTTGGGGAAAAGGAAAGAACCGAAATGGAAACGGTGCTGGTAATAAGAATGGCAACGGGAAAGGGCAGAACCAAGGATGCTTCAAGTGTGGAAGCAATGATCACTTCATGAAGAACTGCCTAGAGAGAAACGACGTGTCACACCCCGACCACGTGGAACATACAAACGTGGCGGAAATGTCGGGGAGTGTTGTAACAGAATTAATTGTTTCAAATCCATGGCAATTGAAGTTTCGTTTTATTGATTAAAAGTGTTACAATGTCTTAACAAACAAGGAAATACAACATAATTAACTAGTCTTGCATCTTTTATTGTCACTAAAGCCCAAGTCTGCCTATGTGTATCTTGATCATCTTATGCAACAGTTCCTGAAAAACACATGTGAAAATAGGTACGTCAGCATAAAAATGCCTGTGAGATACATAGGTTTTGCGAAAATAAGTTTCATGACTTATGTTTCAGAAAATGTTTAGTCATGAACCTTGTAATTTGCTTTGTTTTGTAAATCATTTGAAAAACAATGAGTTCAGATGATATGTATAAATAAATGAATAATGTATGGTTAAATGAATAACCATAGTAAAATGGATTTGTATAAGATAAGTTGTTTGTAAAACAATGTCTTGTGAAAAGTATGTTATTTGTATAAAATGTTATATGTATCAAACTGAAATGATTCAAATAACGCTACAATATGTAATACCATACAAACACTTATATATAGGAAGTACCAGCGGCGTATCCACCATGCTTGTATCATATTACACACGTATCGTTACTTAATCATTTAATCAAACCAAACCAATGTCAAAATGTCTATGTCAAATATCCATGTCAAATGTTTATGTCAAAATGTCATGTATGGCAAGTGAAATGTCTCAACTAAACCATATGCACAAATACAAAGTATTGAAGTAAAACTTGGTTTAAATCAAAGTTATGTTTTGTGGGAAATGCATGATCAAATGTCAATCATGTTAAAATGTCTATGCCGAAATGTCTATGTCAAATACGGTTCACATGGTTCACAGATACAAACGGTTCACAGATATCAACGAATCACAGTCAAATGATTACAACGGTTCAATATGTAGTATAATGTGTTCATATGCTGGGTAAGCATATGCAACGGTTCAAAATGTTATATAATGTGTTCATATACTGGATGAGCATATGCAACAAAATGTAATGTAAAACAATGTACCAAGTAATGCACACAATGGGCACACTTAGCATGAAAGGTAGTGTAAAACAATGTACTAAGTAATGCACACAATGGGCACACCTAGCATGAAAGGTAGTGTAAAACAATGTACTAAGTAATGCACACAATGGGCACACCTAGCATGAAAGGTAGTGTAAAACAATGTACTAAGTAATGCACACAATGGGCACACCTAGCATAAGATGTAATGAAATCATGTACTATAATGTACTAATGAACATAGCAAGTATATGATGTCAAAACAGGAAAGCATGAAAGTAACAAGTAGGCACATGTGTTCCACCCCAAAACAGTTTGGAAAACAGTAAAAGAGGGGTCTATGTACTCACCTGAGATTGCTCAGTAGTCCTTGAGTAACAACTAAACAATGCTAGAGATCGCGGATATCAAACGGCACCTAGTATAGGTAGCTACATTAATAAACCGGACCTAAATCGGAAGATCGGGTAGTATTAGGGTTTGTAAACCAAACGAGTGTAGAGACTCGTGTCTTTTGGTTTAACAAAGCCTACATACTAAATGAAACTTAACCTAAGTGTCTACGACCCATTACGACCCGTTTAGGTAGCTTATGCTACTTTAACGCGTCGTTCGCGTGAAACGCGTTCGGACCGCCTAACTAGCCCTATGACAAGTGTTATATGCCTAAACATATTACATAATCAGTTATGTGACAACGGTTTAGGTTACATATGCTTAATTACCAATTATACATGAAAAGGGTATTCTGGTAATTTACCTAAGGCATATAAACTACCTATCATACAACTACTTAAACGATGTGACCATAGGGTATAACCTTGGAAGGTTATTCCCTATCTACTATGGTCACCTAATGTATTTGGTCGAATCCTAATGATCGACCAAAACTGGGTCGGGTTCGAAGGTATAGGCGATTTATTAGATCGCCTACCCTACGACCCTAGACAACGTGGTAGTCAGTGGGCATAGTCCCAAGGGACTATGACCAACGTGATTACACTCACGTTGCGAAGTTCAAACGAACTTCGCATTGACCATTACTGGTCAACGCTGAAAGTCAAACAAAGTTTGACTTTCTGACTCGAAAAGCAGTAAAAATAAGGAAAAGAACGAAAGAATACTTACCCAGGGTCCCCGAATGCTAACCCAGATCAAAATAGCTCAGGTATGAAACGAAGGTTCCAACTTAGAGTCTTTTCAATCAGATTTGTGGGTTTTTGTGTTGAGTATGGATGGGTATTTATAGTAAATGCACCACCGTTAGGATCGTTTATCGGGAAACGTGCCTTGATCTCACCCGTACAAGTGTCGGAAGCTTATGGTAGGTTAATTGGCCACCCACCATAAGGTATCAACATGTGGAAGAGAGATTAGGAGTGCAAAACAGCTGAAAACAGGCTGTTAAGTACTCTGCATCTGGTCAGAACTTGCTTTACGGACCTCAAAGCTGCCAATGTTGAGGTCCGTAAGGTAACACTTTGGCAGATTTACAGTTTTGGTCCCTGCAATGCAATCAGCCCATTTTTGACACGTTTAAGGCCCGTTAACCCCATTTCAAAGCTCTAAAATGAAGTTAAAGTATAGGGAACTTAAAACATGCTCAAAAATATCTCGGATGTCGGTTCGTTTAGCCGTACGAACGCGATGTTCGCTTAATTACGACGGAATGCGCATAAGTGCGAAAAACGATCCAAATGACGCGACGAGTGGATTTTTCTTAAGGCGAACACTAAAATATAATGTAGTCATGCTTACATAAATTTTTGGATGTCCAGATGTATTCAGAACGTAAGTTATGCGCGAAAATGCAAACTTGTGCACTTTTTGACACTTTTAGTCCCTGAATGACACAAAAGTTTATTTTAGCATACCGAACACCTCAAAGCCTATTTCTAAGCTATGTAAAGGATATTTATGGTATGTTTAACTTATGGTCATGTTCCGGAATGTCTGTTACAGTTTAAATTGGCATACTTTCGCAGTTTGTCAACTTTAGTCCCTGTAAGCGATTAAACTTTGATTTCACCACACCAAACCTTCCAAAACTTATATCTAAGTTATGTAAAGGTTATTTAAGGTATGTTAAGCCTATTTCACTATTCCGGAGTGTTTGTTGCATTAAAATGGTTATATTTACGCATCAGGGCGTGTATAACCTTCCAGAAAGCGATATAGTGTTTGAAATCGAACAAGAATTGATATGTGTAAACGATACACATATTTTTAAAAATCCCAAGTATGAAATACAATATTTCACTGGTTGGGCATTTGTTTGATGGTTGAAATGACACAGGTGTTACACGACGCTCCGGCTCGAGCATTTGTGATTGGAGCAAGAGACGCACGCGAGGACCTTAACGTGGTCACCGGTACGTTTCTCATTAACAATCACTTTGCATCCATATTATTCGACACTGGCGCCGATTATAGCTTCGTGTCTGTGGAATTTAAACGCACACTCGGAATAGAATCTAGTAGATTAGAAATTCCTTATTCCATAGAACTAGCCAATGGTAAACTTGTGGAATCGGGCGAAGTTGTCAGAGGCTGCACACTAGAACTTGGCGAACGAAATTTTAGCATCGACCTCTTACCTATTCAATTGGGTAGCTTCGATGTAGTAGTCGGAATGGACTGGTTGTCCAAGAACAAAGCTGAAGTTATTTGTCATGAGAAAATCATTCGCATCCCTTTAGCGAATGGTGAAACTCTTATCGTGCATGGAGAAAAACGAGACGCGCCTCTTCGAATCATCAGTTGTATGAAGGCACAGAAGTGCTTAAGGAAAGGATGTGTTGCTTTCCTAGCACACGTTATAGACAAGAAGGCTGAGGAGCCGAAACTCGAAGACATTCCTGTGGTGAAGGAATTTCCTGATGTGTTCCCTGAAGATCTGCCAGGACTACCCCCGCAACGACAAGTCGAATTCCGTATAGACTTGGTTCCAGGAGCTGCTCCTGTAGCCAAGGCACCCTATCGACTTGCGCCATCCGAGATGCAAGAATTATCTACACAACTCCAGGAGTTGTTGGATAAGGGATTTATAAGGCCAAGCTTCTCACCTTGGGGAGCTCCAGTATTGTTCGTGAAGAAAAAGGATGGAACACTGCGGATGTGTATCGATTACAGGGAACTGAACAAGCTCACTATCAAGAATCGGTATCCACTACCAAGGATTGATGACTTATTTGATCAACTGCAAGGATCAAGCTACTATTCCAAGATCGACCTTCGATCTGGATACCATCAGCTGAGAATCCAAGAAGAAAGCGTGCCAAAGACTGCATTCAGAACGCGATATGGGCACTACGAATTTTTAGTGATGCCGTTTGGATTGACAAACGCGCCAGCGGTCTTTATGGATCTAATGAATCGCGTATGCAAACCATATCTCGATAAATTCGTGATTGTATTTATCGATGATATCCTGATTTACTCGCGAACGAAAGAAGAACATGAGCAACATCTCAGAACCATCTTGGAGCTACTGAAGAAAGAGAAACTCTATGCAAAGTTCTCGAAATGCGAATTCTGGATTCGCGAAGTACAATTTCTTGGTCACGTGGTGAATGAGAAGGGCATTCATGTAGACCCGTCCAAGATTGAAGCAATAAAGAATTGGGAAGCTCCCAAGACCCCAACTGAAGTTCGTCAATTTTTGGGCTTAGCAGGCTACTATCGGCGATTCATTGAGAATTTCTCGAAGATAGCTCAACCGCTAACGACCCTGACTCAGAAAGACAAGAAGTACGACTGGGGTCACAAACAAGAAGAAGCCTTTCAGCTACTTAAGAACAAGCTCTGCGATGCACCGATACTATCGTTACCCGAAGGCACTGAAGACTTCGTGGTATACTGCGACGCCTCACGACAAGGCTTGGGTTGCGTGCTCATGCAACGCCAAAAAGTCATCGCTTACGCTTCAAGACAACTGAAGGTTCATGAAAGAAATTATACCACTCACGACCTAGAGTTGGGCGCAGTGGTATTCGCCTTGAAGATTTGGCGACATTATTTATATGGTACTCAATGTACAATCTTCACAGATCACAAAAGCTTGCAACACATATTTGATCAGAAGGAATTGAATATGCGCCAGCGACGTTGGGTCAAGCTGCTGAATGATTATGACTGTGAGATTAAGTACCATCCTGGAAAGGCGAACGTTGTAGCAGATGCGTTGAGCCGAAAAGAAAGGGTTAAGACCCTAAGGGTTCGAGCACTAGAAATGACGATTCGAACGAACCTCACTGCACGCATTCGAGATGCACAACAAGAAGCCCTTAAAGAAGAGAACCGTAAAGCTGAATACCTCCGGGGTGCATTGAATTACATGGTGCCAAACGAAGAGGGAGCCTTATACTTTAAGAAGCGTATTTGGGTTCCACTCTATGGTGGCATACGAGAAGTCATCCTTAATGAAGCCCACAAATCGAGATATTCGATCCATCCAGGATCGGACAAGATGTACCAAGACTTGAAAGAGTACTATTGGTGGCCGAGACTCAAAAGCGACGTTGCTGTCTATGTTGGAAAATGCCTAACCTGTGCGAAGGTTAAGGCCGAATATCAGAAACCGTCCGGCCTACTACAACAACCAGAGATTCCCGTATGGAAGTGGGAACAAATCTCGATGGACTTCATAACGAAATTACCCAGGACCCCGAGAGGGCACGATATGATATGGGTAATAGTTGATCGATTAACGAAGTCTGCGCATTTCCTACCAATCCGAGAAAAGGATAGCACTGGAAAGCTGGCAGAGATATACTTAAGAGAAATTGTGGCACGACATGGAGTGCCAATCTCAATCATTTCAGACAGAGATGGACGCTTTGTCTCAAGAATCTGGCAATCATTTCAGGAAGCCTTTGGATCTCAGTTAGATCTAAGCATGGCATTCCATCCACAAACAGACGGCCAGAGCGAACGGACTATACAAACGTTAGAAGATATGCTTCGCGCATGTGTCATGGATCTAGGCGGCAGCTGGGATACTCATCTACCTTTAGTTGAGTTTTCCTACAATAACAGTTATCATACGAGCATAAAAGCCGCGCCGTTCGAAGCTCTGTATGGCCGCAAATGCCGATCGCCCTTATGTTGGGCAGATGCCGGAGATAAACGTATGGTTGGTCCTGAACTTGTACAAGAGACAACCGACAAGATTGCGCAGATCCGAGAGCGCATTAGGGCGGCTCGAGAGCGACAAAAGAGCCACGCGGATCCAAATAGAAAATCGGTAGATTTCAAGGTGGGAGACAAAGTGTTGTTAAAAGTCTCACCATGGAAGGGCGTAGTCAGATTTGGAAAGCGTGGAAAGTTGAATCCACGATACATCGGACCATTCAGAATATTGAGAAGAATTGGTACCGTGGCATACAAGTTGGAGTTACCGGCAGAACTTAATGGAGTACATGATACGTTTCATGTATCCAACCTGAAGAAGAGTCCAACGCAAGAAAACGTGACCATCCCGTTGGATGAAGTGCATATTGATGAAGCCCTCCGATTTACAGAACAACCCGTTGAGGTTACTGACTGGAAAGTCAACAAGACTAGGAGGAGCAGTGTGAAACTTGTCAAAGTACGTTGGAGCTCTAAGCACGGACCCGAGTACACATGGGAACGTGAAGACCAGTTCAAGAAAAAGTATCCCCACCTATTCCAGAAGACTCCAGCGAGAGTTAGTTCAGTCTGAATTTCGGGACGAAATTCTTTTAACGGGGGGAGACTGTGACAACTGGCACAAACCGGTAATTTCCGTACACTATAATTATTGCTTAATGACTGCAATTATGAGTTAATTGTCAGCAATGTCTGAACACATGATTAAACAAGTGAATTCATGCATGTTGTATACTACAAAATATTGCTTTATGCATAAACGAGAGCGTTGCGTCAGAATAATAGTAAACTCACCGGTAAGACACAATGTGTCAACAGAACTGGCAAAAGCAGTCAGACATCAGAATTGAGGCCTAGGTGTAGGTCCGACAACAAGAATGCATTAAAACCCAAGAATACATACAAGGGTTAGTATATATGCAATACGAAAGCAAAAATAAGCACTAAAAAGCACCCGAAACGCACTTTAAGTGCAGAATTTATACAAATCAGCAATAATTCAGCATTTAGACATATAAATAATATGTAGAAATGTCGTTTTATTATCCAGAATATTTCCCTAAGTGTTGGGAATTGAAAGAGTACAAGAAGGGTACTTAAAAGACACTAAAAAGTGTAATTTAGCACTTTAACGAATCGGTATGCAACCGAACAACCGGACTATACCCGGAACATGAAAATATTATTATTTTCATTATGTATCTTTCTCTGAGCCAGTTAGGGTCCCCGTGTACCCTAACACCCATTGTAACACACTATACACAAGTAACTAAGTTAAACACTCAACTAACTTGGTTTAAGCTAACTATATCCTAATTACTACTTGGAATCGGACTAGGACCCCCCCCCCCCCTCTCTAACCGGCCCTAACTAAGAGAGGACACCCTTGTCCTATAATTGATTTAATTAATCAACCTTGTCTAGTATCTAACATACACATAATCCCTTGGATAAAGACCTTGTTGAATTATCTATAAGATCATGTAATTACATATCACAACACACACTAAACAAACTCCACAATACACTCTCTTTCTCTCTAAGAGGCTACGGCCAAACATCCCTTGAACACACAACCATTGTCAAGCTTTGATCTTGCCATTCCATCATCATACAAGTGTTAGAGGTCACGTATTAGGAGTCTTGGAGCAAACGGAAGGCGAAGGACCTCTCTACTTTGCTTTTATCCACCTCTTTTGCGCATAGAATCTTCCCTAGCCCCGAGCTAGAGGTATAACACTTAGAACTCATATTTGAATCTATCTAAAGTGGTTAAAAGGATTTGTATCGGTTAAATCTCATTAAGATACAAAATGGTGAACAAAAGTCTACTAAAAACACTTAAAGTGGTGGTTAATAGCACATAAGTTGTGTAAAAGTTGTAGTATTTGAAATATATGGTTATCTAGACCCGATCTATGATGTGGTAGCTCGGATCATCGTTTAACCCGGTTTGGTAAGATCATGGATCTTAACATAAAGCTATTTTAGAAGTAACAAGGGTTAAAAGGTGAAACCCTACCACACATAAACCATGAACTTGTGTAAAAATGTTTTAACTTGTACATTGGTGTTTAAAACTAGCGGATCTACGCATCTGCAAGTGGTATTTTTGAAGAACCACACTTTAAAGAAATCACATGTTCTAAACCGGGTCTTACACAAACAAAAGTGGTTTTTGTGAACAAACAAGTGTATGGATACTTGAGTAACAAAAGTGTTAACGAAGAAATAGTTTTCGTAAAAACCGACTAGAAGTTGTAAAACTTCATATTCTTTTAAAATAAAGTTTTTAAGAAATTAAACTTATTTTTAAGGATAACAAGACTTACTAAATGTGCTAGTAAGTTACTACACATTTTTGTAAATATGCAAGTTCATGAAATTGGTGATTATTGTTGACGATTATTGTTGATAATTGTTGTTGCTGATTGTTGATGATTGATGATGATTTAAAAGAAAATAAACACACGTTTTGAAAACGTGGGAAACCTCCATTTTTAGGGGAAACTCTGTCAAAATTTTTATAAATTTTGACACTTAGAAAAATGTAAGTTTTTGAGAAACTTATTCCCTAAAAATGTGTTTAAAAGCATTAACAAGGTTTCCCTAACTTTTGATGATAAGAAATGGTGATTTCTTGAAGAATAAAAATGGATAATAAGTATATATTTTTGAGAGAAAAATATATATTATTTTATCACCAATTTTTGTGCTAAGTGTATATAGTATGTGTCATACGTGCTAGTGTATTAAGACTTAAAAATACACTAATTACTCATGAGGAGTAGAAATATAAAAATACACATACAACATACAAGATACATAATTCGGGTGCAAAGTGCAAAACACAAAAGACTTATATTTATTTTTGGAGAAAATAAAATAAGTAAGATACGTAGTTAAAAATATAAGAATATTTTTAACACAAGAAAATATACAAGAGAGTGACTGTACTTGTGCGACACAAGTCTAGTGACTAACGTTAAGAAAACGCGTATAGGTTACGACGTTAATTAAGCAAACCCGGTGGAGTTTACGACGCTAGGAACGCAAAGTTGTGAGTTCATGCTCCCCCTTTTCTCTTTAACTGTTTTCAGTTTTTATAACTTCGGGGGTGAAATACATGTACAAAAGTACAATATTTATAAATGGTATGATAAATACAAGAAGTACACTTGGTGAGAACGAGAACCAAGTGTGACGAAATATATGAATATGAGAAGCGCATTTGGTGAGACGAGAACCAAGTATAAGGCACTATGAGAAATGATAACAAGAAACGCGCTTGGTGAGAACGAGAACCAAGTAGGAGGCGTTATGAGAAATAGTGTCACGAATAGGGTTCAGAAGCACCATTAATCAACGTATACATTCAGACCGCAGAACAAAAGGTTAGATCTAACAGGTGCCTGGCAGCCTCACACTCGGTCGGGGCGAGAATCGAGTGGTGCTTTTGTGTCTCAGAATATACCAATTAAATGCCTTAGGTTTGGTGACTTCCTATGACGTGTCACAGGTTAATGGCTTTGCAACCCATTAACAATCTGATAAGTACAGAAATACTGTATTTACATAAAATTCATACCATACAAAAAGTGATAAATAACTTGAAGTACGTGGGGTACTCAAGAGAATTGATAAATAACTTGAAGTACGTGGGGTACTCAAGAGAATGAGAATTAAACTTGAGTACGTGGGGTACTCAAGAAGAAATTGAATTATACAGATGTACGTGGTGTACACATGAAACTGGATTTACATATGAAAACTTGATTTACTCACAAACTATGTTTTCATACAAAGTATACAAACATGAAATACAAAACCGCATGAATTCACACCAACATTATGTTGACGTTTTTCCAAAAACTCACATGTATTTCAGGTAACTAGGATGGATGTGCGCGTGGTCTTGCTTATGCTCGTGGATGTCGCTTGTGTTTAACTTTAAATAAAGTTGTAAACTTTTGAGACAATGTCTTTATGCTGTCTAGCGATGTAAACGCTAACGTATGTTTTCAAATTATGGTATTTGAATGTTATTTTACGAGCATGTAGCATGTTTACTCTTCGTATGCAATGAGAACCTTTCGTGATCACACCTCGTGCTTCCGCCGTAGAAAGGGGTGTGACATTGTTAGCGGTTGAGCTATCTTTGAGAAATTCTCGATGAATCGTCGGTAATAGCCCGCTAAGCCCAAAAATTGTCGAACTTCAGTTGGGGTCTTGGGAGCTTCCCAATTCTTTATCGCTTCAATCTTGGACGGGTCTACATGAATGCCCTTCTCATTCACCACGTGACCAAGAAATTGTACTTCGCGAATCCAGAATTCGCATTTCGAGAACTTTGCATAAAGTTTCTCTTTCTTCAGTAGTTCCAGAATAGTTCTGAGATGTTGCTCATGTTCTTCTTTCGTTCGCGAGTAAATCAGGATATCATCGATAAATACAATCACGAATTTATCGAGATATGGTTTGCATATGCGGTTCATTAGATCCATAAAGACCGCTGGCGCGTTCGTCAATCCAAATGGCATCACAAGAAATTTGTAGTGCCCATAGCGTGTTCTGAATGCAGTCTTTGGCACGCTTTCATCTTGGATTCTCAGCTGATGGTATCCAGATCGAAGGTCGATCTTGGAATAGTAGCTTGATCCTTGCAGTTGATCAAATAAGTCATCAATCCTCGGTAGCGGATACCGATTCTTGATCGTGAGCTTGTTCAGTTCCCTGTAATCGATACACATCCGCAGTGATCCATCCTTCTTCTTCACGAACAATACTGGAGCTCCCCAGGGTGAGAAGCTTGGCCTTATGAATCCTTTATCCAACAACTCCTGAAGTTGTGTAGATAATTCTTGCATTTCGGATGGTGCAAGTCGATAGGGAGCCTTGGCTACAGGAGCGGCTCCTGGAACCAAGTCTATGTGGAATTCGACTTGTCATTGCGGAGGTAGTCCTGGCAGATCTTCAAGGAACACATCAGGAAATTCCTTCACCACAGGAATGTCTTCGAGTTTTGGCTCCACAGCCTTCTTATCTACAACGTGTGCTAGGAAAGCAACACATCCTTTCCTTAATTACTTCTGTGCCTTCATACAACTGATGATTCGTAGAGGCGCGTTTCGTCTTTCTCCATGTACGATGAGAGTTTCATCATTCGCCAGAGGGATGCGAATGATTTTCTCATGTCAAATGACTTCAGCTTTGTTCTTGGACAACCAGTCCATTCCGACCACTACATCGAAGCTACCTAATTGAATAGGTAAGAGGTCGATGCTAAATCTTCGTTCACCAAGTTCTAGCGTGCAGCCTCTAACAACTTCGCCCGATTCAACAAGTTTACCATTGGCTAGTTCTATGGAATAAGGAATTTCTAATCTACTAGATTCTATTCCAAGTATGCGTTTAAATTCCACAGACATGAAGCTATAATCGGCGCCAGTGTCAAATAATATGGATGCAAAGTGATTGTTAATGAGGAACGTACCGTTGACCACATTAGGGTCCTCGCGTGCGTCCCTTGCTCCAATTACAAATGCTCGGGCCTGAGCATTGTTTCCTTCTGGGCAATCCTTCATGATATGATCTTTGCTTCCACATCTGAAGCATCCTTGGTTTCGTCCATTCCTGTTACCAGCACCATTTCCATTTCCACCATTGTTCCTATCATCAGCCCCATTACGATTTCCATTCCCGTTCCTCTTACTCCAACAGTCTTCAGTGCGGTGACCCAACTTTCCACACTTGTCACACTTTGAGATGCGACAAGCTCCCTCGTGATGGCGTTTACACCGATGGCATTTGGGCAAGGTGCCCAGGTATCCCTTTGCTGGAGCGTCGTTCATGGCTGCAAGAGATTTCGCCCCTTGAGGCGGGTTAGGGTCACAGTTCTTGTTGGAACCTTTGTTGTTACGAGTTGCTTGATTCAAGTTTGCATGTTTCCTCTTCTTGTCGCCAGACGACTCAGCATGCGTCTCGGCATTTTCTGTTGGGTTCAGTGATAGCTTCTTCATTCGAACACAATCTTCAGTAAGGCTGACAGCCAGAGTTACAGCCTCGGTGATTGTTTGTGGTTTGGCCGACGTCACCATGCCACGAAACTCTGAGGCCAGTCCCCAAATGTAGCGTTCAACACGCTTGAATTCGGGAGTCACCATGTAGGGAAGCACTCTAGACAGATCGTGGAACCTTCGAGTATAACCATTGATGTCAGCACCTTCCACGGTCAAGTGCCAGAACTCCGTTTCCAGCCTTCGGAGTTCAGCGCGAGAGCAATACTTCTCTCTCATTCTTTCCTTCAGTTCCTCCCAAGTTAAGCCATAGGCGGCATCATTTCCCAAAGTTTGGGCTTGCAGGTTCCACCAAGTCAGAGCTTCATCGACAAACAACCCAGTAGCAAAGGTGACTTGTTGATCCGCGGTACACTTGCTCATGCGGATAGTAGCTTCAGTCTTCTCCGTCCAGTGCACAAATGCTACTGCACCTCCTGTGCCGTCATAGTTCATCGGCTTGCAGTCGAGAAACTTCTTGAAAGTACAGCCTTGAGCTGCATTGCCTCCAGACGAATCTCCATTCCCATTACGCCTAGCGTTGCTTGGTCCTCCACTGTCTTGAGTACGGTTCGCCTCGTACTGGGCGATAGCAGCGGAGATCCTTTCTTCCAGTAGAGCTTCCAGCTCTTCGGCAATTCTTGGCAGTGGGGGAGGAGGAGGTTGGTCACGAGCGTTCACAGCTCTTCTGGGTGCCGTGTTCTGACGAACATAACCCATTAGGTTTAGGCATTTGTTTGATATCGTCATACTAGACAGTAGTAGTATATATTTACACAGGCATATACCACATAAGTGACGTCAAACAATTATTACTCTAGCAGAGTACTTAGTAGGCTTGCACTGAGGGAATCTATACGTGACAAGACTTGCTGTGATTTCTGTGCACTGAATTCCATAATTATGTATGCATCCATAATTACGTAACTCCTTACACAGTCCGCACAGTTCGTTTCATCCTCGTATTTCTTCCTTCAGATGGGCCATCGCTTTCAGATAAAGTCACGTATACTTGTGACATTCTACTACTAGTACATGCTAATTATCACACATAATTGCAAGTAATTTCTAGTCAACGACAAGTGCTACTCAAGTGCACTCTAAGTCTCATAGTGTCTTTTCTAGACTCTTGTAGTCGGTTTCAGGTAGTGGATGTCGCGGGACGTTTTATGCAATGAAAACTCTTTGAAAATTGTTTTCGTGAATGGATCCTAGAGATTGTAGACTAGACTCGAGAAGGAATCCTGGTTCACTACAATCGCAGCTCTGATACCAATCTGTCACACCCCTTTCTGCGGCGGAAGCACGAGGTGTGATCATGAAAGGTTCTCATTGCATACGAAAGGTAAACATACTATATGCTCAAAATAACTTCAAACATTACATTACCAAAACATAAGTCAAGTGTTTACAACATGTGATAGCATATTGTCTTAAGAGTTACAACTTTATTTAGCGAAAATAAAACACAGCGACATCCACGAGCATAAGTAAGACCGCGCGCACATCCACCTTTAATTACCTGAAATACATGTGAGTTTTGGAAAAACATCAACATAATGTTGGTGTGAATTCATGCAGTTTTTGTATTGAACGTTTGTATACTTTGTATGAAAAACATGGTATGTATTTTGTTTCAAAACGCGTATTCATGAATGAGTCAAGTATCTCTATATGTATCAAGTGTTAATGGGTTGCAAAGCCATTAACATGTGACACGACATAGGAAGTCACCAAACCATAGGCATTTTTCTATAGTCGATTCATGACTGAGACACAAAAACACTACTTGGTTCTAGTTGTCACCAAGAGTGGGGCTGCCCTGAAACCCATTAGATCTAACCTTTTGTTCTGCGGTCTAAGTATGTACATGATTAATGGTGCTTATGTTACCCTATTCGTGACACGATTTCTCGTATCAATTCTTGGCACTAGTTGTCGCCAAGAGTACTTCTCGTTTTAGTACATATCATACCATTTTGTAAATATTGAAGTATTTGTAACATGTATTTCACCCCCGAAGTTATAAAACAGAAAACAGTTAAGAGAAAAGGGGGAGCATGAACTCACAACTTTGCGTTCCTGTGCGTCGTAAACTTCACCGGATTTGCTTAATTAACGTCGTAACCTATACGCGTTTTCTTAACGTTAGTCACTAGACTTGTGTCGCACAAGTACAGTCACTCTCTTTTGTGTATATATTCTTGTGTTAAAAATATTTTACATTTTTAACTAAGTGCCTTACTTATATTATTTTCTCAAAAAATTAATATAAGTATCTCGTGTTTTGCACTTTGCTCCCGAATTATGTATCTTGTCTAAATAGGTTGCATGTGTATTTTGTATATTTTCTTTATTCGTTACGAGTACCTCCAAGTCATATTATTTTTACTCTAAAAATAATATATACCTAGTTCACAAAATAGCCACGTAATCACACAAGCGATAAATATATATTCTAAATATATAGTTAATAAGTTCCATTTATGAAAATCCACCTCCGGTATTTGGTAATTTTGTAATAAAATCATGGCGAAGTTTGGTTGGAAAACAAGTCAAAAATATATTCATAACACTTGTCACCAAAAATATTGTAAGTGTTATTTTCTGGAAAAATTTCGCCAGAGTTTCCTCTGTAACTGGAGGTGGCCACGCTTACTAGCGTATCATTTTCTTTTAAAATTCAACCAATCAATTTCCATCATCAAAATACCATCTTCAAATATCAAACTAGTCAAAATAAACACAAATCGCATACACATGAACTTGCAAGTTGTGTAAAATTATGTAGTAACTCTTCAACACATTTAGTAGGTTTTTCCATCTCTAAAAATAAAGTCGGTTTCTTGGAAATCTTATTTTTAAAGAATATGAAGTTTTACAACTTCTAGTCGGTTTTTGCGAAAATTATTTCTTTGTTAAAACTTTTGTTACACTAGTGTCCACACACTTGTTTGTTCACAAAAACACCTCTATTTCATGAAAGATCCGGTTTTAAAACATGGTTTCGTCTTACAGTTGGTTTTTCGAAAATACCACTTGTAGATCTTTAGATCTACTAGTTTAGAACTTCATTTTACAAGAAAAATTCCTTTTACGCAAGTTCATGTTATTATGTAGTAGTGTTCATCATCTTGCCCTTTTTATACTTTCACATACACTAGTCCATGCTCTATGAACATAACCTAGCCGGGTTAGATGACGATCCGAACTACTACTAGCATTAAACAACACAAAATAATCATCACAAAACAAGTTTAACAAGTTTTACACCATTACTTTCCTTTTATCCATTAAGTTCATCATTTTACAAGACTTTTAGTTGGTGATCTTTAGTGTTTATGATTTTTAGCCATTAAATCATCTATTAACCATCATAAACGAGAACAAAAAGATGTTTAGAAGCACTTACTACTAGCACAAGGCTATGGGAGTTCAAGAGGACAAAAGAGGTGGATAAAAGCAAATGAAGAAGGTCCTTCAAGATCCGCTTGCACTGAGCTTCGTTAGTGGCCTTCTTACTCCTCAATATCACCTTGGGATGGATGGATGAGTTGGAAAATGAGGGTGGCGGTGGTGCTTGGTTGGGCCGAGAACAAGGGAGGGAGAGAGGGAAGTGAAGATGGAGTGATGAAATGGTGGTATTTATAGACCTTCCATATAGCATATTCCTGGCATATTCCTGGCATATTCCTGGGTTTGCTGCGTTGTCTGCGTTTTGCAGTGTAAGCATTGTGTCGCGTAGGAACACACGGTACGCGCTTAAACTTGAAAAATAACGTTTTTAAGTGTTTTAATTTATTTTTCAACACGAACCTGATTAAAATAAAATTTTAATCATAACAGAATATTTGTGGGATTAAATATTATCCGGTTGTTCGGTTATACACCGGTTCGTTAAAGCGCTAAATTACACTTTTTAGTGTCTAATAAGTACCTTTTTGTAACACTTTCGATTCCCGACACTTAGGGAAACATTCTGACTGAAAAATTATATTTTCTGCATAATATTCGTGTGCTAAAAGCTGAATTATGGCTGAATTATACAAAATTCTGCACTTAAAGTGCGTTTCGGGTGCTTTTTAGTGCTTATTTTTGCTTTCGCAATGTTTATAAATTAAACCCTTATATGTACTCTTGGGTTTCAATGTACTTTTGTCGTCGGACCTACACCTAGGCCTCAATTCTAATGTCTGACTGCTTTCTGCAGTTCAGTTGACACAGTGTGTCTTACCGGTGAGTTTACTAGTATTTTTGACGCAACGCTCTCGTTTATGCATAAAACAATATTTTGTAGTATACAACGTGCATGAATTCACTTGTTTAGTATGTAATCAGACACTGCTGACAATTAAGCACATAATTGCAGTCAATAAATAATAATTAAAGTGTACGGAAATTACCGGTTTGTGCCAGTTGTCACATCGTTCACAGCGTCGTGGTGTCCGGTGGTTGGGTTGGGTTTGCTTGAAGAAGAATTGAGAAAACAGAGTATGTGTAGGTGAAATCCGATGTCCTCACTTGCTAATACCATTTTTTTAGATTTTCAACTTTTAGTTTTTATTTATTTATTCTTGTATATTGTTATATATTCTTTTTAACTTATTTTGATTTATTTCAATAAATAAATTTGACAACCTTTTATGATGTTTAAAAAAATAAATTAAATTACCAATGATTCTTAACTTGGGAAAGTATAAATATACAGCCCAAGTTATCGTTCTCAAAACCTTTTGGAATTTCAGTTTTGGCTGATAAGAAGAGTATAACACAACTTAACATAACATCATTTTCTTCCTATTGGTATTTATAATTTCATAAAAGGAAAAAGTTTAGATATTTTTATTATTTTTACTTATGAAACTTAAAACTAACACAATATGTGGCTGGGGGATTCCGTTGAATACAAGTAACCTCTGGTCTAAAAATAAATAAAAAGGCTTATATAAAATGATATTACTTGATTAAAAAACCTCGCAACCGGGGGCTTCTGTTGAATACAAGTAACCTCTGGTCTAAAAATAAATAAATAAAAAAGCTTATATAAAATGATATTACTTGATTAAAAAACCTCACAAATTTAGATGATTGGATCTATGAAACATTTGCTTACATACGTTTTCCATCAATAAGAGATATGTCATGTATAGCTTTATTACACCTTTTGACCAAAGGCTATTGTCTTCAACTTTAAGCCTCACCACTATTTAGTAAAGAGAGCAAGGTCTAACGACCGAAGACAACCAATGCCAAGACCACCACTCTCTTTCGGCCTAGTCAATATATTCCAAGCAACCCAATTAATTTTCCTATTATTTTCATCTCCTCCCCCAAAGGAATTTTGCCTAACGGATTCCATAGAACCGATCAACATCAGCCTCTTTGGAAAGCAAAATACGAGATACTCCCGAGAACCAATTTTATGGGAACAAAAATATAAGTGTTAAGACTCAACAACTAAGAAACAACAAAATATAAGTTGCTTAAGTGAGCAGCGAGTTAGCTTTAGGGAGATGCATATGTTAAATGAAACCGAATAAAACGCATGGTCGTGCTCAAGTTGAGTTTGATTTAATTACTTAGAATCTTAATCAAATATAAGAATGATCCTAATGTAAATTTCATTTTCTTTTTTAACATTAAACGGGTGTGTTGGGGTTTACCCACAAACACAATCCATTTAATACCCCTCCTTAAACTATCTACTAATTAATCATATCTTTCCATTTAACATAAAGGGGAGGTTTGCGTCGACAAACTAAAGGGAAAAGAAAGATTTCATTTAAAAAACAATCAAGAGTGTTACAAAGATCCCATTGTTTCAAATTATACATACATTTGTCTGTTTTTGCTGCGTGCCCAAAAAAAAAAAACACATACGTACTATATATCTGTATAATCACAGGTTCCATTTTCAAAGGTAAATCACCATGTTTTCAATATCTTTTCATTTACCTTCTTACTCCTAGCAAAATCTTGATCGCTTAAAGTCACACGGACAACGTAAAAAACAACCGTTGCGAGTCTAACCGATGTTCTCAAGGCTTCCAAGGAGCTGGTGGTGGTGGCGGAGTTGGAAACATTGGCGGCACTGCTGAAAAGATGGTGTTTTTATCAATCTTTGTAGCTGCTGTTTGGTCACCCGAAAGGGCCACCAGAGCAGCAACTAAACCAGCATTTCCAGCAAGAGTGGGTTCAGTGTAATTGTAGTTTGTACGCACATCGTGGAAGCCGTCATGTTTGTCTGGCCCGGCCACCATAGCACCAATTATAGTGTTTGGGTTCGGTTTTTTAGCGTCTCTATACTTGTATCCTCCTGTGCAGCTATACTTAACTCTGTTCTTTGGAATGGATGCACCCCTGTGATGGACTTGCTTCGGATATTTTTTACCATAACCCACAAGATAACTCATTTTTCTGGGGTTATCTCCAAGGATATAGTCAATCTATCAGATAAACAATGTGTCAATGTTGATACACAAGTGAACAATGGGTTGTGGTTTTAAGTGCCATTTTCTACTGTTATATATAAATGAGCTTATTATGATCTCATTGGTTAGTAGGGTATTGGCGAGGTCCTTGTGAGTTTTCCGGTAATGGGTTCTCTTGTTTACCAAAAATGGGTTTATATGAAGCATGGTATAACTTTAATGGGTCAAATGTGTAATATGAAATAAAAAAAAAAGCTAAACAGGGAAACGGGTCATAAGGGTTGAAGGTTATATATAACATACCTGAGTTTGTGCAAACTTGCGTAGCTCGTTGGTTGAATAGAAATTAGGCCCGCAGTACCAGCTGGGGGTGTCTGCAGCATCAAGATAGTCGCTGTAGAGAGTTGCTAAGAAGGCAGCATTAACAACATACTGAAGTGGCTGCGGTCTCCCATGGTTTAATTGGATCAACCCACCTGCAACACAAGATAATCATCATCCATATGATTCTACTTTAGGGTGTCAAATTCTGACGACATAAAAAAACAACACGAAACTCGTGGATTTAAAGTTCGTCTAAACGAGTTAGGGTCAATTTTGGCTCGACCAACAAACATGTTTAGCTAAACAAGTCGCGTTCTCATCAACCCTACGGGTGGGTTGACTCATTTAACCCATTTGTTTTCTAAAAATGTGTTTTATGTAATAACTTAACAATTTGGGAACTTTTATGGCAAAACCTTAAAATTACTTGGCATAGCTAAACATAACTGCTTTGAAGAAAAAAATATGTAAACTCCAGATTTTAAAGTATTAAAAGTTTAATATGTAAAAAAACATTAAATAACCTTTTTTACGGGTTAAACAGGTTAGGTTAGTGTCAACCCATGAATACACATGTCGTGTTTGGTTTGATGTGGGTGACACGATTTCCGGATCCGTGTCGGGTTCAACCCGCCAAGAAAGGAACAAAAAGAACATATATTCACTAGCTTACCTTTTGTTCGGTTAAAACTTGAAAAGTATGGCAGGTATGAGCACATGATTATGCTGGTCTGGTTATGAAATGTTTGCAATATTTGTTCATACGGATAACCAGGGCTCAAAAACAATCTCAATCGAGTCAGTAACACCTAAGATCACAACAAAAGAGATCATGAATAACCAACTGAAATGTGAAATTTCATTCAGTTATATTATTTTTTTTTTGAAAAAAAAAACTACTTACTTGAGCTCCGGTAAGTTTATTGTCCCAGCTAAAAACACCATAGTCGGGCCCACCCCAGAAAGCACCCGCGTGTTTGGCAAGCGTAGGGTGACTAGCAAGGTAAAGATAAGATTGATTTCCAGTTGCATAATACATCCAGGTTCCACCCCAAACAAACTCATCCCAATACATGCTTGAGTTATAAAAAGTTGCAGCATCAGCTCCGGTACTGTAACTACCGCGTTGATCTCTGGCAAACTTCCAAAGGGTTGCAGCACCATGAACAAGTTTCTTAGAGTAAGCCTTGTTGTCTTTAAAGACAATTGAAGCAGAAGCTAAAGCAGCTGCCATCTCAGCGGCCAGGTCAGAACAACTTGAGCATTCGGTCACGGGTCGTTCGTAGTCGATGTCTTCTGGTCTCATCCAACAACTATGGTCATTCGGATCGCTTTCCCCTCCTGATGTATCACCTTTCCCAACCTAGCACGACATAAATTTCCACAAAATAAGTTTCAAAAAAATCATTTACATATTTTGATACTTTTAAACTGTTTGGATGTGTGTTTTGAGAGTGATCATATCCATAATAGATTATCAGAATTAGATAATCAGCAATGACTGACGATAACGTCCCGAGAGCCGAGGTGAAGGAGCATGATTTGATATATGTATGAAAATCCATTTACATATTCTGATAGGTTTCTATCATCTGTACAAAACATTTATTTAGTAAAACCTCTGTATACGATTTAACATATAATAAGCACAAAATCTGCCCATGTACAAAAGGCGCACTTTTATAAAACTAAGAATAAACCGAGATGATAAAAATAGTCTTTTTGCTGTTTGTTGTTGTGATGATCAAATTGTCAAGTGTTTGGCGAATTCGGATTATTATTGAAATGACCAAAATAAAAAATAAAAAAAAACTTTTGTTTTTTTTTTTTTTAAATTGAAGATGTTTTGTGAAATTAATTAATTTTATATTACTCTTAATCAATTTTCTTGCAGTGTGTATAATAGAACTGATCATTCAAACACATAATTCAGATAAACAGAACCAGAATCTGTTTATCTAAACATTAAAACCAGATTTTCATGACAAAACAACTAGTTATATCCAAAATCCAAATCCACACACTCCCTTAAAACTCAAAACAAGCTAAAGTCACAAGAACTCACCTGCGCAACGATTTGGCTGATCGAATCAGCAGTAGAATTGAAGGTTTTGAGAAAGTAATCAGTGCCCCATTTAATGATTTCTTTAACGTGATTGAGTTCACCTGCAGCTTCATATTTCGCACTGTATTCGATCACACTCCAACTTAACATGGTCATGGCAAAAGCTTTCGGGAAATGGAACTTAATTGCGTCCCCTGCATCATAATACCCGCCCACTAGATCTTTCAAAACCGCGCCTGATTTATCACCCTTCCCGTCATTTAGACACGAGTTGCCCCTCCATGAAACATTATTATGCTTTGGTAGTCTCCCAGCTGCATGAATCAAACACAAACAACAAGATAAGCCACAAGATCATACAAGCCCGCCATAATCAAACTTATTCCACTATAAAGATTCGATCTTTCGGTATCTTTTACAAATCTCATGAGTATACATTTCAAATTTCTAACGGATTTATCATACTGTTTAAAAATTTGTTCATTTGATGTTAAGATGTAACCCTTCTGACTTAAAAAGTCAAAATCATATACATACCAAATTACAAATCTTTATAAAGATTATATGTTTCAGAAATCTAATGAGTTTATCATATTATTCAAGAATTTGTTGATTTTGATGTGAAGATGAAACCATTTGACTTCAAAAGTCAAAACTGCACACAAACCAATTAACAAATCTTTATAAAGATTCGATCTTTTACAAATCTAGTGACTATATGTTTCAGATTCATAATACGTGAATCCCTTTGACTTAAAAAGTCAAATCTTGTTAAACTTCAATCACAGAACTGATCCACCGACACCATGATGTCTACACTAATCAAACACATGTATACATAATTCAACAAAAAAAAAAAAAACCTTACATTTTTGTGCATTAAAGAACCTGAGAGCTTTCCCAAGGGCAATAGTGTAATTATCAGGAGGAGGTGGATGTTTATGATGCCTAGGAACAGTCTTAACAATCAATGTAACAAACCCAGCAATAAACCCAGCCGCTAAAATCAATCCAACCGTCCAAACAAAGATCTTACGGCTGACAATAATACAACCCAGATCTACATACTTCTTCTTCTTCTGTTCACCGGGACCCAACAGCCAGCTTTGCTGTGTCTCATCCAACGGCCGTGACAACGCTGCCTTATCGAAATCGTTCAGATTCCGGCTCCGGTCATCGTCGGTGGCTGAATCCGCGTTGTTGATCTCCAACGGCCCGCCCCACGGATCTCTTCCGTACATGTTGTTTTAATATCAATACCCAGATGAGATTTTGATGTGAATTTGTGAATGGGTGTGAAGAGAGTGGGGGTTTTGGAGGGGTGGCTGGCTGTTGGTGGATTTGAGTGTTGATTTATTACTGATAATAATATATAATATATTTGGAAATGATTTATTTTGTTTAATGAAGAAAAAGGAAATTGGGTGGCAAGACACTGTCGAGTCCACTAAGCGACAAAGACAGGCTGTCTAACCTACTTGCTCTTTTGCAAGAAGCTTCAATTCGTATTCGTAGTGGTGACGTTTTATCTAAACGCGCTTGTTCGTTGAGCCCCCTATGTTGTTTGAGAATAACCAAAAGGTCCTTGGTTTATGTTAGATTAGTTAAGGATTGCCCGCATGACACTTTTCTCTTTCGTCTCCCTATCACATAGGTTGCATTCTTCTCTAACGAAAACTATACTTGGCCACCGATAGCAAATCGCGACTTTTGCAGCCTCTTCTCACCCCTTTTTCTTCTGCATTTGTCGTTTGTGTCCATGAAAACCATCAATTGAAGATGGTCTAAGTTTATCATTGTTAAAGGGAGTTAATCCCAAAAAGTCTTAAAAGTTAAGCATGTTGGTGAATGCAATTGGGTTTTCTATTTAATTCATAAAGTCTTGGACTCGGAAATGTGATGTGTAGCCTTGTCAGGACTTCTTTCTCTCCTGCTCGAATGCTATCTAACTCTTCTGACTATGGTTATAGCTCTATAGTTATTACTCAATGTTCCGATTATTTCAAGTTTTGTACTTAGATACAAAAGGTCTAAATGTACCCATCGCGCTTGAGCAATTTTCCATTCTCTTGTTGATTTTGGTTATTCTTTTAACTCCATTTGATTGACATCTTAAACTAGACCCCACGTTCGATTAGATAGGTTTCAGTCTTAATCAAGATGCCAATGAGGAATCGAATAGTACGGTTGAGTTCTTTAATTTCTCTTCTGAGAGTTACTCATGAAAACTATCTAGTTACAGTTATCTGAAGTCTCTGTGTTCCTAATTCAACCCATCCATGCCTCTTGATCGATACGACAACCTATAAAATTTGAAGTTTTAAGCTTAAAGGAAGAAATGTTTGTGGTGGATAAAGATGAAGGGACGAGAACTTCCCTCGAATCGACAAAAAGATTCTAAGCTCAGTATCGATGAAATCCCCCCCCCCCCCCCCGCCACTGTATCTCCTTAATGCTACCTTAAATTAGTTTTTAGTCTTCATTATTTACTCCCATTTCTTTTAGTAGGCGATAATACATATTTTTTCATATTTCATTTTCCTTCGCCTATCCATTCCTTTCAAGTGCCCCTAGCCTCGTTGCTTTGTTCGGGAAGGGCTTATTTTCGTAAAAGCTCAATCAACGAAGGAAAATGAGCCCCACGTGTTTTTGCTTACTCGTGCACTTGAATTTTAAGATCTAGTCTTTAGAGACCGGCGACCTCTAAGTTAACCACCCTACCCACATATGGACTATGAAAGTGGAAGGTGAACGAGTACCGACTGAAAACCAAAACCGCAAATAATCCATTAGAGGTACGTTCAGATATTGATAAAATTGCCCATTACGCTTTTTATATAAAGGATTTAGGAATCACTTGAAAGAAAAAAGGTGGCCATAACGCGGAGCACCCATAAAGCTTGAGAAAATACCTTTTCAAATACCTCAGACAAACTATCATTGCAATTAAAGTCTACCCAAAGAGAGTTCCCCGACTTCTTGTTCATTAAGGAAATGAACGTGCTCATGTTCAATTCTGTTTGTTCGTTAATTTTAAATAACGAACACAAAGGCAAAGAACGTTAATGAACATAAATGAACACAAATAAGAATATATGAACATAAACGAACACTAATTTTATTAAATATTTTATTAGTGGGAGTTTTGATGTATTTAAATAAAATGTTAAAATTAAAAACTTTAATGAACTATCGAACATAAACGAACAAATATAAAAGAACACTTCATCGAATGCTCAGAAACATAATGAACGAACGAGACCTTTGTTCATCTTCATTCATTTATTGAAGGAACGAACGCAAACAAATTACCCACTGAACATTCGGTTCGTTTGCAACCCTAACGAGAAAAGTGAACAAAATATTTGAACCTAAATATCATTATTGAATAGTTGAGGGGTAGTTTTGTATATATTTGGTTATTTGGTAGTAGTTACAAGTGATTGCATTGTTCCACCGACAGTTGCTTCTAGTACACTGCATGCCAATCCGTGCCAACACATGCACCAAATGGTTCGTCCCTTGTGTTCTTCAATTTTTTTATACATATATAAAAAATATTCAACTAATTGTGTATTTATATAGTTAGTTTGCTTATCATTAAATAAATGAATAATATAGGATTGGAAATGTTTTCTTTGAGTTTTATAACGATAATAATAATAATAATAATAATAATAATAATAATAATAATAATTGCCAATAATCTCTAGATCAAGTGGTGGAATGCATGCATTTCTTTTGAGAGATGCAAATTCGACTCCCACTTGGTGCAGAGTGAGGCATTGGTGAGTAATGATAGGAGACCCAGGAAAACCTGGGTTTGATCCTTGAGCCAAATGGGTTTTACCGGTAATTTCACTGTCGTGCCTACGGGCGGGTGGGTTACTGGGTTTTTCCCGGAATTGGTGGTGGACTCGGGTTACTCTCGGAGTACTCCGTTTGTCCAGTGGGTGCCCCGAGAGTGCTCGGGATTGAGTTTGTTAGCCGTTAAAAAAAAAAAAATAATAATAATAATAATAATAATAATAAAGAACAATACGTGAAACTTAATAAATGAGATCTTTCATTTTTTTAGGACTAGATGGTTATCTTTAGACATTGAAATATTGAGAACAATAATGATATTAGGAAATGTGAAATAATTCATAAGAATTATTTGTAAACATAAGATGAGACAAAATGAATTTGTTGGTATTTAATTAGAAAGAGTATTTTTTTTTTTTATACAAATCGAGACGGATTAGGTTACGGTTTGGCAACTTTTTGCCATTTTTTATTGATAACTAATACAAATCATGATTAAAATATTATGCTATACAATGACAATACAAGTTTAATTGATAAAACCATTCATATGTGTATATGAATACATTTAAGATTACTTTTGAAGTTGCACCTTGATACGTGACCCTTTATAAGTTACTAGTCCCAATTGCCGCTTATTCTTAATATTAATTTATCTATCTATCTATTATACTAAAGCAAAATAACTTTGACTTTTTTTGTATGACGTGGCATTCCTCTGAATCCAGAAAATTAGTTTTTGAGCACCAAGTTTGTTTCCTCCTATTTCCTCAATCACACGCTTATTTCCTTCTTCATTCAGAAACCCTAAATCTTATTTCTCTTCATTACCTTCACACACGGTTTATCGATCGTCGCCTCATCCCCAAATTTGTTTCAATCATATTACAATCACAACTCTAAATGTCAGCCGATTTTAACATATGTGATTTCGACTGTGGCAATTTCATATCTCGATCTGATCTTCTTCCATTTTATCTTAATCATGTTATAATTTTCTAAATCCTTCATATGTGTTCCAAGTACAACTGCGATATTACCAGAAGTGGCGGCTTGATTATTTTTAACCTAGGGTTCCATTCATCTTCTCACTAGATGCCTCTAAATGAGAAGCAAAGTCAGGTTTGATTTCTAACTTATGCATTCATCAATGACGCCTTTGGGTTGTGTGGTGGTTGCCAAACTAGGGTTCAGTCGACGGTTGAAGAAGCATACTGACATATGATGATTTCGGAGATGGGGTTCGGTCGATGGTTTCAAGGTAAGTCAATTCTTGGCTTTAAATTGATTTTCATTGTTCCACTATCTATGAACTATGAAGTAGGAAATATAGATTGGTTGATTTTTGGATAATAATTAATATATATAATAATATTTGTTACTGAACAAGTGTTATATTTATTCTATTATATTAGATTATGAATTGACAGATATCATGCAATTGAAATTTCAAAATTCATAGGTTGAAGTTCAAGTGTGCAAGATTCATTGCGTCAGCAAGGCTCCTCCTAGGCTTACTATAAATGTTGAGGATGCAGCCACGAGTGAGGCTGAAATTTACAAGGCTTTAGAGGTGTGCTACTCGTAGATTTTGAATTATATAGTCGTCACTAATTAGGTTTATCCCAAATGAATGTGTTAAAATGGTTATATTTGTAGATTTCCAAGGTCCTTTGTGTTGAAAAGTCTTCTGATGCTGTAATGGTCGGCAAGGGCACGAGCAGATTATCATTCCTCATTAACTATCTTTTGATTGGGGATAGCTAATTTGCTTTTTTTTTTAATAAATTTTAGGACTGACTGGTTATCAATTTGTTGGAATATCTATCTTTTATATTAAAGCAAAATAAGTTTGACCATTTGACCATGACGTGGCAATGGTCTTTGGCTAGAGAATTGTTATTTGGGCGCCAATATCTCAATTATCTCAATTCTCCTTAATTCATATACCGCTTCCCACATTCTGTTCTTCAATATGGAAACTCCAATCAATTTCTCAATCAGTTGAAATCTTCTCCAATACGTCGTCTCTTCAATCAATCCTTAAAACCCTAATCTCAATTTCTTATATCTTGCCTGTTCCATCGCTCAATCTCTCTGTTGATGAATATTATGTTTTAAATTCATTTTGTGTTTTACATCCTTCCGATTTCGAGCACAAACGAAACCGAAAATTAGCATCAATGGCGTTGAACACCGGATTGCGATCATCATCTTCCAAATTGATTGGTTCCGTCGATTCTTCTCTCACTAAATAACTAAATATGGTAACAATCCCTGACCTAATCTCTTTCGTAATGTTTTAGTGATTAATTTCAAACAATAGTTGATGATTCTGTGAAATTTGATTGATATGTTTGTAGTTTTTCTGATCTTTCATGAGGTAATTCGGATCATTGAGTGTGATGTAGGTTATATGATTAGTATTGGCAATGGCGGCTATGGAGCTTTGAAGGTATGCTGTTGGAAGAAAGAGACTCGAGTCGGCATCCCCGATTTAAAATCCCCAAATCACCTTCATTAAACCCTAATTTTGCCAGTTCTTTGTGAGAATTTCTAGCCAATTTTTATAAGGTATTCATATTTTTTTCCTTTTCTTTGTTCTAACACATATCAGTTTTTTAGGATTGTTTTCAATCACTGAATGTTACACACTTTCGAGTGAAGTAATGGTGTTTGTATCTTATACAAAATGTATATATTTGTCCATTTAATATTGATTCATAAGTTCATCTATAAGGGTATGTTGTACATCTATTACTGTAACAGGGGTACATCGTAAAAAGCCTTTCTTAACGAGCTACTGTATTCATTATTCACATATTTTTGTTTATGTGTTTTTTTTCAGACACGACTCTTAATACTAAGCTAACCAAGGAGTAGAATTATGCCATTCACCAATCTAGCAGGCTTCACGATGAACTGGTACTTAAACCTCTACTTGAGCTAATATGTGGACCTCTACCATGGTGTGTGGTGCTGTACTATCTTTTATGTTCTTGAAAATACTGTAGAAAAATGAGCATCTATAGTGATTTGAGGATGCTCTGCTTTGACATATGGATTTAAAATATATACCTACAGCAATTCTATTGACATAGTTAAAGTCTTAAATATGGAGTTGACGGCTGCTCCCACTTGATAATGAACCCGTTGATGATGAACCCGTTGCGATTTATAGATAACCGGTGAAACGGTTGGTAAAGTGAAAGCGGTGGCGGAATACATGAAAGAAAAGCTGAGATGGCTCGCCAAGCTGACTCCTTTATTGCTCTTCCGGGTATATATTCTTATATTGTTTCTTAAAGATTCAAAGTCTTGAAAATAATCTTAAAAATTAATTATACTCTATTGGTGAATTTTCAGTTTCTTAGCTTACTTTCTGTCTCTCTGGTCGCCAGTAAATGGTTCGTATTTTACCTTTTTTTCTTTTCTTCTACGACATTGTCCTTCGTTGGACCTTCTTTTTCTCTGCTCGCTAGCAATCGCAGGTATGGTCTTTCTTACCTGAGCAGCTTTGCTTTCACCTGGGTTTATTGTGTAATAACAAATCCGATTGTGCTTTGAACTTGACTTTGTGTAATAACTTTCTATGTAATGTGATTTGTGATGCCGCATTGGAGAGGTGCAATCTGATTTACTTTTATATGTATTGCTTTAATCTGTATTATTTATTGAAAGTTCCCATTTTTCATGCCTGCCAGGTGTTAATAAGTTGACACTGGATAGCTTTGATGTGCTACTGACTAACTTGAGTAGATTTTAAGGTTTTTCTTTCTTTTTTTTTTTTTGTAGAATTTGAGATTTGGTTTTATAGTTATGTTCACTTTGGAGTGTATGTGATGGCATGATTCTTTTATTTATCAAATCATTTGATGGCATTATCAGTTTACTAACGAAACTGGCATCATTAGTTTGTGAATCAAATAAAGTTAGCTACTTCACAAGATTGAGCTGGAGTTTTGTTAAGTTGATATACTATTAAGAGTTTGGTAAATCAGACGCTACTAGGAAGGCTCAAATATACCAGCTACCCCCAACAATCCCATCACCTAATGCCATTAGTACAGAACCAAAATCCCACCTGCCACCCAACAAACACCAGACTCAAAGAACATTACATCTAAAAGGCTGCTCAAACTTCACCAGGTACTTAAAATACGTTAGAAGCTTACCCGTCAAACTTGGATATAGGTGCGCGGTTCATTTTTTTTCATGTTCAAATATATGTACTTTAATATATGTAATACGTTTTTAATGTTTTTTTTTAATTATCAGGAAGTTGATGACTTTTATAGTGAGAAGTTAAAAAACTCAAATTCTGATATTGATGATTTTTATGAAGTTTAACTTTTTTTTTTGTTTCTTCAGGAAGTTGTACATTTATTTTTCTAAGTTTGCAGTTGAAGATGAAGATGGGAACCCTGGAGTTTTTCTAATATGGGAAGATATTATTTCATGAAACTGTGTTGTTTGAAGTATCAAAAGGTTCAAACATGCCGTTGATACAAATATGACAAAGGTACAGTGCCGATGCTTCCTTTTATGTGTATGTAAACCATGCATGTAGCGTTACTGTTTATATTGATTCATATTGATGATTACTTGATTAGTTTTATTTGTTTTTCTGAATTACTTTGAAGAAGTATTCTCAAACAATGGCACATCCGATATTATCGTTAACTTTTACATGGGTTAAAAAATAAATGTATTATTTTTAATCTTTAATTTCAGAATTCTTTCAAAGGGGAGGTGGGATGTGGTTAGGGGATTTCTTTCTGGATCGATTGCTGGGTATTGGAGGTATCGTTGTCGTAAAGATTCCCTGGTCATTCGAGCTTGAAAGGGATAAACGCGCTACTGTCTCTGATCGTATTTTGCTCGTGGATGGGACGTGGAGGCTGACCTTTACTGGACCAGACAGTTCCAGACTGCTGATGAGCACAACGAATTCAATCAGTTGTCTATGCTGCTGTCTTCAGTGACTTTAAAGGGAGAAACGAATAGATGGAGTTGGCCATTAGACCCGAATGGGGTGTTTACAGTCAAAGGGGATGAGAAGGCGCATGACCCAACCCAGCGAAACAGAAACAAATAATGTGTTCTTGTGGAATCGATGGACCCTGATAAACGTGAATTTTCTGGTCTGGATATTAAATTTGAATATATTTCTGGCGCGGTTATCTCTTGTGAGGAGAGGTATCCATATGCCTTCAACATTATTTGAACTGTGTCAAGACGAGGAGGAGTCTTTAGATCATCTTTTATGCGCTTGCCTAGATGATATGATTAATTACTATAGGCATGTGTGTGGATCAAAGGCTTGGAAACAACTATTATATTCAGTCTGTGAAACAACAATAGGATGCCTTTGGTCGAGCAGGAACAACTTGGTGTTCAACGGAAGAAGAACTCGCCGGTAAGTGTGGTGAAATAAATAAAGGTGTGGGTAAAGCACTGGTCCAAAGTGGCGGCTTTAACGTGGGGACATTGGTCTACCTTAGTTAGGCGTGTAACATTTTTGTTTTAGGTGTGTATAATTGGATGTAGTTAACATTTTTTTGTTGACCCGTTCTTAATAAATTTACTTGGCTGTTCAAAATATATACATATAGATATCAACAGTTTTTTCCTCTTTATTTGCAATCTTTATCAAAATTTTATTCAGAATATGAACGCTTCTATATACACTTGAAGTTAAGATGTGTTCATTTGACTTCAGTTATTCGTCTCCATTTTAGGCATGCTTTATAACAATAATCTTGAAGGAAACATGCCCGAAAAATTGATAACCTCAATTTCCTCTACAAGTTGCCATTTGTACCAAATTTTACATGAGGTTTTAGAATAAGATTTTTTTTTTTTTTTTTTTTTTTTTGTGGTCATAATTGAGGCTCTCACCTATGAAGTAGCTGGTCTTCTACATGGTCAGAGAAGAGGTTAAGAAAACTATCTGCTTGTGGGCCTTTTGAGGATTCAACGGTCTGAAAAAACGCGCAGCTACCCACTGATCTTCAAATCTTTTGAGTGGAACTCCGGAGGAAACAAACACTTTATCGCAAGCGTCTTCAGCAGCAGAAAGAGGTATGCATAACCAATTTTGGCATCTTGCTATTAAGTTTGGAACACCAACTGTCTAAACCGAACCGGACGTTTACCAACTCTATGCAAGACTCACCTGTTTGACGTAGGTCCTTTTCAAGTTTTGTGTTATCATTAATTATATGTCTTTCAAGGGGTACCAAACACTCAGACGAGTGATGATGGTTCACATATCATGATTGGCAAGGGACCCGGTGCTGGATATAATAAAAATGTTCCATGGGAGAATGGTCAGTGTGTGGATGCAGATTATAATGTTGTTTGGAACCATATATCTGTTTACTCGATTAGTTTTTTAAAGTTAAAATTATGTGAGTCTTGCAGCTGTTAAAGGACAACGACTGCTAGGGCAAGGATTGAGAAGGCTGATGGTGAATGTTTAACATTTCAGTCGCTGGCTCTTAGAGCTCCACTTGGACAGAACACGGTATGGTACTTTTTTGCAGATGTGCTGTGATTTTAAGTGCATCTCATGCAAATATTGGATGGTTCTTGAACATATGGTTGTTGCAGGTTCTACTTAGAGCTTCAAAGATTGCTCGTGAGGCATCCAATCACTTTGGAAAAGCGCCCGGTGTCCGACACAGTCACACCGCAAGGTATTGTTTCTGTCTGATTTGAGTCAATTCAACCGATCATTAATTCATCATTGAATCTGAAAACCCTTTTTTATTCATCTCAAGTAGGACCATAAATTAAGATTTGAGATGATCAAGCACATGTAATCAAAATAAAATTAATCAAATCCTAAGAAGTTAAGAACTTTAATGGAACTGAGCAACGGATTACGTTTAAGTAGTATGAACTTTATTGATTCAATAGAAGTCGTTGATGAAATTGAAGGAGAGATCTTACAAGTTTCCCCATGTAGCCAATAAACATGTGGTCGATGATGTTTGATTTGAGATATATTTCAGTAAATAAGAATAAAACAAAATACGCGAGGAGCAAGTTTTAGTGTGATGTCATTATAATAAATAATAATGTCGTGATGTGTAGGTTGAAACATGCCAGGTCATAATTTTTTCAGTTTTGTGGATTGTGTAAAGTATTATAAAACAAAAGGTATATGGGCAATCTTATATGTGTGCAGGGATTAGCTCGGTATCGAATCGGTACCGGAACCAAAAATATTTGTAATGAAAATCCCAAAAAATGGGTACCAGTATCGGAACCGAAAATACACGGTACGGTACAGTTCGGTATCATATTGATTGGTATTTGAAGGTAAATACCTAACGTACCAGACCGGTACCGAAAACACTAATTATCGGCACCGAAAATCGAACCGGTTCGGTAAATTCGGTATTAGTACTACCCGATACTATTTGCTCATCCCTATATGTGTGTGTGTATCGTTCTCAAAATTTAAAATTAAAATGTATCCTTTCTAAATCTCAAAATATTATATCTACCCGTTCTGTGTTAAATTCATATGATCAACTGTATAAACTATGAGAACAACATGAGGAGAGATGATTCTCAATACTATCATTGTTTTCCTATTTGATTTGATTTATCTACTATAGAACGGGTAAAAATGATATTGTGAGAGTTTCCGAAACTTAAAAAGATATACATGAAAGCTTAAACTTTTAGAAAGATTTATGTAAAGTTACTCCAAAGTTATGTTATATCAATAATAATATAATATATTGAATAATGGTGCAACTTGATTGAGGCGAGTTGGATACGCCACCTTGAGCCTTGCGCCATTGGAAACTATGACTTTTGCTTATCAGATTTTGACTGTTTAGCCAACATATATGTTTTTCTTTTTTCTTTTCCAAAAGCATACATACTTATAAACACTTAATATATTTTGTTTTATCATTTTTGTCCATCAGCCAATGGGGACATGATTTCGTCCAGATTATAGAGTACCAGGGGTGTCTTAAGCAAAAAATTTCAGATGTTCCAGTAATGGCGGTGATTGCTACTGCGACAAAGTCAGTTCGTAAGGTATTATTGTTCATTTGTTACGCTTTTAGAGGTGACAATTTAAACCCGTTTACTTAAGAGTAAATATATTTGGCTTGTGTGATTGTGTTTCATCTCAAACTGGTCGTCAAACTAAAAAAGGATAAGGGAACAAGTCAGATGGGTTGAAAATCACCCAATAGACTAAAGATTATAATCTTTTATAAATGTGTTGTTGTTTGGACTTTCCATCGAAACTAATTATTTTATTGTTGTGACTTGAAGTCGCAATAATCAAGTAATATGTTCCGATGAACTTATAATGCTTCTAGAAATGTGATTATATAAGGTTCAAATAACCAATTCAACACCAGCTGCAAAAAAAACCTCATTATCTAATAGTACACTAAGATTACTAATTTACCAGTTACTTTTAACAATTTAAGAGACTTCAACTTTATTTTCATTTTCTCAAAAATGTCACGTTTGGTCATCATGTTTAGTAATTTATTAAACAAGCAAAATTTGCCAAATGCTCAAACATTTACTTTTTTAACGGCTTAAATTACACTAAATCCGTCTTCAGTGGGGCCCGAACCCTTCATCTTCTGGAGAACAACACCTTAACTCCAATGGCTTTGCCAATTAAACCCAACCCCCACTCCGCTCAAACATTTACTTATGTGATTATTACAACTTTAAGAAAACACATCCAAACACCATCCTCATAGTCTGTTTATTGTAGCTTATTGTTTGATTTCAATTATTCGTTGTTGTTAGTTCATCTGAGCAAATTTACAAATTACGACCAACATTTATCTATATATTATATCCGGAAACGATGTAGCCAGGTGTTACAATTGTTATCTCTCTCTACTGTCTCTCATCAAGGACCAAATAGTTACTTTGAACCTCAAGTTTGGAGTAAAATGTTGTTTCATTCTTTTTTTATAAATTATTCTTTGTTGGTTTTTATAGTATTTTTGTATATTATGTTGCGGTTCTCGATTTTCGTCATAATATAGGAATACCATATGTATTTATTTAACAACTTGTGATTTTTTCTCACTCATTTTTTTCGGTTCATTGTAATTGAATATTTACATAAGAAATGGAACGTTTCTATTATTTCAAATTTTATCTCAACACCATTAAATATTATATATTTTACTTTGAATAACCCGTGTAACACAAGGGTACTACTATGTTGTATATAAAGAGATCTTCAATGGGTTGTGAAATTTTATGGTATTCATGTATTTCAATTATTTGATGTACTCTCTATTATTTATGTTAGTATTTGAACGTATATATAATTAAATTATTTACATCAACACTGTTAAAGTATAATTTTTTTTGTATAGCCACCCGTGTATTACACGGGTACTTAGACTAGTTTATACTAATAAAGTAAAACATATGAGGGACATGTGTCACTCCCTCATTCCATTTAACCAATTCTTAAAAAACACACGGGATCCGAACCCGTTTTCACCAATATTTTCAGACCCGGATCGGACCGGTCGGACAGGAAATCGGAGATTGAGTCGGTCCGGGTCATGATATTCGACCGGTTCGACATTCGGTCCGGTTCTGAAAACATTGGTTTTCACGATCCATACTCATCAAAATTGGATCCTATTTAAATCAATTAAACGCATTTTTCCTTTTATTTTAACACATTTGAAAAAAACCCTAAATCATTATTTTTATCATCTAGCAGAACAATACCAAAGATTATCCAAATCAAAGGTATGTTTATCGTTTCGTTAATATGTTTTTTAGTTCTTTTTTATTTAAGTTTTTTGATTTCCGACCGTATGTTGTTTTAATCGCCGAGGTTAACGTTGTAGGATAAATGTTTATGTTAAACTTTTGTAATCTTTGTTTGCGATTAGGCCTGTAAACGAACCGAACGTTCATGAACTGTTCGTGAACATATTTGGCGGGAAGTTCGTTTATGTTCGTTTATTTAATAAACGAACGAACACGAACAAAAATTTTTGTTCGTTTAATTAATGAACGAACATGAACACACCTTATGTTCGTTCATTTATGTTCGTTAACGTTCGTTTATGTTTGTTCATTTATGTTCATGAACGTTCGTTTATTTACATTCGTTTAAATTTTAGTAAATACATAAAATAGTTATATTGATATAAATATTAGGTTTTCTAACTACTTATATAAATATAACTAATTAGTAATTGAGTTTTCTAGTAACAAAAAATGAAATTTTAAAATTTTTCTTAGATCGTAATTGATCACTTACTTAATATTTATATAAAAAACTACTTAATTTTTGTATCTATGAACCCTAATTTAGATGTATTTTCAGATGAACTGTAATATCTTAGCCTCGTTTGTCTGTGTTCACAAATATTAAATTGTGTTTGTTTATATTTGTTCAATTACGTTTATTTGTGTTCGTTTATGTTTGTTGAATCATGTTAATTTATGTTTGTTTTATGTTTATTCAAATATGTTCAGTTAATTTTTTTTTTGTTTATGTTCGTGAACTGTTCGTTTTAAACGAACGAACATAAACGAACACGAACATGCCCAATTTCTTAATGAACGAACACGAACAAAAAAATGTGTTTGATTATATGTTCGTGTTCGGTTAAAGTTAAATGAACAAACACGAACATGCCTCTGTTCGTGTTCGTTCGGTTTGTTTACAGGCCTATTTGCGATTGCTTTGATTTATATCTATGTTTTGATGATTTGTAGGCATTCATTTATTTTTTCATTTGAATGTTAAAATAGTTCTTCATAGAATCATGAAAGGGGTGTTTATAGAAGTTTTTTATGTAAAAAATAAAGTTAGTAAGTTGTTTTCTTAGAAACTTAATTTTTTTTTTTAATAAATCATCATTTAATTTGTTTGGACTGGTGTTGATTTTTAAAATTATGTGTCATTACCCTAGTTATAAAATGTTAAAAGTTCTGTTTAGATGAGAGAAGATTATTGAAACAACATATTGGTAAGATTGTTTTGTTTTGAAGTATGATATTTCATTCTATATAGGTTGTTTATATAATGATTCTCTATTTTGTCCTCTCAATCTTTCGGCAAAAAATTACGAACGATCATCCAAATCACATGCATATACAATGTATCATAATCTGTTATTTAGATTTTCGTTATTTGATTTTCATTTTTTAACAACGGTTATTTTGATCACTAATGTTATGTCAATCGTATCAATATGTTATTTAGATCTTCTTTACTTAATTTTGATTTTGAATGCTTATCGTGTTCATATGTTAATCTAGTGTTGGTTTGGTGTTATTGAATTATTCTCGTGTTCTTAGAATTATTGGTTCCTATACTTTACATCTTTAGAAATATATCGTTTTACAATTCGCTCTAAATTTTACGAGTTAACATGTTGCAACGCGCACATGTGGTTCAACGCTTTTTTGTCTACTCTTTTTACGTTTAACAGCTCTGTTGAAACTCGTGGGTCTTAAGCCAACTTACTTATTCTTTTCTATGTTTCACTTTTCAGTCTATTTTTTGCGACTTGACACGCCGTAAGTGTGTGCACGATCATCATTTTTACGTATACTTTTTGTTTAGCTTAACAGTCCAGCCGAAAAGCGCGGGTCCTTGATACTAGTTTAATTAAATATTGTAATTTTTAAAATTTATCATTCATTTAAAAAAGAGTGAATTACAAAAATTGTCCTTTATGTATGTCATTTATTGCAAACTGTGTCATTTTTCTTTAATAATTACAGAAAACGTACTCGATGTTTGCAAACCCTTGCAAGTTATGTCCTTTAGCCCTAACTCAGTTATTTTTTGTGGTTAAATCTGACCAAATGGATCCCACATGAGGGTATTTTGGTCATTTTACTCTTATGTGGGTTTCATTTGGTCATATTTAACCATAAAAATACCCTCATGTGGGATCCATTTGGTCAGATTTAACCACAAAAATTAACTGAGTTAGGGCTAAAGGACATAACTTGCAATGGTTTGCAAACATCGAGTACGTTTTCTGTAATTATTGATGACAAAGTACACAATTTGCAATAAGTGACATACATAAAGGCCGATTTTTGTAATTTACTCTTTAAAAAAATATCCCACATCTCATCATTCATTTTTATCTTTTATCTTACTCACAAACAGTTATTTATTATATTTCTCGTTTTTATACATGCACAATAATTTGATAGGGGATGAATAGTGGCTTTTAATATATAGAAAATTACTACAGTATAGTGATTTTTCAAATTATAAAATTGGGGTATTCATATAAATGGTTCTGATGTGGAGTAAAAAAATGATTTTCAGACATTTACCTTAAATTTTTAAAATGAGAATATGTACGAGGATCTCCAATAAATGCTCTAAGGCTGAAGGGTGTTGGGGTCATGTTTGGGACATGATTCGCCATGTAGGAATATAAATGGAAGGCTACACCGCCCCTTTGCTTGATCCACCATGGACTAAACCATGGCAACCATTGTCCTCTTTTCCATTTTGCAGGATTTCCGTTACTTTTTCTTTAGACAAAAATAAATTAAAATAAATAAGGGGATAGTGGTTTGGCAACCATTGTCCTCTTTTCCATTTTGCAGGATTGTGAAAGTCCGATGGGAAGGCAAACGAGGCGCGGAGTTCACTTGGGAACTCGAAAGCGACATGAAGGCGAAGTACCCGCAGTTATTTGTTACGGCTTCGGCCTAATTTCGGGACGAAATTCCCTCAACTAGGGGAGGCTGTAACACCCCGTGTTTCGAAAGTCAAAGTCAAAGTCAAGATTGAAGTCAAAGGAAGACAAGATTGCTAATTGCGATCTGTCTCTCCTTGCTCAATTCCTGTTTTGACTTCTTTGACTTGTAATTAGTCTATTTTATTTTCGCTTTAGTTGTATTATGTGGAGTATCTATTAATAATCGCATATTAATCGCATGTTTAATCGCTTAATCACTATCGCAATCGCACTCGCAACTCGAATTACGCATTTTGGTTATTGTTATACGTGTGTGTGTGCCTTATGTGTTACTTGTGCATGTTTATTTATGTTATATGTGGTAATCAATCGAATCGCAATCGAGATCGAACTATGATAATTAGTGGAGAAGAGATAGCGCGAGATATGAATAGTTGGGATTAAAAGTAATTTGAATATGAAACTGTATCGCATTCGCATCGCTCGCAATCGAAATCGAAACAGCAAAAATCGTCGCGCCGAACACCCGAACCAAGTGCCATCCGGCCGGATTGCCATCCGACCGGGCTGCCACTTGATCTGTCACACCCTGGCTTTTGCGGAAGCATGGGTTTAATTTGGTGTTACTTCTTAATACCATAGCAACAATCATAACAATGCTATATGAAAATAAAACACATGATGATCATCCATTCATTAAGTTTAAAGTTACCACAACATCATTGTTTAAAATGTCGACACATAAAACAAATTACAACCATGACATGTTTAAAGCGTGTTCACACGACACAACAAAAGACTTGAATAAAAACGTGGTTTAAGGACATGTAACCCGTCCAGGTATGGGTCACACCACCTAAACCTGGATGACATCATTATTCACTACGCAACTTGATACAATTGCACACTTCGCCAGATCCATTAATTTCCTTAAATACATGTAGTTTGAAAAATCAACAAAAGTTGAGCGAGTTCATGTAAAAGTGAGTATGTATAAACCTTTCAAGTATGAATAAAAGTCCCTGGTATGTAGCAATAAGGAAAAAGAGATCACCAATGGGTTGCAAAGCCACTGGTATGTGTGAAAAGGTGCAGGAAAACTCAAACCTAGCAAATTTGTTACCGGGCTTCGGCTGTAAGACACAGTCACCTCTATGGGCCGCCCCGGCCTCACGAGTGTGGGCTCGCTACACCCAAATAGATCTATCACTCTTGTGTCCCTCGGTCCTAACAACGAGGATTAATGGCCTTAAGTGTTGTACCCACCCCTCACATGATCTAGTAGTATAAACCCTCCCTACGCTAACCATACCATGTAAATAAATGTCTGTAATAATTGTAGCATGTATTTCACCCCGGAAGTATAAAACTGAAAACAGTTAAGAGAAAAGGGGGACATGAACTCACAGAAGTGCGTCTCCTGAATAGAATCGTCAATCCAAACTCGGTCTGCTACGCGACGACCTACACGTACTAATGCCTATTAGACGGATGGGCCGTGCCTTGGCTTAGGGTTTAGTGTTTTGAATTGCGTTACTTTGATATTATCCCAAGTTTGTGACTACTTGTTAAAATAATAATAATTATTTTAACTTAACTTTTGTTTTTAGGAAAAATAGTTAGGCAACTATTTCGTATTCACACTTCTCAAGTATTTATATGTGTATTTCATTCCCAAGGATGGGGGTATTTATACATGTGCACTTGTAATTCCGAAAAATATATTTTAAGTCCCACTTAGAAAAATATATTTAAATCAGTCGTCTAAAACATCTTAATTCAAAATATATATTTTTCCTAAAAATACTATATTTACTTCGCGAGAGTTTTGGTATTATTTTGGAGTCGTAATTTCATGGTATATAAATAAGTTATATTATTTTATCCTAAAAATAATATAACTAGTTCACAAAATAACAAACAATCACACAAGCGTTTTAGTAAAATATATATTCTAAATATATATTTATCAAATTTTATTTACGAAAACCAACCTCCGGCACTTAGTATTTTCGTAATAAAAATCATGGTGAGGTTTATTTTGAAAACAAGGTCAAAAATATAATTGTAAACACTTACTAGAAAAATATTTTCTAAGTGTTGACATTTTAGAAAAATTTCGCCAGAGTTTACTTTGTAAATGGAGGCGTCCATGCTTACTAGCATTTCATTTTCTTTTGAAAAAATCATTCAATCAATCATCAACCAACAATACGTAACTTACTTACCAAACTTGTCAAGAACAAGCACAACTATAAACTTATGAACTTGAATATTTATGAAAACATGTAGTAACTTACTCGCACACTTAGTAAGTCTTGTTACCTTCCAAAATGTGATTAGTTCCTTTAAAACTTCATTTTTAAAGAGTTTGAATATTTACAACTTCTAGTCACATTTTCTAAAAATATTTCTTTGTGAAATTTTCTTATCACACAAGTGTTTCTACACTTGTTTATCCACTAAAAATGTGTCAAGTTTATGTAAGATCCAAGTTTTAACAAAACTCATACTTTTCACTTGGTTCTTTCGAAAAACCACTCATGGATCTTTAGATCTATAAGATTACAACTTACTTTGATGTTTATTTTTCAAGAAAACATGTATTTATTCAAGTTCATAGTTTATGTGTGGATGATTCCATCATCCGCAACATTTCTAACTTTCACACCTTGCTAGTTCATGTTTTTAATCATGATCTAGCAAGTCCATATGATGATCCATATCATTTTTACTAGCCAACAATGAACAACAAGCATAACAACACAAGAATAACATGATTTCTTCATCAACTTAACACTACTTCATCACTAGTTAGTTTATGTTCCAAGACTTGTTTATGTTTCTTTAGAGTTCTTATCTTTTCATCATTCTTTTAACTATTAACCATCAAAAATATGAAGAGGATGAAGATCTAAGACACTTACCACTCGCACAAGGCTAGGGGAGTTCAAGAGTATAAAAGTGGTGGTTAAAAGAGAATGAAAGCGGTCCTTGAGCTTCCGAACACACCAAGCTTCGTTGTTTGATCTCTAACACCTTTGGATGCCTTTAGATTGCTTGGAAGAGCTTGAATGATGGTGGTGGTGTGTGGGCTTGGGGTCGGCCGAACAAGAGAAGAGAGGAGAGAGTTGAGTGGGATGATGTAGATAAGTGATGAATGAGAATGACGGACTAGTGTGTTTACTTATAGTCCCCTAATCCTTATTAACCATGGTATAATATGTTCTATTATCCACCAACATAACCAAATAAAATAATCAAGAAAAACAATGGGTGGGTCACCCATTGTGACCGTCGCCCAAGGGGGGGGGGGTATAGGGTCGGGTTGTAACTTATAGTTAGTGATTTAGTTACTAATCTAGTTTGAACTCAAGTGTGTAGTTAGTGTCTTTTGTGTGTTATTAATTATATAGTGTGTTAGGGTGTTCGGGGACCCTAACTAGCTTAGAAAAATAAAAACAGTGTGTTTGACAATATTTTTGTGTTCCGGGTAAAGGCCGGTTGTTCGGTTGGGTGTTGTCTGTTAAAGTGCTTAATTAACCCACAAGATGTCTTTTATAATACTTTTAGTGACACTTTTAATTCCCAACACTTTGGAAAGTATCTAGGACTATTTTGCCAAGTTTTTACACCTTACTAGCATAATTAAATGCTGAATTTTGTTATTAAGTGCAGAATTCTGCATTTAGAGTGTGTTTTAGGCATTTCCCGGCACTATAACTATCACCTAGTGACATAGTTTTATGGTCCTCACTTCCCTACACTCCCTACTAGTGTAGTACCCTGTCTCTGGCTCATACTGGCCTCATAACATTTTCTGTCTAGGTGCTGGCATTGTCAGCATGTTTTCTGGGTTATCCGCTCAGTGTGCTAACTGTGCTTTGTGCATCAAGTTTGTCACTAAAGTTTGTGTGTAATAAATGGAGTGACAGTATAAAATGTGATGCATATGTATGTATGTAACATAAATCAGAAAGCAGTTTCATCACAATTGTAATCAAGCACAAATTAAATATTAATTAATTGTACGGATACCTGAAAATTTAAGGGTTGTCACATTCTCCACCCGTTAAGAAAATTTCGTCCCGAAATTTTAGGTTCTGCTTCTAGTTGCAGGGGTCTTGGGAAATAAATGGGGGTATTTCTCCTTCATACGATCCTCACGTTCCCACGTGAATTCTGGCCCGTGTCTTGCATCCCATTGAACTTTGACGAGTTTGATACTACTCCTGCGTGTTTTGTTAACTTTCCAGTCCGTAACCTCAACGGGTTCTTCAGTGAAGTGGAGTGTGTCGTCGATATGAACTTCGTCCGCAGGGATGACCACTGTCTCTTGTGTTGGACTCTTTTTCAGGTTTGATACATGGAATGTATCATGAATGTCATTAAGTTCAGCAGGTAAGTCCAATTTGTATGCTACAAGCCCAATCCTTTGCAGGATTCTGAATGGGCCAATGTAACGCGGATAAAGCGTGCCACACCCTTCCAGGGTGAAGCTTTTAACAACACCATATCCCCAACTTGAAACTCCAAAGGTTTCCTCCTTTGATTTGCATAGCCTTTCTGTCTGTCGCGAGCCGCCTTGATGCGCTCTCGAATTAGAAAGATCTTGTCTGTTGTCTCTTGCACTATTTCGGGACCAACAAGCTGTCTATCACCCGCATCAGCCCAGCATAGCGGTGATCGACACTTGCGTCCATAAAGAGCTTCAAATGGCGCGCCTCCAATACTTGTGTTGTAACTGTTGTTGTACGAAAATTCGACCAATGGTAAATGATTATCCCAGCTACCACCCAGATCCATTACACATGCTCTTAGCATATCTTCCAGTGTTTGAATTGTTCGCTCGCTCTGGCCATCAGTTTGTGGGTGAAAAGCAGTACTTAGATTCAACTGTGAACCAAAAGCTTCTTGGAATGATTGCCAAATCCTTGACACGAAGCGTCCATCTCTATCAGAGATAATCGAGAGAGGCACTCCATGTCGTGCAACAATCTCCCTCATGTATATTTCAGCAAGTTTACTCGTGTTGTCTTTCTCCTTGATTGGCAGGAAGTGCGCAGACTTTGTTAGACGGTCTACTATTACCCAAATTGTATCGTGGCCCTTGGACGTCTTTGGCAATTTCGTTATGAAGTCCATTGAGATCTGCTCCCATTTCCATTTGGGTATTTCAGGTTGCTGCAAGAGACCTGACGGTTTTTGGTACTCGGCTTTTACCTTGGCGCACGTTAAGCATTTGCTAACATATATCACAACATCGCCTTTCATCCTTGGCCACCAATAGAAATCCTTAAGGTCTTGGTACATTTTATCCGCTCCTGGATGAATCGAGTACCGTGACTTGTGAGCCTCATTGAAGATAACCTTTCTCAATCCGCCAAACAGAGGAACCCAAATTCATTTCATGAAGCACAAAGTTCCTTCCTCGTTTGGTACCAACTGCTTCTCCATCCCACGGAGGTACTCATCCTCAATATTCTTTTCTTTGAGAGCTTCTCACTGCGCGGCACGAATGCGCAACGAGAGGTCTGTCTGTACAATCATTTCCAGAGCCCTAACCCTTATGGGCTTGATCCTTTCTTTTTGACTCAGGGCATCGGCGACCACATTCGCCTTCCCTGGGTGATACTTGATCTCACAATCGTAGTCGTTCAATAGTTCAACCCAGCGTCTTTGCCTCATGTTGAGCTCTTTTTGATAAAAAATGTGCTGTAGGCTTTTGTGATCAGTAAAGATTGTACATCGCGTGCCATACAAATAATGTCGCCAGATTTTCAACGCAAATACCACCACGCCTAGTTCCAAGTCGTGCGTGGTATAATTCTTCTCGTGGACCTTCAACTGGCGAGAAGCATATGCTATAACTTTCTGTCGCTGCATTAACACGCAGCCTAATCCCTGACGCGAAGCGTCGCAATATACCACGAAGTCGTCCGTTCCTTTGGGTAGGGATAAGATCGGTGCATCACAAAGCTTGTTCTTCAATAACTGAAATGCTTTTTCTTGATTGTCTCCCAAATCAAACTTCTTGTCTTTCTGTGTGAGGGAGGTCAAAGGTTGAGCGATTTTTGAGAAATCCTCAATGAACCTTCGATAATAACCAACCAAACCTCAGAACTGTCATATCTCGGTTGGCGTCTTTGGAGTCTCCCAATTCTTGATCACCTCGATCTTTGTTGGATCCACATGGGTTCCATTTCCATTAACCACATGTCCAAGAAATTGGACTTCGCGCAGCCAGAACTCGCACTTCGAGAACTTAGCGTATAACTTCTTCTTTTTAAGTAGCTCCAGAATAGCTCTTAAGTGTTGTTCGTGTTCATCCTTCGTCCTTGAGTATATCAAAATGTCATCAATGAATACAATCACGAACTTGTCGAGGTACGGCTTACAAACTCTGTTCATTAAATCCATAAAAACTGCCGGTGCGTTTGTCAACCCAAACGGCATTACCAGAAACTCGTAATGTCCATATCGATTTCTAAAAGCAGTTTTGGGAATACTTTCCTCTTGAATTCTCAACTGATGATATCCTGATCGCAAATCGATCTTTGAGTAGAAGCTTGAACCTTGCAGCTGATCGAATAGGTCATCAATTCTCGGCAGAGGATATCTATTCTTGATTGTCAACTTGTTCAGTTCTCGGTAGTCAATACACATGTGGAAACTACCATCCTTCTTCTTAACAAACAAAACTGGAGCTCCCCAAGGTGAGAAGCTTGGCCTGATAAATCCTTTGTCTAACAGCTCCGGGAGCTGCATTGACAACTCCTGCATCTCCGAAGGTGCAAGTCGGTAGGGTGCCTTAGCCACAGGCGCGGCGCCTGGAACTAAGTCAATGTAGAACTCGACGTGTCTTTGCGGCGGTAATCCTGGCAAGTCTTCTGGAAAGACTTCAGGATATTCTTTTACTACTGGAATGTCTTCGATCTTTGGCTCGGCAGCTTCTTTATCCACGATGTGTGCCAAGAAGGCAACACATCCCTTCTGTAAACACTTTCTAGCTTACAGACAGCTAATGACTCTTAGAGGCGTATTACGCTTTTCTCCATGAACTACGATAGTCTCTCCATCTGCCATTGGGATGGGAATGGTCTTTTCGTGGCAAAAAATCTCGGCTTTGTTGCTTGACAACCAATCCATTCCTACCACCACGTCGAAACTTCCCAACTCGACTGGTAGTAGATCCAAAGTGAACTCGCGTTCTCCCAGCTCAATTACGCATCCTCTGATGACTTCATTGGTTTCAACTAGCTTTCCATTAGCCAGTTCAATCGAGTACGGAACGTCTAACTTACTAGCGGTTAACCCAAGCATTTTCTTAAATTCTAACGATACGAAGCTATAATCGGCACCAGTATCAAACAGAACAGATGCAAAGCGTTGGTTTATAGGAAACGTACCAGTGACAACATTTGGATCCTGGCGCGCTTCCCTTGCACCAATGTTAAAGACTCTTCCCCGTGCTTGGTTCAGTTTTGGGCATTCCCTCTTAAAGTGCCCGACGTCTCCACAATTGAAACAACCTGGTCCCCGACCATTCCCATTCCCATTTCCACCTTGAGCGTTGTTTTGGTTGCGATTTCCACTCCCAGCTTGGTTCACAAAATTTCCACGGTTTCCATTTCCGCCATTTCCTCCCTGTTGGCGGTTTCCATTACCATTCCAATAGCCTCGGTTACCCCCACGCCCAGCACCAGTTCTGGCCCAACATGTATCCTTTGAGTGGCCGTTCTTCCCACATGACTCGCACTTCCTCAATCTGCACTGGCCAGAATGATGGCGCTGGCATGTATCACACTTGGGCAGAGTGCCCATGTAACCCTTTCCTTTGTTTTCGACACCGGTTGTGGCTCTGGCCAGTGTGCTTGACTCACCCTTCTTGCTCATGTTTCTGGTACCTTGCTTGAAATTGGAAAATTTCCGTTTGTTTTCACCAGACGACTCCACATGAGTCTCCTTCTTCTTTGGTTCAGAAGCTGAATACTTGTTCAATCTAATAGCTTCCTCAGTAAGTGCCACACTGAGGTCGATGGCTTCCGTGATCGTTGCTGGCTTGGACGTGGTAACCATGCTCATGATCTGGGGTGCCAATCCCCAGATAAAGCGTTCGACGCGTTTAAATTCGGGCGTGACCATGTACGGCACCACGTGGGTCAAATCATGAAACCTCAGAACATATTCTGCAATCTTAGGACCTTCCATTCTTAGATGCCAGAACTCAGTTTCTAGCTTCTGTATTTCAGCTCGCGAGCAGTACTTCTTTCTCATTAGCTCTTTCAGCTCATTCCAGGTTAACGCATAAGCTGCCGCTTCTCCTAACGTTTGCACTTGCAGATTCCACCACGATAGGGCACCATCAAGAAACAGCCCTGAGATGTAGGTAACTTGTTGCTGTGGAGCACACTTGCTCATTCTTAGAACAGAATCTGTCTTCTCAGCCCACCGGACGAACGCAACAGCACCCCCTGTGCCGTCGAAATTTACGGGCTTACAGTCAAGGAATTGCTTGTAGGTGCACCCTGCACATACGTTAAAATTTACAGATGGTATCAGCGGACGTGCTAGAAATATCCAAATGTATCGTAATATGTCTCAAGCGACTTGACATTACCATTGGGTGGATTGTTGTTGCCGTTGCCGTTGTTGTTCGAGATATTTCCGCTTGTTTCTCCATGGGAGGCCGCATACTGAGCTATGGCCGCGGCAATTATCCCTTGGAGTTCCGCCTCGGTAGTAGGCATGCGCGGGTCGCGTCGTGGAGGCATCTTCTATAAGATGATCATATTGGTCAGGTTATAGTAAGTATAATAAATATTCATATATAGTATCATCCATCAACCACATAACATCTCATGTTATAATATAAAATAAATAACTCAACAAAGCATGTAGTGAGAACGTTGCCATTGGGCTTTCATAAATCATGACCACCATATCGTTTTTACATGTTTTACAGTACATCACATATCAAAATAAGATCATGGGGTTACATCACCCCCAAAAATACAAATCTGTCTACACAAATCATGTACAAAAGTGTGGTCTCCCAAAAAGTCTTCGCAAGCTGGCCCAATCGCGACTTTCTCACCAAAATGATCGACCTGCATCAAACCAAAAATATCTATGCTGATGGCGGAGGAGGAGGAGGAAGATAAGAGAAAAGCAACCGGCGCATGTGTACCCAATCCTCCTCTAAGGCATGAATGACGCGCAGCAAATAGGCAATCTGCTGCTCAGATGTAAGGAAACGAACATCCGAATCAGGTGGAAGCGGAAGGGGAGTGTGCGGTGCAGCAAAAGGAGTCTGACAGTGGCATAGAGGACGTGGAGCTCTCTCTAACTCCTGAATGCGATGACTCAGTGCGTCCTGCTGTAGCTGAAGAGAGATGAGTATGTCCTCTGTCGTGTACCCCACGTGATAAGGGTGGTACGAATCCGATAATGCCATAACATTGGGCGAAGCCCACAGAAACGGCTCGCCCAACGGTACGAAAGATGGTGCAGTGTGAGGGAACTGGGACATGAACGGTACTGATGACGGTACAGGTGGAACAAAAACAGGCGGCTGCCTCGATGAACCCTCCCCAGGACGAGGTGGCGGTATGTCCTGAAGGAATGTGATGGGAAGATCAGTGCGATGGACGTCAGAGGTGTGTGGGTGGAACAATGGAATCTCAGTAGGTGCGGAAACAGGTGCTACAGGAAGAGTGACGGGTAGCACAAACGGTGGGTTGTCATCATCCTCCTCAATCCACCCGTTATGGGTGTCAGCGTATCGAGGGTCAATGTGAGGGGCAAACGGTGCATGGTCAGCATGCACAGGGGCTGAAACAGGTACTACCGGCACAATAATGGGTGCATCAATAACGGAAACATCAGGAATCGGTGGTAACTCGACGGGCGCAACAATGATGGGTGGTGCTATGTCTGGCATATCGACATGACCAGGCTCAGGTAAAGGGTCTGGCAAATGTGCAACAGCTGGGGCCTCAATGGGGTTATAAGCAACGACCGGCTCCAGACCAACAGGAGCAGGCTCATCAGGTAAAAACTCGATCTCTGGCTCTGGGTCAACGTCGAGGGGTGCAACAGACATCGCCATGTCTGAGTCGGAATCAGATGAATAGAGCTGTACGCCCTGGGCGTGCGGTGAAACGGACGCTACAGACTCGAAGGAGTGAGCACCAAACAGATCAAAAGGAGCCTCCTCAATGGGATCCTCGACAGGAATGACAGGATCAGCAATGGGCACATCGGCAGGAATCTCAGCCAAGGGAACGATAGGGTCGACAACAGGATCATCAGCAAAAGGGACATCGGCATCCATGAGGGCCACTCCATCTTGGTCACCCTCCGGGGGACCCTCTAGGAACAGATCGATGTCATCATCAGCGAACTCATCATGAGGCAGATCCTCGAGGGGAACTGTGGCAAGCGGTAGAGGAGCAGGGACCTGAAGAAGATGTAGGTCCCCACCGAAAGGGCCATCAGCAATAGGAATATCCTCTCCAAAATCAGGAAGGGCGAACGGCTGGAAGTCATCCTCGTCCGTGCTAGTAGTGTCTGACGTGTAAACCTCTCCCTCGGATGGTATCTCATCGTCCGATACGATCGCCATGGGGTCCAATGTATCCGATACTCCAGTATCTGATGATGATGGCATGGTGTCTGTAACACAACCACACATATGCACATATATCAACATAGAATCAAATAAACATGTAAGTCACAATAATGCAAGCAAGCAATCCTCCTAGTCTTCCCAGACTACCCCTCCCAGCCTCTCAGACTGAACTTCCTAGCCTCTCAGACTAACTCCCTGGTCTCTAAGACCAACCTCCCAGTCCTTAAGACTAAATCCCTGGTCTCTATGACCAACCTCCCAGTCTTTCAGACTAAACCTCCCCAATCTCTAAGATTGAACCCTTCAGTCTCTATGACTGAACCTCCCTAGCCTCTAAGGCTAAACCTCCCTCAGTCTCTAAGACTGAACTCCCTCAGTCTCTAAGACTGAACTCCCTCGGTCTCTAAGACTGAAATATAAATTTTGAAAAGTGTATTTGTGCCTTTTTGTTTGTAAAAATATTTTGTACCCTGGATCTGGACGTTTAGTGTATGCAATGTAAAATGTTTTCGTGAGAGCCATAGTGATCATAGTCTAGACTCGAGAAAGAATCCTAGTTCGCTATGATCGAGGCTCTGATACCAAGCTGTCACACCCTGGCTTTTGCGGAAGCGTGGGTTTAATTTGGTGTGACTTCTTAATACCATAGCAACAATCATAACAATGCTATATGAAAATAAAACACATGATGATCATCCATTTATTAAGTTTAAAGTTACCACAACATCATTGTTTAAAATGTCGACACATAAAACAAATTACAACCATGACATGCTTAAAGCGTGTTCACACGACACAACAAAAGACTCGAATAAAAACGTGGTTTAAGGACATGTAACCCGTCTAGGTATGGGTCACACCTCCTAAACCTGGATGACATCATTATTCACTACGCAGCTTGATACAATTGCACACTTCGCCAGATCCATTAATTTCCTGAAATACATGTAGTTTGAAAAATCAACAAAAGTTGAGCGAGTTCATGTAAAAGTGAGTATGTATAAACCTTTCAAGTATGAATAAAAGTCCCTGGTATGTAGCAATAAGGAAAAAGAGATCACCAATGGGTTGCAAAGCCACTGGTATGTGTGAAAAGGTGCAGGAAAACTCAAACCTAGCAAATTTGTTACCGGGCTTCGGCTGTAAGACACAGTCAACTCTATGGGCCGCCCCGGCCTCACGGGTGTGGGCTCACTACACCCAAATAGATCTATCACTCTTATGTCCCTCGGTCCTAACAACGAGGATTAATGGCCTTAAGTGTTGTACCCACCCCTCACATGATCTAGTAGTATAAACCCTCCCTACACTAACCATACCATGTAAATAAATGTCTGTAATAATTGTAGCATGTATTTCACTCCCGAAGTATAAAACTGAAAACAATTAAGAGAAAAGGGGGACATGAACTCACAGAAGTGCGTCTCCTGAATAGAATCGTCAATCCAAACTCGGTCTGCTACGCGACGACCTACACGTACTAATGCCTATTAGACGGATGGGTCGTGCCTTGGCTTAGGGTTTAGTGTTTTGAATTGCGTTACTTTGATATTATCCCAAGTTTCTGACTACTTGTTAAAATAAAAATAATTATTTTAACTTAACTTTTGTTTTTAGGAAAAATAGTTAGGCAACTATTTCGTATTCACACTTCTCAAGTATTTATATGTGTATTTCCTTCCCAAGGATGGGGGTATTTATACATGTGCACTTGTAATTCCGAAAAATATATTTTAAGTCCCACTTAGAAAAATATATTTAAATCAGTCGTCTAAAACATCTTAATTCAAAATATATATTTTTCCCAAAAATACTATATTTACTTCGCGAGAGTTTTGGTATTATTTTGGAGTCGTAATTTCATGGTATATAAATAAGTTATATTATTTTATCCTAAAAATAATATAACTAGTTCACAAAATAACAAACAATCACACAAGCGTTTTAGTAAAATATATATTCTAAATATATATTTATCAAATTTTATTTACGAAAACCAACCTCCGGCACTTAGTATTTTCGTAATAAAAATCATGGTGAGGTTTATTTTGAAAACAAGGTCAAAAATATAATTGTAAACACTTACTAGAAAAATATTTTCTAAGTGTTGACATTTTAGAAAAATTTCGCCAGAGTTTCCTTTGTAAATAGAGGCGTCCATGCTTACTAGCATATCATTTTCTTTTGAAAAAATCATTCAATCAATCATCAACCAACAATACGTAACTTACTTACCAAACTTGTCAAGAACAAGCACAACTATAAACTTATGAACTTGAATATTTATGAAAACATGTAGTAACTTACTCGCACACTTAGTAAGTCTTGTTACCTTCCAAAATATGATTAGTTCCTTTAAAACTACATTTTTAAAGAGTTTGAATATTTACAACTTCTAGTCACATTTTCTAAAAATATTTCTTTGTGAAATTTTCTTATCACACAAGTGTTTCTACACTAAAAATGTGTCAAGTTTATGTAAGATCCAAGTTTTAACAAAACTCATACTTTTCACTTGGTTCTTCCGAAAAACCACTCATGGATCTTTAGATCTACAAGATTACAACTTACTTTGATGTTTATTTTTCAAGAAAACATGTATTTATTCAAGTTCATAGTTTATGTGGGGATGATTCCATCGTCCACAACATTTCTAACTTTCACACCTTGCTAGTTCATGTTTTTAATCATGATCTAGCAAGTCCATATGATGATCCATATCATTTTTGCTAGCCAACAATGAACAACAAGCATAACAACACAAGAATAACATGATTTCTTCATCAACTTAACACTACTTCATCACTAGTTAGTTTATGTTCCAAGACTTGTTTATGTTTCTTTAGAGTTCTTATCTTTTCATCATTCTTTTAACTATTAACCATCAAAAATATGAAGAGGATGAAGATCTAAGACACTTACCACTAGCACAAGGCTAGGGGAGTTCAAGAGTATAAAAGTGGTGGTTAAAAGAGAATGAAAGCGGTCCTTGAGCTTCCGAACACACCAAGCTTCGTTGTTTGATCTCTAACACCTTTGGATGCCTTTAGATTGCTTGGAAGAGCTTGAATGATGGTGGTGGTGTGTGGGCTTGGGGTCGGCCGAACAAGAGAAGAGAGGAGAGAGTTGAGTGGGATGATGAAGATAAGTGATGAATGAGAATGATGGACTAGTGTGTTTACTTATAGTCCCCTAATCCTTATTAACCATGGTATAATATGTTCTATTATCCACCAACATAACCAAATAAAATAATCAAGAAAAACAATGGGTGGGTCACCCATTGTGACCGTCGCCCAAGGGGGGGGGGGGGGTATAGGGTTGGGTTGTAACTTATAGTTAGTGATTTAGTTACTAATCTAGTTTGAACTCAATTGTGTAGTTAGTGTCTTTTGTGTGTTATTAATTATATAGTGTGTTAGGGTGTTCGGGGACCCTAACTAGCTTAGAAAAATAAAAACAGTGTGTTTGACAATATTTTTGTGTTCCGGGTAAAGGCCGGTTGTTCGGTTGGGTGTTGTCTGTTAAAGTGCTTAATTAACCCACAAGATGTCTTTTATAATACTTTTAGTGACACTTTTAATTCCCAACACTTTGGAAAGTATCTAGGACTATTTTGCCAAGTTTTTACACCTTACTAGCATAATTAAATGCTGAATTTTGTTATTAAGTGCAGAATTCTGCATTTAGAGTGTGTTTTAGGCATTTCCCGGCACTATAACTATCACCTAGTGACATAGTTTTATGGTCCTCACCTCCCTACACTCCCTACTAGTGTAGTACCCTGTCTCTGGCTCATACTGGACTCATAACATTGTCTGTCTAGGTGCTGGCATTGTCAGCATGTTTTCTGGGTTATCCGCTCAGTGTGCTAACTGTGCTTTGTGCATCAAGTTTGTCACTAAAGTTTGTGTGTAATAAATGGAGTGACAGTATAAAATGTGATGCATATGTATGTATGTAACAGAAATCAGAAAGCAGTTTAATCACAGTTGTAATCAAGCACAGTCATTAAGCACAAATTAAATATTAATTAATTGTACGGATAGCTGAAATTTTAAGGGTTGTCACATGATTGTGGTGCCAGTTTGCCATCCGACCGAGATGACATCCGACCGGACTGTCATCCGGGCGAGATGCCATCCGACCGGCCAACTCTTTCCTCTTTTGGAACTCTATAAATACCCCATGTCACTTTCATTCTTTCTACTTTTGGAAACTCTCTGTCCGAACAGCTCGTGCTCCTCACCTTTTCTTCGATTTCTCTCAATTCCGGTAAGATCTCGTCCTAAATCTTGTACTTCCTTAATCTACACGCACTCCTACGCCTTTCTATCTTTTGAAATCTTAACTTTTAACCGTGAAATCACTAGATTTTAGGTGTTCTAGGATGACGTCATCATGTGTTCTTGAAGAACTTGATGTTTTGGCCTCAATCCACCAAGAACAACTTAGATCTAACCGATTTCCACACAAGTAAACAAAGATCTTGCATAGATCTAAACACATTCATGGTGAAAAAGGATTAAAAGATGGTTTCTAACTTTCTTTCAACTCTTTTACACTCAATGCACTCAAAACTGATAGAATCGGACCTTGTTCTAGTCTTCTACTCATTCACGGTGTTGTGCTAGCTCAAGATCTGGATTCTACTCACGAGACCACCGATTTCGGGTTAACCAAGAACAACCGTCTTGAACTGGTTAACTGGTCGAACTAGGGTGATTCCTGTTTGATCCGGTCACTTGGGTCAAGATGGGGTTCTGTTGGTTAACACGTTGTCAAAACATCTCGATAAAACGACAAACAATCAAAACGGCCAAGTGAAAGACGCACGGAACAACCGGGACGAAGTGCTATCTGACCGGACTACTGTCCGAACGGATAGCCATCCGAGCGGCCGGCTGTCCGAACGACCTACATCTTGGGTCCCACACTTAACCAACTTTATCTGAAGTTTGAGTATTGAACGAATTGCTATCCGATCGGACTACCATCCGACCGGATTACCCTTCGGATCATGAGATACTTGGACTTTAACACTCAAACGATTTTCAAACATGTTCAGTAACAGAGTTGCCACCCGATCGGATGGACATCCGACCGAGTGACCGCCCTGCTGTGAATTTGTTCTCACAAAGTAACCTCGCCACTCGTGTCGCCGTCCGACCGGACAACCGTCCGACCGACCGACCTGAAAGGTAGAGATACTTCAATGTTTTCAAAATGCTACAACGAAAACTTCAAAAGTCAAACCATCATACACAAACACATCCTTCTCATAGGAAGAAACAATCCACTCGAATAGTCATCTGACCGGACTACCGTCCGACCGGATAACCATCCGAGTGGATTGTCATCCGCACGACAGGCCGTCCGATCGGATTACCATCCGACCGAACTGCTGTCTGAGCCACTTACACTGTGCATCGTTTTACGCGTCACTTATCGTTATGCTCTCGTTCTGATCAGGCTAACCCTACTCTCTAGCGCTCCCTTCAATCCATCAATCGCTGTGAGTATACTCGATCTCTTTTTGCTTTATGCACTTTTGGGTGTTACATACGTTACTTATACTAAATCACATCGAACACACTACGCAATACTATTTAAACGCTAACTGTTACCGCATGTTATACGTGGCTTAATGAATGCTTGTTTGTTATGTTTACACATGGAATGATGTCTACCTGCCTTAGCAACGATAGTACTATTAGTTTGGACTCAGCAACCGTTCACTCGAGGGTTGTTAAGGACAATTATTTGCATGGATTACAGTGGTGATCATGTATTACGAACTACCTTGGGCAGTCAACCCGCAGTCATTGGTATCGATAGGTTCATGTCGATAACTAACATGCCTCATTTCACTATGTGTACGTGCTAGTTATGCGTAACGCTTTCGAACTCTATATGCTATTATCAAACTTGTATGCTCACCTTTACACTATGTGTATTGACCTTTATTTTAACGTATGTGACAGGTGCTTAGGATGCTTATCTGCTAGGAAATAGAGGCTAGAATAAGGTCTTAGAGGCCAACAAATAGTTGTCTGTACAAATGAAATCTGAGTTGTCGGAACAGAACTATTTGCCTAGATTTTGTCTGTAATAATTGAATTATTTTTTGAGACATGGTATGGGACATGTTATTTTAAATTGATTGGTAATGAAATTGTTATGGAAACTTCTGGACAATCTGTTTCGCTCAGTGCCATGCCCCGATGTTTCCGCCATCGGTTGGGGTGTGACACTTAGAGTAGTAGTTTTGGATAGTGTAGTGAGGCAGGTGACATGATGCTGACATAGAGGATCATGGTGGTCATGAGCGTCATGACCACACCCTATAGCCTAGGGGAACACACCATATTTTCCTTTATAAGGAAATATGCTTATACCAATTAGGTAAAATGCAGTGACTTACTTCGGATGAGGCTATAGGGTGTGGTCATGACCCTCCACATAGGCGTCATGTCATCCACCATCCAAAACCACTACCCTAAGGGTGTGGTCATGACCCAAACCACTATTTCCTTTATTTTTTTAAATTTATTTTTGTCTTAAAAATATCAGATGGGCGGGACATGGTTGTTGTGGTTTAATCCATGCGAACAACCTTTATTTAATAGGGGGGGGGTTGGTGTAGTGCATGAATAATGGTCTTATGTGGCAAATCATGACCAACCATGGTGTAACGACCCTCATTAAAAGTCCTATTTATTTTATTATTTGATCTAAAAGGAAACCCTAATTAAGACACCCAAGTGATTCTACACAAACCCTAAAAATATCAGAACAATCAGAATCAGGATCAGGGCCCCTAAAACTCACGGGGGGGGGGGGGGTCTTCCCTACTCAACGATTATCCTTATAACTTATTATAAAAATCGAATTATTCTATTCCATCGACTCAGCATGCCTAGTCCCACGCGTGGCAAGCCTATAAGTAATTCGTCTCCCTTACGGACCGTAAGGATTAATTGTTACGGTCCGTAAGCTAATCAAAATTCTTGTATAAATAGCAGGCATTGGCAATCGCATTCTGTTGTTCATTCGACGATCAAATTCACTCTGTACGTCGAGTTATTGTCAAAATAGTCTCAAAAACACTAATTAGTAGGGGGTGCTGCTACGATACAGGGTATTAACTCAATCGCTGCTACGATTCAATGTCCGATCGATGGAAACTATCCGATGGATGTTTAAGTGCTGCCCACATTAGGGTGATCCTTTGTCATTCGTTGTGATTCCGACAGGATGTTGAGTGCCACCCGAACTCGGGGAATACTCTATCCTTCGTTGTGAATCCGATGGATGTTTAAGTGATTGCACTTTGTCATTCGTTGTGAGGGTTTTAATCTCGTGAGTTATCGTAAATGTTGTATTAAGTTACCTACCTAGTTCGTGTGCATTAGGTTACAAGGCTAAATCAATAGGCTAAGCTCTGCCTGTATAAATCTGCAATATATCAAGGCTTATCTGTAGACTAAACTTTGCCGTATGAATCTGCATGTTTATAATGTGAGTCATTCTCTTTTTATCAATTATTTTACAATACCTCAAATTATTTTCAAGGTTATAATTACAGGGACTAAGTCATGGATATCTTGAATTTCTGGTTAGTGGGGTATTGTGCACATTTCTAATTTTCTCCCAGTCAGGTTCATTGACCTACTCGGGATAATCACTGTTAGGTTCATTGACCTATAGGGATAATCATCACTATTTAGGTTCATTGATCTAATAGTGGTATGACCATCGTCCCCATTGTGACATGTCACCATTGTGACATAGAGCCAGATAAAAATAAGATAGAAGCCATTGTAATCGCTCTTATGCTGTAATTAATAACTATGCATCATTATGCAAAATAGAATGATTCACTCAGTATTTCCCGCTGACAAAACCTTTTTAAAACACTTTTCAGGTAATTACAGTAGATTGGAGTAAAAGATGGATACGGCACTGAAAGGCAAGAAGTGGCTTATTTTATTAAATTAAATAAAATTTATCTTTATTAAAGCTACCATTGTAAAACATGGGTTTATCCCATCTATTTAATAAATAAAATCCGGTGTTTTCTAAACTCTGATATTTTTCCTAACTCACGGTTCTGATGAAATTTCCGCTGCAACGTTTTCAAAATAATCACCGGTACCGCTGGGCTGTTCACGACTCCCGATTCCGTCCAGGGTGGGTCGGGGGTCGTGACAGAAGGTGGTATCAGAGCCACTGTTTTAAGCCTTTAGGTGTTGTAATAATAATATCTAAATTTATATAAAAGAGTTAGGAGATTGCTGTTAACTGGTAGCATTTAGACTTGAACTTAAGAAAAGATGCCTTAGTATTAGCTTCATGATAAGCTAAGTACTTGTGCAAATAAATATGATGGAATTTTGGTATGCCATAACTAATTGATGAAGTAATGTCACGGGACAACTAAGTCCAGAGTCACTAGTTGAGAGAATGATCAACAGTGACATGACCAAAAGCACTAGTTGAGAGAATGATCAACAGTGTTATGATTAGAATCACTAGTTGAAAGAATGATCAACAGTGATATGACCGCAATTACTAGTTGAGAGAATGATCAACAGTAATATGACCTGAGTCACTAGTTGAAAGAATGATCAATAGTAAATTGACACTGTCACAGGAATCGTCCAGTGGTCAAAATAATAATAAGATATGTTATGGAAATACAAATTTCCTTAATTCTGAATAAAAGCCCTAATAAGATAGGCATTTTTGAAAAGATACTATTTATAGGAAATAGAAAATTTTCTCCGGCAAGACTGGGTATGATGTAGCAGACTCTCCAGTTTGTCCGGATATACTGAAGATACCTCTCCGGCGAGAACCGGGTAAGAAGGTATATAATATATCAGCAAGTGACAAGATTTCCCTAAATAGTATCATGACCAGATATCTGACTAGTTTTTGAAATATAAATATGTTAAATACATTGACCTGATAAATGGTATGTTTATTTCAGCATGTGAAATATATGATTATATAGATATATATATCTATAAGGAATTCCAAAAGTAAATTTGGAATAAAGCACAAGCATCTGTGTCTAGATTTCTTTATTAGGAATCTCTTTTCCGATATCAAACATTATTTCGTTTGATTATCTAACTTGAGCGACAATAATAACAATAAAAACCCATTAAGTTGGGATACCATCAAAAGTATAAGAATTTCCAATACGTTATCATAAACTATTAACGCAAGTAAGAAGTATATAAAGTTGTGCTAGTGCACAAGAAAACACATGAAACTTAAATTATACGTCCACGGACGTTGAAATATATCACACACGACTTCCAAGGCAAGACCTTTGGAAAATATAATTGGGCATTATGACACCAATGCTAATTCCGTCAGTAGAAGAACTATTAAAAGAAGCACTTTGCCACACGATCCTACAAGCGACAAGAATATCGCTGAGGTACGCTACAGTTTAATCAGAGTCATAAGTATTAGCACTGAAAAAGGAGTCATATACTTTTGCAAATTCCCTATTTCATTTTATTTGACATTCCCTGGTAATGTCATTTAATAACGGTTATCACTCGAAATTCCAGATAGAAGTTCTTATATTTCTTTTATTGAAAATTATGACTTCTGCATATAAAGTTTTTCGCATTGTTACTTTTCCTAACGGTCATCATACCAGGAGGATTTATTTCATAATAGCGAATATTGATTCATTTCATTTCTTGGTAAATCCACATGTTACACATGCACCGTTTGTTGCGCATGTGGTTCGTTTAATTTCTGAATTCCACTGGAGGGCTTCATTCTAATTTGTCGTTTTATCCAAACTCAAATATCCTTTAGTTAGACTTAATTTTGGCACGGTGAACCGCATTATTGCTAAACAATGACTCTTAATATCGAGTCAATAAATTTTTGAAAAAACTCAATTTTCTTTGGCATCCATAGTTTCTATAGTGACCATGTCCAAATTTTCTTATTAAAACTTGTTTTGTTTAAATCAAAGTTCAAATTATTTAACTCGCTCACATTACATATTCATTTCAAGATTCCATATGATGGATGAAAGCTAGCATATTCAAAATAGTCCCAACAAGCACTTCATTTGTTTTGAACCATAATAGGCTTGTTTAGTCTTCGACTTCATTGAATCATTTCTTTGATCACGATCACCTTGTACTGACATTTTCACAAAATTTAAAGCTTGCACTAATCTCGTTTATATATATATCATATATGGATTTAATTAATTATATATTTATAAAAGCCATCTTGACACAAATTGTGTGTTAAGATAATAATACCCAAATTCTTGTCATATTTCAGTATATCTTTTAAACATCAATCTAGCCTTTCGTGATAATTATTACTTTAACATCTTCAATTGAAAAAACATTATATTTTATGTGGAAACTTACATAAGTGAGTACCAATTTACAAAATAGTATTACTATATTCTTGTTAAACCATTAAGGTAAATGAATTTATATTTTTATATATATAAATATATAAAATTTATGTTGAAGTATACTTTCATTTAAGTTTACATTCAGTTATTTATTATTGATAATTAATATTAATTTTATTATTAATAATAAATTAATAACAAAAGTGTTAGTATTTTTTTTAAATACTAGGGATATTACCAGGGGCAGATATTGAATAGCCTAGCCTTAGTTAGGCATGGATTGGCCACCTATGCTTAAACAAGGCAGCACTAACCAATATCCACCATGATAATGACTAGTTAATATATATAAATTAAGTTATCATACTTAATTAGTAAATTTTAATTATATGTAGAAATATTTTACATATACTTTATACTGTAAAGAGAAGCCATATTTTCATAAAACAATACAAGAATTAAAAGTACAAATAAAATTATATATCACATGTTTTGTGATAACTATGTATAGTAACACTCTAGCAAGAAAATAACCATATAAGAATAATATGGTAGTCATCAATTATGTTGGATTAGGAGAACATTATACTATATAAAAATAGTCCTCATTTTCACTTATTTACAATATTTGTAAATACCTTCACAATGTTATATGATTTCAAAATGAAAAATAAGTAATCACATAGAATCGACTCATTAAGTGATATATATTTACAAATATTTCACAAGTACTTTTGTACAATAAATATTTTTACACCTTTAAATTTTCATTTTAACGTTATAAATAATAGTGATTCTTTTACAAAATAATAAAATATTTTGTAAAATAATAACTTCATTGCGGTATTTTGTAATATATAGTAAATATAAGTTATTTTACATAGTATAGTAAAATACTAAAATAATATTTATTTAAAAGTAGTGACCATTTACATATAGTAAAAATGCGTCACAAATAATATTTATATTTGATATGTAAGATACGGTTCAGACAAGTACACAAATAATATATATATATTACATTTGCTTTACAAATATAATATAATGGTTGGTCTTACCAAAACAATTTATTCTTATTTCATTTCGATCTCTAGGACATAGTATGAAAACTATGGTCACTAATAGTGTATTATCACATTGTTTCACAATTAAAACAACTTGGAACTTTAATTAATGATACACTAACTCTATTGTCTTCTGGTGTATCTTTGCAATTCACTCATCTCAACACTTTGATTTTCTAATATCATAAATATTTGACAAATCATTTTTCATACTTTTATTTCATTTGGAACCTGTCAATTCTAAGTCTTCCGCAGTTGCCAATTAAAGTAAGCTTCCTTTTAAAAGTCCTTCACATTCATTTTAAATATCTATCTTTTGGCTTGAACCTAGTCACTTTGGAAATTTATATCATTTCATCTCATTCGTTTGACAATCGATTTCTTGAACCAATTCAGTTGAACCATTGAATCCTACTTAAGATACAACATGTATTCACAAAATTTGATATTTTAAATTTTGTATCATCTACCCTAATATTATTTTTATTAACTAAAAGGTGACATAATTCCAAAAGAAATATAATAATCCAAATACACTTGGGAGCTGGAATCTAAGATGAAGAAAAAGTATTCCTACTTATTCCAGTAAATCTCGAGGACGAGATTTTTATTAAGGTGGGGAGAATGTAACGACCCTCATTAAAAGTCCTATTTATTTTATTATTTTATCTAAAAGGAAACCCTAATTAAGACACCCAAGTGATTCTACACAAACCCTAAAAATATCAGAACAATCAGAATCAGGATCAGGGCCCCTAAAACTCAGGGGGGGGGGTCTTCCCTACTCAACGATTATCCTTATAACTTATTATAAAAATCGAATTATTCAATTCCATCGACTCAGCATGCCTAGTCCCACGCGTGGCAAGCCTATAAGTAATTCGTGTCCCTTATGGACCGTAAGGATTAATTGTTACGGTCCGTAAGCTAATCAAAATTCTTGTATAAATAGCAGGCATTGGCAATCACATTCTGTTGTTCATTCGACGATCAAATTCACTCTGTACGTCGAGTTATTGTCAAAATAGTCTCAAAAACACTAATTAGTAGGGGGTGCTGCTACGATACAGGGTATTAACTCAATCGCTGCTACGATTCAATGTCCGATCGATGGAAACTATCCGATGGATGTTTAAGTGCTGCCCACATTAGGGTGATCCTTTGTCATTCGTTGTGATTCCGACAGGATGTTGAGTGCCACCCGAACTCGGGGAATACTCTGTCCTTCGTTGTGAATCCGATGGATGTTTAAGTGATTGCACTTTGTCATTCGTTGTGAGGGTTTTAATCTCGTGAGTTATCGTAAATGCTGTATTAAGTTACCTACCTAGTTCGTGTGCATTAGGTTACAAGGCTAAATCAATAGGCTAAGCTCTGCCTGTATAAATCTGCAATATATCAAGGCTTATCTGTAGACTAAACTTTGCCGTATGAATCTGCATGTTTATAATGTGAGTCATTCTCTTTTTATCAATTATTTTACAATACCTCAAATTATTTTCAAGGTTATAATTACAGGGACTAAGTCATGGATATCTTGAATTTCTGGTTAGTGGGGTATTGTGCACATTACTAATTTTCTCCCAGTCAGGTTCATTGACCTACTCGGGATAATCACTGTTAGGTTCATTGATCTACAGGGATAATCATCACTATTTAGGTTCATTGATCTAATAGTGGTATGACCATCGTCACCATTGTGACATGTCACCATTGTGACATAGAGCCAGATAAAAATAAGATAGAAGCCATTGTAATCACTCTTATGATGTAATTAATAACTATGCATCATTATGCAAAATAGAATGATTCACTCAGTATTTCCCGCTGACAAAACCTTTTTAAAACACTTTTCAGGTAATTACAGTAGATTGGAGTAAAAGATGGATACGGCACTGAAAGGCAAGAAGTGGCTTATTTTATTAAATTAAATTAAATTTATCTTTATTAAAGCTACCATTGTAAAACATGGGTTTATCCCATCTATTTAATAAATAAAATCCGGTGTTTTCTAAACTCTGATATTTTTCCTAACTCACGGTTCTGATGAAATTTCCGCTGCAACGTTTTCAAAATAATCACCGGTACCGCTGGGCTGTTCACGACTCCCGATTCCGTCCAGGGTGGGTCGGGGGTCGTGACACATGGCCTCCATACCCCTTAGCCTGATGCACGCTTTTGTTGTGGATACGGTCGTAGTAGTCCTAGGGATTTATTGTCCATCTCCTTTTGTGTAATTAAACAAACATTGTTCCGTCACTCGAATAAACCTCTTGACAACATAAAACATCTCTCGACACTCGAATAAACCTCTTGACAACATAGATATAGATTATCATTTCACTTAGAAACAACTGGTGAATTTAAGTTTGCAAAGGGGATCTAAGAGGCGTGTAATCACTTTCAGATCGAATTATTTTAACGGTTCATCCGAAAAATAATCGGATACAACTCATATTTATGAGAACAAGAACTAGTATGTGACTGTAGAGAATTCGTATGAACCAGAAGAAGTAACCAAAGAGAGTGATTTCGAATTAGGGGATTGGGGTACGTAACTGCCGTCATGCAATTTTTTATCTCGAAAAAAGAGCCAATTTTCTCAGCTAGGGCTGCCCCTAGAACCCCCATTGATTAGAGGCTCCACACAAACACTTAGAATCATAACAACTCAAACAAGCGTGCACTTTGATACCTCCTAACTTGCTTGGTGTATTACAATTCACTTTGTTAACCAAGTCAATCTCGATGACACTAAAATATCCAAGAAAATGTTTAAATATTAGATCCTTATTAAGAGAAGGAATAATACTATACATTCGTAATTCTTATGTACCTGGGGATCTATTTCATTTTATGATCCGGTAGAAGCAAATGTGATCTCCATCTTAGTTAGGAGGAGGCTATTGGTGGCCATTATCAAACATATTGAAGAAACTATTTTTTTAAAGGTTAATTTCTTTAATCCCTGTCGTTTATGGGACTTGAACTCAAGACCTTCCCCTTCCTAATCTCGGTGTTTTAAAGGCTTTGCCTTTGACAATGGACCACCACCCCATTGGTTTTATTGAAGAAACTATTGATGGAAAAACAATGAGTGGAAGAAAAGTAAATTTAATGAATTACTGTAATTTGTTGTGTTATCTTGGTGATAACATCGTTGTGTTCCTAATCTATTTACTTCATTTACCACTAACTAATATTTCTCAAAGTTGTGTTCCTAATCTATTTACTTCATTTACTACTAACTAATATTTCTCAAAGTAGTTGTAAATTAACAAAACTTTTATAAAAAGTTAAAATAACTCATTCAATCACCTCTCCTTATTTTAAACTAATTCATTAAATTTATTTTTAGAATAAGTTATCATTTTTAGATTAATTTTTATTTTGTCCGAAGGTGTTTGGTATGCAGGAATGAGAGAATTAATGAAATGGACTATTGCAAGAGAATGAAAAAAATGTGTTTAGTTGGTCAAAGTAACGAAATCACACGTTACATAAGCCATTCTATTCACTCAAATTCATTCCATCCGGTATCCACCCCCTTGTTTTTTTTCATTCAATTCCCCCTCTCACCTTTCATACCAATACCGCCCACCACCGCCGCCGCAACCCACCACCGCTGACAATCTCCACCAATCATCGCCGCCACCCTCTGCCACCGACCACCCGCGTCACTGTCGACCACCACCACCAGCGCTACCCACCGACTCCACCAGCCAGGGCCACCACTACTGGCCACCGCCACCACCCACCACTGCCACCCATCGCTACCACCACCACCCATAGCCACCGTCACCTACCGTCGTCGTCACCTAGGGCCACCACCACCACCTCCACAACCCACTATTGCCACCCACCGAAGCCACCGCCATCGCCACCCCCACCTCCGTTGTCATCGCCCGTCCTGGCACTCGCCATCGCCCACCACCACCGCCACCTACCGCCACCACCACCCTTCGCTACTGACCACCGAAACCACCTGTCACCACCACAGACTGCCGCCACCCTAGGCCACCGCCAGCACCCACTACCGCCACCCATCACCAATTTTTTTTCTTCGTCTTTTCTTGCCTACCAAACAACACGAGATAATGATTCTTTCATTTCTCACATGGTAACCAAACAAGACCATGGAATGGTAATGATCTATTTCATTCCTTTATTCCTTCCATTATCTCGTCTATTCCATTCCCTCGTCCATCCATGACCCCAATCCTACACCGGATTATAAACATTATATTACATAATACTAAGACTAGTCGGCGATTAATTGATAATCGGCCAGTAACTGAGTAATTTTTCGTTAATCAATCCATTAATCACTAGTCGGCCCTAGTCGGACCTACTCAGCCGGCCAAAAATCGGCAATTCCGGCCAGATTCCGGCAAAAAAGGGCCAAAACCTCTAAATTCCGGCCAATTTCCAACCAAACTATGTGAATTTCAACAATTAATCTTATATACTTAAAAAATGAGTTGAATAAGAGTTAAAACCTAGCTACTAAAAATATTTACCTATAAAAATGTGTATATGTATACATAAAACTGAAAATTACATAAAAAATTCTGATCCGATTAATCTCAAGTAGTCGCTAGTCCCCACCTCACCGGCCGACTAACGACTAACGAGTTCTCCACGCCTCCTTTTTGTCCTCTATTAATTGTCCCCAAACAAAAAAATCATATTAATATACATGTTATTATTGTTCAAAGTATCGAGTTATGAACGTTATATTTGGAGAGCCATATTTAATTTTATGGTTGACAATAAATAATTGAATTGAACAGAAATTCTAATATTCATTTATATGTATTTATGATATGATAAATAAAAATGTGAATGATTAAAAAAATAGTAATTGATTATTATAAAGTCGAACCAGTATAAGATTTATAACAAAGTAATAATGATTTATTGTAAAGTCGAACCAATAAAAGGTTTATTTGGGTCGTCATAAATTCTTTTGTGGCCTATATTCAATTTTAGTACTTTTAGGCCAAAAACTTTATTTTAAATAGTTTTACTATCAATAACTAAGGCTCAAAAGCTTTAATTTATGCCAAAAAATTTATTTTAAATAGTTTTACCATCAATAACTAAGGGCCAAAAACTTTAATCCAACATATTGTGTAATCTTGGTTTTTTATTAGTAAACTATATCCAATTGATATAAATTAAATGATATATTTGGCATACCTTATGCTATGGGGTATGGGGCTTGGGTTGGGGGAAAACGCCCAAGGCACCACCCCGGGTGGGCTTGGGTTGGGGCGTGCCCCTTGAGGCTTGGGTTTCAAGCCGGGCGTGGGGCGGGGGAAGCGAGCTGACATGGCGGGCTGTGTATGGCCAAAACAAAATAGCCGTTGGGCAACGGCTATGTTAAAAAAAATCAATTAATTTTTCACTATAAAACTCACATTTTTACCACATTCAACCACATCTTCTATAATCATCTTCAATTCTCCTTCTACAAAACGAAAAAATGCATCTTTATAACCGTCCTTTTGACCCGAACAACCCGTATGCATTCCAAGAAAATAATCCTAGCCCACCACCTAATCGTCCAATGCCTCGTCCATTTTTCATACACTCTTCTATGCCCCATGAAGCGAGTTACGCATCGCTTCTTGTGAATCGTTTGTTTACTAACTTCCCACACTCCGATGATTCGATACCTACCCTGTTTACACAATCGCCCATCAACCTTTCACCAACCTCCACCGACCTTTCACAAAACGAAACCGTTCCCGAAACTCAACCACCCAATGATGGTCCTCCCGCCTCGAAACTCATCAAAAAAAAAAAAAGTCATAAGAAAAAAACCGAGGCGGATAAAGTAGTTGAAACCGTCAAACGAAAACAACAAAAATGGGTCGTTACTGAAGAAGTTGCATTGGCGAGGGCTTGGTGTCAACAATCTCAACATTCAACTTTAGGTATTCTTAACCTTTGTTTTTATTAATGGTTATTTTTTATATAACTTTGTAATATATTAAATTTTGTTTTTATTAAAATAGGAAATTCGCAACATCGAACCGCCCTGTGGGAATCGGTTAGTAGAGTATTCCATGAAGAAATGGGAAGGGAGCCTTATCGTGAAAACGATAGCTTATCCTCAAAGTGGAGCGAGATAAGCACCCAACTTACAAAATATAGTGGTTTTTTAAATAAAGCAAAGCAAAACCCAAAAAGTGGTGAAACCGAAGCCGACATTTTGACAAATGCAGTGTGCACATTCAAATCAAATGTGGGGACCGACTTCCGTTTCATGAATTGTTGGGAGATTTGTAAGTTTCATCCAAAGTGGGGGAATATCCCCATTGGTAGCGAAACTAACTCGTCTTCCAAAAGGTCAAGGGTCTCGTCCCAAGCCCAATCTGATGCACGAGATCAAGAGTTTGAGTACCTTTTGGATAATTCGCCAAGCCCAAACCGGTCTGAGTATGGAAGAAATGCCTCAAGAAGGCGTGCTCAAAAATCAAGATCTGGTATGGCATCGCCTTCAGCTGGGAGTTCGGGCTCGCGTAAGGGAATATACAGCGAGCAGTTGGATGACATTTCATGCAAGTTGGATACATTCAACGTATTCCAACAACAAATGGCCGAAATACGAAGGAGCAAAGAAGCTAGAGATGCCCAGAAACAAAAACGGGATGATTTGAAATTTCTATCCCAGCCCATTGATCACCTAGAGGGTGAAGAGTTACAACTAATCTTGGCGATGAGAGAAGAAATAAAAAACAAATATAAAAGTTAGGAATTTTTTTTTGTAATTTTCTTTATTTAAAAATATTAAAAAAATTAAATTTTTTGTTTTAAATAATATTCAAATAGCCCAGCGAAGCCCGCCAAACCCCCGCCCCGCCATACCGTGTTGAATGTGGGTTAGCCCATGTCTGCCCCCCCAAGCCACGTGTCAACTAATGCCCCAACCCAAGCCCAACCCCCGCCCCACCATACCCCACGGCCTTAAAGCTATAAGAAATCATCATCATCATACTCAGTAAATCCTATCAATAGCATAGTTAAGGTAAGATCTGAGAAGGGTAAGATGTAGACAACCTTAACTCTACCTCGTAGGAATAGAGAGACTGTTTTCAATTAGACCACTGACTCGATAGTAGTTTTGCATCAAGCTTTTGACATAAGCCACATAACACTTAGCAATTAAGACGAAGGACGATTAGTGCATGTACTCCTTTGTCTTTCGGCTATCAACGCCATCACATGATGCATGATTAACAACTCCCTCTATTAACGTTATTTTCAAGAAATTATTAAAATAATATCAAAATGAGTGTACTTTTACTTTTGCCCCCGAACACCTATACATATATACATTATATGCGTCTACCGCGTATAAGAGATAACATGTTTAATCAAAATCTTTATTATTAGTAATGATATCCATTTAACATAATTTAAACAAAATATATTTAGTATACGTTAAGCTATAAGAGAAAACAATAGCATAAAGTTGACAGAACAGGTCATGATTGGTTGTCATGGGCCCCTTTATATGACTTTTATAACGGGCCGACACATTCGCACCGACGCACTATGGTCAACATAGCACATGGCTAATAAACGTCCTGTACTGTAGTAACGGTATATTTTTAGTGGAAAATTTTATTTTATTTTTTTTATAACTTAAAAAAATATACGTATCACAACCCTAATTTAGGTAAAAAAGGAAATTTTTGTATATAAAACTTAAAAGCTACTACACCAAATCTTTCTGGTCGGATCACCTTCACTAAAACTGAAATTAATCAAAGTTAAATCCTAAATCAGGATTTTTTTTAACCACAACTAATTTATTATAATCATAAAATAGAAAAAATGACCCGCAGGAAGCTCGAAGTTTCAAACAAAAAAGAGACATTACATAATTATGTCACGAACATTAAAATTTCTCAATCTCTCTCAATCAACACTTACAAACGGTAATCTATTTTTAATCCACTGGAACCATTCCTCTTTAATCCTAACCATCATAACATTCACCCGAATTTGTTTCCATTCGAAAATCCACTCTTGATTTCCATATAAGCCACGTCGTGGTGAAAGAATAACATAAATAACCTTTTTTCCATTTAGTTCACCCTTTCAAGTTATAAATCCATTCAAACATCTCCACTACTTGAATCAAAGTTCACCCTATAGTAGGAAGCTTAGTCCAAGCCCAAATACTTCACTAAATAGCAGATGATGTAATGAAAGAAAGCATCAAATGGTCAACTGTCTCGATACCATATCAACACAACACAAAATTTGTTTCTTCCAAAAATACTCCTCTTCGTTCCAACTTCGTTTTCACCGCTATACCTCCATTTAAAAGCCTCCACACAAAAAAATATACCTTCTTTGGCACCTATGCCAGCCACTCGAACCGACCCACGTCCACCTTCTCCCATATTCTTTCCACCACACCCTCTCTAAACGAAGCAATCGAAAACTTTTCCTCACTCTCGTTTTCACCAAGGACACCCAAAATTTCTGGCCTGTACACTCCAGCCTTAACGATATCATTTCGTACCAACACAATGTCCTTCCAAGTACCCAAAACCCTTCTTTCACGGAATCTCGTCCTCATTCGAACCATTCCCATGTATAGCTTTAATCACATTAGCCCAAAGATGCGAATGATGATGCTTCAATCGCTAGCGCCATTTCATAAGAAGAGCCCAATTAAGGCTTCTAATTGTCACACCCCGACCACGTAAAACAACAAATCGTGGCGGAAACGTCGGGGAGTGTCGTAACAGAATCATTGTTTCACAACCATGGATTAAATAGTTTCGTTTTATTGAATTATTGAACTTATTGTTTTATTACAAATTAGATAAATACAAATAATTGTCTCTCAAGATTTAAAGTCGCTAAGGCACGAGTCCATCCTATGTGTAGCATGCATCAACAATCATCACGTAGTAGCACCTGAAACATATATGAAAATATGTACGTTAGCATAAAAATGCCTGTGAGTAACATAGGATTTGTGAATTTAATTCATGGCTTTGGATAACACAAGAAAATGTTTTATGGTTTTCAAAATAGCCATGAATCATTGTAAAAGTTTTGTTTCTAAATTGCGTCGTTTTGGTAAAATGTTTATAGTATATACAAAAATATACTTTGGTTTTGAGATAAGCGGACGAGTAGTATATCTAAACATACTTTAGTTTTGAAATAGTTAAATAGATAGTATATTAGAATATACTTTAGTTTCGGAAATAATAGATTCGGTAGTATATCACAAGTATACTTTGGTTTAAGAATGAAAAACATCGTTAGTATAATACATTATACTTTGGTTTTGTAAATAACATATCAACTTATGCTTTGGATTTGAAAATAGCACATCAATTATGCTTTGGTAGTATATTAAAATATACTTTAGTTTGTGAAATAACAAGGTCGGTAGTATATCAACTATACTTTAGGAAATAATATCACGTTGGTAGTATGTCAGAATATACCATATATCGCGATTTGGTAATACATTCAAACCTTAGTGCATCAAACTACACTTTAGAGACTATAGAAATACCACAAAGGCAAATTCTATTTGGTTAAAATTTGGTTTCTGACATTCCATACAACAGGAATGGGGTGTCTAATCCTATAGCGCTATATCGTACTACCAATCGGCATGATCATTGTTAATGAATGTATAAATAACATTATAAATGAACAAATAGTTCTAACAAACTTTGGAAATCAGTGTTTAAACCATGGATAATAGTTCAATTCGTAGAAAAATAGTACTATGCATGTGTAATCATAATGTCGAAATCATGAAAATAGTGTATCGGCACATATGTATCACCCCAAAACATTTGAAAACGTAAAAGAGGGGACTATGTACTCACTTGAGATTGTAAGTATCCTCGATTAAGTGTCCTAAGAAAGCTCGGAAATCAAGGAATCAAGTGGCACATAGTAATCGGATCGCTAGTTAATGAATCGATATCTAAATCGGAAGATCGGGCAGAATGAGGTCTCGTAAACCAAATGAGTATTGGAACTCATGTGATATGGTTTATCGAATCCTACATTCTAAATCGGAACCAATCCTAAGTGCTTACGACCCGTTACGACCCATTAAGGTAGCTTACGCTACTTTAACGCGTCGTTCGCGCAAATGTGCGTTCGAAACGCCTAACTAGTCCTATGACAAGTATTATATGCCTAAACATGTTTAAATATATTGCATAATCAGTTTAAGTGACAAAAGTTAAGTTACATATGCTTAAAATCCAATTATGCATGAAAATGGCATTTTGGTCATTTACTTAAGGCATATAAACTACCTATTATACAACTAATTAAACTAAGTGACCATAAGGTATAACCTTGAAAGGTTATTCCCTATACCACTATGGTCACAAAATATGCTTGGTCGGATCCTAACGATCGACCAAACGGGTCGGGTTCAAAAGTCTAAGCGGTTGTCAAGACCGCTTGACTTACGACCCTATACATGCACTAGACTAAAAGTGACGAGTTAAACATGTTAAAACATGTTTAACTAAGTTAGAAAACAGGTTTGATATCAAAACAAAGTGTTTTGATACCCGAAAATAGCTTCGATGCAAAATACGCATAAACACATATTTTGACCAAAACTTTGACTCCTCACTTCGACTAATCAACGTGGTAATCAGTAGGTATAGTCACAAGGGACTATAACCATCGTGATTACGCTCACGTTGCAAAGTTCGATTGAACTTTGACTTGACCACAACGTGGTCAAAGCAGAAACTCAAACACTGTTTGACTTTCATGCTTAAAAAGCAATAACAAGCATGAAAGAAGCTTACAAAAGGTCCAAGCAATGAAGAATTTGATCTAAAATACTCAGGTATGAAGCTAAGGCTTCGACTTAGAGCAAATTCAGAGCAAATGTGAGGAATGGTGCTTGAACAAGGTGGGTATTTATAGATTTTGCAAGAACCGTTAGGATTGTTTCTCGTAATTTGGGCTTTGATCTGGACCATACAAGTGTGCCCATGGTTTACAATACAATGGGACCTTAAAAACTAGCTCAAGGTATCCTAAAACCATGTATAAAACCACTGAAATCAGCTGCAAGACCAGATTCATTGTTTCTGTACTGGGCATCAGTCGCGCCCCACATAAGAGGGCTCTTTAGCCTACGCGGCCCGTGAGGGATAAGTTTGGCAAAATGGCAGAAATGGTCCCTGTATGTTAAAAACTCAGTTTTTGACATGTTTAAGCCCCGTTAACCCCATTTCAAGGCTCCACAATGAAGTTAAAGCATATGGAACATAAAATATGCTTGAAAACATCTCAGATGTTGGTTCGTTTGGTCGTACGGTTGCGTTGTTCGGTTAATTACGACGAAAACTCGAACAGACGCGAAAACGATCCAAATTACGCGACGAATGAAATTTTAGCATTCCAAACACTAAAATAAAATATTTTAATGATTACAAAATTTTTTGGATGTCCGGATATGTTCAGAACGTAAGATATGTGCGAAAATGCAAACTTATGCACTTTTTGACGCTTTTAGTCCATGTTGATCAAATAAGCATATTTTCGCATACCGGACCCCTCAAAGCCTATTTCTAAGCTATGTAAAGGATATTTAGGGTATGTTTAGCTTATGATCAAGTTCTGGAATGTTCGTTACTATACAAATCGGCATAGTTTCGTAGTTTGACGCAAATAGTCCATACGATCGAATAAACTTGTTTTCGACACACCAAACAGTCCAAAACTTATTTCTAATTTTTGTAAAGGTTATTTAAGGTATGTTAAGAATATGTCACTATTCCGGAGTGTTTGTCGCATTAAACTGATTACGTTTACGCATCAGTTCGCGTATAACTTTCCAGAAAGCGATTTAGAGCTCGAAATTGAACATGAATTGATATGTGCAAATGATACACATATTTATACAAATCCCAAGTATGAAACACAATATTTCATTGGTTTTGTATTCGTATGATGGTCGTGGAGGCACAGGTGTCACAGTCTCCCCTACTTTAGGAAATTTCGTCCCGAAATTTAAATTTTAGAGGAAACCTGTGAAGACATCTGTGATCGTTTCGCTTTCGAATGAATCCTTCGTACCCTAAGTAAAACTCTAGGTCACGTTTGGATTTTTAGCGAATTTGTTAATTGTCAAAGTGTTGTCGTTGTTGTAACAAAAACATGGAGCTTCGAACAACGGATACGAGAATGCTCCCTATGAAGACTGTTATAGGAAACTTGTGTGTGCTCGAAATCGGAGTTGGAGAGTGTAAGATAAAATAACATTGGTCAAGGTCTAGAACTTCTAGTAACTTAAATAATGCTACGTTCGCAATGTAATAAGGAACATTTATATATAGGAAGTACCAGCGGCGTATCCACCATGCCCTTTTTACATTGTTCTCGTTTCGTTATTCTTATCACTATAGGTCTTAACACATGACAAAACTTGTTGTGGTTTCTGTGCACTGAATTACATAATTATGTATGCATCCATAATTACGTAATTCCTAGCACAGTCTGCAAAGTTCATTTTATAATGCGTAGGGGAAAAATCAATTGAACAAACATGTAATGACTTGACTAGACCACCAAAGGATCTTTTTAACTAGATCAACGAACGATCTTTTTAACTAGATCAACACATGATCTCCTTAATTAGACCGTCGTACGATCTCTTTAAATAGACCACTAAAGGATCTTTGTAAGTTTGAATCAAATAATCGTTTTGAAATAGCACTTTGGAATCCAAGGTTCTTACTATTTGCATAGAAAAGCCCCTTACGGAATTTAAGATAGTACTTTGAGTAGCCTTATGAGAATCTAACATATGAAAATATGGAAGATTCTACCAGGACTTAGATAGCGAGCTTTAGAATTACACATAAACACATAATCACATAATCGCGTATTCGTTAATTTAGTTATTAGCTCGTTTATTAACTTGAATCAAATGCATTTAAAGTACACCGGAAATCCAATCATGGACTTTAATTGGTACTTTAAATATCCCCAAGAATCTAACTATGAAGATAGGAAGACCTTATAAGGATTTGGTTTTGCCTTTGTCGTATCGTAGCATTCGTATTAGAACACACAAGGAATCCAATTAAGGATTCATGAAAGTTGTGACACCTGGGTCACTGCGACCATCAAACAAATACCAAGCCAATGAAATATTGTATTTCATACTTGGGATCTGTATAAATATGTGTATCTTTTGCACATATCAACTCTTGTTCGATTTCAAGCTCTAAATCGCTTTCTAGAAGGTTATACGCGCGCTGATGCGTAAATATAACCAGTTTAATGCAACGAACACTTCGGAATAGTGAAATAGGCTTAACATACCTTAAATAACCTTTACATAACTTAGAAATAAGTTTTGAAGGCTTTGGTATGGCAAAATCAAGTTAAATCGCTTACAGGGACTAAACTTGACAAACTGTGAAAGTATGCCAATTTGAACTGTAACAGACATTCCGGAACATGGCCATAAGTTAAACATACCATAAATATCCTTTACATAGCTTAGAAATAGGCTTTGAGGGGTTCGGTGTGCTAAAATAAACTTTTGGGCCATTCAGGGACTAAAAGCGTCAAAAAGTGCACAAGTTTGCATTTTCGCGCATAACGTACGTTCTGACTGCATCCGGACATCCAAAAATTTATGTAAGCACTAAAATATTTTATTTTAGTGTTTGGCATAAGAAAAATCCATTCGTCGCGCATTTTGAATCGTTTTTCGCGCTTGTGCGCATTCCGTCGTAATAAAGCGAACATCGCGTTCGTACGACCAAACGAACCAACATCCGGCATATTTTTGAGCATGTTTCATGTCCACAATGTTTAGGCATCATTTTAGGGCCTTAAAGTTGACTTTACGGGCCTTAGAAGTGCCGGAAATGGCCTTAAACACCAACAGGGACTGAAACTGTCATTTTGCAAAGTTGTTGTCTGATCAGGACCTTCAGGCGGTCCGCGTAAAACCAGGGCTATCCTTTACGCGGCCCGCGTCAGCCTCTCAGACCAGATTTGATGTTTAAACAGGCTGTTAACAGCTGCATTACCCACAAAACCCACTTGCACATGGTAATTCTGATACTAGGGGCTGGTTTTGGATGTGCACATGGTATTACAATACCATGGGTGCAAGTGTATGGCCAAGATCAAAGCACGTTTCCCGATAAACGATCCTAACGGTGCTAGTAAAACTATAAATACCCCCCATGCCATTGCAAAACCCACTAGAATCCTGATTTGAGAAGCTCTAAGTTGAAACCTTTGTTTCATACCTGAGCTACTTGGATCAAGATTAGCATTCAGGGACCCTTCGTAAGTATTCCTTCGTTCTTTTATTGCTTTTCGAGTCCGAAAGTCAAACTTTGTTTGACTTTCTGCGTTGACCAGTTTATGGTCAATGCGAAGTTCGTTTGAACTTCGCAACGTGATTGTAATCACGATGGTTATAGTCCCTTGTGACTATGCCTACTGATTTCCACGTTGTCTAGGGTCGCAAGGGTAAGCGATCTAATAAATCGCTTATACCTTCGAACCCGACCCATTTGGTCGATCATTAGGATCGAACCAAATACATTAGGTGACCATAGTAGGTAGGGAATAACCTTCCGAGGTTATACCCTATGGTCACATCGTTTGAGTAGTTGTATGATAGGTAGTTTATATGCCTTAGGTAAATTACCAGAATACCCTTTTCATGTATAATTGGTAATTAAGCATATGTAACCTAAAATTTTGTCACATAACTGGTTATGTAACATGTTAAGGCATATTCTACTTGTCATAGGACTAGTTAGGCGGTCCAAACGCGTTTCACGCGAACGACGCGTTAAAGTAGCATAAGCTACCTAAACGGGTCGTAATGGGTCGTAAGCACTTATGTTAGGTTTCATTTAGTATGTAGGCTTTGTTAAACCATATTACACGAGTCTCCATACTCGTTTGATTTACGAACCCTCATTCTATCCGATCCTACGATTTAGGTCCGGTTTATTAACATAGTTACCTATATTAGGTGCCGTTTGATATCCGTGATCTCTAGCATTGTTTGGTTGTTACTCAAGGACTACTAAGCAATCTCAAGTGAGTACATAGACCCCTCTTTTACTGTTTTCAAACTATTTTGGGGTGAAACACATGTGCCTACTTGTTACTTTCATGCTTTCCTGTTTTCACATCATATACTTGCTATGTTTATTAGTACATTTATAGTACATGATTTCAATACATTTTATGCTATGTATGCCCATTGTGTGCATACTTAGTACATCACTTTACAATACATTTCATGCTATGTACCCCCATTGTGTGCATACTTAGTACATTGTTTTACATTACACTTATGCTATGTATGTCCATTACGTGCATACTTAGTACATTGTTTTACACTACACTTATGCTATGTTTGTCCATTACGTGCATACTTAGTACATTGTTTTACATTGCATTTCTGTTGCATATGTTCATCCAGCATATGAACACATTATACTACATTTTGAACCGTTGTAACCATTTGACTATGTGAACTGTCGTAACCCTTTGATTATATGAACCGTTTGTAACTATTGAACCGTGTGAACCAGTTGTATCTGTTGACATGATTTACATTTGACAATAGACTTTTGACTATATATAAACATTTCTACAATTGTTAAATATTTCATCTTGATGGTTTGGTTTGAGTAAGTGATTTAAGTAACGAGGCGTATGTAATATGATACAAGCATGGTGGATACGCCGCTGGTACTTCCTATATATAAGTGTTTGTATGGTATCACATATTGTAGCGTTATTTGAATCATTTCAATTTGAGACATATAACATTTTATACAAATAACTTACTTTTCACAAGACATTGATTTACAAACAACTTATCTTATACAAACTCATTTTACATGGTTATTCATTTAACTATACATTATTCTCTTATTTATACATATCATCTGATCTTATCGTTTTTCAAATGATTTACAAGACAAAGCAAATTAGAAGGTTCATGACTAAACATTTTCTCAAACATAAGTCATGAATTCTGTTTTCACAAAACCTATGTATCTCACAGGCATTTTTATGCTGACGTACCTATTTTCACATGTGTTTTCAGGAGATGATGCATAGGATTTATCAAGACATACTTAGGCGGACCTGTGCCTTAGTGACTTAAAACGAGACAAGAACTAGTTATTTTATGTTATGTACTCTTTGGTTCTTGTTTAAAACAATGTAAACTTTCATGTTTGATTAATAAAACGAAACTTCAATTGCCATGGATTTGAAACCATTAATTCTGTTTCAACATTCTCCGACGTTTCCGCCACGTTTTGTATGTTCTACGTGGTCGGGGTGTGACAGAAAAGTTGGTATCAGAGCCAATGGTTATAGGGAATTAGGTTATTAGTAATGCTTTGACCTAGTCTATAACCTTCCTAGGACCCTAACACGAGTTTACTTGCGTTTAGTCATAAAACAATACCGTCACCTATCCTTAGGCGACGACCACAACAAGAACATAAATTTCAAAACCGCTTTGAAAACTAATCATCTGTTCTAGGATGATTGATTACTAGGTTTTGAACCCTCTATTGTAAGGTTTTGAACCCTCTGTTATAAGGTTTTGAACCCCTTTGAGTTTTCAAAATCTCGTCAAAGTTTTGGGTCCTAAATAGTGTAAACACGTGCAAACTGGAAGAGTGAATGCCTGTACCCTGAGTTTTCTGTCTAAGGCTAGAGTGTTCGTACAAATCCACATAATCGGACCAGTCACTCTTACCTGGGAACTCTTGGGGTGAGTGTCCACTTATAGGCGAGCATGTCTTCGCAATACACTATGAGGATCTATTTGCTTTGATTCAGCCTTTGTGTTGTTTGTTTGCTTCGTGGTTCAAAAAAATGACCCTCAACCAAGATTATGGTCGGTAATTGTAACATCCTATTCTTACCCAATGCCATTTCAATTGTTTTCTTTCTTGTTTCTCTTTTAGAATGCCTCCTCGACGCGAACACCAGATAGCGACTGCCGAACTGGCAGAAATCATTGCGCAGCAAATGGCTGCTCAATTCCCAAACCTCTTTGCTCAATGGAACCAAGCCAACAACAACAACAACAATGGTCCATGCAATTTCAAGAGTTTTAACTCGGCTAAACCACTCAAGTTTAGTGGTTCTGAGGGAGCGACTGGGCTTCTTCAATGGTTCGAGAGCATTGAGAATACTTTCCGCCACATGCAGTGTCCTGACAATCGCAAGGTCGAGTTTTCTTCGAGTGTGTTCCAGAAGAGGGCCCTTACGTGGTGGAACGAGGTTATGAGAGATCGTGGTGCAGAAGTTGCTCTAGCAAAGACATGGGCTAAACTTAAGGCCCTTATGATGAAGGAATTCTATCCTCGTCACGAGATCAGGGCCTTGGAAAGGGAATTTGACGATCTTATGCAAGATAGCGGTGAGCATCGAGCCTACACGGACCGTTATGAGGAGTTAAGTCTGTTATGCCCAAATATGGTCACGCCTTTGGATAAGGCAATCGAAAAGTACATTGATGGCCTCCCTGACTCAATACAAGACATTGTGACTGGTAGCAACCCTACTACAGTTAGACAGGCCATTGAGCTATCTGCAACCTTGACTGAATCAAAGATCAGGAAAGGTAAACTTTTTCGAAAAGGTGACAAGAAACCGGTCGAGGAATCGAACCCAATCGAGGAATCAAAGACCATGGATGAACAGACTGGATCTCCTAAGAAGTCAAAGAAGCGAAAGGCTTCTCAGAACTTCGCCATGGTTACTCACAATGATCAAGCCGTCCCCAACCACCCAGCTCAACCCCCTGCTAGGAAGCCATACAAAGGAACTGCACCCTTGTGCAACCAATGTAGCCTCCATCATCATGCCAATGTAAAGTGCCGCAAATGCCAAACTTGTGGACTTATAGGCCATACAGCAAGAGTCTGCCCAGCTGCAGCTGCACCAAACCAAGCTGGCAACAATCCTGCTCAAGGTCGTTTTCTACCAGGTTCTTGCTTCAACTGTGGCGAGACGGGTCATTTCCAAAGAAATTGCCCAAAGCTTGCTAATGCAAATCCAGCACAGGGATGAGCATCTGACTGACTAGAAGACAACATCGTTTAGAAATAATCACGTCTTATGTATTATTTTCTTTTGTTGTCAAGGTCCAAGAAACAGTTGTTATCGTTGTTTATAAATAAATCTTTTATTTACATTGCAATGTATTTATGTGGTTGCATGTATAAACAACATATCCCTTACAATACCGACAATCAAGGAACCGTATTCCTTGAAGAAACAAACTACCCCCAAGATTTTCCCATTTCTATGATCTCTTGCGTTTTCCACGAAATTCCTAAGTACCCGTTTCATCCAAGGATACGAAGTACAAGGCGCAAGTTACAACACTGGACGAATACCCAAAGTACCACTATAAATCCTTAATAGGGTACCTAAGGGTATTTCCGTAAGTCCTTAATTGTTGTATACCTTAATTCGAATGTGGTGATTCCTTGTAATCAGAAATCAAATTTTTGGAAAATCATTCTATCTTTTCAAATAGATGTTTAAGGATGTTGAAGTCCATCGACTGGTTTCCATATCCATTTTCAATCGATAACAAGTTAATAACAAATTAATAACTGAGTTAAGCAACTATGTGATTATGCGCTTATGTGTTCCCTTTTATGTTTTTGGTGTAATCCAAGTTTTTGTTATCTAAAATCCCTAATGGACTTCTACGTTGTAGTTAAGTCCCTTGGGTTATAAAGTACTACTCCATAATTAGACCCCTTGAGTGGTCTAGTTAAACAGATTGATCCAAAAATCTGGTTAGGAACATCATGTGATGATATAGCTGAAAGGACTCTTTGGTGGCCAAATTAATAAAGATCATCTGTCGATCTAATTAAAAGGACCCTATGGTAGTCTAGTCACCCTCATCACAGTTTTGATTTTCCTCCCCTAAACATTACAAGACAAACTGTGCGGACTCTGCAAGGAATTACGTAATTATGGATGCATACATAATTATGAAATTTAGTGCACAGAAACTACAGCGAGATTTGTCATGTGCCTAGAAGTTAACTCTTTTCATTTCCATTTCTGAGGAAGCACCCGTTGAAAATGACTCCGTTTGTTCATTTTCGTTTCTGAAGATTGTCCGTTGAGGAAATGAATATCCGTTTGATTATCCTTTTTATTTCCATTTCTGAGGAAGCACCCGTTGAAAATGACTCCGTTTGTTCATTTTTGTTTCTGAAGATTGTCCGTTGAGGAAATGAATATCCGTTTGATTATCTTTTTCATTTCCATTTCTGATGAAGCAACCGTTGAAAATGACTCCGTAAGTTCATTTTACGTTTCTGAAGATTGTCCGTTGAGGAAATGAATCCCCGTTTGTTTATTCCTTCATTTCCGTTACTGAAGAATACTCGTTGAGGAAAATGACCCCGTCAGTTCATTTTCGTTTCTGAAGATTGTCCGTTAAGGAAATGACAGGATTATGCCTTACATATCTCTGGTGGTTATTTGACACAAAGTCACAAATAGACTCCTACGAATAAATTTCGGGACGAAATTTCCTAAAGTAGGGGAGACTGTTACACCTGGGTCACTGCGACCATCAAACAAATACCAAGCCAATGAAATATTGTATTTCATACCTGGGATCTGTATAAATATGTGTATCTTTTGCACATATCAACTCTTGTTCGATTTCAAGCTCTAAATCGCTTTCTAGAAGGTTATACGCGCGCTGATGCGTAAATATAACCAGTTTAATGCAACGAACACTCCGGAATAGTGAAATAGGCTTAACATACCTTAAATAACCTTTACATAACTTAGAAATAAGTTTTGAAGGCTTTGGTATGGCAAAATCAAGTTAAATCGCTTACAGGGACTAAACTTGACAAACTACGAAAGTATGCCAATTTGAACTGTAACAGTGTTGGTGCACTTGTGTCTGTACTTTGTCTGTATTTTGTAATGATATAAAACGATGTCTTTTGTTGTCGTGTTACGTCTTAGATGTGTTTATGTGTGTGCTTAATGTAAGTTTGACCAGTCAACCATCCTCCTGGTTTGACTTGGTCAAACAGTTAGAAAAAGTTTGTAAGTTGTGTGTGTCGAAGGATGGTCATCGAAGGATTGTTTATATCCTTCGATGAGCTCGAAGGATAACCTTCGATGGATACAGATGGACCTCGAAGGATGCCAATCCTTCGAGGTATGTGTGGATCCTTCGATAGGCTGTATCTCGATAGATGATCTTTCGATCAGTCTAATTGATCCTTCGACCAGACTAGCTGTGAAGGTTATATATACGGATGTAATGTGTTCACTTCATTTGTGTGAGTGAACTTAGTCTTGTAGAGAGCGTATTTTCAGTTTGGTCAAGGGCTGTAACCGTGTCCACTGAAATACAAGAGAAAACTTTGATATCTTGTGTGTCTACCCTTTCTCTTTGTAGCTTGTGTTCTCATTATAAACTACCGGTTTGCATTCTAGCTTGGATTCCGCACTTTCTAGTGTGTTAAACATAACAAGGATAAGGTTTAACCTCAACCTCCGAGGGACCTACAAGTGGTATCAGAGCCGTGGCTCTTTTCCTTGTTAAAAACCGAGTTTATACAAGACTTTGGAGTGTTTGGACAAAAACTCACACGGGTTAACATCTGTTTTTAGTGTTTTTCTCACAGTTCTTGACATAAAAACGTGTTCTAAACTAACCGGGTGTGTTAAAGAACGGGTTGGGTAACTTAAAAACTTGTTTTTAAGAAGTTTGGTAATTTCCGGCCAAATTCCGGCTTACTCCGGTGACCGGTTTCTGGATAAGAACCTTCTTTTTAGGCAATATTTTATTAGTCAAATCTGGGTTGGCAGAAAGTATGGCCTGAACATACCTTCTGCCGAAAGTTTTTACCAACCAATCACCTTTTCACCAACCTGTCAACTTTTGTCAACTGTGTCAGTGCAGATCGAAGGATATCCTTCGAAGTCGAAAGATCATCTTTCGATCAAAGGAGGTTCGATAGATAATCATATTTCGAACATCCTTCGAAGTCTGTGACTTATCTTTCGATCCAAGGAATCTTTTCGAAGAATATATCTGTCGATCTACAGGTCTTATTCGAAAGACAAGGATCCTTCGATTGGAGAGTCTTTCGAAATCATTGTTCGAAACTCAACAGTGATCTTTCGAACACTGTTGATCCTTCGAACAAGTTCTGATCTTTCGATCCTAATCTGTTTAAACTTAACAAGTTTGTGTTTTTCAGGTCTTTCGATCAAAGATCCTTCGGCTGTTTGTTATCCTTCGAGATTTTAACATAGTTTGTGAAAAATTAATTTTTAAAAAGGGAAAACTTGTTTTTCAAATTTTAAATATATTTTTCACTTAATATATTAATTGTCTTTATAAAATGGGAACAAACGGTCAGTGGGATCCAACTGCGTGGACTCAAACAACTTTGACTTCACAATCATCAGCTACGCAATCATCAGCTACGCAATCTCAGTCAGATTTCAACAAAAATGCATGGATGCAGGCTATTGCCCCACCTCAAGCTGCAATGATAACTGCAAATCAATGGGCATTGGTCACAAATCAAAGCAGCAGCATTCAAGCTATGATGCAGAACGACAGTGAAACTGGTACAAGCACAAAACCGCCAAAGCTGAATCACATCAATGATTGGGGATGGTGGAAAGAAAGGCTGAGAACTTATGTTCAGGGGCAAGGTCAAGATCTATGGATGTGCTTCTTTACTCCATTTGAAAATGAATTGGAAGTTGCAGGATCTAATCCACAAACTTACAGCACTATGTCTGAAGATGATAAGAAGAAATTTGAGTTAGAAAAGAAAGCATTCATGATTCTCACACAAGCTCTTCACAGAGACATTTACCACCAGTTTGTTTACTGCACGACTACTAAAAGCTTGTGGGATATGCTCACATTGCGATGTGAAGGAAATGCTCAATCTAGAAAGATCAAGCAAGATTTACTGAAGAAAGAGTTTGAAGGTTTCACGTGTATGGAGAATGAGACCTTGGCAGAGTTATCTACAAGGTTCCATCACTTGTTGAGCGAGATGTTTGCCTTTAGAGTTACTGCCACTCCACAAGAAATGGTGAAGAGATTTGCTGATAGCTTACCAACAAAGTGGAGCAGTTATCTTGAAATTCTCAAAGAAAATGGTGTTCTAGACACAATCACCGTTTATGAGTTAATTCAGAAATTGGAGAACAAGGATGTAGAAGAAAAGCTTAAGGCAAAAAGAACATTAACTCCTCAAAATCCAGAGATGTACTTTGGGATTGCAGGAGGCATCAGTGGAGAAAAACCAGTTCCTCAACATGCGAAGCTTCAAACAGCCTTCATTTCAAACACCGGGCCTTCCACAACAAATCAGTTTGATCCTTCAGCATACACGATGTTCTCAAGACCAGATCCGTCTTCTCTACAACAGGATTTGCAACCTGCTCCTCAATTCACACCACCGCCTTTCTTAGACCCAAGCAGAGCTCAGCAGCAACAACCGCAACAGCAAGGGTTTTATGGAAGCTCCTCAAACTTTCAATCCACTTCCAATCCGAACACAGTCAGATTAGACACTTCCAGCTTTTCCAAAGTCAGTGTCGAAGTAGCCAAGGAGCATATGGAGATGTTGAACACCTTGGTTAGTGCTTATTGTGGATTGGTTGCAGGTCAGATTGGGAATATCAATCTAACCAATGAAGATTATCAGCAAGTGGATAGGGAAGAGTTTGAAATGATGGATATCAAATGGGCTCTTGCTAGTGCAATTCGAAGAGCAAAGGAGTTTATGGAAAGGACGGGGAGAACCAACTTGAATAGCAACAACAACACCAAGTATGGTTTTGATAAGAATGCTGTCACTTGCTTCAATTGTGGTGAAAAGGGTCACTTCAAGCGGGAGTGTCAGAAGCCTCCTAAGCAAGGAAATCAGAATCCCTTCAGGAATCAAGGACAGCCACAGCAGCAACAGAACAACAATGACAGATCAATAGTGTCGGTTGGAGGAAATGCATCTGGATCCACAAACACTAATCCCCACAGAGGATTGGTTGTTCAAGCTGATGAAATCTGCAACTGGAGCCTTCAGCTTGGAGAAGGAGGAAATGGTGGAACAGCATGTTATGCTAAAGTGATTGAGAAGGTAGTAGAACCCGTGTCTGCTGGTGAATCTTCAGAAGATGAAGATAGTTCGGGTTATAGTGGGAGCATGGATGGGGAATCACTTGATGCTGGTGATTTATCAAGTGATGCTTTAGATCTGGAGGTTGATGAGCTTTTGGCTGAAGCTGAAGCATTATGCAAGAGGAGATCTATTCTTTGCCAGAAATCTGCTGGAACTTCCGAGAAGCTTGCTCAGTTCTTCTCTGAAGATGGATCTTTTTCTTTCCATTCAGCCTTTATGGCTAATGTCGACAGTTCATCAAGTCAGGTATGTGTCGATGAACCCACTGTAGTTAGCTGTGAAAATTGTGATAGCTTAAATGTTAAATATGCTGAAAAGGAAAGTCAGTTTGAAATCACATACAAACACAATCAAGAATTGATTGTAGATCTTTCTAAAGCAACTGAAGCTAACTTGTTTTTAACCAGAAATGAAAAGGAATTTAAAGCAACAATTGCGTCATTAAAACATGATGTTTCAGAATTACAAAAGGCTGTTTTGCGAAAACAACATGCTAACAATAATCTTATTGACACAATTGAAAAGCAAATGGTAGAATTAGCAACAGCTCGATGTGAATGTGAAACAATTAAGCAGAAATTGGAAAGCTATTCCAATTCCCGCTTTGTATTGGATCACATCATTGACGTTCAAGAAAGAAAGAAAAAGGGGGATAAACCATGTATTGGATTCAAATCATGTCCTCCCCCAATGAATCACAATTACTCCAAATTGCCTGATGACGAGGATATGCCCCGTTTTGAACCTACTGTGCCACTCGGTCTAGATGACTTTGCAGCAGGCCTTGGGTTCACAACTGGTACATCATCCTTGGGTCAATCAGAATCTGAGAATGTGACAGATTCATCGTGTGTTAAGGAACAGAGTCCTCCCATTGTTGAGGATGCTGATTCTTCGGATGATGAATCTGAAGAGATTGTGAAACAACAGTCTAACTCGGTTACAACAGATATTCCAATTGAGAATCACATCCTGTGTGATCCACCAGTGAAACCGAGTAAGACTGAAACGTCAAAAGCAATGGAGTCCCTTGTTTCTAGCCGTGAAGAGAATAACTTGTTGTACACGCTCAAAGGAGACAGCAAAATCTACTCTAACAAAGATTTTCCACTTAAAAATGTAAATCAAGATTTAATTGAGCAAATTTTTGAAGGATGCACTGATAAGTTTTTGGGGAACAAAAGTGGCAAAATTACCGTCACTCAATGTGATCCAATTCCGTGTGAACAAATTAGAAAACAATACGGAAACCAAAAACTACCAATTGAGCGAAAACAACAAGTCAATTCCGGAAATGGTAAGGTACAATGAAAGAAGGCTCAGAACAAGAATGTTCAAGCACCTAAAGTTCAGCAGCCTAAGACTGAACAACCAAAGGTTCAACAACCTAAAGTTGAACAGTCTAAGGCTACTCAACCTAAGGCTGCACAACCTAAAATTCAACAATCAAGGGTTGAGCAACCTAAGGTTCAACAACAAAAGGTGCAAAACAAAAGAGCTCCTGCTAAGAAGCGAGGACCGAAAATGAACTTTGTTGGATCCACGGGTTCAGATAAACTTGAAACATTTCAGGATAAATCTAACCTTGAGTTTATACAACAGTTTAGAATTTTAAAACGAAATGATCAGAATAATTACACCCAACACACCAACGGATGTGATTTAGGCCCAAGCACGTCTAGATCACAAAGTTCATTTTCTGGTTCTCCGTCTGGTCATCAACATGTTTCTCCGAAGTTTGTAGAGCGGAGAACATGTTTTGAATGTGGGACAGTTGGGCATATTGTAAGATATTGCCCACACGTGCAAAAGCTGAAGTCAACAACGAGTGCTCCCCAAGAAATCGATTACCGAAAACGATCAGTTTCCCCGAAACAAGACCCACGTGTCTTGAAAGAAAGGGAAAAGAAGTTAAAGCAAAAGAATCAAAAGGTAATTGAAAAGGCCTTAAAATCAGAGGTCAAAGAAGTAAAACCTGTACAAGCAAAATCTGAAACTGTAAAACCAGTAAATGCTAATACAATAAATTCAAATACTGGTAAAGGACAAACAGCTTGGAAGCAAAAACAGGTAATTCAATCAGGGGGAGCACCACAGGTTCTTTTTCCTAATCATCAAGTGATTGAAATCACTTTCCTTGATGATCAAGGACGACCCAAGTCCACAAAGGCTTGGGTCCCCCTCTCAAACTGATAAGTTAACTGTATGTGCAGGCGGCTCCAGGAGGAACTATTAATAGTCATTGGATTGTTGATAGTGGGGCTTCCAGGCACATGACGGGCGACTACCGTCTTCTTTTTGATGTGCGAAGTATAAGAGGAGGATATGTTGCATTTGCTGGAGACAAAGGAGGGTATATCACCGGCGAAGGAATGATCTCAAATGGAGTTGTGAGTTTCGACAAAATCAATTATGTGCAACAGTTGGATCACAATCTCCTAAGTGTTTCTCAGATCTGCGACAAGAAGTTCACCGTGCATTTTGATGATGCCGGTTGTTATGTGCTGAAGCCAGGATTCAAGATTCCCGAAGAATGGATTCTCTTATCAGCACCAAGAGTTAATGATTTGTATGTCCTCGATATGAGCCAAGCAATAACCAAGTCCAAACAAGTTACTTGCTTTATTTCAAAAGCCACTGAAAAGGAGACGATCTCTTGGCACAGACGGATGGGTCATATTCACCTCAGAAAAATGAATCACCTTGTCAAAAACAATCTGGTGAGAGGTGTCAATGTGAAGAATTTTCAACTTCAAGATGTCTGTGTGCCGTGTCAGAAAGGGAAGCAGATCAAGAAATCACATCCATTGAAGAAGGTTAACACTGTAAACATGCCACTCGAACGTCTGCATATGGACCTTTTCGGCCCAGTCAAACATAAGAGTGTGCACGGGGAAGTTTTCTGCTTGGTAGTCACTGATGACTATTCAAGATTTTCATGGGTTGATTTCATGGTCCACAAGAGCGAGACTCCAGAAATTCTAAAGAATTTGATCACCTTGTTGGAGAATCTTTATAATCTAAAGGTGAGGCGAATTCGAAGCGACAACGGAACCGAGTTCAAAAACAGGGTTATGGATGAATTTTGCACTGCAAAAGGAATCCTTCATGAATATAGCTCTCGGTACACGCCACAACAAAACGGAGTCGCTGAAAGAAAGAACAGAACCTTAATTGAGACTGCAAGAACCATGTTGGTTGAGTCTCAGCTTCCAGTTCGATTCTGGACTGAAGCTGTTGCCTCGGCTTGCTACACGTTAAACAGGGTTCTCACAGTGAAAAGACATGGCAAAACGTGCTTCGAACTTCTACACAAGAACACTCCTGACTTAGAATATCCAGAACCTTTTGGTGCACCATGTACCATGATTGAGCCTGACGGGAAGTTTGGTGCCAAAGCTATCGAAGGTTACTTCCTTGGGTATGCTACTCCTAATCTGCGAGTATGGAACCTGACTACCAAGAGGATTGAAGAGTGGGGTGAAGTAAGAGTTCAAAGATATTCTAATCCTCCGAAGCCATCTGGAGATCCATGGATGTTCGATTATGATGGTCTTTTCAACTCATTCAATCTGCCGACATTTGATGATGACAATGCAATTTCTCAAATGTTGTCTGAAAGCGAGAATGCGACTGGCTCTCAGTTAGCTCGCCCAATCATTGTTGACTCACAAGCATCTTCTTCTGTCAACAATCTCGCTTCAAATGAGGTGTTTAGTGATGCTGCCGACTACAATTTGTCATCGGAAGATGAGGAGTATGTTGATGCAAATGATGGTGAAGCACGGGGTCCGGTTCAAGGTACTTCAGAAGCAACGGATCCAGTGTCTGCGCCAATTGTCCAAGAAGAAAATGCATCATCTTCTACAACTCAACAGCTTCAAAATGATATCGGGAATTTAAATATCAATAACTTGAGGACCAATGTTGAAATTCCTCTAGTTCCTGAAACCCGAATTCATAACATTCATCCTCAGCAGAATATTATAGGTGATGTTCTCAGTGGTGTTAGGACAAGAAATCAAATCAGAAATAACGAAAATGCTGGCTTGTATGCTGAGATACGAGAATCGGGACAACAAAATGATTGGTCTTTTGCCTGCTATGTTAGCCAAGAAGAGCCTAGATCTTGGAAGGAGGCATTGAAAGATGATTCCTGGGTGGAAGCCATGCAAGAAGAACTTCAGCAGTTCGAGAAGTTGGGCGTATGGAAATTGGTTGATAGGCCCGACAACTACAAGAAGATCGGAACTCGTTGGGTATTTAAGTGCAAGAAGGATGACCGTGGAATTGTTGTCCGAAACAAAGCAAGGTTAGTTGTTCAAGGCTTCAGTCAGATAGAAGGTATTGACTACAATGAAGTGTATGCTCCTGTTGCACGTCTGGAGGCTATTAGAATCTTTCTAGCCTACGCATCCTTCAAGAAATTCAAGGTGTACCAGATGGATGTTAAGAGTGCATTTCTACACGGAGTAGTCGAAGAGGAAGTATATGTCGAGCAACCACCGGGGTTTGAAGATCCATTACATCCTGACAGAGTTTTACTACTTAACAAAGCATTATATGGTCTTCATCAAGCACCTCGAGCCTGGTATGAGACACTGTCTACCTACCTACTGAACAACGGGTTTAGACGGGGTTTGATCGACTGTACCCTCTTCATCAAAGAAAAAGGTGAAGATCTTCTGTTGGTACAAGTATATGTCGATGACATTATCTTTGGTTCTACCGATGATAATTTATGCAAGGAATTTGAGAAAGTGATGCAAGATCGATTCGAGATGAGTGCGATGGGTGAAATGACGTTCTTTTTGGGTTTGCAAGTTAATCAGTCCGAATCTGGAATTTTTATCCATCAAACCAAGTACGTCAGAGACATCTTGAGCCGGTTCCAGATGTCCGATTCGAAGCCAATTTCTACTCCTCTTCCGCAGAATCACGGGATTACTCCGGATGACAGAGGGGAAGCTGTGGATTCTTCACTCTATCGTGCTATGATTGGATCTTTAATGTATCTCACTGCATCAAGACCCGACATTATGTATCCAACGTGCCTTCTCGCCAGATACCAAGCAAATCCGAAGGTCTCTCACTATGCTGCTGTCAAAAGGATTTTTCGTTATCTGAAGGGTTGCCCTGACACCGGGTTATGGTACCCTAAGGATGATAACTTCGATCTCAAAGCTTACAGTGATTCTGATTTCGGCGGCTGCAAGAAAGATGGAAAATCAACTACAGCAGGATGTCAGTTCTTAGGCAATCGCCTAGTCACTTGGCAGTGCAAGAAGCAGACATGTGTGGCTACGTCTACATGTGAAGCGGAATACATTGCTGCGTCTAGTTGCTGCTCCCAGGTTCTATGGATCCAACAACAGATGCGGGACTACGGTTTTGAATTCCTAACTACTCCTATTTTTGTTGATAATGAAGCTGCTTTACAGATCACTAGAAATCCTGTACAGCACTCAAAAACGAAGCACATCGATATTAAATATCACTTCATACGTGATTGCTTTGAAAAGAGACTTATCGATGTGGTTCACATTCATACCGATCACCAACGTGCCGACCTTTTTACCAAAGCTTTTGATAAATCCAGATTCGATTATTTACTTTTGGTAAACGGCATAAAGGTGAAGCAAGAGTAACCGACATCGGAAAATCGTTTTTTTTTGTAAATATTTTTCTTAAAAAAAAAAAAAAATATGTGTCTTTATTTTCTTTGTTTTTAAATTTTAGGGGGAGAAAGCTTCAAAGAAAATTCAAAAACATTGAAAAACCGCAAAAATACAAAAATATGTCTTTACTTTATTTACTTTCTACATTTAAGGGGGAGAAAATTCAGAAAAACACAAAAACAATAGAAAAACAAAAATGAGTTTCTTGGCAAGATAAGAGAAAATGATATTACATCAGAGGTCGGTCGAAACATGTTTCTGGAAATCATAAAAATAAAAAAAAATAATAAAATAAGTAGCTCTACTAATGATGTACCGGTAGACTCACGATCATTTTAAAGTGTGCAGGGGATATAAACATAACAAACTGAAAACCGCGTGGGAACCGCTCATTGGCATATGGTCTTGGTACCGAAATTTCGTTTGATAGATTGCCGAGGTTCTGAGATATTTGGGGTTTATGCTGTTTATCATCTGGGTATCATGGTTGTATCTTTTACCGAAAAATAACGGGGACGCAAGTCTAGATCTTCCATGATACCATACATACGTGTACATATTGCATTCGACCTCAATAAGTGATAAACAATCACATGTCCAAACAAATAAGTGATAAAATATCACATTTATCCGGGAGTCAAGTTCGTCTCTCTGCTGTACGAAAGTACTGACCTGTTCACGGACTTGCTCCTGTGCCCTCATGCATATGAAAATCAAGTTCCTCATCAATAAGTGATTCTATCACATAGGGCTTGTTTTCAAATCAAATAAGTGACTTGTTCACATTTTATATACGTTAAAAACGGATGATAAATGGTATACTCCCCAGTAAGATGAACTCTCGTGCATACCTTGATACGGGAATGTGTCGTGAGTGGATGAACACCGGTCGGTAAGTATAAATCATCATACCTTAACGTATCTCAATGCATTATGATTACACTTGATCGCTGAGTTTAAGTGGATAACAATATCGGTAATTGTGGTAGAATACTTATCCTCTTCTGTAAAAGAATATTAAAAGGAAATGTGTTTTGACAAAAGATCGCAAACTGATATGACTCTCTTCGCCAGAAACTCGCAAAAATATTGTTGTGTTTGTACATATTTATTTACTGCTTAACTTTAGTGATTAACTTTTATTGTCTTTTTAAACAGTTTGTGTCGTTTGGTGCATATCAGCACGACATTAGCGGTGATGTCGTTTGATAACATTCAAAGGATTCTAAAATTGTTGTCTTTTATTGTTGTCTTTTATTTTATCAAAATCCAAAAAGATTTTCAATTTAATCTTATTTTTGATTAACCGATGTTGGTACTCGATCAGATATCTGACAAGCCGAAATACTTCATAAAACTGACCTTTGCAGAACTTCATAACGGACAATTTTTCAAAACGGTCATTTCTGAAAGCTTCTAAGAATTTGAAGGGCTTAAATTGAAAATTCCCAAAAATCCAAAGTGTTGGTGGAAATCTGATCCTTCGAGGAAGCAATGGCCCTCGAAAGATCAGAAGGTCAATGAAAGTCAATGAAAGTCAATCATCTCAGTCGAAAGATGAATTGGTCAGCGAAGGATTTGACCAATTAGATCTTTCGAGCTGATCAGACCTTTTTGAAAGATGGATAAGGTCGAAAGATATCCTTCGAGGATTCCCACAAATATCTTTCAAATATCTGGTATCCTTCGATCCAGATAGGGATCCTTCGACCCAAATCTCATCCTTCGAACACCTTTTCATCTTTCGAAAGGTCATCTATCCTTCGAGACGGTTCGACTTTCGAGGTCAGGGTATAAAAGGGTGTCTTCTTCTTCATTTCAACATAACTGATTCAAATTCACTATTCAAAAATCCTCTGATCCTACCGAAACTCTGCCAAAATTTACTCAAAAACTTAGTGTATCAGGATTTCATCTACAATCTCGGTAGGATAACCCTAATACACGCTTCAAACAACAACATAATCATTTCATCTAATCATGTGTTTTGTTTTGTAATGTGAATATGTTTGTTGTAGGTTTTTGTTGTATAAAATGTTGAATTTTGACGGATGTTCTTTGTTTCAGAGTCATTGTCTTGTGTCTTAAATGGTTTGAAAGTGTTTGTGTTCTTGGTTGATTGATACATGTGTTTGTGTTTGTATCCGGGTTGGGTTTTGTGTCCGGGGTTGGGTTTTTGATGTTGTTGTTTCTGTTTTAAGTGTCTTGTTATTGATGTTTAAGTGATTTGATGATTGATGTTCATAAAGAGTTGAAACCACTTAAAAACGACACCACACTTAAAACAGTTAAAATGACAGCCGGAAAATATTCCGATGAACAGTGTCGCCGGAAATCAACACGAAGGATGTCGATTCTCATTCTCGAAAGATGTGTTGCAAAATATCTTTCAAAGTGAGACTCGAAAGATGTTAAATTTCTCGAAGGATTCATCCTTCGATTGATCAGATCTTTCGAATGATCAAGATACCTTTCAAATTCTTGATTCTTCGAAAGATGATCCTTCGATTAGAAATCCCATTCTTCGAGGAAAGTAACATCTTTCGAACAGTCTGTCATCCTTCGAGCCATGTGTCATCCTTCGATGCCTAAATGGGATCTTTCGAGACAGAACACTTAGAATTTTTTTCAAGAAATTGAAATTTTTTCTAAGTATGGAATTCTTGTTGACTGTTGACTGTTTCTCATTACGTGTCCGTGTTTTCATGAACAGAAATGGCACCGAAAGAAAAGAAAGAACGAGCAAAACCAACCAAGAAAGAAAAATCGGAAGTTGAATCTATGTCGGAGCCACGACACAACATGGCAGCGTATTTACAACCGGAAGACAAAATCAGTCCGGAATTCACGGGAATAATGGAGTATCTGCATCGCACTCGTATCAACTATGCAATCACTACACAGCACACTGCTTATCAGTCTCATATCAAGGATTTCTGGAGTTCTGCTGTGGTTGAGACTGTGGATAATCAAGAAGTGATTAGAGGATTCGTCGCTGAGAAACCCATGGTGATTACAGAAAACACTATCAGAGCACGTCTGCAGCTAGGTGATCAACCAGAAGATGCTACTTCTATTGATTTACAATGTCAGCGGGGCCTGCTGATGAGGTTACGGTACAGCGATAACGTTCTTGCAAATCAGATCAACAAAAAGTTTATGCCGCTTCGATACAAGCTCTTATTGCATATCCTTATTCACTGCCTGAGCAACAAACGATCTGGATATGATCTGTCGCCGATTGATTTAACGGGATTGTTTACGGCGTTGATTCTGAACAAGCCTTTCAACATATCACGTTATATTTTCGACAATCTGAAAGAAAATGCTCGAAGGCCACTCCCGTCAGCAACTCAACGAACATCTACCAAGTTTTGGCTATATCCTAGATTCCTGCAGATGATGATTGATGAACAGATTCCTGATCTTCCTAAAGCTGAAGCAGATGTTCTTCCTGTCAATCCAATGAATGAGCGTACACTGCTGATTTTCAAATCCATGTCCAACTATAAGGAATCGGATCCAATTAGAAAGCTTATTGGTCATCTCGATGTTCCGGCCTACGAGGCACCGCAGAACAACAAATGGCGTCGAGATGCGAGTGATTCTGATGATGAAGAGCCAAGGTTAATCGCTTTGGCTACCACGCAGCTCGGGGCTAAGCATGGTATTAAAGCATCGAGCAGGAAGTCTGGTGGCAGTTCTAGTGTTGCAGCACATGTTGAAGTCGATGTGAATGTTGCTGCAGAAGAAGTTCAGGGAGTGTTTGTCGATCCTGATGCTCGTGTTAGTGCAGGTGGTGATGGTGGTACTGTAGTTGGTGAGACAGGCGGTAGTGCAGGTGGAGCTGGTGGTACTGCTAGTCAGTCAGGTAATGTTGCGGCTGACAAAGGCAAAAGTAAGGTGGACGAGCCAAGGAGGTTAGCGGATGAAAGTAGTTCGTCTTCTGATGCTGAAGGAGGTGCTGGTAATGATGACTCGTCTTCTGAGGATGATAATCCTCCTCCTCCAGGGATGCGCAAAGCTTACGATCAGCGTGGAAATTTTCGTGGTTTTGAACATATTGAGAAACCGGTGAATGTCGCAGAATCTGATAAAGATGCTGATTATATTCCTGCTGCTCCTGGTTTACTTAGAAGGAAGAGGAGAGCAAGAAGAGAGGGTACTCGTACCTCTAAGAGATCAAGGGGCGGATCAAAGCCAACAGGTGAAACGGCTGGTGATGTCACTACACCTGATCCGATTCAGCATTCAACGCCTCCGGAGCAACAGCTGCCTCCTATCATTGAACAATTAACTACATCAGAGATGCTGGATCTGATCTCTTCTCCACAGACGTCTTCTGGGGCACGCACGGCGCCTGTTGATCAACAGCCGCCTGCAACCCCCGTCTCAGGTACACATCCACGTCCTCCTCTTGTTATTCCTGGTCCAACAGGTACTTCTGGTCCATCTAGCCAGACTGGTTTCTCAGGCCCTGAGCCCTCACGGCCTACTCTAGCAGAAACATTATCTGGGCTGTCTGATGCTGAGAAAATTCAATTCCTGATTGAACAAGTTAGTGAACTGGGTACCTTAGTCGTTCGGAATACAAGAAAGATTGAAGAATACCGTATACAGCGAACACATGATGCTGAGGCACACAATAAGCTGGTCTCACTTGTTAGTGCTCAGAATGTCAAGATAAGAGAACAGGCTCAAGAGATAGAAAGACTGAAAGAAGCTAATAATGCTCGTGATAGAGAGGTTGAGATAATGAAGAAGCATAGTACTGTGCTAGAACGTGAGGCAACAACGTTAAAACAGAAGCATGAAGAGCTGTCCGATCGATATAAGAATCGTGATGATAGATTAATGGAAGCCTTCAAGCCTGTTCAAGCGAACTTTAAGAGATTTGATCACAAAGTTGTTACACTTTGGAATGAACGGTGCAAAGCTTTGGGCATCCTTCCTTCAAGGCGTGGCGATGATAAGGATGATGATGCAGCAAATCCTGATCAACCAGCTGCCACAGGTTCAGGTGCAACTGCATCTGGTGCTGCAGGTGGGTCTGGTACATCTCAAGATGCTCCTTCTGCTCCTCCAACATCTACTGGTCCGTCTGAGCCGACTGAGACATTGGAAGCTTCAGCAGTTTTTGAACATATTAGTCTTGAGCCGGAAGCGTTCACTGATCTCCCTGAATCCTCAATTGCTCAACAGTATCATCCAATCACGGGTGAACTATTAGAAGAGGGAGAACATGTTACTGAGATGTCAGATGAATGTGTGTTAGCTCTGACAGCAATGGATGAAGTTGATGTGACGACGATCGATGCCACTCCGTTGGTTCCGGACGAAACCGATTTCTCCACGATTGAAGAAATCTTCATCGGTTCGGATCCGGAACGTCCCGTTTATGTTAGTCAAGACAATGTGGAGCTTAATTCGCTTGATGATAATCTTGAGGAAGCAAAGACAGCAGAATCTTCTAATCCTTCTTCAGATTCTCCATCAGTTCAAGAAAACCGTGAAAAGACTGTGAATGAATGGCGAGCGGATTTCCTAGCCAGGAATCCTCCTCCGCTCCCTCCGTTGGATCAGGCCAACTACATGGTTTTGGAAAGAAATCCAGCTAGGGGTCGTATTATCAGCTGGATGTTCATCAAGGATCTTCATTGCATGGTTGTGAAGCGGGAATGCGGCCTTCAGTATTTCAGGTCTCTTCTCAGCATTCTTTCACTTCCTTATTATGATGTGGCGGTTTTGGCTCAGATGGAGGTTATTAATCGAGTCAAAGACAAGATGGTGGATTTGTTCGCGAAGAAGATTAGATTGGAACGAAGAAAAGGTTGAAAAGATTAGATTGGTGTAATCCAAGTTTTTGTTATCTAAAATCCCTAATGGACTTCTACGTTGTAGTTAAGTCCCTTGGGTTATAAAGTACTACTCCATAATTAGACCCCTTGAGTGGTCTAGTTAAACAGATTGATCCAAAAATCTGGTTAGGAACATCATGTGATGATATAGCTGAAAGGACTCTTTGGTGGCCAAATTAATAAAGATCATCTGTCGATCTAATTAAAAGGACCCTATGGTAGTCTAGTCACCCTCATCACAGTTTTGATTTTCCTCCCCTAAACATTACAAGACAAACTGTGCGGACTCTGCAAGGAATTACGTAATTATGGATGCATACATAATTATGAAATTTAGTGCACAGAAACTACAGCGAGATTTGTCATGTGCCTAGAAGTTAACTCTTTTCATTTCCATTTCTGAGGAAGCACCCGTTGAAAATGACTCCGTTTGTTCATTTTCGTTTCTGAAGATTGTCCGTTGAGGAAATGAATATCCGTTTGATTATCCTTTTTATTTCCATTTCTGAGGAAGCACCCGTTGAAAATGACTCCGTTTGTTCATTTTTGTTTCTGAAGATTGTCCGTTGAGGAAATGAATATCCGTTTGATTATCTTTTTCATTTCCATTTCTGATGAAGCAACCGTTGAAAATGACTCCGTAAGTTCATTTTACGTTTCTGAAGATTGTCCGTTGAGGAAATGAATCCCCGTTTGTTTATTCCTTCATTTCCGTTACTGAAGAATACTCGTTGAGGAAAATGACTCCGTCAGTTCATTTTCGTTTCTGAAGATTGTCCGTTAAGGAAATGACAGGATTATGCCTTACATATCTCTGGTGGTTATTTGACACAAAGTCACAAATAGACTCCTACGAATAAATTTCGGGACGAAATTTCCTAAAGTAGGGGAGACTGTTACACCTGGGTCACTGCGACCATCAAACAAATACCAAGCCAATGAAATATTGTATTTCATACCTGGGATCTGTATAAATATGTGTATCTTTTGCACATATCAACTCTTGTTCGATTTCAAGCTCTAAATCGCTTTCTAGAAGGTTATACGCGCGCTGATGCGTAAATATAACCAGTTTAATGCAACGAACACTCCGGAATAGTGAAATAGGCTTAACATACCTTAAATAACCTTTACATAACTTAGAAATAAGTTTTGAAGGCTTTGGTATGGCAAAATCAAGTTAAATCGCTTACAGGGACTAAACTTGACAAACTACGAAAGTATGCCAATTTGAACTGTAACAGTGTTGGTGCACTTGTGTCTGTACTTTGTCTGTATTTTGTAATGATATAAAACGATGTCTTTTGTTGTCGTGTTACGTCTTAGATGTGTTTATGTGTGTGCTTAATGTAAGTTTGACCAGTCAACCATCCTCCTGGTTTGACTTGGTCAAACAGTTAGAAAAAGTTTGTAAGTTGTGTGTGTCGAAGGATGGTCATCGAAGGATTGTTTATATCCTTCGATGAGCTCGAAGGATAACCTTCGATGGATACAGATGGACCTCGAAGGATGCCAATCCTTCGAGGTATGTGTGGATCCTTCGATAGGCTGTATCTCGATAGATGATCTTTCGATCAGTCTAATTGATCCTTCGACCAGACTAGCTGTGAAGGTTATATATACGGATGTAATGTGTTCACTTCATTTGTGTGAGTGAACTTAGTCTTGTAGAGAGCGTATTTTCAGTTTGGTCAAGGGCTGTAACCGTGTCCACTGAAATACAAGAGAAAACTTTGATATCTTGTGTGTCTACCCTTTCTCTTTGTAGCTTGTGTTCTCATTATAAACTACCGGTTTGCATTCTAGCTTGGATTCCGCACTTGCTAGTGTGTTAAACATAACAAGGATAAGGTTTAACCTCAACCTCCGAGGGACCTACAAACAGACATTCCGGAACATGGCCATAAGTTAAACATACCATAAATATCCCTTACATAGCTTAGAAATAGGCATTGAGGGGTTCGGTGTGCTAAAATAAACTTTTGGGCCATTCAGGGACTAAAAGCGTCAAAAAGTGCACAAGTTCGCATTTTCGCGCATAACGTACGTTCTGACTGCATCCGGACATCCAAAAATTTATGTAAGCACTAAAATATTTTATTTTAGTGTTTGGCATAAGAAAAATCCATTCGTCGCGCATTTTGGATCGTTTTTCGCGCTTGTGCGCATTCCATCGTAATTAAGCGAACATCGCGTTCGTACGACCAAACGAACCAACATCCGGCATATTTTTGAGCATGTTTCATGTCCACAATGTTTAGGCATCATTTTAGGGCCTTAAAATTGACTTTACGGGCCTTAGAAGTGCCGGAAATGGCCTTAAACACCAACAGGGACTGAAACTGTCATTTTGCAAAGTTGTTGTCTGATCAGGACCTTCAGGCGGCCCGCGTAAAACCAGGGCTATCCTTTACGTGGCCCGCGTCAGCCTCTCAGACCAGATTCGATGTTTAAACAGGCGGTTAACAGCTGCATTACCCACAAAACCCACTTGCACATGGTAATTCTGATACTAGGGGCTGGTTTTGGATGTGCACATGGTATTACAATACCATGGGTGCAAGTGTATGGCCAAGATCAAAGCACGTTTCCCGATAAACGATCCTAACGGTGCTAGTAAAACTATAAATACCCCCCCATGCCATTGCAAAACCCACTAGAATCCTGATTTGAGAAGCTCTAAGTTGAAACCTTTGTTTCATACCTGAGCTACTTGGATCAAGATTAGCATTCGGGGACCCTTCGTAAGTATTCCTTCGTTCTTTTATTGCTTTTCGAGTCCGAAAGTCAAACTTTGTTTGACTTTCTGCGTTGACCAGTTTATGGTCAATGCGAAGTTCGTTTGAACTTCGCAACGTGATTGTAATCACGATGGTTATAGTCCCTTGTGACTATGCCTACTGATTTCCACGTTGTCTAGGGTCGCAAGGGTAAGCGATCTAATAAATCGCTTATACCTTCGAACCCGACCCATTTGGTCGATCATTAGGATCGAACCAAATACATTAGGTGACCATAGTAGGTAGGGAATAACCTTCCGAGGTTATACCCTATGGTCACATCGTTTGAGTAGTTGTATGATAGGTAGTTTATATGCCTTAGGTAAATTACCAGAATACCCTTTTCATGTATAATTGGTAATTAAGCATATGTAACCTAAACTTTTGTCACATAACTGGTTATGTAACATGTTAAGGCATATTCTACTTGTCATAGGACTAGTTAGGCGTTCCAAACGCGTTTCACGCGAACGACGCGTTAAAGTAGCATAAGCTACCTAAACGGGTCGTAATGGGTCGTAAGCACTTATGTTAGGTTTCATTTAGTATGTAGGCTTTGTTAAACCATATTACACGAGTCTCCATACTCGTTTGGTTTACGAACCCTCATTCTATCCGATCCTCCGATTTAGGTCCGGTTTATGAACATAGTTACCTATATTAGGTGCCGTTTGATATCCGTGATCTCTAGCATTGTTTGGTTGTTACTCAAGGACTACTAAGCAATCTCAAGTGAGTACATAGACCCCTCTTTTACTGTTTTCAAACTGTTTTGGGGTGAAACACATGTGCCTACTTGTTACTTTCATGCTTTCCTGTTTTCACATCATATACTTGCTATGTTTATTAGTACATTTATAGTACATGATTTCAATACATTTTATGCCATGTATGCCCATTGTGTGCATACTTAGTACATCACTTTACAATACATTTCATGCTATGTACGCCCATTGTGTGCATACTTAGTACATTGTTTTACATTACACTTATGCTATGTATGTCCATTACGTGCATACTTAGTACATTGTTTTACACTACACTTATGCTATGTTTGTCCATTACGTGCATACTTAGTACATTGTTTTACATTGCATTTCTGTTGCATATGTTCATCCAGCATATGAACACATTATACTACATTTTGAACCGTTGTAACCATTTGACTATGTGAACCGTCGTAACCCTTTGATTATATGAACCGTTTGTAACTATTGAACCGTGTGAAACAGTTGTATCTGTTGACATGATTTACATTTGACAATAGACTTTTGACTATATATAAACATTTCTACAATTGTTAAACATTTAATCTTGATGGTTTGGTTTGAGTAAGTGATTTAAGTAACGAGGCGTATGTAATATGATACAAGCATGGTGGATACGCCGCTGGTACTTCCTATATATAAGTGTTTGTATGGTATCACATATTGTAGCATTATTTGAATCATTTCAATTTGAGACATATAACATTTTATACAAATAACTTACTTTTCACAAGACATTGATTTACAAACAACTTATCTTATACAAACTCATTTTACATGGTTATTCATTTAACCATACATTATTCTCTTATTTATACATATCATCTGATCTTATCGTTTTTCAAATGATTTACAAGACAAAGCAAATTACAAGGTTCATGACTAAACATTTTCTCAAACATAAGTCATGAATTCTGTTTTCACAAAACCTATGTATCTCACAGGCATTTTTATGCTGACGTACCTATTTTCACATGTGTTTTCAGGAGATGATGCATAGGATTTATCAAGACATACTTAGGCGGACCTGTGCCTTAGTGACTTAAAACGAGACAAGAACTAGTTATTTTATGTTATGTACTCTTTGGTTCTTGTTTAAAACAATGTAAACTTTTATGTTTGATTAATAAAATGAAACTTCAATTGCCATGGATTTGAAACAATTAATTCTGTTTCAACACTCCCCGACGTTTCCGCCACGTTTTGTATGTTCTACGTGGTCGGGGTGTGACAAAAGTACCTTTAGATATCAAATCAAAGATTTGAAATGGTATTTCAAGTATTGTTGGTGCATACATCTGTCGTCTTCGTCTTATATCGAGTCTTGGATATGTTGCAGTTTGAAACAAGCATGAGATCATCATTCTTTTTAGTGACATCACATAGATGACATCATCATATGCATCATCACATGAAGACAAAACAGAATGATTCGTTTGAAGATGTAACCGTTTGAACTTGTCCGTTTGAACATGTGTTTCGTTTGAAGGGGTTTCATTTGAAGGGTGTCATGTCACCTTCAAACAAACTAGCTCCTACTATAAATACCTCTCATGTCCATTTCATTTGTAACTTTCCGGCTTGTGCAACGAAGTGCTGCTGAAGTGTTGTCTGGTTGTAAAACGTTATCAAATCAATCATACAACAGTTTAAAGTGTGAATCTTGCTGAATTGAACTCTACACGTCTGTTTTCGCCTTTCGTGTTGAGATAAACTCTTCTGATCGACTCGTTCGGGTCTAAAAACGATCCTACAAGTGGTATCAGAGCTCAGGAGGAAGAGTTCATACCAATTCAGCTTCATTTTTCTGATTTCTACACCTTCTTTCAAAATTTAACAATTTTTCACGGTTAAAATCGGCTAAAATTTTCACAATGTGTGCGTAATTGTGTTTTAACAAATCCTTGAGAATATCAGTTCAAAATTCGAAAATAAAGTGGTAAAAATGGCCTGAAAACATAAGTCCGTTTGAACGAAGCCTAGTATTTCCGTTTGAAAATTGACATATCGTTTGAAAATCATGGGTCATCCCGTTTGAAATTGACATATCGTTTGAAAATGCATGGTATTACGTTTGAAATACGTGGTACGTTTGATCTGACCGTTTGAAACGGGTATTCCGTTTGAGAATTTTGTTTGAAAACAGCCATCTCGTTTGAAAATTGTGCTATCTCGTTTGAAGGAATGTATTCCGTTTGAGAATACCGTTTGAAAAACATCATACCACTTGAAAGTACATCAAGTTGTGTGTTTCATTAAACAAGGGTGTCAGTACATTGGGAAAAGAGATCATGATCGCATGTGTTGTTGACAGCTTTAGTGTGTCAGTTGGTCACGTGAGTGTTCCATTCAAGATTTGCATGTGAATTGGTTTGTTGGCTTGTTACATTCATCGGTCAAAGCAAACCTTGTGTCTTGTGTCAGATTGCACGAGATGATCAGAACCATTAGTGTGTGCATGTGAAGTAAGATAAAGTGTCAGCTATTTGTGTTGGAATTGTCTAGTTGCATGTGATCAGATTTGAGGTACAAAGTGAATATTGTCGGTTTAAGTGGTTTTGAAACCCAATATAATTCAAAAGAATTGTGTTGTCAGCCCAAGTAAGTCATCGGCCCAATCAGAAATTGAAAGTTCTTCGGCCCAAATCATTTTCAGGCTTATTCATTCAGTGATCTCACTTCAACAACTTTGAAACGAGTCTTAGATTGATTTCATCAACACATTTTTACGTATTAAGTCCGGTTAAACTGATCGTTTGTTTGTTTGTCAGGTGATTCAAGGTGATTTGTTTACCAGCTCGTTTGAAGAATCTGAGTTTGTGATATTTCAAATACCAAATCATGGACGAGGATTTTTACAACGCATTCGCTACCCTGGTTACCCCGATTTCTCTTGCACAGAACACGATGTTGGAGAACGAAACGGGAACTATGCAAAAACCGCCCAAACTAATGAACATCGACCGACGAATGATGATGAAGGTTGGGAAGGTCGTTTTGAAAACTGGGTGCAAGCCAATTATTTGGATGCTTGGGAATGTGTCGAGACAAAATACATTCGACCGACGAATGATGATGAAGAGGTTGTTCCGATAAAAGATCTGAGTGCCGATGCTAGAAAGAAGTACAAAGATGAGAAAATGATGCTAAGTCTTTTACAACAAGCTGTGAAAGAAGACATCTTGGTGTTATTACAACATAATGGAACTTCCTACTCAATTTGGAAAGCATTAAGATTGAAGTTTCATGGAAGTCAAGAGATGGTTAAGAACAAGAAATCGCTTTTGAAGAAAGAGTTCGATTTGTTTTGTGGTTTGAAGAATGAAAACACAAGGCAAATTATTGAAAGATATTGCAATCTGCTAGCAAACATGAAGAGATTGAGCATTGAGAAAGACAATGAAGAGTTGATCGAAAAGCTTGCTGATGTATTGCCACACGAGACTTGGGGCACTTATCTCATGATGCTCAGAAACAAGAAAGGTTTTAGCAGTCTGACACTGAGTAAATTCATTGAAAAGTTGGAAGCTCAAGAGATGGAGCAAAGGAAGATTGTTCAGATGAAAGATTTCGATGGTGAACAAGATATTGGGTTGTATTACAAAGCAGGGGTGAATGAGAAAACCACAAATTTTTCGCCAAAAGTGGAAACCGCTTACAACGCCAAGAATTCATCAGGAAGCTCATCTAAAGGATCAAGCAGCAGTAATAGTTTCTCATCATTTCCATCATTCGATCCGAACATCTCAGCAACAAAGAATGGGAGAAAACTTCAGTGTAACATTGTACTAAATCTTGAGAATGATCAAGATTACTCCGAGGAAGTTGCTAAAAATCACATGTCTTTGTTAGGAATGGTGTTGGAATCTTATAGTAGTTTTGTGGCTGGAAAGATCGGGAATCCTATGCTTACTAAAGAGGATTACGATCAGATTGATGCTGAGGAGATGGAGCTTATGAATATTAAGTGGTGTTTGGCCAGTGTTTTGAGGAGAGCTGAGAAATTTAAGCAAATTACAGGAAGAAATGATCTTCGAGAAGCTAATATTTCTACTTTAGGTTTTGATAAATCTAAAGTCACTTGTTTTCGTTGCAGGGAGAAAGGACACTTCAAAAGGGAGTGCACCAATCGTGAAGCAAGTGAAGCTCAAAATCCTTTCAACAACAACAATGATTACTACCGAAAGGCTATCTACCATCAAGTTGCTCAACAATCAACAACAACAACAACATCAGGCACAAACTGCACATGGAAGAAATGTGATTGAAGATTCATCAAAGAGAGCTTGTATGGTGAATCAAGATGAGAAGAATACATCATCAGGGTTCAACTGGGATAAGGATATTTCATCTGATGCAAAAGCCTATGTGATTGATCAAGATGATGAAAAGATGCCTGAAGGATTTAGCTGGGAAAATTTTACATGGGATGATTATATTCCAGATCAAGTTCCAGTTCACACAGCTTTTGTTGCTAGGATTGAAGAAGATAGTGATGATGATCGTGAGTATTGGTCAAAGAAAATGGCAGATCATTTGAAAATGATGGTAGAAAGTGACAGTGATGATGACAAAGCCAAAAAGAAAAAGAAAAAGATCAAAACACCAGTGAGCAGTGATGATGAATATGTTCCAGTGATCAGAAAGCAAAAGAAGAAAGATGTTCTAAAGTTCAAAGTTGATGAAGAAGTTGATGCTAAAAAGATTCCTGTAAAGTGTGACACTTGTGAAGCTATAAAGAAGCAGAACAACACATTGATTTATAACTTGAACAGTTTGAAGGAATCTTATGATGTCCTAAACAAAGCTATGAATCAATACAATCATACAAGTGAAGAGCAAGCAACTGCAATGAAGACACTTCAGGGTGCATTCATGATCAAGCAGAAAGTGGTGAACAACTACATTGAGAAGTGTGCTGCTCTTAAACAGAAACTGGAACTGCAAAGAATCAAAACTGAAAGAGTTAATCGTTTGTTGAAAAGTTACTCATGTACTTCGTATGTTATTGACAGGATCTATCCAACAGTAGAAGGCATGAAGGCATTTGAGGAAGAGGAGACTTCTGAGGCAAAGAAGTCTGAAGAGCAGAAAGTTTCTGAAGAAAAGACTCCTGAAATGAAGAAAGACAAGAAGAAGGACATCAAAGAAAAGACATTTGGTAAGAAACAAAATTTCAGTTACAACAAGTGTCCACCCCCGCTTGAAAATGGATATTCTCTGAGAAATTCAAATTCAGAAAGAGTCGAAAAGGCAACAAATTTACAGTGGGAGTCGGAGTCATCAGTTAACTTGCCAGAAAATATTGATGTGACGTTTACATCACCTGACACTGATCACGAGTCCGAGTTAATAAAGAAAGTCGTCGATCAGGTGTTGGATAAAGATGAAACTGAGGAGTCAAAGTTGGAGTCAAAGTCAGAGTCAAAGTCAGAGTCAGAGTCAAAGACTGGTTCTGAAAGTTCGAGTTCGACAGTCAACAGTCTAAAATCTTCGGATAAAAGGGTTTACAACAAAGAATTCCTGTTATCAAAATCTAATTTGAATGACGAAACATTCAAAGTTGCATATACATTGAATGATTCTGACAAATTATATTCTGATGAGGATTTTCCAATAAGAGGTGTAAAAAATGAACTGATAAAAAAGGTTTTCAAATTAACAGAAATTAATATTTCTGAAATAAAAGATTTAAATCTTAATGAAAAACCTAAAAAATACACCTCAAGAGTTCAACAACGTTTAAACAAGAAAAAGGGTTACGGTTCTGGTTCTGGTTGGCAAAAGAAACCAAACCAAAACCGTAATTTCAAAAAGAAAGGTCTTGGATTTACTCCAACAGAAAAACAGAAAAATGAAAAATATGTTCGTGATTTTAAATCAAAGATGACATTTGTTTCAGGTACCTCAGCAGATGAGGAAGAAAAGAAAGAATTTTGGAAGCAGTCAAACAGTGAGTTCCTTGCAAAGAAGCAAGAAGAGATGAAGTTTACTGGACAGAGGAAAGATACGAGAACCTGTTTTCAATGCAACACTGTTGGACATATTGCCAGAGATTGTTCTAAGGCAATACCATCAAAACAGGGAGTTTCTCGTAAACAGAAAGAGAAAGTGATTGAGTTTGAACCACCAATTGACCGAACCAAATTATTCAAAAATTCTACATTTGAAATTGGTGAATGTTCAAACAAGTTTTACAAGAAGAGAGCTAAAAATGACAAACAAAAATAGGTAATTAAGAAGTCTGGAGGTAGTTATAGCGATGATTCTGATAGGTCAAAATCAGAGGAGCTATCTTCTGGCGATGAATCTGATTCCACAAAATCAGATGAGCCACAGGTTGTTTCAAAAGGAGAAAAATCAGTTCTGACTGTGGATGATGAAAATTTTCCATCACTACGGACTGAAAATTATAAAAAGAAAATTGGTAAATTTGAGATTTCAAACCAATTTTATGATGATAAAAAGGTTTTCGATGTTGAAAAGGCCTTTAACCCCACTGTGAAACACATTTTTGGTAAAATGGTTGACAGGAAGGTCAAAGGAGTGAAGGAGTTTTATGAGAAGAAGACGAAGAAATATAAAGTTGAACCATCCCTGGTTTGTGACTGGGATGGTACATACTACGAACAGTAAGTCTGAGGACTTGCCGGAGCTCCCAGGTTGGTAAGAGTGGAGCAGGAATCGGCATCTATCTTTCTTGGTTGTTAATCATACAAGTGATAAAGATGGTAAAGTACAGGTGATACTTTAAATTGTCAGTTTTCTACAAGTGGTAAGGTTGATGAGTGAATCTACAGTGGTTGAAGAAGATTTACACTTACAAGTGGTAAATCAGGGACATTAAGTTGTATCTGATTTTCTACAAATGGTATTTTGAAAAACAATATGATGAATCTCTAACCTATAAATGGTAAAATCATTCAACAAAACTAATTTTCCGGAAAAACCATTTGATTAATACAAACTTAAGTGTTTTGAAATCACAATGGGAAAATAGTTTGTTGTGAGGGGGAGTTCTGATTGTTTATGCCAAGTGGATGGCGATTTGATATCGGTTGTCACTTTACTTTGTACAGTTTATTTTCAAATTTCCTAAAATGTGTTAGCATTTTAGGGGGAGTAAGAAATTTCTGAAAATCCAAAAACATTTGAAAATTTGAAAAATCCAAAAACATGATAAAATGAAAAATGAGTTTTTGTGTCATAGAAGAGGAAATGATAGTACATCAGTGGACTATCACAGCATGCTAAAGAATTGGAAAGTCAAATGTGATAAACGGTCTCACTGATGATGTGTCAGTAGGTTTTTGGACATTTAGTAAATTGTGACGAGATATAAACCTAAATTCAAACTTGCTTATATCGTGGGGAAACATCTCTCGGATATATCGGTAATCCCCAAAATATTGTTTGAAAGGTCCCTCTTTCTGAGATACTAGGTCTTTATACTCAGTGATATCTGGGGTATTATCCCGAGACTTCTGATTTTGCGGAAGCAATGGCCTAGTCCCCGGAGAATACTTTCTGCTTGCTTGAAATATAGCGCCGCCCTTAGCAAAATGAAGAAACAATAAAATTGATAGTCATTGCTGTTGTAATACAAAAGATCCTCTAAAGGGGACACACCAAAAGTCGAGCCGTCATCTCTCTGCTGAATGGAAGTTCTGACCTGAGCTCTCACGGTTTCGTACTATAATTTATTCCCTTACAGATATCATCTGTGGTATACTCACCTGTAAGACTGAATATTGGGATCTGGATACGGGAGTATATTCTGAGATGGGACACGCGATTAAGTTTAAGTGCTTAAGACATTAATCTCGTATCTCGAAGCAGTGGAACTTTGTGTGAGAATTTAAGTGGACCAGGATACTGACAATCTAAGTGAATCGTTTAGAACTTAAAATGTCTAAAGCTTAACGGTGTTGGTGATGTGTCTCATAAACTGATATGATCCTCTTACACAAACTCACAAAAATATTGTATGTAAATATTTCTTCTCTGTATTTCATTACATTGAAAAATCCAAAAAGATTTTAGTGTGTTTTAGCATAAATTTTGAAAAATTCAAAAAGATTTTTTGACAACTGATGTTGAAGAGCAAATTTTCAAAATTCCGAGTGCTAGACATGATGAACAAATGGTTTGGAAGAGTGTGTTGTTTTGAAAATAAAAATGATATATCTTCAAGTGGTTCATCAAAGATTAACATTGTAAAATCATTCTTTGATTGTATAATTCCTGTAAGTGGTTCATTAGATGGTGAGATTGTTTTTACAAGTTATCATCAGAAGATTTATTGTGAGGTAGAGGATGTGCAGGTTTCTAAGAGATAGTGAGCCAGGTTCCGATACCTGAGGACTTTATGATTTCAATATGCCAGACTGCGATCCCAGTATATCGAAAGGGGGAGTCTGAAGACATCTGTGTAGAGATTGTTCGTGAGGAGTCTATTGATGCTGAAGAGGAGAAGGAGATAAACTTTGAGAATGCTTTTACTGTGAGATATTTCAGAGAGCGTTAAGGCTGATAAAGACTGAAGATTGTGAAGACTCGACACTTAAGACTCGTCAACATCTGAGGGGGAGTCTGTTGGTGCATACATCTGTCGTCTTCGTCATATATCGAGTCTTGGATATGTTGCAGTTTGAAACAAGCATGAGATCATCATTCTTTTTGGTGACATCACATAGATGACATCATCATATGCATCATCACATGAAGACAAAACAGAATGATTCGTTTGAAGATGTAATCGTTTGAACTTGTCCGTTTGAACATGTGTTTCGTTTGAAGGGGTTTTGTTTGAAGGGTGTCATGTCACCTTCAAACGAACTAGCTCCTACTATAAATACCTCTCATGTCCATTTCATTTGTAACTTTCTGGCTTATGCAACGAAGTGCTGCCGAAGTGTTGTCAGGTTGTAAAACGTTATCAAATCAATCATACAACAGTTTAAAGTGTGAATCTTGCTGAATTGAACTCTACACGTCTGTTTCCGCCTTTCGTGTTGAGATAAACTCTTCTGATCGACTCGTTCGGGTCTGAAAACGATCCTACAAGTATCTGTTTAAAAATTTTGTAACTTGTACCTTGTACTTTGTTTCTTAAAAGAATGAGTACTTAGGATTTTCAGGGGAATCACGAGTGATCATAAAAATGAAAGAGCCACACGAGTAGTTTGTTTTGTAAGGAACACACTTCCTTGGCGTCGGCATCGTAGGGGTATGTCAGACATACACACAATCGTATCAGTCTTGTAAATAAAAGTGAAACAACAATTTTATTTATATAACAACTGAATTGTTTCAAGCGTCAAAGATAACAACAAAGAAACTACAAAAGTCTAATTGTTCGCCACTGCATTGTCATTTGCGTTTTCCTCGTTTATGTTAAACACCCGTCCACATGCTGGATTTGCGTTAACAAGTCTTGGGCAATTGTTTCAGTAGCGAGTAAGATCACCACAGTTATAGGACGATCCAGGTGGAAATAGTGCTTGAACAGCAGCATGATTTGCAGCAGCTTGGTTTTGGTTTGCATAACGGCAGGTATTGACCAAATGTCCCAATCTCCCACAGTGGGTACATTTGTGACACTGTGTTTGTTCCAAATGATGACGGTTGCATTTGTTGCACAAAGGTGCAGTACCAACATAGTTTTTCCTTGTACGAGGTTGTGCTGGTTGGTTTGGTGCAACCTGATTGTTCTGAGCAACTACAGCGAAGTTTTGTGAAGCCTTACGCTTCTTTGACTTTTTGGAGGACTCAGTCTGTTTATCCTTCAGTTTTTCTTGTGTAGATTCATCAGATGGTTTCGGGTCGCCCTTTCGGAAAAGCATACCTTTCCTGATCTGGGATTCAGTCAGGGTAGTGGATAGTTCAATGGCTTGTCTGACGGTAGTTGGGTTGCTACCAGTAACGATATCATGAACCAGGTCAGGGAGACCATCAATGTACTTTTCGATCGCCTTATCCAAAGGCGTAACCATGGTAGGACATAACAGGCTCAGTTCCTCATAACGGTCAGTGTAGGCTCGATGTTCACCGCTATCTTGCTTTAGATCGTCGAATTCCCTTTCCAAAGCCCCGAGTTCATGACGAGGACAGAACTCCTTCATCATTAGAGCTCGAAGCTCTTCCCAAGTTTGAGCCAATGCCACATCGGCACCCCTATCCCTCATTACACCGTTCTACCATGTAAGTGCTCTTTCCTGGAATACGCTTGATGCAAACCCAACCTTTCGCTCATTTGGGCATTGTACATGATGAAACGTGCTTTCAAGACTCTTAAACCATTGTAGGAGCCCAGTGGCCCCTTCAGACCCAGTAAATGTGAGTGGCTTAGCTGAATTGAATGTCTTATAGTTGCACGGTGCATTGTTGTTATTGTTGTTTGCTTGGTTTACTTGGGTTATTAGGTTTGGGAGTACAACAGCGATTTGCTGAGTGATAATAACTGCGAGTTCGGCGTTAGTTTGAGGTTGTGCATCACGTCGAGGAGGCATATTCTAAAAAGAGCAAAGAAACATGAAAAGGAAACGAGTGAGATGATATCGGATAGCAAAAGTTGAATGCTTAAAAGAATATCGAACAAGCATGAAGATTGTTATCATTTGTTCGTTACCTAAAACGAACAGATGACACTGTGACTAATCAAAGTAAATGGGTCATATTAATGTATAACGAAGACATGCTTTAGCCTATAAGTGGACACTCACCCCAAGAGTTCCCAGGTAAGAGTGACTGGTCCGATTATGTGGAATTATATAAATACAAATAATTGTCTCTCAAGTTTTAAAGTCGCTAAGGCACGAGTCCATCCTATGTGTAGCATGCATCAACAATCATCACATAGTAGCACCTGAAACATCTGTGAAAATAGGTACGTCAGCATAAAAATGCCTGTGAGTAACATAGGATTTGTGAATTTGATTCATGGCTTTGGATAACACAAGAAAAGGTTTTATGGTTTTCAAAATAGCCATGAATCCTTGTAAAAGTTTTGTTTCTAAATTGCGTCGTTTTGGTAAAATGTTTATAGTATATGCAAAAATACACTTTGGTTTTGAGATAAGCGGATGAGTAGTATATCTAAATATACTTTAGTTTTGAAATAGTTAAATAGATAGTATATTAGAATATACTTTAGTTTCGGAAATAATAGATTCGGTAGTATATCACAAGTATACTTTGGTTTAAAAATGAAAAACATCGGTAGTATAATACATTATACTTTGGTTTTGTAAATAACATATCAACTTATGCTTTGGATTTGAAAATAACACATCAATTATGCTTTGGTAGTATATTAAAATATACTTTAGGACGTATTTAGGTCTGATTCTCTCAAGGCTTTGTTAAAACACTGTTTCGCATGTACTGTGAAAAATTCAATCCATTTTGACCATGAAATCTTGTCCAATATGAAAAAGAAGGTGTAGAAGTCTGAAAAACAAAGCAATGAAGCTGAACTCTTCTTCCTGAGCTCTGATACCACTTGTAGGATCGTTGTATGACCCGAATGAGTCGATCAGAAGAGTTGTTTATCCGAATCAAAGGTGGAATCAATGACACGGACGCTCGATACAATTTAAATGTCTCTTTGTATTAATCTGATAGAATTACAGCACCTGGAGACGATTTGGCAGCACTTCGTTACCAAACACAAGATCTAATTCCGCTTCAAATGAAACGAACAAGTGCCCTATATATAATGGATGTGATTCCGCTTGAAACGACCAAGACATGTTCAAGCGGAATTAACAATGTTAATTTCGCTTGAACTTGCCTGTGTCAGTTTCAAGCGGAATTAGCATAAAATCCACTATACTTAGTTTCTAGTACCTCGAGCACTGGTTATCCTATCCTATCTTGTTACATGACTCGATACAAGACGAAGTCAATAGACATAGTGCACTAACAGCTATGCCTAATGGACACGGGGCCGTGCCCGGGGTACTGTTCTGACTATAAATAGGGGTGCTTGGTTCACTTCAAAGGCATCCCTTGGCAAACCACTTCTCTCTAACTTTGCCACCACTCCACCACCACTACAACACCAACACCAACACCCACCACCATCATCCATCTTTCATCTTTTATAGCGTATAGTAGTCTCGGGATCCAAGATTGATAGTAAGAGTTCTTGTCAATCAAAGGCCATGCTTGGCTAATCTCTTACATCACTTGGTGAAGACAAATCTTTAATGTATTACTTTTGATTTTTAATCTTTCGGCACTTTTTAATTGGGTATGTATTAATGACTTTAATAACTAGTTTCTTATATTGAAAGTGAATTTTCTGAATTTTCTTTACCATTTCTTCATGATGTCATTGATTTGCTCATTCATGTCTTTACGGTCTATATAAATCATGTTAACTACTTGGAAGGGGGTTAGAAGGGTGGTTTGGTAAAGTTCTTGTCTCGTTCAGTGTATAGATCCTGCGAGGACTTGGTTCAAGCTTACTAGGACCTCCTTCAATGCCTTATGGTATTGGATGGCGGGGGTGCGAATAGCTTGAACCTCTCATATGTAAACTACTATTAAAACATTAAACCGACTTCTTGGGATTGTATCCTTGCTGACTCAAACCACTTAGCCGAGGGTAACGTCACCTTCAAAAGAGGGGCCTACCACTTTTTGCATTAATAACTTTTTTAATTATCTTTCAATATTCCGACCCTTTGGGATTGTATCCTTGCTGACTCAAACCACTAGGTTGAGGGTAACGTCACCTTCAAAAGAGGGGACTACTACTATAACTAAGATAATCTCTTGAAAAGTCCAAAAGTGCGAAAATCCTCAAAGGGTACATTAAAGAGGAGTTGGATCCAAGTGATTCTATCTTGTCTATTTGTATTTCGTTTTTATTTATCTTTTTTATTTCTATAGTTTAAAAACCTTTTATCAAAATTTGGATCGATTAGACGTTGACGATAAACCGGTATTAAAAGCTCTTGTGTCCTTGGACGACCTCGGTATCTTACCAACACTATACTATGCTCGCGATGGGTGCACTTGCCCTAGTGTGTGTTTAGTGTTTGTAAAATATCATGTTTTATAAATTTAAAACTTGACTAATGCGTAAAAAGGACTTAAAATATTAATAAAATCATATCACGCTTCACACACACCAGTTCCCGTTCAACTACTTAAGGACGCTTCTGTGGGAAGAAGGCTTCCTGCCTTGTTAGGAGGTCTACCAGGAGAGCTTCTTCTGTTGGTGCCACATCTTAGTCTTCCGACCCTATCTCCATTGATAGTGGGATGAGGATGATGCGTATGTTATAGCATCGATGACTTGTATCAAGTTAGTGAAGACAAAGGGTATCCAAGAGGTTGTTGGTGATGTAGGGGGTGTTTCTGCTGCCCCGTCTGAAGCTGATACTTCTGTCGTGTTGAAGAAGTTGAATGAAAGTAAGCAAACTGTTGAGAAGGAGACACAGAAGAACGGTAAGGTAGGTTTGTCAAAGCCTGTTGTTTAAGAGGTGGAGGAGGTCGTTTAGAAGTCAGTGGTTGGAAAGGGTAAAGGTTTGATTGAGGGTGAGGCTTCTGCCGATGAGCCTGTTTTGTTTATGCCTAAGTGGCAACTTTGTCCAATAGATACTACTAAGGATGGAGTAGTATGTCATGATTTTCTTATGAATGTTGCCACTCCTGCTGAGAAGCAGTTGTTGAAGAAGTCTTCAGATGAAGATGTTGCTCGTTGGATGATTACTCAGGCCGTTGGTCGATTATGTCTCATCCCGAGGGAATAAAGCATTCAGTTTCTCTTCTTCATGAATTTGATGATCTTAAGGCTTCTCTTGGTTCAAGGGAAATAGAGCTCGAGGCTTAGATGAAAGAATTGGCTGATTCCCAAGCCAAGGAAGGTGAGCTTGTGAACCAACTGGCTGCTTCCTGGGTTAAGGTAGATGAAGAGATAAAACGCTTGACACCTATTCGCGCCAGTTATATTTAATTCTGACACGAATCCACGTGATTGTTTAGAAACAAATTTACTTGATTGGGTAGCAATTAAAGACTGGTCACATGTAATGACTGAACAACCGATAAGTTTCACACAATTCAAAGTCAATTTCAAGCAGACACAGACGTGTTTCAAACGGTCATGTCATCTTTATGATACTTTCAAACGGACATGCAATCCTCAAATGGTTAACCCAATTTCAAACGGTCAGGATCCTTCAAACGGTCAGGTGCTTGATTTCAAACTGTCATGTCCTCAAACAGACAACCCTCAAACTGTCATGTCTTCAAACGGACACCTTCAAACTGTCACGTCCTCAAACGGACATCTTCAAACTGACAACTTCAAACTTTATAGTGTCAATTTCAAACAGGAAGGGTCATTTTCAAACGTGAAGGTGTCAGATTCAAACGTGAACCACTTTCAAACTGTCAGGTCAGTTTCAAACAGGATGTGTCAATTTCAAACAAAAGGGTCAGCTCGCTGATTCAAACTAAATCGGACCTTAAAACTCGAATATCTCCTAAACGACGAGGAGTTTGAATCTGAAATTTGGTAGGGTTGTAAATCAAGTGTTTTCGCACGACATATCAAAAAATCAGACGATTTGGACCGTAAAAACTCTTTTAATATGATGAAAAACAGTGAAAAACATGAAAAAGATGAAGAAATAGATGAAATTCGGATCTGAAATCGCTGAAATCTGGTACGAATCAATGTGTTTGATCAGTGCAATCGAGCTCCTAGCTCTGATACCACTTGTAGGACTGGTTTTGACACCGTTCGGTTGCGTAACGAACGTTCGACGTGCGGAATCCGTGAACGTGCGTGACCGAACACACAATAACGTACTAGAACCGTGAATCTATTGAAATATATGACGTGTACGATACAAGAATCACGTAGAGAGTATTTTTTCTCTCTAGACTTTCTCTCTCTAGGCTCCAAACTCCTAGATCACAAAAATGAGCAAAAGTCCTACAACTTATGTCATAATTCTCTATTTATAGGCCTTGGAATTAATGAGATTTCTCATTAATTACCAAAATGCCACATTGCTAATACTATCTAAATATTACAATAAAATCCTAATTTCTTCAGTTTCAGCTACGGTTTGAATTGACGGAGGCGATAGACATTAATGCATCAACAACTTCGTTCGATGCATACATAGACCTGAGTGATTCGGCATACACCTTCTTTAACGAGAGCCCGGGAAAGGGTTGGACTTGTCCACCTACATATAGCATAGGAATCACCCTCACCGACAACCTCTTGCGTTCTCGTCTCAATCTAGAACAATTAAGGTATCTTAGGCACTTTGGGGTTGTTCCATCCAGTAAGGAACCGCCCGATCCGGAAAAGTTCCTTAAAGATAGACAAACTTCATAATCAACCCTTCGACACGGGGCCGTGCCCAGGTCAACACGCCCCTGTGTCCACCAAAAGATTCCTTTTTGACTTTTTGTCAGAATACGGACAAAACGTGTCAGGATCTTGCCTGCACACGGGGCCGTGTCCAGCCGACACGGGGCCGTGTCCAGTATGCTGTCGTTTTCTATAAATACAGCCAAGAATCCTGCACATTTGGACCATCTAGGGACAGATATTTGAAAGGATTTTCTAACTTACCATCCTAGGTATGTTCTAAAAGAAGTTTCTAACAAGCATCTTGTCCTTTCCTCTTTTATCCATTACCTTCTTCTTCATCTTTCTTGCAACAACACCTCCATTGAAGCTTGATTTCAAGCTTTATTGTGATGTTTGTTAACTTTTTGTTCAAGGAATCTTGTTAAAAATAAGTTACACAACATTGTTTTAAGTTATTTCTATTCAAAAAAGCTTCATGAGTTGGGAAAATAATTTGAAACTTCAAGATTCCTTGTTCTAAAAAACTGCAGAAAGGTGAACACGGGGCCGTGCTCATTGAGCACGGGGCCGTGTCCGTGGTACTGTTTCATTAAAATGAACTATTTCTGGTTTGTTTTCGTAGAATGTCTAGCCAAAACAGTGGAACCTCTTCTGCGCACTCCAGAAACAGTCGAAGGGAAAGGAGGCCATCAATTGAAGCAACTCTCGTACGATACGTGATGGCGTTACGTGAAGCTCTTGATGAGATGACTTCGGTAGAGGAGGTCCTGATAGACCGTATAAATTATCTTTCGGTAGGGTTGGAAAACAGTTTTCGAGAAATAAACCTCTTGCACCAGAGGTTAAACATTCTTGTAACACCTCCCATGGAACCCATCCTCCCTCAAGAGGATTGGAACCTAGCACTTGGAATCCACAATCCTACCGGTTGGGACGACATTCCAGCGGAACCTCCTCTTGAGGATCTACAAGAAGTCCCGGTGGAAGTTGCACCTCCTCAAACCAATGAGCCCGATTTTCTTCTCCCTAGGGAGATCGAAGAATGGCTCGCTGACGTGTGAGGAACCCATGCCCGGAGAAAGAAGTTTTCAAGCCACATTTAACCGAGGGATTTACCTTTTCGGAAATTTTGCTAATAGAATAAGTAGTAGGCTAGAACTTCTTGGTTTGGAGTTCTTGTGTTTCTTTGACCTAATTATCTAGTATTTTAATTGTTAGGACTACTATGTAATTTTCTTTATGACTTAATGAATGATGGTTTTAGTTAACTTGGTGTTTGGATGGTGTTAAAATAAATAAAACACACTCGGGATGGCAAAGGATACAAGGGAAAACTTGAACCAGCACCCCATGCAGGAAAACAGGGCCATCCGACGATTTTCTTCACTAACAGTAAGCTCAGCACGGGCCGTGTCCGCCCAACACGGCCCCGTGCTGCACAGTCTGCAGAAAAGACCCAGTTCAGGTAACTGGACACGGGCCGTGTTCACCCAACACGCCCCCGTGCCCAGGCTTCTGTTTCTTTTATTTAATTTTTGTTACTGGCACTTGAACCCGGGGCCGTGCCCGGACAACACGAGGCCGTGTCCAACGTCCAGTAACACAAATTTTTGCTTAATTCACACCTTTTACACATTCAATCAACCTAAAAACTTATTTTTGGGACACATTGAGGACAATGTGTAATTTAAGTGTGGGGGGGGGGGGGGGATGCTAAAACCTTGAATCTTGTAAGTCCTAATAACAAGCCTTACACAAAACTCTATTGGAACCGCTAATCACCCCAATTTTTTTTTCAAAAATTTTCAATTTTTTTAGTTGTCTAGGTTTAATTTGGGAATTTCAAAATTCTAAAAAGGTTATATTTTTACGAATTTACAACCGATAGCGTCGTGATAAAAAGAACCAACATAAGAAAATTATGAAAAGGCATGAGAAGCTTAGTTAAAATTTAATTATATATACTTGATCACGTAAAAACCCATTCCCACAAAAGTGAGTTTTGAGCCTTTATTGAGCATACAAATACATATCTTTAAACTAAATGCTCATTTTTCGTTTCTTGTGTGAATAGCCGCTTGGTTCTTACAACTCTAGAACTTGCCACGACGATACATTCCCGGTCCTTACCAACTTAAACCCGAGTAAGTATATGATAGAGGCATTAGGACTAACCCTTTTTATTTCTACACCATTATTTTTCTTTTTTTACCACCTACCCAAAATCCCCCTAGTTAACCCCTTTGAGCCTAAACCGTTTCATTTCTTAACCCAAACCAAACACCCTTTCACCCACCAAAACCTTTTTATTTTTAACCATTTGTTTTAGTAACAAGTTCGGTTTTTCATATGACTCAAAAAAAAAATGTGTTGATGATGAAGCAAAAAGAAATAAACAAGCAAGTTCATCAAAAATAACTTTGTTTGGAATTATGGCTTCATCAAAATAAAAAGTTGAAAAATAGAGAGTCTTACGGAAACCGATACTTTTTACGCTTTTTCGCCCTTTTCTACTAACCACTAACCACTAACCCAACCACCTACCTTTAACCCAAGCCTAACCCTTCACCCAAAAAGACCTCTTGATATTTACAAAGGTATAAAGTTAAAAAGGAGGAGGATTGATTGCTTGGCAAGCCTATGGTAGGAGTAAGTTCCATGCCGCTCTCGAGTGATTCACTAAAATACATCTTCGGCCGAGTGTTGAGTGATCCCCCGTGAGGTATGTGAACTTGTATATAAATAAAATTTTAAAGAGGCATGTTATGCCCTAATAAGTAATTTATCTTATGAAAAGTTTTAAATAAATCATGACGAATAGGATTGTAAATAAATAAAAATAAAACTAAATAAAGAATCTTGGAAATCCCGACACTCTATGACAAGCCCAAAAACCTTCTTTTCTACCAATTCCATTTGGGAGTGTAAAGCCATATTATAAAGAGTTTTGCTTGAGGACAAGCAAAGATTCAAGTGTGGGGGTATTTGATGTGTGCAAAATGCAACATATAAATTACATCAATTGTGGCATAAAACTAACCCTTTTTTAGTACTAATGTTGGAAAATGTGTGTTTTTGTCTTCCTTTTGTATTTTCAGGATTAAATGAGCTCAAATTAACAAAAGAAGACAAAAAGGCAGCTAAATCCAACATAAATACAAGAAAAGGAATAAACGTGGCATGCCCAACCTCCCCGAAAGCATCTTCCCAAGCAAAACAAGAGAACAGAAAGCTGAACACGCCCCGTGCTCAGTGAGCACGGGGGCGTGCCCAAGTGTCAGCATAAAAGACAAAGTTGTAGAAGCTTCCATTGCCCACCACGGGGCCGTGCTCAGCGGCCACGGGGTCGTGGTCAACTATAAGATTCACAGAATCTAGGCAAATCTTGATAGTACAGATATGCTTCTGCACATGGGGTCGTGCCCAGCGGACACGGGACCGTGGTCAACTAATAAAGACAAGAGCAATTAATGAAGAAAGAGAAGGATGTGGACACGGGGCCGTGCCCACTGGACACGGGGCCGTGCCCGAGCTTCTGTTCAGCCTATAAATAAGAGTTCTTGGCTCAAGCTCAAACCATCCCTTGGCACACCACCTCTCTCACACTTCACCCACCACCCACCACCACTATAACACCATCATCCATTGTCCATCATAGAGTGTGTGAGTTGTCTTGGGATCCAAGATTGATCGTAAGAGTTCTTGACAATCAAGGCCATGTTTGCCTAAGTCTCTTACATCACTTGGTGAAGACAAAGTGTCTAGTGTAATACTTTTTATTTTTAATCTTTTCGCACTTTTTAATTGGTTATGTATTAATGACTTTAATAACTAGTTTCTTATGTTGAAGGTGATTCTTCCTTATCGTTTGTCCGTGGTGTCTTGGCATTATTTTACTGTCTATATAAAATAAAAGATTTTCACCATTCATATCTCCACGGTCTATATGGAGGTATGTTGGATACCTGGTCGGGGGTTAAGGGAACGGTTTGGTAAGAGTCTTGTCATTGTTCAGTGTATAGATCCTACAAAGGACCTGGGTCAAATTTAGTAGGACCTCCTTCAATACTTAATGGTATTGGATGGCGGGGGTCCAAACTCTTTGACCCCCTCATAAGTTAAACTACTATTAATACTTTAACCCGGCTACTTAGGACTGTATACCTGCTGACTCAGACTACTTAGCCGAGGGTAACGTCGCCTTCAAAAGAGGGGCCTACCACAATATGCATTAATAACTTAATTAATTATCTTTCAATAATCCGACCCTTTAGGATTGTATCCTTGCTGACTCAAACTACTGGGTTGAGGGTAACGTCACCTCCAAAAGAGGGGCCTACTACAATAACTAAGATAATCTCTTAAATAGTGCAAAAGTGCGGAAATAATCAAAGGTTACACTAAACACGAGTCGGAGCCAAGTGATTCATCTTGTCTATCTGTTTTTCTTTTATTTTTACTTTTCAGCATTTTAGTTAGTTTTTATTTTCTTAGTTTAAACATTTTTCTAAACTTTTGATTTGAATAGATGTTGAGGATAAACCGGTACTAAAAGCTCTTGTGTCGTTGGACGACCTCGGTATCTTACCAACACTATACTACGCTCACGATGGGTGCACTTGCCCATATGTGTGTTTAGTGTTAGTAAATATCGTGTTTTATAAATTTAAAACTTGGCTAAAGAAAGTGTAAAAGGGCTTAAAATATACTTAAACTTATATACACACTTCACACGCATCAGTCGACTTCGTCTTGTATCGAGTCTTGTATTGTATTAGTTAGATCAGGGCATGTAGTACGAGAAATATGTCAAAAATAGGTTGAGAGGTAATTTCGCACGAAATTACAAATTGTAATTTCACACGAAATCACTTGCTAATTTCGCATGAAATTGTAATTTCGTGTGAATGTGATTTCGTTTGGACATGTTCATGCGAAATTAGCTTGCCTATATATAGGTGCCTTCTGATTTCGTTTGAGAGGGTTCAAACTTTCCGGTTTCAGTACCGAACTGCTGCCGAAGTGTCTACTCGCTGTAATTCTTTGTCAAATCAATCAAAAGACAGTTTAAAGTGAATTGCAAGCTGAATTACCTTGATACGTTTGTTTCCGCCACTCGTATTGAGCAAAAACTCTTCTGATCGACTCGTTTGGTCGGTAAAATGATCCTACAAGTGGTATCAGAGCTCAGGTGGAAGAGTTCTTACCAATTCAGCAGAAAAATATGATTTCTACACCTTCTTTTTCACAATTAACAAGTTTTCACGGTTAAAATGACTTGAATTTCACACATTATACGCGCAATAGTGTTTTAACAAACCCTAGAAAGTTTCAGATCTTAAAACAGCTTAAAACCTGGTCAATTTTGGCAAAAAAAGCTCGAGATGATGACATCAACAGTATTTCGCACGAAATTAGTTTCTAATTTCACATGAAATAGCCTTATTTCGCACCAGATTGTAATTTCGTTTGAGTATTTCATACGAAATCACCTATTCCGTTTGAAAAGGGACTTAATTTCGTACGAAATTACCTATTTCGTTCGAAACCACCTAATTTCGCTTGAAAGTTCTGCTATTTCATAGGAAATTACCTATTTCGCTTGAAATCAGGGTGTTTCGCATCAAAGTGGTTATTTCGCTTGAGAGGGTATTTCGCTTGGAAGTTAATTTCGTTTGAACTATCTGATTTTGTGAGATTTTGAAACCAAAACATAGAAGAGGAATTTTATAATGCCTTTGCTACCCCGATTACTGTTGCTCAGAGCACTATGTTAGAATACGAAACGGGGACCATGCAAAAACCGCCAAAACTCATGAATATCGAGGAGTATAAAGGATGGGAAGAACGATTTGAGAATTGGGTTCAAGCAAATTATTTGGATGCTTGGGAATGTGTTGAGACGAAATATGTTAGACCGATGACTGATGACGAGGAGATTATTGCAATTAAAGATCTTAGTGCTGAAGATAAAAAGAAATACAAAGCTGAAAAGATGATGACGAGTTTGTTGCATCAATCTGTTAAGGAAGATATCTTGGTTTTATTGCAACACAATGGAACTGCTTATTCAATATGGAAAGCTTTAAAATCAAAGTTTATTGGGAGTAAAGAAATGATCAAGAACAAGAAGTCGCTTTTGAAAAAGGAATTTGATTTATTTCGTGGTTTGAGAACTGAAAGTACTAAGCAGATCATTGAAAGATATTGCAACTTGCTTGTTAACATGAAAAGGGTGAGCATCACAAAGGATAATGAAGAATTAATTGAGAAGTTGGCCGATGCTTTGCCACATGAAACTTGGGGCACATATATGATGATGTTGAGAAATAATAAAGATTTTAGCAATCTAACACTGAGCAAGTTCATTGAGAAACCTGAAGCTCAGGAGATGGATCAGAGGAAGATCTTAAGAATGAAAGATTTTGATGGAGAACCAGATATTGGGCTGTATTACAAAGGAGGTATCAGTGACAAAACCAATATATCACCAAAAGTTGAAACTGCATTCAATGCTAAGAGTTCGTCAGGTGGGTCGTCTAAAGGATCAAACAGCAAAACAGGTTCTTCTTCATATCCATCATATGATCCAAACTTTTCAACAACCAAGAATGGAAAGAAATTACAGTGCAACATGGTATTAGATCTAGAAAATGGTCAAAATTACACAGAGGAGGTTGCAAAAAGTCACATGTCTCTGTTGGTGACTGTGTTAGAGTCATATGAGAGTTTAGTGGCAGGTCGGATCGGGAATCCCATGTTGACAAAAGAGGATTACGATCAAATCGATGCTGAAGAGATGGAATTAATGGACATAAAGTGGTGTTTAGCGAGTGTTTTGAAAAGAGCTGAGAAATTCAAACAGATCACAGGAAGAGATGACTTCCGTGATGCTAATGTTTCTACTTTAGGTTTTTATAAATCTAAAGTTACTTGTTTTCGTTGCAGGGAAAAAGACACTTCAAGAGGGAGTGCACAAACCGCGATCCGTTCAACAACAATGATTATTATCGGAAAGCAATCTATCATCAAGTTGCTCAACAACCACAAACTGCTCATGCCAGGAAGGAGATTGAAGAATCATCAAAGAGAGCTTGTATGGTGAATCAAGAAGATAACAAATCATCGAAAGGATTCAATTGGGATAAATATGTTTCAGCTGATAGTAAAGCATGTCTGATAAATCAAGATGATGAAAAATTACCAGAAGGGTTTAGCTGGGCAAATTTCAGTTGGGATGATCATGATCCTAACAAAACTTCAAATCATAAAGCTTTAACTGCTTGAGTTGCTGAAGACAGTGATAATGATGAGGATTATTATGCAAGAAGAATGGAAGAACACTTAAGAATGTTAGAGGAGAGTGACAGTGATGATGAAAAAGCTAAAAAGAAAAAGAAGAAAGTTAAAAAACCAGTTAGTAGTGATGATGAAGAAGTTCCTGTGATAAGGAAGAAAATAGAAGTTCCAGTTTTCAAAGTTGATGCAGAAGCTGATGCACAAATGATTTATGTGAAATGTGAAAACTGTGAAGCAGTGAAGAAGCAACACAGTACTTTTATTCATAACATGAACAGATTGAAAGAATCCTATGATGTTCTAAACAAAGCAATGAATCAGTACAATCAAACCAGCAGTGAACAAGCAACAGCCATGAAAACTCTTCAAGGAGCTTTTATGACAAAGCAGAAAGTTGTCAACAATTACATTGAGAAGTGTGCTGTTCTGGAACAAAAATTGGAAACACAAAGGATTGAAACAGAAAGAGTTAATAGGTTGTTAAAAAGTTACTCATGTACTTCATATGTTATTGACAGGATTTATCCAACCGTTGAAGGCATGAAGGCATTTGATGAAGAGGAAGTATCTGAAGACAAGATCTCTGAAAAGAAGAAGGATACTGAAATGAAAGATTCTGGTAAGAAACATAGTGCCAGTTACAACAAGTGTCCACCCCCGCTTGAAAATGGATATTCTCCACGAAATCCAAATTTAGAAAGAGTAAAAAAGGCAACCAATTTACAGGGGGAGTCTGAGTCTTCAGAAAATTTGCCAGACAACATCGATGTCACTTTCACATCGTCTGACACTGATCATGAGTCCGAATTAATAAAGAAAGTGGTCGATCAGGTGTTGGATAACGATGAAACAGAGGAGTCAAAGTCGGAGTCAAAATCAGAGTCAAATCCTAAGTCCGACATGTCAAGTTCGAAAATCAAACAGGGAAAAAGAGTTTACAATAAAGAATTCCTGTTATCAAAATCTGATTTGAATGATGAACCAATCAAAGTGGCATATACTTTGAATGATTCAGACAAATTATATTCTGATGAGGAATTTCCAATAAGAGGTGTCAAAACAGAAATGATCAAAAATGTTTTCAAACTAACAGAGTTAATATTTCTGAAATAAAAAATGTAAATTTTGCTGAAAAACCTAAAACTTACACCTCAAGAGTTCAACAACGATTAAACAAGAAAAAGGGTTACAGTTCTGGTTCTGGTTTTCAAAAGAGACCAAATCATAACGGTAATTTCAAAAAGAAAGGCTTAGGATTTATTCCACAAAAAAATCATTAATATGAGAAAACTTATAAAACAAAAACTGTTTTTGTTTCAGGAATATCATCTGAAGAAGAAAAGGAGCAATTGTTCAGAAAGCAGACGAACAAAGAATTCCTTGCTAAGAAGCAAGAAGAAATGAAAGAAGATGTTGCTCAACAAAAGAAGGAGACAAGAACCTATTTTCAATGCAAAACAGTTGGCCATATTGCCAGGAATTGTCCAAAGGCAATCCAAACAAAACAGGGAGTCTCTGAAAAACTGAAAGAAAAGATTGTTAAAAATGAACAGCCAACCAAACCTTTTATAGTTTTCAAAAACTCAAAATTAGAGGTTGGTGAATGTTCAAAAAGGTTTTACAAGAGAAAAGCAAATCTTGACAATCAAAAATGGGTTGTTAAGATATCTGATGGTAGTTCTAGCAATGATTCTGATTCATCAAAATCAGAGGAGCTATCGTTTGGCGATGAATCTGATTCCACAAAATCAGAGGAGCCACAAGTTGTGATGAAAGAAGAAACATCAGTTCCGCTATTGGATGATGAAAATTTTCCACCATTGCGGGCTGAGAATTTAAAATCAAAAATTGGAAAAGTTGAAATTTCAAATCAATTTTTTTCTAAAAAGAAAGATTTTGATGTTGAAAAAGCCTTTAACCCCACTGTGAAACACATTTTTGGAAAAATTGTTGATGGGAAAGTCAAAGGGGTAAAGGAATATTATGAGAAAAAGATGAAAGGAAAGAAACCGAGTGTTGATAACTCGGAATCTCCCAAGGTCTGTCAGGCTTGGGAGAATCTCTTTAACTGAAAAACCTGACTTGCCGGAACTCCCAGGTTGGTAATTGGGGAGTAGGAATCGGCATCTTTCTTGAGAAATTCATATTTCGACATACAAGATTAATCAGGGACATTAAGTTGTACTTGATTTATCTTTCCTACAAGTGGTGTTATTGATTGAATAAAAAAAATGTTACATTTTTCAAGTGGTTAAAGAAGAACAAAGTGATGAGTTTATCCCCTAACCTACAAATGGTTTGTGAAAATCAACAAAACTAATTTTCCGGAAAAACCATTTTGATTAATACAAACTTAAGTGTTTTGAAATCTTAATGGGAAAATAGTTTGTTGTCAGGGGGAGTTCTGATTGTTTATGCCAAGTGGATGGCGAATTGAAGCAATTCACAACAATTGTCACTTTAACTTTGTACAGTTTGTTTTCAAATTTTCCAGAAAATCAAAATTGAAACGTATTTTGATTTTAGGGGGAGTAAATTTTTTTTAGAAATTTCGAAAATTCATAAAAGGCCAAAAACATGATAAAATTCAAAAATGAGTTTTGTTGTAAAAAAGAGGAAATGATAGTACATCAGTGGATGATCACGGCATGCTAAAGAATTGGAAAGTCAAAATGTGATAAACGGTCTCACTGATGATATGCCAGTAGGTTTTTGCACATTTAGTAGATTGTGTTAGAGATATAAACCTAAATTTCAAACTTACTTATCTCGTGGGGAACATCTCTCGGATATATGGGTAACCCCCGAAATCTTGTTTGAAAGGTCCCTCTTTCTGAGATACTAGGTCTTTACGCTTAGTGATGCCATTCGGACTGACGAACGCGCCAGCGGTATTTATGGATCTGATGAACCGCATTTGCAAACCATATCTCGATAAATTCGTGATTGTATTTATCGATGATATCCTGATTTACTCACGAACGAAAGAAGAACACGAGCAACACCTCAGAACCATTCTGGAACTACTAAAGAAAGAGAAACTTTATGCAAAGTTTTCAAAGTGCGAATTCTGGATTCGCGAAGTACAATTTCTTGGTCAGGTTGTGAATGATAAGGGCATTCATGTAGACCTATCCAAGATAGAAGCCATAAAGAATTGGAAAGCCCCCAAAACCCCAACTGAAGTTCGACAAATTTTGGGCTTAGCGGGCTATTACCGACGATTGATCGAGAATTTCTCCAAGATAGCTCAACCGCTAACTACCCTTACACAGAAAGACAATAAGTACGACAGGGGTGATAAGCATGAAGAAGCCTTCCAACTGCTCAAGAATAAGCTATGTGATGCACCAATACTATCCTTACCCGAAGGCACAGAAGACTTCGTGGTATACTGCGATGCTTCGCGTCAAGGTTTGGGCTGTGTGCTTATGCAACGCCAAAAAGTCATCGCTTACGCTTCAAGACAATTGAAGGTACATGAAAGGAACTATACCACTCACGACCTAGAGCTAGGCGTAGTGGTATTCGCCTTGAAGATCTGGCGACATTATTTATATGGTACACGATGTACAATCTTCACAGATCACAAAAGCCTACAACACATATTTGATCAGAAGGAATTAAATATGCGTCAACGACGATGGGTTGAGCTGCTGAACGATTATGACTGTGAGATTAAGTACCATCTAGGAAAGGCAAATGTTGTAGCAGACGCGTTAAGCTGAAAAGAAAGGGTTAAGACCCTAAGGGTTCGAGCATTAGTGTCACACCCCCAAAATCCTCCGCGGAGTATCACCGCTTGGAGGCGTGACTGACAAGGATCAAGCCACCAATCATACTGAACAAGCATATAAGTAAACATAAAATCCAACACAATATAATTGGTGTCCAAATAAAAAACAGTTTAAGTTGCAAGCGGAAGCATAATGTCAAAAACCAAAGCATTAGTTAATAATGTTCAAGTTTATCATGAACACTCAATGTCCATGCTCCACAACGACTCTTCCCCATGCAAGCTCCTGCTAAACCTATTGACCTGCAAAGCATGTAGTAACGAGTCAACAACAATGTTGAGCGAGTTCACAGTTGGGTGCTTGTTTTAAGTTGTTCCAAAAACAGTTCCCTTTAGCTGGCATCCTTCCGTGGGGGTTACCCCATAGTTGAAAACATGTTCTGTTTAAATCCCGTTTACTCTGGCTATTCAGCCGTGGGGGCTACCCCATGTTTAATTATCTGGCTCTTCGGCGGTGGGGGCTAGCCCATGTTTAATTATCTGGCTCTTCGGCCGTGGGGGCTACCCCATGTATATACTACTAGACTCGTTACCATATCGACTGCTGACTGTAGTCATGTTTATGTGCCCTGAACTGTCAATGTCTATCATCATTGATGTGCCCAGATCCATTAGTTCACGCCCGTCCTCTGCGGCACAGTGTGAGGCTTGTCAAACCTAAATAGCGCTATGTAACTAATGACTCGCTCGCCATTGGCCCGACGATTAAGTAGATATAAAAAGGGAGGGACTTCGTGATAGAGTTTTGGTCTAGTGAAAGTTAACTGTCCATGAGGACGAGGAATTATATTCCTTAACCCGTACTGTCCCACCCTAGAAGGACGAGGAATCCATGTTCCCTAACCCATTCCCAACCCCTGGGAATCCCATGCTTTGTAGAAAGTGTGAACTCACCTTAGGTTAGCTCGGCAGATAAACGAAAGGTCAATCGAGTTGCTAGAGGTCAACCACGTCCTAACACGGTTACCATACAAATCAGGTCTAGGTTCAAATAGTGCACATAAGTTTACACGGAACTAATAAGCCAATAACACGTGATGATCATCGTATACGCACTGAACAAGTTAAGCAATTTAGTTAAACTCATAAAGCCCAAAGTTCAACTAATGCGATCCAACATGAACCCGGCCCAAACTATTAATAAGCCCAACAACTTGTACGGCCCAATAAACTAATCAACATTTAACTTGTGCGATCCATATTGTCTTGTGCGATCAACTTTGTTACCCAGCCCAACAGTCTACGGCCCAATAGATATACATACAGCCCAATATAATAAACAGATAAACAATCTTGTGCGACTCAAATTACTTGTGCGACTGAATTGTCATTGTACGATCCGATTAACTTGTGCGACTGGGTTTTAAGCCATTCGGTCCAATAATATATTAAGTTCAAACATTGTGTAAAGACCAAGACTTGTGCGATCGACACCATCTTGTGCGATCCACCAGGTCTTGTGCGATCATGCATAACTAACTTATACGGTGAGTTTAATCAATTGTACCTATCTTGTGCGATTGGGAGCTTGTGCGATCAGATCAAGTCTTGTGTGACTTGATCTTGTGCGACCGACAAACTTGTGCGATTGGTTGTTTAATATCCGAAATTATGGCAATCAGTTACATTGTTTCCATTTATGTAGGTAATCAATCAACAACTAACAGTTTTCGTTCATACACATAAATCGATCAAACAAAGCTTTCAACATTAACTCTTATGAACCCTAAACAAAATCAAATCATGAACAATAATCATAACACTTAACGTATTAACATGATTCATATTCTTGATTACTAGGATACATCCTATTATGACAACACCATAAATCATCCTAAAGTAAACATATCACAGCCGATTATCAAGCATTAGGTTTTCATTCATCCTCAACAAATCCAATTCATACTAACACAACCAAACCATTCGGATCCAAACACTCATATGACCGATTCCATGATCAATCACATATCATTCATACCAACATAACAATACATCATCAACCGAATAAAAACACATAACAAGAAACACTAACCGATTAGACATAGATGAGGGTGATCCGAACGATAAAGCTTCGAGAGAGATAGGATGTGGCTGCCGTCGAGTTTGAGAAGAGAGAAAGAGAGTAGGGTTTGTGTGTGATATGAGATTTGCAACAAATGAGAAGTGTTGACCTCCTCATGAGGTTATGCGTGTGAAGGGAGTGGGCCGAACCCAAAGTGTGGCCCGAATGGGCTTGTGTAATCGGATTAGAGTTGTGTGGTTCGAATCACATACATTCACATATCACAATATCATAACTTACACTTATAACATTCATTAAACCAACATGTCAAATAGTCACATAACGATCAAGCATGTTACATCAAAATACAATGAAGGTTTCTAAATTACGAGTTGTCACATTATCCCCAAGTTGAAAGAATTTTCGTCCTGAAATTTGGTACGTACTCACTAAGGAAGCTTGTTAAGTTGCATGGTTTTCCTGGGGTGTCACATCCTCCCCCAGTTGATCTGGAATTTCGTCCCGAAATTCCGTGGTAGCTTCAGCCTCAGTAGTGGTTGTACTGTTTGCGAACAATTGGGGATACTTTTGTTTCATTTGATCTTCGCGTTCCCAGGTGAACTCTGGGCCACGACGGGAGTTCCAACGAACTAGAACGAGAGGTATTCTAGTGCGCTTGAGGACCTTAACGTCCCGGTCCATGATTTCAACTGGTTCCTCGACAAATCGTAATTGTTCTTCGATAGTGAGCTCCTTCAAAGGAACTATAAGGGTCTCATCTGACAGACACTTCTTCAGATTTGACACGTGGAAAACGTTGTGAACTCCACTGAGTTCTGTGGGTAAGTTCAGTTTGTAGGCCACCTTGCCTATTTTCTCTATAATGTCGAATGGTCCAACATATCGTGGGTTAAGTTTGCCTCGTTTGCCAAAACGAACCACACCCTTCCAGGGTGAAACTTTGAGTAGCACTCGATCCCCAACCTGGAACTCGAGTGGTTTCCTGCCCTTATCGGCGTAGCTTTTCTGACGGTCACGAGCTGCCGCCATTCGTTGTCGTATCTGAGGAATCCTTTCTGTTGTGTCTACCACAAGTTCTGGGCCCGTGATCTGACTATCACCCACCTCTGCCCAACAAAGAGGTGACCGGCATTTACGCCCGTACAATGCCTCAAACGGAGCAACTTTAATGCTGGTGTGGTAGCTGTTATTGTACGAAAATTCCACAAGTGGCAGATGCTTTTCCCAGCCGTTGCCAAAGTCAATTACACACGCCCGAAGCATGTCTTCTAAAGTTTGAATAGTTCGCTCAGACTGCCCATCCGTCTGAGGGTGATAAGCTGTGCTCATGTCTAATCGTAAGCCGAAGGATTTGTGCATCGCTTGCCAAAGTTCTGAAGTGAAACGTGCATCACGATCGGAAATAATAGAGGTTGGCACCCCGGGACTCGAAACCACTTCCTTCAGGTAAATGTCTGCTAAAGTAGAGAACTTGTCTGTTTCTTTGATAGCCAAGAAGTGTGCAGACTTTGTGAGTCGATCCACGATCACCCAAATAGTATCGTTACCACGTTGAGATTTGGGCAGGCCAGTAACAAAATCCATGGAAATTTGCTCCCATTTCCATTGTGGTATCTCTGGTTGTTGGAGTAGGCCTGATGGTTTCTGGTATTCCGTCTTGACTCTCGCACAAGTCAAGCACTTGCTAACGTAAGTTGCTATGTGAGCTTTCATACTAGGCCACCAGTATGTAGTTTTGAGATCGTGGTACATCTTATCTGAACCAGGATGTACTGAGTAACGAGACTTGTGTGCCTCATCCATCACAAGCTCTCATAGGTTGCCATAAAGTGGGACCCAAATGCGTCCGGTTACGTAGTAGGCGTCGTCTTCCTTTTGTTCTAGCCGTTGCCTTGAGCCGTGCAGGGCTTCAGCCCTGATGTTTTCTGGTTTCAATGCTTCTACCTGAGCATCTCGTATCTGTGCAGGAAGACTAGACTGGATGGTAAGTTGTAGTGCTCGCACGCGCTTGGGTATGGTATCCTTTCGACTGAGGGCGTCAGCCACTACATTGGATTTGCCCGGATGGTATCTGATCGAGCATTCGTAATCATTCAGCAACGTTGTCGCATGTTCAACTCCTTCTGTTTGAAGATATGTTCGAGACTCCTGTGATCGGTGTAAATGGCGCACTTGGTACCGTACAGGTAATGTCTCCATATTTTAAGTGCAAAAACAACAGCCCCCAGCTCTAAATCGTGTGTAGTGTAGTTCCTTTCATGAACTTTAAGTTGGCGTGAGGCGTACGCAATAACTTTATCCCGTTGCATCAACACACAACCAAGACCCTGAATTGATGCGTCGCAGTAAACCACAAAGTCGTCTGTGCCCTCTGGCAATGAAAGAATAGGTGCACTGCAAAGTCTATCCTTTAGGTGCTGAAATGCCGATTCTTGTGCATTACCCCATCGATAAGTAACGCCCTTCTGCGTTAGTGAGGTGAGAGGTTGTGCAATCTTAGAGAAGTCCTTGATGAACCTTCTATAGTATCCTGCCAAGCCCAAGAATTGGCGGATTTCTGTTGGTGTGCGAGGTGCAGGCCAGTTCTTAATCGAGTCTACCTTGGATGGATCAACATGGATCCCATCCTTGTTTACCACATGGCCTAGGAAATGGACTTCACGAAGCCAGAAGTCGCATTTCGAGAACTTTGCGTAAAGCTGTTCTGTTCGAAGGAGTTCCAAAATGAGTCGTAGATGGTGCTCGTGTTCCTCCTGACTCTTCGAATAAATCAGGATGTCGTCGATGAAAACTATAACGAACTTGTCTAGGTAAGGCTTGCACACTCGATTTATAAGGTCCATGAAGACTGCAGGTGCGTTTGTCAGCCCAAAAGGCATGACCAAAAACTTTTAGTGTCCATAACGAGTTCTAAAGGCTGTTTTGGAGACGTCCTCTTCTCGGACTCTCAGCTGGTGATATCCTTATCTCAAATCAATCTTTGAATAAAATCTCGACCCTTGCAGCTGGTCGAATAGGTCATCAATACGTGGAAGAGGATAGCGGTTCTTTACCATCACCTTGTTGAGCTCGCGGTAGTCTATACACATTCTGAAAGTACCGTCTTTCTTCTTCACGAATAGCACTGGAGCTCCCCATGGCGAAGAGCTAGGAGGAATAAAACCCTTATCCAAGAGTTCTTGTAGTTGCGTAGAGAGTTCTTCCAACTCTGATGGAGCTAGGCGATAAGGTGCAGGAGCTATAGGTGTTGCTCCAGGAGCTAGCTCGATTTGAAATTTGACCTGACGACGAGGCGGAAGGCCAGGTAGTTCCTCAGGAAAAACCTCAGGATAGTCGCGTACGATCGGAAAATCTTCTATCTTCTTCTCTTTCTTCGAGGTATCAGTAACGAGAGCCAAAATAGCAGTGTGGCCCTTTCTCAAACACTTCTGGGCCTTAAGGAAGGAGATGATTCTCACAACAGCACCACTTTTGTCGCCATGAATCCTGAGAGGTTCACCACCTGAACGAGGAATACGGACAATCTTCTCGTTGCAAAGAATCTCTGCTTGATGTTGGGATAACCAATCCATCCCAATGACAACGTCAAAACTACCCAAAATGATAGGGATGAGGTCGATAGAGAAGGTCTGGTTAGCAAGAACAAGTTTACAACCCTTGACTACGTGTGTGGCCTCTAAACTCTTACCATTAGCTAGCTCTACAGTGTGCTTGGTGTTCAAAAGTGTTGGGGTACGCCTAAGCATTTGACTAACTTTTAAGGACACGTAGCTAGTATCGGCACCCGAATCAAATAAAACTGTAACGTAAAAGTCGTCGAGAAGGAACTTACCCGTCACCACATTGCGATCATTCCTCGCTTCACCCTGGCCAATAACGAATACACGACCCCTTGCACCATTGCTGTTGTTACCCCCATTGTTCCCATTCCCCTGGTTGTTATTGTTGTTGTTGTTATTCAGTTGGGGATAATCTCTTTTGAAGTGGCCTTCAGCTCCACACTGAAAGCACCCTTTGTTGATGCCTTGCTGCTGCTGCTGGCGTTGTGGGGCTTGTTGTTGCTGACGATTCTGGTTTGCGGGGTATAAACTTTTGAAATCCTTTGCGGCGTGGCCTGGCTTGTTGCACCGATGACAGTTACTCCTGGTGCATGGCCCGCTGTGGTGTAGGTTACAACGATTGCATTTGGGGTGAACTCCCCTGTACCTGCCCTGACTTTGACCACCAGATGCTTGCTGACCAGGGCTCTTGTAGTCGTCAGTCTTTCTCTGCTGAGATTGAGATTGAACGGAAGTTGAACCTTTGCTTGAAGCTCCATCCCATTTTCGCTTGTTGTCACTAGGAGCATCTAAAGTAGCTGTATCACTAATACGCTTTGGTAACCTGTTCTGCTCCACCGCCTGATCAGTGAGACTGTGAGCCAACTGAACAACCTGCTGGATGGTGGCGAGGTTAGATGAAGTCACATGACTTTGAATCTCTGGCACTAAGCCCTTGAGATATAGTTCGATACGCTTAATGGGAGGGTCCACCATAGTAGGACACAAGATGGCTAGCTCATTCGATCTTTTTGTGTAAGCTTCAATTTCTGACTCCGTCATCTTGAGGTTGAAGAACTCTACCTCCAACTTGTGGATGTCATCTCGATTGCAATACTCTTCCTTAATCATTTCCTTAAAATTGTTCCATGGGGCGGCGTTAGCAGCAACCAACTCCAGCATCTGAACCTGAGCGTTCCACCACCTGAGCGCTATACCCTCGAGAGTTCCGGTAGCATACTTCACCCTGCGAGCCTCAGGGCATTCACACATCTCGAAAACAGATTCGAGCTTTTCAAACCAGTGGAGGAGACCTACAGCTCCTTCGGTACCACTGAAGGTACTAGGTCGACAGTCCATAAAAGTTTTGAAAGTGCACACGGGAGGCTGTGCAGGTTGACCTGTCGTGGGAGTAAGAAAGGACAAAGTTTAACACAAAGGTTGGTTCACGAGAGTAGGACCTAAAGATCCTAGAATGAGTTTAAACTGCAGGGTATACCTCCTGCTTGTGCGGCTGCAAGTGCCGCAGCAACTTGTTGGTTAATCAGAGCCGTCAACTGGGCTTGAGTAATGTTAATGCGTCCCGCCATGATCTTCATATCAAGGGAAACATGAGTGAGAGGGGGTTCGCGACAGTGCGATGACAGAAGAGAGTAAGCACACACGTGTTTCCAATTAACAGTTGCTACATTAATCTAAGCATACCATGAGCAAAGTTCTATGTAATCTAGCAAGTAGGCAATAAAACATAAACCATATCACCTAGAATGTCGAGCCTTGCACGTGGAGTGAAGCGTCGTTGTGGATCGTTGAGCACTGTACAGGTTATAGTCTGGTTTTAACAAAAAAATTTCCCTTATTAAAACCAAGTTCACTATAACCAATGGCTCTGATACCAATCTGTCACACCCCCAAAATCCACCTGCGGAGTATCACCACTTGGAGGTGTGACTGACCAGGATCAAGCCACCAATCATATTGAACAAGCATATAAGTAAACATAAAATCCAACACAATATATTTGGTGTCCAAATCAAAAACAGTTTAAGTTGCAAGCGGAAGCATAATGTCAAAAACCAAAGCATAAGTTAATAATGTTCAAGTTTATCATGAACACTCAATGTCCATGCTCCACAACGACTCTTCCCCATGCAAGCTCCTGCTAAACCTATTGACCTGCAAAGCATGTAGTAACGAGTCAACAACAATGTTGAGCGAGTTCACAGTTGGGTCTTTGTTTTAAGTTGTTCCAAAAACAGTTCCCTTTAGCTGGCATCCTGCCGTGGGGGTTACCCCATAGTTGAAAACGTGTTCTGTTTAAATCCCGTTTACACTGGCTATTCAGCCGTGGGGGCTACCCCATGTTTAATTATCTGGCTCTTCGGCCGTGGGGGCTACCCTATGTTTAATTATCTGGCTCTTCGGCCGTGGGGGCTACCCCATGTATATACTACTAGACTCGTTACCATATCGACTGCTGACTGTAGTCATGTTTATGTGCCCTGAACTGTCAATGTCTATCATCATTGACGTGCCCAGATCCATTAGTTCACGCCCGTCCTCTGCGGCACGGTGTGAGGCTTGTCTGTCACACCCCGACCACGTAAAGCAACTAGACGTGGCGGAAATGTCGGGGAGTGTTGTAACATAATTAATTGTTTCAAATCCATGGCAATTGAAGTTTCGTTTTATTGATTAAAAGTGTTACAATGTCTTAACAAACAAGAAAATACAACATAATTAACTAGTCTTGCATCTTTTATTGTCACTAAAGCCCAAGTCTGCCTATGTGTATCTTGATCATCTTATGCAACAGTTCCTGAAAAACACATGTGAAAATAGGTACGTCAGCATAAAAATGCCTGTGAGATACATAGGTTTTGTGAAAATAGGTTTCATGACTTATGTTTGAGAAAATGTTTAGTCATGAACCCTTTTAGTTTGCTTTGCTTTGTAAATCATTTGAAAAACAATGAGTTCAGATGATAAGTATAAATAAATGTAAGGTTAAATGAATAACCAAGTAAAATATGTTTGCATAAGATAAGATGTTTATAAATCAATGTCTTGTGAAAAGTATGTTATTTGTATAAAATGTTCTATGTCTCAAACTGAAATGATTCAAATAACGCTATGATATGTAATACCATACAAACACTTATATATAGGAAGTACCAGCGGCGTATCCACCATGCTTGTATCATATTACACACGCATCGTTACTTAATCACTTAATCAAACCAAACCAATCAATGTAAGAAGTCTATGTTTAAATCAATTGTCAAATGTATTGGGTAATATGTCAAAGTGTTCATGTCAAGATGTAAATCATATCAAAATGTCTATGTCAAATATCCATGTCAAATGTCTATGTCAAGATGTCATGTATGGCAAGTGAAATGTCTCAACTAAACCATATGCACAGAAACAAAGTATTGAAGTAAAACTTGTTTTAAATCAAAGTTATGTTTTGTGGGAAATGCATGATCAAATGTCAATCATGTTAAAATGTCTATGCCGAAATGTCTATGTCAAATGTCTATGTCAAAATGTCATGTAAAACGATGTACTAAGTAATGCACACAATTGGGCACACCTAGCATGAAATGTCATAAAATCATGTACTATAATGTACTAACGAACATAGCAGGTATATGATGTGAAAACAGGAAAGCATGAATGTAACAAGTAGGCACATGTGTTCCACCCCAAAACAGTTTGGAAAACAGTAAAAGAGGGGTCTATGTACTCACTTGAGATTGCTCAGTAGTCCTTGAGTAACAACCAAACAATGCTAGAGATCGCGGATATCAAACGGCACCTACTAAAGGTAACTACATTAATAAACCGGACCTAAATCGGAAGATCGGGTAGCATTAGGGTTTGTAAACCAAACGAGTGTTGAGACTCGTGTCATTTGGTTTAACAAAGCCTACATACTAAATGAAACTTAACCTAAGTGTTTACGACCCATTACGACCCGTTTAGGAAGCTTATGCTACTTTAACGTGTCGTTCGCGTGAAACGCGTTCGGACCGCCTAACTAGTCCTATGACAAGTGTTATATGCCTAAACATGTTACATAATCAGTTATGTGACAAAAGTTTAGGTTACATATGCTTAATTACCAATTATACATGAAAAGGGTATTCTGGTAATTTACCTAAGGCATATAAACTACCTATCATACAACTACTTAAACGATGTGACCATAGGGTATAACCTCGGAAGGTTATGCCCTATACTAGGGTCACCTAATGTATTTGGTCGGATCCTAATGATCGACCAAACTGGGTCGGGTTCGAAGGTATAGGCGATTTATCAGATCGCCTACCCTACGACCCTAGACAACGTGGTAATCAGTGGGCATAGTCCCAAGGGACTATAACCAACGTGATTACACTCACGTTGCGAAGTTCAAACGAACTTCGCATTGACCATAACTGGTCAATGTAGAAAGTCAAACAAAGTTTGACTTTCAGACTCGAAAGACTCGAAAAGCAGTAAAAGAACGAAAGAATACTTACGAAGGGTCCCCGAATGCTAAACTCGATTCAAAAATCTCAGGTATGAAACAAATGTTTCAACTTAGAGTTTCTCAAATCAAGTTTCTAGTGATTTTAGCAATGGGGGGTATGGGGTATTCATAGGAATACCCGATCCGTTAAGATCGTTTCATGGAAAACGTGCCTTAATCCCATCCGTACATGTGTTGCAAAGTTATGGTGTTTAGGTGTTTAAATTCCATCCATACATGTGTTGCAAAGTTATGGTGTTTAGGTGTTTAAATTCCATCCATACATGTGTTGCAAAGTTATGGTGCCAAAATTCCATCCTTATCCGCTGACTAAGCAAGTTTAGAATGTGTGGTTGTGAATTAAACAACGGCTAATACATCGAATCTGGTCCCGAATGCGAAAAACGAACCAAATGACGCGACGAATGGATTTTTCTTATGGCGAGCACTAAAATATAATATAGTCATGCTCACATAAATTTTTGGATGTCCGGATGTATTCAGAACGTAAGTTATGCGCGAAAATGCAAACTTGTGCACTTTTTTGACACTTTTAGTCCCTGAATGACCCAAAAGTTTATTTTAGCACACCGAACCCATTAAAGCCTATTTCTAAGCTATGTAAAGGATATTTACGGTGTGTTTAACTTATGGTCATGTTCCGGAATGTCTGTTACAGTTCAAATTGGCATACTTTCGCAGTTTGTCAACTTTAGTCCCTGTAAGCGATTAAACTTGATTTCACCACACCAAACCTTCCAAAACTTATATATAAGTTATGTAAAGGTTATTTAAGGTATGTTAAGCCTATTTCACTATTCTGGAGTGTTCGTTGCATTAAACTGGTTATATTTACGCGTCAGTGCGTGTATAACCTTCCAGAAAGCGATTTAGAGCTTGAAATCGAAACAAGAGTTGATATGTGAAATCGATACACATATTTTTACAAATCCCAAGTATGAAATACAATATTTCATTGGTTTGGCATTTGTTTGATGGTTGAAATGACACAGGTGTTACAGTCTCCCCTACTTTAGGAAATTTCGTCCCGAAATTTAGTTTTAGAGGAAACTTGTGGAGACAGCTGTGACGGTTTTTGCCTTCAGACAAATCCATTGAGCCCTTAAGTAAAACTCTGGGCCATGTTAGGATTCTTAGCAAAGATGTCAACCCTCAAATTTAAGTCATTTGTAGTAACAAAACATGGAGTTTTGAACTATAGACAGGAGAACAGTTCCCGTGAAGAATTATCATAGGAAACTTGTGTGTGCTTGAAATCAGAATTGGGTAGTGTGAGAATAAATGACATTGGTCAAAGTCCAAGACTTCTCCCGTATCATTACTCTTGCCACTGTTGGTCTTAACACATGACAAAACTTCCTGTGGTTCCTATGCACTGAACTCCATAATTATGTAGGCCTCCATAATTACGTAGTTCCTTGCACAGTCCGCACAGTTTATTTCATAATGCGTATGGGGAAAAATCAAACGAATAATCCTGTGGTGAATTAATCTTGACTGCAATAGAGTCTCTTTAACTAGGTCACCAAAGGATTAGATTAACGAACAATCTCTTGATTTAGACCACCCGAGGGCCTATTTAACTACATAAATACATGACATATTTAACTAGATTGTCGAACCAATCTATTTAACTTAGATCGACGTAGGATCTCTTTAACTAAACTACCCATGGGGAAAATTTAACCACATCGACGTAGGATGTATTTAACTAGATTGTCGGACCAATCTATTTAACTTAGATCGACGTAGGATCTCTTTAACTAAACTACCCACGGGGAAAATTTAACCACATCGACGTAGGATGTATTTAACTAGATTGTCGGACCAATCTATTTAACTTAGATCGACGTAGGATCTCTTTAACTAAACTATCCACGGGGGAAATTTAACCACATCGACGTAGGATGTATTTAACTAGATTGTCGGACCAATCTATTTAACTTAGATCGACGTAGGATCTCTTTAACTAACTACCTACGGGGAATATTTAACTACACCGACGTAGGATGTATTTAACTTTAGATCGACGTAGGATCTCTTTAACTCAACTATCTAAGAGAAACATTTAACTACACCGACGTAGGATGTATTTAACTTTAGATCGACGGAGGATCTATTTAACTTTAGATCGACGTAGGATCTATATGTTTCCCTTAAACTTTGGAATAGTACTTTATAATCCAAGGGACTTAACTACAACGTGGAAGTCCATTAAGGATTTAAGATAGTACCTTTTTGAATATCCTACTACGAATCCTTCATATGGAGATAAGAAAGATTCTACGAGGATTTGGATGGATCACATAAAAACACAAAACACATAAGAACATAATCACATAATTGTTTAACTTGATCTTTACTTTGTTATCTTTGGACACAGATATTTAAAGCACACCAGGAATCCAATCCGTGGATTCCATGCGGCACTTAAATCATTAGAATCTAACTATGAAGATAGGAAGATCTAAATAAGAATTCGGCTTTGTCCTTATTGAATGGTAATGTTCGTATTAAGGCATACGAATAATTCAATTAAGGGCTCCGATTTGAGTGATATTCATCCACAAGGATCTGATTATGAGGATAGAAAGATCCTTTATGGATTTTGAAATTTGTGTAACGAGAGGTGCTTCGACACCTTGCACTGGCGTGCTTAAGTCGATACACAAGGTAGAAAGTTCATGAGGTTCAGGCGCTAGATATGCCAGGGCGACATATGAAGCAGAACTTGAAGGTTAAGCAGCAACAGGGTTTGCTACTGCCTTGCTTTAAACAGCAAAGCGACACATGTTATCCAAATGTCTCCATCGTCCACCGGGGGTACATTTGTAACATGGTATTTGATTTGGATGATGACGGTTTCACTGACTTCTCCAAGGAGCGGTTCCCTTGCACGGCTTCATTCCTGAGCTGACTCATGGTGATAGCTAAATCAACGGTCTTCTGGAGTACTACGCCTATTTGTTGGGCAGTTGTAGCACCTGGTCCGGACACTCGAGTCTTGTTGCGATAAAGAGGCAAAATGAAGAAAATGGAAGACATAGAAGGAAACAAGCAAAAGATAATCAAAAGAGAATAACAACACATGAAGATTGTGACCATTTGTTTGTTACCAAAGGCAAACAAATGAGATGGTGACTAATCAAAGTAAATGGGTCAATATAATGTATCGCGAAGACATGCTCGCCTATAAGTGAACACTCATCCCAAGAATTCCCAGGTAAGCACAACTGGTCTCGCGTCTGATGAGATGTATACGAAGTGCTTGCCTAGACAGAAATCCCAGAATACAGGCATTCACCCTTCCAGTTTGCACATGTTCACATTATTTAAAACCCAAAACCTTGACGAGATTTTGAAAATTCAAAGGGGTTCAAAACCTTACAATAGAGGGTTCAAAACCTTGTAATCAATCATCCTAGAACAGATGATTAGTTTTCAAAGCGGTTTTGAAATTTATGTTCTTGTTGTGGTCGTCGCCTAAGGATAGGTGACGGTATTGTTTTATGACTAAACGCAAGTAAACTCGCGTTAGGGTCCTAAGAAGGTTATAGACTAGGTCAAAGCATTACTAATAACCTAATTCCCTATAACCATTGGCTCTGATACCATCTTTTCTGTCACACCCCGACCACGTAAAGCAACTAGACGTGGCGGAAATGTCGGGGAGTGTTGTAACAGAATTAATTGTTTCAAATCCATGGCAATTGAAGTTTCGTTTTATTGATTAAAAGTGTTACAATGTCTTAACAAACAAGAAAATACAACATAATTAACTAGTCTTGCATCTTTTATTGTCACTAAAGCCCAAGTCTGCCTATGTGTATCTTGATCATCGTATGCAACAGTTCCTGAAAAACACATGTGAAAATAGGTACGTCAGCATAAAAATGCCTGTGAGATACATAGGTTTTGTGAAAATAGGTTTCATGACTTATGTTTGAGAAAATGTTTAGTCATGAACCCTTTTAGTTTGCTTTGCTTTGTAAATCATTTGAAAAACAATGAGTTCAGATGATAAGTATAAATAAATGTAAGGTTAAATGAATAACCAAGTAAAATATGTTTGCATAAGATAAAATGTTTATAAATCAATGTCTTGTGAAAAGTATGTTATTTGTATAAAATGTTCTATGTCTCAAACTGAAATGATTCAAATAACGCTATGATATGTAATACCATACAAACACTTATATATAGGAAGTACCAGCGGCGTATCCACCATGCTTGTATCATATTACACACGCATCGTTACTTAATCAAACCAAACCAATCAATGTAAGAAGTCTATGTTTAAATCAATTGTCAAATGTATTGGGTAATATGTCAAAGTGTTCATGTCAAGATGTAAATCATATCAAAATGTCTATGTCAAATATCCATGTCAAATGTCTATGTCAAGATGTCATGTATGGCAAGTGAAATGTCTCAACTAAACCATATGCACAGAAACAAAGTATTGAAGTAAAACTTGTTTTAAATCAAAGTTATGTTTTGTGGGAAATGCATGATCAAATGTCAATCATGTTAAAATGTCTATGCCGAAATGTCTATGTCAAATGTCTATGTCAAAATGTCATGTAAAACGATGTACTAAGTAATGCACACAATTGGGCACACCTAGCATGAAATGTCATAAAATCATGTACTATAATGTACTAACGAACATAGCAGGTATATGATGTGAAAACGGGAAAGCATGAATGTAACAAGTAGGCACATGTGTTCCACCCCAAAACAGTTTGGAAAACAGTAAAAGAGGGGTCTATGTACTCACTTGAGATTGCTCAGTAGTCCTTGAGTAACAACCAAACAATGCTAGAGATCGCGGATATCAAACGGCACCTACTAAAGGTAACTACATTAATAAACCGGACCTAAATCGGAAGATCGGGTAGCATTAGGGTTTGTAAACCAAACGAGTGTTGAGACTCGTGTCATTTGGTTTAACAAAGCCTACATACTAAATGAAACTTAACCTAAGTGTTTACGACCCATTACGACCCGTTTAGGAAGCTTATGCTACTTTAACGTGTCGTTCGCGTGAAACGCGTTCGGACCGCCTAACTAGTCCTATGACAAGTGTTATATGCCTAATGTGACACCCGTGTCACTGCGACCATCAAACAAATGCCAAACCAATGAAATATTGTATTTCATACTTGGGATTTGTAAAAATATGTGTATCGATTGCACATATCAACTCTTGTTTCGATTTCAAGCTCTAAATCGCTTTCTGGAAGGTTATACACGCACTGATGCGTAAATATAACCAGTTCAATCCAACGAACACTCCGGAATAGTGAAATAGGCTTAACATACCTTGAATAACCTTTACATAACTTATATATAAGTTTTGGAAGGTTTGGTGTGGTGAAATCAAGTTAAATCGCTTACAGGGACTAAAGTTGACAAACTGCGAAAGTATGCCAATTTGAACTGTAACAGACATTCCGGAACATGACCATAAGTTAAACACACCATAAATATCCGTTACATAGCTTAGAAATAGGCTTTAATGGGTTCGGTGTGCTAAAATAAACTTTTGGGTCATTCAGGGACTAAAAGTGTCAAAAAAGTGCACAAGTTTGCATTTTCGCGCATAACTTACGTTCTGAATACATCCGGACATCCAAAAATTTATGTGAGCATGACTATATTATATTTTAGTGCTCGCCATAAGAAAAATCCATTCGTCGTGTCATTTGGTTCGTTTTTCGCATTCGGGACCAGATTCGATGTATTAGCCGTTGTTTAATTCACAACCACACATTCTAAACTTGCTTAGTCAGCGGATAAGGATGGAATTTTGGCACCATAACTTTGCAACACATGTATGGATGGAATTTAAACACCTAAACACCATAACTTTGCAACACATGTATGGATGGAATTTAAACACCTAAACACCATAACTTTGCAACACATGTACGGATGGGATTAAGGCACGTTTTCCATGAAACGATCTTAACGGTTCGGGTATTCCTATAAATACCCCATACCCCCCATTGCTAAAATCACTAGAAACTTGATTTGAGAAACTCTAAGTTGAAACATTTGTTTCATACCTGAGATTTTTGAATCGAGTTTAGCATTCGGGGACCCTTCGTAAGTATTCTTTCGTTCTTTTCCTTATTTTACTGCTTTTCGAGTCCGAAAGTCAAACTTTGTTTGACTTTCAGCGTTGACCAGTAATGGTCAATGCGAAGTTCTTTTGAACTTCGCAACGTGAGTGTAATCACGTTGGTCATAGTCCCTTGGGACTATGCCTACTGATTACCACGTTGTCTAGGGTCGTAGGGTAAGCGATCTAATGAATCGCTTATACCTCGAACCCGACCCAGTTTGGTCGATCATTAGGATCCGACCAAACACATTAGGTGACCATAGTAGGTAGGGAATAACCTTCCGAGGTTATACCCTATGGTCACATCGTTTAAGTAGTTGTATGATAGGTAGTTTATATGCCTTAGGTAAATTACCAGAATACCCTTTTCATGTAAAATTGGTAATTAAGCATATGTAACCTAAACCTTTGTCACATAACTGATTATGTAATATGTTTAGGCATATAACACTTGTCATAGGGCTAGTTAGGCGGTCCGAACGCGTTTCACGCGAACGACGCGTTAAAGTAGCATAAGCTACCTAAACGGGTCGTAATGGGTCGTAGACACTTAGGTTAAGTTTCATTTAGTATGTAGGCTTTGTTAAACCAAATGACACGAGTCTCTACACTCGTTTGGTTTACAAACCCTAATGCTACCCAATCTTCCGATCTAGGTCCGGTTTATTAACATAGTTACCTATACTAGGTGCCGTTTGATATCCGCGATCTCTAGCATTGTTTAGTTGTTACTCAAGGACTACTGAGCAATCTCAAGTGAGTACATAGACCCCTCTTTTACTGTTTTTCCAAACTGTTTTGGGGTGGAATACATGTGCCTACTTGTTACTTTCATGCTTTCCTGTTTTAACATCATATACTGCTATGTTCGTTAGTACATTATAGTACATGATTTTATGACATTTCATGCTAGGTGTGCCCAATTGTGTGCATTACTTAGTACATCGTTTTACATGACATTTTGACATAGACATTTCGGCATAGACATTTTAACATGATTGACATTTGATCATGCATTTCCCACAAAACATAACTTTGATTTAAACCAAGATTTACTTCAATACTTTGTTTTTGTGCATATGGTTTAGTTGAGACATTTCACTTGCCATACATGACATCTTGACATAGACGTTTGACATGGATATTTGACATAGACATTTGACATGGATATTTGACATAGACATTTTGATATGATTTACATCTTGACATGAACACTTTGACATATTACCCAATACATTTGACAATTGATTTAAACATAGACTTCTTACATTGGTTGGTTTGGTTTGATTAAGTGATTAAGTAACGATGCATGTGTAATATGATACAAGCATGGTGGATACGCCGCTGGTACTTCCTATATATAAGTGTTTGTATGGTATTACATATCATAGCGTTATTTGAATCATTTCAGTTTGAGACATAGAACATTTTATACAAATAACATACTTTTCACAAGACATTGATTGATAAACATCTTATCTTATGCAAACATATTTTACTTGGTTATTCATTTAACCCTACATTTATTTATACTTATCATCTGATCTTATCGATTTTCAAATGATTTACAAAGCAAAGAAAATAACAAGGTTCATGACTAAACATTTTCTCAAACATAAGTCATGAAACCTATTTTCACAAAACCTATGTATCTCACAGGCATTTTTATGCTGACGTACCTATTTTCACATGTGTTTTTCAGGAACTGTTGCATAAGACGATCAAGATACACATAGGCAGACTTGGGCTTTAGTAACAATAAAAGATGCAAGACTAGTTAATTATGTTGTATTTCTTTGTTTGTTAAGACATTGTAACACTTTTAATCAATAAAAAATAAACTTCAATTGCCATGGATTTGAAACAATTAATTCTGTTACAACACTCCCCGATGTTTCCGCCACGTTTCGTATGTTCTACGTGGTCGGGGTGTGACAGAAAAGATGGTATCAGAGCCAATGGTTATAGGGAATTAGGTTATTAGTAATGCTTTGACCTAGTCTATAACTTTCTTAGGACCCTAACGCGAGTTTACTTGCGTTTAGTCATAAAACAATACCGTCACCTATCCTTAGGCGACGACCACAACAAGAACATAAATTTCAAAACCGCTTTGAAAACTAATCATCTGTTCTAGGATGATTGATTTCTAGGTTTTGAACCCTCTATTGTAAGGTTTTGAACCCTCTGTTATATGGTTTTGAACCTCTTTGAATTTTCAAATTCTCGTCAAGGTTTTGGGTTTTTAATAATGTGAACACGTGCAAACTAGAAGGGTGAATGCCTGTATTCTGGGTTTTCTGTCTAGGCAAGCACTTCGTATACATCTCATCAGATGCGAGACCAGTTGTGCTTACCTGGGAATTCTTGGGATGAGTGTTCACTTATAGGCGAGCATGTCTTCGCGATACATTATTTTTGACCTAATTACTTTGATTAATCACCAGGGTCGTTTGTTGCTTTGTAGTAACAAACAAATGACCAATATCCTTGCTTTCATCATATTTGCTTCATCTCATTCATTTCGTCTAATTCTCTCACTCGTTTCCTTTCATGTTCTCCTCTTTTAGAATGCCTCCACGACGCGAAAATCCAGTATCTGTTGACGAGCTGGCAGCTGTCATTACACAGCAAATGACTGCTGCAATCCCGATCATCGTTGCCCAATGTCACCAAGCTATCAACAACAATAATGCCCCATGCAACTTCAAGACGTTCAACTCGGCTAAGCCATCAAAGTTTTCTGGGTCTCAAGGAGCGACTGCACTTCTGCAATGGTTCGAGAGTCTAGAGAGCACTTTCAGGCATGTTCAATGTCCAAACGAGCGAAAGGTAGATTTTGCATCTAGCGTCTTCGAGAAACGAGCTTTGACATGGTGGAACGGTGTGGTGAGAGATAGGGGTGCCGAAGTGGCACTGGCCCAAACTTGGGAAGAACTTCGAGCACTGATGATGAAGGAATTCTGTCCTCGTCACGAGATCAGGGCATTGGAAAGGGAATTCGATGACCTTAAGCAAGACAGCGGCGAACATCGAGCATACACTGATCGATATGAGGAGCTGAGCCTGTTGTGTCCTACCATGGTTACGCCTTTGGATAAGGCGATCGAAAAGTACATTGATGGTCTCCCTGACTCAGTTCAAGACATTGTTACTGGTAGTAACCCCACTACGGTTAGGCAGGCCATTGAACTATCTGCAACTCTGACTGAATCTCAGATCAGGAAACGTAAGCTTTTCCGGAAGGGTGACAAGAAACCAGTCGAGGAATCGAAACCAATCGAGGAATCAAAGACCATGGATGAGCAGACTGGATCCCTTGAGCGGTCAAAGAAGCAAAAGGCTTCTCAGAACTTTGCCATGGTCGCTCACAATGGTCAAGCCGTCCCCAACCAACCAGCTCAACCCCGTACTAGGAAGCCATACAATGGAACTTCACCCTTGTGCAACCGATGTGGCCTACATCATCATGCTAATGTGAAGTGCCGTGAATGCCAAATTTGTGGACTTAAAGGTCATATGGCAAAAGTTTGCGTTGCAGCAGTTGCACCGAATCAAGCCGACAACAAACCTGCTCGAGCTCGCTTTCCACCAGGTTCTTGCAACAAGTGTGGTAAGATGGGACATTTCCGAAGAAATTGCCCAAAGCTTGCTAATGCTAATCCAGCACAGAGATGAGCATCTGATCGACTAGAAGACAACACTCTTTAGAAATAATCACATCTTATGTATTATTTTCTCTTGTTGTCAAGGTCCATGAAACAGTTGTTAACATTGTTTATAAATAAATCTTTTATTTACATTGCAATGTATTTGTGTGATTATATGTATAAACAACATATCCCTTACAATACCGACAATCAAGGAATCACATTCCTTGAAAAGCAAACTACCCCCAAAATTCTTCCATTTTACATTCTCTTGCGTAAAGATCCCAAGTACCCGTCTCTTGCAAAGAAACGAAGTACAAGATAAAAGATATAATTCTGTACGAATACCCCAAGTACCACTATAAATTCTTAATAGGGTACCCAAAGGTATTTCCGTATGTCTTAAATTATTGTGTACCTTAATTCGAATATTGCGTTTTCCTGAAAACGAAAATCGAATTTTTGGTAGATCATTCTATCTTCAAGGATGGATTCTTGAAATGATTAAAGTGCCAAATGAAATCCACGAATTGGATTCCTGGTGTGCTTTAAGTATCCGCGTCCAAAGATAACAAATTAATAACCAAGTTAAACAACTATGTGATTATGTGCTTATGTGTTTCCTTTTATGTTTTTGGTGTAATCCAAGTTTTGTTATCCAAATCCTCGTAGAATTTTCCATATCTTTGTATAAGGAAATTCAAAGTAGGATATCCAAAGGTACTATATTAAATCCTCAATGGGATTTTACGTAATAGTAAAGACCCTCGGATTATATTGTACTATTCCATAATTAGACCCCTGAGTGGTCTAGGTAAACAGATTGATCCAAAAATCTGGTTAGGAATATCATGTGATGATATAGCTGAAAGGACTCCTTGGTGGTCTAATTAAAAGGATCCTTTGTTGATCTAATTAAAAGGACCCTATGGTAGTCTAGTCACACTCATCATCAGGTTTGATTTTTCCTCCCCTTCACATTTCAGACAAATTGTGCGGACTATGCAAGGAATTGCGTAATTATGGATGCATACATAATTATGAAATTCATTGCACAGAAACCACAGCGAATTTTGTCATGTGTCTAAAGTCTATTCTGTTCATTTTTGTTTCTGAAGATGTAAAATGACTATTCCGTTCATTTTTGTTTCTGAAGATGTAAAATGACTATTCTGTTCATTTTTGTTTCTGAAGATGTAAAATGACTATTCCGTTCATTTTTGTTTCTGAAGATGTAAAATGACTATTCCGTTCATTTTTGTTTCTGAAGATGTAAAATGACTATTCTGTTCATTTTTGTTTCTGAAGATGTAAAATGACTATTCTGTCCATTTTTGTTTCTGAAGATGTAAAATGACTATTCCGTTCATTTTTGTTTCTGAAGATGTAAAATGACTATTCTGTTCATTTTTGTTTCTGAAGATGTAAAATGACTATTCCGTCCATTTTTGTTTTTGAAGATGTAAAATGACTATTCCGTTCATTTTTGTTTCTGAAGATGTAAAATGACTATTCTGTTCATTTTTGTTTCTGAAGATGTAAAATGACTATTCTGTCCATTTTTGTTTCTGAAGATGTAAAATGACTATTCCGTTCATTTTTGTTTCTGAAGATGTAAAATGACTATTCTGTTCATTTTTGTTTCTGAAGATGTAAAATGACTATTCCGTCCATTTTTGTTTCTGAAGATGTAAAATGACTATTCCGTTCATTTTTGTTTCTGAAGATGTAAAATGACTATTCTGTTCATTTTTGTTTCTGAAGATGTAAAATGACTATTCTGTTCATTTTTGTTTCTGAAGATGTAAAATGACTATTCTGTCCATTTTTGTTTCTGAAGATGTAAAATGACTATTCTGTTCATTTTTGTTTCTAAAGAATGCCTGTTGAAAATAACTCTGTTCATTTTTCATTTCTGAAAAATGTTCGTTAAAGAGAAATTACAGGATTACGTCTTGTTCATCTTTGATGGTTATTTAACGCAAAGTCACAAATAGACTCCTACGAATTAATTTCGGGACGAAATTTCCTAAAGTAGGGGAGACTGTGACACCCGTGTCACTGCGACCATCAAACAAATGCCAAACCAATGAAATATTGTATTTCATACTTGGGATTTGTAAAAATATGTGTATCGATTGCACATATCAACTCTTGTTTCGATTTCAAGCTCTAAATCGCTTTCTGGAAGGTTATACACGCACTGATGCGTAAATATAACCAGTTCAATCCAACGAACACTCCGGAATAGTGAAATAGGCTTAACATACCTTGAATAACCTTTACATAAGTTATATATAAGTTTTGGAAGGTTTGGTGTGGTGAAATCAAGTTAAATCGCTTACAGGGACTAAAGTTGACAAACTGCGAAAGTATGCCAATTTGAACTGTAACAGACATTCCGGAACATGACCATAAGTTAAACACACCATAAATATCCGTTACATAGCTTAGAAATAGGCTTTAATGGGTTCGGTGTGCTAAAATAAACTTTTGGGTCATTCAGGGACTAAAAGTGTCAAAAAAGTGCACAAGTTTGCATTTTCGCGCATAACTTACGTTCTGAATACATCCAGACATCCAAAAATTTATGTGAGCATGACTATATTATATTTTAGTGCTCACCATAAGAAAAATCCATTCGTCGCGTCATTTGGTTCGTTTTTCGCATTTGGGACCAGATTCGATGTATTAGCCGTTGTTTAATTCACAACCACACATTCTAAACTTGCTTAGTCAGCGGATAAGGATGGAATTTTGGCACCATAACTTTGCAACACATGTATGGATGGAATTTAAACACCTAAACACCATAACTTTGCAACACATGTATGGATGGAATTTAAACACCTAAACACCATAACTTTGCAACACATGTACGGATGGGATTAAGGCACGTTTTCCATGAAACGATCTTAACGGTTCGTGTATTCCTATAAATACCCCATACCCCCCATTGCTAAAATCACTAGAAACTTGATTTGAGAAACTCTAAGTTGAAACATTTGTTTCATACCTGAGATTTTTGAATCGAGTTTAGCATTCGGGGACCCTTCGTAAGTATTCTTTCGTTCTTTTCCTTATTTTACTGCTTTTCGAGTCCGAAAGTCAAACTTTGTTTGACTTTCAGCGTTGACCAGTAATGGTCAATGCGAAGTTCTTTTGAACTTCGCAACGTGAGTGTAATCACGTTGGTCATAGTCCCTTGGGACTATGCCTACTGATTACCACGTTGTCTAGGGTCGTAGGGTAAGCGATCTAATGAATCGCTTATACCTCGAACCCGACCCAGTTTGGTCGATCATTAGGATCTGACCAAACACATTAGGTGACCATAGTAGGTAGGGAATAACCTTCCGAGGTTATACCCTATGGTCACATCGTTTAAGTAGTTGTATGATAGGTAGTTTATATGCCTTAGGTAAATTACCAGAATACCCTTTTCATGTAAAATTGGTAATTAAGCATATGTAACCTAAACCTTTGTCACATAACTGATTATGTAATATGTTTAGGCATATAACACTTGTCATAGGGCTAGTTAGGCGGTCCGAACGCGTTTCACGCGAACGACGCGTTAAAGTAGCATAAGCTACCTAAACGGGTCGTAATGGGTCGTAGACACTTAGGTTAAGTTTCATTTAGTATGTAGGCTTTGTTAAACCAAATGACACGAGTCTCTACACTCGTTTGGTTTACAAACCCTAATGCTACCCAATCTTCCGATCTAGGTCCGGTTTATTAACATAGTTACCTATACTAGGTGCCGTTTGATATCCGCGATCTCTAGCATTGTTTAGTTGTTACTCAAGGACTACTGAGCAATCTCAAGTGAGTACATAGACCCCTCTTTTACTGTTTTTCCAAACTGTTTTGGGGTGGAATACATGTGCCTACTTGTTACTTTCATGCTTTCCTGTTTTAACATCATATACTGCTATGTTCGTTAGTACATTATAGTACATGATTTTATGACATTTCATGCTAGGTGTGCCCAATTGTGTGCATTACTTAGTACATCGTTTTACATGACATTTTGACATAGACATTTCGGCATAGACATTTTAACATGATTGACATTTGATCATGCATTTCCCACAAAACATAACTTTGATTTAAACCAAGATTTACTTCAATACTTTGTTTTTGTGCATATGGTTTAGTTGAGACATTTCACTTGCCATACATGACATCTTGACATAGACGTTTGACATGGATATTTGACATAGACATTTGACATGGATATTTGACATAGACATTTTGATATGATTTACATCTTGACATGAACACTTTGACATATTACCCAATACATTTGACAATTGATTTAAACATAGACTTCTTACATTGGTTGGTTTGGTTTGATTAAGTGATTAAGTAACGATGCGTGTGTAATATGATACAAGCATGGTGGATACGCCGCTGGTACTTCCTATATATAAGTGTTTGTATGGTATTACATATCATAGCGTTATTTGAATCATTTCAGTTTGAGACATAGAACATTTTATACAAATAACATACTTTTCACAAGACATTGATTTATAAACATCTTATCTTATGCAAACATATTTTACTTGGTTATTCATTTAACCCTACATTTATTTATACTTATCATCTGATCTTATCGATTTTCAAATGATTTACAAAGCAAAGCAAATAACAAGGTTCATGACTAAACATTTTCTCAAACATAAGTCATGAAACCTATTTTCACAAAACCTATGTATCTCACAGGCATTTTTATGCTGACGTACCTATTTTCACATGTGTTTTTCAGGAACTGTTGCATAAGACGATCAAGATACACATAGGCAGACTTGGGCTTTAGTAACAATAAAAGATGCAAGACTAGTTAATTATGTTGTATTTCTTTGTTTGTTAAGACATTGTAACACTTTTAATCAATAAAAACGAAACTTCAATTGCCATGGATTTGAAACAATTAATTCTGTTACAACACTCCCCGATGTTTCCGCCACGTTTCGTATGTTCTACGTGGTCGGGGTGTGACACCTAAACATGTTACATAATCAGTTATGTGACAAAAGTTTAGGTTACATATGCTTAATTACCAATTATACATGAAAAGGGTATTCTGGTAATTTACCTAAGGCATATAAACTACCTATCATACAACTACTTAAACGATGTGACCATAGGGTATAACCTCGGAAGGTTATGCCCTATACTAGGGTCACCTAATGTATTTGGTCGGATCCTAATGATCGACCAAACTGGGTCGGGTTCGAAGGTATAGGCGATTTATCAGATCGCCTACCCTACGACCCTAGACAACGTGGTAATCAGTGGGCATAGTCCCAAGGGACTATAACCAACGTGATTACACTCACGTTGCGAAGTTCAAACGAACTTCGCATTGACCATAACTGGTCAATGTAGAAAGTCAAACAAAGTTTGACTTTCAGACTCGAAAGACTCGAAAAGCAGTAAAAGAACGAAAGAATACTTACGAAGGGTCCCCGAATGCTAAACTCGATTCAAAAATCTCAGGTATGAAACAAATGTTTCAACTTAGAGTTTCTCAAATCAAGTTTCTAGTGATTTTAGCAATGGGGGGTATGGGGTATTTATAGGAATACCCGAACCGTTAAGATCGTTTCATGGAAAACGTGCCTTAATCCCATCCGTACATGTGTTGCAAAGTTATGGTGTTTAGGTGTTTAAATTCCATCCATACATGTGTTGCAAAGTTATGGTGTTTAGGTGTTTAAATTCCATCCATACATGTGTTGCAAAGTTATGGTGCCAAAATTCCATTCTTATCCGCTGACTAAGCAAGTTTAGAATGTGTGGTTGTGAATTAAACAACGGCTAATACATCGACTCTGGTCCCGAATGCGAAAAACGAACCAAATGACGCGACGAATGGATTTTTCTTATGGCGAGCACTAAAATATAATATTGTCATGCTCACATAAATTTTTGGATGTCCGGATGTATTCAGAACATAAGTTATGCGCGAAAATGCAAACTTGTGCACTTTTTTGACACTTTTAGTCCCTGAATGACCCAAAAGTTTATTTTAGCACACCGAACCCATTAAAGCCTATTTCTAAGCTATGTAAAGGATATTTATGGTGTGTTTAACTTATGGTCATGTTCCGGAATGTCTGTTACAGTTCAAATTGGCATACTTTCGCAGTTTGTCAACTTTAGTCCCTGTAAGCGATTAAACTTGATTTCACCACACCAAACCTTCCAAAACTTATATATAAGTTATGTAAAGGTTATTTAAGGTATGTTAAGCCTATTTCACTATTCTGGAGTGTTCGTTGCATTAAACTGGTTATATTTACGCATCAGTGCGTGTATAACCTTCTAGAAAGCGATTTAGAGCTTGAAATCGAAACAAGAGTTGATATGTGAAATCGATACACATATTTTTACAAATACCAAGTATGAAATACAATATTTCATTGGTTTGGCATTTGTTTGATGGTTGAAATGACACAGGTGTTACATTGTCAAACCTAAATAGCGCTATCTAACTAATGACCCGCTCGCCATTGGCCTGACGATAAAGCCGATATAAAAAGGGAGGGACTTCGTGATAGAGTTTTGGTCTAGTGAAAGTTAACTGTCCATGAGGACAAGGAATTATATTCCTTAACCCGTACTATCCCACCCAAGAAGGACGAGGAATCCATGTTCCCTAACCCATTCCCAACCCCTGGGAATCCCATGCTTTGTAGAAAGTGTGAACTCACCTTAGGTTAGCTCAGCAGATAAACGAAAGGTCAATCGAGTTGCTAGAGGTCAACCACGTCCTAACACGGTTACCATACAAGTCAGGTCTAGGTTCAAATAGTGCACATAAGTTTACACGGAACTAATAAGCCAATAACACGTGATGATCATCGTATACGCACTGAACAGGTTAAGCAATTTAGTTAAACTCATAAAGCCCAAAGTTCAACTAATGCGATCCAACATGAACCCGGCCCAAACTATTAATAAGCCCAACAACTTGTACGGCTCAATAAACTAATCAACATTTAACTTGTGCGATCCATATAGTCTTGTGCGATCAACTTTGTTACCCAGCCCAACAGTCTACGGCCCAACAGATATACATACGGCCCAATATAATAAACAGATAAACAATCTTGTGCGACTCAAATTACTTGTGCGACTGAGTTGTCCTTGTGCGATCTGGTTAACTTGTGCGACTGGGTTTTGGGCCATTCGGTCCAATAATATATTAAGTTCAAACATTGTGTAAAGCCCAAGACTTGTGCGATCGGCACCATCTTGTGCGATCCACCAGGTCTTGTGCGATCATGCATAACTAACTTATACGGTGAGTTTAATCAATTGTACCTATCTTGTGCGATTGGGAGCTTGTGCGATCAGATCAAGTCTTGTGTGACTTGATCTTGTGCGACCGACAAGCTGTGCGATTGCTTGTTTAATATCTGAAATCATGGCAATCAGTTATATTGTTTCCATTTATGTAGGTAATCAATCAAGAACTAACAGTTTCCGTTCATACACATAAATCGATCAAACAAAGGTTTCAACATTAACTCTTATGAACCCTAAACAAAATCAAATCATGAACAATAATCATAACACTTAACATATTAACATGATTCATATTCTTGATTACTAGCATACATCCTATTATGACAACACCATAAATCATCCTAAAGTAAACATATCACAGCCGATTATCAAGCATTCGGTTTTCATTCATCCTCAACAAATCCAATTCATACTAACACAACCAAACCATTCGGATCCAAGCACACATATGACCGATTCCATGATCAATCACATATCATTCATACCAACATAACAATACATCATCAACCGAATAAAAACACATAACAAGAAACACTAACCGATTAGAGATGGATGAGGGTGATCCGAACGATAAAGCTTCGAGAGAGATAGGATGTGGCTGCCGTCGAGTTTGAGAGGAGAGAAAGAGAGTAGGGTTTGTGTGTGATATGAGATTTGCAACAAATGAGAAGTGGTGACCTCCTCATGAGGTTATGCGTGTGAAGGGAGTGGGTCGAACCCAAAGTGTGGCCCGAATGGCCTTGTGTAATCGGATTAGAGTTGTGTGGTTCGAATCACATACATTCACATATCACAATATCATAACTTACACTTATAACATTCATTAAACCAACATGTCAAATAGTCACATAACGTTCAAGCATGTTACATCAAAATACAATGAAGGGTTCTAAATTACGAGTTGTCACAATTATAAATGACTATTCAAACGAACCTCACTGCACGTATTCATGACGCACAACAAGAAGCCCTTAAGATGGAAAACCGTAAAGCTGAATACCTCCGGGGTATGTTGAAATATATGGTGCCAAATGAAGAGGGAACCTTATACTTTGGGAAGCGTATTTGGGTTCCGCTCTATGGCGGTATATGAGAAATCATCCTTGATGAAGCGCATAAATCAAGATACTCGATCCATCCAGGATCGGACAAAATGTATCAAGACTTGAAAGACTACTATTGGTGGTCGAGACTCAAGAGCGATGTTGCTATGTATGTTGGAAAGTGCCTAACCTGTGCTAAGGATAAGGCTGAATATTAGAAACCGTCCGGCCCACTACAACAACCAGAGATACCCATGTGGAAGTGGGAGCAAATCTCGATGGACTTCATAACGAAATTACCAAGGACCCCGAGAGGGCACGATATGATATGGGTGATAGTTGACCGGTTAACGAAATCTGCATATTTCCTACCAATCCGAGAAATGGATAGCACTGGAAAGTTTGCTGAGATATACTTAAAAGCAATTGTGGCACGTCATGGAGTGCCTATCTCAATTATTTCAGACAGAGATGGACGCTTTGTCTCAAGAATCTGGCAATCCTTTCAGGAAGCATTTGGATCTCAACTAGATCTAAGCACGACCTTCCATCCACAAACAGACGGTCAGAGTGAACGAACCATACAAACACTAGAAGATATGCTCTGCGCATGTGTTATGGACCTAGGCGGCAGCTGGGATACTCACCTACCTTTAGTTGAGTTTTCCTACAATAACCGTTATCATACGAGCATAAAAGCCGCACCATTCGAAGCTCTATATGGCCGCAAGTGCCGATCGCCCTTATGTTGGGCAGACGCTGGAGATAAACGTATGGTTGGTCTTGAACTTGTACAAGAGACAACCGACAAGATTATGCAGATCCGAGAGCGCATTAAGGCGGCTTGAGATCGACAAAAGAGTTACGCTGATCGAAGAAGAAAACCATTAGAATTCGAGGTGGGAGACAAAGTGTTGTTAAAGGTCTCACCTTGGAAGGGCGTAGTAAGATTTGGAAAACGTGGGAAGCTGAATCCCCGATACATCGGACCATTCAAGATTTTGGAGAGAATTGGTACCGTGGCATACAAGTTGGAATTACCGGAAGAACTTAATGGAGTACATGATACGTTCCATGTATCCAACCTCAAGAAGAGTCCAACACAAGAAAACGTGATCATCCCTGCGGATGAAGTGCATATTGATGACACCCTCTGATTTACAGAACAACCCGTTAAGGTTACCGACTGGAAAGTCACCAAGACCAGGAGGAGCACTGTCAAACTTGTCAAAGTAAGTTGGAACTCTAAGCACGGACCCGAGTACACGTGGGAACGTGAAGACCAGTTTAAAGAAAAGTACCCCCACCTGTTCAAGAAGACTCCTGCGAGAGCTAGTTCAGCCTGAATTTCGGAACGAAATTCTTTTAACGGGGGGAGACTGTGACAACTGGCACAAAACCGGTAATTTCCGTACAATTTAATTAATACTTAATGACTGCAGTTATGTGCTTAAATGTCAACATTATCTAATTACATACTATACTTGTGAATTCATGCACGTTTTATACTACAAGAAATTTGCTTTATGCATTAATGATAGCGTTGCGTCAGAAATACTAGTAAACTCACCGGTAAGACACATTGTGTCAACAATTCTGCAGAAAGCAGTTAGACAATAGAATTGGAGCCTAAGTGTAGGTCCAACATCAAGAATACATTAAAACCCAAGAGTATATACAAGGGTTAACATATAGACTTTCCGGAAGCTAGAATATGCACTAAAAAACACCCGAAACGCACTCTAAATGCAGAAATCTACATAATTCAGCTATAAATAAGCTATAATTAGCTTTTTAACATATAAATATTATGCAGAATTCATTTTTTATTATCCAGAATACCCTCCTAAGTGTTGGGAATTGAAAGGGTTACAAAAGGACACTAAACGGTGCAATTTAGCACTTTAACGAACCGGTACTTAACCGAACAACCGGACATCGCCCGGAAACATCAAAATATTACTAGAAGCATTATTTTAATGTTTCTGAACTAGTTATGGTCCCCGAACACCATAGCACCCCTTATAACTCAATAACACATCAAGTCCCTAAAAATTACACATGAAAGCTAACTTGTTTATATATTAGAGCTTGGAAATTACACTTTGCCCCCCCCCCCCCCCCCCTACATAGTGGACGGTCACCTTAGTGGCCCCACTTTTGATTTTGTAATCTTGCTAAATCTCTAAAATCTTGCCAAGATATTTCATTATGTTCCTAGGATTCTAAAGGATTTTGTAAAGATCTTTAGAAGATATGAAGTGATTATAAATAAACATAAGCATCCATCTTCTCCACAACACCAAACCCAAACTCCTCCCTCTTCCCCCATCTTCGGCCGTAAGTCACCCCACCACCATCACCATATTTCAATCACCATTCATCCATTCCAAGGTTATCTCAAGGTGTAAGGTGCAAGATTAGAAGGTTTGTTGCTTGAAGAACTTGAAGGACCTCTCTTATGTGCTTTTATCCACTCCATATTCTTCATTGTTCTTCCCTAGCTTTAGGCTAGTTGTAAGATTCTTGAACACTCTTGTTTACTTCCATTTTAGTTGGTTAAAAGATATAACATGTTGATTATTACAAGAACACTAAAGAACATACACATGAATCTTGAAACATAAAGCTAACATATGATGAAAAATGGATAGAATGATGTTGTTGGATGTATAGATGATGATTACTAGAAATATTGATGTTGATCATTACATGGAACTTGCTAGATTATGATTAAAAACATGATTTAGCAAGATAAGGGATGATTATGTAACAACATGAAATAATCATCACCTTGATTAAACATGAACTTGAAAGTAAAATGATTTTTCTTGAAAAGTAATAAACCAAGTGAACTAGTAATCTTGTAAACCCAAGACTTGTGAATTATTTTTCTAAAGGAACCAAGTTTAAAAAGATGATTATTGAAGGATCATGTTTTTGATTAAACCTACACTATTTTTAGTGGAAAGACAAGTAAATAAACACTAGAGAAACAAGAAGATGTTATGGATAAACATTTTTGTAAATTATGTTTACAAGTTGTAAACACCAAATCTTTTCAAGAATGAAATTTACAAACAAATAACCATGTTTTTAAGGGTAACTAAACCTACTAAATAACATGGTAAGTTACTACAAGTTTTTACAAAAACTTCAAGTTCATGATGTAGTGAAATTACTTGATTTTGACACTCGGAAAGTGTTTAATAAGTTGATTATTGATTGTGATGATTTAAAAGAAAATAAACACATGTTTTGAAAACATGGGAAACATCCATTTTTAGGGGAAACCATGTCTAAATTTATAAATTTTGACACTTAGAAAAATATAAGTTTTTGAGAAACTTATTCCCTAAAAATGTATCTAAAAACATTTACCAAGGTTTCTCAAATTTTTGTGTTAAGAAATAACGATTTCTTCAAGATTAAAATTGATATTAAGTATGTATATTTTTGAGAAAAAATATATATATTTAGTTATCACCAAATTTTGTGCTAAGTGTATGTAGTATGTATTACATGTAATAGTGTATTAGAACTCGAAAATACACTAAATACTCCTAAGGAGTGAAAATACAAAATACACATACAACATGCTTAGACAAATACAAGAAAATATATTTATGAAAATATATTACTTGATAGAATAAATAACTTGGACAAGTTATGAATGAAATGAAGATTTAGACAAAATACATAATTCGGGTGAAAAATACAAGACACTTATATTTATTTTTGAGAAAATAATATAGGTAAGATACATAGTTAAAAATATAAATTATTTTTAACACAAGAACACATATACAAAAAAAAATAGTGACTTGTACTTGTGCGATGCAAGTCTAGTGACTAACGTTAATAAAACACGTTTAGGTTACGACGCTAGATAAGCAAATCCGGTGAAGTTTACGACGCAGGAACGCAAAGTTGTGAGTTCATGCTCCCCCTTTTCTTTTAACTGTTTTCAGTTTTATAACTTCGGGGGTGAAATACATGTTACAAATGTTACAATGTTCATAAATGGTATCATACAAAAACAAGAAGCACTCTTGGTGATAACTAGTACCAAGTATGATGCGTTTAAAGGAATGATACGAGAAATCGTGTCACGAATAGGGTACCATAAGCACCATTAATCGTGTACATACTAAGACCGCAGAACAAAAGGTTAGATCTAATGGGTTTTCGGGCAGCGACACTCTTGGTGAAAACTAGTACCGAGTAGTGCTTTTGTGTCTCCGTCGTGAATCGACAACTAGAAAAATACCTATGGTTTGGTTGCTTCCTATGTCGTGTCACCTGTTAATAGCCTTGCAACCCATTAACAACCTTGATACATACAGAAATACATGATTTATACAAGAATACTTGATTTATACAAGAATACCTGATTTATACAAGAATACTTGATTTATACAAGAATACTTGATTTATACAAGAATACTTGATTTATACAAGAATACCTGATTTATACAAGAATACTTGATTTATATAAGAATACTTGATTTATACAAGAATACTTGATTTATACAAGAATACTTGATTTGTACAAGATACATACCATGTTTTCATACAAAGTATACAAACGTTCAATACAAAAACTGCATGAATTCACACAAACATTATGTTGACGTTTTTCCAAAACTCACATGTATTTCAGGTAACTAAAGTGGATGTGCGCGCGGTCTTACTCTTGCTCATGGATGTTGTTTATGTTTATCTTTTAAATAAAGCTGTAAAACTTTTCAGACAATGACTTATGCTGTCTTGTGATGTAAACACTTAAACAATGTTTTCAGTTATGAAATGTTTGGTATTTGAAGTTATTTTTACGAGCATGTAGTGTGTTTACCTTTCGTATGCAATGAGAACCTTTCATGATCACACCTCGTGCTTCCGCCTTAGAAAGGGGTGTGACACACACCAACAATCGAAATAATTAGCTTGAACCCAGTTCACAAACCGTTCCTGCCAACCTTCATAATCTTCTAGATTGATCAACTTTGGTTGTTTCTGTATCATCCCCATTACATTATCTAAGTTTAGATTTTGAGTAAACACCGTAATAGTTGATGTGGACGGTGTAGTAAAAGAATTATAAAACTCACTAACCATGTTGACACAAAATTTGACCAAAATTTACTTAATGCGAAGTAGATTTGAAACGAAGTTAAACCTGGAAGGAAGAGACACAAAAATCAGTTAAATTTCAGTTCGTGCGATATAATAAAATAACAATTTAGATAGGGTTTTAGTTCTAAATACTAGATAGCGAAACAGGAAGGACCAAATGAGCAAAAAGGAGAAACTCGCAGTAGGCAAGCCTTTTTAGAGCTTGTCGTCACTCGAGGCCACTCCACTTGGGGTTTTTATCCTTAAACAATAGGGAGATAGAGACGTAGTGATTTTGTTGATCAAGCCTTCAATAGAGGTACTTCTCGCAACGTTGTTATGTTTTAACGCATGATTGATCCTTGGATCATCCTAATTTATTAGTTTGATGTTAGGGTTTTGCAAGAATTGAAGATTTCGCAAGCTAAGAGATAATAATGATTCTATTTCGCATGAGTTCTATAACACCCCGACCCCGTATACAACCCGCGGCAGAAACGTCGAGGAGTCACGTTAAAAATTGTTCACAATACGTGGTACTACAGTTTATGCTTTATTGAATTATTGAATTACAATGTCTTTTGAAACATAACCAACTGTTTTTTTTAATAAAGAAAAACTAAGGCTCAAGTCCATTCCTATGTGTAGCACGCTTGCATAACATCAAACATTTGTACCTTAAACATATGTAAAAATAACGGTCAACAATTAAGTTGGTGAGTAACATAGGTTTTGTGGTCAAATTCATGGCTATGAATTTGAATTTAATACCTCGTCCGACTACGAGAGTCGATGAGAGAAAACCTTGTAACTAAACTTGTTTCAATTGTGTTTGGTATTGCAATATGTTTAACCAACTATGAAGTTGGTATATTAAAGAAAACCTTGTAACCATGAATCTTGACAAAAGCGTTTCTTTGTAAAACTATGCAAGTAATAAATTGTTTACTTGTAAAATTGTATATAAAAGTCTGAAATCCATTTGTTTCATTTTGTATTGTCTTGTCTTGTATAAACCAATTGTTTCATTTTGTATAAACCAATTGTTTTGTTTTGTATAAAAAAGTGTGGCCGTGTGGTGAATACATTCAAGCCTGTGTTGATTGTCAAACAAACCCAAGAAGGGTTTATCAATAATTACACAGTGTCTATCATTCCCAAAAGTAACTTCCAAACATACAGAACCCACAGGAAGCGGTAATGGGATTGTAAAGCATATTTTATATATAAACCATATTTTGAAAACTTGAAAAATAGTAGGCACATATGAATCACCCCAAAACATTTTGAAAACATAAAAGTGAGGACTATGTACTTACTTGATTGTTGATGACTTGCTTAATCGTATTCAACTAATGCAAACAAACTGCATTTAATGAAGAAAGAAAAGATGGGTGGACACGGGGCCGTGCCCAATGGACACGGGACCGTGTCCGGGCTTTTGTGCAGGCTATAAATAGGGGTGCTTGGCTCACTTGCAAACCATCCCTTGGCAAACTACCTCTCTCACACTTCACACACCCACCACCACCACCACAACCGTCACACCCCTTTCTTAGGTGGAAGCACGAGGTGTGATCATGAAAGGTTCTCATTGCATATGAATGGTAAACATACTACATGCTTGTAAAAATAACTTCAAAAACCAATAACATTACGTAACTGAAAACATAGGTTGAGTGTTTACATCACAAGACAGCATAAGACATTGTCTGAAAAGTTTACAACATTATTCAAAGATAAACATAAACAACATCCAGAGCAAGAGTATGATCGCCCGCACATCCACTTTAGTTACCTGAAATACATGTGAGTTTTTGGAAAATCGTCAACATAATGTTGGTGTGAATTCATGCAGTTTTTGTATTGAACGTTTGTATACTTTGTATGAAAACATGGTATATAACTTGTATAAATCAAGTATTTCTGTAAGTATCGAGATTGTTAATGGGTTGCAAGGCCATTAATTTGTGACACAAAAGCACTGGTTGGTACTAGTTATCACCAAGAGTGTGGCTACCCGAAAACCCATTAGATCTAACCTTTTGTTCTGCGGTCTTAGTATGTACATGATTAATGGTGCTTCTGGTACCCTATTCGTGACACGATTTAAAGTATCATTCCTTAATTCTTGTATCCATCATACCATAACACATGTATTTTCCCCAAGTTTAGAAAGCATATAAAAGTTTAAAAGTGGGGACATGAACTCACTTTTCTGTAAACATTTAGTAACATGTACTTCACCCCCGAAGTTATAAAACTGAAAACAGTTAAAAGAAAAAGGGGAGCATGAACTCACAACTTTGCGTTCTTGCGCCGTAAACTTCACCGGGTTTGCTTATATAGCGTCGTGACCTATAAGTGTTTTATTAACGTTAGTCACTAGACTTGTATCGCACAAGTACAAGTCACCATCTTTTATGTATGTGTTCTTGTGTTAAAAATAATTTATATTTTTAACTATGTATCTTACTTATATTATTTTCTCAAAAATAAATATAAGTTTCTTGTATTTTTCACCCGAGTTATGTATTTTGTCCAAAACTTCATTTCATGTTCATAACTTGTCCAAGTTATTTAATCTATCAAGTAATATATTTTCATAAATATATCTTCTTGTATTTGTTTAAGCATGTTGTATGTGTATTTTGTATTTCTACTCCTTGGGAGTACTTAGTGTATTTTCAAGTCCTAATACACTATCACGTATAATACATACTACATACACTTAGCACGAAATTTGGTGATCAATAAATATATATATATTTTCCTCAAAAATATACATACTTAATATCAATTTTTTATCTTGAAGAAATCATCATTTCTTAACTTGAAGTTTACATAAAAATTAGGGAAACCTTGGTAAATATTTTTAGGTGAATTTTTAGGGAATAAGTTTCACCAAAACTTATATTTTTCTAAGTGTCAAAATTTATAGAAATTTTGACATGGTTTCCCCTAAAAATGGAGGTTTCCCATGTTTTCAAAACATGTGTTTATTTTCTTTTAAAATCATCACAACAATCATCAACTCATTTAACACTTACCGAGTGTCAAAATCAAGTAAATTACACTACATCATGAACTTGAAGTTTTGTAGTAACTTACCATGTTATTTAGTAGGTTTAGTTACCCTTAAAAACATGGTTATTTGTTTGTAAATCACATTCTTGAAAGATTTAGTCATTTACAACTTGTAAGATGGTTTTTTTCTAAAAATATTTCTTTTGTATTTTTCTTGTTACAATCATGTTCCTAGTCTTGTTTAAACACTAAAATATTATTAGTTTACTTAGAAACCATGACTTTGTAAATCTTGTAAATAAACTTGGTTTCTTGGGAAAAATTATTTTTGTAATCATCTATTTACAAGATTTGTATTTTGTTTAAATCATCTTTACATAAGAAAACCAATTTCATCATTCAAGTTCATGAAGACATAAAGCATGATGATCTTGGTTTTTCACAAGATCACCACTTTAACTTACTAGATCATGTGTTTAATCACAATCTAGTAGGTTTCTTATGATGTCTAACATCACTAACACAAATCATCATTCATCAAGAAGCAAGAAGCAAATCATCATCATTTACATGTATTCTTATGTATTTAAGCTTATGTTAAAGTATCATGATCATGTTCTTTTGTGTTCTTGTGATTAACAATATTCATCATCTTTTAACCATCAACATATGAAGTAACAACAAGTGATAAGAAGCTTACAACTAGCACAAGGGCTTGGGAAAAACACTTGATGCTGAAGATTATAAATGGGTTGGATAAATGCAAAAGAAGAAGGTTCTTCAAGATCCACAAGCTCTAAACCTCCTTAAACACCTTCTTGCACCTTGTAACTAACTTGGAATGGATGAACAATGGATGAAGATGGTGGTGGTGTGGGGGGTGGCTCACGGCCGTAGGGAGAGGAGAAGAGGGAGAGTGTGTTGTGTGAAGTGAGATATTGTTGGTGATGTTCTTATATAGAGCTTGCAAGATCTTCCATATATCATTTGAGATCCTATAGTATCTAAGAAAGATCATATGCAATCTAATGAGATCAAGCAAGATCTAGTAAGATCACACAAGATCAAGGGTGGGTCCACACCCTTTGTGACCGTGAACAATATGGGGGGGGGGGGGGGCAAAGTGTAAATTCCAATCCCTAGTTACATATTTAAGTTAGTTTTCAAGTATAAAGTTTAGGGATTTAATGTGTTATTATGTTATAAGGGGTGTTATGGTGTTCGGGAATCGTAACTAGCTCAGAAACATTAAAACAATGCTTCTAGTAATATTTGGGTGCTTCGGGTAATGCCCGATTGTTCGGTTAAATACCGGTTCGTTAAAGTGCTAAATTGCACCGTTTAGTGTCCTTTAAGTATCCTTTTGTGACCCTTTCAATTCCCAACACTTAGGAGGGTATTCTGGATAATAAAACATGAATTATGCATGATATTTATGTGTTAAAAAGCTGATTATAGCTGATTTGTGCAGAATTCTGCATTTAAAGTGTGTTTCGGGTGCTTTTTAGTGCATATTCTAGCTTCCGGAACGTCTATATGTTTACCCTTGTATACATATTTGGGTTTTAATGTATTCTTGACGTTGGACCTACACCTAGGCCCCAATTCTATTGTCTGACTACTTTCTGCAGAATTGTTGACACAATGTGTCTTACCGGTGAGTTTACTAGTATTTCCGACGCAACGCTATCATTAATGCATAAAGTAATATTTGTAGTATAAAACGTGCATGAATTCACATGTATAACATATAATTAGATAATGTTGACATTTAAGCACATAATTGCAGTCATTAAGTATTAATTAAACTGTACGGAAATTACCGGTTTTGTGCCAGTTGTCACAGTCTCCCCCCGTTAAAAGAATTTCGTCCCGAAATTCAGGCTGAACTAACTCTCGCATGAGTTTTCTTGAACAGGTGGGGGTACTTTTCTTTAAACTGGTCTTCACATTCCCACGTGTACTCGGGTCCGTGCTTAGAGTTCCAACGTACTTTAACAAGTTTGACACTACTCCTTCGGGTCTTGTTAACTTTCCAGTCTGTAACCTCAACGGGTTGTTCTGTAAATCGGAGGGTGTCGTCAATATGTACTTCATCCGCAGGGATGATCACTGTTTCTTGGGTTGGACTCTTCTTGAGGTTGGATACATGAAACGTATCATGTACTCCATTAAGTTCTTCCGGTAATTCCAACTTGTACGCCACGATACCAATTCTTTCCAAGATCTTGAATGGTCCGATGTATCGGGGATTCAGCTTCCCATGTTTTCCGAATCTTACTACGCCCTTCCAAGGTGAGACCTTCAACAAAACTTTGTCTCCCACCTCGAATTCTAATGGTTTTCGTCTTCGATCCGTGTAGTTCTTTTGTCGATCTCGAGCCGCCTTAATGCGCTCTCGGATCTGCATAATCTTGTTGGTTGTCTCTTGCACAAGTTCAGGACCAACCATACGTTTGTCTCCAGTGTCTGCCCAACATAATGGCGAGCGGCACTTGCGGCCATACAGAGCTTCGAACGGTGCGTCTTTTATGCTCGTATGATAACTGTTATTGTAGGAAAACTCAACTAAAGGTAGATGAGTATCCCAGCTGCCGCCTAGGTCCATAACACATGCGCGAAGCATATCTTCCAGTGTTAGTATGGTTCGTTCGCTCTGGCCATCTGTTTGCGGATGGAAGGTCGTGCTTAGATCTAATTGAGATCCAAAGGCCTCCTGGAAGGATTGCCAGATCCTCGAGACAAAACGTCCATCTCTGTTTGAAATAATTGAGATAGGCACTCCATGACGTGCCACGATTTCTTTCAAGTATAACTCAGCAAGCTTTCCAGTGCTATCCTTCTCTCGGATCGGTGGGAAATGCGCGGATTTCGTCAATCGATCAACTATCACCCATATCATATCGTGCCCCCTAGGGGTCCTGGGTAGTTTTGTTATGAAGTCCATCGAGATTTGTTCCCACTTCCACATGGGTATCTCTGGTTGTTGCAGTAGCCCAGATGGTTTTTGATATTCAGCCTTAACCCTAGCACAGGTTAGGCACTTTCCAACATGGATAGCAACATCGCTTTTAAGTCTCGGCCACCAATAGTAGTCTTTCAAGTCTTGATACATTTTGTCTGATCCTGGATGGATCGACTATCTCGACTTGTGAGCTTCATTAAGGATGACTTCTCGAATATTGCCGTAGAGCGGAACCCACATACGCCCCTTAAAGTACAAGGTTCCCTCTTTGTTTGGCACCAAATTCTTCAGCATACCTCGGAGGTATTCAGCTCTACGATTCTACCCTTTCAGGGCTTCTTGTTGTGCATCACGAATGCGTGCAGTGAGGTTCATTTGAATAGTCATTTCTAATGCTCGAACCCATAGGGTCTTAACCCTTTCCTTTCGACTTAACGCGTCTGCTACAACGTTTGCCTTTCCAGGATGGTACTTAATCTCGCAATCATAGTCATTTAGCAGCTCGACCCACCGTCGTTGACGCATGTTTAATTCCTTCTGATCAAATATGTGTTGTAGGCTTTTGTGATCCGTGAAGATTGTACATCGAGTACCGTATAAATAATGTCGCCAGATTTTCAAGGTGAATACCACCACGCCTAGCTCCAAGTCATTCGTGGTGTAATTCCTTTCATGCACTTTCAGCTGCCTTGAAGCGTAAGCGATGACTTTTTGACGTTGCATGAGCACGCAACCCAAACCTTGACGCGAGGCGTCGCAGTATACCACGAAGTCTTCTGTGCCTTCGAGTAAGGATAGTATCGGTGCATCGTATAGCTTATATTTGAGCAGTTGAAAGGCTTCTTCCTGCTTATCACCCCAGTAGTACTTCTTGTCTTTCTGCATAAGCGTAGTCAGCGGTTGAGCTATTTTGGAGAAATTCTCAATAAACCGTCGGTAATAGCCTGCTAAGCCCAAAAATTGTCGAACTTCAGTCGGGGTTTTGGGGGCTTCCCAATTCTTTATTGCTTCAATCTTGGATGGGTCTACATGAATGCCCTTCTCGTTCACAACATGACCAAGGAACTGTATTTCGTGTGACAACTCGAAATTTAGAACCTTTCGTTGTACGCTTGAACACTAAATGACTAACTAATTTGACGATTTAATGAATGATACATGTGAACTTATATGATTATGTGTTATGTTATGTGTATGCTTGTGTGTATGTATGCGGGTATGTATATGAACCGAGTGAACCGTAACATATGGGCCGGTTGGGCCACACACACACACACTTAGCTTATTTCGAAAGCCCATTAGGGTGCACAAGGTGAAACAAGTATAAAACCTTGGTGATTATCCATGTTGCCATTTTCTTTGGATAACACACACACTCTTCATCCTCTCACTAAAACCCTAAGCCACAACATTGTCTCTCCTCCATTCTCGGACCAACCGGTGACACTAGGGGCTCTTGGAAACACACACACACACACACACCCGTTTAGAAGCTTCATACTCACCTTTGAAACTCATCAACCGGTTAGTGATTTTATGATGTTTATTGTTGTTAAATGATAGTATGAATGGTAGGATTTAACTAGTGTAGTTGTATGCTTGATGATGGTTGTGAACCGGATGTGTATGACATTGATAATCGGTGAAACATGTCTTGACTTCGGATATATTGAATGATGTTTTGATGATATACATTGATGTTGAGTTAGTGTTCAAGAAATCGATGCATAAATGCTCTATGTTATGTGTTTACATTCGGTTGATGATGATTATATGTTAGTGTGTTGATATAAGTTGAAATGATTGATGAATAGAAACCGAATACATGTAATCGGCTGTGGTATGTGCACGATTAGGACGATTCATTGTGTAGATATCATAGGGTGCATGTTAGTGTTGATAAGTGGTTGATCATGATTTTTGTTCGGTTAAAGTTTATATGAATGATGATGATGAATCACTTGAATATAGGAAGAACAACTTGAATATCATATGAACATGTTTTAAATATTTAAAAACTGTTATGTTTGATCCATTTTAGCAAACTATTAGACAAGAAAACATGTTTATGTGGGTAGTACAAACTGTTTCATGAAACCAAATTTCCATTGGATAGTACACTGTACCGAATCAGCCTATGTCCAGTCGAAACCTTCGGTTGCGACTCGAAACCGCTGCATGATGAGTCAAAATCCCCCGGTTGCGACATCAGTTACGAGTCGCAAACACCTGGTTGCGACTCGAAACCACACTTGATCAAGCACAAACCTTGTGACTCGAAACCACAGTTGCGAGTCCAGTTGCGACTCGTAACCAAAACAGCATGAACCGAAACCGTGTTTGCGAGTCCGGTTGCGACTCGAGACCAGAACCTGCATCAGTTGCGACTCGAAACCAAGTGCATGTGCACACTGTTTGGGCTTGCGCCCCATTACGGGCTTAATTGTTTGGGTCGGACTCTTGGGCCTAATGCACAGACCTTATATGTTACTGTTGAACGTGAATATTGTTGATCTACCATGATTAAACATGTATGCCATGAATGATACTTGAATGCACTGTGCTAGAAACATCCGTGTGCTACTTGGTTACGAACCTGACTTGTATGATGCAACTATGATAGGACGTGAGTAGCCTCAACGTTGCTTGTTTGACTTTTTCTGTCTATCTACCGAGCAAACCAAGGTGAGTTCACACCCTCTACAAAGCATGGGATTCCCAGGGGTCGGGAATTGGGGTTAAGGAACATGGGTTCCTCGTCCTCCTTGGGTAGGACAGCAAAGGTTCAGGAATGTAAATTCCTCGTCCGCACGGACAGATAACTCGTACTAGACCAAAACTCTATCACGAAGTCCCTCATTTTTATATCGACTTAATCGCCGGGCCAATGGCGAGCGGGTCATTAGTTAGATAGCGCTATTTAGGTCTGACAAACCTCACACCGTGCCGCAGAGGACGGGCGTGAACTAATGGATCTGGGGCACGTCAATGATGATAGACATTGACAGTTTCAGGGCACATAAACATGACTACAGTCAGCAGTCGATATGGTAACGAGTCTAGTGTATACATGGGGTAGCCCCCACGGCCGAAATGCCAGATAACTAACACGGGGTAGCCCCCACGGCTGGATAGCCAGAGTAACCGGGAATAAACAAGTCACGTTTTAACTATGGGGTGACCCCCACGGCAGGATGCCAGCTAAAGGAAACTGTTTTCGAAAACAACTTAAAACGAACACCCAACCGTGAACTCACTCAACTTGTTGTTGACTCGTTACTACATGCTTTACAGGTCCTTAGGTTCTTAAGCTGGAGCTTGCATGGAGGAGGATCGTTGTGGGACATGGACGACTGTGTGCCATGTTAAACTTTGAAACAATTAAACTTATGTTATGATTTAAGACTTATGCTTCCGCTTGCAACTTAACTATGTTTTGTTTGAACACCAATTGTATTGGTTGGATTTTTATAACTACTTATATGCTTGTTCAATATGATTGGTGGCTGGATCCTGGTCAGTCACGCCTCCAAGCGGTGGTACTCCGCAGGTGGATTTTTGGGGGTGTGACATTTCGCGAATCCAGAATTCGCACATTGAGAACTTTGCATAAAGTATCTCTTTCTTCAGTAGTTCCAAAATGGTTCTGAGATGTTGCTCGTGCTCTTCTCTCGTTCGTGAATAAATCAGGATATCATCGATAAATACAATCATGAATTTATCGAGATATGGTTTGCATACGCGGTTCATCAGATCCATAAATACCGCTGGCGCGTTCGTCAGTCCAAATGGCATCACAAGGAACTCCTAATGCCTATAACGCGTTCGGAATGCAGTCTTTGGTACGCTTTCCTCTTGAATCCTTAACTGATGGTGTCCCGATCGAAGGTCGATCTTGGAATAGTAGCTTGATCCTTGCAATTGATCAAATAAGTCATCAACCCTCGGTAGTGGGTACCGATTCTTGATAGTGAGCTTGTTCAGTTCTCTATAGTCGATACACATCCGCAGTGTTCCATCCTTGTTCTTCACGAAAAATAGTGGAGCTCCCCAAGGCGAGAAGCTTGGCATTATAAATCCTTTATCCAACAACTCCTGAAGTTGTGTAGATAATTCTTGCATTTCGGATGGTGCAAGCTTATAGGGTGCCTTAGCTACAGGAGCGTCTCCTGGAACCAAGTCTATATGGAATTCGACTTGTCGTTGCGGAGGTAGTCCTGGCAGATCTTCGGGAAAAACATCAGGGAATTCCTTCACCACAGGAATGTCTTCGAGTTTCGGCTCCTCAGCCTTCTTATCTACAACGTGCGCCAGGAAGGCAACACATCCCTTCATTAAGCACTTCTGCGCCTTTATACAGCTGATGATTCGCAGAGGCGCGTCTCGTTTTTCTCCATGCACGATGAGAGTTTCACCATTCGCCAGAGGGATGCGATTGATTTTCTTGTGACAAACAACTTCAGATTTGTTCTTGGACAACCAGTCCATTCCGACCACTACATCAAAGCTACCAAATTGAATAGGTAAGAGGTCGATGCTAAATCTTTGCTCACCAAGTTCTAATGTGCAACCTCTAACGACTTCGCTCGATTCAACGAGTTTACCATTGGCTAGTTCTATGGAATAAGGAATATCTAATCTACTAGATTCTATTCCAAGCATACGTTTAAATTCCACAGACATGAAGCTATAATCGGCACCAGTGTGAAATAATATGGATGCAAAGTGATTGTTAACGAGAAACGTACCGGTGACCATATTAGGGTCCTCGCGTGCGTTCCTTGCTCCAATCACAAATGCCCGAGCCTGAGCATTGTTCCCCCTTGGGCAATCTTTTATGAAATGATCCTTGCTTCCACAACCAAAGTATCCTTGGTTCTGCCCAGCTCCATTACCATTCCGGTTACCATTGCCATTTCCACCATTGTTTCTATTACCAGTTCTGTTGCGGTTTCCATTCCCGTTCCTTCCTTTTCCCCAACAATCCTCAGTATGGTGACCCAGTTTTCCACACTTGTCGCATTTTGGAATGCGACAAACTCCTTCGTGATGACCCTTGCACTGGTTGCAAGTGGGCAGAGTGCCCAGGTACCTTTTGGGAGGAGCGTCATTCATGGTTGCAAGAGTTTTCGCCTCCTGAGGCGGGTTGGGGTCGCGCTTCTTGTTGTTGGAACCCTTGTTGTTACGTGTCGCTTGATTCAAGTTCGAATGCTTCCTCTTCTTGTCACCAGATGACTTAGCATGCGTCTAGGTCTTTTCGGTTGGGTTTGTGACAACTGCCACTTTTCGATAACTTTCTTACACTTAAAGTACTCATTTTAGCTACATTTTTATGCATTTTGAACACTCGAACTACGTATTTCGTGACATACACTTAGAATACTCATGGAATACTTATTAAGTACATTTGAAACAGTTTAAACAATGCATCGAAACTACTAGAAAAGCACCTAGTAAACTAGTATTCTGACGAAAACGCAGGATCCGCAGAAACCATCTAAACGACATCTTTAGGACTCAGACGAAAGTCCAACATTTAATATATATTAAACCCTAACTAGGAATGCAAGGGTTTGATTTAAAACCTTCCCGAAGTCCGATAACACTAAAAACTGCCCGAAAAGCACTAAAAGCGACGATTTAAACACTTTTTCGCAGAAATTCTGCAGAAATCAGCCATTTAATATTTTTGCAACATGTAAAAGTGCTATTTAACATAGAATTCATATGAGGATACCTTAGGGTATCATCCGAACCAATAACTACATCAATTCACACAAGTTATACAACTTAGCGTTCAAATAACGTCTAACCGAAACAATTCGAAACGAATATCCGAACAATATCAAATATTTTTTTTAGTGACCATCTAGTGTTAATTGGATCATTATGGTCTAGTAATGGTCATTTAACACCCTTTAAACAATTAAACACTTATACATATATCTTTCCTAAACAATTTCCTCAATAATCCTAACACTTTTTAACAAGGAAAGTCATGAAACAAATTCACAAGGCAAGGGTACCCCCCCCCCCTTCATTCACGGTTACAACCACATGTGGGACCCACTTTTTTTTACCTTTTCTCCACAAATATCTTGCTAATTACCTTAAGATTCAAGTGGTTACACAAGTGGGCCTAGTGGTAAAGCATGGTGAAGACTTATAACACTTTGATTCATAATCCTCTAAGCACTTCATCTCATTTTTTCACCATCTTTTTCACACACTTAAGAAACTCTCTCAACATTCATATATTATCCAAGAACACCATCAAAAACATTTCACCTTTCAAGACTTCTTTGATGATCAAAATGGAGCTTGAAGATACTTATGGTGATCTAAAGCAACAACAAGTTGGATAAGCCTTTCCATCCATTCAAAAGCTTTCAAAACCCCAAGATCAACAACTTTTATTTTCTTTAAATCATCATTAAGATCATCCCTAGCCATTAGTGCTAGAAGTAAGCTTCTAAAATCCCTTTTTATACTTATTTATGTATTATTTGGTTAAAGAACATGTAATAAACTAAATAATCATACAAAATAATATGAAAATACAAAGAAGCAAAATAATAATCATGATATAAAAGTGTGTTTATGTTGTGATTTAAGGATGAATACTTGCATATTTGATCTAGTTTTGATGATTAGCATACAAATAACTTGTTAGATGATGTTTAAAAACATAATCTAACAAGTGTACAAGAAAATGTTTAAGGGTTTTGTTAAACATAAATGTTTAGATGGATGATCATAATCTTTGATTTTGTTAAAGTATATAAGGTTTTTCACTAAAAATAATACTTTTACAAAGTTATAAAAAGAAACATACAAGATGGGTTTTTATAAAAAGTTTGTTAAAACTAGAAGTAAAGCATGGATTTTGAACTAGTTAACTTATGTTATGATCATACCAAAACCCTACATGTTATTGATTTCATCTTGTTAAGATTTTGATATAAATCTCATATGTGTTTATTAAGAAAAATATGAGAAGATTATTGGTGATTTTATAAGAAAAAGATATGTTTTATATAAACATGGCAAAGTATATATTTCAAAGGAAATATGGTCATTTTTCTTAAAAATCATAAGTTATAAAAACTATTATTTTTGACAAAATCTTTATTAGATTAAAAAGATTTTAAAGAATAATTTTTATAAAAGCAAAGTTTGATATAAATATATATTTTTGAGAAAATATATATTTAGTTAACTTAACAACTTATGTGCTATGTGTTATTTGTTTGTATTAGTTATATGTATGATAACTAGGAACTTGAATACAATGATACAAATAAACACAATGTACATTTCGACTAAAGTCTTACAAGACTACATGTAAATACGCCTTAAAAACAACTTACGGACATTCCGAGCCTTCGGACACAACTTATGGTCAAAACGGACGACGGGTGATTCTATAAACATATCGCCATTCCGAGGAGTTACTACGACGCTTAGGCGATCTTTCGACGCGGATACATATATATATATATATTACCGTTAACAAAAGTCAAAATTTTAGAAACTTATAAAAACTTATATGTCTTCTATTTAACTAAAAAATCCATGTATGGTGATTTTTATAAAATGAAAGATGTTTTATAAATGGGCTTATAATTACAAATGGGCTTATTTTCATAAATGGGCTTATACTTACAAATGGGCTTATTTTTATAAATGGGCTTATACTTACAAATGAGCTTATTTTTATAAATGGGCTTATATTTACAATTGGGCTTATCTTCATAAATGGGCTTATCAAAATACTTGGGCTAAGCCCAATAACATGAATACATGGGCTAAGCCCAATGTCAAAACATATGGGCTAAGGCCCAATAACATTAAGCCCAATAACATGAATACATGGGCTAAGCCCAATAAAAAAACATATGGGCTAAGGCCCAATAACATTTGGGCCCAATAATATTTAGGCCCAATAATATTATGGCACAATAACATAAATTCATGGGCTAGGCCCAATAACATTAAGACATGGGCTTGGCCCAATGACATATAATTGATGGAAATACAATTATACAATTTATTCATACAAGACATGAAATCAAGAGGACAAGACCTGATGATACAACTCACAAGTTACAAGATTACATATATATATATATATATTTAGGGATATATATATATATATATATATATATATATGTTGGTGCATGCGTCTGTCGACTTCGTCTTGTATCGAGTCTCACATTGCTCAGAGCACGAAGTTCGAGAAATCAAGATATAAAAGGCTTATTCCGCTTGAAAGAAAACATGTAATTCCGCATGAAGTAATCACATGTAATTCCGCTTGGAATTACAATGTGATTCCGCTTGAAACATGTAATATCGTTGAAGTTTGTGATTTCGCTTGTAATAGGTATTCTGCTTGAGTCTGTTCAAGCGGAATCAGGAGATCTATAAATAGGTGATAGTCCGGTTCATTTGGAGCGGAATTAGAGAAGAGTGTTTCCGACGACGAAGCTCTGTCGAAGTGTCGTCTTGCTGTTAAACTGTTCCAGATTAATACAAACGACAGTTAAAAGTGATATCTTGCCGAATTCAACTCATTATGTCTGTTTCCGCCTTTCATTTTGAGTAGAACGCCTCTGATCGACTCATTTCGGGTCCGACAACGATCCTACAATCGGTATTAGAGCTCAGGAGGAGGAGTTCTGCAGTTTTCAGCTTGATTTCATCTCATTTTCTTACTTCTACACCTTCTTTTATCAATTGAACAACTTTTCACGGATAAAATGGCCTGAATTTTTCACAACATATGCGAAATTGTGTTTTAACAAAGCCTTAAAAGAATTAGACCGAAAAATAGCGCCGCCCTCAGCATAAAATGATGAGCATGTGGTGAGGGGGAGTGAGTGTTTAAAATGAGAAAATATTTTTGAATAATTACCTTCAAGAGGTTCATCAGAAATTATCATTGATAAATCATTCTGGTTTATATTGAAGGGAAGTTTGGATAGATAAATTTGTAAATTGTTAAATTTGTGAAATTTACTTTTGGGTAGAGAATGTGCAGGTCTCTGTAATAGAGAGTCAGGTTCTGATACCTGATGATTTCAAAAAGCCAAACTGCGATCCTAGCAAATTGAAAGGGGGAGTCTGAAGACATCCGAGGAGAGTTTGTTCGAGGGAAGTCTGTTGGTGCTGATGAAGAAAAAGAGAGATCAGACTGATAAAGACTGAAGATGCGAGGACTCGACACTTTAAGACTCGTCAACATTCGAGGCGGAGTCTGTTGGTGCATGCGTCTATCGACTTCGTCTTGTATCGAGTCTCACATTGCTCAGAGCATGAAGTTCGAGAAATCAAGATATAAAAGGCTTATTCCGCTTGAAAGAAAACCTGTAATTCCGCTTGAAGTAATCACATGTAATTCCGCTTGGAATTACAATGTGATTCCGCTTGAAACATGTAATATCGTTGAAGTTTGTGATTTCGCTTGTAATAGGTATTCCGCTTGAGTCTGTTCAAGCGGAATCAGGAGATCTATAAATAGGTGATAGTCCGGTTCATTTGGAGCGGAATTAGAGAAGAGTGTTTCCGACGACGAAGCTCTGTCGAAGTGTCGTCTTGCTGTAAAACTGTTCCAGATTAATACAAACGACAGTTAAAAGTGATATCTTGCTAAATTCAACTCATTATGTCTGTTTCCGCCTTTCATTTTGAGTAGAACGCCTCTGATCGACTCATTTAGGGTCCGACAACGATCCTACAATATATATATATATAACAGTTTAACAAATCATACATCTAATACACAGTTCAACGAAAAACAAAGACATACAAGTCTTACACACATTCAAGACACAAGACTTGTACTCAAGTCATTTATAAAGACCGAAGTGTCTAACAAATATAAGAACATTTGTAGGTCGGAACACTATTCAGGACGACCGCACGTGAGATCATAGTTACTTCTATTCACGGACGCGATTCTGTGAGTTCATGTCCCCTATTCATTTTAAATGCTTTACAACTTTACAACTATCGGGGAAAATACATGTTCAATTGTATGCTAAGTCATGGAATGAAACACCTTAGATCATGTGCGATTAGGGTCATACATCTAAGCACCATTAATCCAGTTTGGACCTAGGTACATAGGGTTAGATCTCATGGGTTTTGGCGAGCCCCACTCTTGGTCGTGGACCGATACAGAAGAGTGCGTTTGTGTCCCAGTCAATAGTAGTCGACACAAAATCGTCTAGGTTTGGATTGCTTCCTAATTCGTCACACATATTAATTTCCTCGCGAAACATTAATGATCAACGATTTCATTGACGCTTTACATACTACATCATTACATACAGATACATCTTATACAACTCACATTTTATGGATACAGTTTATACAACTCACATTTTATGGATACATTTTATACAACTCACATTTTACAGATACATTTTATACAACTCACATTTTACAGATACATCTCATACAACTAAACTGCATGAACTCGCCAACTTTTGTTGATGTTTTCAAACATAACATGTATTTCAGGAAATTAGTGGACCATGCAGACATTTCAGTCAAGGAAAGCAAGTATCAAGACTCCATGCCAGCATTTGAAGGGCTTGCCCGTTATATACCGCATCTTTACGGGGATATAGTGGTCAAAGCCTTGACATTTTAAGACTTACATTTTGATGTATAAAACAATGACAACTTATTTTCATTTGATGGTTTGTAACCAATACATTTAACTTATGTTGCGTTCTTTTGAAACGATTATGACAATGGCATTGGAGCTTGTTTTTATTCATTTAGTATGTTCACTTATATTGTTATGCAATGAGAACCGATTAGATCACACCTCGCGCTTCCGCTATGAGCGGGTGTGATAGATTGGTATCAGAGCATTGATTGTAGTGAACCAGGATTCTTTCTCGAGTCTAAGTCAACAATCACTACGGACCTCTCACGAAAACATCTTGTTCATGTTGAACAGATTATAAATAAAATTGGACAGGTCAAAAGGTTTTCATTGCATAAACATTTTTCAAGGTCCACTACAACAAAAATTCACTTCACATAAATCAAGCGAGGACATTTCCATGGGTGAAGTCTATGAGAAATAGACACATTACATTAACAGACTATGTGCCAACAATACATTACATTATCAGTTTACGCATTATAAACGGTTTACAAGTTCAGCTTATGCAAGATAGAAATCCTTGTTAGATAGGATTTTATGTGATTATATATAAATGACTTATATATGTGTTCTAAGGAATATTGTGGCAAGAACAAAATGCCTTCGACTTCGAATTCCATTGTCATCCTTGACACACATAACATGGTTAAGACACGACATCTTTTACACAAGATATGATACTCTATCTTCAAACATGACATATTTTATACAATACATCTTCCATGAGAATATCGACCTCATGTCTATTGCGGAGCTTATGACGAACGTAGTTCCTAAGTGAGACCATAAAGTATTGATCCCGTGGAAGATGGTTGCTTTCTCGCGGATGCTGAGATGCCTGACTTCAGTAGTGACGATGAGGCGGATGTGGCAGCCTTGGACAACAACTCCATTAGTGGGACGAGGTCCCTGTGGCTCATACAAATCATAATTGACGACTCTCTTATTCAGACAAGGAAGATGAAGTAATCATCTTAAAGGTGCCTCTCCAGTTGTTATTTTTGCAAATTCTCTCTATTCCTATTTTATCTATCGTCGCGCCGTTCTGCGAGTAATGACAATGGACATTGACACGTGAACTATAACGAAGTTTCCTTCTATGTTGAAGGTATATAGACAATAGTGTCCTCTCTCTGACTGATCGCCTGCTCTGAACGAGAGAATGCTAGGGTGACCATGCAAGACAATTTATTATTACGGGGGCCCACATAATAACAACTTGTAGTGCATGGAAATTCTGGTGGACTCTACGGGCAAAGCTAGTGATCACTGTCCATTCAAAATTCTTAAGTTGTTCTAGTCTCTATCCAGTAGAACACTAACCGAGATGGTTACTATAACACCCTACAATACAACACAGGAAGGCGATACGGATTGTACGCACCTAACATTCGATCTACAACACGAGTAGTTCGAGACTAGTCATCTAAACAAACAAAACTTGTTAACCACTCATGGAGGATCTTTCCTCAACATTCTAGAATTCTTGTACATGAGTTGGTTCTTTGGTGTCTATGACACCTTGTCTTATTTATTGAAAATGAATACAATAAATTCCGTCATTTTGACATTTGTCTTATCCAAAGGGATAGTATGGCATGAGCCATGCTACAACTCCCTCATTGCATTCTATTCGACATCTATGAAGATCTTAATGATCTTGTTGGAGCTTGTGAAGCTTAAGCACTATTACCATATTCGTCACATGGACAAGTACGACAAAGGAATTTCTCAACTTCGGATGATCAAAGCCTATGGAGTATGGAATGCATACTATATGGACGGAGGCCACTGGTTGGTTTCCCCTCCTCAACGAATTATTTCGTTTTCCACTTAGACATATGACCATTACACGCAAGAGGCGCTACGCATTTTGGTTCCGGTTATCCACATTATCATTTATTCGAACATGTATGAACAATGCGATCTTGAGGTTTCCATGACCAATTGCATCCTTCATTTTTAGGCACATGATAGACTATATTATCCAAATATATGTGTATGATTCTTTTAATAGTGTATATTAAAAAGATCATGGCGCCAGGAGGATGGTCTACACCCAAAAAGGGGTTAACTAATCAACATCTCACAGTCAAACTAAAGTTCTTATGGAACAACACGAGGGTGCAGAAATTGCACAACATGAGGTTAATCGGGATGACACTAGTGACGGTACTGGTGATACTGGTAGTTCAAGTGATTCAAATCCCGATGGACCAGGAATGAGTAGCAATGCCACACCAGAAGATGCGACCACACAAGGCCTTAATTTTAAGACTTTTCGGACTGTAAGCGGCAAGACCTCGTTAATACGAGAGGTGCGGTAGGTTCTGTCTGCCACGTAAAGACAATGAAGTCGGTTAGTCATACTAGGAAACGCATTCCTGAGTAGACAATTTGATACACAGAGAATCTCCTGCTGAACGCAACCTTAACTTGGTGGAATCTCCAGGTACAAACGCTAGGAAGGGATACATTGAAGAGGTTGTTGGGGGAAGAACTCAAGGATCTTATACGAGAAGAGTATTGCTCGCTGATTTAAATTAAAAGGTTGGAAACAAAATTCTAGAACTCGATCATGATTAGAGCCAATGTTGTTGGTTACACTCGAGGCTTTCACGATATCTCAAGGGGTTGTTTCCATACTACGTAACACCCGAATTCAAACGCATTGCGCGTTACATATGGGATTTAGCCCTGGAGATCCGAGGTATGACCGCATCATCCCACCCTACCTCAATCACTCAAACAATAGTTACTCGACACGTTTCCAATCAACCAACATTTCACATCCATGTTATTTGATACTGGTGCCAATTTTAGCTTCATCTCAACATTTCACATACATGAGTTTCATGGCTAGGGACAGGATTGTCCTAGCTACAATTAGGATTGGGTTATCCTACATTTAAGCATAGGGTTCCTAAAACTTTACAGCGAAGTCCTCGCCACACAAAATTTAAAATGTACTTGGCCTAGAGCCAAGTAAGCTAGACGTCCCCTCATTCTATAAAATCGACATAGGGTAAACTAGTCGAGTCAGGGAAAGTTGTTAGAGGATGTTCCTTGGAACTTGGCGAGCGAAGATTCAGTATCGATCTCTTACCCGTTGAGTTGGGTAGTTTCGACGTAGTGGTTGGCATGGATTGGTTATCCGATAACCAACCCGAAGTCTTTTGTCATGAGAAGGTCATTCGCTTACCACCACTGAACAAAGAGACACTTATTATTCACGGAGAGAAGCACGACACACCATTGCGGATCATTAATTACAAGAAGGCACAAAAGTGCTTACGGAAAGGTTGTATTGCCTTTCTAGCACATGTTGTCGACAAGAAGGCCGTTGGGCCACAACTGACAGATATTCCAGTGGTAAAAGAGTTTCCTGAAATATTTCCTGAATACTTGCCGGGACTATAACCATATCGACAAGTCAAGTTTCATATCGACTTGGTATCGTGAACCGCAGCCATAACCAAATCTCTATATCGATTAGCACCTTTTGAAATGCAAGAGTTATTCACACAACTTCAAGAGTTGTTGGATAAAGGAATCATTAGACCAAGCTTCTCGCCTTGGGGAGCTCCAGCTTTGTTTGTAAAGAAGAAGGATGAAACACTCAGAATGTGCATCGACTACAGAGAGTTGAATAAACTCACCATCAAGAATCGGTATCCACTATCGAGGATTGGTGATTTATTCGATCAATTGCAAGGTTCAAGCTTCTACTCCAAGATAGACTTACGATCGGGGTATCACCAATTACGAATTTAAGAGGAAGGCGTACCGAAAACGGCTTTTCAGATTCGTTATGGTCATTACGAGTTTCTCGTTATACCTTTTAGTTTAACGAACACGCCTGCGGTCTTCATGGACTTAATGAACCGCGTGTGCAATCCATACTTCGATAAATTGCGGCGGAAACAACAAATCGCGGCGGAAACATCGGGGCGTGTCGCGACAGAATTAATTGTCTCATAACCATGGCATACAAAGTTTTATTTATTTATTAAACAAGGGTGTTTCATTGTCTTGATCAGTAAACAAAAGAGTTTATAACATAATTAAACATAGTCTATCTTCTTTTAAAGTCTCTAAGGCACAGGTCCGCCCTAGTATCATGATCAACATCCTATGGAAAAGCACCTGAAAACACATGTGAAAATAGGTACGTCAGCATAAAAATGCCTGTGAGATACATAGGTTTGTGAAAATAGGATTCATGACTTATGTTTAAGAAAAATGTTTAGTCATGAACCTTGTAATTTGTTTTGTCTTGTAAATCATTTGAAAACAATAAGATCAGATGATATGTATAAGTAAATGTCAGGTTAAATAAATAACCATGTAAAAATGTGTTTGTATAAGGTAAGTTGTTTGTAAATCAATGTCTTGTGAAAAGTATGTTATTTGTGTAAAATGTTATATGTATTAAACTGAAATGATTCAAATAACGTTACGCCATGTAATACCATACAAACACTTATATATAGGAAGTACCAGCGGCGTATCCACCATGCTTGTATCATATTACACACGCATCGTTACTTAATCACTTAATCAAACCAAACCAAACAATGCAAGAAGTCTATGCTTAAATCAAATTGTCAAATGTATTGAATAATATGTCAAAGTGTTTATGTCAAGATGTAAATCATGTCAAATGTCTATGTCAAATATCCATGTCAAATGTCTATGTCAAATATCCATGTCAAATGTCTATGTCAAAATATCCATGTCAAATGTCTATGTCAAAATGTCATGTATGGCAAGCGAAATGTCTCAACTAAACCATATGTACGAAAACAAAGTATTGAAGTAAAACTTGGTTTAAATCAAAGCTATGTTTTGTGTAAATGCATGCAACTATTTAATACGAACATTTATGCGGTATTGTGAATATGCATACATCCAAGCCTGGCGACTGTGGTGATAAAACCCTTTAAACAAATTAAAGGTCTATCTGTCTAAATGTCAACGAATTCGGTCATTCCTTTCTGTCCCCTTACCCTGGGATGTCCGGAACGGGAGTTGTCAATTCCTATGGTACCACTACCTACTAACGAACGGCGTAGCTAATGTTAATGGATATATTGTCCCATGTAAACAAACCAAATGTCATAACAAAATGTGAGCATGTGAAAACAATGCACTAAGTATGTAATCAAATGAACATACATAGCGTGAAATGTCATGTAAAACGATGTACTAAGTAATGCACACAATGGGCATACCTAGCATGAAATGTCATGTAAAACAATGTACTAAGTAATGCACACAATGGGCATACCTAGCATGAAATGTCATATAAAACGATGTACTAAGTAATGCACACAATGGGCATACCTAGCATGAAATGTCATGTAAAACAATGTACTAAGTAATGCACACAATGGGCATACCTAGCATGAAATGAAATCATGTACTATAATGTACTAACGAACATAGCAGTATATGATGTGAAAACAGGAAAGCATGAAAGTAACAAGTAGGCACATGTGTTCCACCCCAAAACAGTTTGGAAAAACAGTAAAAGAGGGGTCTATGTACTCACTTGAGATTGCTCAGTTGTATAAAGATAATCACCAAGCAACGCTAAAGATCTCGGAATCAAACGGCACCTAATATAGGTAACTATGTTAATAAACCGGACCTATCTCGGAAGACTGGGTAGCATTAGGGTTTGTAAACCAAATGAGTGTTGGAACTCACGTGATATGGTTTAACAAAGCCTACATGCTAAATGAAACTTAACATAATTGTTTACGACCCATTACGACCCGTTTAGGAAGCTTATGCTACTTTAACGTGTCGTGCGCGTGAAACGCGTTCGGACCGCCTAACTAGTCCTATGACAAGTATTATATGCCTAAACATGTTACATAATCAGTTACGTGACAAAAGTTTAGGTTACATATGCTAAATTACCAATTATGTATGAAAAGGGTATTCTGGTAATTTACCTAAGGCATATAAACTACCTATCATACAACTACTTACACGTCGTGACCATAAGGTATAACCTCGGAAGGTTATTCCCTATACTATGGTCACCTAATGTATTTGGTCGGATCCTAATGATCGACCAAACTGGGTCGGGTTCGAAGGTATAGGCGATTTATCAGATCGCCTACCCTACGACCCTAGACAACGTGGTAATCAGTAGGCATAGTCCCAAGGGACTATGACCATCGTGATTACAATCACGTTGCGAAGTTCTAACGAACTTCGCATTGACCATTACTGGTCAACGCTGAAAGTCAAACAAAGTTTGACTTTCTGACTCGAAAAGCAGTAAAAATAAGGGAAAGAACGAAAGAATACTTACGAAGGGTCCCCGAATGCTAACCCAGATCAAAATAGCTCAGGTATGAAACGAAGGTTCCAACTTAGAGCCCAAATGATCAGATTTGTGTGAAATGAAGTAAGTGGGTGTTGGGTATTTATAGTATTCGGTCCACCGTTAGGATCGTTTGTCGATTATCGTGCCTTAATCTCATGCGTACACTTGTCGGAAAGTTGTGGTGCCTCAAAATGCTCACCACCATAAGGATTGGACACTTGGCAAGGGGTTAGGGAGTGCAAAACAGCTGCAAACAGCTGTTAGAAACACTGAATCTGGTCTGCAGACTCCTTACGGACCGTAAGGTAAGGCTTACGGTCCGTAAGCCTTCAAGTTTGGCAGATGTGCAGTTTTGGTCCCTGTTGTGTATTCAGCCCATTTCTGGCACTTCTAAGGCCCGTCAAGCCAACTTTAAGGCCCTAAAATGATGCCTAAACATTGTGGACATGAAACATGCTCAAAAATATGTCGGACGTTGGTTCGTTTGGTCGTACGAACGCGATGTTCGCTTAATTACGACGGAATGCGCATAAGCGCGAAAAACGATCCAAATGACGAAACGAATGGATTTTTCTTAAGGCGAACACTAAAATATAATGTAGTCATGCTTACATAAATTTTTGGATGTCCAGATGTATTCAGAATGTAAGTTATGCGCGAAAATGCAAACTTGTGCACTTTTTGACACTTTTAGTCCCTGAATGTTCCAAAAAGTTTATTTTAGCACACCAAACCCCTCAAAGCCTATTTCTAAGCTATGTAAAGGATATTTAAGGTGTGTTTAACTTATGGTCATGTTCCGGAATGTCTGTTCCAGTACGAATCGTCATACTTTCGCAGTTTGTCAAGTTTAGTCCCTGTAAGCGAACTAACTTGTTTTTGACATACCAAAGCCTTCAAAACTCATTTATAAGTTATGTAAGGGTTATTTAAGGTATGTTAAGTATATGTTGATGTTCTGGAGTATTTGTCGCATTAAACTGAGTACGTTTACGCACTAGTTTGCGTATAACTCTCCAGAAAGCGATGTAGAGTTTGAAATTACATAAAAGTCAAAACATGAAAAATGTAAAACATAACAAAACAAACATTGTGATCAAATAACATTGTTTTATTGATAACAGAACTGTTCATAGTGATTACAAGCACAGTTGTTACAGTCTCCCCTACTTGTGGAAATTTCGTCCCGAAATTTATTTAGAGGAAACTCGTGGAAAAAGATGTGGATATTTCGCCTTCATTTGATCTTCGCGTTCCCAAGTAAACTCAGGTCCACGTTTAGCTTCCCAGCGAACTTTGACCAAAGGAATGCGCTTGCGTTTAAGCCACTTGACTTCACGTTCCATGATTTCCACTGGTCTCTCAACAAATTTCAGTGTTTTGCTAACACGAATTTCGTCAAGCGGTATGGAGAAGTTCTCATCAGCTGTACACTTCTTGAGATTGGACACGTGAAAAGTTGGATGAACATTTCCTAGTTCAGGAGGTAACTCAAGTCTGTAGGCTACCTTTCCGATTCTTTCGACGATCTTGAATGGTCCAACGTATCTAGGTGCAAGTTTTCCTTTCTTTCCAAATCTGATCACACCTTTCCAAGGTGAGACCTTAAGTAATACTCGATCACCGACTTGAAATTCAAAGGCTTTGCGTTTTGGGTCCGCGTAAATCTTCTGACGGTTTCTAGCTGCCTGAAGGTTATCACGAACCTTCTTGACCTTGTCAGTTGTCTCTAAAATGAGGGCAGGTCCAGTAAGTTGAGCCTCGCCAATCTCATTCCAGCAGACTGGTGAACGACATTTTCGACCATAGAGAGCTTCGAAAGGAGCCATTTTGATGCTAGTGTGATAACTGTTGTTGTAGGAGAATTCAATCAATTTCAGATGTGAATCCCAGCTACCACCAAAATCGATCACACAAGCTCTTAGCATATCCTCCAGAGTCTGGATTGTTCTCTCAGATTGACCATCCGTTTGCGGATGATAAGCTGTGCTCAGATTAAGTTGGGTCCCCATAGCAGATTGCATGGTTCTCCAAAAATGAGAAGTGAAACGAGCATCTCTGTCAGAAATGATGTTCAACGGAACACCATGTCGAGCTACAATTTCATCTACTTAGATTTGAGCAAGTCTGTCAGTAGGAAAATCCTCGCGGATTGGCAAGAAATGTGCTGACTTTGTAAGACGATCAACGACTACCCAGATGGCATCATGACCTTTCTTTGTGCGCGGGAGTTTGGTAACAAGATCCATAGTAATGTTTTCCCATTTCCAAACTGGGATCTCTGGTTGCACCAATAAACCCGAAGGACGCTGATGTTCAGCCTTAACCTTAAGACAAGTAAGGCATTTGGATACGTATAAGGCAATGTCTTTCTTCATACCAGGCCACCAATAGTGAGTACGAAGGTCCTTATACATTTTATCTGAGCCCGGATGAATAGAATAACGAGACTTATGGGCTTCATCCATAAGCAAGGTACGAAGATCATCCTGGCTTGGGACCCACAAACGGTCCATGAAGTAATATGATCCATTGTCCTTCAGTTCAAGAGCAGGTGTTATGTGATAGGGAAATTCCTTATCCATCAAACCTTGTGAAACACAAGATTGTTGAGCTAGAGAAATGCGTGCTTGAATATCGGATCGAGCTTGAATAACAGATTGAACACGTACACAATGAAGCTTAGTACGTTCCTTACGACTCAATGCATCGGCCACGACATTCGCCTTACCAGGATGGTAGCGAATTTCACAGTCGTAGTCGTTTAAAAGCTCAACCCAACGTCGCTGTCTCATGTTGAGTTCTTTCTGGTTGAAGATATGCTGAAGACTTTTGTGGTCGGTGAAAACCACACATTTTGTACCGTACAAATAGTGTCTCCAGATTTTGAGAGCAAAGACAACTGCACCCAACTCAAGATCATGAGTGGTGTAGTTCTTCTCATGTATCTTCAATTGTCTTGATGCATAGGCTATGACTTTGTTCCTTTGCATCAGAACACAGCCAAGACCCAATTTCGATGCATCACAATACACAACAAAATCATCATCACCCTCAGGCAATGATAGAACAGGCGCATCGCAAAGCTTCTGCTTCAGGTGTTGAAAAGCTTCCTCTTGTTTGAATCCCCAATAAAAGGGCATTTTCTTCTGAGTTAGAGCAGTTAGAGGAACTGCAATCTTAGAGAAGTTTTCAATGAAGCGGCGATAATAACCCGCTAGACCAAGAAAAGAACGAACTTCAGTAGGAGTAGTAGGCGTATCCCAATCCTTAATCGCACTGATCTTGGAGGGATCTACATGAACACCTCGTTCGTTGATAATGTGTCCCAAAAATTGAACTTCTTTAAGCCAAAATTCGCACTTGGAGAATTTGGCGAAAAGTTGCTCTTTCTTCAGGAGTTCCAGAGTAAGACGAAGATGCTGCTCGTGATCAGCTCGCGTCTTAGAGTAAATCAAGATGTCGTCAATAAAAACAATGACGAACTGATCCAAATAAGGTTTGCAGACCCTATTCATTAGGTCCATGAAAACAGCAGGAGCATTAGTCAAACCGAATGGCATGACTGTGAACTCGTAATGTCCATAACGAGTACGGAATGCTGTCTTCGGAATGTCTTCTTCTTGCACCCGAAGTTGATGATACCCGGAACGCAGATCGATCTTCGAAAAATAAGAAGCACCTTGTAACTGATCAAAGAGGTCGTCGATGCGAGGTAGAGGATATCGATTCTTGATGGTAAGCTTGTTAAGCTCACGATAATCGATACACATCCTAAAGGATCCATCCTTCTTCTTGACAAAAAGAACGGGAGCACCCCAAGGTGAAAAGCTGGGACGGATAAAACCTTTGTCAGAGAGCTCCTGAAGCTGTTTAGACAACTCTTGCATCTCAGATGGTGCAAGACGATATGGAGCTCTGGCAATGGGGTTTGCACCAGGTACGAGATCAATGCGGAACTCGACTTGGCGTGCTGGAGGTAGACCAGGTAAATCTTCAGGGAACACTTCAGAATAATCCCGAACGACAGGAATATCTGAAATAGACTTACCCTTGCCTTTATCTTCTGTAACATGTGCTAAGAAAGCCACATAGTTCTTCTGCAGATACTTCCGAGCTTTAAAACAAGACATGAGTCTGAGACCACCGGTAGGCTTCTCACCTTGAACCTGCAGGATCTCGCCTGTCGAAAGCGGCACACGAACAATCTTCTCAGAACAAACTATCTCTGCGTGATGCTTGGATAACCAATCCATTCCCACAATAACGTCGAAGCTTCCGAGTTGCATAGGCGTGAGGTCGATAGGAAAAAGATGGTCGTTAAGATTCAACTGGCAGTTGCGAAGAACAGAATTAAGAATAATGGGTTCACCACTAGCAACCTCTACTGTCAAAGATTTGCCTAGTTTCGTTCTAGACACGCGAAGCATTTGCTCAAAAGACAAAGACACGAAACTCTTATCGGTACCGGAATCGAAAAGAACAGATGCAGGCTGATTATTAATAAAGAACGTACCGTTCACCACATTATCGTCAGCCTGTGCCTCTTGGGCATTCAAGTTAAAAACTCGGCCTCGAGCCGGAGCTTGATTCTGGTTCTGGTTCTGGTTCTGGTTCTGGTTGGCTAGCCTTGGGCACCGGTTTCTATAGTGGGTCAGATCCCCACAATTATAACAAGCACCTGGTGGATATTGTGGTCTTGCAGCTTGACCCTGTTGCGGTGCAGGAGGCTGAGCAACTTGTTGAGCCGGGTTCTGAACCGCGGGATTCTGAGCAGACCGACAAACATTGGCAAGATGGCCTGATTTCCCACAGTTAGTACAGAAACGGCATGGAAGTTGCGGCTGGTGGTGACTGTTGCATCTATTGCACAAAGGTGCATTCCCTGTATAGGGTTTCTTTGCTGGAGGCTGTGCGGGTTGGTTGAGGGCTGCCTGATTAGCTTGGGCAGTGACAGCAAAATTTTGAGAAGCCTTACGCTTCTTTGCCCTCTTTGAAGAACCAGAGTTCTTTCCATTCAAGTTTTGACCTTTCTTGCTATCTTCCTTGTCAGCCGACTGCTTCTTGCCCTTGTCACCCTTCCTGTGTAGCTTTCCCTTTCTAATGTGCGACTCAGTCAACATCGCTGATAACTCGATCGCCTGACGAAGTGTGGCAGGTTCACTACCAGTAAGAATGTCTTGTACCGTGTCAGGTAGGCCATCGATGTATCTCTCGATAGCCTTGTCGAGTGGGGTAACCATTGTCGGGCAAAGCATACTCAACTCTTCAAACCGATCAGTATAAGCCCTGTGCTCACCACTATCTTGCTTCAACACATCAAACTCCTTCTCCAACGCTCGCTGTTCATGGCGAGGACAGAATTCCCTCATCATAAGGGCTCTAAGTTCAGCCCATGTCTGTGCGAGAGCAACTTCTGCACCCTGGTCTCTCATAACTCCGTTCCACCATGTCAAAGCCCTCTTCTGTAATACGCTCGAGGAGAACTCGACCTTGCGATTATCCGGACACTGCACATGGCGAAAAGTATTCTCTATACTCTCGAACAACTGAAGAAGCCCGGTCGCTCCCTCAGAACCACTAAACTTGAGTGGTTTAGCCTGGTTAAAATCCTTGTACTTGCATGGAACATTGTTGTTGTTGTTGGCCTGGTTCCACAGAGCAAAGAGATTTGGAAATTGAGCAGCCATCTGCTCTGAAATGATTTCTGCCAGTTCGGCAGTTGCTATCGGATTTTCGCGTCGAGGAGGCATTCTAAAAGAGGAAAACATGAAAGGAAACGAGTGAGATGATTGGATGAAAAGAATGAGATGAAACAAAAACCAACAAAAGCAAAGATGGTGGTCATTCGTCCGTATCACAAAGCAAACAAACGACACACAGTGACTAATCAAAGTAAATGGATCAAAAATAATGTATAATGAAGACATGCTCGCCTATAAGTGAACACTCATCCCAAGAATTCCCAGGTAAGCACAACTGGTCTCTGCGTCTGGTTGAGATGTATACGAAGTGCTTGCCTAGACAGAAAACCCAGAATACAGGCATTCACCCTTCCAGTTTGCACATGTTCACATTATTTAAAACCCAAAACGTTTGACGGGATTTTGAAAATTAGAAGGCACAAGGCCAAAAACCAAACTTGAAAAGGGTTCAAAACCATAAAACAGAGGGTTCAAAACCTTACAATTGAGGGTTCAAAACCTTGTAAAAATTTATTCAAAAATAGATGATTGTTTTTCAAAAATCGTTTCGGAAAAATTTTGATTCCTTGTTTTGTTAATCACCTAAGGATAGGTGATGTACATGTTTTAAGATCTAAACACAAGATAACTTGTGTTAGGTTCCTAGAAAAGTTATAGTCTAGGTCAAAGCATTACTAATAACCTAATTCCCTATAACCATTGGCTCTGATACCAACTCTTCTGTCACACCCCGACCGCGTAAAACAACAAATCGCGGCGGAAACATCGGGGCGTGTCGCGACAGAATTAATTGTCTCATAACCATGGCATACAAAGTTTTATTTATTTATTAAACAAGGGTGTTTCATTGTCTTGATCAGTAAACAAAAGAGTTTATAACATAATTAAACATAGTCTATCTTCTTTTAAAGTCTCTAAGGCACAGGTCCGCCCTAGTATCATGATCAACATCCTATGGAAAAGCACCTGAAAACACATGTGAAAATAGGTACGTCAGCATAAAAATGCCTGTGAGATACATAGGTTTGTGAAAATAGGATTCATGACTTATGTTTAAGAAAAATGTTTAGTCATGAACCTTGTAATTTGTTTTGTCTTGTAAATCATTTGAAAACAATAAGATCAGATGATATGTATAAGTAAATGTCAGGTTAAATAAATAACCATGTAAAAATGTGTTTGTATAAGGTAAGTTGTTTGTAAATCAATGTCTTGTGAAAAGTATGTTATTTGTGTAAAATGTTATATGTATTAAACTGAAATGATTCAAATAACGTTACGCCATGTAATACCATACAAACACTTATATATAGGAAGTACCAGCGGCGTATCCACCATGCTTGTATCATATTACACACGCATCGTTACTTAATCACTTAATCAAACCAAACCAAACAATGCAAGAAGTCTATGCTTAAATCAAATTGTCAAATGTATTGAATAATATGTCAAAGTGTTTATGTCAAGATGTAAATCATGTCAAATGTCTATGTCAAATATCCATGTCAAATGTCTATGTCAAATATCCATGTCAAATGTCTATGTCAAAATATCCATGTCAAATGTCTATGTCAAAATGTCATGTATGGCAAGCGAAATGTCTCAACTAAACCATATGTACGAAAACAAAGTATTGAAGTAAAACTTGGTTTAAATCAAAGCTATGTTTTGTGTAAATGCATGCAACTATTTAATACGAACATTTATGCGGTATTGTGAATATGCATACATCCAAGCCTGGCGACTGTGGTGATAAAACCCTTTAAACAAATTAAAGGTCTATCTGTCTAAATGTCAACGAATTCGGTCATTCCTTTCTGTCCCCTTACCCTGGGATGTCCGGAACGGGAGTTGTCAATTCCTATGGTACCACTACCTACTAACGAACGGCGTAGCTAATGTTAATGGATATATTGTCCCATGTAAACAAACCAAATGTCATAACAAAATGTGAGCATGTGAAAACAATGCACTAAGTATGTAATCAAATGAACATACATAGCGTGAAATGTCATGTAAAACGATGTACTAAGTAATGCACACAATGGGCATACCTAGCATGAAATGTCATGTAAAACAATGTACTAAGTAATGCACACAATGGGCATACCTAGCATGAAATGTCATATAAAACGATGTACTAAGTAATGCACACAATGGGCATACCTAGCATGAAATGTCATGTAAAACAATGTACTAAGTAATGCACACAATGGGCATACCTAGCATGAAATGAAATCATGTACTATAATGTACTAACGAACATAGCAGTATATGATGTGAAAACAGGAAAGCATGAAAGTAACAAGTAGGCACATGTGTTCCACCCCAAAACAGTTTGGAAAAACAGTAAAAGAGGGGTCTATGTACTCACTTGAGATTGCTCAGTTGTATAAAGATAATCACCAAGCAACGCTAAAGATCTCGGAATCAAACGGCACCTAATATAGGTAACTATGTTAATAAACCGGACCTATCTCGGAAGACTGGGTAGCATTAGGGTTTGTAAACCAAATGAGTGTTGGAACTCACGTGATATGGTTTAACAAAGCCTACATGCTAAATGAAACTTAACATAATTGTTTACGACCCATTACGACCCGTTTAGGAAGCTTATGCTACTTTAACGTGTCGTGCGCGTGAAACGCGTTCGGACCGCCTAACTAGTCCTATGACAAGTATTATATGCCTAAACATGTTACATAATCAGTTACGTGACAAAAGTTTAGGTTACATATGCTAAATTACCAATTATGTATGAAAAGGGTATTCTGGTAATTTACCTAAGGCATATAAACTACCTATCATACAACTACTTACACGTCGTGACCATAAGGTATAACCTCGGAAGGTTATTCCCTATACTATGGTCACCTAATGTATTTGGTCGGATCCTAATGATCGACCAAACTGGGTCGGGTTCGAAGGTATAGGCGATTTATCAGATCGCCTACCCTACGACCCTAGACAACGTGGTAATCAGTAGGCATAGTCCCAAGGGACTATGACCATCGTGATTACAATCACGTTGCGAAGTTCTAACGAACTTCGCATTGACCATTACTGGTCAACGCTGAAAGTTAAACAAAGTTTGACTTTCTGACTCGAAAAGTAGTAAAAATAAGGGAAAGAACGAAAGAATACTTACGAAGGGTCCCCGAATGCTAACCCAGATCAAAATAGCTCAGGTATGAAACGAAGGTTCCAACTTAGAGCCCAAATGATCAGATTTGTGTGAAATGAAGTAAGTGGGTGTTGGGTATTTATAGTATTCGGTCCACCGTTAGGATCGTTTGTCGATTATCGTGCCTTAATCTCATGCGTACACTTGTCGGAAAGTTGTGGTGCCTCAAAATGCTCACCACCATAAGGATTGGACACTTGGCAAGGGGTTAGGGAGTGCAAAACAGCTGCAAATAGCTGTTAGAAACACTGAATCTGGTCTGCAGACTCCTTACGGACCGTAAGGTAAGGCTTACGGTCCGTAAGCCTTCAAGTTTGGCAGATGTGCAGTTTTGGTCCCTGTTGTGTATTCAGCCCATTTCCGGCACTTCTAAGGCCCGTCAAGCCAACTTTAAGGCCCTAAAATGATGCCTAAACATTGTGGACATGAAACATGCTCAAAAATATGTCGGACGTTGGTTCGTTTGGTCGTACGAACGCGATGTTCGCTTAATTACGACGGAATGCGCATAAGCGCGAAAAACGATCCAAATGACGAAACGAATGGATTTTTCTTAAGGCGAACACTAAAATATAATGTAGTCATGCTTACATAAATTTTTGGATGTCTAGATGTATTCAGAATGTAAGTTATGCGCGAAAATGCAAACTTGTGCACTTTTTGACACTTTTAGTCCCTGAATGTTCCAAAAAGTTTATTTTAGCACACCAAACCCCTCAAAGCCTATTTCTAAGCTATGTAAAGGATATTTAAGGTGTGTTTAACTTATGGTCATGTTCCGGAATGTCTGTTCCAGTACGAATCGTCATACTTTCGCAGTTTGTCAAGTTTAGTCCCTGTAAGCGAACTAACTTGTTTTTGACATACCAAAGCCTTCAAAACTCATTTCTAAGTTATGTAAGGGTTATTTAAGGTATGTTAAGTATATGTTGATGTTCCGGAGTATTTGTCGCATTAAACTGAGTACGTTTACGCACTAGTTTGCGTATAACTCTCCAGAAAGCGATGTAGAGTTTGAAATTACATAAAAGTCAAAACATGAAAAATGTAAAACATAACAAAACAAACATTGTGATCAAATAACATTGTTTTATTGATAACAGAACTGTTCATAGTGATTACAAGCACAGTTGTTACAAAAAAGGATATCACGACTTATGTCGGGAATGCTTGACCTGCGCAATGGTCAAGGCAGAATATCAGAAACCCTCGGGTTTGCTACAACAACCCGAGATTCCCGTCTGGAAATGGGAACAAATATCGATGGACTTTGTTACGAAGTTACCCAGGACCTCAAGAGGCCACGACATGATATGGGTAATCGTCGATAGATTGACAAAGTGTTAGTGCATGCGTCTGTCGACTTCGTCTTGTATCAAGTCTTGTACTTAGAATGTTAGATCAGGGCACGTAGTTTCAGATAATAGGTAATTCCGCTTGAAAGGGTAATTCCGCTTGAAAGTTCATTCATGTAATTCCGTGCGGAATTAGATTCCGCTTGGAATCTAATCTCGCTTGGAACACTTTCAAACGGAATTAGATCCTCTATAAATACCCATTCAAGCGAAATCAGTTGTATCTTTCCGGTTTTAGTGCCGAACTGCTGCCGAACTGCTGCCGAAGTGTCATCTCGCTGTAATTTGTTGTCAAATCAATCATACGACAGTTTAAAGTGTGTATCTTGCTGAATTGACCTCAGTACAACTGTTTCCGCCTTTCGTACTGAGCATAAACTCTTCTGAATGACTCATTCGGGTCCGAAAACGATCCTACAAGTGGTATCAGAGCTCAGGAGGAAGAGTTCATACCAATTCAGCTGTAAATTCTGATTTCTACACCTTCTTTTTCAAATTAAACTTGATTTCACGGTCAAAATGTCTTGAATTTTTCACATCATGTGCGCATTTGTGTTTTTAACAAACCCTAGAAAGTTTCAGAACTAAAAACGGCTTAAAAATTGATCAATTTGACAAATTTCGCTTCGAGATGATGACATCAGCGTAATTCCGCACGGAATTAGTGGGTTATTTCGCTTCAGTAGTTAATTCCGTTTGAAATCTCACACGGAATTATTTAATTCCGCACCAGATTGTGATTCCGTTTGAACCGTTTCACACAGAATTAGTAATTCCGTTTCTAGAGAGTAATTTCATTTGGGAGATTCACGCGGAATTAGTAATTCCGCATCAAAATTCTGATTTCGTTTGGTAATCTCGCACGGAATTAGAATTCCGTTTGAAAAAGTGCAACCTCAAACGAAATTAGGGTAATTTCGTTTAAAAAATAATTCCGTTTGAATTGTCTGTTTTGTGAACTTTGAAAAACCGAAACATGGAAGAGGAATTTTATAACACCTTTGCTACCCCGATTACTGTTACACATCAGACAATGTTGGAAAATGAAACGGGGACTATGCAAAAACCACCTAAGCTCATGAACATTGAGGAATATAAAGGTTGGGAAGGACGTTTTGAAAACTGGGTTCAAGCAAATTATTTGGATGGTTGGGAATGTGTCGAAACGAAATATGTTAGACCGACGAATGATGACGAAGAGGAGATTGCAATTAAAGATATGAGTGCTGATGATAAAAAGAAATACAAAAAACGAAAAAATGATGTTAAGTCTACTACAACAAGCTGTGAAAGAAGACATCTTGGTTTTATTGCAACATAATGGAAGTGCTTATTCGATTTGGAAAGCTTTAAAATCAAAGTTTGTTGGTAGTCAAGAAATGGTTAAAAACAAAAAGTCACTTTTGAAGAAAGAGTTTGATCTGTTTCGTGGTTTGAAAAATGAGAGCACAAAGCAAATTATTGAAAGATACTGCAATTTGTTAATGAACATGAAGAGATTGAGCATCACTAAAGATAATGAGGAGCTGATTGAAAAGCTAGCTGATGCGTTGCCACACGAGACTTGGGGAAAATATCTCATGATGCTAAGGAACAAGAAAGGTTTTAGCAGTCTGACTCTGAGTAAATTCATTGAGAAGATTAAGGCTCAAGAAATGGAACAAAGAAAGATCTCAAGAATGAAAGACTTTGATGGTGAACAAGATATCGGTCTTTACTACAAAGCGGGTATAAATGACAAGACCAACATGTCACCAAAAGTTGAAACTGCATTCAACGCAAAGAGTTCATCGGGAGGTTCATCTAAAGGATCAAACAGCAAAACAAGTTTTTCATCATATCCGTCATTTGATCCGAACATTTCAGCAACCAAAAATGGCAAGAAACTACAATGCAACATTGTATTGAATCTTGAAAATGATCAGGAATATTCTGAAGAAGTTGCAAAAAGCCATATGTCTTTGCTAGGAACAGTGTTACAATCATATGGGAGTTTAGTGGCAGGTCGGATCGGGAATCCAATGTTAACCAAAGAGGATTACGATCAGATTGACGCTGAAGAGATGGAATTGATGGATATAAAATGGTGTTTGGCTAGCGTGTTAAGAAGAGCTGAGAAATTCAAACAAATCACAGGAAGAGATGACTTCCGTGATGCATGTGTTTCTAATTTGGGGTTTGAAAAAATCTAAAGTTACTTGTTTTCGTTGTAGGGAAAAGGGACACTTCAAGAGGGAGTGCACTAATCGCGAAGCAAATGGAGCTCAAAATCCATTCAACAACAATGATTACTACCGGAAGGCCGTCTATCATCAAGTTGCTCAACAACAACAAGAACCACAAGTGGCACACGGTAGAAAAACAATAGAGGAGTCTTCAAAGAGAGCATGTTTGGTGAATCAAAATGATAACAAACCATCAAGCAGTTTCAATTGGGACAAATATGTTTCAGCTAATGGTAAAAGCATGTTTGATAGATCAAGATGATGATAATGATTATTATGCTAAAAGAATGGCAAAGCACTTGAAGACGATGGAAGAAAGTGATAGTGAAGATGAGAAAGATAAAAAGAAAAAGAAGAAAATCAAAACACCGGTTAGCAATGATGATGAAGATGTTCCGGTGACCATAAGAAAAGTGAAAGAAGTTCCAGCTTTCAAGATTGATGAAGAAGCTGATGCAAGAGAGATTCCAGTGAATTGTGAAACCTGTAAGATCATAAAGAAGAAAAACAACAAATTAATTAACAACATGAACAGGTTGAAAGAATCATACGATGTTCTGAACAAAGCCATGAATATGTACAATGAAACAAGTGAAGAACAGACAACAGCAATGAAGACACTTCAAGGAGCGCTCATGATAAAACAGAAAATTGTGAACAATTATATCGAGAAGTGTGCTGCTCTGGAACAGAAACTGGAGACTCAAAGGATTGAAACTGAGAGAGTTAATCGTTTGTTAAAAAGTTACTCATGTACTTCTTATGTCATTGACAGGATTTATCCAACTGTTGAAGGCATGAAGGCTTTTGAAGATGATGAAGTAATTGAAGAACAAATGGTATCTGAAGAAAAGACTCCTGAAAAGAAGAAAGAAAAGAAGAAGGATACTAAAGTAAAGACATCTGGTAAGAAACAAGGTGTCAGTTACAACAAGTGTCCACCCCCGCTTGAAAATGGATATATGCCAAGGAATCCGAATTCAGAAAGAGTAAAAAAGGCAACCAACTTAAAGTGGGAGTCTGAGTCTTCAGTTAACTTGCCAGAAAATATTGATGTCACGTTTACATCGTCTGACACTGATCAACAATCTCAATTAATGAAGAAAGTGGTGGATCATGTGTTAGATAACGATGAAATGGAGGAGTCAAAGTCTGAGTCTGATATGTCTACTTCAGTCAAAAGGGAGAAACGGGTGTACAATAAAGAATTTCTTTTATCAAAATCTAATTTGAATGACGAGACATTCAAAGTGGCATATACTTTGAATGATTCTGACAAATTATATTCTGATGAAGAATTTCCAATAAGAAGTGTCAAAACTGAATTGATAAAAAAGGTTTTCAAACTAACAGAAATTAATATTTCTGAAATAAAAGATGTAAATCTTTCTGAAAAACATAAACATTACACCTCAAGAGTTAAACAAAGAGAAAACAAGAAAAAAGGTTATAGTTCTGGTTCTGGTTATCGAAAGAAACCAAACCATAACGGTAACTTCAAAAAGAAAGGTCTTGGATTTATTCCACCAGAAAATTATAAAAATGAAAAATATGTTCGAGACTTTAAATCAAAAATGATATTTGTTTCACGTACATCTTCTGAAGAAGAAAAGGAGAATTTGTTCAGAAAGGAGTCGAATAGAGATTTCCTTGCGCAAAAGCAAGAAGAAATGAAGTCTGCTGATCAGAAGAAGGAAACTCAAACTTGTTTTAAATGTGGAAGAATTGGACATCTTGCTGTGAAATGTTCACAGGCAAATCAAATCAAACAGGGAGTTTCTAAACTGAAAGATAAAGAGGTTGTGTTTGAACCACCAATTGAGAGATCGAAGATTTTCAAAAACTCAAAATTTGAAATTGGTGAATGTTCAAACAGGTTTTACAAGAGAAAAGCAAATCTTGAAAACCAAAAGTGGGTTGTGAAAAAATCTGATGATAGTTCTAGCAATGATTCTGATTCGTTAAAATCAGAGGAGCTATGTTCTGGTGATGAATCTGATTCCACAAAGTCAGAGGAGCCACATGTTGAGTTAAAGTTGGAGATATCAGTACCTCCAATGGATGATGCAAATTTTCCACAATTGAGGGCTGAAAATTTTAAGCAAAAAGTTGGGAAAACAGAGATTTCAAATCAATTTTTCTCTGAAAAGAAAGAATTTGATATTGAAAAGACCTTTAACTCCAAAGTGAAACACATTTTTGGTAAAATGGTTGATGGGAAGGTAAAGGGAGTTAAAGAATTTTATGAAAAGAAAACGAAGAAACCAGGTAAAGATGGGTCGTCCCAGGTTTGTGACTGGGATGGAACCTATTATTCTGATTAAATTCTGGACTTGCCGGAGCTCCCAGGTTGGTAAGAGTGGAGCAGGAATCGGCATCTTTCTTGAGAAATTCACGTTTGTGATATTTCGACTTACAAGTGGTAAATCAGGGACATTAAGTTGTACTTGATTTTCTACAAGTGATTTTTGTTGATTGAAATTAAAATTGTTAAATATTTCAAGTGGTTAAATGAACAAGGTGATGAAGATCCCCTAACCTACAAAGGGTTTTATAATTTCAACAAAACTAATTTTCCAGAAAAACCATTTGATTAAAACAAACTTAAGTGTTTTGAAATCACAATGGGAAAATGTTTTGTTGTGAGGGGGAGTTCTGACTGTTTACGCCAAGTGGATGGCGATTTGAGGTGATTTGATATCAGTTGTCACTTTATTTGTACAGTTTGTTTTCAAATTTCCTTTAAATGATTTTGAATTTTAGGGGGAGTAAGAATTTTCAGAAAATCCAAAAACATTTGAAAATTTGAAAAAGGCAAAAACATGATAAAAGTAAAAATGAGTTTTGTTGTCAAAAAGAGGAAATGATAGTACATCAGTGGACTATCACAACATGCTAAAGAATTGGAAAATTAAAATGTGATAAACGGTCTCACTGATGATGTGCCAGTAGGTTTTTACACATTTAGTAGATTGTGACGAGATATAAACCTAAATATCAAACTTACTTATATCGTGGGGAACATCTCTCGGATATATGGGTAACCCCCGAAATCTTGTTTGAAAGGTCCCTCTTTCTGAGATACTAGGTCTTTATGCTCAGTGATATCTGGGGTATTATCCCGGGACTTCTGATTTTGCGGAAGCAATGGCCTAGTCCCCGGAGAATACTTTACGCTTGCTTGAAATATAGCCCACCCTCAGCATAAAAAATGATAAAACATTGCAAAATGCTAATCATGTGCTGTTGTAAAAAAGATCCTCTAAAGGGGACCCACTAAAAGTCGAAGCCGTCATCTCTCTGCTGAACGGAAGTTCTGACCTGAGCTCTCACGACCCTCGCAATTTAACGCCTTACAGATATCATCTAGGTATACTCACCTGTAAGACTGAACATTGGGACCTGGATACGGGAGTATATTCTAAGGTGGGACACTCGAATAAGTTTAAGTGCTTAAAACATTAAACTCATATCTCGAAACAGTTGAACTTTGTGTGAAAATTTAAGTGGATCAATATACTGACAATCTAAGTGAATTGTTTAGAACTTAAAATGTTTAAAGCTTAACGGTGTTAGTAATTTGTCTCAAAACTGATATGATCCTCTTACACAAACTCACAAAAATATTGTCTGTAAATATTTCTTTAATGCATTTCAGTAAACTCAAAATCCAAAAAGATTTTCAGTGTGTTTTAGTATAAACTTTTGAAAATTCAAAAAGATTTTTGATAACTGAGGTTGAAGAGCTGATTTTCAAAATTCTGAGTGCTAAACATGATGATCATTTTGAGGGGGAGTTTATGATAGAAGAGAGAAGATTTTGGATTGTTATCCTACAAGTGGTTATCAGAAATATTAAAATGTTAAATCATTTTATTTCTGCAAGTGGTTTATCAAATTTTAAATTTATAAATCTTATTTTGAGGTAGAGGATGTGCAGGATAGACTGGACTCTGATTCTGAGTAAAGAGCCAGGTCACGATCTTGATCCTATGAAAGCCAGACCACTATCCCAGCACAAGTTGAGGAGGAGTCTGAAGGTGGATAGAGCCAGGTTCCGATCCTGATTGTATCAATGCTGGTGAACTTAAGGAATCAAGAGATCTGATCAAGAGGATTAGAGAGAAGCAAGAGCCAAGTTCAGATCAACATCTGAGGAGATTTAAGGGGAGTCTGTTGGTTCTGAGTTGAAGATAAAGCCAGGTTCAGATTCTGGAAATGATAAAGAAAAAAGATAAGATTTGAGGATACTTTACAATGTCAGATACTTCAAAGGAGAAGCCCAAAGACTGATAAAGACTGAAGATGTTGAAGACTCGACACTTAAGACTCGTCAACATTCGAGGGGGAGTCTGTTAGTGCATGCGTTTGTCGACTTCATCTTGTATCGAGTCTTGTACTTAGAATGTTAGATCAGGGCACGTAGTTTGAGATAATAGGTAATTCCGCTTGAAAGGGTTATTCCGCTTGAAAGTTCATTCATGTAATTCCGTGCGGAATTAGATTCCTCTTGGAATCTAATCTCGCTTGGAACATGATGCGTGCGAAGTGTTACTTATATTAGGTGTATATTTTAAGCCCTTTTTAACACTTATTTTAGCCAAGTTTTAAATTTATAAAACACGATATTTCACTAACACTAAACACACATATGGGCAAGTGCACCCATCGTTGAATGTAGCATAGCGTTGGTAAGATACCGAGGTCGTCCAAGGACACAAGAGCTTTTAGTACCGGTTTATCCTCAACGTCTAACCAAAACAAAAGTTTAGAAAAATGTTTTAAACTAAGAAAAATAAAACTAACTAAAATGCTGAAAATAAAAATAAAAATAAAAACAGATAGACAAGATGAATCACTTGGTTCCGACTCGTATCTAGTATAACCTTTGATTATTTCCGCACTTTTGCACATAATTAAGAGATTATCTTAGTTATTGTAGTAGGCCCCTCTTTTGAAGGTGACGTTACCCTCACCCCAGTAGTTTGAGTCAGCAGGGATACAATCCTAAAGGGGTGGATTATTGGAAGATAATGAATTAAGTTATTAATGCAGTATTGTGGTAGGCCCCGCTTTTGGCGGTGACGTTACCCTCGGCTAAGTAGTCTGAGTCAGCAGGGATACAGTCCTAAATAGCCGGGTTATAGTATTAATAGTAGTTAACTTATGAGGGGATCAAAGAGTTTGGACCCCCGCCATCCAATACCGTGAAGTATTGAAGGAGGTCCTACTAAATTTGACCCAGGTCCATTGCAGGACCTCTAAACGCTGAACAATGGCAAGACCTTTACCAAACCGTTCCCTTAACCCCCTACCAGGTAGCCAACATACCTCCATATAGACCGTGGAGATATGAATGGTGAAAATCCTTTATTTTATATAGACAGTAAAATAATGCCAAGACACCACGGACAAACGATAAGGAAAGATCACCTTCAACATAAGTAACTAGTTATTAAAGTCATTAATACAAAACCAAATAAAAAGTGCAAAAGATTAGAAATAAAAAGTATTATACTAGACACTTTGTCTTCACCAAGTGATGTAAGAGACTTAGGCAAACATGGCCTTGATTGTCAAGAACTCTTACGATCAATCTTGGATCCCGAGACGACTCACACACTCTATGATGGACAATGGATGATGGTGGTGGATGATGGTGTTGTGATGGTGGTGGGTGGTGGATGAAGTGTGAGAGAGGTGGTGTGCCAAGGGATGAGATGAAATGAATCCAAGCACTCCTATTTATAGGCTGAACAGAGAGCTGGACACGGCCCTGTGTCCGCTGGGCACGGCCACGTGTCCGTCTGACACTCTCTCTCCTCATTAATTGTAATTCGCAATTACAATAAATGTGCCTGCTGTACTTTCGACACGCCCCCGTGTCCGCTGAGCACGGCCCCGTGATGGGCAATAGAAGCTTCTATAGGTTTGTCTTTTCTGCTGCTTCTTGGGCACGGCCCCGTGCTGGCTGAGCACGGGGCGTGTTCAGCCTTCTGTTTTCTCTATTTTGCTTTGGAAGGTGCCGTTGAGGGTTCGGGCAGTCCACTAATGTTCCTTTTCTTGTATTTATGTTGGATTTAGCTGTCTTTTTGCTTCTTTTGCGTTTTTGAGCTCATTTAATCCTGAAAATACAAAAGGAAGACAAAAACACTCTTTTTCCAATATTAGTACTAAAAAAGGGTTAGTTTTATGTCTCATTTGATGTAATTTATATGTTGCATTTTACACACATCAAATACCCCCACACTTGAACTTTTGCTTGTCCTCAAGCAAAACTCTTTAATATGTGGCTTACACTCCCAAATGGAATAGGTAGTAGAGAAGGTTTTGGGCTTGTCGTAGAGTGTCGGGATTTCCAAGATCTTTTTGGGTTTTATTTTTATTTATTTACACTCCTATTCGTAATGATTTATTTAGAACTGTTCATAAAAGAAATTACTTATTTGGGCATAACATGCCTTTTTAAAATTCTATTTATATACAAGTTCACATACCTCGCGGGGAAATCACTCACACTCGGCCGAAGGTGTATTTTTAGTGAATCACTCGAGAGCGGCACGGAACTTATTCCTACCATAGGCTTGCCAAGAAATCAATCCTCCTCCTTTTTAACTTTTATACCTTTGTAGATATCAAGAGGACTTTGTGGGTTAAGGGTTGGCTAGGGTTAAAGGTAGGTGGTTGGGTTAGTGGTTAGTAGAAAAAGGGCTAAAAGCGTAACAAGTGTCGGTTTTCGTATTTTTGCAACTTTTTATTTTTAATGAAGCTTTTATTCAAACAAAGTTATTTTTGATTACTTTGTTTGTTTATTTTTTTTTTGCTTCATTATTATCAATTTTTTTTTTTTCCACGAAGAACCGAACTTGTTACTAAAATAAAGGGTTAAAAATGAAAAAGGTTTTGGTGGTTGAAAGGGTTTTTGTTTGGGTGATGAAACGAAAAGGTTTAGGCTCAAAGGGGCTAACTAGGGGGATTTTTGGGTGGTTGGTAAAAGAAAAAAGAAAAATAATGGTGTAGAAATGAAAAAGGTTAGTCCTAATGCCTCCATCATTTACTTACTCGGGTTTAAGTTGATAAGGACCGGGAATGTATTGTCATGGCAAGTTCTAGAGTCGTAAGAACCAAGCAGCTATTCACACAAGAAACGAAAAATGAGCATTTAGTCAAATGATATGTAATTGTGTGCTCAATAAAGGCTCAAAACTCACTTTTGTGGGAATGGGTTTTTATGTGATCAAGTATATATATAGAATTTTAAATAAGTTTGTCATGCCTTTTCATAATTTTCTTATGTTGGTTCTTTTTATCACTACGCTATCGGTTGTAAATTTGTAAAAATATAACCTTTTTGAGAACTTGAATTTCCCGAGTTAAACCTAGACAAGTAAAAAAATGAAATTTTTGAAAAAAATTTGGGGTGATTAGCGGTTCCAATAGAGTTTTGTGTAAGGCTTGTATTTAGGACTTGCAAAATTCAAGGTTTTAGCATCCCCCCACACTTAAATTACACATTGTCCTCAATGTGTCCCAAAAATAAATTTTTAGGTTGATTAGATGTGTAAAATAGTGTTTAAAAAGCAAAAATTTGTGTTACTGGGCACTGAACACGGCCCCGTGTTGAGTGGGCACGACCCCGTGTTTAGGTGCCAGTAACAAGAACTTACAGAAGGTGGACACGGCCCCGTGTCCACTGAACACGGCCACGTGTCTGACAAAATTTTTGCCGAACAGCAGGTCTGGGAGGTGAGCACGGGGGCGTGTTGGCTGGACACGTCCCCGTGTGGACAGTCTGAAAGCCTGAAAAACAGGTTTCTTCCTCCGGTTTTTCCATCCTAGCCCTATAAGTGCTGAGGCTTAACACCCTAAGCCTTGGTTTGTACCTGTTTCAACACTTAATACCACACCAAGCAATACAAACATCCTACATTACCAAAGTTAATTGTTCCAAGCATAAAGTAAAAGAAAAATAAAACGGAAAATAAAAGTGTTTAAGGAAAGTAAATTGTTCAACTTCTGGCACGCAGGCCACCAATCGTTCGATAGATAAAGGGACTTAAACCTGTGGGCTCGCCATCAACCCGCTCCTGCTCCTCCAAACCCTCTAATCCATATCTTCATCGCTATCATCACCTCCATCCCCATGCCCCGCCATGTACTCCTGGATGCTGCCGATATCGTCTCGTATATCGCTGATGTTGCGTTCAATAGCTCCGACCCGTTGGTATGTGTTGTTGGCGAGGTTGTAGGCGTTCCTGGTGCACATGAGGTTTTCCTGCATAAGATCATGTAAGCTTTGAAAATTAGGAAAACCGCCTCCTTGTGAGGAGGATTGACCCGGCACCATGGGGTGGATACTGGTGGTGGGGAGGTGGTGCGTGAAGAACTAGGGCCTCCTGTGGGTTCCATGCATAGCCTTGCGTTCTTTGGAAACTCACTGTTCCGTCTTCCGCCTCATAGAGTAAGTTCATGGCTCGGCAAATGTGGTAGTCAACTCGTCCCGACCATGGGCTTCTTTCAAAGGCTCTTGGAATTCGCGTGTAATGCTTAAAAAGACGGTACACCCATCCTCCGTAGAAGATAGGTGTTGGAGCTCGAGCAAGGCGGTTGAGATGCATGTTTTTCAACAGGAGATACGGAACATCAAGAGGCTTTTGGTTGTGGATACAGTGGAGGACAACCAAATCTTTCAACCCTACAACACCACTACTGTCGTGTCGTTGGTTTAGAGAGTAGGTGAGGATCTTGTGAATGTAGCGATAGAGCGGATCCCTCAGCTTTGTACTCTTGGTGCTACGAGGGTCGTAGATTCCTTCACCGATTTGAGACCATGCGGCTTGTCTTTCATTCACCTCCAAGTCTCGTAATCCCCCGGTATTTTCTTCGTTTCCCGATTCCTCTTCTTGATATAGACCTATTATGGCTCCAAACTGTGCCATGGAAATCGAGTACATTGTTCCTCCACACCGAAATACAACCCCAGTATTGTCAAATGGGTCACACCTTGAATCGAAGTTGAAGGTACTGTAGAACTCCATGGTACATTGATGTACTGATTGAAGCCTAGTGTTTAATGCAACAGCTAGTGGTCCCGTAACAATGTTGTTGAATCGGTGCAGCTGGTTTACCAAGGTTAACAGCTCCGTGCAAGCTCTCCTGGGGTACTCTTCGGGTCTTGTTTGAAGAACCTCATACCTTGCCCTTGCATCTAGCTCACTTGCATTGAACCTTGTGAACTTTGCCATCTGAAAGAATACACCAAAAATTAGTACGAAACAGAAGTGTTTTCGGACAAAACTGCAAACAGCGGGCTGGACACGGCCCCGTGTCCAGAGGTCTGTTACTCAGAAACTTCAATTTTCGACCCGGTTTCGAAAACTTGAAATTTTTTGGTCCAATAGGTGCGGTTTCCCCCGAAAATGAAACCCTAAACACCGTTTTTCCCAAAATATCCCGTTTACCCTATCAATTTTGTCTTTTTCGGTTCAAGAACAAGGGTTTTGGGGTTTTTGTAAGAAATCGGGTGAATTTATGAACAATCTAAGTTTATTTACTTCCCCTAACACTAATCTAACTAAATGCAAGCAGATTTAGGCAAAAATTTTAGGTTCGATCCGGATGAACATCAAGAACCCTAGATTTTTCCCCAAATTTGTGGTGTATTAACTACATGCAAGTAACTAATCTAACTACTAAGAGTGATAGAATCATACCTTGACGTTGTTAGATCGGTAAGAGACGTTGGAATTTCGCGAAAAATCGCCTGGAACCAGAGCTTTTGTGGGGAAACGGGGCGTGTGGAATGAAGAAACTGTTTTGAAAAAGGGGTTTTATCCCGTCTGCAGCGCGAACACGGCCCCGTGTCCAGCGGACACGGCCTCGTGCCGAGCTTCTCTTTTTTTTTTTTTTTTTTTTTCGTGCGCGTGTGAGTGCCCCTTTTTCCCATAAGCTATGGTTTAGAAAACTTACCGCTTTATTTTGCCGCCTCAATCGTTCGTAACTTACCAGGCATGATGTTTTTATTCTTCCACGGTTTGAAGCGAGATCTCTTCTTCCTCATCCTCAATAAATCCTTGATAGAGTTTCAGCCGTTGGCCATTGACTTTAAATGGTGGCCCATTTCGAGGTTTAATTTCTACTGCACCGTGTGAAAAAATATGGGTGACGGAAAAAGGTCCTGACCACCTAGACTTTAATTTACCAGGAAACAATCGAAGTCGTGAATTAAACAAAAGAACTAAATCTCCTACCCGAAATTCATTAGGTTTAATATGTTTGTCATGCCAATTTTTCATTCTTTCCTTATAAATCTCAGAGTTTGAATATGCATAATTCCTAAGCTCGTCTAATTCATTTATTTGACAAAATCGATTTTTACCAGCAAATTCTAGATCTAAGTTTACATTTTTGATTGCCCAGTAGGCTTTGTGTGCAATTTCTACTGGCAAGTGACAACTTTTTCCATAGACTAGCTTATATGGGGTTGTACCTATCGTTGTTTTATAAGCAGTTCGAAAAGCCCATAAAGCATCATCTAATTTATCAGCCCATTCCTTTCTATTTAACCCTACGGTTTTTTCGAGTATTCGTTTTAACCCTCTATTGGTCACTTCGGCTTGTCCGTTTGTTTGAGGGTGATAAGCTGTCGAAACCCGGTGATAGACCCCATATCTTGTTAAAAAAAATTTCAAGTTGATGGTTACAAAAATGGGTACCTCTATCACTTATTAAAGCTTTAGGTGTGCTAAAACGAGAGAATAATTTTTTCAGAAATCTTACCACTACTCTTCCATCATTTGTTGGAAGTGCCTCGGCCTCGGCCCATTTAGACAGGTAATCTACTGCCACAAGTATGTATTTGTTTCCTTTTGATGGTGGGAAAGGTCCCATAAAGTCGAGTCCCCACACATCAAAAATTTCACAAACAAGAATGCCATTTTGTGGCATTTCGTTTTTGGAAGAAATATTACCTGTTCTTTGGCAAGCATCACATGTCTTTACAAGATTTTGGGCATCTTTGTAAATGGTTGGCCAATAAAATCCTGAATCAAATACCTTTCGTGCGGTACTGGCAGCACCATGATGTCCCCCGTATGGACCTTCGTGACAATGGCGGAGAATTCTTCGTGCTTCACTACCATGTACGCATCGTCTGACGAGTTGGTCGGCACACATTTTGAAAAGATATGGATCTTCCCAAAAATAGTGTTTCACATTGGCAAAGAATTTTTTTCTTTGATGATGTGGCCATCCTTTTGCGACTATTCCGCTAGCTAGGTAGTTAGCAAAGTCGGCGTACCATGGTTCTTCCTTAAATTCCACCATTTCCAGGGATTCAGTTGGAAATTTTTCGTTGATTTGCTCGTCCCTGGTTGCCTCCAAAGCTGGGTCTTCTAAGCGCGAAAGATGATCTGCTGCGGTATTTTCTGTTCCTCTTTTGTCTTTGATTTCAATGTCAAATTCTTGGAGGAGTAGAATCCACCTAATCAAACGTGGTTTTGCGTCTTGCTTCTTAAATAGATATCGAATGGCTGCATGGTCTGTATAGACTATAGTTTTAGAAAGAACAAGATAAGAACGAAATTTATCAAAAGCAAATACCACAGCTAGTAACTCTTTTTCAGTTGTTGTGTAATTTTCTTGTGCATCGTTAAGTGTTTTACTAGCATAATATATTGGGTGGAAATGCTTTTTTTCTCTGTCCCAAGACAGCTCCAACTGCAAAGTCACTAGCATCACACATGATTTCGAAAGGAAACTTCCAATCAGGTGCTATCATGATAGGTGCATTGACTAGCATTTCCTTTAGGGTTAGAAATGCTTGATTGCAATCCTTGTCAAAGATGAAAGGAGCATCTTTTTCAAGTAATTTTGTTAGAGGCCTTGAGATTTTTGAAAAGTCTTTGATAAACCGCCTATAAAATCCGGCATGCCCTAGGAAACTTCAAATAGCTCTTACGGAGGATGGAGGAGGTAATCTAGAAATGGTATCTATTTTGGCTCGATCCACCTCCATTCCTTCGCTTGAGATCTTGTGACCGAGTACTATTCCCTCCGTTACCATGAAATGGCATTTTTCCCAATTAAGGGCGAGGTTAGTTTCCTCACATCGGGATAGCATTCGTTCAAGGTTATCGAGGCATTGGTCGTATGAATCCCCAAAGATAGAAAAGTCGTCCATGAAGAATTCCATTGTCTTTTCTATCATGTCATGGAAAATGGCTACCATGCAACGTTGGAATGTTGCGGGGGCATTACATAGACCAAACGGCATGCGTCGATAAGCAAAAGTTCCATAGGGACATGTGAAAGTTGTATTTTCTTGGTCTTCGGGTGCTATCGGGATTTGAAAGTAACCTGAAAAACCATCCAAGAAACAGTAAAATTTATGACCGGATAATCTTTCTAACATTTGATCAATGAAGGGTAAAGGAAAATGATCCTTTCTTGTTGCTTCATTTAATCGTCTATAATCTATATATACTCTCCATCCTGTGACGGTTCTTGTTGGTATTAATTCATTCTTTTCGTTAGTAATTACCGTCATACCTCCTTTCTTTGGAACTACTTGGACGGGACTTACCCAAGGACTATCGGAAATAGGATAGATAAGTCCGGCGTCAAGTAATTTGATGACTTCGTTTTTAACCACTTCTTGAACATTTGGATTTACGCGACGTTGTGGTTGTATGACTGAATTGTAGTCATCATTCATCAAGATTTTGTGTGTGCACATAGAAGGACTAATTCCTTTTATGTCAACAAGTTTCCAAGCTATTGCATTTTTGTGTTTTTTCAAAAGACTAATTAGTTTTTCTTTTTCTAGGTTATCTAATTTAGACGAAATAATTACAGGTAACTTACCATCTTTGTCCAGAAAAGCATATTCCAAACCTTTTGGAAGTTCTTTGAGCTCAAGTGGTGGGTCTTTAGGAGACTCCTTATTTGGTTGCTCGTTTCGATCAAGAACTTTAAAAGTTTGTTCTATGGCGACCTCTTCTTCAACAAAGTGGTCAATCTCTTCACTTGTATCGGGTGGTTCATCTTCATCTTCAATTAGGGGGTCATTATTGCCGAATGGATATTTCATTGATCGTTCGAGATCGACACTTCTTTTAAATGCCCCTAATTGAAGAGGTAAATTGTTGAACTTCCGGTTTTTCAAAGCTTCGTGAGTTTTTACAAATGGTCGTCCCAACACAAGAGGAGCGTCATCGAGGATGACAAAGTCGGTTGGGATTACCATTTGATTTGTTTGAACCAAGACATCTTCAACTATACCGATTGATTTTATTACTTTCTGATTGGATAGAAAAATGGGTATTTGAAGTGGAGAAAAATCACTAATACTTAATTTTTCGAAAAGGTAGTTAGGCATTATGTTAACACAAAGATCTTTATCGATTGTGACATTACTAATAAACGAATTTTGAAAGAAACATGGAACCGGTGTGATGTTAATTTCAAATGGGTCTTCTTTTATTAGTGAAGTTTGATCATTAGTTAACTTAACACTTACCGTTTCGTAAATTTTAGTGTTAGTGTTTAACTCTTTTAAAAACTTAGCATGAGTGGGTACTAAACAATGATTTTCGAAAGAAGGTGTCAAGAGATTAATTTCTTCAAAATTAGACTCTTCTTGGATTTTAACGTTATTGGACTCACCTTTTTCGTTGCTTAGCTCATGTGTCGGTTTTTCACTTATTTGTTCTTCCATTTTTTCATTTTTAGTTATCTCTTCCTTTTTTAATTCTTCTCTTGTGCGGGACTCCTCTTCCCTTGCGCGAGCTTCTTTTATACATCGATCGATAACTCTAATGTGTTCTAATATCCTATCGGTCACTTCGGTTATAGAAAAAGAATCATTATTTTCTAAGCTTGAATCCGGTTGTTCGACCCTTTGTTCCTCATAATACCCATATGAAGTTGATGGTTCACACCATGGTCCTTCATTGTGAGCATATGTTGGATAAGGTTCGTAATTTTGTTCTTCATAATACTCATATGAGGTGGGTTGTTCACGCCAAGGTTCCTCATAATAAGCATATGAAGGTGGTGGCTCATATCTTGGTTCCTCAAAGTATGAGTAAGAAGGCTCATACCTAGGTTCATCAAAATATGAGTATGAGGGAGGAGGTTCATACCTTTGGTCTTCATAGGATGTGTATGAAGTTGATGGCTCGTACCTGGGTTCCTCATAGTAAGTGTATGAATTGGATGGTTGATACGAGTGATTATTTTGAATCGAACGTGTATTACGACAATTTGTGCAATAATTACCCCTATAATCATCCTCATCATAGGTGTAGTTGTAACCTCCTGAGTATTGATCCATAAGAATCACTCAGCAGACCACAACTGAGTCTCGGGACCAGAAAATGAAACAAAGATTGAAACAGAAGGCTGGACACGGCCCCGTGTCTGGTGAACACGACCCCGTGTACAGGATCTGTATCTGGGCGTTTTAATTAAAGTTACTGGTCACGTTGAGCACGGGGGCGTGTTCAGCGAGCACGGCCCCGTGTTCAGACTCTGTATCTGGGTATCTAACTAAAAATATGCAGCACGGGGGCGTGTTCAATGAGCACGGCCCCGTGTTCAGGCTACTGTAAATGCAAACTAAACTAAAATGCAGAAAAATGTGCGCGCGCTTTAAAAAGGTTTTGAAAAACTGATTAGGCCGTCGATTTTAAACTTTCTCAAAATCCTTGTGTCCCCGGCAGCGGCGCCAAAAACTTGATGCGTGCGAAGTGTTACTTATATTAGGTGTATATTTTAAGCCCTTTTTAACACTTATTTTAGCCAAGTTTTAAATTTATAAAACACGATATTTCACTAACACTAAACACACATATGGGCAAGTGCACCCATCGTTGAATGTAGCATAGCGTTGGTAAGATACCGAGGTCGTCCAAGGACACAAGAGCTTTTAGTACCGGTTTATCCTCAACGTCTAACCAAAACAAAAGTTTAGAAAAATGTTTTAAACTAAGAAAAATAAAACTAACTAAAATGCTGAAAATAAAAATAAAAATAAAAACAGATAGACAAGATGAATCACTTGGTTCCGACTCGTATCTAGTATAACCTTTGATTATTTCCGCACTTTTGCACATAATTAAGAGATTATCTTAGTTATTGTAGTAGGCCCCTCTTTTGAAGGTGACGTTACCCTCACCCCAGTAGTTTGAGTCAGCAGGGATACAATCCTAAAGGGGTGGATTATTGGAAGATAATGAATTAAGTTATTAATGCAGTATTGTGGTAGGCCCCGCTTTTGGCGGTGACGTTACCCTCGGCTAAGTAGTCTGAGTCAGCAGGGATACAGTCCTAAATAGCCGGGTTATAGTATTAATAGTAGTTAACTTATGAGGGGATCAAAGAGTTTGGACCCCCGCCATCCAATACCGTGAAGTATTGAAGGAGGTCCTACTAAATTTGACCCAGGTCCATTGCAGGACCTCTAAACGCTGAACAATGGCAAGACCTTTACCAAACCGTTCCCTTAACCCCCTACCAGGTAGCCAACATACCTCCATATAGACCGTGGAGATATGAATGGTGAAAATCCTTTATTTTATATAGACAGTAAAATAATGCCAAGACACCACGGACAAACGATAAGGAAAGATCACCTTCAACATAAGTAACTAGTTATTAAAGTCATTAATACAAAACCAAATAAAAAGTGCAAAAGATTAGAAATAAAAAGTATTATACTAGACACTTTGTCTTCACCAAGTGATGTAAGAGACTTAGGCAAACATGGCCTTGATTGTCAAGAACTCTTACGATCAATCTTGGATCCCGAGACGACTCACACACTCTATGATGGACAATGGATGATGGTGGTGGATGATGGTGTTGTGATGGTGGTGGGTGGTGGATGAAGTGTGAGAGAGGTGGTGTGCCAAGGGATGAGATGAAATGAATCCAAGCACTCCTATTTATAGGCTGAACAGAGAGCTGGACACGGCCCCGTGTCCGCTGGGCACGGCCCCGTGTCCGTCTGACACTCTCTCTCCTCATTAATTGTAATTCGCAATTACAATAAATGCGCCTGCTGTACTTTCGACACGCCCCCGTGTCCGCTGAGCACGGCCCCGTGATGGGCAATAGAAGCTTCTATAGGTTTGTCTTTTCTGCTGCTTCTTGGGCACGGCCCCGTGCTGGCTGAGCACGGGGCGTGTTCAGCCTTCTGTTTTCTCTATTTTGCTTTGGAAGGTGCCGTTGAGGGTTCGGGCAGTCCACTAATGTTCCTTTTCTTGTATTTATGTTGGATTTAGCTGTCTTTTTGCTTCTTTTGCGTTTTTGAGCTCATTTAATCCTGAAAATACAAAAGGAAGACAAAAACACTCTTTTTCCAATATTAGTACTAAAAAAGGGTTAGTTTTATGCCTCATTTGATGTAATTTATATGTTGCATTTTACACACATCAGAACACTTTCAAACGGAATTAGATCCTCTATAAATACCCATTCAAGCGAAATCAGTTGTATCTTTCCGGTTTAGTGCCGAACTGCTGCGGTCTTCATGGACTTAATGAACCGCATGTGCAATCCATACTTCGACAAATTCATCATAGTGTTCATTGACGACATTTTGATATACTCACGATCGGCAGACCAGCACGAACAACATTTGAGAACCATTTTAGAACTACTCAAGAAGGAGACACTATACGCAAAATTTTTCCAAATGCGAGTTCTGGATTCGTGAAGTACAATTTCTCGGGCAGATAGTGAATGAGAAAGGCATTCAAGTAGACACCTCGAAGATCGAAGAAATTAAAAACTGGGAAGCGCCCAAGACTCCAACTGAAGTCTGACAATTCTTGGGATTAGCAGGGTACTGTCGAAGATTTATAGAGAATTTTTCTAAAATTTCTCAACTGCTAACCTCGCTCACCCAATCGAGAAACAAGAAGAATCATTTCAACTTCTCAAGGATAAGTTATGCAATGCACCAATCTTATCACTATGCGATGGTACCGATGACTTTGTAGTATATTCTGATGCTTCGCATCAAGGATTGGGTTGCGTACTTATGCAACGGGAGAAAGTTATCGCGTGCGCATCGTGTCAACTAAAAGTTCACTTAAAAAAAAACAATACCACTCACGACCTCGAGTTAGGCGCAGTGGTATTCGCTTTGAAAATATGGCGACATTACTTATATGGTACTCAGTGTACGATTTTCACAGATCATAAAAGTCTTCAGCACATATTCAATAAAAAAGAACTAAATATGCGTCAGCGAAGTTGGATTGAATTGCTGAACGACTATGATTGTGAAATAAAGTACCATCTGGGCAAGGTGAACGTTGTAACAGACGCCTTGAGCCGCAAGGAACGAGTTAGAACTTTTAGAGTTCGAGCATAAGAGATGACGATTCACACGGATCTTACCACACGAATTCATGATGCACAACAAGAAGCGATCAAGGAAGAACATATTCGAGCAGAAACACTTTGAGTCACAGAAAAATAATTAGTACCGAAAGAAGATGGAACTTTATACTCTGTGGGTAGAATTTGAGTTCCACTGTTTGGCGGCCTTCGAGATGTTATTTTGAGGAAGCACATAGGCCCAAGACTTAAAAGAGTACTATTGGTAGCCTAACCTCAAAAAGGATATCGCGACTTATGTCGGGAATGCTTGACCTGCGCAATGGTCAAGGCAGAATATTAGAAACCCTCGGGTTTGCTACAACAACCCGAGATTCCCGTCTGGAAATGGGAACAAATATAGATGGACTTTGTTACGAAGTTACCCAGGACCTCAAGAGGCCACGACATGATATGGGTAATCGTTGATAGATTGACAAAGTCCGCACACTTCTTGCTGATTCGGGAGAAGGATAGCATAGAGAAATTAGCATAACTCTATCTCAAAGAAATAGTGGCTCGTCATGGAGTGTCTATTTCAATCATTTCAGACCGAGACAGTCGCTTTGTTTCAAGAATTTGGAAGTCATTCCAACAGGCCTTTGGATCTCATTTAAATCTAAGCACGACCTTTCATCCACAAACTGACGGCCAGAGCGAACGGACAATCCAAACACTCGAAGATATGCTTCGTGCATGTATTATCGATCCGGGCGGCAACTGGGATACTAATTTTCCTTTGGTTGAGTTTTCCTACAACAACAGCTACCATACAAGTATACAAGCTGCACCGTTTGAAGCTCTCTATGGTCGAAAGTGTCGCTCTCCGCTATGTCGGGCGGAAGCAAGCGATAAACAACTAATTGGTTCAGAGTTAGTCCAAGAGACTACGGATAAAATCTTTCAGATCAGAGATCTTATCAAGGCGGCTCACGATCGACAAAAGAGCTACGCAGACAAGTGACGGATGCCATTATCTTTCGAGGTCGGAGACAAAGTCTTGTTGAAAGTCTCTCCTTGGAAGGGCGTAGCGAGATTCGGTAAGCGTGGAAAGTTTAACCCTCGATATATAGGACCATTGGAAATCTTAGAGAAGATTCGCACTGTTGCCTACAAGCTAAATGTCACACCCTGGCTTTGCGGAAGCGTGGTTAATTTGGTGTGACTTCTTAATACCATAGCTTAATCACAACAAGCTATATGAAATAAAAACCATGCAAGATCATCCATAGATTTAAGTTTTAAAAACCGAAGTAACATAACATTGTCTTGGGGACTACAACACCATAACATAAAACATTGTTTTGAAAGACTTAAACATCAACATGAATAAAACGCAGTTTAAGATTTGTGACTCGTCCAGGAAAAAGTCACATTTCCTAAACCGGGATGACCTCGGAACCCATATGCAGCGGGAAAACATAACATACTGCGCCAGATCTTTAATTACCTGAAATACATGTAAGTTGAAAAATCAACAATAATGTTGAGCGAGTTCATGTGTAAGTGAGTAAATAAACCTTTGTATATATAAAAACCCTGGTATGTAGCAAATAAGGAAAAAGAGATCACCAATGGTTTGCAAGGCCATTGATATGTGTGAAGTGCAAGTAGGAAGACTCAAACCTAGCAGATTTATGCGTTGGGTACAAAGTCACCCCGAGGTCCGTACTGTTTGGGCCTGGGGCTGGGCTCGCTACACCCAGATAGATCTACCGCTCCTGCCCCTCGGTCCTACTATGAGGATTAATAGTCCCAAGTTTCCGCCTACCCATTCACATGATCTAAATAATAACCCTCCTTACGCTAACCATACCATGTAAGAAATATTCGTAATCATAGTAACATGTATTTCACCCCCGCAGTTTAGAAAACTGAAAACAGTTAGAGAAAAGGGGGAGCATGAACTCACAGTGGTGTGTCTCTACCAAGTATATCTCCTGATCTAGCAGCTGTGCGACGACCTACACGTACTAACTCTATTAGACGGATGGCCGTGCCTTAGCTTAAGGTTTAAGTTTTTGGGAAATAGTTAGACAACTATTTCGTGTTTATATTTTTGTAAATACTTGGTAATTATTTGCCTTAGCATAAGTGATTAATTAAATCAAAATAGGACAAGGGTGTCCCCTTGGGGACCGAACTCGTTAGGGGGGGGGGGTATCCTAGTTAGATTTCAACCAAAAGTTAAGTATTAGTTAAGTTAAGTGAAGGTTAACTCGGTTACTAGCGTGTCGTGCATTATGACGGGTGTTAGGGTATTCAGGGACCCTAACTGGCTCAGAAAAAGAAAAACAATGTTGTTGGCAATATTTTTGTGTTCCGGGTAAAGTCCGGTTGTTCGGTTGGATAGAGATCCGTTAAAGTGCTTAACCAAGCTTTAAAGTGTCGTTATTATTATTTTTAGTGACACAACTTATTCCCGACACTTTGGAAAGTGTCTAGTAATGTTTTTCTCATGTTTTGGCACTTTATTAAGTAGCTTAATGCTGAATTTTTATGTTAAAGTGCTGGATTTTGTACTTAAAGTACGTTTTAGGCACATCCGGTCACTGTAATCTCATTCCTAGTGACGCAGTTCTACAACCCTTATATCCCTACACTCACCACTAGTGTAGCAAACTATCTCAGGCTCTTACAGGCCTTAGAGGCAGTACCTGCCTGGTGCTAGTTATGACAGCACGTTTAATAGGTTATCCGTTCATTGTGCTACTGTGCTTTTGGTGCATCAAGGTTGTCACAAAGGTGCTGTAAGCAAAACATGGAGTGACAGCAAGTAAAGTATGATGTAAGTAAGTACATGTATCAGTATTCAAGTAGCAGTTTATCCACAAGTTCAAGTAAGCACAGTAATTAAGCAGTAATTAATTATTAATTAAGTCGTACGGATACCTGGTTTAGTGAGGGTTGTCACATTCTCCCCCCGTTAGAAAAATTTTGTCCCGAAATTTTAAGTTCTGCTTGTAGATGCAGGGTTCTTAGGAAATAGGTGGGGGTATTTCTCTTTCATCCGGTCCTCATGCTCCCAGGTGTATTCAGGACCATGTCTGGCATTCCAACGAACATTGACGAGCTTGACACTGCTCCAGCGGGTCTTGTTTACTTTCCAATCCGTAACCTCCACCGGTTCTTCAACGAAATGGAGCGTGTCGTCAACATGAATCTCGTCGGTGGGAATGGCAATGGTATCTTGAGTTGGACTTTTCTTCAGGTTGGATACATGAAATGTATCGTGAACTCCATTCAGTTCCGTAGGTAAGTCCAGCTTCTATGCTACTAGCCCTATTCTTTCCAAAATTCTGAAAGGGCCAATGTAACGCGGATTCAACTTCCCCACGCTTTCCGAAGCGTGCCACACCCTTCCAGGGTGATACTTTCAATAAAACCATATCTCCAACTTGGAATTCCAAATGCTTCCGGTTTGGATCTGCATAGGCTTTCTGTCTCTCGCGAGCTGCTTCGATGCGTTTTCGAATCTGCGCAATCTTGTCTGTCGTCTCTTGGACGATTTCGGGACCAACAAGCTGCCTATCACCTGCGTCAGCCCAGCATAGGGGTGATCGGCACTTGCGTCCGTAAAGAGCTTCGAATGGCGCGGCTCCAATACTGGTGTGGTAGCTGTTGTTGTATGAAAATTCGACCAGTGGCAAATGCTTATCCCAGCTACCGCCCAAATCCATAACACATGCTCTCAGCATATCTTCCAAGGTCTGAATAGTCCGCTCGCTTTGACCGTCGGTCTGAGGGTGAAATGCAGTGCTCAGATTTAATTGTGAGCCAAAAGCTTCTTGGAAGGATTGCCAAATCCTTGATATGAAACGTCCAACTCTATCAGAGATGATCGAGAGAGGCACTCCATGACGTGCGACGATCTCTCTCATGTATATTTCTGCCAGTTTGCTGGTGTTATCCTTCTCTTTGATTGGCAGAAAGTGTGCGGACTTTGTTAGGCGGTCAACTATCACCCAAATAGTGTCATGACCTCTTGGCGTTCTTGGCAACTTTATATTAAAGTCCATGGAGATTTGTTCCCATTTCCATTTGGGAATCTCAGGTTGTTGCAGAAGTCCTGAAGGCTTCTGGTATTCCGCTTTCACCTTAGCACACGTTGGACACTTGCTCACATAAACAACAACATCGCCCTTCATCCTAGGCCACCAATAGTAATCCTTGAGATCTTGGTACATCTTATCCGCTCCTGGATGGATAGAGTACCGCGATTTGTGTGCCTCATCAAAAATAACTTTTCTCAAACCACCAAACAGAGGAACCCAATTCCTTTTCTCAAAACATAACGTTCCTTCCTCGTTTGGTACTAATAGCTTCTCCATCCCACGAAGATATTCTTCTTCAAGATTTCTTTCCTTAAGAGCTTCTTTCTGCGCGGCACGAATGCGCAAGGAAAGATCGGTTTGGATAATCATTTCTAAAGCCCTAACCCTTATGGGCTTGATCCTCTCTTTTCGACTTAGGGCATCGGCAACCACATTCGCCTTCCCTGGATGATACTTTATCTCGCAGTCGTAATCATTTAACAACTCAACCCATCGTCTTTGTCTCATATTCAACTCCTTCTGGTTGAATATGTGTTGTAGGATCTTATGATCTGTAAAAATTGTACATTTCGTACCATATAGGTAGTGTCTCCAGATCTTTAAAGCAAATATCACTGCGCCTAGCTCCAAATCGTGCGTGGTATAGTTCTTCTCATGTACCTTCAACTGACGTGATGCGTAAGCAATAACCTTCTGGCGTTGCATCAACACGCAACCCAATCCTTGACGCGAGGCGTCACAGTATACCACGAAATCGTCAGTACCTTCCGGTAGTGCTAGGATTCGCGCATTGCAGAGCTTATCCTTTAACAGCTGAAACGCTTCTTCCTGTTTGATTCCCCAATCAAACTTCTTATCTTTCTGGGTGAGGAGCGTCAATGGTTGAGCGATCTTCGAAAAATCCTCAATGAACCTTCGATAGTAGCCAGCTAAACCCAAGAATTGTCGAATCTCGGTTGGCGTCTTTGGCGTTTCCCAATTCTTGATCGCTTCGATCTTGGTTGGATCCACATGGATTCCATCTCCATTTACCACATGTCCAAGAAATTGGACTTCACGAAGCCAAAATTCACACTTAGAGAATTTGGCATACAGCTGTTCTTTCTTTAGCAGCTCCAAAATAGCTCTTAGATGCTGTTCGTGCTCAGCCTTTGTCCTTGAATAAATCAAGATGTCGTCGATAAACACAATCACGAACTTGTCCAAGTACGGCTTGCAAACTTTATTCATCAAATCCATAAAGACTGCAGGTGCGTTTGTCAACCCAAACGGCATAACAAGGAACTCGTAGTGTCCATAACGAGTTCTGAAGGCTGTCTTCGGGATACTCTCCTCTTGTATCCTTAACTGATGGTATCCAGATCGTAAATCGATCTTTGAGTAAAAGCTTGAACCTTGCAGTTGATCAAACAGATCATCAATTCTTAGCAGAGGATATCTATTCTTGATCGTCAGCTTGTTCAGCTCCCGGTAGTCTATGCACATTCGAAAACTACCGTCCTTCTTTTTGACAAACAGGACCGGAGCTCCCCAAGGCGAGAAGCTTGGTCGGATAAATCCCTTGTCTAACAACTCTTGAAGTTGTGTCGACAATTCTTGCATCTCAGACGGGGCAAGTCTATAAGGTGCCTTAGCCACAGGCGCGGTGCCTGGGACTAAATCGATGTGAAACTCCACTTGCCTCTTAGGCGGCAGTCCAGGCAAGTCCTCCGGGAAGACTTCCGGATACTCCCTCACGACAGGGATGTCTTCGATCTTCGGTTCTGCAGCTTTCTTGTCTACAATGTGTGCCAGGAAGGCAGCACACTCTTTTTGCAAACACTTTCGCGCTTTGAGGCAGCTGATAATTCTTAACGGCGTATCGCACTTTTCGCCATGAACCACAATCGTTTCTCCATCTTTGGTCGGGATACGAACGACCTTTTCATGACAAACAATTTCTGCCTTGTTGCTTGATAACCAATCCATTCCTACTACCACGTCAAAGCTCCCCAGCTGGACTGGTAGTAGATCCAAAGTAAACTCACGTTCTCCCAACTCGATTGCACAACCTCTGATCACTTCATTGGCTTCTACTAACTTCCCATTAGCCAATTCGATTGAGTAGGGAATATCTAACTTACTAGCGGCTAAACCAAGCATATTCTTAAATTCTAATGATACGAAGCTATAGTCGGCACCAGTATCAAATAAAACGGATGCATAGCGTTGGTTTACAGGGAACGCACCAGTAACGACATTGGGGTCCTGGCGCGCTTCCCTCGCTTCGATATGGAACACTCTTCCACGGGCTTGGTTCAACTCTGGGCAGTTCCTCTTAAAGTGCCCGATATCACCGCAGTTAAAGCATCCAAGTCTTTGCCCGTTTCCACCTCCATTTCCAGCTTGGTTATTCCTTTGGTTATGATTTACAGCGCCTGCTTGATTCGCATTGTTGCCTCGATTCCCATTACCTCCATTGTTTCCTTGTGGGCGATTTCCAATTCCACCCCGATTATTGTTTCTGTTTCCGAATCCTCCTTGGCCTCCCTGACCAACAGTGGCCCAACAAGAATCCTTCAAGTGGCCAGGTTTCCCACACGCTTCACACACCTTCAAACCACATCGGCCAGAATGGTGACGCTGGCAGGTGTTGCACTTGGGCTGGGTGCCCATATATCCCTTTCCTTTCTTTCCACCACCAGCTGTAACCTGAGCTGGCGCGTTTGGCTCTCCTTTCTTAACAACACCACTAATGCCTTGTTTGAAGTTCGAGAACTTTCGTTTGTTACCTCCAGATGACTCGACGTGAGTCTCTTTCTTCTTTGTCTCGATCTCACCAAACTTGTTCAGGCGGATAGCCTCCTCAGTGAGAGCTACGCTCAAATCGATTGCCTCAGTAATTGTTGCAGGCTTGGAGGAGGTCACCATGCTTATGATTTGAGGAGCTAATCCCCAAATGAAGCGTTCAATCCGCTTGAATTCTGGAGTGACCATATAGGGTACCACATGCGACAGGTCGTGAAACCTCTGAACATATTCCGCGATCTTCGGACCTTCCATCTTCAAATGCCAGAACTCAGTTTCCAATCTTTGGATTTCAGCGCGAGAACAATACTTTTTGCGCATTAGTTCCTTCAGTTCGGTCCATGTTAGTGCGTAGGCAGCAGCTTCACTAAGTGTCTGTACTTGCAAATTCCACCAAGATAGGGCTCCATCCAGAAATAGCCCAGAAATGTAGGTGACTTGCTGGTTTGGTGCACATTTGCTCATGCGGAGAACAGATTCAGTCTTCTCGGCCCAACGAACAAAAGCGATAGCACCTCCGGTGCCATCAAAGTTGACAGGCTTGCAGTCTAGAAACTGCTTGTAGGTGCACCCTGCACATACGTTACAACATATGAATGGCATTAGCATCCTTGCTAGAGATATCCAATAAGACCATGGTATGTCTTAATGACTTAGTATTACCATGAGGTGGATTGTTGTTGTCATTGTTGTTTGAGCTGCTTCCGTTGGGTCCTCCTTGCGAGGCGGCGTATTGCGCGATGGCAGCAGCGATGACTTGTTGGAGTTCTGCCTCATTGGTAGGCATCGGCGTTTGACGTCTCGGCGGCATCTTCTAAGAGATGGGTTTACGTCGGTCAGGCCACAATAAAGATCCCATGTTATAATACGTACGCTTTATTATGATAGTAATAGTACATAACATCTCATGTTATAATCATATCAATCACACAACATCCCATGTTATAAAACAAAAATAATCAATCAAAACATCACATATGATGAGAATACTGCGATTGCCATATATCGAGACCACATAGTAAGTGTACAGGTACATAATAGTGTCATACATCATCATCGACTAAGGGCTACATCACCCTAGTCCAAAAGAATATCAAATCAGTGTCAATACATCCCATATACATGATCAACAAAAGTTAGAATCAGAATGCAGTCTCCAAAAATGCTGTGCAGTCAAAACAATCGCCGTCTTCTCACCAGCGTCTACCCATGCTGTACTAAGGATGCCCTAAACTGATGGTGGTGGAGGAGGGGGAAAATGGGTGTAGAACAAACGTCGCAAATGGAGCCAGTCCTCCTCCATGGCTCTCTGGGTACGCAACCAAGAAGCAACTTGCTGTTCAAGTGCCAAAAGGCGTGCAGCATAGTCAGGTAACAATGGTCGAGGGTGCTGCGAAGAAGCAGGGTGGGTCTGACCCTGACACTGGCACGGCGGTGGCTGAGCTCTCTCAAGCTCCTGAATACGTCGTGTGAGTGCCTCCTGCTGGACAACAAACGACATCAGAACGTCCTCAATAGTATACCCCATATGGAAAGGATGGTAGGGATCGGTCGATGGCATAACAGAAGGTGACGTCCAGAGAAATGGCTCGCTGGCTGGATCAAAAGGTGGCACAAAAAATGGTGGTACAGGGGGAATAGCAGATGAAGACTGTGGCAAAACTGGAATAGATGTCGGCACTTGTCCAAAGGGACGAGCCGAGGAACCCTCTCCAGGTCGAGCTGGAGGTGTGTACTGTTCAAATGAAAAAGAGAAATCAACGTGAAGTGCATCGGTGGTATGAGGAGGAATAGGTGGAAGCTCATCATCCGCAGGAATCCACCCATGCTGGGCGTGCTCATCTCGTGGGTCAATCTGTGCCTCAAAAAGTGCTCGATCAAACTGTACAGGCATAGGGTCAAGATGGGGTGCAACAAGAGGGTCATCAGGTATATCAGCGATAAGTGGGGGATCAACATGATCAGCAGCAATAACATGGTCACCCTCCAGTAGTGGTGCATCAGCAGGGTGATCATCAATGGGTGGGTCAGCAATCACATGATCAATAGGTATGCCAGCATGAACAGGGTCATGCTCAAGCACTGGGTCAGGAGCAGCTACTGGCTCGAGGGCCATGGCAGGCTCGGGATCAACGAACTCCATATCAAAATCTGCATGGTCAGCAAATGCAGGGTCAACTGGGTCTACTGGGTCAACCATAGGCTGATCCAAGTGGATGAACTCTATCTCCCGGTCCGGGTCAAATCCAGGGGGAAAAACAGGGTCCGAATCCTCATCGAGGTCGTGATCGAAAGCAAATCTAGGAGTAGAGGCAGCAAATGATGCCCTGTCAGGATCTGAACCATGTGAATAGTGCTGTGCGCTCCGAGTGTGTGACGGTGCGGAGGCCACAGACTCAAAGGAGTCTGGAGCGGGTGAGTGTGCAGGTGACTCCTCAGCTAGAGCATCTGCGAGTAACAAAAGACCACCGTCAGCTAGAAGGGCCTCGCCCTCAACATCGTCCTCCAGGGGCTCATCATCAAATAGATCGACGTCGTCGTCATTGTCGGCGTCGAGGAGCATATGGTAAGCAGGATAAACGGCCAAAGGTATGGGAGCAGGGATCTCTACGAGTGGTAGGTACCCAACAAAAGGACCATCAGCGGGCTCATCGACAGCGTCGGGCAGCGCAAAGGGCTGAAAGTCATCCTCGTCTATGCTGGTAACATCTGATGTGTGGACCTCGTGCTCTGAAGACTCTAAGTCGTCTGATACTATGGGTCTAGGGCCTGTGGTGTCCGAATCACCTGTGCCGGGCGAGTCCATGGTGTCTGTAACACAAATATGTACAAATAATCAATCATACAATCAGATAAGCACATTAGTCACCAAGTAAGCAATCAAATAATTCTCCTAGTCCCACTAGCCTCCCAGCCTCTCAGACTGCTCTTCCTAGTCCCACTAGCCTCCCAGCCTCCCAGACTGCTCTTCCTAGTCCCACTAGCCTCCCAGCCTCCCAGACTGCTCTTCCTAGTCCCACTAGCCAACTACCTCAGCCTCCCAGACCGAGCCTCAACCTCCCAGACTGAGCCTAAAAATAATAAATAAATGTGCTCAACATTTGTTTGTAAAAAGTTTTGGATCTGGACTTGAGTGGTATGCAGTAAAAATGTTTTCGTGAGAGCCCTAGTGATCATAGTCTAGAGTCGAGAAGGTGGTTAATTTGGTGTGACTTCTTAATACCATAGCTTAATCACAACAAGCTATATGAAATAAAAACCATGCAAGATCATCCATAGATTTAAGTTTTAAAAACTGAAGTAACATAACATTGTCTTAGGGACTACAACACCATAACATAAAACATTGTTTTGAAAGACTTAAACATCAACATGAATAAAACGCAGTTTAAGATTTGTGACTCGTCCAGGAAAAAGTCACATTTCCTAAACCGAGATAACCTCGGAACCCATATGCAGCGGGAAAACATAACATACCGCGCCAGATCTTTAATTCCCTGAAATACATGTAAGTTGAAAAATCAACAATAATGTTGAGCGAGTTCATGTGTAAGTGAGTAAATAAACCTTTGTATATATAAAAACCCTGGTATGTAGCAAATAAGGAAAAAGAGATCACCAATGGTTTGCAAGGCCATTGATATGTGTGAAGTGCAAGTAGGAAGACTCAAACCTAGCAGATTTATGCGTTGGGTACAAAGTCACCCCGAGGTCCGTACTGTTTGGGCCTGGGGCTGGGCTCGCTACACCCAGATAGATCTACCGCTCCTGCCCCTCGGTCCTACTATGAGGATTAATAGTCCCAAGTTTCCGCCTACCCATTCACATGATCTAAATAATAACCCTCCTTACGCTAACCATACCATGTAAGAAATATTCGTAATCATAGTAACATGTATTTCACCCCCGTAGTTTAGAAAACTGAAAACAGTTAGAGAAAAGGGGGAGCATGAACTCACAGTGGTGCGTGTCTACCAAGTATATCTCCTGATCAAGCAGCTGTGCGACGACCTACACGTACTAACTCTATTAGACGGATGGCCGTGCCTTAGCTTAAGGTTTAAGTTTTTGGGAAATAGTTAGACAACTATTTCGTGTTTATATTTTTGTAAATACTTGGTAATTATTTTCCTTCCCAAGGATGGGGGATTTAATACATGTGCGTTCGTAAACTTCGAAATATATTATTAAGTCTCACTTAATATATTTTATTTCTTACTTCAAAATATAATCATTAACATTCGGTAATATTATTTTTACCCTAAAAATAATATTTGTATATTTCACAAAATAATCATAAACATTTTACAAGTGACGCTTATGAAAAGTATATATACTAAATACGTATATTTATCACGTTTCATTTTGTGAAATCCCACCTCCGATATTTTGTAAATAAGTCGTGGCGAAATCTATAATTTGAAAACAAGTCAAAATGTATCTCTAACACTTGTGGTGAAAATATTTCCAAGTGTTATGTTTTTAGGAAAATTTTGCCAGAGTTTCCCCTGTAACTGGAGGTGGCCACGCTTTCAAGCGTATCTTTTTCTTTTACAAATCAAACTAACAATTTTCTCATTCAATCAAAACAATGCTCAAAGCATCCACTAGTCAATATATATGTAAATCGCAAGAATTACATGAACTTGTAGTTTTTCCAAAAGTATGTAGTAAAGCCCCTTACTTTTAGTGTATCTTTATATAAATCCATCCGGTTTTGTAAAAGTCTTGTTTTTAAAGAAATTCCATCTTTACAACTTCTGGTAAAATTTGACAAAACTAGTTCTTTGTCGAAACTTAGTGTTACACAAGTATTTACACACTTGTGTGTTTGCTAAAATTATTCTTGTTTATGAAAGATTCATCTTTAAAAGTATGTTTTCTCTTGACACGTGGTCTTTTGAAAATACCGCTTGTAGATCCGTAGATCTACTAGTTTTAAACACTATTTCGTGAGTAAAGTTGATTTTACACAAGTTCAAGTTTCTCGTGTGGTAGAGTTTCATCACTTAGCCCTTGTTATACTTAACAAGCTCTATGTCATGATCCATGATCATGACCAATCCGGGTTAAACGATGATCCGAGCTACCACAACATAGATCGGTACTAAATAATCACACAAAACAAATCTTAGAAGATTTACACAACAATCAAGCTTTTATCCATCATTTTTAGCATTTTTAGTAGACTTTTTCATATAATCTTGTATGTTCATAGATTTTAACCATCATATACCGTTTTAACCACTTTAAAATAGATCGAGAGTGTGTTTCAAGCAACTTACTACTAGCTCGAGGCTAGGGAAGATTCTAGTCGAAAAATGAGTGGATAAAAGCAATGAGAAGAGATCCTTCGTGTTCCGAATGCACCAAGCCTCCTCGTATGTGATCCTCAACACTTGTATGCTCTTGGAATGAGAAGATCAAAACCGAAAAATGGATGGATGTGGGTGTGTGTGTTCGGCCGAGAGCCAAAGAGAGGGAGAGAGAGAGAGTTTTGTTGAGTTTGAGTGGTGAATATGAAAGATGTGTTAAGTCTTGAACTTATAGGCATTTCATAAGATTATTATCCAAGAGTCCATATGTTCCCTTGATATTAAGCATAAGTGATTAATTAAATCAAAATAGGACAAGGGTGTCCCCTTGGGGACCGAACTCGTTAGGGGGGGGGGGGTATCCTAGGTAGATTTCAACCAAAAGTTAAGTATTAGTTAAGTTAAGTGAAGGTTAACTCGGTTACTAGCGTGTCGTGCATTATGACGGGTGTTAGGGTATTCAGGGACCCTAACTGGCTCATAAAAAGAAAAACAATGTTGTTGGCAATTTTTTTGTGTTCCAGGTAAAGTCCGGTTGTTCGGTTGGATAGAGATCCGTTAAAGTGCTTAACAAAGCTTTAAAGTGTCGTTATTATTATTTTTAGTGACACAACTTATTCCCGACACTTTGGAAAGTGTCTAGTAATGTTTTTCTCATGTTTTGGCACTTTATTAAGTAGCTTAATGCTGAATTTTTATGTTAAAGTGCTGAATTTTGTACTTAAAGTACGTTTTAGGCACATCCGGTCACTGTAATCTCATTCCTAGTGACGCAGTTCTACAACCCTTATATCCCTACACTCACCACTAGTGTAGCAAACTATCTCAGGCTCTTACAGGCCTTAGAGGCAGTACCTGCCTGGTGCTAGTTATGACAGCACGTTTAATAGGTTATCCGTTCATTGTGCTACTGTGCTTTTGGTGCATCAAGGTTGTCACAAAGGTGCTGTAAGCAAAACATGGAGTGACAGCAAGTAAAGTATGATGTAAGTAAGTACATGTATCAGTATTCAAGTAGCAGTTTATCCACAAGTTCAAGTAAGCACAGTAATTTAGCAGTAATTAATTATTAATTAAGTCGTACGGATACCTGGTTTAGTGAGGGTTATCACACTAAACTTACCAGAAGAACTTAGTAGCATACACGACACATTTCATGTGTCGAATCTTAAGAAGAGTCCAACGCAAGAAACGGTTATCATCCCGGCGGATGAGGTTCACATCGACGACAAACTCCAATTCACCAAAGAACCTGTTGAGGTCATAGACTGGAAGGTCTAGAAAACACGGAGGAGTCGTATCAAATTAATAAAAGTACGTTGGAACTCTCGACACGGACCCGAGTATACTTGGGAACGTGAAGATCAAATCAAAGCCAAATATCGTCACATGTTCGAGAATACTCCTGTAAAGGATGACTTCAATTCCCAACACTTAGGAGGGTATTCTGGATAATAAAACATGAATTCTGCATGATATTTATGTGTTAAAAAGCTGATTATAGCTTATTTGTGCAGAATTCTGCATTTAAAGTGCGTTTCGGGTGCTTTTTAGTGCATATTCTAGCTTCCGGAACGTCTATATGTTAACCCTTGTATACATATTTGGGTTTTAATGTATTCTTGACGTTGGACCTACACCTAGGCCCCAATTCTATTGTCTGACTGCTTTCTGCAGAATTGTTGACACAATGTGTCTTACCGGTGAGTTTACTAGTATTTCTGACGCAACGCTACCATTAATGCATAAAGCAATATTTGTAGTATAAAACGTGCATGAATTCACATGTATAACATATAATTAGATAATGTTGACATTTAAGCACATAATTGCAGTCATTAAGTATTAATTAAATTGTACAAAAATTACCGGTTTTGTGCCAGTTGTCACAACAACCCACAGCCACCACCATCATCCATCATCCATCATAGAGTGTGTGAGTAGTCTCGGGATCCAAGATTGAAGGTAAGAGTTCTTTACAATCAAAGGCCATGTTTGCCTAAGTCTCTTACATCACTTGGTGAAGACAAGTGTTTAGTGTAATACTTTTTATTTTTAATCTTTTCGCACTTTTTATTTGATTATGTATTAATGACTTTAATAACTAGTTTCTTATGTTGAAGGTGAATCTTGCTTATCATTTGTCCGTGGTGTCTTGGCATTATTTTACTGTCTATATAAACTAAAATATTTTCACCATTCATATCTCCACGGTCTATATGGAGATATGCTGGCTACCTGGTCGGGGGTTAAGGGAATGGTTTGGTAAGCGTCTTGCCTTGTTCAGTGTATAGATCCTGCAAGGACCTGGGTCAACTTTAGTAGGACCTCCTTCAATACCCACTGGTATTGGATGCCGGGGGTCCGAACTCCTTGATCCCCTCATATGAAAACTACTATTAAAAGTTTAACCCGGCTATTTAGGATTGTATCCCTGGTGACTCAAACTACTTAGCCGAGGGTAACGTCACCTTCAAAAGAGGGGCCTACCACATTATGCATTAATAACTTAATTAATTATCTTTCAATAATCCAACCCTTTAGGATTGTATCCTTGCTGACTCAAACTACTGGGTTGAGGGTAACGTCACCTTCAAAAGAGGGGCCTACTACTATAACTAAGATAATCTCTTAAAAAGTGCAAAAGTGCGGAAATAATCAAAGGTTACACTAAATGCGAGTCGGATCCAAGTGATTCATCTTGTCTATCTGTTTTCATTTTATTTTTATTTTCAACATTTTTTGTTAGTTTTATTTTCTTGTTTAAAAACCTTTTTCTAAACTTTTGATTTGATTAGACGTTGAGGATAAACCGGTACTAAAAGCTCTTGTGTCCTTGGACGACCTCGGTATCTTACCAACACTATACTACGCTCACGATGGGTGCACTTGCCCATATGTGTGTTTGGTGTTAGTAAATATCGTGTTTTATATATTTAAAACTTGACTAATGTGTAAAAAGGGCTAAAAATATACTTAAATATATATCACACTGCACGCACATCATCGACCATTTTCCCTGAGGCAATGTGTCGGTCAACTTGTGAACCAGTTCTTCATTTTCTATTCGTATTCCCAACTGTTTCATTTTCACTACTAGATAACAATATCTTTCTTAACTTGTTTCATTGTTTCTCCTTTGAAAGATGTTCGTCATTTTCTTTTCATTTATGAACCTATCTTTCTCTGTTGGCATAAATCGAGTTATTGTTTTTTCAAGCCTATTATCTCCAATAGGAACAACATACTTTTGCTCAATAACATACCAACAATCGAAATAATTAACTTGAACCCAGTTCACAAACTGTTCCTGCCAACCTTCATAATCTTCTAGATTCATCAACTTTGGTGGTTTCTGTATCGTCCCCATTACATTATCTAAGTTTAGATTTTGAGTAAACACCGTGATAGTTGATGTGGATGGTGTTGTAAAAGAATTATAAAACTCACTAACCATGTTGACACAAAATTTGATCAAAACTTACTTAATGCGAAGTAGATTTGAAACGAAGTTAAACCTGGAACGAAGAGACCCAAAATCAGTTAAATCTCAGTTCGTGCGATATAATAAAATAACAACTTAGATATGGTTTTAGTTCTAAATACGAGATAGCGAAACAGGAAGGACCAAATGCGCAAAAAGGAAAAACTCGCAGTACGCAAGCTTTTTTAGAGCTTGCCGTCGTTAGAGGCCACTCCACTTGGGGTTTTTATCCTTATACATTAGGGAGATAGAGACGTAGTTATTTTGTTGATCAAGCCTTCAATAGAGGTACTTCTCGCAACTTTGTTATGTTTTAACGCATGATTGATCCTTGGATCATCCTAATTTATTAGTTTGATGTTAGGGTTTTGCAAGAATTCAAGATTTCGCAAGCTAAGAGATAATAATGATTCTATTTGGCATGAGTTCTATAACACCCCGACCCCGTATACAACCCACGGCAGAAACGTCGAGGAGTCACGTTAAAAATTGTTCACAATACGTGGTACTAAAGTTTATGCTTTATTCAATTATTGAATTACATTGTCTTTTGAAACATAAAAAACTGTTTTTTTTTAATAAAGCAAAACTAAGGCTCAAGTCCATTCCTATGTGTAGCACGCTTGCATAACATCAAACATTTGTACCTAAAACATATGGGAAAATAACGGTCAACAATTAAGTTGGTGAGTAACATAGGTTTTGTGGTCAAATTCATGGCTATGAATTTGAATTTAATACCTCGTCCGACTACGAGAGTCGATGTGAGAAAACCTTGTAACTAAACTTGTTTCAATTGTGTTTGGTATTGCAATATGTTTAACCAACTATGAAGTTGGTATATTAAAGAAAACCTTGTAACCATGAATCTTGACAAAAGCGTTTCTTTGTAAAACTATGCAAGTAATAAATTGTTTACTTGTAAAATTGTATATAAAAGTCTGAAATCCATTTGTAACGTCGTATAAACCAACTATTTGTATTGTCTTGTATAAACCAATTGTTTCATTTTGTATAAACCAATTGTTTTGTTTTGTATAAAAAAGTGTGGCCGTGTGGTGAATACATTCAAGCCTGTGTTGATTGTCAGACAAACCCAAGAAGGGTTTATCAATAATTACACAATGTCTATCATTCCCAAAAGTAACTTCCAAACATACAGAACCCACAGGAAGCGGTAATGGGATTGTAAAGCATATTTTATATATAAACCATGTTTTGAAAACTTGAAAAATAGTAGGCACATATTAATCACCCCAAAACATTTTGAAAACATAAAAGTGAGGACTATGTACTTACTTGATTGTTGATGACTTGCTTAATCGTATTCAACTAATGCAGACAAACTGCATTTAATGAAGAAAGAGAAGATGGGTGGACACAAGGCCGTACCCAATGGACACGGGGCCGTGTACGGGCTTCTGTGCAGGCTATAAATAGGGGTGCTTGGCTCACTTGCAAACCATCCCTTGGCAAACCACCTCTCTCACACGTCACCCACCCACCACCACCATCACAACCCACATCCACCACCATCATCCATCATAGAGTGTGTGAGTAGTCTCGGGATCCAAGATTGATCGTAAGAGTTCTTGACAATCAAAGGCCATGTTTGCCTAAGTCTCTTACATCACTTGGTGAAGACAAGTGTTTAGTGTAATACTTTTTATTTTTAATCTTTTCGCACTTTTTATTTGGTTTTGTATTAATGACTTTAATAACTAGTTTCTTATGTTGAAGGTGAATCTTCCATATCATTTGTCCGTGGTGTCTTGGCATTATTTTACTGTGTATATAAAATAAAATATTTTCACCATTCATATCTCCACGGTCTATATGGAGATATGCTGGCTACCTGGTCGGGGGTTAAGGGAATGGTTTGGTAAGCGTCTTGCCTTGTTCAGTGTATAGATCCTGTAAGGACCTGGGTCAACTTTAGTAGGACCTCCTTCAATACCCACTGGTATTGGATGGCGGGGGTCCGAACTCCTTGATCCCCTCATATGAAAACTACTATTAAAACTTTAACCCGGCTATTTAGGATTGTATCCCTGCTGACTCAAACTACTTAACCGAGGGTAACGTCACCTTCAAAAGAGGGGCCTACCACATTATGCATTAATAACTTAATTAATTATCTTTCAATAATCCAACCCTTTAGGATTGTATCCTTGCTGACTCAAACTACTGGGTTGAGGGTAACGTCACCTTCAAAAGAGGGGCCTACTACTATAACTAAGATAATCTCTTAAAAAGTGCAAAAGTGCGGAAATAATCAAAGGTTACACTAAATGCGAGTCGGATCCAAGTGATTCATCTTGTCTATCTGTTTTTATTTTATTTTTATTTTCAGCATCTTTAGTTAGTTTTATTTTCTTGTTTAAAAAGCTTTTTCTAAACTTTTGATTTGATTAGACGTTGAGGATAAACCGGTACTAAAAGCTCTTGTGTCCTTGGACGACCTCGGTATCTTACCAACACTATACTACGCTCACGATGGGTGCACTTGCCCATATGTGTGTTTGGTGTTAGTAAATATCGTGTTTTATAAATTTAAAACTTGACTAATGTGTAAAAAGGGCTAAAAATATACTTAAATATATATATCACAACGCACGCACATCATCGACCATTTTCCCTGAGGCAATGTCTCGGTCAACTTGTGAACCAGTTCTTCATTTTCTATTCGTATTCCCAACTGTTTCATTTTCACTACTAGATGACAATATCTTTCTTAACTTGTTTCATTGTTTCTCCTTTGAAAGATGTTCGTCATTTTCTTTTCATTTACGAACTTATCTTTCTCTATTGGCATAAACCGAGTTATTGTTTTTTCAAGCCTATTATCTCCAATAGGAACAACATACTTTTGCTCAATAACATACCAACAATCGAAATAATTAGCTTGAACCCAGTTCACAAACCGTTCCTGCCAACCTTCATAATCTTCTAGATTCATCAACTTTGGTGGTTTCTGTATCGTCCCCATTACATTATCTAAGTTTAGATTTTGAGTAAACACCGTGATAGTTGATGTGGACGGTGTAGTAAAAGAATTATAAAACTCACTAACCATGTTGACACAAAATTTGATCAAAACTTACTTAATGCGAAGTAGATTTGAAACGAAGTTAAACCTGGAACGAAGAGACACAAAAATCTGTTAAATCTCAGTTCGTGCGATATAATAAAATAACAATTTAGATAGGGTTTTAGTTCTAAATAGGAGATAGCGAGACAGGAAGGACCAAATGCGCAAAAAGGAAAAACTCGCAGTAGGCAAGCCTTTTTAGAGCTTATCGTTGCTAGAGGCCACTCCACTTGGGGTTTTTATCCTTAAACATTAGGGAGATAGAGACGTAGTGATTTTGTTGATCAAGCCTTCAATAGAGGTACTTCTCGCAACGTTGTTATGTTTTAACGCATGATTGATCCTTGGATCATCCTAATTTATTAGTTTGATGTTAGGGTTTTGCAAGAATTCAAGATTTCGCAAGCTAAGAGATAATAATGATTCTATTTGGCATGAGTTCTATAACACCCCGACCCCGTATACAACCCGCGGCAGAAACGTCGAGGAGTCACGTTAAAATTTGTTCACAATACGTGGTACTAAAGTTTATGCTTTATTGAATTATTGAATTACATTGTCTTTTGAAACATAAACAACTGTTTGTTTTAATAAAGCAAAACTAAGGCTCAAATCCATTCCTATGTGTAGAACGCTTGCATAACATCAAACATTTGTACCTAAAACATATGTGAAAATAACGGTCAACAATTAAGTTGGTGAGTAACATAGGTTTTGTGGTCAAATTCATGGCTATGAATTTGAATTTAATACCTCGTCCGACTACGAGAGTCGATGAGAGAAAACCTTGTAACTAAACTTGTTTTAATTGTGTTTGGTATTGCAATATGTTAGTTGGTATATTAAAGAAAACCTTGTAACCATGAATCTTGACAAAAGCGTTTCTTTGTAAAACTATGAAAGTAATAAATTGTTTACTTGTAAAATTGTATATAAAAGTCTAAAATCCATTTGTAACCTCGTATAAACCAACTATTTGTATTGTCTTGTATAAACCAATTTTTTGTTTTGTATAAAAAAGTGTGGTCGTGTGGTGAATACATTCAAGCCTGTGTTGATTGTCAGACAAACCCAAGAAGGGTTTATCAATAATTACACAGTGTCTATCATTCCCAAAAGTAACTTCCAAACATACAGAACCCATAGGAAGTGGTAATGGGATTGTAAAGCATATTTTATATATAAACCATATTTTGAAAAGTTGAAAAATAGTAGGCACATATGAATCATCCGAAAACATTTTGAAAACATAAAAGTGAGGACTATGTACTTACTTGATTGTTGATGACTTGCTTAATCGTATCCACAAAGCTCAAATGTTTCCTAATAATTTAGATTTTTATAATATTAGTGTATATCGTGGCTTAAACGGAAGATTGGATAGAATGTGGTTTATAATCAAACGAGAAATGATCTCATGTAATGATGTGTTGCAAAACACCGCCATTTGTCTGTGTATTTTGTATATTATTTAGATAGTTTTTGAATCATTTTTAGTCTTTATATGGTTGATATTTTATTATTGTAGGAGCCTTTACAGCGATAATATATGATTATAAGCAAGTGATTATGGATCCTGTAAAAAGTGGCAAGTGTGTGAGAAGTGTAAGAATAATATGGTGAGTTTAACAACCCTCCTAAAAATATTTTTGGACACCCCTAACTGTCCTAAAATATACCCCGTACGCGAGAAACGAGCCCGAAATAACCCTACACATAGAAAATTCAAGAAAAACAAATAGCAGGAGTCGCTCGCGGGGCGCGGCCTCCTTACGCTCGTCCTTCGCGGGCCGCGACTGGCCGGGAGTGTTGGTTAAGGCAGACCGCCACGTGGCATATAACTCATCAAGGCTAGGGCCATGACTTACCAATCCTATACTCGACGCGTGCTCTCTCGCGGGCCACGAGAGAGTTAGCCTTGGTTTACGAGGGCCGTGAGCCGCCCTAGTCCAGCCTATAAATAGTGGTCGATCAGTTCATTTCAACTCGTTCAAAACTTTTAATTCTCTCTCAACTTCTGAATAGCTACTATTATACCCGGGCATAATACCCACTATAAAGCGAAGCTCTGCCTCGTTGTAAGTACTATAACCCTGCTATTACCTTACACGACTGATTTAGGATTCCGTAATGCATGTCGGCTCTGCCCAACTCAGTCATTGGAATTCTGTCTCGTGTGTACACCCGATTGATCTAGGATTCCGTAATGCAGGTCGGCTCTTCCCGACTCAGTTATTGGAATTCTGTCTCGAGTTGTACGGTCAATATGATTTGGGTTATTTTACTAACACGTGAGCATTGTTTAATTTTAATAGATAATAACCATGAGTTACAACAGGAAGCTTTAGTTTTACCTAAGTAAACAATGTGAGTACATCTGCTTTTAACACCTTTTTGTAAATTATTTTTATGAGTCAAAATGCTTTACCAACACCTCAAATGTTTTAAATAACACTTAACAGTAATTGAGTATTTGCGATTCTACAATTACTGCCGGTATGTTGGGGTTTTGTATACATTGCTTGAAACTCGTTACTATTGGAATAGTAGCATGACCAACCAGTCAGGAAAGACAGTACCAGGAAAAAGGGTAATTGGATAGATATAAGCAAATGTAATTGCGGATGCCTTCAATACTGTAAAAGTGATAAAACTGTTTTGATTAAACTGGGATGCACTCGCCAGTATTTCTTGCTGATAAAATGTTTTTAAAACGCGTTTCAGGCAACAAAATGTGAAAGCCAATAGAAGCCAGTTGGAGAGCACTGAAGGCTTGGAAAAGTGGCTATAAAAGTTACCTAAATAAACAAGAATTTTTTTTTTTCAATAATTAGGGTTTATCCCTACAAATGTATTGTCAAATGAACTTGGGTTTTACCCTAAAGCTTTATTATTATAAAAGTTGGTGGTTTACTCTGATAAACCTATTTCCTAACTACTGTCCTAATGTATTCCGTTGCTAAATTAATAAACACAAATACCACCCATCTGGATCTCGCGGTGCCCGCTCCCGGGGTAGGGGTCGGGGGCTGCGACAAAGAGTGGTATCAGAGCTACAGCCACTGGTTTAAGACAAGGTAGTGTTCTGCTGACATTGAAATTTTAAATTCTGTGTTAGGAAATAACTTATGTGATTATGTGTTTTGTGTTATTTGACTATTTGTTAGTTTACAGTATGAGTGAGCAAGGAACTTCGGACGCTTATCGTCATTTAGATAGTTCACCAAAAGATGAAGGAACATCATCTCAACCTAATCCCTCAGGATACTTAGCCGATACCGAAGAAGGAATATTTATATTTAAGGCACAGTCGAAGGAACCCTTTACCACTAAGAAAAGAGGTTGGTTTAATAGAGGAGCACATGAGAGAAGAAAGAGAATGAAGAAATTTCAACAACAGAGGGCCATAGTCAGGGCTAATAGGGAGGAAGATGCACAGATTCAGGAAAGAGCCAGTAGACCACCTTGGGAAGAGAAGTTAGATAGATAGCTAGGCAATTTCCATATGTTAGCCACTACAGCAGTAGATGCTAACCAAAACCAAGTAGCCGAACCGCCACTATTACCTTTATTCCCAGATCAACCAATGCTAGAACCCAATCAAGAAAACCAATTCCCAATACCTGAATTTGACCCCAACGAGTTACATAGAATCCCAACCCCACAACCTTTACAATATGATCCATGGTTTGATGACAATAGGTCATACTCGAACCTATACCCTCCTGAAGAACCAGTGTCTTTAGAGCGTGATCTGTGGCATGATAATGATAGAACATTTTTCGAGATGAATAGCACAGACCCTTACGAGGAACCCGTACCTCAACCTGAACCATTAGACCCACCAATGAGTCGAAAACAGGTGCAGGAATTCCATCAGTATGGAGAAGATTTAGTGAATGAGGGGAATAGAATCCGACAGATAGGAGAGAAACTAGTTTGGAAATATGATGAGCGAGAAATGCAGTACTGGATAAACGGTACCTAGAAAATGCCTAGATATATGTGAAATTTTGTACTTTGATAAATATATATATATATATATAGGGGACCGCTAAAATGAAAACCAGCTCCAGTTGTAAGAACCGAGAGAACCACTATCTAGCCATTAGATCTTCAAGATCAATGGTTGAGATTAAAAGTAACTAAAAATAATATTAAATGTTTTTTGTCTTATTATGTCTTTAATATTATAATTCAAAAAGGTAATTTAGTAAAATAACTCTATTTTGTCTTTTTGTCTTTAATGTTTTTTATTAGTTTTTTGTATTATTATATTACTTTTTATTTTTTAAACATAATTTTTTTTATTAAAAACATTTTTAAATTCAGATTTTTTATACTTTTTACAATTTAAGTTTTACGTTAAACTTTTTACGTTTTACGTTTTTTTGACGCGTCGTTTTTACGCTGGGTTTTTTCAAGCGTCGTTTTTTTAACACGCCGTTTTTTAACGCCGTTTTTAAGCGTCGTTTTTTACTCGCCTTTTTTTAACGCGCCGTTTTTTACGCGCCGTTTTTTTAACGCCGTTTTTTAACACGCCGTTTTTTAACGCTGTTTTTTTACATTTTACGTGCCAGTTTTTTACGTTAACGTTTTTTTACGTTTTACGCGCCGGTTTTTTACGTTAACATTTATTACGTTTTTACGTTTTTCGCGCCGGTTTTTTACGTTTTACGTAAAACTTTTTACGTTTTACTAAAAAAAATTTACGATTTACGTTTTATCTAAAACATTTTACGTTTTACGAAAAACTTTTTACGTTTTACGTTTTACGTTAAAAAGTTTACGGTTTAACTTTTTTTTTTTTTACAAAAACATTTTTATGCAAAACCGAACGCACCCAGAAAATCGCACACTCGGGGGGTGTCTCAGATAGTTTGCTATCATCATCGACGCCTCAAAAAAAATATAAAAGAAACCCAACAAACAAAAATCAAAAGAACGAGTGGATTCTTGCAAAAAAAAGGAAGTTTTGGCTCAGATTTTCCGATAATCAGAGGCTGCAAAGTGGGGTTGCAGGTTCAAAAACCTACCCTCCGCCGTCCTTGCCGCGCCATCGTCATCAAAATCTATGATTTTTTTTTCTCATCGTCGCCGCCCAATCCAACGGATCAAAACCCACACAATCAAGAATACAAATCAAAAACAGAAATCAAAGAACCCAATTCAAACCCCCAAAAATATCAAAAATACCCATCAGAATCAAGAAGACAACTCAACCCCCAATTCGGGCACCATCGGCGCCACGGGGCACCACCGGGCACCATCGGCACCACCGAGCACCATCTGAACCACTTTCAATCGGTCACCTGTAAAAACAAACAAACCCACATAATCAAGCAAACCACCCCACCTGCGGAACAACAACACCACCGACATCCACTTCTCACCAACACACCTACCACTCACCACTCCCTTTCTCCTCTGATTTCACCCACCAACACACCTACCACTCACCACTTTATACAATCTTTATGATATGATGATACCTGCAACCCCACCACTCACCACTCCCTTTCACCATCAACAACCCCCCCCCCCCATCAACACCGCCGTCGGCCATCAAAACACCACCGTCACCATCAACACCCCTCTCCCAACTGTCAACCACCACCTCCTGCAACCACAAGTCTGTTCGGATAATTAACTCATTCAAACGGATCTGAAAAGAAGAAGGTGAAGAAAAGAAACAAAATAAAATGGACTCACCCTAGTTGGATGCTGCTGAAACCACCGGAGCCGCACCTTCGGAGCTCGTCGCTGGAAAATAAGTTACCGGAAACACAGAGAACATTATCGCTGGAAAATCAGTTACCGGAAAAGAGGGAGGAGGTGGTTGTAGGGTGAGGTTGTCGGTAAACGGGGAGAAGGAGGATGGTGGTGTGTGACGGAGAAGTCGCCGGTGAACGGAAATGAGGGAGCTCGGTAGGTTTTTGGGGGGTTTGTCGGAGGTGCTGGGCGCCGGAGTACCGACTGACATCCGGCTCCGGTCGCCGGTGAGATCAAAATAAGAGAGAGAGATGGTGGTAAATAATGTTTTGAAGAGAGAGAATGTGGAGAGATAATAATGTTTTGAAGAGAGAGAATGCGGAGAGATCTCTGGTGTTATTAATGGAAGAGAGAGAGGGGGATTTGATGTTTTGGGTAAATGACCAATATACCCTTTCTGTTGGCATATTCTGATTGGTTGAAAGTGGTTCTCGCGGTTCTTACAACTGGGGGTGGTTCCTATTTTAGCGGCTCCCTATATATATATATATATATATATATATATATGTGTGTGTGTGTGTGTGTGTGTGTGTGTGTGTGTATAGATATGGATGCATAACTACTAGTATATTTAAATTCCAGTTGTAATTTGTAATAGATGCATATATATATATATATATAGAAAAGAGTAAAAGTCGCAATGATCGACGTTTTTGACCAACTTGTTTGTGTGATTGTGTACAAGTAATTGTATTATCCTTATTCTATGATAATTAATACCTGCTAATTATTCACAATTCAGATGTCGAACGAAGTAAATCAGGAAAACCAGAATAATGAGAATAACGGAAACCAAATAGATAACAGTGCCATCCAACATATAGTAGCACAAGGAATTATAGATGCTATGCCTTATATTATCAAGACTGTTAAAGAAGCAAAAAATAATAAATCTGCAAATGGTAGTAAATGCCAACACACTGAACCAAGTCATAGTGTGAATGATAACGGACCTATTATCGAAGCTCCAATTCCTAAAAGAAGAAGAACCGCTTCTTACGGTTGTTCTTATAAAGAATTCTTGGCTTGCAAACAAATAGAATTCTCAGGCAATGAAGGAGCCATTGCAGCCTTACGTTGGATAGAAAAGACATAAGCATTCATAAAAATAAGTAAATGTGCAGATGATTATGTTTGCTTCTAATCTTTTAAAAAATGCAGCCTTAGAATGGTGGACACAATTCTCCAGTCTAGGGGAAGTGACAGAGTTTATAATATGGAATAGATCAACTTTAAGGAAATGGTTGAAAGAAAATTATGTCCTCCTAATGAGAATGAACAAATCGCTAATAAGTTCCTAAATCTTAGAATGACTGGAATAGACTGCAAAGGTTACACTACCATATTCTTCGAATATGCTGGGATAGTGCCAACCTTAGCCTCACCCGAACCAGTGTTAATCTCCCGTTATATTTGGGGATTGATTAGTGATATTAGACACGTAGTCAAGCAGCTAGACCGCAAACCATAGAAGAAGCAGTAGAATTAGCCAATACCCTGACTGATGAATTGGTGCGTACTCAAGAGGAAAACCAGAGAAAGAACCTAGCTAAAAAACTTACCCAAGAATTTCAGTACTGTGAAAGAGGTACAGGTAGTTCCTCTGCACCTTACTGCAAAACCTGTAAAAAGAAGCATTATGGGAAATGTGCAAGGTTCTGCAATTTTTGCAAAATGCCAGGACATAAGGAAGAAGAATGTGGATCGAAACCTAACAATAGGATATGCTTCAATTGTGGAGAAACAGGGCACATCAAACCGAACTGTCCGAAACTAGCTCTAGCCACAACCAACAAGACTAAGACAACTGAAGCTCCTAAGAAGAATGCCAGAGCCTTCGTTCTGACCGCTGAGGAAGCCAAGATGATTTCGGATGTGATTGCCGGTACGTTCCTAGTTAATAACATATTTGCCAAAGTATTGTTTGACTCTAGTGCAAACCAAAGTTTTATCAATACTTCTTTCTACAAACTTCTTGACCAACCCTTAGCTGAACTTCAACATGGAGAATCCGTTAAGATAAGTGAAATCTTGCAGGGAGCAAGAATAGAAATGCTAAACCATCATTTCTTTGCTAACCTTTACCCAATGAATCTGGCTGGATTCGATATTGTATTAGGAATGGATTGGTTGGTAGCCAATCATTCCAGCATTCTATGTGATCAAAAGTCAGTACAATTAAGAACACCAAGTGGTGAAAAGATCACAATCAAAGGAGATAAGCCAATCAGATGACAAAATTCATCTATGTGATGAAAGCTGCAAGTTATGAAAGGAAAGGAGGAGTAGTATATATGATTTCCGTAATCATTAATACTAAAGGAAAACAATTAAAAGATATTCCTGTAATATCTAAATTCTCAGACGTTTTTTCAGAAGAGTTGCCTGGATTACCGCCTGATAGAGAGGTTGAATTTAGAATTCACCTAATACCAGGGACGGCACTAATTGCTAAAGCACCATATCGATAAGCACTAACGGAAATGCAGGAACTAAAGAAACAATTGGATGAACTTCTTAACAAAGGTTTTATACAACCAATTTCATCATCGTGGGGAGCACCGGTGTTGTTCGTTAAGAAGAAAGATGGATCAATGCGTATGTGCATTGATTACCAAGATTGAACAAGGTTACGATTAAGAATCGGTACCCACTACCGAGAACCGATGATCTGTTCGATCAACTTCAAAGAGCTCGATTCTTTTCTAAGATCGACTTACGCTCAGGATATCATCAACTGAAAGTACAAGAAGAGGATATTCCTAAAACTGCTTTCAGAACAAGATATGGTCATTATGAATTTACCGTCATGCCATTTAGTTTAACCAATGCCCCAGCCGCATTTATGGACATGATGAACAGGATATGTAAACCATACCTGGATAAATTCATAAGTGTCTTTATAGATGATATTCTAATTTACTCTTAAGAGTAAAGAGAAACATGCAGCGCATTTGCATACACTTCTGACATTGCTGAGAAAAGAGAAGCTTTGTGCTAAATTCTCAAAATGTGAATTTTGGTTACAAGAAGGGCAATTCTTTGGACATCTGGTTAATCATGAAGGAATTCATGTGGATCCCACAAAGATCGAGGCAATTACTAGATGGAAAGTCCCTGAATCACCAACGGAAGTACGAAGTTTTCTTTGACTGGCAGGATATTATAGACGGTTTATTCGAGATTTCTCTAGGATAGCCATTCCATTAACTAAACTAACCTGTAAATCAGTTAACTTTGAATGGGTACCAAAATAGGAAGAAGCTTTTAAGATTCTTAAACAAAGGTTAACCAACGCACCCATACTCGCATTACTAGAAGGAACTGAAGACTTTATAGTCTATTGTGATGCGTCTAAGTTAAGATATGGATGTGTGTTGATGCAACATCAAAAGGTTATAGCTTATGCCTCTAAACAACTTAAGAAACATGAAGAGAATTACACAACCCATGATCTAGAATTAGAAGCCATAGTTTTTGCCCTTAAGATTTGGAGACAATATTTATATGGAAATAAATTTGTTGTCTTCACCAATCATAAGAGTTTAAGATATATTTTTGGGCAAAAAGAATTAAATATGAGACGGAGACGCTGGATGGAAGTTCTTAGCGATTATGATTGTGATATCCAGTATCATGCTGGGAAAGCTAATGTAGTAGCTGATGCTTTAAGTCGAAAGTATCATGAGAAGCCAAAACGAGTACGTTCTCTTAGGATAAATCTACAAATAGATTTAAATGAGCAAATTAGAGAAGTACAGGAATCAGTAATCAATGACGATGCTGAAAAATTAAAAGGAATGATTAAGGAATTAGAACAAGGAATAAATGGAATTTGGAAGTTCCATAAGAAAAGCATATGGATACCTGAACAAGGAAACCTACGCCACAGAATTCTAGAAGAAGCTCATAAGTCTAAGTATACAATACATCCCGGAAGTGATAAGATGTATCAAGATCTTAGAAAGAATTTCTGGTGGATACGAATGAAAAAGGACATAGCAAATTATGTTGCTGGTGTGCTGAATGTGGTCTATAAAAGCTAAACCTAATCTAGACACCCTAGTTTTAAATTCACTGACTGGCAAGTGTACCTATCGTACGTAGTAAAGCCTAATGAAGTCCGAGTATCGAACCCACGAGACACTAGCAACGCTAAACTAGACTATGATTCATCTAGTTACAAAATTGGTTTAATTTGTGTTGTGTTGGGGGTTTTAATTAACTAATTCTACTGAAGCGAGTAAACAAGAAAACAGAGCAAGAAAGCAAGATGGTGAAGTGATGGAAAACAGACAAGGATGAGAAAGAACTACCCAGGCTTCGAATCCCTATGACCAACCCCTGACCTCTAGTCCTGACCAATGACTAAAGCTCCGAATCTACCCAGAAAACCTCTCGCTAAGGATGATCAACCAAAATAGAAGATGGAACAGAGTGATGAAGTGCTAAATTGGAAACGACTCAAGCTATCGACACCGAATCCCACGACTGTCAGATTAATAACAACTATGGTGCTAAAATCCTCCGGTCATGAAGCTAAAGCTGCTAAATAATTGAAAACCTAGGAAACCCTAAACACGAATAAGTAGCCGGATCCGAGCTATCGGTCCCCCAAACTACCAAACAACGCCTAGCTAATAATCTAGCAATCCTGACTCGTCGCTAGAGTTGCCAGAAAAGGATGCACACTATACGCAGTTGAATTTAATTAATTTAGTTAAACTTGAATTATCTCTAATCTCAAGCTCTAGACCGAAAACCTAATAAATTAACGAACCTAGAATGATCTAAATAGTTCCAGACCAGACTAACAAGATCACCTAACCAAACAACCAATCACAACCAAGACAAGCACACAAATTCATAAACAATCACAAAACAAGAATATGTAAATCATCTCAATTTAATCATTAGTCCAAACCGAATAGTCAAAACATTAAATCATAGTTCATCTAGGCCTAGGTAGCATAAAAAGTTTAGCCAAGAATCATAGTTAGGAAAAAGAAACAAGTCTCATATGATAAACAAAACATAATATCAAATCTGAAAACACAAAGTCTTAACAAAAATTGAATACTAATAAATTGCAAACCCGGACTTGAATCTTGATCACATCTTGAACCCTCGAACCAATCTTCCTCTTTATTCTTGATCGTAGCCTTTTTTTCTTTCTGTTGTCACCTTGTTGCCGTCAAACTCCCCTAATTGCCGCTTTATATCCAGTCATCTAGGTATATGTCTCCGTCTACCTCTTTTGATGTATTATATATTGATCTCCCCGTCCTATTACATGAACATTTTTTGTTATAAACTTCTGATCCTGTCGGAGGCTCGACAAAGTGGTGTTTGCTGATTTAGCGAGCGAGGTCGCCGGTATATTCTGGCTGGACCTTTCCCTCTAACTTGGTTCTCATCCCTTCCATTCGCCGACGGGGGTATCCATCCATTTCATTCGTCGGTCGCCGGTGGCTCGACGAAGAAGCGTTAACCGGGATAGTGTGCGAGGTTGCCGCTTTCATATAAGTGGAAGCGATTAAAATCCTACCTTTCATCCTATCTTGTGTCTTTCGTCTTCTTCCATTCGATTGTTGGGGCTGTCCATATTGGAATCATTAGTACTTGTGACGGAAAACAAAACGTCGGTGGTTCGACGAAGTGGTGGTCTTGGGAATTGTGTGCGAGGCATATAATCTTCTCCCATTTTTGGCTGTGGATTTGACCTTGCCTTTCATCCTATTTCGTTTTTCCATCTCTTCCATTCACCTCCTGGGTTTTGGTTTTCCACCGGTCTTGTTACTAGATGTCAAGAGAAAGAGATGAAGTGGAAATAGAAGAAGGAGAACTACCACCGATGGAGAAAAACACGAACTTTGGGGGACGGGGCAGTTGGTAAACCTAGGAAGGAAGACGCCACTACTTTCTACGTTACAAATATACCAGCATGGATGACGGATGCGGAGTTATGGACAAAATGCAGAAAACTTGGGTGGTTGGTTGATGCTTACATCGCCAAAAAGAAAGATACACTTGGCAGAAGATTTGGTTTCCTGAGGTATGCTTTCTGTCACACCCCCAAAATCCACATGCGGAGTATCACCGCTTGGAGGCGTGACTGACCAAGATCAAGCCACCAATCATATTGAACATTGTAAGTAATAAATAAAAATTCATCCCAACAATACGAAAGGTGTTCAAAACAAAACATAGTTAAGTGTTTAGCGGAAGCATAAATGTGAAAACCCAACATAAGTATTAAGTACGAAATGTTATAATGTTTTTAACATGGCACCCACTGTCCATGTCCCACAACGACCGCGCCTCCCTGTGCAATCTCCATGAGTACGTATCGACCTGCAAGGCATGTAACAACGAGTCAACAACAAGGTTGAGCGAGTTCACAGTTGATTGTTCAGTTATTGAGTTCGTTTCAGAAATCGTAAGTTTGTTTCAGAATCATGTGTTACCCAATATCCTTGTTTTTCCCAAACCTTTACGATCTATAGTGGGGGCTTCCCATGTTGTATATTACTAGACTAGTTGTATCTTTAGGTGTCCTTCCCAATCCGAGGACAGTAGTAAGTAGGAGTATACGTAGGTTTTACGTAAGTGCCCTTCCCAATCCGGGGACAGTAGTAAGTATGAGATTACGTAGGTTTTACGTAAGTGCCCTTCCCAATCCGAGGACGGTAGTAAGTAGTCTAGTAGTGGTAACTGTACGAGTTCTATCGTAGTTATTCAATCCCATTCCCAACCCACCGGGAATCCCATGCCTTAGAAGTTTGAACTCACCTTGGTTTGCTCGGCAGGTATTTCACTTGTTAAAAATTCTTTAGTCAATCACGTCCTATTATAGTTACCATTTTTCGTTAGGTTCGTATTCGTTTAACAGCACATATTCAACACGTAGCACAAACATCACATATTCATATAATTCAGGATAACCCCTTTATACAACCTAACTTGTAACATTAATATCAACACACAGTAACTTATCATTATATAATTAATAATTCGGTTATCATCACCTAACAGTCATAGCACAATATTACCCATCCCTATTTCAGTCAATCGGCCTATTACAAAATTCCCAAACCAATCCGGCCCACAAACCATAATTGAAAACATCACAAAGGCAACAATTAACAATACATATGAATCTCGAACAGGTTAACAACTAATTTACTAACTAAAAATCCTAGATTCCAAGCAACATGATTTTAGTTCAGACAATTCTAAATCACACATAAATATTTACCTGACATCAAGCATCAACAGGGCCAACATCTACTCACAATACCTTACATCATATACTATGATGTCACCTCAATCAATAGGCTAGCACACTATTATCAACCCTAGCAATAATGGCCGGCCACTTATTAATGTTTTCAAGCTTTGATTGGACCAATTGTTTGTAGTGGGCTGCCAACTCAATATCATTGGACCGATTTCTTTTTGTTTTAGTAGTGGGTTTGTAGTTTTAAAATCTTGACAATTGAATTTAACAAATCAATAAATTCTCTGGCCGACAACTGTTGTTATACTACATGCGATTGGACCAAAAGTTAATATATCATATCTAACCTATAGACATCAAATCAAACACTTGTTTATTTGACAATCACATGCAAGTAAAGACAATAGTGGCCGCCAATTTACATGTATACAATATGCAATCTCATGCAATTAAAACACAGTGGCCGACAATGAGGTGATGACTATCTAAACATCACATGCAAACATTTATTAAATCAAGATAGTTTCTCAAAACGTAAATAATCATATATATATATGCAAGAATAAGACTAACCGAGTAATGTAAGTGAAATCAAGCACAGAGATAAGCTCTAAAGATTTCGAATAGAGGAGGGACCGTCTGCTGTTTGCAATATCGAGAGAGAGGGGTAGGGTCTACTGCCGATCAAACAATTGAGAGAGAGGGAAGTAGGGTTTGATGAATAATAATATTTGTTAGGGATCATAAATAAAAGAGTTTACGTAACTTCCAAGTATGGTGCTAATTACACAAGTGGGTCGGTTATTATGTTAGTTCAAAAATTGGGCTGTAATAACTCTTTGTTGGGCCGAGATCAAACAGACAAGAAAAAGGGTAATCATACAAGTCGTACAAATATGTAATTGGGCCGATACATTGTTGGGTTTAAGATGTGCGAATGTGGCCCAGAAGGTGTACGGCCCAAAGTGCCAAATTATTAACAAACGAGTTAACATACAAATAAATCTAATGGAGTTATACAAACCGAACATTTAACACAAAGAAGGGAGGATAACGAGGAGTTAAGATCACAAGATAAAACATCACTAACCTTGAGAATTCGGGTTGTCACATCATCCCCAACTTGAAAGAAATTTCGTCCTGAAATTTAGCACGTGGTTACTGAGGAGGCTAGTTAAGTTGCGTGGTTTCCTGGTTTTTCATGGGGTGTCACATCATCCCCCCGTTGGTTTGGAATTTCGTCCCGAAATTCCGCAGTAGCTTCAGCCTCAGTAGTGGTTTCACGTTTCTCGAACAACTGGGGATACTTGTGTTTCATTCGGTCTTCTCGTTCCTAGGTAAACTCTGGGCCACGACGTGAGTTCCAACGAACTCGAACAAGAGGTATTCTGGTACGCTTGAGAATCTTAACATCTCGGTCTGTAATCTCTACAGGTTCCTCGACGAATCGCAACTGATCGTCTATAGTGAGCTCCTTGAGAGGAACTATGAGGGTCTCATCTGACAGACACTTCTTCAGATTTGAGACGTGAAAAACGTTGTGAACTCCACTGAGTTCTGTGGGTAGGTTTAGTTTGTAGGCCACCTTGCCTATTTTCTCAATGATTTCGAAAGGTCCAACGTAACGCGGATTGAGTTTGCCTCGTTTGCCAAAACGAACTACACCTTTCCAAGGTGAGACTTTGAGTAGCACTCGATCCCCAACCTGGAACTCGAGTGGTTTCCTACGCTTATCAGCGTAGCTTTTCTGACGACCACGAGCTGCCGCCATTCGCTGTCATATCTATGCAATCCTTTCCGTTGTGTCTACTACAAGTTCTTGACCCGTGATTTGGCTGTCACCAACTTCTGCCCAGCAAAGAGGTGATCGGCATTTACGTCCGTACAATGCCTCAAACGGAGCGGCCTGAATACTGGTGTGGTAACTGTTGTTATACGAAAACTCCGCCAACGGGAGATGTTTTTCCCAGCCGTTACCAAAATCAATCACACATGCCCTAAGCATGTCTTCAAGGGTTTGGATGGTGCATTCAGACTGCCCATCCGTCTGTGGATGATAAGCGGTGCTCATGTCTAAACGTGAGCCAAAGGTGTTGGTGCACTACATCTGTCGACTTCGTCTTGTATCGAGTCTAGTAGAATTTAGGTTAGACAATGGCACAAAATCCAAGAAATAAGTATTAGAGGTGATTTCACTCATATGTCAAAGACCTGATTCCACTTATGTGTCAATCAGGTGATTCCACTTATTTGTCATGTACGAAAGAGTGGAATCTGATTCCACTTATGTGTCAATCAGGTGATTCCACTTATTTGTCATGTACGAAAGAGTGGAATCTGATTCCACTTATGTGTCATGTACATAAGAGTGGAATCATGTCATCTATAAATAGGTCATTAGAGTGAAATCACAAAGTAGTAAGGTTGAGGTCTTGTATGGTACGGTGAAGCCCTGCCAAATCGTCTCCAGAGCTTGTAAACTGTTAGAAGATCAATAAACAGAGACAAATTAGTGAAATCAAGCTAAACAAAGACTGAATCAATGAATTCCGCCTCTGATTCAGTCTGAGCACTCTTCTGATCGACTCGTTAGGTCGTTTCTTGATCCTACAAGTGGTATCAGAGCTCAGGAGGAAGAGTTCTTACCGTTTAGCTCGTTTTTTGCTCAAAAATTCTAATTTCTACACCCTCTTTCATCATTTCAGTAAGATTTATCGGTCGAAATTGGTTCAAAATTTCACAGATTACAGAGAATTGAACATTAACAAACCCTGGAAAGTTTGGAACTGAAATTCGAAATAAAAATGGACCAAAATGCATCCCGAAGTGATTCCGCTTTTATGGACATTTGCTGATTTCGCTTTTATGACCATCATTAACATCTGATTTCGCTCCAAGGACCAAGTGATTTCGCTTTTGTGTCACCATAAGATTCTGATTTCGTTTTTGTGGTCACCTGATTTCGCTCATTCGTACATTGTGATTCCACTCATTCGTACATTGTGATTCCACTCATTCGTACATCAGTGATTTCACTCATACGAACATCAGTGATTCCACTTATACAAACATCAGTGATTCCACTTATACGAACATCAGTGATTCCACTCATACGAACATCAGTGATTTCACTTATACGAACATCAGTGATTCCACTCATACGAACATTAGAGATTTCACTTTTGTGTCACACATAACTTGGGATTTCACTTTTGTGACATTTGTGCATCTAATTTCGCTCAAAGGGACAATAGTTGAGTTTTAAGAGTAAACGGATTGGGATTGTTAGAAAAATGGCAATGATCTTTGATGAACAGAAAAACAATGATCTTGAAAGGTTAAATAATTGGTATCGAGGATATTTGAGTAGTTCTTATCAGAAATTGCCCAAAGAGGTTTGGAGTAACCGGTTCGAATGTTTTTTGTGTAAAAAGGATGAGAAATTAGACGATTTGGAGAAGAGATTTGATTGTTTGATTGACCATTTGAAAGAAAACAAGATAATGATATCAGAAGCTGAAATAGTATCAAAGTTCGCTAATGGATTACCAGCTGAATGGAATGATTTTTTGGAAAATCTAAGAAAGAATTCTAGTTTTTCAAAATTATCTTTAAGTAAATTCATTAGTAAACTTACAACACATAGATATGATAATGAAGAGAAAAAGAAAGAGTTGTTGAATAGGATAGAAAATAATTTGGAAAAATTAAGTTTGGATGTGGTTGTAGAACTGAACAAAAGAGTCTGTGTATGTCTTAGTGCAAAAGATGTTATGAAATACGATATGAAGAGGGGTTGTTATATTGATGAGAATATGAATCCTCTTGACTTCGTTAAAATTCTTTGTGCAGGAACATACAAGATGGAGACAGAGCAAGTTAAAAAGAATGAAGAATCTGTGAAGATTGAATCCTCAAGTTCTGAATCAGTGTGTTCTAAATGTGATAAACTTGAAACTGACAATGGCAAACTCGTGAAAGATGCAGAAAGTTTGGCATTGGAGATCAAGAAGTTGAACAATGAAAAGCAAGCTGATGATAAGCAGATTCTTATTTTGAAAGAAAATTGTGGGAAGTTGAAAACTGAAAATGATAAACTGCTGGGTAATTTGAACAGTTTGACATCAGAAAATAAAGTTTTGAAAGAAAAAGAAAAGGAGTTTGAAAGCAAACAGAAATCTTCAGAAAATGAAGATTTCTGGATAAAGCTTGAGAACAAGAATTTGAAAGCAAATGAAACAAAATTTAAAGAACAGATAAAAGTTTTGGAAAATGAAAAGTCTGTTCTTGAAAACATGAAGAATGAAAATGAAAAATCTATCAAGTCTCATCTTGAAAGAATATCTCAGCTTGAAAATGAAGCTGAGAATTCAAGGAACAAAATTGATGAGCTTAAATAGAAATTGAAAGGTTTTGTGACTTCATCTGAGTTCCCCTGTCCAAAACCGATCAATTCAGTTCCAATAAGTGATAATGTCACAAACTTTGACAATGTCAAAGTTGAAGATTGTGATGAGAAATCTGATGATGAAAAAGATAAAATTGAAAAACAAAAATTGTTTTTGAAATTAAAAGAAAAATTCCAAGAAACTGTTCTACGATCGACTGAAAAGGGAGAATGCTCTAAGCAAAAACCTTTGAAGAAGAAAGTGGAACAGAAACAAAAAATTAAAAATGAGAAAAATGTTCAAAAAGATAATAAAAGCTCATCAGATCGATCATCCAATCGCAATTAAAAATTACAAAAATCAAAAAATGAAAACTCTAAAATTGTTGGCAATAAGTGGTGCAGGTCGGACCACAATGCTCAAAAGTCAAATCCAGCAAACAAGAGGAGCAAGGATTATCACCAAGCCAAACAGTGCTATGATCTGAATGTTTGGACTAAAAATGGTGATTGGTACGATAACAGAGTGTGTTACAGATGCGGTTATCAAGGACACCTTGCTGTTAACTGCCAGAGTTGGAGTTTTGAAACAAGGAGATGCTTTAATTACAACATCAGAGGTCACATTGCTAGAGATTGCTCAATGAGATCAATGAGAAGATCGAGGGCTGAATCTCAGAAGCAGGTGAAGATTCCAGTCAATGTCAAGCTCCATGAACAGAAGGTTCTAAAACCTAAAGTTCAAGAACAGACAATTCAAGAAAAGAAAGTTAAACTTTCACAGGGGCAAAAAGACAGACTGAGGAAGAAGAGGAAGAAGGCTAGAGAGTATCTAGAGAAGATCTTGTCCTCAGGTTCATCTGTTGGTAAAAATAAGAGTTCTGATGAATCGACTTCCTCGATTGCAAAGTCAAGCAAGACAAATTCATCAGATACAAATCTGAGGACGAAAGAGGAAAAGATGAAAAAGAAAGTTATTGGCGATGAATCTGTTTCTGTGGAAACAAAGGAGCCACATGTTGGCGATGAATCTGGCTCATCAAAGTCAGACAAGCCACGATCAGGCAATGAATCTGGTGTGGTAAAGCCAGAAGAGCCGTGTATTGAGGTAAAAGTTGAGAATTCTGGTCTAACAATGGATGATGCAAATTTTCCATCATTGTTGAACAAGAATTCAAAATCACCCAAGGACCGTCAGGCTTGGGTGAATCTGTTTAAATGAAAAACCTGACTTGCCGGAGTTCCTAGGTTGGTAAGCGTGGAACATGAATCGGCATCTTTCTTGAGAAATTCACGAAAGTGATTTCGATTTACTTGTGGTAAATCAGGGACATTAAGTTGTACTTGATTTTCTACAAGTGATTTTTGTGGATTGACCTTACAAATGTTAGTTTTTACAAGTGATTGAAGAAAACAAAGTGATGAAAGATCCCCGTATTTTTGAAAAGACACACAAAACTTATTTTCCGGAAAAACCATTTGATTAAAACAAACTTAAGTGTTTTGAAATCATTATGGGAAAATAGTTTGTTGTCAGGGGAAGTTCTGATTGTTCAAGCCAAGTGAATGGAGAATTGAAGCAATTCTCATCATGTTGTCACATTTCTTGTACAGCTTGTTTTTCAAATTTTCCCAGAAAATCAAAATTGAGACATATTTTGATTTTAGGGGGAGTAAAAATTTTAAAAAAATTAGAAAATTTGAAAATGTCAAAAACATTGAAAAATGCAAAAATGAGTTTTGTTGAAAAAGAGGAAATGATAGTAGATCAGTTGGACTGTCACAGCATGCTAAAGAAATGGAAAGATATAATGTGATAAACGGTCTCACTAAAGATGTGACGGTAGGCTCAGCTAGATTAGTAGATTTGCGATAATGATACAAACTTAAATGAAAAAGCCTAGTTCTAGTGGGAAACATGGTCAAAAGCATAGTACTTAGTTTTGTCCTTCTTGACTGTGTACCTACTCGGTAATTACTGATTGTCGAAAGACATAAAACTGGTTAAGTTTGTGAACTTTCACAACTTTGCTGAAAAGTCGCTGTGATTGTGCATTTCATTTTGCAAAGATTTAAACTTGTTTTATTTCTTTATTTTGTTTAAGCATCGGACATCCTCTGCGTATACGTGAGTATCGACCTGGATGTTGTTGCCTAAACGTTCTGCTTTATTTTCTTTGGTGTTTCGTTTAAGCTTTGGACCTCCTCTGCGTATACGGGAGTATCGACCTGGTGGTTAAAGCCTAAACAACTTCAACTTGTTTTATTTTTCTTATTTTGTTTAAACATTGGACTTTCTCTGCGTATACGGAAGTATCGACCTGATTGTTAATGTTTAAACATTCTGCTTTGTTTTCGCACAAATCACAGTTGATAAAAGTTTAAAGGCATTACTTGAGTCAGTGTATTGCATGATGAGGGGATATGCTGAGATCGTGGGGTCCATAAGAACTTAGTGCTATCTAAATATACCTTAACCTATCGGTAAGCATTTCGAAAGTTTTTAGATTGTGTTTAAGTGGACAACAATATCGTCAATCAATGTGAATCGTTTAGAGCTTAAAATGAAATCAAGCTTAACGGTGTTAGTGATTTGTCTCAAAAACTGATATGATCCTCTTGCACGAACTCACAAAATTATTGTTTGTACATATTTCATTTATGCATTTAATTTCTGTTATTGTGTTTATGTTTCATATTTTGAAAAATCCAAAAAGATTTCCGACAACTGATGAATGAAAAGCTGATATTCAAAATCTCAAAGGCTAAACAAGATGAACAGTTGGGTTGGATAATTTGTTTGAAATGATTAAGATGATTCATTAAGTTGAATCAGAATTTGGAAGGTTTAAAATTTTAAATCAATTTTAAGTGAAAATGATTCTCAAAGTTTTAGTTGATTCATTAAGTTGAATCACAATATTGTTTGTTATAATTGTGTGTTTGAGTTGTGTAGGTTTCTGATTCTGTTGCTACGAAAGCTAGGAGATGTATCAGAACCTGAGAAGTGCATAAATTGAGAAAGCCAGGATTTAATTTCAAAGGTGATAACAAATTCCAGACAGCGATCCCAGCTGGATGATAGGGGGAGTCTGACGAGAGTTAGAACCAGAGAAAGATCCGGGTACATGATTCCAGGAAGAGTTCCTGAAGAAGACCAATAGAGAGAGAAAAGCCCAGAGACTGATCAAGATTGAAGAAGTAAAGACATAGCATTGTTGTGACTCGATAGTCGACTCCGTCAACATCTGAGGGGGAGTCTGTTGGTGCACTACATCTGTCGACTTCGTCTTGTATCGAGTCTAGTAGAATTTAGGTTAGACAATGGCACAAAATCCAAGAAATATGTATTAGAGGTGATTTCACTCATATGTCAAAGACCTGATTCCACTTATGTGTCAATCAGGTGATTCCACTTATTTGTCATGTACGAAAGAGTGGAATCTGATTCCACTTATGTGTCAATCAGGTGATTCCACTTATTTGACATGTACGAAAGAGTGGAATCTGATTCCACTTATGTGTCATGTACATAAGAGTGGAATCATGTCATCTATAAATAGGTCATTAGAGTGAAATCACAAAGTAGTAAGGTTGAGGTCTTGTATGGTACGGCGAAGCCCTGCCAAATCGTCTCCAGAGCTTGTAAACTGTTAGAAGATCAATAAACTGAGACAAATTAGTGAAATCAAGCTAAACAAAGACTGAATCAATGAATTTCGCCTCTGATTCAGTCTGAGCACTCTTCTGATCGACTCGTTAGGTCGTTTCTCGATCCTACAAAAGGACTTGTGCATTGCTTGCCACAGTTCAGAAGTAAAACGCGCATCACGATCGGAAATAATGGAGGTTGGCACCCCGTGCCTCGAAACCACTTCCTTTAAATAAACGTCTGCTAAGGTAGAGAACTTGTCTGTTTCCTTGATAGCCAAAAAGTGTGCAGACTTAGTTAATCAATCCACTATCACCCAAATAGTGTCATTTCCACGTTGAGATCTAGGCAGGCCAGTAACAAAATCCATGGAAATTTTCTCCCATTTCCATTTCGGAATCTCTGGTTGTTGGAGTAGGCCTGATGGTTTCTGATATTCAGTCTTGACTCTCGCACAAGTCAAACACTTGCTGCCGTAAGTTGCTATGTGAGCTTTCATGCTAGGCCACCAGTATGTAGTCTTTAAATCATGGTACATCTTATCCGAACCAGGATGTACCGAGTAACTAGACTTATGCGCTTCATCCATTACAAGTTCTAGTAAATGGCCATAGAGTGGGACCCAGATGCGTCCTGTTACATAGTAGGCGCCGTCTTCCTTTTGTTCCAACCGTTGCCTTGACCCACGTAGGGCTTCAGCCCTGACGTTTTTTGGTTTCAATGCTTCTGCCTGAGCATCTCGTATCTGGGAAGGAAGACTAGATTGGATGGTAAGTTGTAGTGCTCGCACGCGCTTAGGCGTAGTATCTTTTCGACTGAGGGCGTCGGCCACAACATTGGCTTTGCCCGGATGGTACTTGATGGCACATTCGTAATCATTCAGTAGCTCGACCCATCGACGTTGTAGCATGTTCAACTCCTTTTGCTTGAAGATATGCTTGAGACTCCTGTGATCGGTGTAGATGGTGCACTTGGTATCGTACAGGTAATGTCTCCATATCTTAAGTGCGAAAATAACACCTCCCAGCTCCAGGTCGTGTGTGGTGTAATTTCTTTCGTGAACTTTAAGTTGGCGTGATGCGTAGGCTATTACCTTGTCACGTTGCATCAACACACAACCAAGTCCCTGGATAGACGCGTCGCAATAAACCACAAAATCGTCTGTGCCCTCAGGCAATGAGAGGATAGGTGCGCTACAAAGTCTATCCTTTAAGTGCTGAAATGCTGATTCATGTGCATTACCCCAACGATATGTGACACCTTTCTAAGTTAATAGGGTAAGCGGTTGTGCAATCTTCGAGAAGTCTTTGATGAACCTTCTGTAGTAGCCCGCCAAACCCAAGAATTGGCAGATTTCTGTTGGTGTGCGGGGTGCAGGCCAGTTCTTGATCGAGTCTACCTTGGATGGATCAACATGAATCCCATCCTTGTTTACCACATGGCCTAGGAAATGGACTTCATGAAGCCAGAAGTCGCATTTCGAAAACTTCGCATAAAGTTGCTCTGTTCGAAGCAGTTCTAAAATAATCCGCAGATGTTGCTCGTGTTCCTCCTGACTCTTGGAGTAGATCAGAATGTCGTCGATGAATACTATAACAAACTTATCCAGGTAGGGCTTGCACACTCGGTTCATAAGATCCATGAAGACCGCTGGTGCATACGTCAAGCCGAAAGGCATAACCAGAAACTCATAATGGCCGTAACGAGTTCTGAATGCTGTTTTAGAGATATCCTCGTCTCGAACTCTCAGTTGATGGTAGCCTGACCTCAGGTCAATCTTCGAATGGTAGCTCGACCCTTGCAGCTGATCGAACAAGTCATCAATGCGTGGAAGTGGATAGCGATTCTTTACGGTCACCTTGTTGAGTTCGCGGTAGTCAATACACATTCGGAAGGTACCGTCTTTCTTCTTCAGAAATAATACTGTAGCTCCCCAAGGCGAAGAGCTAGGATGAATAAAACCCTTTTCCAAAAGTTCTTGTAATTGCTTGGACAGTTCTTCCAGTTCGGTTGGGGCTAAGCGATAAGGTGCTCGAGCTATGGGCGCTGCTCCAGGAGCTAGCTCGATTTGGAATTCGACCTGGCGATGAGGCAGTAGCCCGGGTAATTCTTCAGGAAACACCTGAGGAAAGTCGCGTACAACTGGAATATCCTCGATTTTCTTCTCTTTCGTTGATGCATCAGTAACAAGTGCTAAAATAGCGGTGTGGCCCTTTCGCAAACACTTCTGGGCCTTAAGAAAGGAGATGATACCTACAACTGCACCACTTTTTTCACCATGAATCACTAAAGGTTCTTCACCAGAACGAGGAATGTGGACGATCTTCTCCTTGCAAAGGATCTCTGCTCGATGTTGCGATAACCAATCCATACCAACAACAATGTCGAAACTACCCAAAACAATTGGAATGAGGTCGATAGAGAAGGTTTGACCAGCTAAGATGAGATTACAACCCCTAACTATGTGTGGCTTCAAGACTTTTACCGTTTGCTAGCTCTACCATGTGCTTGGGGTTCAAAAGTGTTGGGGTACGTTTAAGCATTTAACTAACTTTTAGGGACACATAACTGGTATCGGCACCCGAATCAAATAAAACATTAACATAAAAGTCATCCAGTAGAAACTTACCCATCACGACGTTGGGATCATTCCTAGCATCACCCTGACCAATCACGAACACACGGCCCCGGGCGCCATTGTCTCCATTGTTTCCCCCGTTGTTACCCCCATTGTTGTTTTCGTTCCCTTGGTTATTGTTTTGATTCTGATTCAACTGCGGGCAGTGTCTCTTGAAGTGACCTTCAGCGCCACACTGATAGCATCCCCTATTGCCCTGTTGTTGTTGCTGATTCTGCGGTGCTTGCTGTTGCTGCTGACGATTCTGATTTGCAGGCCGTGAGCTCCTATAATCCTTGGCTTCATGACCCATCTTGAGACACCTCTGACAACGTCCCTTGTTGCACTGACCACTGTGGTTCCTGTTGCATTTGTTGCACTTTGGGTGGTTTCCTCGATATCCACCCTGCCCTTGACTACCAGAAGATTGCTGACCAGGACTCTGGTAGTCATCAATCTTTCGCTGCTGCGCCTAGGACTGAACTGTAGTCGAACCCTTGCTGGAGGCTCCATCCCATTTTCGTTTGTTGTCACTGGGAATAGCAGAAGTAGTAGTAGCAATAACACCTATATGCTTAGGCAGCTTGCTCTGTTCCACTGTCTGGTCTGTGAGGCGATGAGCAAGACGAGTAACATCCTGGATGGTAGCAAGGTTAGCAGCAGTCACATGGCTTTGAATCTCTGGTACTAAGCCTTTGAGGTACAGCTCGATACGCTTGATGGGAGGATCCACCATAGTTGGACATAACACTGCCAGTTCGTTGGATCGCTTCGTATACGCCTCTATCTCTGACCCCGTCATCTTCAGGTTAAAGAACTCCACTTCCAGCTTGTGGATGTCATCACGATTACAGTACTCTCGCTTGATCAGTTCCTTGAAGTCGTTCCATGGGGTGGCATTTGCAGCTGCCAGCCCTAACATCTGAACCTGAGCGTTCCACCACGTAAGCGCTATGCCCTCGAGAGTACCAGTAGTGTACTTCACCCTACGAGCCTCAGGGCATTCGCACATCTCGAAAACAGACTCGAGCTTCTCGAACCAGTGGAGGAGGCCTACAGCTACTTCAGTGCCGTTGAAAGTAGCAGGTCGGCAATCCATAAAGGTTTTGAAAGTACACACAGGAGGCTGAGCGTGTTGACCTGTCGTGTGTGTAAGAATAAACAAAATTAAGCACGAGTGTCGGTTTACGAGAGTAGGATCTAAAGATCCTAGAGTAAGTTGTGATGGCAGGTTATACCTCCTGCCTGGGCAGCTGCGAGTGCTGCAGTAACTTGTTCAGTGATCAAAGCCGCCAACTGGGCTTGAGTTAGGTTAACGCGTCCACTCATGATCTTCATATCAAAGGAAACATAAGTGAGAAAGGTTCGCGAAAGTGCGATGACAGAAGAGAGTAAGCACACATGTGTTTTCAAACAATAGTTGTTACGTTCATCTAAGCATACCATAAGCAAAGTTCTATGTAACTAGCAAGTAGGCAATATAACATAAACCATATCACCTATAGTGTTGAGCCTTGCACGTTGAGCGAAGCGTCGTTGTGGATCGTTGAGCACTATTCAGGTTATAGTCTGGTTTTATCCAAAAGTTTTCCCTTTTTAAAACCAAGTTCACTATAACCAATGGCTCTGATACCAATCTGTCACACCCCCAAAATCCACATGCGGAGTATCACCGCTTGGAGGCGTGACTGACCAGGATCAAGCCACCAATCATATTGAACATTGTAAGTAATAAATAAAAATTCATCCCAACAATACGAAAGGTGTTCAAAACTGTAGGATCGTGAAACGACCTAACGAGTCGATCAGAAGAGTGCTCAGACCGAATCAGAGGCGGAATTCATTGATTCGGTCTTCGTTTAGCTTGTATTCACTAATAAATGTCTCGTATATTGATCTTGAACAGATTACAGCGCGTAGACACTTCGACAGAGCTTCGCTGTCGGAAATCAGAATGTTCCAAATAATGAAAGTTTGAAGGTATTTATAGGAGAGAGCCCCTGACCGTTTGAAAGTGGCAAGACACCCTTCAAACGGTCATCTCCTTCAAACGGTCACCATATCAAACTTATAACATATTCAAACGGTCAACATTCAATATTACATTTTCTTTCAAACAGAAACTTCTAATATGTCTTCATGTGTCCAAATTATCATGATGATGTCACTTGTGATGTCATGCCTGTTTAGATCCGCAATGAACCCGAGACTCGACATAAGACGAAGACGACAGATGTATGCACTAACAGACTCCCCCTCAGATGTTGACGAGTCTTAAGTGTCGAGTCTTCGTATCTTCAGTCTTTATCAGTCTCTTTTCTTTCTTAGCATATACCAGGATCTTCTCTTTGGATCTAACCTTGTCAGACTCCCCCTTTCATCATGATGGGATCGCCGTCTGGAATTAGCTATCACCTTGAGATCAATCCCTGGCTTTAATTCTGATCAGCTCATTTCCTGCACACATTTTCTCATCACAACATAAGTTTTTACTTAAATCAAATAAGAAAAACTTACTAGAAATAGTTACATCAAGTTCAAATTAATGACCCTGATTAACTAATCTCAACTACTTTCTTAAATTAAAAATTTTCAATTAAGCACTCACTCACTCCCAAACCTGTTCGTCATGTTCAGCACTTGAAATTTTGAAAATCAGCTCTTCAACATCAGTTGTCGAAAATATTTTTGTATTTTTCAAAACTTATGCTAAAACACACTAAAATCTTTTTGAATTTTGAAATAGAATGAAATGCAGTAAAGAAATATTTACAAATAATATTTTTGTGAGTTTGTGCAAGAGGATCATATCAGTTTTTGAGACATATCACCAACACCGTTAAGCTTTAAACATTTTAAGCTCTAAACGATTCACGTTGATTGGCGATATTGTTGTCCACTTAAACTCAATCTAAAAACTTTCAATCTGCTTACCGATACTTTAAGATATATTAAGATAGCACTAAGTTCTTATGGACCCCACGATCTCAGCATATCCCCTCATCATGCAATACACTGACTCAAGTAATGCCTTTAAACTTTTATCAACTGTGATTTGTGCGAAAACAAAGCAGAATGTTTAAACATTAGCAATCAGGTCGATACTTCCGTATACGCAGAGAAAGTCCAATGTTTAAACAAAATAAGAAAAATAAAACAAGTTGAAGTTGTTTAGGCTTTAACCACCAGGTCGATACTCCCGTATACGCAGAGGAGGTCCAAAGCTTAAACGAAACACCAAAGAAAATAAAGCAGAACGTTTAGGCAACAACATCCAGGTCGATACTCACGTATACGCAGAGGATGTCCGATGCTTAAACAAAATAAAGAAATAAGACAAGTTTAAATCTTTGCAAAATGAAATGCACAATCACAGCGACTTTTTAGCAAAGTTGTGAAAATTCACAAACTTAACCAGTTTTATGTCTTTCGACAATCAGCGATTACTGAGTAGGCACACAGTCAAGAAGGACAAAACTAAGTACTATGCTTTCAATCATGTTTCCCACTAGAACTAGGCTTTTTCATTTAAGTTTGTATCGTTATCGCAAATCTACTAGTCTAGCTGAGCCTACCGTCACATCTTTAGTGAGACCGTTTATCACATTTTGACTTTCCATTTCTTTAGCATGCTGTGACAGTCCAACTGATCTACTATCATTTCCTCTTTTTGACAACAAAACTCATTTTTTCATTTTTTCAATGTTTTTGACATTTTCAAATTTTCAAATTTTTTTTAAATTTTACTCCCCCTAAAATCAAAATATGTCTCAATTTTGATTTTCTGGGAAAATTTGAAAACAAGCTGTACAAGAAATGTGACAACATGATGAGAATTACTTCAATTCTCCATTCACTTGGCATGAACAATCAGAACTCCCCCTAACAACAAAACATTTTCCCATAGTGATTTCAAAACACTTAAGTTTATTTTAATCAAAATGTTTTTCCGGAAAATAAGTTTTGTGAGTCATGTCTCAAACATGGGGTTTCATTCATCACCTTGTTTTCTTTAACCATTTGTAAAAACTAACATTTTTAAGATCACTTCACAAACATCAATTGTAGAAAATCCAGAACAACTTAATGTCCCTGATTTACCACTTGTAAGTCGAAATATCACAAACGTAAATTTCTCAAGAAAAATGCCGATTCATGCTCCACTCTTACCAACCTGGGAGCTCCGACAAGTCAGGTTTTTCATTTAAACAGATTCACCCAAGCCTGACGGTCCTTGAGTGATTTTGAATTCTTGTTCAACAATGGTGGAAAATTTGCATCATCCATTGTTATACCAGAATTCTCAACTTTTACCTCAACAAATGGCTCCTCTGGTTTTAACGAACCAGAATCATTGCCTGAATGTGGCTTGTCTGACTTTGATGAGCCAGATTCATCGCCGACAACTGGCTCCTTTGTTTCCGGAGAAACAAATTCATCACCAGCAACTTTCTCTACTTTCTTTGATTTCCCTTTCGTCCTCAGATTTGTATCTGATGAATGCGTTTTGCTTGACTTGTTGTTCTTTGGAGAGCAAGACGATTTATCAGAACTTTTATCTGTTTTTCCAGCTGTATCCAAGGACAATATCTTCTCCAGATACTCTCTCGCCTTCTTCCTCTTTTTCCTCAGTCTGTCTTTTTGCCCATGCGAAAGCTTCACTTTCGGTTTTAGAACTTTCTGTTCTTGAACTTTAGGTTCTTGAACTTTCTGTTCCTTGGGCTTTGCTTTGACATTGACTGGTTTCTTTGCTATTTTCTGAGATTCAGCCCTCGATCTTCCCTTTGATCTCAATGGGCAATCTCTGGCAATGTGACCTCTGATTTGGCAGTTATAGCATCTTCTCGTCTCATAACTCCAATTCGGGCAGTTAACAGCAATGTGTCCTTGATAACCGCATCGGTAACACACTCTGTTATCGTACCAATCACCATTTTCAGCCCAAACATTCAGATCAAAGCACTGTTTGGCTTGGTGATATCCATCTCTCCTCTTGTAAGCTGGATTTTGCTTTAAAGCACTGTGGTCCGACCTGCACCACTTATTACCAACAATTTTTGAATTTTCATTTTTTACTTTTTGTGGTTTTTTATTGCGATTGGATGATCGATCTGATGAGCTGTTATTCTCTTTTTGAACATTTTTCAAATTTTTAACTTTTTGTTTCTGTTCCACTTTCTTCTTCAAAGGTTTTTGCTTAGAGCATTCTCCCTTTTCAGTTGATTGTGGAACAGTTTCTTGAAATTTTTCTTTTAACTTCAAAAATAAATTCTTTTTGTCAAAAATAAAAACATAGTTAAGTGTTTAGCGGAAGCATAAATGTGAAAACCCAACATAAGTATTAAGTACAAAATGTTATAATGTTTTTAACATGGCACCCACTGTCCATGTCCCACAACGACCGTGCCTCCCTGTGCAAGCTCCATGAGTACCTATCGACCTGCAAGGCATGTAACAACGAGTCAACAACAAAGTTGAGCGAGTTCACAGTTGATTGTTCAGTTATTGAGTTCGTTTCAGAAATCGTAAGTTTGTTTCAGAATCATGTGTTACCCAATATCCTTGTTTTTCCCAAACCTTTACGATCTATAGTGGGGGCTTCCCATGTTGTATATTACTATATTAGTTGTATCTTTAGGTGTCCTTCCCAATCCGAGGACAGTAGTAAGTAGGAGTATACGTAGGTTTTACGTAAGTGCCCTTCCCAATCCGATGACAGTAGTATGTATGAGATTACGTAGGTTTTACGTAAGTGCCCTTCCCAATCCGAGGACGGTAGTAAGTAGTCTAGTAGTGGTAACTGTACGAGTTCTATCGAAGTTATTAAATCCCATTCCCAACCCACCGGAAATCCCATGCCTTAGAAGTGTGAACTCACATTGGTTTGCTCGGCAGGTATTTCACTTGTTAAAAATTCTTTAGTCAATCACACCCTATTATAGTTACCATGTTTCGTTAGGTTCGTATTCGCTTAACGGCACATATTCAACACGTAGCACAAACATCACATATTCATATAATTCAGGATAACCCCTTTATACAATCTAACTTGTAACATTAATATCATCACACAGTAACTTATCATTATATAATTAATAATTCGGTTATCATCACCTAACAGTCATAGCACAATATTACCCATCCCTATTTCAGTCAATCGGCCTATTACAAAATTCCCAAACCAATCCGGCCCACAACCCATAATTGAAAACATCACAAAGGCAACAATTAACAATACATATGAATCTCGAACAGGTTAACAACTAATTTACTAACTAAAAATCCTAGATTCCAAGCAACATGATTTTAGTTCAGACAATTCTAAATCACACATAAATATTTACCTGACATCAAGCATCAACAGGGCCAACATCTACTCACAATACCTTACATCATATACTATGATGTCACCTCAATCAATAGGCTAGCACACTATTATCAACCCTAGCAATAATGGCCGGCCACTTATTAATGTTTTCAAGCTTTGATTGGACCAATTGTTTATAGTGGGCTGCCAACTCAATATCATTGGACCGATTTCTTTTTGTTTTAGTAGTGGGTTTGTAGTTTTAAAATCTTGACAATTGAATTTAACAAATCAATAAAATCTCTGGCCGACAACTGTTGTTATACTACATGCGATTGGACCAAAAGTTAATATATCATATCTAACCTATAGACATCAAATCAAACACTTGTTTATTTGACAATCACATGCAAGTAAAGACAATAGTGGCCGCCAATTTACATGCATACAATATGCAATCTCATGTAATTAAAACACAGTGGCCGACAATGAGGTGATGACTATCTAAACATCACATGCAAACATTTATTAAATCAAGATAGTTTCTCAAAACGTAAATAACCATATATATATTTGCAAGAATAAGACTAACCGAGTAATGTAAGTGAAATCAAGCACAGAGATAAGCTCTAAAGATTTCGAATAGAGGAGGGACCGTCTGCTGTTTGCAAGATCGAGAGAGAGGGGTAGGGTCTACTGCCGATCAAACGATTGAGAGAGATGGAAGTAGGGTTTGATGAATAATAATATTTGTGAAGGATAATATTTGTGAGGGATCATAAATAAAAGAGTTTACATAACTTCCAAGTATGGTGCTAATTACACAAGTGGGTCGGTTATTATGTTAGTTCAAAAATATTGGGTTGTGATAACTCTTTGTTGGGCCGAGATCAAACAGACAAGAAAAAGGGTAATCATACAAGTCATACAAATATGTAATTGGGCCGATACATTGTTGGGTTTAAGATGTGCGAATGCGGCCCAGAACGTGTACGGCCCAAAGTGCCAAATTATTAACAAACGAGTTAACATACAAATAAATCTAACGGAGTTATACGAACCGAACATTTAACACACCAAGGCAAGACAGACACAAGAGACTTATGGCTATGGGGGTGGTCAAGGTCACTGGAAAGACATTTTACTGGGCAACAAGAAAAATAACACACCGGGGAATGGATTGGTGCTGAATTTTCAGCATGAAGCGGACACGATGAAGTTGTGGAAACGGATATCATTTGTGGGAAGATTTAAAATTTTTTTAGGAATGAAGAATGCTCATACCCTAAGAACTCAGGTGAGAAGCCAAGGTGGGTTCCTTAGGTTCACAGGAGGTTTGGGATTTATCGCCACGTTTGAAGAAGAAAGTATCATGTTAGATTTTTTGAAGGGTGCAAGAATGGTGTGGGGGAAGGAACTGGAGGATCTGAATGTTTGGGAGGGTGGTCAAATACTACCATACCAGCGGCTGGCTTGGTTGGCTATCAAAGGTGTGCCGTTGCAATTATGGTGCAGTTCAGTTATGAACGAGATTGCGGGGAGGTTTGGGAAGGTGATCAGCTGTTCCACGGCCGATGATTGGGATCTCAATCTTTCAATGGATATGGTTGGTATCGTGGTAAACAATGGTAAAAGAATTGAAGAAAAAATTAGTGTTAAGTGGAAAGAAGCTACTTTTGATGTTTGGATCTCTAAGATGGATGAGGCATGGGCTCCGAGCTACATTACCAGGAGTGTTGTCAATCAAGTACCTGAAGCATCGGTGAATCACGATAAGGGGCCGCCGGAAAAACTTGTTGATCCAGTGATACAGAACATTCTGGTAAACTCTCCGATGAGGGTTACGGAGTCAGCACAAGAGACACAAAAGGAAACTGAATCGTTGGAGAATAAGGAGCAATCCCAAGGGCCACATGGGGAAAAGGAATCTTTGGAGAAGCAAAAGGAGAATATCGAAGATGTAGAAGTAATTATGTCTGAGGATGAGTTGACCAAGAATTTAAATAAAGATGAAGATCCCAATATTGATTGCAATGGTACAAGTGAAAACATGGGGGTTCATGTGATAGAATCTGATATGCAGTCTAGCGAATTTGAGAGGCCAAAGAAAATTGGTTCTGAAAATATGGTTGGGCCGGCCCAAGGAAGCAACAAAGGGCAAGAAGGTAAAGCCCAAAAGAAGAGAAAAAGAAGCATGCTAGGGGAATTAAAGAATAATGCATTAAAACCCAATAACCAGGTTAGAAAACACAGGGGAATCGATCTAAATGTTATGTTGTCAGACGAATCAAAGATTAAACCCTAGAAAAAAAGTTACAAGATTGAAACTCAAACTGAGAAAAAATAAGATGAAAGGAAAAAAGTTCCAGAGGTCGAAGAAAGATGGGAAGGCAGAGGATATTCCTTGGAAGATGAATTCGAATCAGATTGGGAGGAAGATGCGAATTAAGACACGACTCTCGTACCTAACACAAACCCGGTGAGCAATCAAACAGCAGAGTATATCGATGAAGCAACGAATGTCGATGAAGCAACGGAAGAAATAAAGGGTACGGAAGAAATCGGGGCAATACTAGGAGTTGACTTGGCCAGAAGAACCAGCCAAGTTGAAAAGGCTGTAAATGATGAACAGGTGGATGCCAGAATCAAATGAATTGGGCGTCACTAAATGTCAAAGGTGCAGGTGGTCCAGGAAAGGCATCGCTAGTCTGGAGCCTTATAAAAGAAAATAATATTAGTTTCTTAGCACTTCAAGAAACTCAAATGTGTAACTTGACGGAAGCAAGAATTCGGAAGTTTTGGGATGGATCGGCTATGGAGTATATAAAAGTTGATGCAATGGACAGATCAGGTGGCATAGTCTCGATTTGGAACCCAGGTTTGTTCAAAAAAATATGGAAATGGTGGACCAAAATTTTATCATGGTGAGAGGTGAATTAATCGGTGAAGGAACAGTGATTTCTGTGATAAATGTCTATGCACCTAGTACAGGTATGGAAAGAAGACGAGTTTGGAATAGTTTATTGTCTATTCAAGATGAGATACAAGGCTTGTGTTTAATTATTGGAGATTTCAATGAGGTTCGATTTCCGAAGGATAGATGGAATTCAAATTTCGACAGTAACAACGCTCTTCATTTTAATAATTTTATTAGCTCAACGGGCTTATTAGAATATCCAATGTCAGGGAGAAGGTTCACGTTCCTGTCTGGGATGGAAAGAAAATGAGCAAATTTGATAGGGCCTTGGTCAACAGTGAATTCATGTCAAAATGGCCAAACGCTACATTAAGAGCATTTGAAAGAACAATTTCGGACCACATCCCACTTATATTACCTACCGGAAATACAGACTTTGGACCTACCCCGTTCAGATTCTTTAATAGTTGGCTGGACATTCCTGGAGTAGAAGAGGTAGTGAAAAAGGGCTTAGGCTGCCATGGAGATGAAAGATTCAAAGATCAGTTGCTAGGTTGCAAACTAAATGGGGTAAAAGATGAAGTTAAAAAATGGAGAAAAGCATGTAAAGAGGCCGAAGAAAAAGAGTACATTGAAGCGATCAATCAAGTAAAAAACTTGGATGCTGCGGCTGAAGAACGTGGTTTGGAGGATAATGAAATCGAATTATGGAGAGATTGTAAGGGCAAGGTTAGAGAATGGTTCAGGAGGAAAGCCAAAGATTACCAACAAAAGGCAAGAACAAGATGGACAGCGGATGGGGACGAGAATTCCAGATACTTTCATATGATAGTAAACTGTAATTTGGATAGAAATAAACTAAATGGGCTTTGGATTGACGGGTCTTGGATCACCAATCCATCAGTAATTTTGAAACATATACAAGATAGCATGAAAAGAAAATTCTTGGAACCGGTTGAATCAAGGCCTAGAATGCCACCCGATGGGTTCTCGAAAATTTCAGAAGGAGAGGCAAATCAATTGATTGAAAATTTCACACGAGAGGAAGTAAAGATAGCAGTCTGGGATTGTGGTTTGGATAAAGCATCGGGTCCTGATGGGATCACCTTTGCAGTTGTCAAGAAGTTCTGGTCCGAGATTGAAGGAAACGTGATGGATATGATGGAGCAGTTCTATATCCACGGCTCAATTCAGAAAACGTGTAGTGCCTCTTTTATCTCGTTGATTCCAAAGGTACATGATCCAGTTACATGATCGGATTTCAGAACCATCTCCCTTATTGGTGTCATTAATAAAATTATATCTAAGACTCTTGCCAACCGATTGAAAAAGGTACTTAATAGTATTATCTCACATGAACAATCTGCATTCGTTGCTAATCGGAATATTTTAGGTGGTCCCTTGATTTTAAACGAGGTAGTTTCGTGGGCAAAAAAACAAAAGAAACAAATATTTTTGTTCAAAGCGGATCTAGATAAAGCATACTACACCTTAAGCTGGAAATTCTTGATCTCGGTTCTCACAAACATGGGATTCCCCTCCAGGTGGAAAACCTGGGTAATGGGTATATTGTTTTCTGGCAAAGCTTCTGTGCTAGTCAACGGAACCCCAACAGGAGAGTTTCAACACAAGAGGGGTTTAAGACAAGGCGACCTGTTATCCCAATTCTTATTCACGATTGCAATGGAAGCTTTGCATGTTCTTATGATTAAAGCTGTAAGCTCGGGAGTGTTCAAGGGGCTAAGCTTACCAAACAACGGTCCATGTCTATCACACCTACTATATGCAGATGATTCGATTTTTTTGGGTTCATGGGAAAAAGAAAATATGAAGTCATTGCGCATAATTTTGAGGATATTCTTCTTGATGTCAGGCCTAAAGGTAAATCATAATAAGAGCTTTCTATATGGGATTGGAATTATGAAGGTGAGATCATGAGTATGGCTAGTGTACTAAATTGCAAGACACGCCGACTACCTTTCATGTATCTCGGTTTGAAAGTTGGAGCGAATATGAACAAGGTTGGCAACTGGAAAGAAGTAATCGACAAATTCAACATGAGATTATCAAACTGGAAGGCAAGATTATTATCTTTTGCGGGGAGACTCACACTAGTTAAGTCGGTTTTGGGATCACTACCGAACTACTTTTTATCCGTATTTAAAGCTCCAAAGAAGGTACTAAAGACACTACAAGGGATTAGGAGACGGTTTCTTTGGGGTGGGTGTGGGGGTGGAAATAAAATTCGTTGTTTAAAATGGGAAAGAATAGTGATGGCAAAGAAAATGGGTGGACTCGGGGTCGGTGGGATTAAGGAAATGAATATGGCACTTTTAATGAAGTGGAGTTGAAGACTCAAAGAAGAACCGGAGCAGCTTTGGGCCAAGGTTATAGAATCAATACATCGAAATAGGAGGGTCGCAAATAGCATTCCATTAAAAAAAGTCATCAGCAGGGGTTTGGAAAGCAATCGTCGGGATAGAAGATGAGTTTAGGAAGGTAGGTATTGAAGTTAACAGGTCTCTTAGATGTAGTGTCGGCACCGGTAAAAACATTGTTTTGGATGGATTCATGGGCAACTGACTGACCATTAAAGGAGGAATTCCCGCATATATTCGGCTTAGCAAAAAAACAAGATGAACAAGGTGAATCAAAATTATAAAAGGAATCAGAATGGAGTCCTTTGGGATTGGCAGTGGTGTAGGTTACCGAATAGTGTCGAAGAGAAGAGCGAGTGGGAAGTCTTAAGAGCATTACTTTTGAATCAAACAGTGGGTCGAAACAAAGATGTGTGGAGATGGAAGGAAAATAATATGCTGGGAGTCTCGGTAAAAGACGTAAGGAAAGATTTGGCGGGAATCGTCGATGTAAACATGGATCCATACGATGATTATGAATGGAGCAAAATCGCTACATCCAAAGTCAACCTGTTTGTGTTGCGGGCTGTGGAAGAGATGATTCCGACGTTGGTATCATTAAGAAAAAAAGGGTATGCAGTTTGGCTCGGATCTATGCAAGGTGTGCGGATTAGAACCGGAAACGGCCGATCATATTGGAATTCAATGTCCTGTTGCGAAAGAAGTTTGGTTGCAGCTATGGTTGTGGATTCAAACACCCCTTCGGGATCATCGAGAAAAGATAAAAACAAGACTTATTGAAAAAACAGAATGGCCCAGGAAGAAGGTGAAAATAATATATGCTATACACCTGTTAACCGTGTGGCATCTTTGGAAAAATAGGAACAATAAAGTCTATAACAACAAGGTCACGGATCCAACCAAGATTGTGGAAGAGATCAAAGAAGAGTCGTATGACTGGATAAGAACAAGAGCAAAACACTCGGAGATAACATGGAGTGAGTGGAAGAATTTCATTTTTATGGAGTAATTTTAGTCTTTCTAGATTGTGTTTTGATTCCTTGATGTAAGTTTTAATATTCTGGATTGTACACTTGAGTGAAAAATTGCGATATATAGCATCTTGCTATATGTTGTTTCTTTTCTGTTGAATGAATAAAGTTTGATTGTTGTTAAAAAAATATATATATATTGATCTCCCTTAGCCCAATTCACGTAAACATTGCTTGGCTGGACTTATAGACTTTTCAAAGCCCATGTGGCAGACTTGGAATTCACATCCAGCATATTAAATTTACGTCCAACATATTGTATGCATGTATACTAGGATTATTAGGTTAATATTATGATATTAATATATCATAAAAAATGTTTCAAAGGCCCAATATCAACTTTTACGTTTTCTGCTCCATTTAATCTATGGCGGCCCACTAAAAGGTAGACTTGGGCTACCACGGCCCACTCACAGAAAATAGCGGCACTTTTACTTCGGTCACTGGCGGTCTACTCTACTAAACTGGCTGGTTATTTCCATATTACTCGTTTTCACTCCATTTGCATCAGGACCTAGCAAAACACAAAATAATCTAATAAAGCACTAAAAACTAAATAAAAACAAATAAAATATACAATAATTATACATTTTACACGGGACAAATATGTGTATTTTACCCCACATCAAATATCCCCACACTTAAACCTTTTTCGTCCCTAAAAAGACTTATGCAAACGGAATCAGAATCAAATTAATGTTCGGGCACAAAAGCTAGTTTACTTTATTAAAATTAAAACCTTTGTTAACCGCGATTGCACGTATTTTGATCCTCTTAAACCCAAACTCGGTTCCAAGCCCTTATCATGTAGATTTAATTCAAGTTCGGTCAACTTACCTAGGGTCTCACACTCAGGGGCGCAGCTTTGAAGGGGCCGGGAGGGGCGCCCGACCCCCCGAACTTTTCGCCCAATAGTGTTATGTATTTACGTTTCGTACAGAATTTTTTAAGTATATATGTTTTCGACTCTCCGGTTTAGGATACCCTGAATGTAGGTGAAAGTGATGATAAGATAAAATGAATTTTTCTAATAGAAGGAAATAAAAATTCCCGGTCAAAAAACTTACAGGGACAACTTCAAGTTTGGAGAAGAAGAAGTATATTATATTAATGTGGGCATTGGGAATATAATAATGAATTAAAAAGGCAACTCTCTGTAAAGTCATAATTCACATTTGCAGTCAAACTTTCTTAATACTTTTTATTTTTGAAAGGTAACTTTCTTAATACTTAACCAATTTATTGTATTTTATTTTATTTATTTTTTAGTTATTTGTTTATCATTATAATAAGTTTAGCTTTAAGTTACTAATAAAATTTCGGTTCTTTTTTTTTTCGGTTCTTTTTGTTGTTGAATATATTTTTATCACAAATCAAATATTATCTATAAAACTTTAAAATAACATTTAGAGTTTTATGTAAACCTATCTGATAAAGTTCTCGTATATGTGATATACCCGTTAATAAAAAAATGGTAATCATCATGTGTTTTAGGGCTGCAATATATGTGATATAAGTTGAAATTATGAGTGAAATTGGGGCCGAATTTTTGCTCCAAATTTGTTAAATCTTTTTGTAATGATGTGTATTTTTATTTGTTTAATCTTAATGTGATTTAGATAGAAATTAGAGCTTGAAATTTAGGGTGATTTGTTAACCTGTTTTGTTATTAGATTATGCTACGGGGAAGTATAAAAGCATAACTTCTTTTTTCAAAAGAAAGAATAAAGAACAAGCAGAGGGAATTGATGATGAAGACGGACAGAACTATAATTTTTTCATCCAGGTGAACGGAAATTTCATTAGTAACTTTTTAATGTTTTGGTGTCTTTGTTCAGTTGTTTGTTAAACATTGTTTACTTTTTAATGTTTGAGAATGTTTTTTATTTGATATTAATGTTTGACCCGACCCGAATCGAATCACCGACATCTAACCCGAATAATCACCTCGAAACAAAGCGATAGAAATTTTTTTTTAGGTCCGATGACTTCCGACCCTCCGGTGGAAATTTTCAAGCTTCGCCATGTAACATCTGTGCTTGTAATCATTGTGAAAAGTTCTATTATCAATAAAACAATGTTATTTGATCCCAATGTTTGTTTGGTTGTGTTTTACATTTTTCATGTTTTGACTTTTATGTAATTTCAAACTCTACATCGCTTTCTGGAGAGTTATACGCAAACTGGTGCGTAAACGTAATCAGTTTAACGCGACAAATACTCCGGAACATCAACATATACTTAACATACCTTAAATAACCTTTACATAACTTAGAAATAAGTTTTGAAGGCTTTGGTATGGCAAAAACAAGTTAATTCGCTTACAGGGACTAAACTTGACAAACTGCGAAAGTATGTCAATTTGAACTGTAACGAACATTCCGGAACATGACCATAAGTTAAACATACCATAAATATCCTTTACATAGCTTAGAAATAGGCTTTGAGAGGTTCGGTGTGCTAAAATAAACTTTTGGGTCATTCAGGGACTAAAAGTGTCAAAAAGTGCACAAGTTTGCATTTTCGCACATAACTTACGTTCTGAATACATCTGGACATCCAAAAATTTATGTAAGCACTAAAATATTTTATTTTAGTGTTTGGCTTGAGAAAAATCCATTCGTCGCGCAATTTGGATCGTTTTTCGCGCTTATGCGCATTCCGTCTTAATTAAGCGAACATCGCGATCGTACGGCCAAACGAACCGACATCTGAGATATTTTTGAGCATGTTTCATGTCCACAATGTTTAGGCATCATTTTAGGGCCTTAACGTTGGCTTAACGGGCCTTAGAAGTGTCGGAAATGAGTTTAAACACCAACAGGGACCAAAACTGCCATTTTTCAAAGTTGGCTGCTGATCAGACAGGCCAGGCGGCCCGCCTACACTTCTGGTAAAACTGAAGCGGGCCGCGTCAGACTCCCAGACAGCAAAAACATGCAGAAACTTTGAATCTGGTCCTTTCCTCTTGTGCACATGGTTTTGGGCAATACTAGGGGCTCAAATGGTTTTTAAAAACCACTATCTTGAGGTGTATGGCCATGATCAAAACACGGTTTCCTAGAAACAATCCTAACGGCTAACCGAACACTATAAATACCCCATGCCATCCATTGCTAAACCCACTAGAATTTTGATTTGAGAAACTCTAAGTTGAAACCATTGTTTCATACCTGAGATTCTTGGATCGAGATTAGCATTCGGGGACCCTTCGTAAGTATTCTTTCGTTCTTTTATTGCTTTTCGAGTCTTTTCGAGTCTGAAAGTCAAACTTTGTTTGACTTTCTGCGTTGACCAGTTTATGGTCAATGCGAAGTTCGTATGAACTTCACAACGTGATTGTAATCACGATGGTTATAGTTCCTTGGGACTATGCCTACTGATTACCACGTTGTCTAGGGTCGTAAGGGTAAGCGATCTAATAAATCGCTTATACCTTCGAACCCGACCCATTTGGTCGATCATTAGGATCCGACCAAATACATTAGGTGACCATAGTATATAGGGAATAACCTTCCGAGGTTATACCTTATGGTCGCTTCGTTAAGTAGTTGTATGATAGGTAGTTTATATGCCTTAGGTAAATTACCAGAATACCCTTTTCATGTATAATTGGTAATTAAGCATATGTAACCTAAAATTTTGTCACATAACTGATTATGTAACATGTTTAGGCATATAACACTTGTCATAGGACTAGTTAGACGATCCGAATGCGTTTCACGCGAACGACGCGTTAAAGAAGCATAAGCTACCTAAACGGGTCGTAATGGGTCACAAGCACTTAGGTTAGGTTTCATTTAGTATGTAGGCTTTGTTAAACCATATGACACGAGTCTCTATACTCGTTTGGTTTACGAACCCTCATTCTATCTAAATCCTCCGATTTAAGTCCGGTTTATTAACATAGTTACCTATATTAGGTGTCGTTTGATTCCGTGATCTCTATCATTGTTTGGTTGTCACTCCAGGACTACTGAGTAATCTCAAGTGAGTACATAGACCCCTCTTTTACTGTTTTCCAAACTGTTTTGGGGTGAAACACATGTGCCTACTTGTTACTTTCATGCTTTCCTGTTTTCACATCGTATACCGGCTATGTTTGTTAGTACATTATAGTACATGATTTCATTACATTTCACGCTATGTATGTCCATTGTGTGCATACTTAGTACATTGTTTTACATTACATTTCTGCTATGTATGTTGACTGATAGCATGCTAGCACATTGATTTACAAGACTTTTCTGCTCTGTATGTTAACTTAGCATACTTAGTACATTGTTTTCATATTACATGTATACAACTGCTATAACATTTGGTTTGCACAAACGGGTCTTTATTACGTTCATTAACATTTGCTACGCCGCTCGGGAGTAAGTAGTGGTACCATAGGACTTGACAAATCCCATTCCTAACATCTCGGGTTTGTTTGGATGTAAGGAATGACTGAATCCGAAAACATTTCTTTTGATAACCTTGACTGAAAGGGTTATCCGACTGTCTCAAGGCTTGAATGTATGCGTTAACTTACCACATAAATGTTTGTATCAATGTAACATGCATTACTTTGCAAAACATAACTTTTTGATATATTCAAAATACTTTGTTTTGTACATTTCTACATTTGGACTATGGGACAATACTTTACTTACAATACATAACATTTGATACACATTACTTGACTACTTTTGGACTTATAAACATTTGACATGGTTTATACAAGGACTTTTGACTATTGGTTTAAACATAGACTTTATACATTGGTGGTTTGTTTAAGTGCCTTAAGTAACGAGATGTGAGTAATATGACACAAGCATGGTGGATACGTCGCTGGTACTTCCTATATATAAGTGTTTGTATTATATTACATATCATAGCGTTATTTAAATCACTCAATTTGGACTTATACATTTTACACAAGTAACACAACTTTCACAAGACTTTGTTTTACAAAACAACTTATCTTATACAAACTCATTTTACTTGGTTATTTATTTAACCATACTTTATACTCCTATTTATACATATCATCGGATTTTATCACTTTTCAAATGATTTACAAGACAAAACAATTTACAAGGTTCATGGCTAAACATTTTCTAAACTCCTAAGTCATGAATCCTATTTTCACGAAACCTATGTATCTCACAGGCATTTTTATGCTGACGTACCTATTTTCACATGTGTTTTCAGGAGCTTTTGCGTAGGACGATGATCGTGACACTAGGGCGGACCTGTGGCTTAGAGACATAAAACGAAGATAGACTTAGTTTAATTATGTTCCGAACTCTTTAATTACTGTTTAAGACAATGAAACTTCTATGTTGTTAAATAAAATACATCGTTGTATGCCATGGTTATGAAACAATTAATTCTGTTACAACACTCCCCGACGTTTCCGCCACGTTTTGTATGTTACACGTGGTCAGGGTGTGACAGAAGAGTTGGTATCAGAGCCAATGGTTATAGGGAATTAGGTTATTAGAAATTCTTTGACCTAGACTATAACCTTTCTAGGACCCTAACACAAGTTATCTTGTGTTTAGATCTTAAAACGTGTACATCACCTATCCTTAGGTGATTATCAAAACAAGGACCCAATTTTTCCGAAACGATTTTTGAAAAACAATCATCTGTTTTTGGATGATTTATTACAAGGTTTTGAACCCTCTTTTGTAAGGTTTTGAACCCTTCCAGTTTAACTAAATTTTTGGCCTTGTGCCTTCAAATTTTCAAAATCTCGTCAACATTTTGGGTTTTAAATAATGTGAACACGTGCAAACTGGAAGAGTGAATACCTGTATTCAGGGTTTTCTGTCTTGGCAAGAACTTCGTATATATCTCATCAGACGCAAGACCAGTTGTGCTTACCTGGGAATTCTTGGGATGAGTGTTCACTTATAGGCGAGCATGTCTTCGCGATACATTATTTTTGACCCATTTACTTTGATTAGTCACTGTGTGTCATTTGTTTGCTTGGTAATGCGGACGAATGATCACCATCTTTGCTTTTGTTGATTTTGTTTCATCTCATTCTCTTCATTCAATCATCTCACTCGTTTCCTTTCATGATTTTTCCTCTTTTAGAATGCCTCCTCGACGCGAGAACCAGATAGCGACTGCCGAACTGGCAGAAATTATTGCGCAGCAGATGGCTGCTCAATTCCCAAATCTCTTTGCTCAATGGAACCAAGCCAACAACAACAACAATGGTCCATGCAATTTTAAGACTTTTAACTCGGCTAAACCACTCAAGTTTAGTGGTTCTGAAGGAGCGACTGGGCTTCTTCAATGGTTCGAGAGCATTGAGAATACTTTCCGCCACGTGCAGTGTCCGGATAATCGCAAGGTCGAGTTTTCTTCGAGCGTGTTTCAGAAGAGGGCTCTCACATGGTGGAACGGGGTTATGAGAGACCGAGGTGCAGAAGTTGCTCTAGCACAAACTTGGGCTCATGAACAGCGAGCGTTGGAGAAAGAGTTTGAGGACTTGAAACAAGACAATGGCGAGCACAGGGCATATACTGATAGGTTTGAGGAGTTGAGTCTGCTTTGCCCAACAATGGTTACCCCACTCGACAAGGCTATCGAAAGATACATCGACGGCCTACCTGACTCAGTACAAGACATCATTATTGGTAGCAACCCTACCACAGTCCGTCAGGCGATCGAGTTATCAGCGACATTGACTGAGTCGCAGATTCGAAAGGGAAAGCTGCATAAAAAGGGTGACAAGGGTAAGAAGCAGGCTTCTGACAAGGAGGATAGAAAGAAAGGTCAAAACAAGAATGGGAAGAATTCGGGTTCCTCTAAGGGTTCAAGGAAGCGAAAGGCTTCCTAAAACTATGCCGTTACTGCACAGGCTCAAGCTGCACCAAATCAGCCTGCGCAACCACCAGCCAAGAAGCCTTATTTTGGCAATGCACCTTTGTGCAACAGGTGTAACGGCCATCACCTACCACATCTCCAATGTCGTCAGTGCACTAACTGTGGGAGAAGTGGTCATCTTGCCGCTACCTGTCGCATTCCTGTTAACCAGAACCAGGCAGTTCAGAACCAAGCCCAACAAGTTGCTCAGCCTCTTGCTCAGCAACAAGGTCAAGCTGCACGACCTCATTTTCCTCCTGGTTCGTGCTACAATTGTGGGGATCTGACCCACTACAGGAACCGGTGCCCAAGGCTAGCCAACCAGAACCAGAACCCAAATCAGAATCAAGCTCCGGCTCGAGGTCGAGTCTTCAATATGAATGCTCAAGAGGCACAAACAGACGATAATGTGGTGAACGGTACGTTCTTTATTAATAATCAGCCTGCTTCTGTTCTCTTTGATTCTGGTGCCGATAAGAGTTTTGTGTCTTTATCTTTTGAGCCAATGCTTCGCGTGTCTAGAATGAAACTAGGTAAACCTTTGACAGTAGAAGTTGCTAGTGGTGAACCCATTATTCTTGATTATGTTCTTCACAACTGCCAGTTGAACCTTAACGATCATCTTTTTCCTATTAACCTCACGCCTATGCAACTTGGAAGCTTCGACGTCATTGTGGGTATGGATTGGCTATCCAAGCATCACGCAGAAGTAGTTTGTTTCGAGAAGATAGTTCGTGTGCCACTTTCGACAGGTGAGATCCTACAGGTTCAAGGTGAGAAACCGTCTGGTGGTCTCAAACTCATGTCTTGTTTTAAAGCTCGGAAATATCTGCGAAAGAACTATGTGGCTTTCCTAGCACATGTTACAACAGATAAAGGCAAGGGTAAGTCTATTTCAGATATTCCTGTCATTTGGGATTATTCTGAAGTTTTCCCTGAAGAGTTACCTGGTCTACTTCCAGCACGCCAAGTCGAGTTCCGCATTGATCTCATACCTGGTGCAAATCCCATTGCCAGAGCTCTATATTGTCTTGCACCGTCTGAGATGCAAGAGTTGTCTAAGCAGCTTCAGGAGCTCTCTGACAAAGGTTTTATACGTCCTAGCTTTTCACCTTGGGGTGCTCCCGTTCTTTTTGTCAAGAAGAAGGATGGATCCTTTAGGATGTGTATCGATTATCGTGAGCTTAACAAGCTTACCATCAAGAATCGATATCCCCTACCTCGCATTGATGATCTCTTTGATCAGCTACAGGGCGCTTCTTATTTTTCGAAGATTGATCTGCGATCTGGATATCATCAACTTCGGGTGCATGAAGAAGATATTCCCAAGACAGCGTTCCGTACTCGTTATGGGCAATATGAATTCACAGTCATGCCATTCGGTTTGACTAATGCTCCTGCTGTATTCATGGACTTAATGAATAGGGTCTGCAAGCCTTATTTGGATCAGTTCGTCATTGTTTTTATTGACGACATCTTGATTTATTCTAAGACGCGAGCTGATCACGAGCAACATCTTCGTCTTATTCTGGAACTCCTAAAGAAAGAGCAACTTTTCGCCAAATTCTCCAAGTGTGAATTCTGGCTTAAGGAAGTTCAATTTTTAGGACACATCATCAACGAACAAGGTATTCATGTAGATCCCTCCAAGATCAGTGCGATTAAGGATTGGGATACACCTTCTACTCCTACTGAGGTTCGTTCTTTTCTTGGTCTAGCGGGTTATTACCGCCGCTTCATTGAAAACTTCTCAAAGATTGTAGTTCCTCTAACTGCTCTAACTCAGAAGAACAAGCCCTTTGATTGGGGATTCAAACAAGAGGAAGCTTTTCAAAACTTGAAGTAGAAGCTTTGCGATGCACCTGTTCTATCATTGCCTGAGGGTGATGAGGATTTTGTCGTGTATTGTGATGCATCGAAATTAGGTCTTGGCTATGTTCTGATGCAAAGGAACAAAGTCATAGCATATGCATCAAGGCAGTTGAAGATACATGCGAAGAACTACACCACTCATGATCTTGAGTTGGGTGCAGTTGTCTTCGCTCTCAAGATCTGGAGACACTATTTGTACGGTACAAAATGTGTGGTTTTCACGGACCACAGAAGTCTTCAACATATCTTCAATCAGAAAGAACTCAACATGAGGCAACGACGTTGGGTTGAGCTTTTAAACGACTATGACTGCGAAATTCGCTACCATCCTGGTAAGGCGAATGTCGTAGCCGATGCATTGAGTCGTAAGGAACGTACTAAGTTTCATTTTGTACGTGTTCAAACTGTTATTCAAGCTCGATCCGATATCCAAGCACGCATTTCTCAGGCTCAACAATCTTGTGTTTCACAAGGTTTGATGGATAAGGAATTTCCCTATCACATAACACCTAATCTGGAACTGAAGGACAATGGATCGTATTACTTCATGGACCGTTTGTGGGTCCCAAGCCAAGATAACCTTCGCACCTTGCTTATGGATGAAGCCCATAAGTCTCGTTATTCTATTCATCCTGGCTCAGATAAGATGTATAAGGATCTTCGTATTCATTATTGGTGGCCAGGTATGAAGAAAGACATTGCCTTATACGTATCAAAATGCCTTACTTGTCTTAAGGTTAAGGCTGAACATCAGCGCCCTTCGGGTTTATTGGTGCAACCAGAGATCCCAGTTTGGAAATGGGAAAACATTACTATGGATCTTGTTACCAAACTTCCACGCACAAAGAAAGGTCATGATGCCATCTGGGTAGTTTTTGATCGTCTTACAAAGTCAGCACATTTCTTGCCAATCCGTGAGGATTTTCCTGCTGACAGACTTCCAAAAATCTATGTGGATGAAATTGTAGCTCGACATGGTGTTCCTTTGAACATCATTTCTGACAGAGATGCTCGTTTCACTTCTCCTTTTTGGAGAACCATGCAATCTGCTATGGGGACCCAACTTAATCTGAGCACAGCTTATCATCCGCAAACGGATGGTCAATCTGAAAGAACTATCCAGACTCTGGAGGATATGCTTAGAGCTTGTGTGATCGACTTTGGTGGTAGTTGGGATTCACATCTTCAGTTAATTGAATTATCCTACAACAACAGTTATCACACCAGCATCAAAATGGCTCCTTTCGAGGCTCTCTATGGTCGAAAATGTCGCTCACCAGTCTGCTGGAATGAGATCGGCGAGGCTCAACTTACTGGACCTGCCCTCATTTTAGAGACAACTGATAAGGTCAAGAAAGTTCGTGATAACCTTCAGACAGCTAGAAGCCGTCAAAAGAGTTACGCGGATCCAAAACGCAAACCCTTGGAATTTCAAGTCGGTGATCGAGTATTACTTAAGGTCTCACCTTGGAAAGGTGTGATCAGATTTGGAAAGAAAGGAAAACTTGCACCTAGATACGTTGGACCATTCAAGATCGTCGAAAGAATCGGTAAGGTAGCCTACAGACTTGAGTTACCTCCTGATCTTGGAAATGTTCATCCAACTTTTCACGTGTCCAATCTCAAGAGGTTTTTAGCTGATGAGAACCTCCACATACCACTTGACGAAATTCGTGTTGGTAAAACACTGAAATTTGTTGAGAAGCCAGTGGAAATCATGGAATGTGAAGTCAAATGGCTTAAACGCAAGCGCATTCCTTTGGTCAAAGTTCGATGGGAAGCTAAACGTGGACCCGAGTTTACTTGGGAACGCGAAGATCAAATGAAGGCGAAATATCCGCATCTTTTCCCACGAGTTTCCTCTAAATAAATTTCGGGACGAAATTTCCACAAGTAGGGGAGACTGTAACATCTGTGCTTGTAATCATTGTGAACAATTCTATTATCAATAAAACAATGTTATTTGATCCCAATGTTTGTTTTGTTGTGTTTTACATTTTTCATGTTTTGACTTTTATGTAATTTCAAACTCTACATCGCTTTCTGGAGAGTTATACGCAAACTGGTGCGTAAACGTAATCAGTTTAATGCGACAAATACTCCGGAACATCAACATATACTTAACATACCTTAAATAACCTTTACATAACTTAGAAATAAGTTTTGAAGGCTTTGGTATGGCAAAAACAAGTTAATTCGCTTACAGGGACTAAACTTGACAAACTGCGAAAGTATGTCAATTTGAACTGTAACGAACATTCCGGAACATGACCATAAGTTAAACATACCATAAATATCCTTTACATAGCTTAGAAATAGGCTTTGAGAGGTTCGGTGTGCTAAAATAAACTTTTGGGTCATTCAGGGACTAAAAGTGTCAAAAAGTGCACAAGTTTGCATTTTCGCACATAACTTACGTTCTGAATACATCTGGACATCCAAAAATTTATGTAAGCACTAAAATATTTTATTTTAGTGTTTGGCTTGAGAAAAATCCATTCGTCGCGCAATTTGGATCGTTTTTCGCGCTTATGCGCATTCCGTCGTAATTAAGCGAACATCGCGATCGTACGGCCAAACGAACCGAAATCTGAGATATTTTTGAGCATGTTTCATGTCCACAATGTTTAGGCATCATTTTAGGGCCTTAACGTTGGCTTAACGGGCCTTAGAAGTGTCGGAAATGAGTTTAAACACCAACAGGGACCAAAACTGCCATTTTTCAAAGTTGGCTGCTGATCAGACAGGCCAGGCGGCCCGCCTACACTTCTGGTAAAACTGAAGCGAGCCGCGTCAGACTCCCAGACAGCAAAAACATGCAGAAACTTTGAATCTGGTCCTTTCCTCTTGTGCACATGGTTTTGGGCAATACTAGGGGCTCAAATGGTTTTCAAAAACCACTATCTTGAGGTGTATGGCCATGATCAAAACACGGTTTCCTAGAAACGATCCTAACGGCTAACCGAACACTATAAATACCCCATGCCATCCATTGCTAAACCCACTAGAATTTTGATTTGAGAAACTCTAAGTTGAAACCATTGTTTCATACCTGAGATTCTTGGATCGAGATTAGCATTCGGGGACCCTTCGTAAGTATTCTTTCGTTCTTTTATTTCTTTTCGAGTCTTTTCGAGTCTGAAAGTCAAACTTTGTTTGACTTTCTGCGTTGACCAGTTTATGGTCAATGCGAAGTTCGTATGAACTTCGCAACGTGATTGTAATCACGATGGTTATAGTTCCTTGGGACTATGCCTACTGATTACCACGTTGTCTAGGGTCGTAAGGGTAAGCGATCTAATAAATCGCTTATACCTTCGAACCCGACCCATTTGGTCGATCATTAGGATCCGACCAAATACATTAGGTGACCATAGTATATAGGGAATAACCTTCCGAGGTTATACCTTATGGTCGCTTTGTTAAGTAGTTGTATGATAGGTAGTTTATATGCCTTAGGTAAATTACCAGAATACCCTTTTCATGTATAATTGGTAATTAAGCATATGTAACCTAAACTTTTGTCACATAACTGATTATGTAACATGTTTAGGCATATAACACTTGTCATAGGACTAGTTAGACGATCCGAACGCGTTTCACGCGAACGACGCGTTAAAGTAGCATAAGCTACCTAAACGGGTCGTAATGGGTCACAAGCACTTAGGTTAGGTTTCATTTAGTATGTAGGCTTTGTTAAACCATATGACACGAGTCTCTATTGTCACACCCTGGCTTTGCGGAAGCGTGGTTAATTTGGTGTGACTTCTTAATACCATAGCTTAATCATAACAAGCTATATGATAATAAAACCATGCAAGATCATCCATAGATTTAAGTTTTAAAACCGAAGTAACATAACATTGTCTTAGGGACTACAACACCATAACATAAAACATTGTTTTGAAAGACGTAAACATCAACATGAATAAAACGCAGTTTAAGATTTGTGACTCGTCCAGGAAAAAGTCACATTTCCTAAACCGGGATGACCTCGGAACCCATATGCAGCGGGAAAACACAACATACCGCGCCAGATCTTTAATTCCCTGAAATACATGTAAGTTGAAAAATCAACAATAATGTTGAGCGAGTTCATGTGTAAGTGAGTAAATAAACCTTTGTATATATATAAAAAACCCTGGTATGTAGCAAATAAGGAAAAAGAGATCGATTAATGTGTAGCTAATACATTAATAAGTGACATGGACTAGGAAGAACTCAAACCTGTAACGCGTATTTCATACCGGTCCTTCCGGCGGAACGACATAGTCACCACATGCAGCCGCACGCTGGCCCATGTGTGGGGCTCGCAACACCCGATAGATCTATCACTCATGCCTCTTGGTCCTTATACAAGGATTAATGGTCTTACGATAATAGCCTATCCATTCACGTGATCTAGTAGTAAGTTCCTTAGCTAATCATACCGTGTATAAAAAGTACTCGTAATCATAGTAACATGTATTTCACCCCCGCAGTTTAGAAAACTAAAAACAGTTAAGAGAAAAGGGGGACATGAACTCACAGTGGTGCGTCTCTACCAAGTATATCTCCTGATCAAGCAGCTGTGCGACGTCCTACACGTACAAACTCTGTTAGACGGATGGCCGTGCCTTAGCTTAAGGTTTAAGTTTTTGGGAAATAGTTAGACAACTATTTCGTGTTTATATTTTTGTAAATACTTGGTAATTATTCTCCTTCCCAAGGATGGGGGATTTAATACATGTGCGTTCGTAAAATTCGAAATACATTATTAAGTCTCACTTAATATATTTTATTCCTTACTTCAAAATATAATCATTAACATTTGGTAATATTATTTTTACCCTAAAAATAATCATAAACATTTTACAAGTGACGCTTATGAAAAGTATATATACTAAATACATATATTTATCACGTTTCATTTTGTGAAATCCCACCTCCGATATTTTGTAAATAAAGTCATGGCGAAATCTATAATTCGAAAACACGTTAAAAATGTATTTCTAACACTTGTAGTCACAATATTTCTAAGTGTTAGGTTTTTGGAAAAATTTCGCCAGAGTTTCCTCTGTAACTGGAGGTGGCCACGCGTTCAAGCGTATCATTTTCTTTTACAAATCAAACCAACAATTTTCTCATTCCATCAAAACAATGTTCAAAGCATCAAACTAGTCAATATATATGTAAATCGCAAAAATGCATGAACTTGTAGTTTTTCCAAAAATATGTAGTAAAGCTCCTTACTTTTAGTGTATCTTTATATAAATCCATCCGGTTTCGTAAAAGTCTCGTTATTAAAGAAATTCCATCTTTACAACTTCTTGTAAAATTTGACAAAACTAGTTCTTTGTCGAAACTTAGTGTTACACAAGTATTTACACACTTGTGTGTTTGCTAAAATCATTCTTGTTTATGAAAGATCCGTCTTTAAAAGTATGTTTTCTCTTGACACGTGGTCCTTTGAAAATACCGCTTGTAGATCCGTAGATCTACTAGTTTTAAACACTATTTCGTGAGTAAAGTCGATTTTACACAAGTTCAAGTTTCTCGTGTGGTAGAGTTTCATCACTTAACCCTTGTTATACTTAAACAAGCTCTATGTCATGATCCATGATCATGACCAATCCGGGTTAAACGATGATCCGAGCTACCACAACATAGATCGGCACTAAATAATCACACAAAACAAATCTTACAAGATTTACACAACAATCAAGCTTTTAACCAACATTTTTAGCATTTTTAGTAGACTTTTTCATATCATTTTGTATGTTCATGAGTTTTAACCGTCATATTTCATTTTTACCCACTTTAAAATAGATCGAGAGTGTGTTTCAAGCAACTTACTACTAGCTCGAGGCTAGGGAAGAATCTAGTCGAAGATTGGGTGGATAAAAGCAATAGGGTGAGGTCCTTCACGTTCCGAATGCACCAAGCTTCCTCGTATGTGATCCTTAACACTTGTATACCCTTGGAATAGCTTGAACAAAATCGAAAAATGGATGGATGATATAGGGGTGTTCGGCCGTGAGCTATTAGAGAGGAGAGGGAGAGTTTTGTTGTGATGTTTAAGTGTTGAAAGTGAATGATGGATCAAGGTGGATTCTTATAGACAAAGTTATGAACATTGTCCAATGGATTACATGTAAGCTAGATATTAGACAAGAGTGAATATTATAATCAAAATTAGGACAAGGGTGTCCCCCCTAGGGGACGAGTTCAGTTGGGGGGGGGGGTCTCCTAGTTAGATTTCAACTAAATAGTAAGTATTAGTTAGATATTTAGGAGGTTAAACCATTTACTAGTGTGTTATGCATTGTAGCGGGTGTTAGGGTATTCGGGGACCCTAACTGGCTCAGAAAAGAAAAACAGTGTTGATGGCAATATTTTTATGTTCCGGATAAAGTCCGGTTGTTTGGTTGGATAGTGTTCCGTTTAAGTGCTTAACAAAGCTTTAAAGTGTCGTTATTACTATTTTTAGTGACACAACTTATTCCCGACACATTGGAAAGTGTCTAGTAATATTTTCCCCATGTTTTGGCACTTTATTAGGTAGCTAAATGCTGAATTTTAATTAAAGTGCTGAATTTTGTACTTAAAATATGTTTTAGGCACATCCGGTCACTGTAATCTCATTCCTAGTGACGTAGTTCTACAACCCTCATATCCCTACACTTTCTATTAGTGTAGTAAACTATCTCTGGCTCTTACAGGCCTTAGAGGCAGTGCCTTCCTGGTGCTAGTTATGACAACACGTTTAATAGGTTATCCGTTCATTGTGCTACTGTGCATTTGGTGCATCGAGGTTGTCACAAAGGTGCTGTCAGCAAAACATGGGGTGTCAGCAAGTAAAGTATGATGCAAGTAAGTACATGTATCAGCATTCAAGTAGCAGTTTATCCACAATTTCAAGTAAGCACAGTAATTAAGCAGTAATTAATTATTAATTAAGTCGTACGGATACCTGGTTTAGTGAGGGTTGTCACATTCTCCCCCCGTTAGAAAATTTTCGTCCCGAAATTTTAAGTTCTGCTTGTAGATGCAGGGTTCTTAGGAAATAGGTGGGGGTATTTCTCTTTCATCCGGTCCTCACGCTCCCAGGTGTATTCAGGACCATGTCTGGCATTCCAACGAACCTTGACGAGCTTGACACTGCTCCGGCGGGTCTTGTTTACCTTCCAATCCGTAACCTCCACCGGTTCTTCAACGAAATGGAGCGTGTCGTCAACATGAATCTCATCGGTGGGAATGGCAATGGTATCTTGAGTTGGACTTTTCTTCAGGTTGGATACATGAAATGTATCGTGAACTCCATTCAGTTCCGCAGGTAAGTCCAGCTTGTATGCTATTAGCCCTATTCTTTCCAAAATTCTGAAAGGGCCAATGTAGCACGGATTCAACTTCCCACGCTTTCCGAAGCGTGCCACACCCTTCCAGGGTGATACTTTCAATAAAACCATATCTCCAACTTGGAATTCCAAATGTTTCCGGTTTGGATCTGCATAAGCTTTCTGTCTTTCGCGAGCTGCTTCGATGCGTTTTCGAATCTGCGCAATCTTGTCGGTCGTCTCTTGGACGATTTCGGGACCAACAAGCTGTCTATCACCTGCGTCACCCCAGCATAGGGGTGATCGACACTTGCGTCCGTAAAGAGCTTCGAATGGCGCGGCTCCAATGCTGGTGTGGTAGCTGTTGTTGTATGAAAATTCGACCAGTGGCAAATGCTTATCCCAGCTACTGCCCAAATCCATAACACATGCTCTCAGCATTTCTTCCAAGGTCTGAATAGTCCGCTCGCTTTGACCGTCGGTCTGAGGGTGAAATGCAGTGCTCAGATTTAATTGTGAGCCAAAAGCTTCTTGGAAGGATTGCCAAATCCTTGATATGAAACGTCCATCTCTATCAGAGATGATCGAGAGAGGCACTCCATGACGTGCGACGATCTCTCTCATGTATATTTCTGCCAGTTTGCTGGTGTTATCCTTCTCTTTGATTGGCAGAAAGTGTGTGGACTTTGTTAGGCGGTCAACTATCACCCAGATAGTGTCATGGCCTCTTGGCGTTCTTGGCAACTTTGTAATAAAATCCATGGAGATTTGTTCCCATTTCCATTTGGGAATCTCCGGTTGTTGCAGAAGTCCTGAAGGCTTCTGGTATTCCGCTTTCACCTTAGCACACGTTAGACACTTGCTCACATAACAGCAACATCGCCCTTCATCCTAGGCCACCAATAGTAAGCCTTGAGATCTTGGTACATGTTATCCGCTCCTGGATGGATAGAGTACCACGATTTGTGAGCTTCATCAAAAACAACTTTCCCTAAACCACCAAACAGAGGAACCCAAATCCTTTTCTCAAAACATAACGTTCCTTCCTCATTTGGCACCAATAGCTTCTCCATCCCACGGAGATATTCTTCTTCAAGATTTCTTTCCTTAAGAGCTTCTTTCTGTGCGGCACGAATGCGCAAGGAAAAATCGGTTTGGATAATCATCTCCAAAGCCCTAACCCTTATGGGCTTGATCCTCTCTTTTCGACTTAGGGCGTCGGCAACCACATTAGCCTTCCCTGGATGATACTTTATCTCGCAATCGTAATCATTTAACAACTCAACCCATCGTCTTTGTCTCATATTCAACTCCTTCTGGTTGAATATGTGTTGTAGGCTCTTATGATCTGTAAAAATTGTACATTTCGTACCATATAGGTAGTGTCTCCAGATCTTTAAAGCAAATATCACTGCGCCTAGCTCCAAATCGTGCGTGGTATAGTTCTTCTCATGTACCTTCAACTGACGTGATGCGTAAGCAATAACCTTCTGGCGTTGCATCAACACGCAACCCAATCCTTGACGCGAGGCGTCACAGTATACCACGAAATCGTCAGTACCTTCCGGTAGTGCTAGGATTGGCGCATTGCAGAGCTTATCCTTCAACAGCTGAAACGCTTCTTCCTGTTTGATTCCCCAATCAAACTTCTTATCTTTCTGGGTGAGGAGCGTCAATGGTTGAGCGATCTTCGAAAAATCCTTAATGAACCTTCGATAGTAGCCAGCCAAACCCAAGAATTGTCGAATCTCGGTTGGCGTCTTTGGCGTTTCCCAATTCTTGATCGCTTCGATCTTGGTTGGATCCACATGGATTCCATCTCCATTTACCACATGTCCAAGAAATTGGACTTCACGTAGCCAAAATTCGCACTTAGCGAATTTGGCATACAACTGTTCTTTCTTCAGCAGCTCCAAAATAGCTCTTAGATGCTGTTCGTGCTCAGCCTTTGTCCTTGAATAAATCAAGATGTCGTCGATAAACACAATCACGAACTTGTCCAAGTACGGCTTGCAAACTCTATTCATCAAATCCATAAAGACTGCAGGTGCGTTTGTCAATCCAAACGGCATAACAAGGAACTCGTAGTGTCCATAACGAGTTCTGAAGGCTGTCTTCGGGATACTCTCCTCTTGTATCCTTAACTAATGGTATCCAGATCGCAAATCGATCTTTGAGTAAAAGCTTGAACCTTGCAGTTGATCAAACAGATCATCAATTCTTGGCAGAGGATATCTATTCTTGATCGTCAGCTTGTTTAGCTCCCGGTAGTCTATGCACATACGAAAACTACCGTCCTTCTTTTTGACAAATAGGACCGGAGCTCCCCAAGGCGAGAAGCTTGGTCGGATAAATCCCTTGTCTAACAACTCTTGAAGTTGTGTCGACAATTCTTGCATCTCAGACGGGGCAAGTCTATAAGGTGCCTTAGCCACAGGCGCGGCGCCTGGGACTAAATCGATGTGAAACTCCACTTGCCTCTGAGGCGGCAGTCCAGGTAAGTCCTCCGGGAAGACTTCCGGATACTCCCTCACGACAGGGATGTCTTCGATCTTCGGTTCTGCAGCTTTCTTGTCTACAATGTGTGCCAGGAAGGCAGCACATCCCTTCTGTAAACACTTTCGCGCTTTCAGGCAGCTGATGATTCTTAAAGGCGTATCGCGCTTTTCACCATGAACCACAATTGTTTCTCCTTCTTCGGTCGGGATACGAACGATCTTTTCGTGACAAACAATTTCTGCCTTGTTGCTTGATAACCAATCCATTCCTACTACCACGTCAAAGCTCCCCAGCTGGACCGGTAGTTGATCCAAAGTAAACTCACGTTCTCCCAACTCGATTGCACAACCTCTGATCACTTCATTGGCTTCTACTAACTTCCCATTAGCCAATTCGATTGAGTAGGGAATATCTAACTTACTAGCGGCTAAACCAAGCATATTCTTAAATTCTAATGATACGAAGCTATAGTCGGCACCAGTATCAAATAAAACGGATGCATAGCGTTGGTTTACAGGGAACGTACCAGTAACGACATTGGGATCCTGGCGCGCTTCCCTCGCTTCGATATGGAACACTCTTCCACGGGCTTGGTTCAACTCTGGGCAGTTCCTCTTAAAGTGCCCGATATCACCGCAGTTAAAGCATCCAAGTCTTTGCCCGTTTCCACTTCCATTTCCAGCTTGGCTATTCCTTTGGTTATGATTCACAGCGCCCACTTGATTCACATTGTTGCCTCGATTCCCATTACCTCCATTGTTTCCTTGTGGGCGATTTCCAATTCCACCCCGGTTATTGTTTCTGTTTCCAAATCCTCCTTAGCCTCCCTGACCAACAGTGGCCCAACAAGAATCCTTCAAGTGGCCAGGTTTCCCACACGCTTCACATACCTTCAAACCACATCGGCCAGAATGGTGACGCTGGCAGGTGTTGCACTTGGGCTGGGTGCCCAAATATCCCTTTCCTTTCTTTCCACCACCAGTTGTAACCTGAGCTGGCGCGTTTGGCTCTCCTTTCTTAACAACACCACTAATGCCTTGTTTGAAGTTCGAGAACTTTCGTTTGTTACCTCCGGATGACTCGACGTGAGTCTCTTTCTTCTTTGTCTCGATCTCACCAAACTTGTTCAGGCGGATAGCCTCCTCAGTAAGAGCTACGCTTAGATCAATTGCCTCAGTAATTGTTGCAGGCTTGGAGGAGGTCACCATGCTTATGATTTGAGGAGCTAATCCCCAAATGAAGCGTTCAATCCGCTTGAATTCTGGAGTGACCATATAGGGTACCACAGTCGTGAAACCTCTGAACATATTCCGCGATCTTCGGACCTTCCATCTTCAAATGCCAGAACCCAGTTTCCAATCTTTGGATTTCAGCGCGAGAACAATACTTTTTGCGCATTAGTTCCTTCAGTTCGGTCCATGTTAGTGCGTAGGCAGCAGCTTCACCAAGTGTCTGTACTTGCAAATTCCACCAAGATAAGGCTCCATCCAGAAATAGCCCAGAAATGTAGGTGACTTGCTGATTTGGTGCACATTTGCTCATGCGGAGAACAGATTCCGTCTTCTCGGCCCAACGAACAAAAGTGACAGCACCTCCGGTGCCATCAAAGTTGACAGGCTTGCAGTCTAGAAACTGCTTGTAGGTGCACCCATGAGGTGGATTGTTGTTGCCATTGTTGTTTGAGCTGCTTCCGCTGGGTCCTCCTTACGAGGCGGCGTATTGCGCGATGGCAGCAGCGATAACTTGTTGGAGTTCTGCCTCATTGGTAGGCATCGGCGTTTGACGTCTAGGCGGCATCTTCTAAAAGATGGGTTCACGTCGGTCAGGCCAAAATAAAGATCCCATGTTATAATACGTACGCTTTATTATGATAGTAATAGTACATAACATCTCATGTTATAATCATATCAATCACACAACATCCCATGTTATAAAACGTAAATAATCAATCAAAACATCACATATGATGAGAATACTGCGATTGCCATATATCGAGACCACATAGTTAGTGTACAGGTACATAATAGTGTCATACATCATCATCGACTAAGGGCTACATCACCCTAGTCCAAAAGAATATCAAATCAGTGTCAATACATCCATATACATGTCACAAAAGTTAGAATCAGAATGCAGCCTCCAAAAATGCTGTGCAGTCAAAACAATCGCCGTCTTCTCACCAGCGTCTACCCATGCTGTACTATGGATGCCCTAAACTGATGGTGGTGGAGGAGGGGGAAAATGGGTGTAGAACAAACGTCGCAAATGGAGCCAGTCCTCCTCCATGGCTCTCTGGGTACGCAACCAAGAAGCAACCTGCTGCTCAAGTGCCAAAAGGCGTGCAGCATAGTCAGGTAACAATGGTCGAGGGTGCTGCGACGAAGCAGGGTGGGTCTGACCCTGACACTGGCACGGCGGTGGCTGAGCTCTCTCAAGCTCCTGAATACGCCGTGTGAGTGCCTCCTGCTGGACAACAAACGACATCAGAACGTCCTTAATAGTATACCCCATATGGAAAGGATGTTAGGGATCGGTCGATGGCATAATAGAAGGTGACGTCCAGAGAAATGGCTCGCTGACTGGATCAAAAGGTGGCACAAAGAATGGTGGTACATGGGGGAATAGCAGATGAAGACTGTGGCATAACTGGAATATACGTCGGCACATGTCCAAAGGGACGAGCCGAGGAACCCTCTCCAGGTCGAGCTGGAGGTGTGTACTGTGCAAATGAAAAAGAGAAATCAACGTGAAGTGCATCGGTGGTATGAGGAGGAATAGGTGGAAGCTCATCATCCGCAGGAATCCACCCATGCTGGGCGTGCTCATCTCGTGGGTCAATCTGTGCCTCAAAAAGTGCTCGATCAAACTGTACAGGCATAGGGTCAAGATGGGGGTGCAACAAGAGGGTCAGCAGGTATATCAGCGATAAGTGGGGGATCAACATGATCAGCAGCAATAACATGGTCACCCTCCAGTAGTGGTGCATCAGCAGGGTGATCATCAATGGGTGGGTCAGCAATCACAGGATCAATAGGTATGCCAGCATGAGCAGGGTCATGCTCAAGCACTGGGTCAGGAGCAGCTACTGGCTCGAGGGCTATGGCAGGCTCGGGATCAACGAACTCCACATCAAAATCTGCATGATCAGCGAATGCAGGGCCAACTGGGTCAACCATAGGCTGATCCAAGTGGACGAACTCTATCTCCCGGTCCGGGTCAAATCCAGGGGGAAAAACAGGGTCTGAATCCTCATCGAGGTCGTGATCGAAAGCAAATCTAGGAGCAGAGGCAGCAGATGATGCCCTGTCAGGATCTGAACCGTGTGAATAGTGCTGTGCGCTCCGAGTGTGTGATGGTGCGGAGGCCACAGACTCGAAGGAGTCTGGAGCGGGTGAGTGTGCAGGTGACTCCTCAGCTGGAGCGTCTGCGAGTAACAAAAGACCACCATCAGCTAGAAGGGCCTTGTAACAACTGTGCTTGTAATCACTATGAACAGTTCTGTTATCAATAAAACAATGTTATTTGATCCCAATGTTTGTTTTGTTATGTTTTACATTTTTCATGTTTTGACTTTTATGTAATTTCAAACTCTACATCGCTTTCTGGAGAGTTATACGCAAACTAATGCGTAAACGTACTCAGTTTAATGCGAGAAATACTCCGGAACATCAACATATACTCAACATACCTTAAATAACCTTTACATAACTTAGAAATAAGTTTTTAAGGCTTTGGTATGGCAAAAAAAAAACAAGTTAATTCGCTTATAGGGACTAAACTTGACAAACTGCGAAAGTACGACGATTCGTACTGGAACAGACATTCCGGAACATAACCATAAGTTAAACATACCATAAATATCCTTTACATAGCTTAGAAATAGGCTTTGAGGGGTTCGGTATGCTAAAATAAACTTTTGGGTCATTCAGGGACTAAAAGTGTCAAAAAGTGCACAAGTTTGCATTTTCGCGCATAACTTACGTTCTGAATACATCCGGACATCCAAAAATTTATTTAAGCATGACTATATTGTATTTTAGTGTTCTCCATAAGAAAAATCCATTCGTCGCGTCATTTGGATCGTTTTTCGCGCTTATGCGCATTCCGTCGTAATTAAGCGAACATCGCGTTCGTACGACCAAACGAACTGACATCAGACATATTTTTGAACATGTTTCATGTCCACAATGTTTAGGCATCATTTTAGGGCCTTAAAGTTGGCTTTACGGGCCTTAGAAGTGTCGGAAATGGCCTTAAACACGTGTAGGGACCAAAACTGTAATTTCTGAAACTTGTTTTCTGATCAGAAGGGCTAGGCGGCCCGCCTCAGTTCCTGTAAATCCCCAGGCGGCCCGCGTCCCACTATCAGACCAGATTAAATGAATTTCACAGCAGATTGCAGCTGTTTGATCCTCACCCACACATTCTAAATTGCTTAGTCAGATGATAAGGACCATTTTTAGGCACCACAACTTGCCAACACTTGTACGGTTACGACTAAGGCACGTTTTCCATGAAACGATCTTAACGGTGGACCGAATACTATAAATACCCCACCCCCCATGCTTCAAAATCACAAGAACTTTGATTTGAGAAACTCTAAGTTGAAACTATTGTTTCATACCTGAGATTTTTGAATCGAGGTTAGCATTCGGGGACCCTCCGTAAGTATTCTTTCGTTCTTTTCCTTATTTTATTGCTTTTCGAGTCAGAAAGTCAAACTTTGTTTGACTTTCAGCGTTGACCAGTAATGGTCAATGCGAAGTTCGTTTGAACTTCGCAACGTGAGTGTAATCACGTTGGTTATAGTCCCTTGGGACTATGCCTACTGATTACCACGTTGTCTAGGGTCGTAGGGTAAGCGATCTGATAAATCGCTTATACCTCGAACCCGACCCATTTGGTCGATCATTAGGATCCGACCAAACACATTAGGTGACCATAGTAGGTAGGGAATAACCTTCCGAGGTTATACCCTATGGTCACATCGTTTAAGTAGTTGTATGATAGGTAGTTTATATGCCTTAGGTAAATTACCAGAATACCCTTTTCATGTATAATTGGTAATTAAGCATATGTAACCTAAACCTTTGTCACATAACTGATTATGTAAAATGTTTAGGCATATAACACTTGTCATAGGACTAGTTAGGCGGTCCGAACGCGTTTCACTCGCACGACGCGTTAAAGTAGCATAAGCTTCCTAAACGGGTCGCAATGGGTCGTAAACAATTATGTTAGGTTTCAATTAGTATGTAGGCTTTGTTGAACCATACTACAAGAGTCTCCATACTCGTTTGGTTTACAAACCCTCATGCTACCCGATCTTCCGATTTAGGTCCGGTTTATTAACATAGTTACCTATATTAGGTGCCGTTTGATTCCGAGATCTCTAGCATTACTTGGTGTTTATCTTAAGACATCTGAGCAATATCAAGTGAGTACATAGACCCCTCTTTTACTGTTTTCCAAACTGTTTTGGGGTGGAACACATGTGCCTACTTGTTACTTTCATGCTTTCCTGTTTTCACATCATATACATGCTATGTTCGTTAGTACATTATAGTACATGATTTCATTACATCTTATGCTAGGTGTGCCCATTGTGTGCATTACTTAGTACATTTTTTTACATTACATTTCATGCTAGGTGTGCCCATTGTGTGCATTACTTAGTACATTGTTTTACATTACATTTCATGCTAGGTGTGCCCATTGTGTGCATTACTTAGTACATCGTTTTACATGACATTTCACGCTATGTATGTTCATTTGATTACATACTTAGTGCATCCTTTTCACATGCTTACATTTTTTTATGACATTTGGTTTGTTTAACATGGAACAATACATTCATTAACATTAATTACGCCGTTCGTTAGTAGGTAGTGGTACCATAGGAATTGACAACTCCCGTTCCGGACATCCTGGGTATGGGGATGAAAGGAATTACCAAATTCGATATACATAACTTAGATAAACCTTTAATTTGTTTAAGGGTTTATCGCCACAGTCTCAAGGCTTGGATGTATGCATTATAACAATACCGCATAAATGTTTGTATCAGTATAGCATGCATTTGTTACACACAACATGACTTTGATTTAAACTGTGTTTTACTTCAATACCTTGTTGTTGTGCATTTTACATATGGTTTAGTTGATACATTTCACTTACCATACATGACATTTTGGTTACACATTACATGATCTACATTGAACATAAGCATTTTGACATTGATATACACATTTGGTGATTTACATTGGGCATTGACATTTTGATATGGTTTACACAATAACACTTGACAATTGGTTTGTACATGAACAAGTTACATTGGTGGTTGTTTGGGTAAGTGATTTGAGTAACGATACGTGTGTAATATGATACAAACATGGTGGATACGCCGCTGGTACTTCCTATATATAAGTGTTTGTATAATATTACATAGCGTAACGTTATTTAAATCATTTCAGTATAGACATAATACATTTTATATACATAACATACTTTTCACAAGACATTGTTTTTACAAAACAGTTTATTTTATACAAACTCATTTTACATGGTTATTCATTTAACCTTACATTTACTTATACATGTCAACTGATCTTATTGTTTTTCAAATGATTTACAAGACAAAGCAAATTACAAGGTTTATGACTTAACATTTTCTCAAATACAAGTCATGAATCCTATTTTCACAAACCTATGTATCTCACAGGCATTTTTATGCTGACGTACCTACTTTCACATGTGTTTTCAGGTGCTTTTCCGTAGGATGATGATCATGACACTAGGGCGGACCTGTGCCTTAGAGACTTAAAATGAAGCTAGACTATGTTTAATTATGTTATAAACTCTTTTGTTTACTGTTCAAGACAATGTAACACTCTTGTTTGATAAATAAAATACAACTTTGTATGCCATGGTTATGAAACAATTTATTCTGTTACGACACGCCCCGATGTTTCCGCCGCGATTTGTTGTTTTACGCGGTCGGGGTGTGACAGAAGAGTTGGTATCAGAGCCAATGGTTATAGGGAATTAGGTTATTAGTGATGCTTTGACCTAGACTATAACTTTTCTAGGACCCTAACACAAGTTATCTTGTGTTTAGATCTTAAAACATGTACATCACCTATCCTTAGGTGATTATCGAAACAAGAACCAAATTTTCCGAATCGATTTTTGAAAAACAATCATCTGTTTTTGAATGTTTTATTACAAGGTTTTGAACCCTCAATTGTAAGGTTTTGAACCCTCTGTTATATGGTTTTGAACCCTTTTCAGTGTTGGTTTTTGGCCTTGTGCCTTCAAATTTTCAAAATCCCGTCAAACGTTTTGGGTTTTAAATAATGTGAACATGTGCAAACTGGAAGGGTGAATGCCTGTATTCTGGGTTTTCTGTCTAGGCAAGCACTTCGTATATATCTCATCAGACGCGAGACCAGTTGTGCTTACCTGGGAATTCTTGGGATGAGTGTTCACTTATAGGCGAGCATGTCTTCATTATACATTATTTTTGACCCATTTACTTTGATTAGTCACTGTGTGTCGTTTGTTTGCTTTGTGATACGAACGAATGACCACCATCTTTTCTTTTGTTGATTTTGTTTCATCTCATTCTCTTCATCCCATCATCTCACTCGTTTCTTTTCATGTTTCCTCTTTTAGAATGCCTCCTCGACGCGACAATCTGATTGCGACTGCCGAACTGGCAGAAATTATTGCGGAGCAAATGGCTGCTCAATTTCCAAATCTCTTTGCTCAATGGAACCAGGCCAACAACAACAACAATGTTCCATGCAAATACAAGGATTTTAACCAGGCTAAACCACTCAAGTTTAGTGGTTCTGAAGGAGCAACTGGGCTTCTTTAGTGGTTCGAAAGCATTGAGAATACTTTTCGCCACGTGCAGTGCCCGGATAATCGCAAGGTCGAGTTTTCTTCGAGCGTGTTTCAGAAGAGGGCTCTTACATGGTGGAATGGGGTAATGAGAGACCGAGGTGCAGAAGTTGCTCTCGCACAGACATGGGCTGAACTTAGAGCCCTTATGATGAGGGAATTCTGTCCTCGTCATGAGCAGCGAGCGTTGGAGAAAGAGTTTGATGTTTTGAAGCAAGATAGTGGTGAGCACAGGGCTTATACTGATCGGTTTGAAGAGTTGAGTTTGCTTTGCCCAACTATGGTTACCCCACTTGACAAGGCTATCGAAAGATACATCGACGGCCTACCTGACTCGGTACAAGACATTCTTACTGGTAGTGAACCTGCCACACTCCGTCAGGCGATCGAGTTATCAGCGACATTGACTGAGTCGCAGATTCGAAAGGGAAAGCTACACAGGAAGGGTGACAAGGGCAAGAAACAGTCGGCTGACAAGGGGGATAGCAAGAAGGGTCAAAACAAGAATGGAAAGGACTCTGGTTCTTCGAAGAGGTCAAGGAAGCGTAAGGCTTCCCAAAATTTTGCTATCACTGCCCAAGCTAATCAGGCAGCTCCCAACCAACCCGCACAGCTTCCAGCAAAGAAACCCTATACAGGGAATGCACCTTTGTGCAATAGATGCAACAGTCACCATCAGCCGCAACATCAGTGTCGTTTCTGTACTAGCTGTGGGAAGTCAGGTCATCTTGCCGATGTTTGTCGGTTTGCTCAGAATCGCGCAGTTCAAAACCCGGCTCAACAAGTTGCACAGCCTCCTGCTCAGCAACAGGGTCAAGCTGCACGACTACAATACCCACCAGGTGCTTGTTACAATTGTGGGGATCTGACCCACTACAGAAACCGATGCCCAAGGCTAGCCAACCAGAATCAGGTTCAGGCTCCGGCTCGAGGCCGAGCCTTTAACATGAATGCCCAAGAGGCACAGGCTGACGATAATGTGGTGAACGGTACGTTCTTTATTAATAATCAGCCTGCATCTGTTCTTTTCGATTCTGGTGCCGATAAGAGTTTCGTGTCATTGTCTTTTGAGCCTATGCTTCGCGTGTCTAGAACGAAACTAGGAAAACCTTTGACAGTAGAAGTTGCTAGTGGTGAACCCATTATTCTTGATTCTGTTCTTCGCAACTGCCAGTTGAACCTTAACGACCATCTTTTTCCTATTGACCTCGCGCCTATGCAACTTGGAAGCTTTGACGTTATTGTGGGAATGGATTGGTTATCCAAGCATCACGCAGAGATAGTTTGTTCTGAGAAGATTGTTCGTGTGCCGCTTTCGACAGACGAGATTCTGCAGGTTCAAGGTGAGAAGCCTATCGGTGGTCTCAAACTCATGTCTTGTTTTAAAGCTCGGAAGTATCTGCGGAAGAACTATGTGGCTTTCTTAGCACATGTTACAGAAGATAAAGGCAAGGGTAAGTCTATTTCAGATATTCCTGTCGTTCGGGATTATTCTGAAGTGTTCCCTGAAGATTTACCTGGTCTACCTCCAGCACACCAAGTCGAGTTCCGCATTGATCTCGTACCTGGTGCAAATCCCATTGCCAGAGCTCCATATCGTCTTGCACCATCTGAGATGCAAGAGTTGTCTAAACAGCTTCAGGAGCTCTCTGACAAAGGTTTTATACGTCCTAGTTTTTCACCTTGGGGTGCTCCCGTTCTTTTTGTCAAGAAGAAGGATGGATCCTTTAGGATGTGTATCGATTATCGTGAGCTTAACAAGCTTACCATCAAGAATCGATATCCCCTACCTCGCATCGATGATCTCTTTGATCAGTTACAAGGCGCTTCTTATTTTTCGAAGATTGATCTGCGATCTGGATATCATCAACTTCGGGTGCAAGAAGAAGACATTCCGAAGACAGCGTTCCGTACTCGTTATGGGCAATATGAATTCACAGTCATGCCATTCGGTTTGACTAATGCTCCTGCTGTTTTCATGGACTTAATGAATAGGGTTTGTAAACCTTATTTGGATCAGTTCGTCATTGTTTTTATTGATGACATCTTGATATACTCTAAGACGCAAGCTGACCACGAGCAACATCTTCGTCTTACCCTAGAACTCCTAAAGAAAGAGCAACTTTTCGCCAAATTCTCCAAGTGCGAATTTTGGCTTAAAGAAGTTCAATTTTTGGGGCATATTATCAACGAACAAGGTATTCATGTAGATCCCTCCAAGATCAGTGCGATTAAGGATTGGGATACACCTACTACTCCTACTGAAGTTCGTTCTTTTCTTGGTCTAGCGGGTTATTATCGCCGCTTCATAGAAAACTTCTCGAAGATTGCAGTTCCTCTAACTGCTCTAACTCAGAAGAAAATGCCCTTTTATTGGGGATACAAACAAGAGGAAGCTTTTCAACACCTGAAGCAGAAGCTTTGCGATGCGCCTGTTCTATCATTGCCTGAGGGTGATGATGATTTTGTTGTGTATTGTGATGCATCGAAATTGGGTCTTGGCTGTGTTCTTATGCAAAGGAACAAAGTCATAGCCTATGCATCGAGGCAGTTGAAGATACATGAGAAGAACTACACCACTCATGATCTTGAGTTGGGTGCAGTTGTCTTTGCTCTCAAGATCTGGAGACACTATTTGTATGGTACAAAATGTGTGGTTTTCACTGACCACAAAAGTCTTCAGCATATCTTCAACCAGAAAGAACTCAACATGAGACAGCGATGTTGGGTTGAGCTTTTAAACGACTATGACTGCGAAATTCGCTACCATCCTGGTAAGGCGAATGTCGTAGCTGATGCATTGAGTCGTAAGGAACGTACTAAGCTTCATTGTGAACGTGTTCAATCTGTTATTCAAGCTCGATCCGATATTCAAGCACGCATTTCTCTGGCTCAACAATCTTGTGTTTCACAAGGTTTGATGGATAAGGAATTTCCTTATCACATAACACCTGCTCTGGAATTGAAGGACAATGGATCATATTACTTCATGGACCGTTTGTGGGTCCCAAGCCAGGATGATCTTCATACCTTGCTTATGGATGAAGCCCATAAGTCTCGTTATTCTATTCATCCGGGCTCAGATAAGATGTATAAGGATCTTCGTATTCACTATTGGTGGCCTGGTATGAAGAAAGACATTGCCTTATACGTATCAAAATGCCTTACTTGTCTTAAGGTTAAGGCTGAACATCAGCGTCCTTCGGGATTATTGGTTCAACCGGAGATCCCAGTTTGGAAATGGGAAAACATTACTATGGATCTCATTACTAAACTTCCGCGCACAAAGAAAGGTCATGATGCCATCTGGGTAGTCGTTGATCGTCTTACAAAGTCAGCACATTTCTTGCAAATCCGTGAGGATTTTCCTGCTGACAGACTTGCTCAAATCTATGTGGATGAAATTGTAGCTCGACAAGGTGTTCCGTTGAACATCATTTCTGACAGAGATGCTCGTTTCACTTCTCATTTTTGGAGAACCATGCAATCTGCTATGGGGACCCAACTTAATCTGAGCACAGCTTATCATCCGCAATCGGATGGTCAATCTGAGAGAACAATCCAGACTCTGGAGGATATGCTTAGAGCTTGTGTGATCGATTTTGGTGGTAGCTGGGATTCACATCTTAAATTGATTGAATTCTCCTACAACAACAGTTATCACACCAGCATCAAAATGGCTCCTTTCGAGGCTCTCTATGGTCGAAAATGTCGTTCACCAGTCTGCTGGAATGAGATCGGCGAGGCTCAACTTACTGGACCTGCTCTCATTTTAGAAACTACTGACAAGATCAAGAAAGTTCGTGATAACCTTCAGGCAGCTAGAAGCCGTCAGAAGATTTACACGGACCCAAAACGCAAGGCCTTGGAATTTCAAGTCGGTGATCGAGTATTACTTAAGGTCTCACCTTGGAAAGGTGTGATCAGATTTGGAAAGAAAGGAAAACTTGCACCTAGATACGTTGGACCATTCAAGATCGTCGAAAGAATCGGAAAGGTAGCCTACAGACTTGAGTTACCTCCTGAACTTGGAAATGTTCATCCAACTTTTCACGTGTCCAATCGCAAGAGGTGTTCAGCTGATGAGAACCTCCACATACCGCTTGACGAAATTCGTGTTGGCAAAACACTGAAATTTGTTGAGAAACCAGTGGAAATCATGGAACGTGAAGTCAAGTGGCTTAAACGCAAGCGCATTCCTTTGGTCAAAGTTCGCTGGGAAGCTAAACGTGGACCTGAGTTTACTTGGGAACGCGAAGATCAAATGAAGGCGAAATATCCACATCTTTTTCCACGAGTTTCCTCTAAATAAATTTCGGGACGAAATTTCCACAAGTAGGGGAGACTGTAACAACTGTGCTTGTAATCACTATGAATAGTTCTGTTATCAATAAAACAATGTTATTTGATCCCAATGTTTGTTTTGTTATGTTTTACGTTTTTCATGTTTTGACTTTTATGTAATTTCAAACTCTACATCGCTTTCTGGAGAGTTATACGCAAACTAATGCGTAAACGTACTCAGTTTAATGCGAGAAATACTCCGGAACATCAACATATACTCAACATACCTTAAATAACCTTTACATAACTTAGAAATAAGTTTTGAAGGCTTTGGTATGGCAAAAAAAAAAAAACAAATTAATTCGCTTACAGGGACTAAACTTGACAAACTGCGAAAGTACGACGATTCGTACTGGAACAGACATTCCGGAACATAACCATAAGTTAAACATACCATAAATATCCTTTACATAGCTTAGAAATAGGCTTTGAGGGGTTCGGTATGCTAAAATAAACTTTTGGGTCATTCAGGGACTAAAAGTGTCAAAAAGTGCACAAGTTTGCATTTTCGCGCATAACTTACGTTCTGAATACATCCGGACATCCAAAAATTTATGTAAGCATGACTATATTATATTTTAGTGTTCGCCATAAGAAAAATCCATTCGTCGCGTCATTTGGATCGTTTTTCGCGCTTATGCGCATTCCGTCGTAATTAAGCGAACATCGCGTTCGTACGACCAAACGAACTGACATCAGACATATTTTTGAACATGTTTCATGTCCACAATGTTTAGGCATCATTTTAGGGCCTTAAAGTTGGCTTTACGGGCCTTAGAAGTGTCGGAAATGGCCTTAAACACGTGCAGGGACCAAAACTGTAATTTATGAAACTTGTTTTCTGATCAGAAGGGCTAGGCGGCCCGCCTCAGTTCCTGTAAATCCCCAGGCGGCCCGCGTCCCACTATCAGACCAGATTAAATGAATTTTACAGCAGATTGCAGCTGTTTGATCCTCACCCACACATTCTAAATTGCTTAGTCAGATGATAAGGACCATTTTTAGGCACCACAACTTGCCAACACTTGTACGGTTACGATTAAGGCACGTTTTCCATGAAACGATCTTAACGGTGGACCGAATACTATAAATACCCCACCCCCCATGCTTCAAAATCACAAGAACTTTGATTTGAGAAACTCTAAGTTGAAACTATTGTTTCATACCTGAGATTTTTGAATCGAGGTTAGCATTCGGGGACCCTTCGTAAGTATTCTTTCGTTCTTTTCCTTATTTTATTGCTTTTCGAGTCAGAAAGTCAAACTTTGTTTGACTTTCAGCGTTGACCAGTAATGGTCAATGCGAAGTTCGTTTGAACTTCGCAACGTGAGTGTAATCACGTTGGTTATAGTCCCTTGGGACTATGCCTACTGATTACCACGTTGTCTAGGGTCGTAGGGTAAGCGATCTGATAAATCGCTTATACCTCGAACCCGACCCATTTGGTCGATCATTAGGATCCGACCAAACACATTAGGTGACCATAGTAAGTAGGGAATAACCTTCCGAGGTTATACCCTATGGTCACATCGTTTAAGTAGTTGTATGATAGGTAGTTTATATGCCTTAGGTAAATTACCAGAATACCCTTTTCATGTATAATTGGTAATTAAGCATATGTAACCTAAACCTTTGTCACATAACTGATTATGTAAAATGTTTAGGCATATAACACTTGTCATAGGACTAGTTAGGCGGTCCGAACGCGTTTCACGCGCACGACGCGTTAAAGTAGCATAAGCTTCCTAAACGGGTCGCAATGGGTCGTAAACAATTATGTTAGGTTTCAATTAGTATGTAGGCTTTGTTGAACCATACTACACGAGTCTCCATACTCGTTTGGTTTACAAACCCTCATGCTACCCGATCTTCCGATTTAGGTCCGGTTTATTAACATAGTTACCTATATTAGGTGCCGTTTGATTCCGAGATCTCTAGCATTACTTGGTGTTTATCTTAAGACATCTGAGCAATATCAAGTGAGTACATAGACCCCTCTTTTACTGTTTTCCAAACTGTTTTGGGGTGGAACACATGTGCCTACTTGTTACTTTCATGCTTTCCTGTTTTCACATCATATACATGCTATGTTCGTTAGTACATTATAGTACATGATTTCATTACATCTTATGCTAGGTGTGCCCATTGTGTGCATTACTTAGTACATTGTTTTACATTACATTTCATGCTAGGTGTGCCCATTGTGTGCATTACTTAGTACATTGTTTTACATTACATTTCATGCTAGGTGTGCCCATTGTGTGCATTACTTAGTACATCGTTTTACATGACATTTCACGCTATGTATGTTCATTTGATTACATACTTAGTGCATCGTTTTCACATGCTTACATTTTGTTATGACATTTGGTTTGTTTAACATGGAACAATACATTCATTAACATTAATTACGCCGTTCGTTAGTTGGTAGTGGTACCATAGGAATTGACAACTCCCGTTCCGGATATCCTGGGTATGGGGATGAAAGGAATGACCGAATTCGATATACATAACTTAGATAAACCTTTAGTTTGTTTAAGGGTTTATCGCCACAGTCTCAAGGCTTGGATGTATGCATTATAACAATACCGCATAAATGTTTGTATCAGTATAGCATGCCTTTATTACACACAACATGACTTTGATTTAAACTGTGTTTTACTTCAATACCTTGTTGTTATGCATTTTACATATGGTTTAGTTGATACATTTCACTTACCATACATGACATTTTGGTTACACATTACATGATCTACATTGAACATAAGCATTTTGACATTGATATACACATTTGGTGATTTACATTGGGCATTGACATTTTGATATGGTTTACACAATAACACTTGACAATTGGTTTGTACATGAACAAGTTACATTGGTGGTTGTTTGGGTAAGTGATTTGAGTAACGATACGTGTGTAATATGATACAAACATGGTGGATACGCCGCTGGTACTTCCTATATATAAGTGTTTGTATAATATTACATAGCGTAACGTTATTTAAATCATTTCAGTATAGACATAATACATTTTATATACATAACATACTTTTCACAAGACATTGTTTTTACAAAACAGTTTATTTTATACAAACTCATTTTACATGGTTATTCATTTAACCTTACATTTACTTATACATGTCAACTGATCTTATTGTTTTTCAAATGATTTACAAGACAAAGAAAATTACAAGGTTCATGACTAAACATTTTCTCAAATACAAGTCATGAATCCTATTTTCACAAACCTATGTATCTCACATGCATTTTTATGCTGACGTACCTACTTTCACATGTGTTTTCAGGTGCTTTTCCGTAGGATGATGATCATGACACTAGGGCGGACCTGTGCCTTAGAGACTTAAAATGAAGCTAGACTATGTTTAATTATGTTATAAACTCTTTTGTTTACTGTTCAAGACAATGTAACACTCTTGTTTGATAAATAAAATACAACTTTGTATGCCATGGTTATGAAACAATTTATTCTGTTACGACACGCCCCGATGTTTCCGCCGCGATTTGTTGTTTTACGCGGTCGGGGTGTGACAGGCCTCGCCCTCAACATCGTCCTCCAGGGGCTCATCATCAAATAGATCGCCGTCTTCGTCATCGTCGGCGTCGAGGAGCATATCGTAAGCAGGATAAACGGCCAAAGGTATGGGAGCAGGGATCTCTACGAGTCGTAGGTACCCAGCAAAAGGACCATCAGCGGGCTCATCGACAGCGTCGGGCAGCGCAAAGGGCTGAAAGTCGTCCTCGTCTGTGCTGGTAACATCTGATGTGTGGACCTCGTGCTCTGAAGACTCTAAGTCGTCTGATACTATGGGTCTAGGGCATGTGGTGTCCGAATCACCTGTGCCGGGCCAGTCCATGGTGTCTGTAACACAAACACAAGTATGTACAAATAATCAATCATACAATCAGATAAGCACATTAGTCACCAAGTAAGCAATCAAATAATTCTCCTAGTCCCACTAGACTCCCAGCCTCTCAGACTGCTCTTCCTAGTCCCACTAGCCTCCCAGCCTCCCAGACTGCTCTTCCTAGTCCCACTAGCCAATTATCCCAGCCTCTCAGACTGACTCCCTAGTCCCACTAGACAACTACCTCGGTCTCCTAGACCGAGCCTCGGTCTCCCAGACCGAGCCTCAGCCTCCCAGACTGAGCCTATAAATAATAAATAAATGTGCTCAACATTTGTTTTAAAAAAAAAAATTTGGATCTGGACTTAAGTGGTATGTAGTGTAAAATTGTTTTCGTGAGAGCCCTAGTGATCATAGTCTAGACTCGAGAAGGAATCCTAGTTCGCTATGATCAGAGCTCTGATACCAAGCTGTCACACCCTGGCTTTGCGAAAGCGTGGTTAATTTGGTGTGACTTCTTAATACCATAGCTTAATCATAACAAGCTATATGATAATAAAACCATGCAAGATCATCCATAGATTTATGTTTTAAAACCGAAGTAACATAACATTGTCTTAGGGACTACAACACCATAACATAAAACATTGTTTTGAAAGACGTAAACATCAACATGAATAAAACGCAGTTTAAGATTTGTGACTCGTCCAGGAAAAAGTCACATTTCCTAAACCGGGATGACCTCGGAACCCATATGCAGCGGGAAAACACAACATACCGCGCCAGATCTTTAATTCCCTGAAATACATGTAAGTTGAAAAATCAACAATAATGTTGAGCGAGTTCATGTGTAAGTGAGTAAATAAACCTTTGTATATATATAAAAAACCCTGGTATGTAGCAAATAAGGAAAAAGAGATCGATTAATGTGTAGCTAATACATTAATAACTGACATGGACTAGGAAGCACTCAAACCTGTAACGCGTATTTCATACCGGTCCTTCCGGCGGAACGACATAGTCACCACATGCAGCCGCACGCTGGCCCATGTGTGGGGCTCGCAACACCCGATAGATCTATCACTCATGCCTCTCGGTCCTTATACAAGGATTAATGGTCTTACGATAATAGCCTATCCATTCACGTGATCTAGTAGTAAGTTCCTTAGCTAATCATACCGTGTATAAAAAGTACTCGTAATCATAGTAACATGTATTTCACCCCCGCAGTTTAGAAAACTGAAAATAGTTAAGAGAAAAGGGGGACATGAACTCACAGTGGTGCGTCTCTACCAAGTATATCTCCTAATCAAGCAGCTATGCGACGTCCTACACGTACTAACTCTATTAGACGGATGGCCGTGCCTTAGCTTAAGGTTTAAGTTTTTGGGAAATAGTTAGACAACTATTTCGTGTTTATATTTTTGTAAATACTTGGTAATTATTCTCCTTCCCAAGGATGGGGGATTTAATACATGTGCGTTCGTAAAATTCGAAATACATTATTAAGTCTCACTTAATATATTTTATTCCTTACTTCAAAATATAATCATTAACATTTGGTAATATTATTTTTACCCTAAAAATAATCATAAACTTTTTACAAGTGACGCTTATGAAAAGTATATATACTAAATACATATATTTATCACGTTTCGTTTTGTGAAATCCCACCTCCGATATTTTGTAAATAAAGTCATGGAGAAATCTATAATTCGAAAACACGTTAAAAATGTATTTCTATCACTTGTAGTGACAATATTTCTAAGTGTTAGGTTTTTGGAAAAATTTCGCCAGAGTTTCCTCTGTAACTGGAGGTGGCCACGCTTTCAAGCGTATCATTTTCTTTTACAAATCAAACCAACAATTTTCTCATTCCATCAAAACAATGTTCAAAGCATCAAACTAGTCAATATATATGTAAATCGCAAAAATGCATGAACTTGTAGTTTTTCCAAAAATATGTAGTAAAGCTCCTTACTTTTAGTGTATCTTTATATAAATCCATCCGGTTTCGTAAAAGTCTCGTTATTAAAGAAATTCCATCTTTACAACTTCTTGTAAAATTTGACAAAACTAGTTCTTTGTCGAAACTTAGTGTTACACAAGTTTTTACACACTTGTGTGTTTGCTAAAATCATTCTTGTTTATGAAAGATCCGTCTTTAAAAGTATGTTTTCTCTTGACACGTGGTCCTTTGAAAATACCGCTTGTAGATCCGTAGATCTACTAGTTTTAAACACTATTTCGTGAGTAAAGTCGATTTTACACAAGTTCAAGTTTCTCGTGTGGTAGAGTTTCATCACTTAACCCTTGTTATACTTAAACAAGCTCTATGTCATGATCCATGATCATGACCAATCCGGGTTAAACGATGATCCGAGCTACCACAACATAGATCGGCACTAAATAATCACACAAAACAAATCTTACAAGATTTACACAACAATCAAGCTTTTAACCAACATTTTTAGCATTTTTAGTAGACTTTTTCATATCATTTTGTATGTTCATGAGTTTTAACCGTCATATTTCATTTTTACCCACTTTAAAATAGATCGAGAGTGTGTTTCAAGCAACTTACTACCAGCTCGAGGCTAAGGAAGAATCTAGTCGAAGATTGGGTGGATAAAAGCAATAGGGTGAGGTCCTTCATGTTCCGAATGCACCAAGCTTCCTCGTATGTGATCCTTAACACTTGTATACCCTTGGAATAGCTTGAACAAAATCGAAAAATGGATGGATGATATAGGGGTGTTCGGCCGTGAGCTATTAGAGAGGAGATGGAGAGTTTTGTTGTGATGTTTAAGTGTTGAAAGTGAATGATGGATCAAGGTGGATTCTTATAGACAAAGTTATGAACATTGTCCAATGGATTACATGTAAGCTAGATATTAGACAAGAGTGAATATTATAATCAAAATTAGGACAAGGGTGTCCCCCCTAGGGGACGAGTTCAGTTGGGGGGGGGGGGGTCTCCTAGTTAGATTTCAACTAAACAGTAAGTATTAGTTAGATATTTAGGAGGTTAAACCATTTACTAGTGTGTTATGCATTGTAGCGGGTGTTAGGGTATTCGGGGACCCTAACTGGCTCAGAAAAGAAAAACTTGATGGCAATATTTTTATGTTCCGGATAAAGTCCGGTTGTTTGGTTGGATAGTGTTCCGTTTAAGTGCTTAACAAAGCTTTAAAGTGTCGTTATTACTATTTTTAGTGACACAACTTATTCCCGACACATTGGAAAGTGTCTAGTAATATTTTTCCCATGTTTTGGCACTTTATTAGGTAGCTAAATGCTGAATTTTAATTAAAGTGCTGAATTTTGTACTTAAAATATGTTTTAGGCACATCCGGTCACTGTAATCTCATTCCTAGTGACGCAGTTCTACAACCCTCATATCCCTACACTTTCTATTAGTGTAGTAAACTATCTCTGGCTCTTACAGGCCTTAGAGGCAGTGCCTGCCTGGTGCTAGTTATGACAGCACGTTTAATAGGTTATCCGTTCATTGTGCTACTGTGCGTTTGGTGCATCGAGGTTGTCACAAAGGTGCTGTAAGCAAAACATGGGGTGTCAATAAGTAAAGTATGATGCAAGTAAGTACATGTATCAGCATTCAAGTAGCAGTTTATCCACAATTTCAAGTAAGCACAGTAATTAAGCAGTAATTAATTATTAATTAAGTCGTACGGATACCTGGTTTAGTGAGGGTTGTCACATCTATACTCGTTTGGTTTACGAACCCTCATTCTATCTAAATACTCCGATTTAGGTCCGGTTTATTAACATAGTTACCTATATTAGGTGCCGTTTGATTCCGTGATCTCTATCATTGTTTGGTTGTCACTCCAGGTCTACTGAGTAATCTCAAGTGAGTACATAGACCCCTCTTTTACTGTTTTCCAAACTGTTTTGGGGTGAAACACATGTGCCTACTTGTTACTTTCATGCTTTCCTGTTTTCACATCGTATACCGGCTATGTTTGTTAGTACATTATAGTACATGATTTCATTACATTTCACGCTATGTATGTCCATTGTGTGCATACTTAGTACATTGTTTTACATTACATTTCTGCTATGTATGTTGACTGATAGCATGCTAGCACATTGATTTACAAGACTTTTCTGCTCTGTATGTTAACTTAGCATACTTAGTACATTGTTTTCATATGACATGTATACAACTGCTATAACATTTGGTTTGCACAAACGGGTCTTTATTACGTTCATTAACATTTGCTACGCCGCTCGGGAGTAAGTAGTGGTACCATAGGACTTGACAAATCCCATTCCTAACATCTCGGGTTTGTTTGGATGTAAGGAATGACTGAATCCGAAAACATTTCTTTTGATAACCTTGACTGAAAGGGTTATCCGACTGTCTCAAGGCTTGAACGTATGCGTTAACTTACCACATAAATGTTTGTATCAATGTAACATGCATTACTTTGCAAAACATAACTTTTTGATATATTCAAAATACTTTGTTTTGTACATTTCTACATTTGGACTATGGGACAATACTTTACTTACAATACATAACATTTGATACACATTACTTGACTACTTTTGGACTTATAAACATTTGACATGGTTTATACAAGGACTTTTGACTATTGGTTTAAACATAGACTTTATACATTGGTGGTTTGTTTAAGTGCCTTAAGTAACGAGATGTGAGTAATATGACACAAGCATGGTGGATACGTCGCTGGTACTTCCTATATATAAGTGTTTGTATTATATTACATATCATAGCGTTATTTAAATCACTCAATTTGGACTTATACATTTTACACAAGTAACACAACTTTCACAAGACTTTGTTTTACAAAACAACTTATCTTATACAAACTCATTTTACTTGGTTATTTATTTAACCATACTTTATACTCCTATTTATACATATCATCGGATTTTATCACTTTTCAAATGATTTACAAGACAAAACAATTTACAAGGTTCATGGCTAAACATTTTCTAAACTCCTAAGTCATGAATCCTATTTTCACGAAACCTATGTATCTCACATGCATTTTTATGCTGACGTACCTATTTTCACATGTGTTTTCAGGAGCTTTTGCGTAGGACGATGATCGTGACACTAGGGCGGACATGTGCCTTAGAGACATAAAACGAAGATAGACTTAGTTTAATTATGTTCCGAACTCTTTAATTACTGTTTAAGACAATGAAACTTCTATGTTGTTAAATAAAATACATCGTTGTATGCCATGGTTATGAAACAATTAATTCTGTTACAACACTCCCCGACGTTTCCGCCACGTTTTGTATGTTACACGTGGTCGGGGTGTGACACGCCACTGCTCACACTAGCATGAACCGTTTCACCTAGTCCCGCCTCAAGCTTATAGAATAAAAGGAATAGCCACTAGGCTATTTCCTAACCGTTTTATACCAAGATCAAGAGAATTTAGCATCAAATCTTTATTTTATTTTTTTCTTTTCTTTATAGTTTTTTAGACTATGCATACCTTATCCCAGAGGCATTCCCAATCAGAGTCACCATCCCCGAGAGAGATTACAATAGGCATCAATATTTTTGCATTTTTATTCAACAATCCCAGAGGCATTCAAAGTCAGAGTCACTATACCCAACAGAGATTACGTAGGCCTTGTAAATTTTTTCAGTCTAGTTCTTTTTATTATTTTTTTTCTTTTCATTGATAAAAATTCTAACAATCTTAGCTTATAACGGCATCCCTTATAGTATTATTGGCGGTTTCAGCTTCTCTACCTCTCCTAGATGAGAACCCACATGCAAACTAACAATTAATTATATTAAGATCAAAGGAACCTAAAACCGGGCCGAGCATACTCACACATCCCAAATTAGACACAAGCTCAATTTTTTTATTCTCATATTATTATTATTATTTGAAACCCTAACATAAGTGATTTTTCTATCATTTTCTGTTTTTATTTTGCAAACATCTAAAACAAGAGACATTTTCTAATTTTCAGTTTTTTTTATTTTTAAAGTTTTTTTATATTTTTCAAATTTTTATGACTCAAGACTCTACTAACTAGACACCAAACGATAGTTTCCCATCCCCACACTTAAACTCTACATTGCCCTCAATGTAGGATGGAAAATCGACTCAAAAAAACTAAAATAAATTGATAATAAAAATACAAAGGGCAGATTGGAAAGGACTTAGCTGGTTTTATAATCACGTAAGCTCCAAAACTCTCGTCCAATCTAGCTCGATCGTATAGCATTTCAGTCGCGATCGGCTTTGACACTGAGTAACATGCTTGGTAAATTCCTTGAAATTTGATAAACAGCTCCGAAATCACCCGAATGGAGATTGAGTACGGGTGGTACAATTCAAACCTGCATAAACAAAAACAAACAAAAACCAAAGCAGTACCGACTCGACACAAAAACTGACTCAAAAACACTAACTTAAACTCATGGTAAAAAATAAACGACTCGATATACAAATAAACACATATCACAAACTACCGAGAATATACCGAATATATAAAATTACAAAACTTTACAAAACCTCCCCACACTTGAATTCAATCAGGAGGTTTCTCCTTTATCCAACCCCGGTCTAACCCGTTCAATTCCACCCATTCCTTATTATTAATTAAAGTTTTAAGGGTGGAATTTATAAACCTTTTATCATTTCCAAACGGGTCAGGCCACCAATACTTAAATTTACCTGGACCAAACCTAATACGATGCATGTAATAGGAAGATGGTTGCCTCTGTACTTCAGTTTCTCCCTTTGCTTCTGTTTACACCATCTCTGAATCCTCAAACTATGTCGATCCGAGCATTTTTGTGCCTTCTCCCGTGATTTTAATTGTGGTGGCGATCCAAAACAAAGTGGGGAGGATATAACAACCCTACTAAAAATATTTTTAGACACCCCTAAATGTCCTAAAATATACCCCGTATGCGAGAAACGAGCCCGAAATAACCCTACACTTAGAAAATTCAAGAAAAACAAATGTCCGGAGTCGCTTGCGGGGCGCGACCTCCTTACCCTCGTCCTTCGCGGGCCGTGACTGGCCTGGAATGCCGGTCAAGGCAGACCGCCACGTGGCATGTGACTCATCAAGGCTACGGCCATGACTGACCAAGCCTATACTCGACACGTGCTCTCTCGCGTTACGCATGCCGTGAGCTGCCCTAGTCCAACCTATAAGTGGTGGTCGATCAGTTCATTTCAACTCGTTCTAAACTTTTAATTCTCTCTCAACTTGTGAATAACTACTATTATACCCGGGCATAATACCCACTATAAAGCGAAGCTCTGCCTCGTTGTAAGTACTATAACCCTGCTATTACCTCACACGAGCTCAACAATGTAAATTCAAACGACCAGACAATTTCAAGCGAACACGGTGTATTTTCAAGCGAGAAACCAGTTTCAAGCGGACACACAGTGTTATGTTCGCTTGAACAGTTGATGATGTCAGCAACAATCGAACCAATTTCAAGCGAGCAGATGATTTTAACCAGTTTTTAAGTTGATTTTAGTGCTGAAACTTTACAGGATTCGTTAAAACATGATTACGCACAATATGTGAAAGTTTGAGCCGTTTTTAACCGTGAAAAATTTTCAATTTTGAAAAAGAATGGTGTAGAAATCAGAAAAAGTGACAAAAACAAGCTGTTTTTGCAAGATCTCTTCCTCCTGAGCTCTGATACCACTTGTAGGATCGGTTTGTGACCCAAACGAGTCGTTCAGAAGAGATTTTATGAGTTTTAGATGCGGAAAATAAGAAACCGACTGCGAAACAGCTTGCAAATCACTTTAAACACTGATTTGATTGATATAATAGCAATTACAATCAGTCTTCACACCGGCAGCACCTCGGTATGGAATCTATACTTTCTACCTGTTAGCTTCAAATGACAACAAATGACCCATATATATACTACATGCTAGACAGCTTGAAATGACACATACACGGTTCAAGCTATCAGACATGTTCAAGTTATCACACATGTTCAAGCTATCACACATGTTCAAGCTATCACATATGTTCAAGCTATCACACATGTTCATGCTATCACACATGTTCAGAACCGCAATGCAACCCAGACTCGATATAAGACGAAGACGACAGATGAATGCACTAACAGACTCCCCCTCAGATGTTGACGAGTCTTAAATGTCGAGTCTTCGCATCTTCAGTCTTTATCAGTCTCTTTTCTTTCTTAGCATATACCAAGATCTTCTCTTTGGCTCTAGCCTCGTCAGACTCCCCCTCTCATCATAATGGGATCGCCATCTGGAATTAGCTATCACCTTGAGATCAATCCCTGGCTTTAACTCTGTTCAGCTCATCTCCTGCACACATTTTCTTATCAAAAACATAAGTTTTTACTTAAATCAATAAGAAAAACTTACTAGTAATAGTTACATCAAGTTCAGATAAATGATCTCGATTAACTAATCTCCACTTCTTTCTGAAATCAAAATATTTCAATTCAGCACACACACTCCCAAACCAGTTCATCATGTTCAGCACTTGGAATTTCGAAAAACAGTTCATCATCATCAGTTGTCGAAAATCTTTTTGGATTTTTCAAAATTTTATGCTAAAACACTCTGAAAATCTTTTTGGATTTTTGACTGAAAAGAAATGCAGTAAAGAAATATTTACAAACAATATTTTTGTGAGTTTGTGTAAGAGGATCATATCAGTTTATGAGACACATCACCAACACCGTTAAGCTTCAAACATTTTAAGCTATAAACGATTCACGTTGATTGACGATATGTTTGTCCTCTTAAGCTCAATCTAAAACTTTCAATCTGCTTACCGATACTTTAAAGTATATTAAGATAGCACTAAGTTCTTATGGACCCCACGATCTCAGCATATCCCCTCATCATGCAATACACTGACTCAAGTAATGCCTTTAAACTTTTATCAACTGTGATTTGTGCGAAAACAAAGCAGAATGTTTAAACATTAACAATCAGGTCGATACTTCCGTATACGCAGAGAAAGTCCAATGTTTAAACAAAATAAGAAAATAAAAATCAAGTTGAAGTTGTTTAGGCTTTAACCACCAGGTCGATACTTCCGTATACGCAGAGGTGATCCAAAGCTTAAACGAAACACCAAAGAAAATAAAGCAGAACGTTTAGGCAACAACATCCAGGTCGATACTCACGTATACACAGAGGATGTCCGATGCTTAAACAAAATAAAGAAATAAAACAAGTTTAAATCTTTGCAAAATGAAATGCACAATCACAGCGACTTTTCAGCAAAGTTGTGAAAGTTCACAAACTTAACCAGTTTTATGTCTTTCGACAATCAGCGATTACTGAGTAGGCACACAGTCAAGAAGGACAAAACTAAGTACTATGCTTTCGACCATGTTTCCCACTAGAACTAGGCTTTTCATTTTAGGTTTGTATCGTTATCGCAAATCTACTAGTCTAGCTGAGCCTATCGTCACATCTTTAGTAAGATCGTTTATCACATTTTATCTCTCCATTTCTTTAGCATGCTTGTGACAGTCCAACTGATCTACTATCATTTCCTCTTTTATACAGCAAAACTCATTTTTTTTTTGCATTTTTTCAATGTTTTTGTAATTTTCAAATTTTCTAATTTTTTTTAAAATTTTTACTCCCCCTAAAATCAAAATATGTCTCAATTTTGATTTTCTGGGAAAATTTGAAAACAAGCTGTACAAGAAATGTGACAACATGATGAGAATCACTTCAATTCTCCATTCACTTGGCATAAACAATCAGAACTCCCCCTGACAACAAAACATTTTCCCATAGTGATTTCAAAACACTTAAGTTTGTTTTAATCAAAATGGTTTTTCCGGAAAATTAGTTTTGTAAGTCATTTCACAAACATGGGGATCATTCATCACCTTGTTTTCTTTAACCACTTGTAAAAACTAACATTTTAAGATCAATACACAAACATCACTTGTAGAAAATCAAGTACAACTTAATGTCCCTGATTTACCACTTGTAAGATGAAATCACTTTTCGTGAATTTCTCAAGAAAGATGCCGATTCCTGCTCCACTCTTACCAACATGGGAGCTCCGGCATGTCAGGTTTTTCTATTTAAACAGGCTCACCCAAGCCTGACTGTCCTTGGGTGATTTTGAATTCTTGTTCAACAATGGTGGAAAATTTTCATCATCCATTGTTATACTAGAATTCTCAACTTTACCTCAACACATGGCTCTTCTGGCTTTACCACACCAGATTCATCGCCTGATCGTGGCTTGTCTGACTTTAACGAGTCAGATTCATTGCCAACAACTGGCTCCTTTGTTTCCGGAGAAACAAATTCATCACCACCAACTTTCTCTTTCTTTACTCTCTCCTCTGTCCTCAGATTTGTATCTGATGAATTCGTTTTGCTTGATTTGCCATTCTTTGGCGAGCAAGACGATTTATCAGAACTTTTATCTGTTTTACCAGTTGTATCCGAGGACAAAATCCTTTCCAAATACTCTCTGGCCTTCTTCGTCTTCTTCCTCAGTCTGTCTTTTGGCCCCTGAGAAAGCTTCACTTTCTTTTCTTGAACTTTAGGTTCTTGAACGTTCTGTTCTTTGGGCTTGACATTGACTGGTTTCTTCACCTGCTTCTGAGATTCAGCCCTCGATCTTTTCATTGATCTCATTGAGCAATCTCTAGCAATATGGCCAATGATGTTACAGTTAAAGCATCTTCTTGACTCAAACCTCCAACTCTGGCAGTTAACATCAATGTTTCCTTGATAGCCACATCTGTAACACACTCTGTTATCGTACCAATAACCATTTTTAGTCCAAACATTTAGATCAAAGCACTGTTTGGCTTGGTGATAATCCTTGCTCCTCTTGTATGCTGGATTTGACTTTTGAGCACTGTGGTCAAACCTGCACCACTTATTACCAACAATTTTTGAGTTTTGATTTTCCAATTTTTGTGATTTTTTATTACGATTGGATGATTGAACTGATGAGCTTTTATTTTCTTTTTGAACATTTTTTTGTTTTTATCCTTTTGTTTATGTTCCACATTCTTCTTTACAGGTTTTTGCGTTGAGCATTCACCTTTTTCAGTAGAATGTAGAACAGTATCTTTAAACATTTCATTTAATTTCAAAAATATTTTTCTTTTTTCAATTTCATCATCAGTTTTCTCATCACAATCTTCAACTTTGAGATTGTCAAAGTTTGTGACATCGTGACTTATTGGAACATAATTGATAGGTTTTGGACACGGATAATTTGGTGTTGATGACGAAGTCTCAAAAGCTTTCAATTTCTTCTCATGCTCGTCAATTTTATTCCGAGCAATTTCAGCTTCATTTTCAAGCCGAATGATTTTCTGAAGATGAGTATTTATTTCAATCTGTTTTTCAAGATTATTTTTAAAAATAACAGATTTTTCGTCTTCTAAAACCTTCATTTGACTTTGAAAATCATTTTCAATTTTTCATTTTTCATTTTCAAAACCTTTTTCCTTTTCTTTCAAATTGTTATTTTCTAATGTCAAACTGTCCAAAACACTTAACAGTTTGACATTTTCAGATTTCAATTTCTCATAATTTTCCTGTAAAATAAAAATCTGTTTAACATCAGTTTGCTTCTCATCCTTCAACTTTTTGACTTCCAATGTCAAACTTTCCACATCTTTCAAGATTTTGCCATTGTCAGCTTCAAGTGTAACACATTTAGAGCACACTGATGCAGAACCAGATTCTTCTTTCATTAAAACTTTCTCTTCCTCTATCTTGTATGTTCCTGCACAAAAAAATTTAACGAAATCAAGAGGATTCATATTCTTATCAATATAACAACCCCTCTTAATGTCATAGTTCATGACACTTTTTGCTGCAAGACACACACAAACTCTTTTGTCTATTTCAACAATTACATCCAAACTCATTTTATCTAAATTTCCTTTTATTTTATCCATCAATTCTCTCTTTTTCTTGTTATTTTCATAATCATATGATTTGAGCTTTTTGATAAAATCTTTTGGATGTAATTTTGAGAACCCAGAAAATCCAGAATCTCTTTTAAGATTTTTTAAAAAAACATCCCATTCTGCAGGTAATGCATCTGCAAGCTTTGATACATGTTCAGCATCTGTCAACTTTATCTCATATATTTTCAATTTGTCCAGTAAATAGTTAAATCTGCTTTTCAACTCCTCAAATGTCTCATTCTTTTTACATAGAAAATTTTCAAGTCGCATAATCCAAATCCGTTTATCATCTTGTTCATAACTGCTTGCTCTATACCAACCATATCCATCATTTAATCGTTCAATATGATCATTTTCTTTTTCATCAAACATTTTTGCTATATTTCAGACACAACCTGTTCAAACACTTAAATCTGATTGGGCCACAAATGATGTCTGATCACATGCAATATCACATGTGACAACTGGCACCAAACCGGTAATTTCCGTACACTTTGATCATTATTTAATGACTGCAATTATGTGCTAAATTGTCAGCAATGTCTGAACACAAACTAAACAAGTGAATTCATGCACGTTGTATACTACAAAATATTGCTTTATACATAAACGAGAGCGTTGCGTCAAAAATACTAGTAAACTCACCGGTAAGACACACTGTGTCAACAGAACTGCAGAAAGCAGTCAGACAATAAAATTGGAGCCTAGGTGTAGGCCCGACAACAAGAATGCATTAAAACCCAAGAGTACATACAAGGGTTTAATATATATGCAATACGAAAGCAAAAATAAGCACTAAAAAGCACCCGAAACGCACTTTAAGTGCAGAATTTTGTATAATTCAGATTTTAGCACACGAATATTATGCAGAAAATATAAATTTTCAGTCAGAATATTTCCCTAAGTGTTGGGAATTGAGCGGGATACATAAAGATACTTAAAAGACACTAAAAGGTGCAATTTAGCACTTTAACGAATCGGTACCTAACCGAACAACCGGAACTTTACCCGGAACACCAAAATATTGCTAGAAGAAATGTTTTTATTTTTCTGAGGTAGCTAGGGCTCCCGAATACCCTAACACCCGCTATAATGCACAACACACTAGTAACCGAGTTAACCTTCAACTTAACTTAACTAATACCTAACTATTAGTTGGAAACCAACCGGATAAACCCCCCCCCCCCCCAACCGTGTTCGGTCACTATGTGACCCTCCCCTTGTACTTTGATGATTAAAATAATCATCCATGTCCCATATCAATGAGACATATGATCCAATGGATAAGTGTGTAGTGATTTGCCTATAAGTTCCAAGCTAAACACAACATAACCTCCACAGTCACAACACTTGATCAAAACTCTCTCTCCCTCTCCTTAAGCTTACGGCCGAACACCACCCACCATCCATCCATCATTTTCGATTTCCTTCAAGCCATTCCAAGTGACTACAAGTGTCAAGGATCTCACACAAAGGAGCTTGGTGCTTTCGGAACGTGAAGGACCTCTTCTCATCGCTTTTATCCACTCATTTTTCGACTAGAATCTTCCCTAGCCCCGAGCTAGTAGTAAGTTGCTATAAACGCCCTCTCGATCTATTCTAAAGTGGTTAATATGAACTTTGTCGGGTGAAAATCATGAACATACTAAATCACATACTAAAAGTTTACAAGAATGAGAAATAAGTTGGATAAAAACTATAATGTTGTGTAAAACTTGTTAGACTTGCTTTGTGGTGATTATTTACTGCCGATCTATGTTGTGGTAGCTCGGATTATCATCTAACCCGGATTAGTCATGTTCAAGAATCATGGCATAGAGTTTGTTAAAGTATGAACAGGGGTTAAATGATGAAACACTACTACACACTAAACATGAACTTGTGTAAAATCGATTTTACTTATGAAATGGTGTTCAAGACTAGTAGATCTACGGATCTACAAGCGGTACTTTCAAAGGACCAAGTGTCCAAGAAATCATATTTTCTACAGCCGGATCTTACATGAAAAAGAATGATTTTATCAAACACAAGAGTGTGTAAACACTTGTGTAACACAAAGTTTCGACAAAATAACTATTTTTGTAAATATTGACAGGAAGTTGTAAAGATGTAACTTCTTTAAAAACGAGACTTTCAAGAAACGAAGTTGATCTATACAAAGATCCACTAAAAATAATGGAAGGATACTACCTATTTTGGAAAAACCACAAGTTCATGTATTTCTGCGATTATATCTATTTTAACTAGTTGCATATTGTTTATTGTTGAATAAGGAAATTGTTGACGATTTAAAAGAAAATAAACACATGTTTTGAAAACATGAGAAACCTCCATTTTTAGGGGAAACTCTGCCAAAATTTTTATAAATTTTGACACTTAGAAAAAAAATATAAGTTTTTGAGAAACTTATTCCCTAAAAATGTATTTAAGAGTATTACCAAGGTTTCCCTAATTTTTGGTGATAAGAAATGAGGACTTCTTCAAAAATAAAAATGGATGTTAAGTATGTATATTTTTGAGAAAAATATATATATTATTTGATCACCAACTATTGTGCTAATTGTATATAGTATGTGTTATACGTGCTAGTGTAATTAGACTTAAAAATACACTAAATACTCATGAGAAGTATATAAACACAAAAATACACATACAACATACAAGATACGTAATTCGAGTGCAAAGTGCAAAACACGAGATACTTATATTAATTTATGAGAAAATAATATAAGTAAGATACTTAGTTAAAAATATAAAATATTTTTAACACAACAATACAAATACAAAAGATAGTGACTCGTGCTTTACGAAGCAAGACTAGCGACTGACGTTAAGAAAACACGTTTAGGTCACGACGTTCTATAAGCAAAATCCGGTGAAGTTTACGACGCACAGGAACGCAAAGTTGTGAGTTCATGCTCCCCCTTTTTCTCTTAACTGTTTTCAGATTTTTAACATCGGGGGTGAAATACATGTTACTAATACTCCAGTATTTACAAAATGGTATGATATGTACTAAAACGAGAAGTAATCTTGGCGACAACTAGTGCCAAGAATTGATACGAGAAATCGTGTCACGAATAGGGTACCATCAGCACCATTAATCGTGTACATACTTAGACCGCAGAACAAAAGGTTAGATCTAATGGGTTCAGGGCAGCCCCACTCTTGGTGACAACTAGAACCAAGTAGTGTTTTTGTGTCTCAGTCGTGAATCGACTATAGAAAAATGCCTATGGTTTGGTGACTTCCTATGTCATGTCACATGTTAATGGCTTTGCAACCCATTAACACTTGATACATATGGAAATACTTGATTTACACTTGAATACGTGATTTAACAAATACATACCATGATTTTTATACAAAGTATACAAGCGTTAAACACAAAACTGCATGAATTCACACCAACATTATGTTGACGTTTTCCAAAACTTACATGTATTTCAGGTAACTAGAAGTGGATGTGCGCGCGGTCTTACCTATGCTCGTGGATGTCGCTATTGTTTATCTTTAAATAAAGTTGTAAACTTTTTGAGACAATGTTTTATGCGACTTAGCGATGTAAACGCTAAACTTATGTTTTCAAATTATGGTATTTGATGTTTTTACGAGCATATAGCATGTTTACCTTTCGTATGCAATGAGAACCTTTCATGATCACACCTCGTGCTTCCGCCGCAGAAAGGGGTGTGACAGATTGGTATCAGAGCCAGGTTGTAGTGAACCAGGATTCCTTCTCGAGTCTAGTCTACAATCTCTAGGATCCTTTCACGATAACAATTTTTCAAAGAGTTTTCATTGCATAAAACGTCCCGCGACATCCACTACCTGAAACTGTTACATGACTCTAGAAAAGACACTACGAGACTTAGAGTGCACTTGAGTAGCACTTGTCGTTGACTAGAAATTACTTGCAATTATGTGTGATAATTAGCATGTACTAGAAGTAGAATGTCACAAGTATACGTGACTTTATCTGAAAGCAATGGCCCATCTGAAGGAAGAAATACGAGGATGAAACTAACTGTGCGGACTGTGCAAGGAGTTATGTAATTATGGATGCATACATAATTATGGAATTCAGTGCACAAAAATCACAGCAAGTCTTGTCACGTATAGATTCCTTCAGTGCAAGCCTACTAAGTACTCTGCTAGAGTAATAATTGTTTGATGTCACTTATGTGGTATATACCTGTGAATATATATACTACTACTGTCTAGTAGGACGATATCAAACAAATGTCTAAACCTGTTGTGTTATGTTCTGTCAGAACATGGCACCCAGGAAAGCTATGAATGCTCGCAATGATGATCAACCTCCTCCTCCCCCACTCCCAAGAACTGCTGAAGAGCTGAACGCTCTGCTGGAGGAAAGGATCTCCGCTGCTATCGCCCAGTACGAGGCGAACCGAACTCAAGACAGTGGAGGACCAAGCAACGCTAGGCGTAATGGGAATGGAGATTCGTCTGGAGGCAATGCAGCTCAAGGCTGCACTTTCAAGCAGTTCCTCGACTGCAAGCCTATGAACTATGATGGCACAGGAGGTGCAGTAGCATTTGTGCGCTGGACGGAGAAGACTGAAGCTACTATCCGCATGAGCAAGTGTACCGCGGATCAACAAGTCACCTTTGCTACTGGGTTATTTGTCGATGAAGCTCTGACTTGGTGGAACCTGCAAGTCCAAACCTTGGGCGATGATGCCGCTTATGGCCTAACTTGGGATGAACTGAAGGAAAGAATGAGAGAGAAGTACTGCTCTCGTGCTGAACTCCAAAGGCTGGAGACGGAGTTCTGGCACTTGACCATGGAAGGTGCTGACATTAATGGTTATACTCGAAGGTTCCACGATCTGTCCAGAGTGCTTCCCTACATGGTGACTCCCGAATTCAAGCGCGTTGAACGCTACATTTGGGGACTGGCCTCAGAGTTTCGTGGCATGGTGACATCTGCCAAACCACAAACAATCACCGAGGCTGTGACTCTGGCTGTCAGCCTTACTGAAGATTGTGTTCGAATGAAGAAGCTATCACTGAACCCCACAGAAAATGCCGAGACGCATGCTGAGTCGTCTGGCGACAAGAAGAGGAAACATGCAAACTTGAATCAAGCAACTCGTAACAACAAAGGTTCCAACAAGAAGCATGACCCTAACCCGCCTCAAGGGGCGAAATCTCTTGCAGCCATGAACGACGCTCTAGCAAAGGGATACCTGGGCACCTTGCCCAAATGCCATCGGTGTAAACGCCATCACGAGGGAGCTTGTCGCATCTCAAAGTGTGACAAGTGTGGAAAGTTGGGTCACCGCACTGAAGACTGCTGGAGTAAGAGGAACGGGAATGGAAATCGTAATGGGCTGATGATAGGAACAATGGTGGAAATGGAAATGGTGCTGGTAACGGGAATGGGCGAAACCAAGGATGCTTCAGATGTGGAAGCAAAGATCATTTCATGAAGGACTGCCCAGAGAGAAACAATGCTCAGGCCCGAGCATTTGTAATTGGAGCAAGGGACGCACGCGAGGACCCTAATGTGGTCAACGGTACGTTCCTCATTAACAATCACTTTGCATCCATATTATTCGACACTGGCGCCGATTATAGCTTCATGTCTGTGGAATTTAAACGCATACTTGGAATAGAATCTAGTAGATTAGAAATTCCTTATTCTATCGAACTAGCCAATGGTAAACTTGTTGAATCGGGCGAAGTTGTTAGAGGCTGCACGCTAGAACTTGGTGAACGAAGATTTAGCATCGACCTCTTACCTATTCAATTAGGTAGCTTCGATGTAGTGGTCGGAATGGACTGGTTGTCCAAGAACAAAGCCAAAGTCATTTTTCATGAGAAAATCATTCGCATCCCTCTGGCGAATGATGAAACTCTCATAGTACATGGAGAAAGACGAAACGCGCCTCTACGAATCATCAGTTGTATGAAGGCACAGAAGTGCTTAAGGAAAGGATGTGTTGCTTTCCTAGCACACGTTGTAGATAAGAAGGCTGTGGAGCCAAAACTCGAAGACATTCATGTGGTGAAGGAATTTCCGGATGTGTTCCCTGAAGATCTGCCAGGACTACCTCCGCAACGACAATTCGAATTCCATATAGACTTGGTTCCGGGAGCTGCTCCTGTAGCCAAGGCACCCTATCAACTTGCGCCATCCGAAATGCAAGAATTATCTACACAGCTTCAGGAGTTGTTGGATAAAGGATTCATACGGCCAAGCTTCTCACCCTGGGGAGCTCCAGTATTATTCGTGAAGAAGAAGGATGGATCACTGCGGATGTGTATCGATTACAGGGAACTGAACAAGCTCACGATCAAGAATCGGTATCCGCTACCGAGGATTGATGACTTATTTGATCAACTGCAAGGATCAAGCTACTATTCCAAGATCGACCTTCGATCTGGATACCACCAGCTGAGAATCCAAGATGAAAGCGTGCCAAAGACTGCATTCAGAACACGCTATGGGCACTACGAATTTCTTGTGATGCCATTTGGATTGACGAACGCGCCAGCAGTCTTCATGGATCTAATGAACCACGTATGCAAACCATATCTCGATAAATTCGTGATTGTATTTATCGATGATATCCTGATTTACTTGCGAACGAAAGAAGAGCACGAGCAACATCTCAGAACCATCTTGGAACTACTGAAGAAAGAGAAGCTTTATGCAAAGTTCTCGAAATGCGAATTCTGGATTCGCGAAGTACAATTTCTTGGTCACGTTGTGAATAAGAAGGGCATTCATGTAGACCCATCCAAGATAGAAGCAATAAAGAATTGGGAAGCTCCCAAGACCCCAACTGAAGTTCGACAATTTTTGGGCTTAGCGGGCTATTATCGGCGATTCATCGAGAATTTCTCAAAGATAGCTCAACCGCTAACAACCCTTACACAGAAAGATAAGAAATACGACTGGGGTCACAGACAGGAAGAAGCCTTTCAGCTACTTAAGAACAAGCTCTGCGATGCACCGATACTATCGTTACCCGAAGGCACTGAAGACTTCGTGGTATACTGCGACGCCTCACGAGAAGGCTTGGGTTGCGTGCTCATGCAACGCCAAAAAGTCATCGCTTATGCTTCAAGACAACTGAAGGTTCACGAGAGAAATTATACCACTCACGACCTGGAGCTGGGCGCAGTGGTATTCGCCTTGAAGATTTGGCAACATTATTTATATGGTACTCGATGTACAATCTTCACAGATCACAAAAGCTTACAACACATATTTGATCAGAAGGAATTGAATATGCGCCAGCGACGTTGGGTTGAGCTGCTGAACGATTATGACTGTGAGATTAAGTACCATCCTGGAAAAGCAAACGTTGTAGCGGACGCGTTGAGCCGAAAAGAAAGGGTTAAGACCCTAAGGGTTCGAGCATTGGAAATGACGATTCAAACGAACCTCACTGCACGCATTCGTGATGCACAACAAGAAGCTCTTAAAGGAGAGAACCGTAAAGCTGAATACCTACGGGGTATGCTGAAATACATGGTGCCAAACGAAGAGGGAGCTTTATACTTCAAGAAGCGTATTTGGGTTCCACTCTATGGTGGCATATGAGAAGTCATCCTTAATGAAGCCCACAAATCGAGATATTCGATCCATCCAGGATCGGACAAAATGTATCAAGACTTGAAAGAATACTATTGGTGGCCGAGACTCAAAAGCGACGTTGTTGTTTATGTTGGAAAATGCCTAACCTGTGCCAAGGTTAAGGCAGAGTATCAGAAACCGTCCGGCCTACTACAACAACCAGAGATTCCCGTGTGGAAGTGGGAACAAATCTCGATGGACTTCATAACGAAATTACCCAGGGCCCCTAGAGGGCACGATATGATATGGGTAATAGTTGATCGATTGACGAAGTCTGCGCATTTCCTACCAATCCGAGAGAAGGATAGCACTGGAAAGCTTGCAGAGATATACTTAAGGGAAATTGTGGCACGACATGGAGTGCCAATCTCAATCATTTCAGACAGAGATGGACGCTTTGTCTCAAGAATCTGGCAATCATTTCAGGAAGCCTTTGGATCTCAGTTGGATCTGAGCACGGCATTCCATCCGCAAACAGACGGCCAGAGCGAACGGACTATACAAACGTTAGAAGATATGCTTCGCGCATGTGTCATGGACCTAGGCGGCAGCTGGGATACTCATCTACCTTTAGTTGAGTTTTCCTACAATAACAGCTATCATACGAGCATAAAAGCCGCACCGTTCGAAGCTCTGTATGGCCACAAATGCCGATCGCCCTTATGTTGGGCAGATGCCGGAGATAAACGTATGGTTGGTCCTGAACTTGTACAAGAGACAACCGACAAGATTGCGCAGATCCGAGAGCGCATTAAGGCAGCTCGAGATCGACAAAAGAGCTACGCTGATCCGAAAAGAAAATCAGTAGAATTCAAGGTGGGAGACAAAGTGTTGTTAAAAGTCTCACCTTGGAAGGGCGTAGTCAGATTTGGAAAGCGCGGAAAGCTAAATCCACGATACATCGGACCATTCAGAATATTGAAAAGAGTTGGTACCGTGGCATACAAATTGGAGTTACCGGAAGAACTTAATGGAGTACATGATACGTTTCATGTATCCAACCTGAAGAAGAGTCCAACACAAGAAAGCGTGACCATCCCGATGGATGAAGTGCATATTGATGAAGCCCTCCGATTTACAGAACAACCCGTTGAGGTTACCGACTGGAAAGTCAACAAGACCAGGAGGAGCAGCGTAAAACTTGTCAAGGTACGTTGGAGCTCTAAGCACGGACCCGAGTACACATGGGAACGTGAACACCAGTTCAAGAAAAAGTATCCCCACCTATTCAAGAAGACTCCAGCGAGAGTTAGTTCAGCCTGAATTTCGGGACGAAATTCTTTTAACGGGGAGAGACTGTGACAACTGGCACCAAACCGGTAATTTCCGTACACTTTGATCATTATTTAATGACTGCAATTATGTGCTAAATTGTCAGCAATGTCTGAACACAAACTAAACAAGTGAATTCATGCACGTTGTATACTACAAAATATTGCTTTATACATAAACGAGAGCGTTGCGTCAAAAATACTAGTAAACTCACCGGTAAGACACACTGTGTCAACAGAACTGCAGAAAGCAGTCAGACAATAAAATTGGAGCCTAGGTGTAGGCCCGACAACAAGAATGCATTAAAACCCAAGAGTACATACAAGGGTTTAATATATATGCAATACGAAAGCAAAAATAAGCACTAAAAAGCACCCGAAACGCACTTTAAGTGCAGAATTTTGTATAATTCAGCAATAATTCAGATTTTAGCACACGAATATTATGCAGAAAATATAAATTTTCAGTCAGAATATTTCCCTAAGTGTTGGGAATTGAGCGGGATACATAAAGATACTTAAAAGACACTAAAAGGTGCAATTTAGCACTTTAACGAATCCGTACCTAACCGAACAACCGGAACTTTACCCGGAACAGCAAAATATTGCTAGAAGAAATGTTTTTATTTTTCTGAGCTAGCTAGGGCTCCCGAATACCCTAACACCCGCTATAATGCACAACACACTAGTAACCGAGTTAACCTTCAACTTAACTTAACTAATACCTAACTATTAGTTGGAAACCAACCGGATAACCCCCCCCCCCCCCCCAACCGTGTTCGGTCACTATGTGACCCTCCCCTTGTACTTTGATGATTAAAATAATCATCCATGTCCCATATCAATGAGACATATGATCCAATGGATAAGTGTGTAGTGATTTGCCTATAAGTTCCAAGCTAAACACAACATAACCTCCACACTCACAACACTTGATCAAAACTCTCTCTCCCTCTCCTTAAGCTTACGGCCGAACAACACCCACCATCCATCCATCATTTTCGATTTCCTTCAAGCCATTCCAAGTGACTACAAGTGTCAAGGATCTCACACAAAGGAGCTTGGTGCTTTCGGAACGTGAAGGACCTCTTCTCTTCGCTTTTATCCACTCATTTTTCGACTAGAATCTTCCCTAGCCCCGAGCTAGTAGTAAGTTGCTATAAACGCCCTCTCGATCTATTCTAAAGTGGTTAATATGAACTTTGTCGGGTGAAAATCATGAACATACTAAATCACATACTAAAAGTTTACAAGAATGAGAAATAAGTTGGATAAAAACTATAATGTTGTGTAAAACTTGTAAGACTAGCTTTGTGGTGATTATTTAGTGCCGATCTATGTTGTGGTAGCTCGGATTATCATCTAACCTGGATTAGTCATGTTCAAGAAACATGGCATAGAGTTTGTTAAAGTATGAATAGGGGTTAAATGATGAAACACTACTACACACTAAACATGAACTTGTGTAAAATCGATTTTACTTATGAAATGGTGTTCAAGACTAGTAGATCTACGGATCTACTAGCGGTACTTTCAAAGGACCAAGTGTCCAAGAAATCATATTTTCTAAAGCTGGATCTTACATGAAAAAGAATGATTTTAGCAAACACACGAGTGTGTAAACACTTGTGTAACACAAAGTTTCGACAAAATAACTATTTTTGTAAATATTGACAGGAAGTTGTAAAGATGTAACTTCTTTAAAAACGAGACTTTCAAGAAACGAAGTTGATCTATACAAAGATCCACTAAAAATAATGGAAGGATACTACCTATTTTGGAAAAACCACAAGTTCATGTATTTCTGCGATTATATCTATTTTAACTAGTTGCATATTGTTTATTGTTGAATAAGGAAATTGTTGACGATTTAAAAGAAAATAAACACATGTTTTAAAAACATGGGAAACCTCCATTTTTAGGGGAAACTCTGCCAAAATTTTTATAAATTTTGACACTTAGAAAAAAAATATAAGTTTTTGAGAAACTTATTCCCTAAAAATGTATTTAAGAGTATTACCAAGGTTTCCCTAATTTTTGGTGATAAGAAATGAGGACTTCTTCAAAAATAAAAATGGATGTTAAGTATGTATATTTTTGAGAAAAATATATATATTATTTGATCACCAACTATTGTGCTAATTGTATATAGTATGTGTTATACGTGCTAGTGTAATTAGACTTAAAAATACACTAAATACTCATGAGAAGTATAAACACAAAAATACACATACAACATACAAGATACGTAATTCGGGTGCAAAGTGCAAAACACGAGATACTTATATTAATTTATGAGAAAATAATATAAGTAAGATACTTAGTTAAAAATATAAAATATTTTTAACACAACAATACAAATACAAAAGATAGTGACTCGTGCTTTACGAAGCAAGACTAGCGACTGACGTTAAGAAAACACGTTTATGTCACGACGTTCTATAAGCAAAATCCGGTGAAGTTTACGACGCACAGGAACGCAAAGTTGTGAGTTCATGCTCCCCCTTTTTCTCTTAACTGTTTTCAGATTTTCAACATCGGGGTGAAAAACATGTTACTAATACTCCAGTATTTACAAAATGGTATGATATGTACTAAAACGAGAAGTAATCTTGGCGACAACTAGTGCCAAGAATTGATACGAGAAATCGTGTCACGAATAGGGTACCATAAGCACCATTAATCGTGTACATACTTAGACCACAGAACAAAAGGTTAGATCTAATGGGTTCAGGGCAGCCCCACTCTTGGTGACAACTAGAACCAAGTAGTGTTTTTGTGTCTCAGTCGTGAATCGACTATAGAAAAATGCCTATGGTTTGGTGACTTCCTATGTCGTGTCACATGTTAATGGCTTTGCAACCCATTAACACTTGATACATATGGAAATACTTGATTTACACTTGAATACGTGATTTAACAAATACACACCATGATTTTTATACAAAGTATACAAGCGTTAAACACAAAACTGCATGAATTCACACCAACATTATGTTGACGTTTTCCAAAACTTACATGTATTTCAGGTAACTAGAAGTGGATGTGCGCGCGGTCTTACCCATGCTCGTGGATGTCGCTATTGTTTATCTTTAAATAAAGTTGTAAACTTTTTGAGACAATGTTTTATGCGACTTAGCGATGTAAACGCTAAACTTATGTTTTCAAATTATGGTATTTGATGTTTTTACGAGCATATAGCATGTTTACCTTTCGTATGCAATGAGAACCTTTCATGATCACACCTCGTGCTTCCGCCGCAGAAAGTGGTGTGACATCACATGGGTCGAAACACTTGTTACTTGACCGCCAAATATGATTGGGCCAAACAAATCCACTTAGCCGACAATCTTTAATATCTCACAATTCTTTGACTGGGCCGCAACTTTGAAATGACCAAACAAATGATATAATCACATGCAACACTTATCCGACAACAATCAATTTAACAAATGATTCTATTGGACCGATTACAAAATTTTATCAAGACTAATGCATCATGTGAATTGTCAGTTCATTGTGTCTTTCACATGCTAACTAACACAAGTCGACAAAATGTGAAAACAATTTACAAGAATAACATCCAATCTGACACAAACATGTGGTTCCTTTTCCCAACTTACTGACAACTTTGTTTAATGATAAACACAACTCGATGCACATTCAAGCGATCAATGATTTCAAGCGGTCAATGATTTCAAGCGATCAATGTTTTCAAGCGGTCAATGATTTCAAGCTATCAATGTTTTTCAAGCGAGCTCAACAATGTAAATTCAAGCGACCAGTCAATTTCAAGCGAACACGGTGTATTTTCAAGCGAGAAACCAGTTTCAAGCGGACACACAGTGTTATGTTCGCTTGAACAGTTGATGATGTCAGCAACAATCGAACCAATTTCAAGCGAGCAGATGATTTTAACCAGTTTTTAAGTTGATTTTAGTGCTGAAACTTTACAGGATTCGTTAAAACATGATAACGCACAATATGTGAAAGTTTGAGCCGTTTTTAACCGTGAAAAATTTTCAACTTTGAAAAAGAATGGTGTAGAAATCAGAAAAAGTGACAAAAACAAGCTGTTTTTGCAAGATCTCTTCCTCCTGAGCTCTGATACCACTTGTAGGATCGGTTTGTGACCCAAACGAGTCGTTCAGAAGAGATTTTATCAGTTTCAGATGCAGAAAATAAGAAACCGACTGCGAAACAGCTTGCAAATCACTTTAAACACTGATTTGATTGATATAATAGCAATTACAATCAGTCTTCACACCGGCAGCACCTCGGTATGGAATCTATACTTTCTACCTGTTAGCTTCAAATGACAACAAATAACCCATATATATACTACATGCTAGACAGCTTGAAATGACACATACACGGTTCAAGCTATCAGACATGTTCAAGTTATCACACATGTTCAAGCTATCACACATGTTCAAGCTATCACACATGTTCAGAACCGCAATGCAACCCAGACTCGATATAAGACGAAGACGACAGATGAATGCACTAACAATTTTGCGGATAATAATCCCAAGTCAGTTATTGGCCGATAATAATCTGAACTGGTCAAATTTTTTTTTTTTTGTAAAATAGTCTGACGTTAATATAGCTTAACGGAGTTAAGTTTTTTTTCAGAATTACAAACCGATATTTTAGGGCTTTTGATCAGAACGAGGATACGACTCAATTGATTTAAAACTTACCTCGAAATTGTGCTCGAAATGGCTTGATTTTTGTTAATTGGAAGTTTAAACACCTGAATTGAAGCAACGTTTTCGTGGGTTGGGGCAGTATTTTGAGGTAAGTTTTACATCAATCGACTCGTATGCTCGTTCTGATGAAAATCTCTAAAACATCGGTTTGTAATTCGGAAAAAAACTTAACTCCGTTAAGCTATTTTAACGGCGGACTATTTTACAAAAAAAAAAATTGACCAGTTCGGATTATTATCGGCCAATAACTGACTTGGGATTATTATCGGCCAAATTGAGTTAGGTGGGATTATTTATTTCCAATTTGCCTTTTTTATCTATATAAATATAACAATATGATACTTATATTAAAGATAAAAAAAAGCTCGTTATTATGGTTTAATTAAAAATAGTCACATATAAAAAGTTATTAACGTTAAAAAAACATGGGTGGAACTTGCATGTGCATTAAAGTCGATGACAATTTCTTTATTTAAACAATACACTATTACCCCTAATCTAGCCAAATTAGTCAAAACATTAAAACATAATTTACATTTTAAGCCTTCTTGATCTCAACCATTAACTACAAGATCTAAGGCTTAAAATAGGGGTGAGCAAGTTTAGGTCCAGACCGAAAATAACTGAGAACCGAACCGAAAATATACCCAACCCGACCCGATCCGAACCCAAGTACCTAGGTATTTAGATCGGTTCCAATTTTTCATATAAAATCGGGTCGGGTCGGGTCGGTTCTCGGTTCTTTTCATGGTGAAACCAGACTTGGACCTATGGACCGAAACCGACCCTATATTTAGGGTAGTGAATCGGTTCTGTATTTTATGTTTGATCGGTTCTCGAGTCGGGTCGGGTAATGGTCGGGTTTTTCCTTTTGCTCACCCCTAGCTTAAAACACTTCTTACACTTCTCACAAAACCACCCCGTTTTACACTAACGCCACCCATAAGCAAGTTACTAATTATATCCTACAAACTTTATATCATAATAAAATATAATTAATTAATGCTTGCTAGAATTAATTGTGTGTAAAATGTTTGCGATGAGAAAGTGACGTAAAACCACAAGTGAAAGCCTTCAATGGAATTAAATGAGCTTTTAGAGTTAAAAACAAGTTTCAGTTGTTACTCTTAATTGTTTATGAATAATACAGGTGTAAACGGGAATCTTGAAGCTGTTTGATTTAGTTGGACTTCCAACAACATTTTATATGTGCTTCTCATAAGAATGTTATTCGCAAGCATTCTTTTGAGAAGCCTATTCGCAAAAGAACCCTACTGTTTTTGAAAGAAAAAGCTGTTACGATACGGAGCATACATACAAAGGATTTATTTTGGTGTTTCAAAGTGAGGAAAGCATTGGTTGGAGAAGTTGATTAAAGTTTATTCGCTTTTTGGTTAGGATTCGTTTTTATCGTTTTCAGTTTTTTTGAACTTGATACATTTAATATGTTTTCTGATTTGTTAAACTTTGAATTTATTTAGGTTTCGTTGTTGAATATGCTTGGCTAAATTCTAAATTGCTACCTAGGCTAATGGATAATTGTTAGTTTTATTTACGGTTTCTTGGTTTGAGTAATTACTGTTTTGACTCTATGGTGTGGTAAAAGTGTTCTAATCTAGGTTCAAATGTATATGCGTATTTAATAACTGATGGTTTATATTTGTTTCACCTTATCTTGGTTGAAAATTAATTGTGTAAATCTAGGGTTAGGTGATTTCGTTAAATTTGTGTTTTCGACTAAATCTTGTGGTTTCTAGATGTAGTAAGCCCTAGGAACAAACCAATAAAATATTTGGTTATTAAATATTCTACCATCTTTGAGACCGAGAGGAGATTAGATGTCGGGTTGTCTTAATCAATAGACGGGTTAGGTATTAATTGCACGAGAGTGAATTACCCTAGGTTTTCATGTGATCCTTAGCAAACCGTGTAAGAACCGGATTAGAGTCACCACCCTATACATCGCTTACAATCCCTGGATGTACCGTTTCTAGTGAGACTGAGAGGTAATCCAGACTTTGGGTACCATAACCTAGTTAGAGAGATCGAGAGGTGATCTGACATTAACCTGTGAGTTTATACACTTTTCTTGACCCTAGATTGTGACCTGTTTGGTGAATGATCTTCCAGCTAGTTTAGGTCTTGTATAGCGAACCTTAAGATCTTGGTAGCCAAAACTTAGTTATTCCATTCCGAGAACCATAAGTGAGTTGACATGCATCTTGCCTAGGTAGCTACTTTTCCATCATCTGACTATACCCAAATTTACTATTTGTGCTCTGTTTCCGTATTTGCTTTCTTAGTTAAATATAGTAGTTAATAAAAATCCCAAACATTCACTAAATATTATTAGACAAGGACTCGCTAAAAGTTTAGTATCGAGAGTCGCACCATTGTATCCTTCGCTTGATACTCGGTCTTATCGACTTGACTGCATAATGATCGGTATACTTTCCGATTGGGGGTAATTTAGCTAGTTTGACCTTTTAATTTAGTGTTTAAAAAATATATTTAAACATTCTACACATCAAGTTTTTGGCGCGGTTTCCAGAAACATATAGTGCTTTTGTGACACTTGTGCTCCGTAAACACACACGATATAGGACACAATCTTTTATCAAAGAAACAATGTGTTTTGGTCTCAAAATTTTTCTATTTGTGTTTTACAATTTCGCATTTTGATTCTAGTTCATTTTCAAGCTTTAAATCAATATCTGGAAAGTTAAACGCGAACTGATACGTAAACGTAACCAGTTTAATGTGGCAAACACTCCGGAACAGTGATATAGGCTTAACATACCTTAAATAACTTTTATATAACTTAGAAATAGGTTTTGAAAGCTTTGGTGTGTCAAAAACAAGATTATTCACTATCAGGGATTATTTGCGTCAAACTGCTAAAGTCTACAGATTCGTTTAGTAATGAACATTCCGGAACTTGATCATAAGCTAAACGTACCATAAATATCCTTTACATAGCTTAGAAAATAAGCTTTGAGGGGTTCGTTATGCGAAAATATGCTTATTTGATCAATAGGGACTAAAAGCCTCAAAAAGTGCATAAGTTTGCCTTTTCGCGCATATCTTACGTTCTGAATATATCCGGACATCCAAAAATTTTGTATCATTAAAATATTTTATTTTAGTGTTTGGAATGTTAGAATTTCACTCGTTGCGTAATTTGGATCGATTTCGCGTTCGTTACGACTTCCGTCGTAATTAACCGAACAACGCGATCGTACGACCAAACGAACCGACATCAATGATGTTTTTGAGCATGTTTCATGTTCCCTATGCTTTAACATCCTTATAGTGCCTTGAAAATGGGTTAACGGGGTTTAAACGCAAAAAAATGGCCTAAACGAGTTGAAGGGACCAAAACTGTCAATTTTCAACAGTTTCTGGTAGCTGGCACATGGTGGCGCTGCGCCACCACTATACGGCTCTACTGTGGCGCGACGCCACGGCCTCATCTGGGTAGAAACTTCATTTTGCCAACCAGGTTGAACTTGGGGTTCTTTTGTGTAACTTTTCTCAATATCGTGTGATGGTTTTGGACACCCCTAATATTCCAAAACCATGTGCCTTACATGTATGGTTGAGATTGAAGCTCGTAAATCGAGGAACGATCCTAACGGTTGTCCAAATCCTATATAAACCCACCATATTCATCACTTTCACTTGCACATTTGTTCTCAATTTCTTCTCTAAGTTGAAGCTCTCCTTGTGAAGCTTCATACCTGAGAAATTTTGAGTTCAAATCTTCATAGCTTGAACCCTTTGTAAGTTTCTTTCATGCTTGTTATCGTTTTTCAAGCGTGAAAGTCAAACAGTGTTTGACTTTCTGCTTTGACCAATCTTTGGTTGACACGAGGTTCGTTTGAACTTCGCAACATGAGCATAATCACGATGGTTATAGTCCCTTGTGACAATACATACTGATTACCACGTTGATTAGGTGTAGTGACGAGTCATAGTTTCGGTCAAAATACGCGTCAATGCATATTTTGCAACCAAACTATTCTTGGGTATCAAAACCGTTTGTTTTGATATCAAACTTGTTTTCTAACTTCGTTAAACATGTTTTAACATGTTTAACTCGTCACTTTTAGTTTAGTGCTTGTTTAGGCTCGTAAGATAAGCGGTCTAAACAACCCCTTAGACTTTCGAACCCGACCCGTTTGGTCGATCATTAGGATCCGACCAAACATATATTGTGACCATAGTTGTATAGGGAATAACCTTCCGAGGTTATACCTTATGGTCACTTCGTTTAGTTAGTCGTATGATAGGTAGTTTATATGCCTTAGGAAAATGACCAAAATACCCTTTTTGCGCATAATTTCATTTTAAGCATATGTAACACATATTTTGACATCTAAACTAATTATATAATATAATTAGATATGTTATAGCATATAATACTTGTCATAGGACTAGTTAGGCGTCTCGAACGCGCTTTCGTGCGAGCGACGCGTTAAAGTGGCGTAAGCTACCTTAATGGGTCGTAAGCACTTAGGATAGGTTCCGATTTAGAATGTAGGCTTTGTTAAACCATATCACATGAGTTCCAATGCTCATTCGGTTTACAAGACCTCATTCTACCCGATCTTCCGATTTAGGTGTCGATTTACTAACATAGTATCCGTTACCCTAGGTGTGACAACCCTCGTAATTCCATATATCCGTACAATTTATTAATGATAATTAAAGTGCTTGATGATTGTGCTAAATTATTTAACTGCTCTCTGATTACTGTGTTATACTTACATGTGCGTGTTAGCATACTAGTAGTATGCAGAAAACTTGACTAAATGGTCCTGAATATTTTCCTATGTGTTAGGAATTAATTGTGTTACAAAAATATATGTATAAGACGCCTTACGGAACAATTAAACAACTTAACGGAACAGTATCCGACCGAACAACCGGACATTACCCGGGACACCAAATATTTGTCAAACACATTATTTAATTATTTTTGGCTAGTCATGATCCCCGTATACCATAACACCCACCAAAAATCATCACACAAACATATACTATCAAGTTACTTGCACTCTAACTATCAATTACCATTTAGTTAGAAAAATTGCAACAAGACCCCCCCCCCCCCCAAACCGATTTTGGTCCAATGGACCCCACCAAGATCACCATGATTTTCCCCCATATATTTTGTTTAGATCTCCTTTGATAGTTTACTTGCATGAATGAACAAAAGGTGTAGAAGTAATCTTATATGTATGGCATTCTCTTACAACAATCATTCCATCTCTTACATTCTCTCTCCTCACTACTCTCTCTCCCTATTTCAGCTCCCCCAAAACCGAACCCCCCACCATCACTTTCACATCTTCATCTTCTTCACTAACAAGTTCCATTCAAAGCTTCAAGGTTGATCCATGGAGGTTGCACCTTGAAGGGCATTCAAAGGAGCTTTGTTTTAGTCTTGTTCATCATCATTTCTTATCATCTCCTTCACTAGATTTTCCCTAGCTTTAAGCTAGTAGTAAGTCTCTATTTAACCCTTGTTCATGTCCATTTTGTGTAGAAAAAGATGTAATATGTTAAATCTACAAGAACACTAAAAAGGGTTTAAACAAGAAGATGAAACATGATGTATTTATGTTAGTATGAAGATGTCTTGAGATGTTGCTGATTTCTTGCTGATTACTTATTAATATTGATTACTAGAAATGTTGTTATTCGCTGAACATGTTAACGGAACCAAAATAACTCGCATTAGAATGTAAAAGCTGAAAAACAGAAAGCTGTTTGGTGATTACAGCCAACTTCAGTTGGCTGTAACCGAACACTAATAAAGCGAAAAATGTATTTTCTAAAGTCTAGATTTATGTACTATGAAATACGGTTCTAATGGCACTGGAATCATAATTTTTGGACTTCGTTTACTATTTTTAAAGTGTCGTTTTGTAACAGCAGCTAGAGCTGCATTTTTACTGCTGAAAATAAGCATTCTGTTTTCTGTCATAACTTGTATTCTGTGTGGAGTCAGATCATGAAATTTGTACTGTAAATGACCACCGATGTATTTGTAATTCTCCCACTAGAATTTCGTAAATCGGACTCTCGATGAATTTTAAATAAATTATTCCGTGGACTGCAATCAGAAAAAGATGAATCTGATTGCAGTCCGGAAAATGAATTTTTATAAAATATTGGAGATGAATTGGATCCCGAGATTTTTACACAAAAATATTTGGATCGTTTAAGACCTTCTGTAAAAAGTTGGGAATTTTTGAAACAAGTTAACTATTTTATTAAAATCCCCGAAAACAGCCCAGTTTTGAATATAAAAGCTGAAACGACATAAGTAGTGATTTGCGTGTCTAAATGTCGGGTAGGTTATCCGAGAATGATATTACATGTTATATGTCTATAAAAGTGTTATGTGCAATGTCGTATGTTTGTTTATGAGTGGGAAATAGATGGGAAGTTTATATGGGCATGAACCGTTAAAGTGATGCATGTTATGTGATAGATACGTGTAGGAACTTTGTGCTCTATTTGAAAACCACTAAATGACTAACTGGTAATCATAATAGGACGTGATTGACCGACCTTGACTATTAGCTATTTTTGAGAGTCAAACCGAGCAACTGAGGTGAGTTCACACTCTTTCCAAGGCATGGGATTCCCAAGGGTTGGGAATGGGTTAATGACTTAAACGGGAACTACAACCATCCTCCGTGGGTAGGATGCCAAGACTACACACTGGACCAAACCTCTATCATGAAGTCCCTCATTTATATCGACTTAATCGCCAAGGCCTATGGCGAGCGGGTCATTAGTTAATAGCGCTATTAGGTTTAACAAACCTCACACCGTGCCAGTCGGACGGGCGTGTACTAATGGACTATGGTCAAAGGGTCAATGCTGATAGACATTGACTTAGGGCACCACTTACATTTTCGTAGTAGTCGATACGCACGGTCTAGTAACACATGGGAAGCCCCCATTAATTTTCGCAAACATGTCTGGGAGACCGCGATACGAATTAATACGATACATGGTTTACAAAACGAACATATGATTTACGAAACGAATACTATAACTAAACAACCAATTGTGAACTCGCTCAACTTTGTTGTTGATTCGTTGTTACATGCCTTGCAGGTCGTTAGGTACTCATGGAGCTTGCACAGGGAGGCGCGGTCGTTGTGGGACATGGCAGTGTGTGCCATGCTAAAAACATTACTTTATTTCGTACTTAATACTTACATTGGGTTTTACAATTATGCTTCCGCTAAACACTTAACTACGTTTTTGATTTGAAACACCTTTCATATTGTGTGGTTGAATTTTACTTACTTGTTATGTTCAATATGATTGGTGGCTTGATCCTGGACATGTCACGCCTCCAAGCGGTGATACTCTGCGTGTGGATTTTGGGGGTGTGACACTAGGAACCGCTTCAACACTTGAACTCTTGGTCATTGAGCTTTGTTATACCCTTTGAACCGAAACTATACGCAATCCCAGGCGAGTACATAGTTCCCCTCTTTTACCATTTTCAAATGGTTTGGGGTGATTCATATGTATAATCGATTTGTTTTCGAAATGTATGGCATATGTTTGTTCACTAAGTGCTTTTATGTGTATTATTCCGATTATGCAAAAGCGATGTTGATCCTTGTTGTATCTACCTATCTTTATAGTTAGATTCTTATAGGATAATTGAAGTACAGACTTAGAATCTTCCTATCTTCATAGTAAGGTTTTTGAGAAGTACTTTACGACTCGATGGATTGGTTTTGTGTAGATTGTTGGTGATTTTGATAACGAAACTAGATAATACAATAAGCACATGGTGGATACACCGCTGGTACTTCCTATATATAATTGTGCTTATTGTATTACCCTTCGTGGCGTTATCCCGAATCACTATTAGGATTTTGGATTTATTGTGTACTTTAATGCGAGTTTGATGAGACGATGTGGCGAGAACCCAATCCCTGTAGTATCTATCTATCTTCATAGTTAGACATATGTGGGGTGTTTAGAGTATTGATATTGTAGTCCTTGTTTGGATTTATTGTGTACTTTAATGCGAGTTTGATGAGACGATGTGGCGAGAACCCGATCCCTGTAGTATCTATCTATCTTCGTAGTTATACATATGTGGGATGTTTAGAGTACTAATATTGGAGCAACTTTTTGGATTCATTGTGTACTTTAATGCGTGTTTACGAGGTGGAACAAGTTGACGATTATGTGTTTATGTGGTAGTTGTGATTTAGATAACGTAACGGATGTAATAAAATAAGAACATGGTGGATACGCCACTGGTACTTCCTATATATAAGTGTTCTTATTTTATTATTCTTTTAGCGTTATCTGGATCACTTTAGGATTTTGTGTATGATTGTTTCAATGTTTGATTATCGAAATCTTCATAGAATCTCCCATATTTTTTATATGTAGGATTCTTAGATAGATATCTGAAGTATTATCATGACTCATTGATTTGATTTATATAATACTTATATAAGTTTTGAATTATTTCAAAATAGTTATTATTAATCCTTGATTGGATTTCTAATAACATATTAATGAGTTTTGACGATGGTTTAAACAAGATTACGATGTAAGGCATAAAATGACTTAGTAATATTCATATTGCCATATACAAACCTATTTTGTCACGAGTTTTCACAATTAAGATTTTGTATTGCAATACTAAATTTTTGCCATTCTTTGGCTTCAAGATTTATTTTCGATTGAAAGCTCTCGTAGCTGTTAAAGTATTGCAATACCAAATGTTTGTACCATTTACTTGGCTAATAAAACCTATGTATTCGCTGGCATTTTTATGCTGTCTGTTTTTCACATATGTTTCAGGTTTTCAACTATTCAAGCATTCAACGCATAGGACTGCATTCGGACCTTAGACTTCTAAAACAAAAGAACAATTTCATGTATTCTTTGTTTGTAAAACGATGTTAATGATATTGAAACAATTTAGTACCAGTAGTTGTGAGCAATTTGTAACGTGACTCCCCGATATTTCCGTCGCGCGTTGTTGTATTACATGATTGGGGTGTTAGAGATTGGTATCAGAGCACTGGTTATAGGGAATTAGGTTATTAGCATGCCTTAAACCTAGTCTATAACCTTCCTAGGACCCAAACGTGAGTAGACTTAGGAACTCTTTCCTAAATCCTCATCCTTATTCGTGCCATAACTACTCTATGAATTACAAATCATCTTGCCTTAGATGATTTATCCTGAACCTTAGTCTTCATGCCTTAGGGTATTTTTCAAAATGTTTTCTCAAAACATTTCATTGAAATATTTTTTCAAAATGTTTTCTTAAATGTTTTTGTCAAAATATTTCACAACATGTTTTATCTCAAACGATTTGTATCAAAAGATTTCTTAAATGTTTTCCTCAAACGTTTTTTATTGAAATCTTGGGTTTTTAATAATGTGAACACATGCAATCTGGAAGGGTGGATGCCTGTACCCCGAGTTTTCTGTCTAAGGCTAGAGTGTTCGTACAAATCCGCATATTCGGACCAGTCACTCTTACCTGGGAACTCTTAGGGTGAGTGTCCACTTATAGGCTAAAGCATGTCTTCATGAAGCATTATAAAAACCTATCCATCTTGACCCTACCGATCGATTTCTAAACGACCTTTGTAACACTACTCATTCATATTACCCTCGGTAATATGTTTGTTCTTCGCGACAATCGAAACAACTTTCCTTTCCCAATACTATTTCATCATATTACCTTCGGTGATATGTTTGATTCGATACAGTTGAAATGAATTTCATTTCATTTCACGACACTACGAGATCTTATTTTATTTTCAAAATACTACCTTTGTTTTTCAAATTTTCAAATTTTTTTACCATTTGGATGAGAATTTTCAAATTTTCAAACACAAAGTTTCTTTATTTTAAAATTTTAATTTAAAAACATTTTGTTTTAAAAGCAATAAATTTTTAACAGGTAAAGAATTTATAATACAAACCATTAACTTGATTTGTATCCTCTCATCCAAAAATATTACAAAAGTTTATTTTCAAACAACTCTTGTTTCAAAACAAAATCCACAACACCATATGTTCTAAGTATAAGAACAAGACCAATGAACAAGACTCTACTAGATCAAAGTTTTCACAATACAATAATGTTTCAAACTCATAACAATTGGATAAATCTAACTTTTTGATTTTCTCTATAGCTGTACTTTCAAAATGCCTTCTCGACGAGATGCACAACCTCAAACCAACGAAGAAATCGCATCCCTTGTCACTCAGCAGATGGCTGCTGTGCTTTGGAACATAATAACCCAGGTTCATCAGATATACAACAACAATAACAACAACAACGCCCAGTGTAATTTCAAGACCTTCAATTCAGCCAAACCGCTAAAATTTTCTGGGTCTGAAGAAGCAACCGCACTCTTACAATGGTTCGAAAGTATAGAAAGCACATTCCGCCATGTTCAGTGTCCCAATGAGCGCAAGGTAAATTTTGCTTCGAGTGTCTTTCAAAGGAGAGCACTCACTTGGTGGAATGGTATTATGAGAGACCGAGGTGCCGATGTAGCAATGGAACTGACGTGGGAAGAATTTAAGGATCTTATGAAGAAAGAATTCTACCCACAAATCGAAATAAGGGCACTTGAAAATGAGTTCTATTATTTAAAACAGGATAGTGGGGAAAGTCATGCCTACACTGACCGATTTGAACAGTTAAGCCTACTTTACCCCACTATGGTCACACCTTTGGATCGAGCCATTGAGAAATACATCGATGGTTTACCTGACCCTGTCCAAGACATTGTCACTGGCAGCCAACCTGCAACGCTCAGGGAGGTTAAGGAATTAGCCGCTATCTTAACCGACTCCCAGGTTAGAAAAGGTAAACTATTTCGAAAAGGAGAGAAGAAACAAAACACTGAATCTATTAACGAGAATTCGAAAGGAACAAAGGCCGAATCTTCTACAAGTTCTAGGAAGCGCAAGGCTTCAAAGAATTTTGCAATTCCTGCACCTGCTCCACTAAACTCAGTACCCTTCAAGGGGTTTTATTGTGGAAAGCAACCTCAGTGCAATCATTGCAATTATCATCTTGCGTTAAATTCCCCTTGTCGCCAGTGTACAATTTGTGGTTTATTTGGACATCTAGCTGTGACCTGTCGTATCCAGAACCGAGCAGCCCCTACTCAGACTCGCCCAAGAGCATGTTTCAATTGTGGTGACTTAAATCATTTCAAGCGAAACTGCCCCAAGCTTACCAATGCTAATGGACGAGTATTCAACATCGACGAGGCTCAAGCTACTGATCAAGCGCTTATGATCATTTGAACCTCTAAATTTCCTGTTTATTTTCAAGAACAATGTACATATTTTAACTATGTTTGAAATGACGATATAGATTTCAAGAAGTTTATCTTTATCCTTGTTATTCATTTCCAAGTTTCAAACTCTAATGTGATTACACTATGAGTAATTATAATTACATGCTGATTTTGAGGATTCCGTTCTTTAGGAACTAAATCTTTTTAATTTAGCATAATATAACTGTACTCGAGTGAATTCGTACGAACTTGGTAACATGATTGATACGAATACTATGAACAAGTTAATACTGTTTTTTGATCATAACATTACATGCATGATTTGTTTATCTAATGTGTATAGTACATGATTATAAATACAATTTGCTTCGTATGTTGATTTAACGTACTTAGTATATTAACTTAGCATACCTAGCACATGATTTGAAAACATTTTTTGATATGCTTACATTATGATAATAATGTATGATTAATATATTTTGCATTCTACCTGTTTGGTTAATATGAAACGCATATATTCGTACTAGAATAGAACACCTACTACTAAATTTGTTGTATGCAAAATAAGTAGTATTATCATTGCTAGTATGAAATATGATTCGATTTGACAGATATTATGATGTGACGATGTTTATTTGATTTAGACGATAGTTCGACCTTATTATTTGATTACCCTCGCTTAACAAGAAGAGCTATGTGGACCATGCGACGAAACGAGTAATTATGGGTCCACACTTAATTATGAGATTCGATGCATGAGAATCATAGTAAGCCTTGTTAAGTATGGTGGCATAAAATCTAAAGTGATTAAGGTAATGGGAGAAATATGATGCGATAAGAACACGGTGGATACGCCGATGGTACTTCCTATACATAAGTGTTCTTATTGTGTTATTCTTCAGAACATTGCTAAGATCACTTGGTGATTTTATGTTATCTTGGACCATTATGTGATTATGTGTTTAAGTGTTATTGTGTGGTTATTTCCGATGGACGACAGCGAGTACATTCATTAACTCAAATCGAGTCGACCGGGAGTATAATATGGTGTTAAAGGTGACGATCTTGATGCCATAGGTATGTTGACCCATCTCCTATGCATGAGATGCTCATGGTGCATTGGATGTACCTCGTGGGACGTTAGAAACCGTGTACGTGAAAGGCTTGAATGTACCATAAATATCCTTTACATAGCTTAGAAAATAAGCTTTGAGGGGTTCATTATGCGAAAATATGCTTATTTGATCATTAGGGACTAAAAGCGTCAAAAAGTGCATACGTTTGCCTTTTCGCGCATATCTTACATTCTGAATATATCCGGACATCCAAAAATTTTGAAATCATTAAAATATTTTATTTTAGTGTTTAGAATCTTAGAATTTCACTCGTCGCGTAATTTGAAACGATTTCGCGCTCGTTACGACTTCCGTCGTATTTAACTGAACAACGCGATCATACTACCAAACGAACCGACATCCAAGATGTCTTTGAGCATGTTTCATGTTCCCTATGCTTTAACATCCTTGTGGAGCCTTGAAAATGGGTTAACGGGGTTAAAACGCATAAAAAATGGCCTAAACGAGTTGCAGGGACCAAAACTGTCAATTTTCAAAAATTTCTGGTAGCTGGCACATGGTGGCGCGGCGCCACCACTATATAGCTCTGCTGTGGCGCGACGCCACAACCACATCTGGGCAGAAACTTCATTTTGACAACCAGGTTGAACTTGGGGGTCTTTTGTGTAACTTTTCTCAATACCGTGTGATGGTTTTGGGCACCCCTAGTATTCCAAAACCATGTGCCTTACATGAATGGTTGAGATTGAAGCTCATAAATCGAGGAACGATCCTAACGGTTGTCCAAATCCTATATAAACCCACCATCTTCATCACTTTCACTTGCACATTTGTTCTCAATTTCTTCTCTAAGTTGAAGCTCTCATTGTGAAGCTTCATACCTGAGAAATTTTGAGTTCAAATCTTCATAGCTTGGACCCTTTGTAAGTTTCTTTCATGCTTGTTATCGTTTTTCAAGCGTGAAAGTCAAACAATGTTTGACTTTCTGCTTTGACCAATCTTTGGTCGACACGAGGTTCGTTTGAACTTCGCAATGTGAGCGTAATCACGATGGTTATAGTCCCTTGTGAGTATACCTACTGAGTACCACGTTGATTAGGTGTAGTGACGAGTCATAGTTTCGGTCAAAATACGCGTCTATGCGTATTTTGCAACCAAACTATTATTGGGTATCAAAACCGTTTGTTTTGATATCAAACTTGTTTTCTAACTTCGTTAAACATGTTTTAACATGTTTAACTCGTCACTTTTAGTTTAGTGCTTGTTTAGGCTCGTAAGATAAGCGGTCTAAACAACCGCTTAGAATTTCGAACCCGACCCGTTTCGTCGTTCATTAGGATCCGACCAAACATATATTGTGACCATAGTTGTATAGGAAATAACCTTCTGAGGTTATACCTTATGGTCACTTCATTTAGTTAGTTGTATGATAGGTAGTTTATATGCCTTAGGAAAATGACTAAAATACCCTGTTTGCGCATAATTTCATTTTAAGCATATGTAACACATATTTTGACATCTAAACTAATTATATAACATAATTAGATATGTTAAGGCATATAATACTTGTCATAGGACTAGTTAGGCGTCTCGAACGCGCTTTCGCGCGAACGACGCGTTAAAGTGGCGTAAGCTACCTTAATGGGTCGTAAGCACTTAGGATAGGTTTCGACTTAGAATGTAGGCTTTGTTAAACCATATCACATGAGTTCCAAAACTCATTCGGTTTACAAGACCTCATTCTACCCGATCTTCCGATTTAGGTGTCGATTCACTAACATAGTATCCGTTACCCTAAGAACCGCTTCAACACTTGAACTCTTGGTCTTTGAGCTTTGTTATACCCTTTGAACCGGAACTATACGCAATCCCAGGAAAGTACATAGTTCCCCTCTTTTACCGTTTTCAAATGTTTTGGGGTGATTCATATGTGTAATCGATTTGTTTTCGAAATGTATGGCATATATGTGTTCACTAAGTGCTTTTATGTGTATTATTCTGATTATGCAAATGCGATGTTGATCCTTGTAGTATCTACCTATCTTTATGTCACACCCTGGCTTTTGCGGAAGCATGGTTTATTTGGTGTGACTTCTTAATACCATAGCAACAATCATAACAATGCTATATGATAAAAAAAATACGAGATGTTCATCCATTAATATTGTTTAGAAAATACCATAACATACTTGTCTTGAAACATCAACCCAAAATAAGTTACATCCATGACTTGTTTAAAATGAGTTCACAAGGACTCAACAAAAGACTTTAAATAAAAACGAGGTTTGGAGACATGTGACCCGTCCAGGTAAGGGTTACACCTCTCAAACCCTACAACCTTGGATGACATCTTTATTTAGTACGCAGCTTAAGATGCATCACTTTCCAGATCCGGTCAATTCCCTGAAATACATGTAGTTTGAAAAATCAACAAAAGTTGAGCGAGTTCATGTGCATGTGAGTATGTATAAACCTTTAAAGTATGTCTGTATGTATAAAAGTCCCTGGTATGTAGCAATTTAGGAAAAAGAGATCACCAATGGGTTGCAAAGCCACTGGTATGTGTGAAATGGTGTAGGAAGTACTCAAACCTAGCAAATTTGTACCGGGCTTCCGGCTGGAAGACATAGTCACCTCTATGGGCCGCCCCGGCCTCATGGGTGTGGGCTCGCTACACCCAAATAGATCTATCACTCATGTCCCTTGGTCCTACGACGAGGATTAATGGCCTTTAAGTGTTGTGCCCACCCTTCACATGATCAAGTAGTAAACCCTCCTTAAGCTAACCATACCATGTATAAAAATGTCTGTAATAGTTGTGACATGTATTCCACCCCCGAAGTATAAAACTGAAAACAGTTAAGAGAAAAGGGGGACATGAACTCACTGTAGTGCGTCTCCTGTGCTCGTACTCAAACCTTGTCAGCTACACGATAACCTACACCGTACTAATGTCTATTAGACGAACGGGTCGTGCCTTGCTTTTGTATTTATGGGTTTGAGTTACGTTACTTTGATATTATTCCAAGTTATAACTTCTTATTAAAATAATAAAAATAATTATTTTAACTTAAGTTTTGTTTTTAGGTTTTTGGAATAATAGTTAGGCAACTATTTCGTATCCATACTTCTCAAGTATTTTATATGCGTATTTCCTTCCCAAGGATAGGGGTATTTATACATGTATATTTGTAGTTTCGAAAAATATATTTAAGTCCCACATAGGAAAATATATTTAAATTATTTGTCCAAAAATAACGTACTTCCAAATATATGTATTTTTCCCAAAAATAATATATTTTCACTTCTTTAGTTCCCAAAATAATATTTTAGCCAAAATATATGTGTAAGAGTATTTTCTGGAATAATTCATAAGTTACGTTTTCTTGTTCGGTTTCACAATATTATGTGTGTAACTTAAATATTTATTCCGTGAGAGTTTTGGTATTATTTTGGAGTTGTAAATGCCAAGGTATTTTGTTAAGTTATATTGCTTTACTCTAAAATAATATAACTAGTTCACAAAATATACAAATATTCACACAAGTGTCTTAGTATAGAATATATATTCTAAATATATATTTACCCATTTTTATTTACAAAAACCAACCTCCGATACTTTGTATTTTGTAACAAAACCCATGGCGAAGTTTATTTTGAAAACAAAGTTCAAAATTTATTCGTAAGCATTTGTTAGAAAAATATTTTCTAAGTGTTGGAATTTTTAGATGATTTCGCCAGAGTTTCCTTTGTAAACGGAGGTGTCCATGCTTATTATCATATTATTTTCTTTTCGGAAATCATTCAATCAATCAACAACAAGTTACTAAACAACATTACACTAGTCAAGTGCCAAAAACAATGCACTTTACATAGCAACATAAACTTGGTTTTTCATAAAATCGCGTAGTAACTTAGTGGGGTGTTTAGTGGGTTTAGTTACTCTCCAAAGTGTGTTTACTTTTGTTAAAATCTTACTCTCGGGGTTTTTAGATGTTCACAACTTGTGAACTTATTTTACAAAAATATTTTCTTACAATATTTTCTTGCTTTACTAGACTTACTACACTTATTTTGTTACTAAAATAGTGTAGGTTTAACAAAAGTCATAACCATTCAAAAATCATCTTCTACTTTTGGTTTGTTTAGGAAATCCATTTGCAAACCTCGGATCCATACGATCATTAACTCACTTTGTTCACTTATTTTTCAAGAAATCATTTTGTTACCAAGTTTATGTTGAAATATGGAGGTGATTCCTTTATGTAAATTACTAGTCACCTCCTAACTTGTTAACTTAAGTTTTTAATCTTACTTTAACAAGTTCAACCATGATGTTCAACATCATATTACTAGTAATCATCAAGCAAGCATCAAGTAATCAACAACATAACAAAACAACTTTATTACATCAAGATTTCATCTTATTTCATCATCATGTTAGCTTTATGTTCAAGACTTATGTTTATGATCTTTTAGTGTTCTTGAGATTTCATCTTAAAATAACTATTAACCTCCATAAACATGAAGTAAATAAGGATCAAAGAAGCTTACTACTAGCTTTTAAGCTAGGGAAGATCAAGCTTGGAAATGTAGAGGATAAAAGCAAACTAGAGAGGTCCTTGATGATCCGTGAGTTCCACCCTTCGTTATTCACCTTGATACACCTTGAATGAGGCTTGGATTTAATGAACAAGAATCGAAAAAATGGTGAGGTGATATAGGGGGTTTCGGCCGAGCTTTAATGGAGAAAGAGAGAGAGAGTTTTGTGATGGTGGTTTGTTGAAGATGATAAGTGATTATTTATAAATCAAGTTTCTTTATCCATTGGGTTATATGTCAACAAGAGTAAAAACACAATCACATCAAAATCCCACTAAGTCCAATGAAAGATTGTTGGAGATACTAGAAGATTAGGAGGTCTTGGTGGGTGGGGCCATGAGAGAAGAAAATTAGGCAAGGGGAGGGTGTTAAGTGCAAGGTTTGATGACAAGTAGGTGATTATAGGGGTGTTAAGTGTATGAGCTAGTATTTAGTGTGTACCATGTCTTATGTATATGTGTTTAAGTGTTCGGGGACCATGACTAGCTCAGAAAAATTAAAATAATGTCTCTGATAATATTTTAATGTTCCGGGTAATGTCCGGTTGTCCGGTTGGATACCGTTCCGTTAAAGTGCTAAGTGATAACGTAAGGTGTCCTTTATGTAACTTTTAGTGACCCTTTTAATTCCCGACATTTAGGAAAGCATACAGGACCATTTTGCCATATTTTTGCAAGTGACTAGCATATTTAAATGCTGAATTTTGTTAATAGATGCAGAGTTTTGCATTTTAAGTGGGTTTTAGGCACTTTTCGGCACCTAAACTATCACCTAGTGACGCAGTTTTATGGTCCTTACTTCCCTATACTCCATACTAGTGTAGTACCTTGTCTCTGGCTCATATTGGGCCTCAATATATTGTCTGTCTATGTGCTGGCATTGTCAGCATGTTTCTGAGTTATCCGCTTACTGTGCTAACTGTGTTTTGTGCATCAAGTTTGTCACTAAAGGTTGTGTGTAATAAATTGAGTGACAGTATGAATGTGATGCATATGTATGTATGATGCAAAAATCATAAAGCGGTTTAATTTGTCAGTTGTAATCAAGCACAGTCATTAAGCATAAATTTAATATTAATTAATAGTACGGATACCTGTAATTTTGAGGGTTGTCACATTCTCCCCCTGTTAGAGAAATTTCGTCCCGAAATTTTAGTTCTTCTACGAGATGCAGGGGTCTTGGGGAATAAATGTGGGTATTTTTCTTTCATACGATCCTCACGTTCCCACGTGAATTCTTGCCCGTGTCGTGCATTCCATCGAACTTTGACGAGTTTGACACTACTCCGGCGTGTCTTGTTAACCTTCCAATCCGTAACCTCAACGGGTTCTTCGGTAAAGTGGAGTGTGTCGTCAATGTGAACTTCGTCGGCAGGAATGACCACTGTTTCTTAAGTTGGACTCTTTTTCAGATTGGATACATGAAATGTATCATGAACGCCATTAAGTTCAGCAGGTAAATCCAACTTGTATGCTACAAGACCAATCCTCTTCAGGATTCTGAATGGACCAATGTATCTGGGGTTCAACTTCCTATGCTTCCCAAAGCGTTCCACACCCTTCCAGGGTGAAACCTTCAATAATACCATATCTCCTACCTCAAATTCCAGAGGTTTCCTTCTCAGGTCCGCATAACTCTTTTGTCGATCCCGAGCCGCTTTAATGCGTTCTCGGATCTATGCAATCTTATCAATCGTTCCCTGGACCAATTCCGGACCAACTAGCTGTCTATCACCCGCGTCAGCCCAACAAATCGGTGATCGACATTTGCATCCATAGAGAGCTTCGAACGGTGCGGCCTGAATGCTTGCATGATAACTGTTGTTGTATGAAAATTCGACCAACGGTAGGTGAGTGTCCCAACTTCCACCTAAATCCAACACGCAAGCTCGCAACATGTCTTCTAATGTTTGAATCATTCATTCGCTCTGTCCATCTGTGTGCGGGTGAAATGCAGTACTCAGATTCAGCTGAGAACCAAATGCTTCTTGAAAGGATTGCCAAATTCTTGACACGAAGCGTCCATCTCTATCAGAGATAATTGAGAGCGGCACTCCATGTCGTGCAAAAATCTCCCTCATGTATATTTCAGCAAGTTTACTCATGTTGTCTTTTTGGTTAAACGGTCTACAATTACCCAGATTGTATCATGACCCTTGGGCGTCTTTGGCATCTTTGTTATAAAGTCCATGGAAATCTGTTCCCATTTCCATTTGGGTATTTCAGGTTGCTGCAAGAGACCTGAAGGCTTTTGGTATTCAACCTTTACCTTGGCGCAAGTTAAACATCTGCCAACATATATCGCAACATCGCCATTCATCCTTGGCCACCAATAGAAATCCTTAAGATCTTGGTACATCTTATCCGCTCCTGGATGAATCGAGTACCGAGATTTGTGAGTTTCGTCAAAAATAACATTTCTCAGACCACCAAACAAGGGAACCCAAATTCGTTTCATGAAGCACAAAGTCCCTTCCCCATTTGGTACCAACTGTTTCTCCATCCCACGGAGATACTCATTCTCAATATTCTTTTCCTTGAGTGCTTCTCTCTGCGCGACACAAATGTGCAATGAGAGGTCCATTTGTATGATCATTTCCAAAGCCCTAACCCTTATGGGCTTGATCCTTTCCTTCCGACTCAGGGCATCGGCGACCACATTCGCCTTCCCTGGGTGATACTTGATTTCGCAATCATAATCATTCAACAGCTCAACCCAGCGTCTTTGCCTCATATTAAGCTCTTTTTGATCAAATATGTGCTATATGCTCTTGTGATCAGTATAGATTGTATATCGCGTGCCATATAAGTAATGTCGCCAGATCTTCAATGCAAATACCACCGCGCCCAATTCCAAATCATGCATGGTATAATTTTTCTCGTGGACCTTCAACTGGCGAGAAGCATATGCTATAACCTTCTGGCGCTGCATCAACACGCAACCTAAACCTTGGCGTGAGGCGTCGCAATATACCACGAAGTCGTCAGTGCCTTCAGGTAGAGATAAGATCGGTGCGTCGCAAAGTTTGTTTTTCAATAACTGAAATGCCTCTTTCTGCTTGTCTCCCCAATCAAACTTCTTGTCTTTCTGAGTGAGAGAGGTCAAAGGTTGAGCGATTTTCGAGAAATCCTCGATGAATCTGCGATAATAACCAGCCAAACCTAGGAACTGTCGAATCTCGATTGGCGTCTTAGGAGTCTCCCAATTCTTGATTGCCTCGATCTTTGTGGGATCCACATGAATTCCATTTCCCGTAACTACATGACCAAGAAACTGGACTTCGCGTAACCAGAACTCGCACTTTGAGAATTTCGCGTACAACTTCTCCTTTTTAAGTAGCTCTAAAATAGCTCTTAAGTGTTGTTCGTGCTCTTCTTCCGTCTTTGAGTAGATCAAAATGTCATCAATGAACACAATCACAAACTTATCGAGGTACGGCTTATAAACTCTGTTCATCAAATCCATGAATACAGCTGGTGCGTTTGTCAGACCAAATGACATAACCAGGAACTCGTAATGCCCATATGGAGTTCTGAAAGCAGTCTTGGGAATACTTTCCTCTTGAATTCTTAACTGGTGATAACCTGATCGAAGATCGATCTTTGAGTAAAAACTGGAACCTTGCAATTGGTCGAACAGGTCATCTATCCTTGGAAAAGGATATCTATTCTTGATGGTCAACTTGTTAAGCTCCCGGTAGTCGATACACATGCGAAAACTACTGTCCTTCTTTTTAACAAACAAAACTGGAGCTCCCCAAGGCGAGAAGCTTGGTCTGATAAATCCCTTGTCTAACAACTCTTGAAGTTGCGCTGACAGCTCTTGCATTTCTGAAGGTGCAAGTCGATAAGGTGCCTTAGCCACAGGCGCGGCGCCTGTAACTAAGTCAATATGGAACTCGACTTAACTTTGTGGTGGCAATCCTGGCAAGTCTTCTGGAAAGACTTCAGGATACTCCTTCACGACTAGAATGTCTTCAAGTTTCATCTCAGCGGCTTCCTTATCCACGATGTGTGCAAAGAAGGCAACACATCCCTTCTTCAAACACTTTCTAGCTTTCAAACAGCTAATGATCCTCAAAGGCGTATCGCGCTTCCCTCCATGAACCATAATCATTTCTCCATCCGCCATTGGGATGCGAATGGTCTTCTCATGACAAACAATCTCGGCTTTGTTGCTTGACAACCAATCCATCCCTACTACCACATCAAAGCTTCCCAACTCGACTGGCAGTAGATCCAGTGTAAACTCGTGTTCTCCCAGCTCTATTACACATCCTCTGATGACTTCAGTCGTTTCAACTAGCTTTCCATTTGCCAGTTCAATTGAGTATGGAATGTCTAATTTACTAGCAGTTAACCCAAGCATTTTCTTAAATTCTAGCGACACAAAACTATAGTCGGCACCAGTGTCAAATAGTACAGATGCAAAGCGTTGATTAATAGGGAACGTACCAGTAACGACATTTGGATCCTGGCGGGCTTCCCTTGCACCAATGTTGAAGACTCTTCCTTGTGCCTGGTTAAGCTTTGGGCATTCTCGCTTGAAGTGCCCGATGTCCCCACAGTTAAAACATCCCGGTCCTCGACCGTTTCCGTTCCCGTTACCATTACCAGCTCGATTAATGACTGCTCCCTCGTTACCAGCTTGATTCCCACGGTTTCCTCGATTTCTATTCCCGCCATATCCTCCCTGTTGGCGGTTTCCATTCCCGTTTCCATATCCCCGCTGACCACCACGACCAGCACCATTACCAACCCAGCAGGTTTCTTTTGTGTGGCCAGTCTTCCCACAAGACTCACATTTCCTGAATCGGCATGGCCCGGGGTGATGATATTGGGATGCATCACACTTGGGCAAGGTGCCCATGTATCCCTTCCCTTTTACTTCAACACTAGTTTTAGCTTCCTCTGGTGGGTTCACGTTCTTTTCCTTACTTGCGCTGCCGGTACTCTTTTTAAAATTGGAGAATTTCCTTTTGTTCTCTCCTGAGGACTCCACATGAGTTTCTTTCTTCTTGGGGTCAGAGTTTGAAAACTTGTTTAGCCGGATAGCTTCCTCAGTAAGTGACACGCTCAGGTCGATGGCTTCAGTAATGGTTGTATGCTTTGAAGAGGTTACCATGCTCATAATCTGGGGTGCCAACCCCCAGATGAAACGCTCCACGCGTTTGAATTCAGGCGTAACCATGTATGGTACCACATGGGACAAATCATGAAACCTCTGAACATACTCGAGGATTTTTGGGCCGTCCATCTTTAGGATCTAAAATTCCATTTCCAGCTTTTGTATTTCGGCCCGTGAACAGTATTTCTTCCTCATGAGCTCCTTCAGCTCAGTCCATGTCAATGCATATGCCGCCGCCTCTCCCAGGGTCTGTACTTGCAGATTCCACCATGATAAAGCACCATCAAGAAAGAGCCCTGAGATGTATGTAACTTGCTGTTCAGGAGCACACTTGCTCATCCTTAAAATAGAATCCGTCTTTTCTGCCCATCTGGCGAATGCAACAGCACCTCCAGTGCCATCATAATTTAAGGGCTTGCAATCCAGAAATTGTTTGTAGGTACAGCCATTGGGTGGGTTGTTGTTGTTGTTGTTTGAGGTATTCCTACTTGTTTCGGCGCGTGAGGCCTCATACTGTGCTATGGCTTGTGAAATTCTCGCCTGCAATTCTGCTTCAGTGGTAGGCAAACGTGTGTCTCGTTGTGGAGGCATCTTCTAAAAGAAGATCATATTGGTCAGGTCATAGTAAGTATAGTAAGTAATATGCATATGTAATAACATTCATCAACACAATAACACATAACATCCCATGTTATGATATAAAACAAAGAATTCAACAATGAATATAATGAGAATACTGCGATTGGGCAATTATATAATCAAGACCACGAATACAGTGTTTACAAGTTTTACAAATGTATTATACATCCAAAAGAGACTAAGGGCCACATTACCCTTGTCTAAATCGTCTACAATATACACCAACCAAAAATCAAATGTCAAAAGTCGTAAGTCATCATGTGGTCTTCAAAATGTTGTGCAGTCAGGCTCAATCGCTGTCTTCTCATCAAAAGTAACGCTACCTGCAACAGACCAAAAATCCTCATGCTGATGGGGGAGGAGGAGGAGGAGGGAAGAAAAGCAAACGGCGCAAACGCACCCAATCCTCCTCAAGTGCGTGGACAACGCGCAACAGGTAAGCAATCTGCTGCTCCGGAATGAGAAAGCGAACATCAGAATCCGGGTGTAGTGGAAGAGGAGCTGGTGGTGTAGCAAATGGAGACTGGCAATGACAAGGGGGAGGACGCGGAATCCTCTCCAGCTCCTGGACTCGTCGGCTCAACGCATCCTGCTGTAACTGCAGGGATATAAGTATGTTGTCTGTGGTATATCCAACATGGTAAGGATGATATGGGTCTGACAGAGGCATAACATTGGGCGAAGACCACATAAATGGCTCGCCCATAGGTGCTGAAGCAGGAAAAGCAGTGTGTGGGGCAGGTGCAAAAGGGGGCATAAACGGAAGGGCTGCTGGCATAGATGGCATGTGATCGTGCTGCTATGTAGAAGGTCCTTCCCCTGGACGGGGAGGAGGAATGTCCTGGAGAAAAGTGATGGGTAGATCCGTGCGGTGGACATCAGATAAGTGCGGATGAGACTGGGGAACATCAAGAGGTGCAAAAACAAATGCAGCAGGGGGTGTGACTGGTACAACAAAAGAAGGATAATCGTCGTCCTCAATCCACCCATTACGAGTGTCAGCGTATCTAGGATCGACATATGTGGTAAATGGTGCATGGTCAACAAACACCGGCACAGGATCAGGCAGAGGTGCATCAACAATAGGAACATCAGAAACCGGTGGTACAACGACTGGTGCATCAACAACGGGTGGTGCCACGACCGGTATATCAACGTGATCATGCTCTGGTAAAGGATCAGGCAAAAGTGCAACAGCTGGGACATCAATATGGTCGTGAGCAATGACAGGCTCTGGAGGTATCACAGGCTCTGGAACAACTAGAGCAGGCTCCGCAGGTACAAACTCGACCTCAGGATCCGGGTCAACATCATGGGGAACGATGGGCACAACAGACATCGCCATGTCTGAATCAGAGTTGGGGGAGTAGTGCTGCACGCCCTGGGCATGAAGAGAAGCGGACGCTACAGACTCAAACGAGTCTAGACCAGACGGATCGGATAAGGCCTCCTCAATAGGAGCCTCGACAGGGACAACGGGGTCAGCAACTGGAACATAAACAGGTAGAACATTGTCATCCACCGGGGCCCCACCATCCTGGTCACCCTCCGGGGGACCCTTAATGAATAAATCGATGTCGTCATCAGCTAACTCGTCAAGTGGCAGATCCTCGACAGGAACTGCAGCGAGTGGGAGAGGAGCAGGGATCTGAATAAGAGGTAGATCCCCGTCGAAAGGACCATCAGCTAGAGGCATATCGTCTCCAAAGTACGGTAGGGCAAATGGCTGGAAATCATCCTCGTCGGTGCTCGTAGTGTCCGACGTATAAACCTCGCTCTCAAGTAGAATCTCGTCGTCCGAGACTATCGCCATAGGATCCAGTGTGTCTGACACTCCGGTATCCGAAGAAGAGGACATGGTGTCTGTAACACAACCACACATATGCACATATATCAACATATAATCAAATAAGCATGTAAGTCACAATCAATGTAAGCAATTAATCATCCTAGTCTTCCCCAGACTATCCCACCCAGTCTCTTAGACTGAACTCCCTAGTCTCTCAGACTAACTCCCTGGTCTCTAAGACCAACCTCCCAGTCTCTCAGACTAACTCCGTGGTCTCTAAGACCAACCTCCCAGTCTCTAAGACTAATTCCCTAGTCTCTAAGACCAACTCCCAGTCTCTAAGACTAATTCCCTGGTCTCTAAGACCAACTCCCTGGTCTCTAAGACCAACCTCCCAGTCTCTAAGACTAATTCCCTGGTCTCTAAGACCAACTCCCAGTCTCTAAGACTAATTCCCTGGTCTCTAAGACCAACTCCCAGTCTCTAAGACTAATTCCCTGGTCTCTAAGACCAACTCCCTGGTCTCTAAGACCAATCCTCCCAGTCTCTAAGACTAAATATCCCCAACCTCTAAGGCTGAACCTCCGTCAGTCTCTAAGACTGAACCTCCCTCAGTCTCTAAGACTGAATTATATACATACCCTTTTGAAATGTGTATTTGTGCCTTTTAGGTTATAAAAATTTTTGTTCCCTGGATCTGGACGTTTTGTGTATGCAATGTAAAAATGTTTTCGTGAGACCCCTGATAATCATAGTCTAGACTCGAGAAAGAATCCTAGTTCGCTATAAACCTGGCTCTGATACCAAGCTGTCACACCCTGGGTTTTGCGGAAGCGTGGTTTATTTGGTGTGACTTCTTAATACCATAGCAACAATCATAACAATGCTATATGATAAAAAAATACGAGATGTTCATCCATTAATATTGTTTAGAAAATACCATAACATACTTGTCTTGAAACATCAACCCAAAATAAGTTACATCCATGACTTGTTTAAAATGAGTTCACAGGGACTCAACAAAAGACTTTAAATAAAAACGAGGTTTGGAGACATGTGACCCGTCCAGGTAAGGGTTACACCTCCCAAACCCTACAACCTTGGATGACATCTTTATTTAGTACGTAGCTTAACATGCATCACTTGCCAGATTCGGTCAATTCCCAGAAATACATGTAGTTTGAAAAATCAACAAAAGTTGAGCGAGTTCATGTGTATGTGAGTATGTATAAACCTTTAAAGTATGTCTGTATGTATAAAAGTCCCTGGTATGTAGCAATTAAGGAAAAAGAGATCACCAATGGGTTGCAAAGCCACTGGTATGTGTGAAATGATGCAGGAAGTACTCAAACCTAGCAAATCTGTACCGGGCTTCAGGCTGGAAGACATAGTCACCTCTATGGGCCGCCCTGGCCTCATGGGTGTGGGCTCGCTACACCCAAATAGATCCATCACTCATGTCCCTCGGTCCTACAACGAGCATTAATGGCCTTTAAGTGTTGTGCCCACCCTTCACATGATCTAATAGTAAACCCTCCTTAAGCTAACCATACCATGTATAAAAATGTCTGTAATAGTTGTGACATGTATTCCACCCCCGAAGTATAAAACTGAAAACAGTTCAGAGAAAAGGGGGACATGAACTCACTGTAGTGCGTCTCCTGTGCTCGTACTCAAACCTTGTCAGCTACACGATAACCTACACCGTACTAATGTCTATTAGACGAACGGGTCGTGCCTTGCTTTTGTATTTACGGGTTTGACTTATGTTACTTTGATATTATTCCAAGTTATAACTTCTTATTAAAATAATAATAATTATTATTTTAACTTAAGTTTTGTTTTTAGGGGTTTGGAATAATAGTTAGGCAACTATTTCGTATCCATACTTCTCAAGTATTTTATATGCGTATTTCCTTCCCAAGGATGGGGGTATTTATACATGTTTATTTGTAGTTTCGAAAAATATATTTTAAGTCCCACTTAGGAAAATATATTTAACTTATTTGTCCAAAAATAACGTACTTCCAAATATATGTATTTTTCCCAAAAATAATATATTTTCACTTCTTTAGTTCACAAAATAATATTTTACCCAAAATATATGTGTAAGAGTATTTTCTGGAATAATTCATAAGTTACGTTTTCTTGTTAGGTTTCACAATATTATGTGTGTAACTTAAATATTTATTCCGTGAGAGTTTTGGTATTATTTTGGAGTTGTAAATGCCAAGGTATTTTGTTAAGTTATATTGCTTTACTCTAAAATAATATAACTAGTTCACAAAATATACAAATATTCACACAAGTGTCTTAGTATAGAATATATATTCTAAATATATATTTACCCATTTTTAATTACCAAAACCAACCTCCGATACTTTGTATTTTGTAACAAAACCCATGGCGAAGTTTATTTTTAAAACAAAGTTCAAAATTTACTCGTAAGCATTTGTTAGAAAAATATTTTCTAAGTGTTGGAATTTTTAGAAGATTTCGCCAGAGTTTCCTTTGTAAACGGAGGTGTCCATGCTTGTTAGCATATCATTTTCTTTTCGGAAATCATTCAATCAATCAACAACAAGTTACTAAACAACATTACACTAGTCAAGTGCCAAAAACAATGCACTTTACATAGCAACATAAACTTGGTTTTTCATAAAATCGCGTAGTAACTTAGTGGGGTGTTTAGTGGGTTTAGTTACTCTCCAAAGTGTGTTTACTTTTGTTAAAATCTTACTCTCGGGGTTTTTAGATGTTCACAACTTGTGAACTTATTTTACAAAAATATTTGCTTACAATATTTTCTTGCTTTACTAGACTTACTACACTTATTTTGTTACTAAAATAGTGTAGGTTTAACAAAAGTCATAACCCTTCAAAAATCATCTTCTACTCTTGGTTTGTTTAGGAAATCCATTTGTAAACCTCAGATCCATACGATCATCAACTCACTTTGTTCACTTATTTTTCAAGAAATCATTTTGTTACCAAGTTTATGTTGAAATATGGAGGTGATTCCTTTATGTAAATCACTAGTCACCTCCTAACTTGTTAACTTAAGTTTTTAATCTTACTTTAACAAGTTCCACCATGATGTTCAACATCATATTACTAGTAATCTTGAAGCAAGCATCAAGTAATCAACAACATAACAAAATAACTTTATTACATCAAGATTTCATCTTATTTCATCATCATGTTAGCTTTATGTTCAAGACTTATGTTTATGATCTTTTAGTGTTCTTGAGATTTCATCTTAATATAACTATTAACCACCATAAACATGAAGTAAATAAGGATCAAAGAAGCTTACTACTGGCTTTTAAGCTAGGGAAGATCAAGCTTAGAAATGTAGAGGATAAAAGCAAACTAGAGAGGTCCTTGATGATCCGTGAGTTCCACCCTTCGTTATTCACCTTGATACACCTTGAATGAGGCTTGGATTTAATGAACAAGAATTGAAAAATGGTGAGGTCATATAGGGGGGTTTCGACCGAGCTTTAATGGAGAAAGAGAGAGAGTTTTGTGATGGTGGTTTGTTGAAGATGATAAGTGATTATTTATAAATCAAGTTCCTTTATCCATTGGGTTATATGTCAACAAGAGTACAAACACAATCACATCAAAATCCCACTAAGTCCAATGAAAGATTGTTGGAGATACTAGAAGATTAGGAGGTCTTGGTGGGTGGGGCCATGAGAGAAGAAAATTAGGCAAGGGGAGGGGGTTAAGTGCAAGGTTTGATGACAAGTAAGTGATTATAGGGGTGTTAAGTGTATGAGCTAGTATTTAGTGTGTACCATGTCTTATGTAGTGTGTTTAAGTGTTCGGGAACATGACTTGCTCAGAAAAATTAAAATAATGTCTCTGATAATATTTTAGTGTTTCGGATAATGTCCGGTTTGATACCATTCCGTTAAAGTGCTAAGTGATAACGTAAGGTGTCCTTTATGTAACTTTTAGTGACCCTTTTAATTCCCGACACTTAGGAAAGCATACAAGACCATTTTGCCATATTTTTGCAAGTGACTAGCATGTTTAAATGCTGAATTTTGTTAATAGATGCAGAATTTTGCATTTTAAGTGGGTTTTAGGCAGTTTCCGGCACCTAAACTATCACCTAGTGACGCAGTTTTATGGTCCTTACTTCCCTACACACCATAGTAGTGTAGTACCTTGTCTCTGGCTCATACTGGGCCTCAATATATTGTCTGTCTATGTGCTGGCATTGTCAGCATGTTTTTGAGTTATCCGCTCACTATGCTAATTGTGCTTTGTACATCAAGTTTGTCACTAAAGGTTGTGTGTACTAAATGGAGTGACAGTATGAATGTGATGCATATGTATGTATGATGCAAAAATCATAAAGCGGTTTAATTTGTCAGTTGTAATCAAGCACAGTCATTAAACACAAATTTAATATTAATTAATAGTACGGATACGTGTAATTTTGAGGGTTGTCACACTTTATAGTTAGATTCTTATAGGATAATTGAAGTACAGACTTAGAATCTTCCTATCTTCATAGTAAGGTTTTTAAGAAGTACTTTACGACTCGATGGAGTGGTTTTGTGTAGATTGTTGGTGATTTAGATAACGAAACTAGATAATACAATAAGCACATGGTGGATACGCCGCTGGTACTTCCTATATATAAGTGTGGTTATTGTATTGCCCTTCGTGGTGTTATCCCGAATCACTATTAGGATTTTGGATTTATTGTGTACTTTAATGCGAGTTTAATGAGACGATGTGGCGAGAACCCGATCCCTGTAGTATCTATCTATCTTCATAGTTAGACATATGTGGGATGTTTAGAGTGGTGATATTGGAGTCCTTGTTTGGATTTATTGTGTACTTTAATGCGAGTTTGATGAGACGATGTGGCGAGAACCCGATCCCTGTAGTATCTATCTATCTTCATAGTTAGACATATGTGGGATGTTTAGAGTACTAATATTGGAGCCCCTGTTTGGATTCATTGTGTACTTTAATGCGTGTTTACGAGGTGGAACAAGTTGACGATTATGTGTTTATGTGGTAGTTGTGATTTAGATAACGAAACGGGTGTAATAAAATAAGAACATGGTGGATACGCCGCTGGTACTTATTATATATAAGTGTTCTTATTTTATTATTCTTGTAGCGTTATCTGGATCACTTTAGGATTATGTGTATGATTGTTTCAATGTTTGATTATCGAAATCTTCATAGAATCTCCAATATTTTTTATATGTAGGATTCTTAGATAGATATCTGAAGTATTATCATGACTCATTGATTTGATTTATATAATACTTACATAAGTTTTGAATTATTTCAAAATAGTTATTATTAATCCTTGATTGGATTTCTAATAACATATTAACGAGTTTTTAGGATGGTTTAAACGAGATTACGATGTAAGGCATAAAATGACTTAGTAATAATCATATTGCCATATACAAACCTATTTTGTCACGAGTTTTCACAATTAAGATTTTGTATTGCAATACTAAATTTTTGCCATTCTTTGGCTTCAAGATTTATTTTCGATTGACAGCTCTCGTAGCTGTTAAAGTACTGCAATACCAAATGTTTTTTCCATTTACTTGGCTAATAAAACCTATGTATTCGCCGGCATTTTTATGCTGTCTGTTTTTCACATATGTTTCAGGTTTTCAACTATTCAAGCATTCAACGCATAGGACTGCATTCGGACCTTAGACTTCTAAAACAAAATAACACTTTCATGTATTCTTTGTTTGTAAAACGATGTTAATGATATTGAAACAATTTAGTACCAGTAGTTGTGAGCAATTTGTAACGTGACTCCCCGATATTTCTGCCGCGTGTTGTTGTATTACGCGATTGGGGTGTTACAGATTGGTATCAGAGCACTGGTTATAGGGAATTAGGTTATTAGCATGCCTTAAACCTAGTCTATAACCTTCCTAGGACCCAAACCCAAACGTGAGTAGACTTAGGAACTCTTTCAAAATCCTCATCCTTATTCGTGCCATAACTACTCTATGAATTACAAATCATCTAGCCTTAGATGATTTATCCTAAACCTTAGGCTTCATGCCTTAGGGTATGTTTCAAAATGTTTTCTCAAAACATTTTCATTGAAATACTTTTCAAAATGTTTTCTTAAATGTTTTTGTCAAAATATTTCACAACATGTTTTATCTCAAACGATTTGTATCAAAAGATTTCTTAAATGTTTTCCTCAAACGCTTTTCATCGAAATCTGAGATTTTTAATAATGTGAACACATGCAATCTGGAAGGGTGGATGCCTGTACCCCGAGTTTTCTGTCTAAGGCTAGAGTGTTCGTACAAATCCGCATATTCGGACCAGTCACTCTTACCTGGGAACTCTTAGGGTGAGTGCCCACTTATAGGCTAAAGCATGTCTTCGTGAAGCATTATAAAAACCTATCCATCTTGACCCTACCGATCAATTTCTAAACGACCTTTGTAACACTACTCATTCATATTACCCTCGGTAATATGTTTGTTCTTCGCGACAAACGAAACAACTTTCCTTTCCCAATACTATTTCATCATATTACCTTCGGTGATATGTTTGATTCGATACAGTTGAAATGAATTTCATTTAATTTCACGACACTACGAGATCCTATTTTATTTTCAAAATACTACCTTTGTTTTTCAAAATTTCAAATTTTTTTACCATTTGGATGAGAATTTTCAAATTTTCAAACACAAAGTTTCTTTATTTTAAAATTTTAATTTAAAAACATTTTGTCTTAAAAACAATAAATTTTTAACAGGTAAAGAATTTATAATACAAACCATTAACTTGATTTGTATCCTCTCATCCAAAAATATTACAAAAGTTTATTTTCAAACAACTCTTGTTTCAAAACAAAATCCACAACACCATATGTTCTAAGTATAAGAACAAGACCAATGAACAAGATTCCACTAGATCAAAGTTTTCACAATACAATAATGTTACAAACACATAACAATTGGATAAATCTAACTTTTTGATTTTCTCTATAGCTGTACTTTCAAAATGCCTCCTCCAAGAGATGCACAACCTCAAACCAACGAAGAAATCGCAGCCCTTGTCACTCAGCAGATGGCTGTTGTGCTTTCGAACAACACCCAGTGTAATTTCAAGACCTTCAATTCAGCCAAACCGCTAAAATTTTCTGGGTCTGAAGGAGCAACCGCACTCTTACAATGGTTCGAAAGTATAGAAAGTACATTCTGCCATGTTCAGTGTCCCAATGAGCGCAAGGTAGATTTTGCTTCGAGTGTCTTTCAAAGGAGAGCACTCACTTGGTGGAATGGTATTATGAGAGACCGAGGTGCCGATGTAGCAATGGAACTGGCGTGGGAAGAATTTAAGGATCTTATGAAGAAAGAATTCTGCCCACGAAGCGAAATAAGGGCACTTGAAAATGAGTTCTATTATTTAAAACAGGATAGTGGGGAAAGTCGTGCCTACACTGATCGATTTGAACAGTAAAGCCTACTTTGCCCCACTATTGTCACACCTTTGGATCAGGCCATTGAGAAATACATCGATGGTTTACCTAACCCTGTCCAAGACATTGTCACTGGCAGCCAACCTGCAACGCTCAGGAAGGCTAAGGAATTAGCTGCTATCTTAACCGACTCCCAGGTTAGAAAAGGTAAACTATTTTGAAAAGGAGAGAAGAAACAAAACACTGAATCTGTTAACGAGAATTCGAAAGGAACAAAGGCCGAATCTTCTAAAAGTTCTAGGAAGCGCAAGGCTTCAAAGAATTTTGCAATTCCTGCACCTGTTCCACTAAACTTAGTGCCCTTCAAGGGGTTTTATCATGGAAAGCAACCTCAGTGCAATCATTGCAATTATCATCATGCATCAAATTCCCCTTGTCTCAGGTGTACAATTTGTGGTTTATTTGGACATCTAGCTGTGACCTGTCGTATCCAGAACTGAGCAGCCCCTACTCAGACTCGTCCAAGAGCATGTTTCAATTGTGGTGACTTAAATCATTTCAAGCGAAACTGCCCCAAGCTTGCCAATGCTAATGGACGAGTATTCAACATCGACAAGGCTCAAGCTACTGATCAAGCGCTTATGATAATTTGAACCTCTAAATTTCCTGTTTATTTTCAAGAACAATGTACATATTTTAACTATGTTTGTAATGATGATATAAATTTCAAGAAGTTTATCTTTATCCTTGTTATTCATTTCCAAGTTTCAAACTCTAATGTGATTACACTATGAGTAATTATAATTACATGCTGATTTTGAGGATTCCGTTCTTTAGGAACTAAATCTTATAATTTAGCATAATATGACTGTACTCTTGTGAATTCGTACGAACTTGGTAACACGATTGATACGAATACTATGAACAAGTTAATACTGTTTTATGATCATAACATTACATGCATGATTTGTTTATCTAATGTGTATAGTACATGATTATAAATACAATTTGCTTCGTATGTTGATTTAACGTACTTAGTATATTAACTTAGCATACCTAGCACATGATTTGAAAACATTTTTTGATATGATTACATTATGATAATAATGTATGATTAATATATGTTGCATTCTACCATTTGGTTAATATGAAACATATATATTCGTACTAGAATAGAACACCTACTACTAAATTTGTTGTATGCAAAATAAGTAGTATTATCATTGCTAATATGAAATACGATTCGATTTGACAGATATTATGTTGTGACGATGTTTATTTGATTTAGACGATAGTTCTACCTTATTATTTGTTTACCCTCGCTTAACAAGAAGAGCTATGTGGACCATGCGACGAAACGAGTAATTATGGGTGCACACTTAATTGTGAGATTCGACGCATGAGAATCATAGTAAGCCTTGTTAAGTATGGTGGCATAAAATCTAAAGTGATTAAGGTAACGGGAGAAGTATGATGCGATAAGAACACGGTGGATACGCCGATGGTACTTCCTATACATAAGTGTTCTTAATGTGTTATTCTTCAGAACTTTGCTAAGATCACTTGGTGATTTTATGTTATCTTAGACCATCATGTGATTATGTGTTTAAGTGTTACTGTGTGGTTATTTCCGATGGACAACAGCGAGTACATTCATTAACTCAAATCGAGCCGACCGGGAGTATAATATGGTGTTAAAGGTGACGATCTTGATGCCATAGGTATGTTGACCCGTCTCCTATGCATGAGATGCTCATGGTGCATTGGATGTACCTCGTGGGATGTTAGAAACCGTGTATGTGAAGGGCTTGAATGTACACCCCTTTATTTGCTAGGAATTACACTAGGAGCTTAGTATAACATAGTGCCATACTCAAATGATTTTTGAACACTAGTCGACTATCACAAGTTTCAAAGGGTTGAACACCTTGAGATACTTTGAATATCCCAAATCACATTTTGAATTCCTTGAAATTTCCAACACCAAATGATGCTCCGCATCTTTGGGATCTAGCAATCTACTTATCCGTCAGTTGTTTCAATTCCACTCTACAGTCTCCTTCGAATAAATTTCGGGACAAAATTTCCTGAAGTAGGGGAGACTGTGACACTTGTGCTCCGTAAACACACATGATATAGGACACAATCTTTTATCAAAGAAACAATGTATTTTGGTCTCAAAATTTGTCTATTTGTGTTTTACAATTTCACATTTTGGTTCTAGTTCATTTTCAAGCTTTAAATCACTATCTGGAAAGTTAAACGCGAACTGATACGTAAACGTAACCAGTTTAATGTGGCAAACACTCCGGAACCGTGACATAGGCTTAACATACCTTAAATAACTCTTATATAACTTAGAAATAGGTTTTGAAAGCTTTGGTGTGTCAAAAACAAGATTATTCACTATCAGGGATTATTTGCGTCAAACTACGAAAGTCTGCTGATTCGTTTAGTAACGAACATTCCGGAACTTGATCAATGTACCATAAATATCCTTTACATAGCTTAGAAAATAAGCTTTGAGGGGTTCGTTATGCGAAAATATGCTTATTTGATCAATAGAAACAATGCCTTTTCGCGCATATCTTACGTTCTGAATATATCCGGACATCCAAAAATTTTTTAATCATTAAAATATTTAATTTAATTGTTTGGAATGTTAGAATTTCACTCGTCGCGTAATTTGGATCGATTTCGCGTTCGTTACGACTTCCGTCGTAATTAACCAAACAACGCGATCGTACTACCAAATGAACCGACATCCAAGATGTTTTTGAGCATGTTTCATGTTCCCTATGCTTTAACATCCTTATAGAGCCTTGAAAATGGGTTAACGGGGTTTAAACGCATCAAAAATGGCCTAAACGAGTTGCAGGGACCGAAACTGTCAATTCTCAAAAGTTTCTGGTAGCTAGAACATGGTGGCACTGCGCCACCACTATATGGCTCTGTTGTGGCGCGACGCCACAGCCACATCTGGGCAGAAACTTCATTTTGACAACCAGGTTGAAATTGGGGGTCTTTTGTGTAACTTTTCTCAATACCGTGTGATGGTTTTGGGCACCCCTAGTATTCCAAAACCATGTGCCTTACATGTATGGTTGAGATTGAAGCTCGTAAATCGAGGAACGATCCTAACGGTTGTCCAAATCCTATATAAACCCACCATCTTCATCACTTTCACTTGCACATTTGTTCTCAATTTCTTCTGTAAGTTGAAGCTTCATAGCTTGGACCCTTTGTAGCTTGGACCCTTTATACCTGTGAAATTTTGAGTTCAAATCTTCATAGCTTGGACCCTTTGTAAGTTTCCTTCATGCTTGTTATCGTTTTTCAAGCGTGAAAGTTAAACAGTGTTTGACTTTCTACTTTGACCAATCTTTGGTCGACACGAGGTTCGTTTGAACTTCGCAACGTGAGCGTAATCATGTTGGTTATAGTCCCTTGTGACTATACCTACTGATTACCACATTGATTAGGTGTAGTGACGAGTCATAGTTTCGGTCAAAATACGCGTCTATGCGTATTTTGCAACCAAACTATTCTTGGGTATCAAAACCGTTTGTTTTGATATCAAACTTGTTTTCTAACTTCGTTAAACATTTTTTAACATGTTTAACTCGTCACTTTTAGTTTAGTGCTTGTTTAGGCTCGTAAGATAAGCGGTCTAAACAACCGCTTAGAATTTCGAACCCGACCCGTTTGGTCGATCATTAGGATCTGACCAAACATATATTGTGACCATAGTTGTATAGGGAATAACCTTCCGAAGTTATACCTTATGGTCACTTCGTTTAGTTAGTTGTATGATAGGTAGTTTATATGCCTTAGGAAAATGACCAAAATACCCTTTTTGCGCATAATTTCATTTAAACATATGTAACACATATTTTGACATCTAAACTAATTATATAACATAATTAGATATGTTAAGGCATATAATACTTGTCATAGGACTAGTTAGGCGTCTCGAACGCGCTTTCGCGCGAACGACGCGTTAAAGTGGCGTAAGCTACCTTAATGGGTCGTAAGCACTTAGGATAGGTTACGACTTAGAATGTAGGCTTTGTTAAACCATATCACATGAGTTCCAATACTCATTCGGTTTATAAGACCTCATTCTACCCGATCATCCGATTTAGGTGTCGATTCACTAACATAGTATCCGTTACCCTAGGACCGCTTCAACACTTGAACTCTTGGTCTTTGAGCTTTGTTATACCCTTTGAACCGGAACTATATGCAATCCCAGGCGAGTTCATAGTTCCCCTCTTTTACCATTTTCAAATGTTTGGGGGTGATTCATATGTGTAATCGATTTGTTTTCGAAATGTATGGCATATGTGTGTTCACTAAGTGCTTTTATGTGTATTATTCCGATTATGCAAATGCGATGTTGATCCTGGTACTTTACAACTCGATGGATTGGTTTTGTGTAGATTGTTGGTGATTTAGATAACGAAACTAGATAATACAATAAGCACATGGTGGATACGCTGCTGGTACTTCCTATATATAAGTGTGCTTATTGTATTACCCTTCGTGGCGTTATTCCGAATCACTATTAGGATTTTGGATTTATTGTGTACTTTAATGCGAGTTTGATGAGACGATGTGGTGAGAACCCGATCCCTGTAGTATCTATCTATCTTCATAGTTAGACATATGTGGGATGTTTAGAGTACTGATATTGGAGTCCTTGTTTGGATTTATTGTGTACTTTAATGCGAGTTTGATGAGACGATGTGGCGAGAACCCGACCCTTATAGTATCTATCTATCTTCATAGTTAGACATATGTGGGATGTTTAGAGTACTAATATTGGAGCTCCTGTTTGGATTCATTGTGTACTTTAATGCGTGTTTACGAGGTGGAACAAGTTGACGATTATGTGTTTATATGGTAGTTGTGATTTAGATAACGAAGCGGGTGTAATAAAATAAGAACATGGTGGATACGTTGTTGGTATTTCCTATATATAAGTGTTCATATTTTATTATTCTTGTAGCGTTATCTGGATCCCTTTAGGATTTTGTGTATGATTGTTTCAATGTTTGATTATCGAAATCTTCATAGAATCTCCCATATTTTTTGTATGTAGGATTCTTAGATAGATATCTGAAGTATTATCATGACTCATTGATTTGATTTATATAATACTTACATAAGTTTTGAATTATTTCAAAATAGTTATTATTAATCCTTGATTGGATTTCTAATAACATATTAACGAGTTTTTAGGATGGGTTAAACGAGATTACGATGTAAGGCATAAAATGACTTAGTAATAATCATATTGCCATATACAAACCTATTTTGTCACGAGTTTTCACAATTAAGATTTTGTATTGCAATACTAAATTTTTGACATTCTTTGGCTTCAAGATTTATTTTCGATTGACAGCTCTCGTAGCTGTTAAAGTATTGCAATACCAAATGTTTTTGCCATTTACTTGGCTAATAAAACCTATGTATTCGCCGGCATTTTTATGCTGACTGTTTTTCACATATGTTTCAGATTTTCAACTATTCAAGCATTCCACGCATAGGACTGCATTTGGACCTTAGACTTCTAAAACAAAAGAACAATTTCATGTATTCTTTGTTTGTAAAACGATGTTAATGATATCGAAACAATTTAGTACCAGTAGTTGTGAGCAATTTGTAACGTGACTCCCCGATATTTCCGCCGCGTGTTGTTGTATTACGCGATTGGGGTGTTACAGCTTTCGAGGACGACTCGAGTCGGGGATCTAGTCACTTTACTGCTTTCTTAGATTAGTGTGTTTTCTTTAGTTAAAAATATATAAAAATCAAAAAAATATAGAAAATTAAAAATCCAAAAAAAATAGTTAAGTTAGTTTCCCTTCTCTGGTCATGCCATTTGCTTTTCAGCTTATGCACACTCGGACACTCCTAAAGAGTCTCCATTCTCTGAGCCTGAGTCTGCATTTCACCGCCGTTTGCGTTAGCTAAAATTTAAGGTCCCCAAAGTTGAATTTAATTTAGAATCTTAATTAGAAATGGTTGCACCTCGTAAGACTGTTGCTGACCAAATTAATGTCACCCCTGCCCAAATCTGGTCGAGTATCATTCAATCCATTGTTGTCACACCCTGACTTTTGCGGAAGCGTGATTATGGTGTGACTTTCTTAATACCATTGCATTCAATCATAACAACCACTATATGATAAAACCATAAATTTGTCATCCATTAAATATGTTTAAACATAACGACATTGTCTTAAAACGTAGACTTCAAATTCAAGTTTTACAAACCATACGAATTGTTTTAAGAGTTCACTAAGGACTCATCAAAAGACATTAAATAAAACCAAGGTTTGGAAGACTTGTCTCGTCCAGGAATAAGACACCCAACCCAAACCTCAAAACCATGGATGACATCTTTATTTACAACGCAGCATGAAACTTCCAACGCCCGCCAGATCCACTTACTAATTCCCTGAAATACATGTATTTTGAAAACATCAACAAAAGTTGAGCGAGTTCATGTGTCTGTTTGTGTGTATGAGTAAACCTTTGAATGTATGTCTGTATGTATGTAAGTCCTGGTATGAAAGCAACAAGGAAAACAGATCACCAATGGTTTGCAAGGCCATTGATATGTGTGAAGTGATGCAGGAAAACTCAAACCTAGCAGATTTGTCTCCGGGAATAAGACACAGTCACCACATGGGCCACCCTGGTTCGCATGGGTGTGGGCTCGCTACACCCAAATAGATCTATCACTCATGTCCCTCGTTCCTACAACGAGGATAAATGGCCTTAAGTGTTGTACCCACCACTCACATGATCAAGTAGTACCCTTCCTTAGCTAACCATACCATGTATAAAACATTTGTAAACAATTGTAACATGTATTTCACCCCCGAAGTTATAACAACTGAAAACAGTTAAAAGAGAAGAGGGACATGAAACTCACAGTCTTGCGTCTTCAACAATCGTAACTCGTACTTCTCCGGTGAACACGACTACCTACAACGTACTAATGTCTATTAGACGAACGGGCCGTGCCTTGACTTAGTGTTAACGTTTCTGAGTTACGTTTCTTTTACGCTTCTGATATTATTCCAACTTATATATAATTTTTGTCAAATAATTAATATTTCTACTTAAATTATATTTATTAAATTTTGGAATAATTGTTGAATAATATATATTAACTTAATACTTCCCAAGTATTGATTCTTGTATTTCCTTCCCAAGGATGGGGGTATCTTATACATGTGTATTCGTATTCTTGTATTTGTATATCTTGCCATATATTGGTGTTGTATTCCGGTGTGTATTTATACGCGTGAGAATACGTATTTTATTGTATTCATTAAGTATTCATATACTTAAATTTATATTAAACCTTTCGGAATATTATTTCTAATACAAGTCCACCAATTTATATATATTTCCAAAATATATATATTTAAGAAATATTACTTAGAAAAATTATTTATAATTTTTCACTTGGCAAAATATTTATAGTTTCAAAATAATATATTTTCAAGTCTAACCTTAGGAAATATATATATAAACTTACTTTTATTCAAAAATAATGTATTTCATGTTTACTCAAGAAAATATATATCTTTCCCAAAAATTATATATCTTCTAGAAATTCCAAGAAGAATATATATTTTTACTTCCCAAAACAATATATTTTCTCTTTGTCAAAAATATGATATAACTTTGTAATAATTGCAAAAATCATATTTTCATTTCCTTGTGTCCAAAATATTATTTACCAAAATATACTTGCGAATTAAGTTCCAGAATATTTTGTAAGTTACATTTCTTGTTCGGTTTCGCCAATATTTTGTGTGTAACTTGTATATTTATTCCTTGAGAGTTTGGTAATATTTTGGATTGTAATTCTTGGTATTTTGATATGTTATATTATTACATGCCCTAAAATAATATAACTAATACACCAAGTATACAAATAATCACACACATGTGTCTTTAATGTCTATATATTTATCCACTTTTATTTATAAAAACCAACCTCCAATATTTGTATTTTTGTAACAAAAAATTATGGCAAAGTTTATATGGAAAACTCATGGTTAAAATACACTTGTAAACATTTATTTGAAAATATTTTTCTAAGTGTTTATATTTTTAGAAAATTTTGCCATAGTTTTCCCTAAAAGTGGAGGTTTCCATGCATTCAAGCATATCATTTTCTTTTGTAAAATCACCACAATCAATCCACAATCAACACTAAACAACTTACACTTACCAATTTTGCCAAAATCATGCTTATTCCACTACTTCATGAACTTGAAAGTTTATAAAAAGTTGTAGTAACTTGGTAGTGGGTTTAGTAAGTTTAGTTACCCTTTAAAGTGTGGTTGTTTATATAAAAACATCATTCTTGAATGACTTATATGCTTACAACTTGTAATCATGTTTTACACACATGTTTCTTCATGTAATCTTCTTGTTACACATGTGTTTCTACACTTGTTTAACTACCAAAAATAGCGTTTGTTTATGTAAGAACCAGGATCTACTAAAACTCATATTTTAAACTTGGTTCTTTTGGAAAACCATTCATAAATTTTAGATATATATGATTATTAACTCACTTTGATTATTATTTTTCAAGAAACCAAAGTATTCTTCTCAAGTTCATGATTTAAGTGTGGATGATCTTTCATCCTACCACATTCTCACTTTCTCATCTTGCTAAACTATGTTTCTAATCATGATCTAGCAAGATGTTATGATGATCAACATCATTTCTACAAACAATCAAAGATCAATAACCATACATTTCATAAACAACTTAGTTTCATCAAGATTACTTCATAAATCAAGCTTATGTTCAAGTTCCATGCTTATGTTCTTTAGTGTTCTTGATGTTCTTGATTATCATACTACTTTAACCACTCAAAATAGAAGTAATATGGAGTGTACAAGGATCTTACCACTAGCTCAAGGCTAGGGATGAATCAAGAGTAGAAATCAAGAGGATAAAAGCAAATTGAAAAGGTCCTTCAAGTTCCAAAGCCACCAAGCTTCCTTGTATGGACTCTAACACCTTTGTGAATGCTTGGAATGGATGAAGAAGACTGAATGATGATGGTGGTGGTGTGGCTAGTGTTCGGCCGAGAGGGAGATCAAGAGAGGGAGAAAGATGAGTGTGTGAAGTGTGTGTGAATTATGATCTCTTATGTTCATCTTATAACCATCCTTTCCATTTAACTCATGTGTAATGGGCTCTAAAAAGTAAAAACAAGATCCATTAAAATAAGGAAATCAAATCTTGAAGGTATGGAGGGGGTATGGCCGTCCATAGGGGGGGGGGGGGGCTAGAGTAGGCTTTAACCCTTTAGTTGCAATCTAGTTCAAGTTCAAGTATTCGTTACATGTTTCAGTTATTAGATATTTTTAGGAGGTGTTATGATGTTCGGGGATCATAACTAGCTTGGAAACATTAAAAAATGCTTCTAGTGTAAATTTAGTGTTTCGGGTAGTGTCTGGTTGTTCGGTTAGATACTGATTCGTTAAAGTGCTAAACTTTGCAGTTTAGTGTGCTTTATGTTTTTTTATGACACTTTTAATTCCCGACACTTAGGAAAGCATTCAGGACCATTTAACCATGTTTCTACATAAAATTAATGTGTTTAAATGCTGATTTATGCTGAATTTTGCTAAATTCAGCACTTTGGGTGAGTTTTAGGCACTTTCCGGCACTTAAACTATCACCTATACTAGTGTAGTACTTAATTTCTGACTCATACTATGTCCCAACACAACTTCTGTCTATGTACTGAACTACGTCAGCATTTTCACGGTTTGTCTGTTAACTGTGCTAACTGTGCTTTGTGCATCTTTTATGTCAATAAAGTTCTCATGCAATCAATGGTATGTCATTTGCAATATGTGATGCACATGTGTGTATAAAGCAATAATTAGAAAGCAGTTAATTGTAATTCAACACAGTCATTAAGCACTAATCAAGATTAATTAATTGTATGGATACCTGGATTTTTTACAGTTGTCACAATTGTTGAGGCTAATAACAGGACCATTCCTCCTGCCTTGATTAACACCATCACTTATGTCCAGTTTCATGGACTTCGCGATGAGGACCCACACACTCACCTCACTAGATTCTCTAGGTCTGTGACACCTTCAAGCTTACTATGTTACCGAAAGCGTCATCAAGTGCCGCCTCTTTCCATTCTCTCTGACTAGTTAGGTCGTTGCTTGGTTGGAATCCCCAGGGATCCATCAACACGTGGACTGATCTTCATACTAAGTTCCTTTAGAAATACTTCCCCCCCCAGCTAAGATCACTCGTCTTAGGAACATGATCTATGTTGATACACAATGTCTAATGCCTACGTCTTAGTTGTGTCTAGAATTAATGCATAGGACAATAAATTAGTGTGATTAGGGTTTTGATTTGGGTTTTGTATGTAAAGCATGCTCATACGCGCATATGAACATCACTCATCCACACGCATTAGGCTATGACGCTTGGAATGTCTATAAATACTCATTCTCATGCGTGTGGACACAACTTTTCACACTTTTGCACTTTGAGAGGTTTGATTCATTTGTAAAATTTTGCTTTCTTGATTGGAATGAAACTTTGAATTATATAACAAATTTGTTACACGATCATGTCTTGGATTCCACACTAGATTTGATCCGGTAGATATTGGATAATTGAGCGTTTTATGTTTATGGACATTTCTTGCCAAAGAAAACGATCTTACAAGTGGTATCAGAGCACCCTTCTGACGAAGTCTTAGCCATTTTAAAAGATAAATTGGGTTTTAAAAATGTTGAGAATTATCCTTATGAGGTATGTCATAAAGTTAAGCAAGTAAGGGTTTTATTTCCTTTTAATGAACATAAACTAAAAATATAGGAGAGTTAATTCACTTAGATTTGTGGGGACCCTATTGGGTCACAAGTAGAGAAGGTTTTATGTATTTCTTAAGCATTGTTGATGATTATTCAAGAATAGTTTGGTGCTATCTTTAAAAAAACAAAATGGAAATTTTGAAAAAAAAAAACATATCTAGTTTCTGCGAGTTACTCTTAACATAGTTTAATAAAAGAATTAAAGTGATAAGGAGTGATAATGGAACTGAGTTTTTAAATATTCAAATAGTAATGTTTTGTAAATCTAAGGGTATTTTACATCAAACAATTTGTGCTTATACACCACAACAGAATGGAGTGGTGGAGAGGAAGCACATACATCTTTTACACATCGCTAGGGCTTTGATGTTTCAGGGTGGTCTACCTCTAAGATTTTGGTCTGACTGTGTCTTAACTACTGTCTATTTGATTAACAGATTACCATCATCCGTGTTGTTAGGGAAGAGTCCATATGAGTTAATGTTTGGTTTTAAACCCTCTCTATTTCATTTAAGAAATTTTAGGTGTTTAAATTCATTTTGAAAAGTGTGTACTTCTTGGTTATTCAAATCTTAAAAAGGGATATAAATTGTGGAGTTTAGATAAAAAAAAGAGAGTTTTATTCTAGAGACGTAACATTTTATGAAAGTGTTTACCCTTTTAAGTCTAAACAGTGGAATGACCAAGGAGTTGTGGTTGATAAAAATTTGAATCATGTAAATTTCTTTGACTGTTTTGAAACCTCTTTACCCAATATTTCTGAAAACGTTTCACTAATAAGTTACAAATATTGGAGATAATCACTCAAGTGCAGGTTTCTGGCGTTCGTGTACTGTAGTACATGACAAGAGTGGGGTTGTGACTCCAAGTAGTACTACCCAATCTTGTCCATCGGCTCCCTCAAGGAGGTAAATAGCCGTGAAGGTTTAAGGGACTTAAAGTGTGATAATGATGCTAGCTCTTGGGATTGTATAAAGTTAAACCATCACATACAGACACAATAAACAGTAAAGTAAAGTGGTTATCAAGTATCATGTTTTCCCCCCTGTGAAAAATAAAAAACTAAAAAGGGGAGACAGTATGCCTTGGAAATACTTGAGAGAGCGGGTTTAGCCGAATGCAACATAGCAACTACACCCGTTGATACTCAACAAAAGTTAAGTGAAAAATCTGGTACTCCAGTAGAAGACTCTACCGAATATCGCCGTCTTACAAGTGCCTTACAATATCTTACCTTCACCCATCCCGACATTAGTTACGTCGTTCAACATGTATGTATTCGCATGCATGCTCCTACTATGGCTCACATGCATGCTCTTAAGCGGGTGCTATGGTACATCAAGGGGATGCCAACTTTTGGTTTGCATATCTATTCTTCTCCGACGGCCTCCCTCATATCCTACACAGATGCAGATAGGGTAGGTTTCCCAACAAGTGCCGATCAACCTGGAAACTGTGTATACATGCGAGACAATATTCTTTCGTTGTCGTCCAAACATTAACCCACGTTGTCTTGCTCTAGTGCAAGAGTGGAATTTAGGGGTGTGTCAATGTCATTTGATAGGTTTGTTGGATCTGCAACCTTTTACAAGAACTCAATACTCCTGCCACTCATGCTACACTCGTCTATCGTGACAATGTAAGCGCCGTTTACCTCTCCGGAAACCCTGTTCAACATCAACGCACTAAACACATCGAAATGGGCATCCATTTTGTTCATGAAAAGGTTACTGAAGGACATGTGCTTCATGTTCCTTCAAGATATTAAAAAGTGGACATCTTTACGGAAGGCTTGCGTAATTTCTTCTTTGATGACTTCGGTCAGGTCTCAACATTCAGGAACCTTTCAAATATTTCTATTTCGACAAAAAAAGCAAGCAGGGATTCAACAAGAGAAATAAAAACCCGCATCCATGAGCGGTATCCACGTGGTAATTCCAGTCCATTTACTTAATAATAGGTCCAGTCAGGTCACCTTTTTTCTTTGGCGGTCCAGACAAAAGCAAAAAAAAAAAAAAAATGCTATGTATATGCCTGATAAAATTAAAATGTAATCATGTTACTTTTATTTATAAAAAATTTAAGGATCTAGGTAAAGATATTTGGTCAACCAGGTCTGAAGCATGACAAAATGTTAACCGTTTGCAACTCTAACGTGTCCACAAGTCTAACGAAGGCTATACCTTATAAGTTTTAGATAAGTACCTTTGAAGTTTGGTCTTTGACCATATGTTATGATATTGACAAAATCATCCTGTGATGGGTTCTTGACTGCATTAGGTTCATCATGCTTCAAGCCACTGATTCTGTTTTCATCATCCATGTTCTTCGCGGTTTTCAAATCCCAAAGATGCCATAAACCAATCACAAAACCACCAAATATAACAATACTTGCTGCCATGCATACGATAAATAGGATCCCTTTGTACCACCACGTCGTTACGTTGTAAGGATTGATGTAAAAGATGATTAACAATGCGTACAAAACCACCAAACCGATTCTAGATAGCACCATATAAGACCCAGCCCATAAGATATTTTCTGTTCCAACCAAACTAGACATGCCACCTCGGGTGGGAGTAGGGAAGACTGATGAGCTCACATACTTTGGTATGTTCCCCTCTTCCTATTATTTAAACTATAGCATGTTAGATATTTCGATGAGTTCATTTGGTTAAATTTCTATGTCGGGTTACTATCTTTGTTTTGCACTATAAAAAAGACTTATAGAGCAAAGCAGAGCCCGAGCTCCTTTAAACTCGAGCTCAACTTGTTTCGAGCTCTTATTCTAAAGCTAGATCTCGGTTCAGCTCTTTTATTTATATATATTTATACATTTATCGGCATGACTAGGTTCGGGATGCTTTGTGGGACATCCTAAGAAGAGCTGGGATTTCTGCTAAGAAAGAGGCTCCTGTGAATTTTCTCACGGACCCTATGGAAGGGAGATCTACTCTGCGACCAGCGGATCTGCTTGTCTTTGGCTGGGCTGGGGGGAAACATGCTTGTGTGGACCTTACGGGAGTTTCCCCTTTGGTTGGTTTAAGGGAAAACGGGTTTGTAGCTCGGCAAGTAGCAAGAAAGGCAGAATCAAAGAAAGTGGATAAACACGCTAAAGCTTGCGCAGAGAATCAACATGTCTTTGTCGCTTTTGCCTTTGATACATTTGGCTCCCTAGCGCCAGAAGCTATCCGCTTTTGGACCAGGGTCCAACGGGTTATCCACAACAATTGTTCAACCCCAGAGGGGCAGGGGTTTGTCTTTGGAAGGTTAGGGTTTGCAATTTAGAAAGGGGTGGCGGTGCAGCTTGTTGCCCGTCTACCTTCTATTTTGATGTAACTTGGCAAGTTTTTTGGTGGAAAATATATTAAAGTATTTTATTACTATTCTATATACATTTATATTTATATATATTTATAACTATAATTTTAGATATTAACGTAATGCATATTATTTAGTTATTTTTGTCATAGTCTTAATTATAGTAATTGTTATTATTAAACATACATTTAATACATTTAGTATTCCATGTAAATAATGGGCTCGTTTAAGCTCGGGCTTGTTAAGTGAAGCTCGAACACATTTATTAAACGAGCCTATTTTAAGGCTTGAGACCTGCTAGTTTAAGTTCGATTTGTCTCGAGCTTGCAGCTTGGCTCATTATTACCTGCAGTCAAGGCAAAGTTTCATGGTATTCTTATAGTGCAAACAAACTTAGTTACCCGTTGGACCATAGCTGGTTACTGCAGTTAAACTAATTTACTGAAAAAACAGTTGGTAATTAACACAAGTGCTGATATACGTACCAACGGGGGTTCTGATTCTCGAGTGACATAAGTTTGAATCTCAAGATTTAGTATGTTGTAGAAATACGGGCACAATGAGTTCATGTCTAGTGAATGAAGAAGTGGAAGCTCATCGGAGTTTTTGACAGCCCAAACTATTAGTATATTTCTAGGCATGCACGGTTTTGATTCCCTGAGACGATGTAAAATGTCACTTAAGATTGCCAAGAACGGTGAAATCCCAATGCCACCGGCAACTAAAATGAGGTTTTCATACCTACATATACACACATCAAGAATGGTTAGTAATCATTAATAGCTTAACAAACTAAGCTCTAAACCTTAAACCCTTAAAACACACATACTTTCTATCAGTTTTTTTTTTATTTTAGGAAACATACTTTGAAAATAACATTTTAATAGCCTATGTTACAAATTTATAATCAAATAAGAGAACCCGCCTCGTTAGGATTTATAATAGGAAGGGGTCCCTTATTCCACTATAAAGTTAGTTATGACATGTAACATCGGCCGCTAAAATGTTATTTTGTAAGTACATTCTATACAAATACATACATCTCTCTTCCTCATTCCCCGCTCTTTCTTCCTTATCTCTCTCACAACAACCACCACCATCACCGCGGTTTCACCCTCGGCCCCTATCGCTCAAACACCACAACCCAGCCTCTTTTCACGTGCCACAACCACCCGCCCCACAACCACCCTCTTTAGACCCAATTACTTTCACTCTTTTAATTCCCCAATGGTCTGCAAGTTCGTCGGAGTATTCCACCGCCGACCACCATTCGAATCCTGAGTTCACTTCGCAACGTGTAAGCTTGCTTTACACATTTGTGCTCAGTTTTATTCAAGGAACAACACCCCTAATATAATTTTTGCTAAATGTCGTCTGTATTCCTTGAATTGGTGTATTATAGAAGTTAGGCTTTATAAGAAGTTGATTTCGGAATACGGATGAATAAATAAAATTCGAAGCCTAGTTTTTCTTAAATCCCACCCTCTCTCTCTCAACCAGTGGTGGTGGTGTGGTTGTTGTTTTCCGGCAAGCGGATGTGGTGTCGGCTTTGGATGATGATGAGTGGACGGTGGCGGATGTGGTGGTCAAATTTGAATGATGGTGGGTGGGATGGTGAAGGGTGCGGTGGTGGTGATGAGATCTGGTGGATGATGGTGACGGTCTGAGGAAGTTTCAAGTTTAGTGATGGGGGCCACTTGTACTTGGTTTTTGAAAAATGGTGGTGGCAACGGGATTTTCAAGGTGGCGACGGTGTGTGGAGCTTTCCGTTCGACTTTATTCTTAGAATCTTCATCTGTGCATCTTGCGGTTCCAATCTACTGATTAAGTATCGTTGATCAATGAAGATGATGATGACGATCACATGGGGCGGCACTTGTGCTAGGATGTCTAGAGAGAGAGAGAGTGCGCGCAGTGTGAGTTTGTGAAATGTGTGTATAATTAGTTTTATATATAATATTAAAATCTTATGCATTAAAGACTTGTTCACCATACTTTTGTGCATACAAGAGTTGTACTTTGTGTGTAATGACCAAAGTGCCCTTGTAGCTAACAGACTTGGTGGATGGAGTTAAAAAATTGGACTCAAATGGTTAAGAAAAGTGGCTATAGAGACTTAGGGCGTTAAACATTTTGATTTTAAACTCAAGTAGTTAAAACCCTAAAACACAGGTACTCAAAAAGTAATTTACCCTATATATTTATAATTATAAGTTTTAGATATTAACATAATGCATATTATTTAGTTATTTTTGTCAGTCTTATTTATAACAATTGTTATTATTAAACATACATTTAATATTACATGTAAATAATGGGCATGTTTAAGCTCGAGCTTGATAAGTGAAGCTCGAACACATTTATTAAACGAGTCTATTTTAAACGGCTAGTTTAATTTCGATTCGACTCGAGCTTGCAGCTTGGCTCATTATTACCAGTCAAGGAAAAGTTTCATGGTTTTCTTATGGTGCAAATAAACTTAGTTACCCGAAGTAAAGTTGGACTATAGTTGGTTACTACAATTAAACCTTGACTGAAAAAACAGTTGGTAACACAAGTGCTGATATACGTACCAATGGGGGTTCTGATGTTGAAATACACACTAGTGTATTTTACGATTTGATGATGAGATCCTGGCCATACACGTGTGTAGATCAATGGGTATGATTTGTTCACTCAGTTCGCAAATACACTGGTGTTCACTCTAGAACCCCACCCTATATATATATATATATATATAGGAGAAGGATCCGTTAGGAACCACCATTTATTGCGAGAACCAGTGTGAACACAAACAGTAATTGTAAACAAATCTAAAAAACACCCAATTTTTTTTTATTTTTTTACTATTTTTTTTTTGGAAAAATAACTATATTTTGTTAATAAAATAAATAAAATAAATAAAATAAAAATAAAATAAAAAAATAAATTTTCGAGTAACAGTTATCCATGCACATGTGCATATGTATCATTTCTTTGTCAAATTCCGTAATTCAATACGAATATTAGTCAATTGCACTTTCATTTACACTACCACGTGTAATACACTACTTTTTACGTTAACATTATTAGAAATGCACATGTGCATCTATATGTATCAACATGAAATAAGGTGTTTTGGTACACTACTTTGAATACACTTTCTTTTTCATCTATCATTCCATCCATAATACACAAACATGCACATGTGCATATGTATCATTTCTTTGACAAATTTCGTAACTCATTACAAATATTAGACAATTGCACTTTCATTTACAATAACATATGTAATACACTACTTTCTATATTACCAATATTAGAAATGCACATGTGCATCTATATGTATCAACATGAAATAAGGTGTTTTGGTACAGTACTTTGAATACACTTTCCCTTTCATATATCATACCATCCATAATACACTACCATTACCTCCTACCATCCATAATACAATATCATTACCTCCTACCATCCATAATACAATACTATTACCAATATTTTGACTTTATTACATGTATATCAACACCATTTATACCATTCAATCACCATATTACATCATAAAGTAACAACTATAGCCAAACCATCAACCACTAGATATAACTAACCAAAAAACATGTATATGAGCCTACTTCTCCATTCAAAATCACAAAATTTTTGTACCAAGACATGTTATATCATGGTTATACCTAATGATACACATGTGGATTTTGAATATTGGTAATGTAAAAAGTAGTGTATTACAGATGGTATTGTAAATTAAAGTGCAATTGTCAATTACTGATAATGTTTTACGGAATTTGTTGAACTAATGATACATATGCACATGTGCATGGATAACTGTTACTCGAAAAAAAAAAAGTTTTTTTTTTGGGTAACTAAATATAGTGATTTTTGTTAAAAAAATATTAAAAAAAAATTTGAGTGATTTTTTGATTTTTTTTAGATTTTATTTTGTGTTCACATTGGTTCTCGCGATTCTCGCAATAAGGGTGGTTCTCAAATGAACCTTACCCTATATATATATATATATATATATATATATATATATATATAGGACAAAGATCCGTTAGGAACCATCTCTTATTGCGAGAACCGCGAGAACCAATGTGAACACAACCAAAAATGCCTAAAAATAGCTAAAAATCACACAATTTTTTTTTTAATATTTTTTATAAAAGAATCGCTACTTTTCGAAGCAAAAAAAAATTAAAAAAAAATTATTTTTTTTTTGGCTACTAAAAGTAGCAATTTTAACATAAAAAATATTAAAAAAAAATTAGATTTTTTTAGGTTTTTTGAGGGTTTAGTTTTTAGCATTTTAGCTTGGGAGGGGGGGGGGGGTGGTTAGGTTTTTTGGGGGTTTTAGGTTTTAGCATTTAGCTTGGGGGGGGGGGTTAGGTTTTTTTTTGGGGGGGGGGGGGGTGGGGGGGGGTTCGGTTTTTTTTTTTGGGGGGGGGGGGGGTTGGGGTTAGGTTTTTTTTAGGTTTTTTTAGCTAATTTAGGTTGTGTTCACATTGGTTCTCGCGGTTCTCGCAATAAAGGTGGTTCTCGCATGAACCTTACCCTATATATATATATATATATATATATATATATAGGGAGAAGATCATGCGAGAACCACCTCTTATTGCGAGAACCGCGAGAACCAGTGTGAACACATGGCAAAATTGTAATTATGTGATGTCTAATAAAAACACGCCCTCTGTTACACATCTTCTAACTTAGGGTTTCATTCATCTGATGAACAGAGATCTTGTATTCATCGACGATGAAGACCGACGGGGTTCAATCATTCACCAAATTTCACGTCGGCGACATCCTGACACGGTGTTTCCGGCAGCATTCACGACTAACAACCCACCATTTACATCATCTACATGGCATACTCTGATTCATCACGTGTCGAACCTCACACATCTAATGTTCCTCCTCATACATTCTCTGATAATCCTCCTCATACGATATATACGATGAATTTTGGAATATCAGATGTTAAAATCGATATGACGAACGGTTTATGGTGTACCGCTATTGAAAGGACGAAGACGAACTGCTGATGTAATCGGGACGAAGAAGAACTACTGAGAACTGCTGATGCCTGTGAGCTGATAACTGTTGATGCAATTTGTGTGTCGAACGTGATTTTTGTATAAATACACCATGTGCAATGGAATACGATATGTAAATGTTAAATAAAAAGGTTAGAAGCTGTTGATTATTTAGTATTATTATTATTATTATATTTTTTTAGTAATTAAATCTGAGTTTTTGCACATGTGCATCATTGTATTACTTTTTTTTTTGTTAATAATGTAATCGGGACTTGTGTTTCCATTTGATTGAATGTTTTTTTACCTTGCCAGATGCTAGGTGTTTCTGAGAAAGCCTGCTTAGTGGTGGAAGATAGTGTTATTGGCCTACAGGTTGACCATTTGCCATATCTAGTCTTCAATATTGATTGTTTACAACTATTTCTTCAATGAATAATGGATTCAAACCGAATAAACTCTGTAGGAAGCAACAAAATCTGAATGTCTTGTGTGATTACCTACACATATTCAACCGCAGAATAGGACATTACGGATGACATAACGAAATACCCCGACTTAAGTGACATAAGGTATGGTAACAGTTTCGATTTTCATTTAGTGGCCGGGTTGTTAACGGGTCAAAATGGATAACTTTTATAAATCAATGTTTTATGTGCGATAGATACATTTTCAACCCATATTCTTCTAAGCTAGTTTGCAACTTGTGGATTGACATTAAATTGTGGGATCATATCAACTAAAGTTGTTCATATATAGTTTCATGTAACAGAGTTGACCATAAAGTCATACCATTACATTTGTCTTGCTACATATGATTATGAAGTTGTGCTAACTTGTAATCTTATTCTGAAAATATATACATAAATCATACGATTTTGTATTGATACAAGATCTTTATTACTTATAAAGTAATCATATTATATACACTGTTGCAGATGTCACAGAACCATTGCTGGTTGAGGTCAATCAGATATACCATCTTGCATGCCATGCTTCATCGATTTTCTATAAATACAATGCTGTAAAGGTGTGTATTCGTCCTCATCCTCATTGCAGCTAGCAACTACAACAATTTGTTATGTCCCTTTCACTTAATGCCTCCAAAAATGATTATAACGGAACCTTAAGGAATGTGTAATTCTTGACAGACAATAAAGACGAACGTGATTGGCACGCTAAATATGATTTGTCTTGCAAAGAGAGTTGGCACAAGGTTCAAAGATTGTTCTATAATTCTGATGCTGACATTGTTGGTGCTGCTGACATTGTTGGTCAATTTGTTTCTTAATGGACTATTTATGCGTTTTATAATATATTCATCATTGCCATCATCCTAATTTGTTATCAATTATGTATTACATGTAATTATTTGTGATTTTATTATTACCCACTTAACATAATGTAATTTTATTACTACCCATTTAACTTACAATATTAATATTAATGCCTAACTTACAATATGCACATGTGCATACGTATCTACCAGTTGTATCTAACAGTTGAATCCATTTGTTTATTGATATACCATTGTTTATTATTATACATGTTACTAATATTAATATAAAACCATTTGTTGTACCTTACATATAAATATACCAATTTGTAATACATTACATACTACACTGTACGTTATATAACTTTATGCACATGTGCATACCCATCATTTAATTTATTAACCAACATAATATAACATATTTTAACAATCGTGTACATCTATAACACATTATATATTACTAACACTTAACATAATGTAATTTTATTACTACCCATTTAACTTACAATATTAATATTAAATGTCTAACTTACAATATGCACATGTGCATACGTATCTACCAGTTGTATCTAACAGTTGAATCCACTTGTTTATTGATATACCATTGTTTATTATTATACCTGTTACTAATATTAATATAAAATCATTTGTTGTACCTTACATATAAATATACCAATTTGTAATACATTACATACTACACTGTACGTTATATAACTTTATGCACATGTGCATACCCATCATTTAATTTATTAACCAACATAATATAACATATTTTAACAATCGTGTACATCTATAACACATTATATATTACTAACACTTAACATAATGTAATTTTATTACTACCCATTTAACTTACAATATTAATATTAATGCCTAACTTACAATATGCACATGTGCATACGTATCTACCAGTTGTATCTAACAGTTGAATCCACTTGTTTATTGATATACCATTGTTTATTATTATACCTGTTACTAATATTAATATAAAACTATTTGTTGTACCTTACATATAAATATACCAATTTGTAATACATTACATACTATACTGTACGTTATATAACTTTATGCACATGTGCATACCCATCATTTAATTTATTAACCTACATAATATAACATATTTTAACAATCGTGTACATCTATAACACATTATATATTACTAACACGCATTTAATCATTACTAACATTCATTACCAGCCATCTTGTTAGTTTAACCATTTTAATGCACATGTGCATAAACAACAACAACCAATACGAACTCCCCTATATCAGCTAAAATACCAACTGATTACTATATCAACTACTATAACAGTTGTTGTCAACCAAAAGTATTAGTGTCACAATAGACCACTTCCAGCCACATTTAACCAAAACTATAAACGACATCATAACAAAGTGCCATCTGACGTGTTAAAACAAACAAAACAAAACAAAGTACTAGTTTCATTAACATAAATCACTGTTGGTGCACTTGTGTCTGTACTTTGTCTGTATTTTGTCTTTATACAGAACGATGTCTTGTTAGTCTTGTAAGTTTGACCAAGTCAACCATCCTCCTGGTTTGACTTGGCCAATCAGTCAACACATTGTTTGTAAGATGGTGGGTCGAAGGATGTGTCATCGAAGGTTTGCCTATATCCTTCGATGACCTGCACGAAAGATAACCTTCGATGGATGGACCACGAAAGATCACATCTTTCGTGGTACATCTGGATCTTTCGAACTGTTTCTGGTCGATAGATGATCCTTCGATCATCCTATCTGATCCTTCGACCAGACATGCTGTATTGGGTATAAATACCCGTGTGTTGTGTTCATTTCAGCAGATATAGACACATAGAGTTAGACAAGTTGGACAGATAAGGAACACAGAGAACACACACACACTCTGAGAGTTTACAAGACTGATTTGTAAACATTGCTTTGTAACCGGACCTTTCATACGTTTAATACAAGTGGTGTTAATCGTTGAATCTTGTGTGTTTATCATTTGCGTGTTCTATCTCGGTTTGCTATCTCGGTTGGATTCCGCACAACCGGGTTGGTTTGTACACAAGGATTAGGCGACTAGATCCTCCCCTAGCCGGACCTACAAGTGGTATCAGAGCCTTGGCTCTTATCCTTGTTAAAACCGAGGTGTTCTTGTTGTTTTTCGGGTTTTGGAAAGTTCATATTTTCTGGAAAAACTTGTTAAAATCGGGTCTCGGAAAATCTTCGGTTCATTAGAATATTCATATATTTCGGGGCTGTTCTTCATTTCTTCATCATATATTCAAAGTGTTCATCTTTAAATTAACCAGGTTTAATCTTTGAAATTTGAATATTGAGAAGTGTTTGTGTGTTGGAAGTTGTAAACTGATTAAAATATTAGAACCTTACCTGTTTTCGTGCAACCTGCATGGTCTGACCATATCTTCCGCAGAAAGTTTCTACCAACCCATCACCTTTTTCACCAACCTGTCACTCTTTGTCAACTGTGTCAGAGCAGTTCGAAAGATATCTTTCGAACTCGAAAGATCATCTTTCGACCAGTGAAGGTTCGATAGATCATCATCTTTCGAACCAAGGAATCATTTCGAAACTTACATCTTTCGGTCTACTGCTCTTTTTCGAAAGACAAGGATCCTTCGATTGGGGAGTCTTTCGAAGTCATCTTTCGTGTTCATCTTTCGGTCTACAGTCCTTTTTCGAAAGATAAGGATCCTTCGTTTGGAGAATCTTTCGAAATCATTGTTCGAAAGTTCAACAGTGATCTTTCGAACCCTGTTGATCCTTCGAACAAGTGTTGAGCTTTCGATCTTCAGTTTGTTTAAGTTTAACAAGTTTGTGTTCTTCTCATCTTTCGATCAGGATCCTTCGGCTGGTATTATTTTTCTTGATCAAAAATGAATTCGATGTGGGGTGTTCCGGTAAATGCAGAGATGTATTTTGGTACTCCAGCTCCGGATTCGGGTTCGCAAGTTAATGCTACATCTACCGGTCAATGGGCATTCGTATCAAATCAAGCTCCAAGTGTTCAAAGCATTTTACTAAGCGAAAGTGAAACGGGAAGTTTGAATAGGCCTCCAAAGTTGATGCATTTAAGTGAATATCCTGGATGGTTTGACAGATTTCATACATATGTCCTTGGTCAAAATACAGAACTGTGGTTGCGCTTCATCACAGATTTTGATCAAACGATAGAGGTTCCCGCTTCATCTGCTGCTACGTTTGCTGATCTTACGGAAGATCAGAAGAAGGTCTATGACTTAGAAAAGAAAGCATATGCCATTCTTACTCAGGCGTTAAGCAAAGACATTTATCATCAATTTGTCAGTTTCAAGACAACGAAGAAGTTGTGGGACGCATTGAAGATAAGGGGCATAGGAAATGAAGCAACACGTCAATTAAGAAAAGATCTGCTAAAGAAAGAGTTTGATGGTTTTGTTTGTATGCAGAATGAATCTCTAGGAGATTTGACAAGTCGATTTACTCATTTGCTGACTGAATTGGCAAATACTGGGGTTGTAACAACTTCAGCAGAGATAGTGAAGAAGTTTGCAGATGCACTGCCACCTCAATGGAGTAATTTCTTAGAAATCATGAAGTACAATGGCACTTTGGATACAACAAGCTTCAGTGATTTTGCTCAACTCCTGGAAAACAAGAATCAGGAAGAAACTCTCAAGGCAAAAAGAGTTGCAGTGCCACAAAATCCTGAAATTTATTATGGAACTTCTAGCACTTCTACAAAACCTTCTTCACACGCTCCAATTCAAACAGCATTTGTGTCTAGCACGAGCTTGTATGGTACTCCTCCTCCAACAACAGATATGTTTGGAATCCGCTTAATCCAGCTCCTCAACCAGCACCACAACAGCAACAGCAAATCAGAGCAACTGATATGTTCGGGAATCCACTTCCTCCTCAACAGCAAGCGTGTTATGGAAGCACATCATCTGCCGGTCAACAATCAAAGCCAAATACAGTACGGCTCGACACCTCAAGCTTTTCTAAAGTCAGTGTGGAAGTAGCAAAGGAACACATGGAGCTGCTAAACACTGTGGTGGGCGCATACTGTGGATTAGTGGAAGGTCAGATTGGGAACATTAATCTGACACAAGAAGATTATCAGCAGATTGATAAGGATGAGATGGATTTGATGGACATCAAATGGGCTTTCGCCAGTGCTGTAAGGAGAGCAAAAGATTTCATGGAAAGAACTGGAAGAACCAGCTTGGAAAGCAAGAAAGACACCAAGTATGGGTTCGACAAGCAAGCTGTAAAGTGCTTTAACTGTGGTGAACGGGGTCATTTCAAAAGGGAATGCACAAGACCAGCTCAGCATGGAAACCAGAATCCTTTCAGAAACCAAGGCAACCAGCAGAACCAGAACAGGAACAATGTTCGTACGCTGGTACCTGTCAACAACCAAAGCCAAGCAGGACCATCAAATGCCAACCAGGCACTTGTGGTTCAAGTAGATGAAGGTTGTGACTGGTCACTACAGTTGGGAAATGATGCTCCGGATGGAACGGCGTGTTTTGCTGAGATTGTCAAGGATCTTAATCACACCAGTGGTGGAGAATCTTCCGCCAATGGTGGTGACTCTTCTGAGGATGAAGACTCTTCTGGTTACAGCAGAAGTTCGGATGAAGAATCCTCGAGCTCAGGTGATGATCATGTGGATGAGACATCAAATGCGTTAATCGATGCAGATATTGATGAACTCTTGGAAGAAACTGCAGCAGGAATTCAAAGAAGATCTATTTTGGTGGATCAAGCTGCTTATTCTTTGTCTTCTCTCCATTCAGCCTTTATGGCGAATGTCGACAGTTCATCAAGTCAGGTATGTGTCGATGAACCCACTTCTGTTAGCTGTGATAATTGTGATAGTTTGAATGTTAGATGTGCTGATTTAGAGGCAAACATGTCTGAGTTGCAAGGCAAACACGATGCTTTACAAGCTAGTTTGTTTGAATTGCAAGACAAACATGTTTTAGTAAATGATAAGTGGTGTGAATTGCAAAGCAAACATGAGGCTTTGCAAGAGAAATATGATGTGACATTCATTCACAATCAAAAGTTGACCGTTGATCTTTCCAAGTGCACTGAAGCCAACATGTTTTATGAAAACCATGAAAAGGAATTTAAGTCAATGATTGAAATGTTAAAGAAAGATAAAACAGAGTTGACAAAAATGGTTTCCAGAAAACAAACTGACATTAACCTGTATATAACTCGTCTTGAGGTAATGCAAAAAGAGATGGCTTGTGTTAAAACTGAAAGTGAGGCGATCCGGCTTAAGTTAGACAGTTATTTGAGCTCTAGCTATGTGTTGGATCACATCATTGATGTTCAGAAAGAAAAACGGGATGTCACATGCATAGGGTACAAAAAATGTCCACCACCCGTAAGAAACAATTTTGATGCACTGCCTGATGAGGAGTATAGAACTCATTTTGAACCATCTGTTCCTTTGGACGTTGAGGAATTTGCAACAGGGCTCGGATACAAGAAAGAAGTATCATCCGATTCAGATGTGTCAGCGGATACATTTGTAACTGCTGAACAGAATCAGGATCCTCCAGTTGTGATTGAGGATGCTGATTCTTCTGATGATGAGTCTGATGATACCGATTCAGCAAAGTCTGATGCGGTGATAAACGAAGAGGACATACCTCTTGAGAATCATATTCTGTGTGATCCTCCTGCAAAACCCGCTAAGACTGTTGCAATCGAGTCCTCGTCTGCACAAGAGTCGGAGAGTGTGGATTTGCTGTACACTCTAGTTGGTGATGATAAAATCTATTCTGACAAAGATTTTCCTATCAAGAATGTTAATCAATCATTAATCAGTAAAGTCTTTGAAAATTCAACAACTAAGTTTTTGGGAAAGACAGGATCACGTGTTATAGTAACACAGTGCCCTCCTATCCCTAAGGCTGAAGTTAGAAAACAGTTTGGCAATCAGAAATTACCAACAGTGCAAAAACAGCAAAATCATGCCAAACCAAAAGGTAAAACACCGGCTCAAGGTCAAAAGAAGCCGAATCAGAAGAAGAAGAAGAATGTGAACTTTGTGAAATCTAAGGGAACGGACAAAATCACAACATTTGAAAATCAATCTAACTTAGATTTTGTCAAAAAGGCAACAGTGATGAAAAGGAATGAACCAAGTAGTTCAAAACCTAGTACCTCGGGGTCACAAAGTCCATCATCATCGGTAAGACGATCACATGATACTTCGGGGTTTGTTGAATGAAGATCATGTTTTGAATGTGGTACAATCGGGCATATCATTCGAAATTGCCCGTATCTTCATAAGTTGAAAGCCAAAGAAGATGATCCCCGTGAACATAATCACCAAAGGCGATCTGTTTCTGTAAAACAAGATCCCCGACTCATAAGAGAAAGGGAAAAGAAACAGAAACGCCAACAAGTCAAGGTGGTTGAAAAGGCACTTAAGAATGAAGTGGTTCAAAAACAAACGGTTCCAGTTAAACCAGAAAGTTCAAAATTTTCAAAAACTTCAAACAATCACGAAGTTAAACTTTCAAACAATCAAACTGGTAAATTTCAACAGACATGGAAACCTAAAATAACCACAAATTCAGGGGGACCATCACAATTTTCAAATCATCAAAGAATAGAGGTTATTGTTATTGATGAAAATGGAAGACCCAAGACCACAATGGCTTGGGTCCCCATCTCCAACTAATTATGTGAGTTCATGTGCAGGGTGTTCCAGGAGGAACTATCAGTAGTCATTGGATTGTTGATAGTGGGGCATCCAGGCACATGACAGGCGACATGAAGCTTCTCTACGACGTCAAATCTATTAGAGGAGGTTATGTTGCTTTTGCTGGAGATAAAGGCGGATATATTACGGGTGAAGGAATGATTTCCAACGGGGTTGTTAGCTTTGATAAGATAAACTTTGTACAACAACTTGATCACAATCTTCTTAGTGTTTCTCAAATTTGTGATAAGCAGTTCTCAGTACACTTTGATGCTAATGGATGTTATGTGCTGAAACCCGGCTTCAAAATTCCAAAAGAATGGATTCTCTTGTCGGCTCCAAGGATAAATGATTTGTATGTCCTTGATATGAGCCAAGCTATCACAACATCTGCACAAGCAACTTGTTTCGTTTCCAAAGCCACAGAAAAAGACACAATCTCTTGGCACAGACGAATGGGTCACATTCACTTACGCAAAATGAATCATTTGGTGGCAAATGAATTGGTGAATGGTGTTCCTCTTAAAAATTTCCATCTTCAAGACGTCTGTGTCTCGTGCCAGAAAGGAAAACAAACGAAGAAGCGACACCCTACAAAGAAAATCAACACGGTGGCTGTTCCTCTTGAACGTTTGCACATGGATTTGTTCGGTCCTGTCAAGCACAAAAGCATTAGGAATGATCAATATTGCCTCGTGATAACTGATGATTATTCAAGATTTTCTTGGGTGGCGTTCATGGCACATAAGAGTGAAACCTTCGGTATTATCAAAAACTTGATCATTCAGATTGAGAATCTTTATAACTTGAAGGTTAGGCGGATACGTAGCGACAATGGTACTGAATTCAAAAATCATGCCATGGCGGAGTTTTGCACTTCAAAAGGTATTCTTCACGAATTTAGTGCAGCTTATACTCCTCAACAGAATGGCGTCGCTGAACGTAAGAACCGCACATTGATCGAGACTGCTAGGACAATGTTGGTAGAGTCACAATTGCCGATTCCATTTTGGACTGAAGCTGTGTCCTCTGCATGCTACACGTTGAATCGAGTCCTTACAGTCAAAAGGCACAACAAGACCTGTTTTGAGCTTATCAACAAACGGAAACCAGATTTGTCATATCTTGAACCGTTTGGAGCTCCTTGCACGATAATCGATCCTAATGGAAAGTTTGGGGCAAGAGCAATCGATGGATACTTTCTTGGGTATTCCACCCCGAACTTAAGAGTCTGGAATCTAGAGACTAAAAGGGTCGAGGAATGGTCTGAAGTCAGAGTACAAAGGCACACTTTACCAGTTAGAAATCCTGGTCAGCCTTGGATGTTTGAGTACGATGACTTTTTCAATTCGATCAATGTTGAAGCCGTTGAAGAAAATGCTGCGGCAAGGTTGTTTTTCGAGAGCAACAATGCAACAGATTCACCGTTGGTTCGTCCCATTATTGTCAATCAAGAACCATCTTCAGTGAACAATAATGCTCTCGACAATGAGGATTTTCACGATGCTACCGAATTGAACGAATCTTCAGAGGATGACGAATTTCTAGATGCAGATCAAGAAGCTCCAGCAACTGCAGTACATGGTATTTCAGAGGGTACACCTCCGGTGGATGTCCCTAGAACAGCTGAAACTTCTGCATCATCCTCTTCGTCAATTCCGGGCCTTGAATTGATTGTTGATCTCAATCTCAACAATCTGGGTACAAATATTCCAGTTCAAGATAATCCAGAGACAAGGATTCACAATACCCATCCTCAACAAAACATCAGCGGAAATGTTCAAAGTGGCGTTCAAACAAGAAACATGTTGCGAAACAACAACAATGCAGGCTTGTATGCAACTATCCGAGAATCTGGTCAACAGAATGATTGGTCTTTCGCGTGTTATGTCTCACAGGAAGAGCCAAGAACTTGGAAAGATGCTTTGAAAGATAGCTCTTGGGTTGAAGCAATGCAGGAAGAACTGCAACAATTCCAGAAGCTTGGTGTCTGGAAACTCGTAGAGAAACCTGCTGGTTACAAGAAGATTGGTACCCGTTGGGTGTTTAAATGCAAAAAGGATGACCGTGGAATCGTTATTCGAAACAAAGCAAGGCTAGTCGTTCAAGGTGTTCGTCAGATTGAAGGGATCGATTACAACGAAGTGTATGCACCTGTTGCACGTCTAGAAGCAATTCGGATTTTTCTGGCTTATGCTTCATTCAAAGGTTTCAAGGTATACCAGATGGACGTGAAAAGTGCATTCTTACATGGTGTGGTAGAAGAAGAGGTGTACGTCGAACAGCCTCCAGGTTTTGAAGATCCTATCCATCCCGATCGGGTTTGGTTGCTCAACAAAGCTCTCTATGGTCTACATCAAGCACCGCGAGCTTGGTACGCAACCTTATCTAATTATCTGCTGGAGAATGGATTTCGCAGAGGTCTTATCGATTGTACTCTTTTCATCAAAGAACAAGATGGAGATCTTCTACTGGTACAGGTATACGTTGATGATATTATTTTTGGTTCTACTAATGATGTTTTGTGTAGGAATTTCGAGCGCATCATGCAGGATAAATTCGAGATGAGTGCTATGGGGGAAATGACTTTCTTTTTGGGCCTACAAGTACAACAAACCGAGTCTGGGATATTCATCCATCAGACTAAATATGTTGGTGACATCTTGAGCCGGTTCCAGATGTCTGATGCAACGCCCATTGGTACCCCATTGCCACAAAATCACGGAATTACTCCAGACTTGAAGGGTGAAGCTACGAGCCCCTCATACTACCGCGCGATGATCGGATCTCTTATGTACCTCACAGCATCAAGACCAGATATAATGTACCCAACGTGCCTGCTTGCCAGATATCAAGTCAACCCGAAGGCCTCATATCTTGCAGCTGTAAAAAGGATTTTTCGTTATTTGAAGGGTTACCCTGACACCGGTCTGTGGTACCCTAGGGATAATAACTTTGACTTGATCGCATTCAGTGATTCTGATTTTGGCGGATGCAAAATCGACGGCAAATCCACAACGGCTGGATGTCAGTTTTTGGGAAATCGCCTAGTCACATGGCAGTGCAAGAAGCAGACGTGCGTCGCTACATCAACATGCGAAGCTGAATACATTGCTGCCTCAAGTTGTTGCTCCCAAGTCCTATGGATCCAACAACAAATGCGTGATTACGGTTTTGAATTCCTAACTACTCCTATTTACGTTGATAATTCTGCTGCCTTACAGATCACTAAAAATCCTGTGCAGCATTCAAAGACTAAGCACATCGAAATTAAGTATCATTTCATACGTGATTTCTTTGAGAAAAGGCTAATCGATGTTGCTTACGTCCACACCGATGACCAACGTGCCGACCTTTTTACCAAAGCATTTGACAAGTCAAGATTTGACTATTTATTATTGGTAAACGGCATTAAGGTCAAGCAAGAGTAATCCACATCGGAAAATCATTTTTGTAAATATCTTTGTGTTTTAAATTTATCTTAGTTTGTTGATTTTAGGGGGAGTAAATCCAAAAAAAAATTTGAAAATCCAAAAACATTGAAAAATTTCAAAAACACAAAAACAATAGAAAATAAAAAATGAGTTTCCTGGCGAGCAAAAGAGAAAATGATAGTACATCAGTAGTCTATCCAAACCTCTTTAAACCTAAACTGAAAAATATGTTAAGCAGCTCTATATAAGATGTATCGGTAGGCTCACAATCATTTTAAAGTGTGCAGGGTGATATAAACTTAAAATCGACTGAAGACAAGGTGGGAACCATTCATTGGCATATGGTCTTAGTACCGAAATTTCGTTTGAGAGATTGCCGAGGTTCTGAGATATTCGGTCTTTATGCTGCTTATCATCTGGGTATCATGGTTGTATCTTTTACCGAAAAATAACGGGGACGCAAGTCTAGATCTTCCATGATACTATACATACGTGTACATATTGCATACGACCTCAATAAGTGATAAACAATCACATGTCCCTCAAAATAAGTGATAAAATATCACAAATTCTTTCCGGGAGTCAAGTTCGTCTCTCTGCTGTACGAAAGTACTGACCTGTTCACGAACTTGCTCCTGTGCCCTCATGCATCGAAAATCAAGTTCCTCATCAATAAGTGATTATATCACATAGGGCTTGTTTTCAATCAAAATAAGTGAGAATCTCACATCATATACGGTCAAACAGATGATAATCTGTATACTCACCGGTAAGATGAACCCTCGTGCATACCTTGATACGGGAATGTGTCGTGATGTGGATGAACACCGGTCGGTAAGTATAAATCATACCTTAACGTATCCCCTCGCCATGATTACATCTGATAAGTTGAGCTTATGTGGACAACAATACCGATAATTGTTATAGGATGCTTATCTTAATGTTATCTAATTGAACAACAAGAGCGTTTTGGCATGACCGTACACTGATATGATTCTCTTACCCTCGAAACTCGCAAAAAGAATGTTTGTATATATTTACTTTTCTTAGTTTCTGCAACTCTGTATATATTTATTTACTACTTTAGGTCTTTAAATTTGAAATATTCAAAAATACCAAAAAGATTTTAGGTGTGTTTTAACATAAACTTTATAAAAGCCAAAAAGATTTTATTTCTATTTTATTTTCGATCGTACGATGTTGGAACTCGAGTCTTCGTTACCTGAAACCTGAACGAAAACCGAAACGACTAAATCTTCATAAACGGTCGAAATTTGCAAGTGTTGAAAGTTAAAATTGAAATTGATAAAATACTTTAAACTTTCAAACTGTCAGACGGTGTTTGATTGAACAATGGTCACATGTGTGTCGGTTGCTTATGATATTCCAGGCAGTTGTTCTCATTACGCGTTTAGATTTCTTGCATTTGCAGATTCTAAAGGCTAGGAGAACATGGTCGATGACAAGCTTCGGAATGAAGACACGACGTGAAGGCACTCAAATGATGAAGATGATCGAGTTGCCACTGAACATCATCAACACCACAAGGATCTCACTTCATAAAGATCAAGACTTTCACGAGCATAACTCAAGGGGGAGCTTATGTTAAGGGGGAGTTTGTCAACACACTTCCTACATGAAACGGGGAGTTTGTTGGTACACTTTCTGCTTTCAAGACGTGAAGACTTTGAAGATCCTCCGACATTGAAGACTTGAAAAGAAGTCAAAGACTTGAAGACACGAAGAACGTACAAGGATTAAGATCAAGATCGAGACAAAGCTACAGCGACAAAGCTACAGCCAAGGGGGAGTTTGTTGGTGCACTTGTGTCTGTACTTTGTCTGTATTTTGTCTTTATACAAAACGATGTCTTGTTAGTCTTGTAAGTTTGACCAAGTCAACCATCATCCTGGTTTGACTTGGCCAATCAGTCAACACATTGTTTGTAAGATGGTGGGTCGAAGGATGTGTCATCGAAGGTTTGCCTATATCCTTCGATGACCTGCACGAAAGATAACCTTTGATGGATGGACCACGAAAGATCACATCTTTCGTGGTACATCTGGATCTTTCGAACTGTTTCTGGTCGATAGATGATCCTTCGATCATCCTATCTGATCCTTCGACCAGACATGCTGTATTGGGTATAAATACCCGTGTGTTGTGTTCATTTCAGCAGATATAGACACATAGAGTTAGACAAGTTGGACAGATAAGGAACACAGAGAACACACACACACTCTGAGAGTTTACAAGACTGATTTGTAAACATTGCTTTGTAACCGGACCTTTCATACGTTTAATACAAGTGGTGTTAATCGTTGAATCTTGTGTGTTTATCATTTGCGTGTTCTATCTCGGTTTGCTATCTCGGTTGGATTCCGCACAACCGGGTTGGTTTGTACACAAGGATTAGGCGACTAGATCCTCCCCTAGCCGGACCTACAATCACCAACAAAACAGAAATACTATAGGTTGCTAAAGTTAACAACCTGCTGTGTTAACTCATACCCTCAAACTTATCCTCATTCTTCCATTTGTCAAGCATATTCCAACATTTTTCTTGTTTCATCGCCTCTTTGTCTAACGTTTTCCGCATTTTTCATCTCTCAAACCACGTGTTGTCTCTTTTGCAAGTTCCATAACAGTTTCCTTGTACACGTTTGCCTATGATAATAACAGTTTTGTTGATATCTTCTGTCACACCCCTTTCTACGGCGGAAGCACGAGGTGTGATCATGAAAGGTTCTCATTGCATACGAAGAGTAAACATGCTACATGCTCGTAAAATAACATTCAAATACCATAATTTGAAAACATACTTTAGCGTTTACATCGCTAAGTCGCATAAAACATTGTCTTAAAAGTTTACAACTTTATTTAAAGTTAAACACAAGCGACATCCACGAGCATAAGCAAGACCGCGCGCACATCCATTCTAGTTACCTGAAATACATGTGAGTTTTTGGAAAAAACGTCAACATAAAGTTGGTGTGAATTCATGCAGTTTTGTATTTCATGTTTGTATACTTTGTATGAAAACATAGTTTGTGAGTAAATCAAGTTTTCATATATAAATCCAGTTTCATGTGTACACCACGTACCCATTTATAATTCAATCTTTTCTTGAGTACCCCACGTACTTCAAGTTATATATCAATCCTCTTGAGTACCCCACGTACTTCAAGTTATATATCAATCTTCTTGAGTACCCCACGTACTTCAAGTTATATATCAATCTTCTTGAGTACCCCACGTACTTCAAGTTATATATCAATTCTGTATGGTATGAATTTTATGTAAATACAGTATTTCTGTAATTATCAGATTGTTAATGGGTTGCAAAGCCATTAACCTGTGGCACGTCATAGGAAGTCACCAAACCTAAGGCATTTAATTGGTATATTCTGAGACACAAAAGCACTCCTCGGTTCTCGCCTCGACCGGGAGTGTGGCTGCCAGGCACCCGTTAGATCTAACCTTTTGTTCTGCGGTCTAAGTATGTACACGATTAATGGTGCTTCTGTACCCTATTCGTGACACTATTTCTCATAACGCATCCTACTTGGTTCTCGTTCTCACCAAGCGCGTTTCTTGTTATCATTTCTCATAGCGCCTCATACTTGGTTCTCGTTCTCACCAAGTGCGCTTCTCATATTCTTATATTTCGTCACACTTGGTTCTCGTTCTCACCAAGTGTACTTCTTATATTCTTATATTTCGTCACACTTGGTTCTCGTTCTCACCAAGTGTACTTCTTGTATTTATATCATACCAATTATAAATTTTGTACATTTGTACATGTATTTCACCCCCGAAGTTATAAAAACTGAAAACAGTTAAAGAGAAAAGGGGGAGCATGAACTCACAACTTTGCGTTCCTAGCGTCGTAAACTCCACCGGATTTGCTTAATTAACGTCGTAACCTATACGCGTTTTCTTAACGTTAGTCACTAGACTTGCGTCGCACAAGTACAGTCACTCTCTTTTGTGTATATTTTCTTGTGTTAAAAATATTCTTATATTTTTAACTACGTATCTTACTTATATTATTTTCTCCAAAAATAAATATAAGTCTTTTGTGTTTTGCACTTTGCACCCGAATTATGTATCTTGTATTTTGTATGTGCATTTTTATGTATATACTCCTCATGAGCATTTAGTGTATTTTTAAGTCTTAATACACTAGCACGTATAACACATACTATATACACTTAGCACAAAATTTGGTGATAAAATAATATATATTTTTCTCTCAAAAATATATATACATAATATCCATTTTTATTCTTCAAGAAATCACCATTTCTTTTCATCAAAAATTAGGGAAACCTTGTTAATGTTTTGAGGTATATTTTTAGGGGATAAGTTTATCAAAACTCATATTTTTCTAAGTGTCAAAATTTATAAAAATTTTGACAGAGTTTCCCCTAAAAATGGAGGTTTCCCACGTTTTCAAAACGTGTGTTTATTTTCTTTTAAATCATTATCAATCATCAACAACAATTACCAACAATCATCATCAACAATAATCACTAATTTCTCCATTTCATGAACTTGAATATTTACAAAAATGTGTAGTAACTTACTAGCACATTTAGTAAGTCTTGTTATCTTTAAAAATAAGTTTAATTTCATAAAAACTTTATTTTTTAAAGAATATGAAGTTTTACAACTTCTAGGTCGGTTTTTACGAAAACTATTTCTTCGTTAAAACTTTTGTTACACAAGTATCCACACTCTTGTTTGTTCACAAAAACCACTTTTGTTTGTGTAAGATCCGGTTTAGAACATGTGATTTCTTTTGATGCTTGGTCTTTTGAAAATACCACTTGTAGATACATAGATCTACTAGTTTTAAACACTTTTGTACAAGTTAAAACATTTTTACACAAGTTCATGGTTTATGTGTGGTAGGGTTTCACCTTTTAACCCTTGTTACTTCTAAAATAGCTTTATGTTAAGATCCATGATCTTACCAAACCGGGTTAAACGATGATCCGAGCTACCATATCATAGATCGGGTCCAAATAATCACACAAGTCAAATACTACATGATTTACACAACATATGTGCTTTTAACCACCATTTTTAGTGTTTTTAGTAGACTTTTGTGTGTCATCTTGTATGTTAATGAGTTTTAACCGATAAAAATCCTTTTAACCACTTTAGGATAGTTCAAGAACGGGTTTTAAGCATTATACCTCTAGCTCGAGGCTAGGGAAGAATCTATGCGCAAAAGAGGTGGATAAAAGCTAAGTAGAGAGGTCCTTCGCGTTCCGCTTGCACCGAGCTTCTTTAATCACCTTCTTGCACCTTAAGATAACCTTGGAATGCTTGAACTTGAATGAAACAATGGTGGTGTGGGTGTAGGGTGTTTGGCCGTAGCTTGAAGGGAAGGAGAGGAGGTGTGTGGGTGTTAAGTTGTGATAAGAAGAATAATGGTAGTCTAGTGGTTTAAATAAGAATCCATCCAACATGCTAATATCCTTTGTGTTATGTGTCTCTAAATCTACAAGCACATCTATTATTATAATAGAAAGAAATCCCATATGGGATTTTGGTCTCCCAACCATCCAACATAGGAGGGGGGGGGGGGGGTCTTGGTTACATTTCAACTCCAAGTTGCATGATCTAGTTATGTTTAGTTAGGATTTAAGTTAGTTACTAGTGTGTTATAAGTTATAACGGGTGTTAGGGTATTCGGGGACCCTAACTAGCTTAGAAAAATAAAAACAATGCTTCTAGCATTATTTTGGTGTTCCGGGTAATGTCCGGTTGTTTGGCTAGACACTGATTCGTTAAAGTGCTAAATTACACTTTTTAGTGTCGTTTAAGTACCTTTCTTGTACTCTTTCAATTCCCAACACTTAGGGAAATATTCTGGATAATAAAACGACACTTCTGCATAATATTTATGTGTCTAAATGCTGAATTATTGCTGAATTTTATAAATTCTGCACTTAAAGTGCGTTTCGGGTGCTTTTTAGTGCTTATTTTTGCTTTCGTATTGCATATATATTAACCCTTGTATGTTCTCTTGGGTTTTAATGCATTCTTGTCGTCGGACCTACACCTAGGCTCCAATTTTATTGTCTGACTGCTTTCTGCAGTTCAGTCGACACAGTGTGTCTTACCGGTGAGTTTACTATTATTCTGACGCAACGCTCTCGTTTATGCATAAAGCAATATTTTGTAGTATACAACATGCATGAATTCACTTGTTTAATCATGTGTTCAGACATTGCTGACACTTAAACTCATAATTGCAGTCATTAAGCAATAATTAATGTGTACGGAAATTACCGGTTTGGGCCAGTTGTCACAGTCTCCCCCCGTTAAAAGAATTTCGTCCCGAAATTCAGACTGAACTCACTCTCGCTGGAGTCTTCTTGAATAGGTGGGGATACTTTTTCTTGAACTGGTCTTCACGTTCCCATGTGTACTCGGGTCCGTGCTTAGAGCTCCAACGTACTTTGACAAGCTTCACACTACTCCTCCTGGTCTTGTTGACTTTCCAGTCAGTAACCTCAACGGGTTGCTCTGTAAATCGGAGGGCTTCATCAATATGTATTTCATCCATCGGGATGGTCACGTTTTCTTGCGTTGGACTCTTCTTCAGGTTGGATACATGAAACGTATCATGTACCCCATTAAGTTCTTCCGGTAACTCCAACTTGTATGCCACGGTACCAATTCTCTTCAGTATTCTGAATGGTCCGATATATCGTGGATTCAGCTTTCCACGCTTTCCAAATCTGACTACGCCCTTCCATGGTGAGACTTTTAACAACACTTTGTCTCCCACTTTGAAATCTACTGATTTTCTATTTGGGTCAGCGTAGCTCTTTTGTCGCTCTCGAGCCGCCTTAATGCGCTCTCGGATCTGTGCAATCTTGTCGGTGGTCTCTTGTACAAGTTCAGGACCAACCATACGTTTATCTCCGGCATCTGCCCAACATAAGGGCGATCGGCATTTGCGGCCATACAGAGCTTCGAACGGCGCGGCTTTTATGCTTGTATGATAACTGTTATTGTAGGAAAACTCAACTAAAGGTAGATGAGTATCCCAGCTGCCGCCTAGATCCATGACACATGCGCGAAGCATATCTTCCAATGTTTGTATAGTCCGTTCGCTCTGGCCGTCTGTTTGCGGATGGAATGCCGTGCTCAGATCTAACTGAGATCCAAAGGCTTCCTGAAATGATTGCCAGATTCTTGAGACAAAGCGTCCATCTCTGTCTGAAATGATTGAGATTGGCACTCCATGTCGTGCCACAATTTCTCTTAAGTATATCTCTGCAAGCTTTCCAGTGCTATCCTTCTCTCGGATTGGTAGGAAATGCGCAGACTTCGTCAATCGATCAACTATTACCCATATCATATCGTGTCCTCTCGGGGTCCTGGGTAATTTTGTTATGAAGTCCATCGAGATTTGTTCCCACTTCCATACGGGAATCTCTGGTTGTTGTAGTAGGCCGGACGGTTTCTGATATTCAGCCTTAACCTTGGCACAGGTTAGGCATTTTCCAACATAGACAGCAACGTCGCTTTTGAGTCTCGGCCACCAATAATATTCCTTCAAGTCTTGATACATCTTGTCCGACCCTGGGTGGATCGAGTATCTTGACTTGTGTGCTTCATCAAGGATGACTTCTCGTAGGCCACCATAGAGCGGAACCCAAATGCGCTTTTTAAAGTATAAGGCTCCCTCTTCATTTGGTGCCATGTACTTCAATGCACCCCGGAGGTACTCAGCTTTACGGTTCTCTTCTTTAAGAGCTTCTTGTTGTGCGTCACGAATGCGTGCTGTGAGGTTCGTTCGAATCGTCATTTCCAGTGCTCGAATCCTCAGGGTCTTAACCCTTTCTTTTCGGCTCAACGCGTCTGCTACAACGTTCGCCTTTCCAGGATGGTACTTAATCTCACAGTCATAATCATTCAGCAGCTCGACCCAACGTCGCTGGCGCATATTCAATTCCTTCTGATCAAATATGTGTTGCAAGCTTTTGTGATCTGTGAAGATTGTACATCGAGTACCATATAGATAATGTCGCCAAATCTTCAAGGCGAATACCACTGCACCCAGCTCCAGGTCGTGAGTGGTATAATTTCTCTCATGAACCTTCAGTTGTCTTGAAGCGTAAGCGATGACTTTTTGGCGTTGCATAAGCACACAACCCAAGCCTTGTCGTGAGGCGTCGCAGTATACCACGAAGTCTTCAGTGCCTTCGGGTAATGATAGTATCGGTGCATCGCATAGCTTGCTCTTCAGTAACTGGAAGGCTTCTTCTTGTTTGTGACCCCAGTCGTACTTCTTGTCTTTCTGAGTAAGGGTCGTTAGCGGTTGAGCTATCTTTGAGAAATTCTCGATGAATCGCCGATAATAGCCCGCTAAGCCCAAAAATTGACGAACTTCAGTTGGGGACTTGGGAGCTTCCCAATTCTTTATTGCTTCAATCTTGGACGGGTCTACATGAATGCCCTTCTCATTCACCACGTGACCAAGAAATTGTACTTCGCGAATCCAGAATTCGCATTTCGAGAACTTTGCATAAAGTTTCTCTTTCTTCAGTAGCTCCAAGATGGTTCTGAGATGTTGCTCATGTTCTTCTTTCGTTCGCGAGTAAATCAGGATATCATCGATAAATACAATCACGAATTTATCGAGATATGGTTTGCATACGCGGTTCATTAGATCCATAAAGACCGCTGGCGCGTTTGTCAATCCAAACGGCATCACCAAAAATTCGTAGTGCCCATATCGCGTTCTGAATGCAGTCTTTGGCACGCTTTCTTCTTGGATTCTCAGCTGATGGTATCCAGATCGAAGGTCGATCTTGGAATAGTAGCTTGATCCTTGCAGTTGATCAAATAAGTCATCAATCCTCGGTAGTGGATACCGATTCTTGATAGTGAGCTTGTTCAGTTCCCTGTAATCGATACACATCCGCAGTGTTCCATCCTTCTTTTTCACGAATAATACTGGAGCTCCCCAGGGTGAGAAGCTTGGCCTTATAAATCCCTTATCCAACAACTCCTGGAGTTGTGTAGATAATTCTTGCATCTCAGATGGCGCAAGTCGATAGGGTGCCTTGGCTACAGGAGCAGCTCCTGGAACCAAGTCTATACGGAATTCGACTTGTCGTTGCGGGGGTAGTCCTGGCAGATCTTCAGGGAACACATCAGGAAATTCCTTCACCACAGGAATGTATTCGAGTTTCAGCTCCTCAGCCTTCTTGTCTATAACGTGTGCTAGGAAAGCAACACATCCTTTCCTTAAGCACTTCTGCGCCTTCATACAACTGATGATTCGAAGAGGCGCGTCTCGTTTTTCTCCATGCACGATGAGAGTTTCACCATTCGCTAAAGGGATGCGAATGATTTTCTCATGACAAATAACTTCAGCTTTGTTCTTGGACAACCAGTCCATTCCAACTACTACATCGAAGCTACCCAATTGAATAGGTAAGAGGTCGATGCTAAAATTTCGTTCGCCAAGTTCTAGTGTGCAGCCTCTAACAACTTCGCCCGATTCAACAAGTTTACCATTGGCTAGTTCTATGGAATAAGGAATTTCTAATCTACTAGATTCTATTCCGAGTATGCGTTTAAATTCCACAGACATGAAGCTATAATCGGCGCCAGTGTCGAATAATATGGATGCAAAGTGATTGTTAATGAGAAACGTACCGGTGACCACGTTAGGGTCCTCGCGTGCGTCTCTTGCTCCAATCACAAATGCTCGAGCCGGAGCGTTGTTTCTCTCTGGGCAGTTCTTCATGAAATGATCATTGCTTCCACACTTAAAGCAACCTTGGTTCTGCCCTTTCGCGTTACCATTCTTGCTACCAGCACCGTTTCCATTTCGATTCTTTCCTTTTCCCCAACAGTCTTCTATTTGATGACCCAATTTACCACATTTGTCGCATCTTGAAATGCGACAAGCTCCTTCATGATGAAACTTACATTTTTGGCATCTAGGCATGGAGCCTTGGTATGCTTTGGTTGCATGGGTTTTTGTCTCCTGAGGCGGATTAGTGTCGCGCTTCTTGTTGAAACCCTTGTTGTTGCGAGTAGCTTGGTTCAAACTTGTATGCTTTCTCTTTTTGTCACCGGACGACTCAGCATGTGTCTCGGTCTTTTCTGTTGGGTTCAGTGATAGCTTCTTCATACGAACACAATCTTCAGTAAGGCTGACAGCCAGAGTTACAGCCTCGGTGATTGTTTGTGGTTTGGCCGACGTCACCATGCCACGAAATTCTGAGGCCAGCCCCCAAATGTAGCGTTCCACACGCTTAAATTCAGGAGTCACCATGTAGGGAAGCACTCTCGACAGGTCGTGGAACCTTCGAGTGTAACCATTGATGTCAGCACCTTCCATAGTCAAGTGCCAGAACTCTGTTTCCAGCCTTTGGAGTTCCGCACGAGAGCAGTACTTCTCTCTCATCCTTTCCTTCAGTTCCTCCCAAGTGAGGCCATAAGCGGCGTCATCACCCAAAGTTTGGGCTTGCAGGTTCCACCAAGTCAGAGCTTCATCGACGAATAACCCAGTAGCAAAAGTGACTTGTTGATCCGCGGTACACTTGCTCATGCGGAAAGTAGCTTCAGTCTTCTCCGTCCAGCGCACAAATGCTACTGCACCTCTTGTGCCGTCATAGTTCATCGGCTTGCAGTCGAGGAACTGCTTGAAAGTGCAGCCTGGAATTGATTCAACCAATTCACATGTGAGCAATCGAAGAAATAATGAAACATAGACCGTTCATAAATTTCCTCATGCTTAGTACAGTGTCTCAAGGTTACCTTGAGCTGCATTGCCTCCAGACGAATCTCCATCCCCATTACGCCTAGCGTTGCTTGGTCCTCCACTGTCTTGGGTTCGGTTTGCCTCGTACTGGGCGATAGCAGCGGAGATCCTTTCCTCTAGCAAAGCGTTCAGCTCTTCAGCAGTTCTTGGCAGTGGGGGAGGTGGAGGTTGATCATCATTGCGAGCATTCACAGCTTTCCTGGGTGCCATGTTCTGACAGAACATAACACAACAGGTTTAATCATTTGTTTGATATCGTCACACTACACAGTAGTATCATATATATTCACAGGTATATATACCACATAAGTGACATCAAACAATTATTACTCTAGCAGAGTACTTGGTAGGCTTGCACTGAGGGAATCTATACGTGACAAGACTTGCTGTGGTTTCTGTGCACTGAATTTCATAATTATGTATGCATCCATAATTACATAACTCCTTGCACAGTCCGCACAGTTCGTTTCATCCTCGTATCTCTTCCTTCAGATAGGCCATCGCTTTCAGGTAAAGTCACATATACTTGTGACATTCTACTTCTAGTACATGCTAATTATCACACATAATTGCAAGTAGTTTCTAGTCAAGGACAAGTGCTACTCAAGTGCACTCTAAGTCTCGTAGTGTCTTTTCTAGACTCATGTATACAGTTTCAGGCAGTGGATGTCGCGGGACGTTTTATGCAATGAAAACTCTTTGAAAATTGTTTTCGTGAATGGATCCTAGAGATTGTAGACTAGACTCGAGAATGAATCCTGGTTCACTACAATCGCAGCTCTGATACCAATCTGTCACACCCCTTTCTACGGCGGAAGCACGAGGTGTGATCATGAAAGGTTCTCATTGCATACGAAGAGTAAACATGCTACATGCTCGTAAAATAACATTCAAATACCATAATTTGAAAACATACTTTAGCGTTTACATCGCTAAGTCGCATAAAACATTGTCTTAAAAGTTTACAACTTTATTTAAAGTTAAACACAAGCGACATCCACGAGCATAAGCAAGACCGCGCGCACATTCATTCTAGTTACCTGAAATACATGTGAGTTTTTGGAAAAACGTCAACATAAAGTTGGTGTGAATTCATGCAGTTTTGTATTTCATGTTTGTATACTTTGTATGAAAACATAGTTTGTGAGTAAATCAAGTTTTCATATATAAATCCAGTTTCATGTGTACACCACGTACCCATTTATAATTCAATCTTTTCTTGAGTACCCCACGTACTTCAAGTTATATATCAATCCTCTTGAGTACCCCACGTACTTCAAGTTATATATCAATCTTCTTGAGTACCCCACGTACTTCAAGTTATATATCAATCTTCTTGAGTACCCCACGTACTTCAAGTTATATATCAATTCTGTATGGTATGAATTTTATGTAAATACAGTATTTCTGTAATTATCAGATTGTTAATGGGTTGCAAAGCCATTAACCTGTGGCACGTCATAGGAAGTCACCAAACCTAAGGCATTTAATTGGTATATTCTGAGACACAAAAGCACTCCTCGGTTCTCGCCCCGACCGGGAGTGTGGTTGCCAGGCACCCGTTAGATCTAACCTTTTGTTCTGCGGTCTAAGTATGTACACGATTAATGGTGCTTCTGTACCCTATTCGTGACACTATTTCTCACAACGCATCCTACTTGGTTCTCGTTCTCACCAAGCGCGTTTCTTGTTATCATTTCTCATAGCGCCTCATACTTGGTTCTCGTTCTCACCAAGTGCGCTTCTCATATTCTTATATTTCGTCACACTTGGTTCTCGTTCTCACCAAGTGTACTTCTTGTATTCTTATATTTCGTCACACTTGGTTCTCGTTCTCACCAAGTGTACTTCTTGTATTTATATCATACCAATTATAAATTTTGTACATTTGTACATGTATTTCACCCCCGAAGTTATAAAAACTGAAAACAGTTAAAGAGAAAAGGGGGAGCATGAACTCACAACTTTGCGTTCCTAGCGTCGTAAACTCCACCGGATTTGCTTAATTAATGTCGTAACCTATACGCGTTTTCTTAACGTTAGTCACTAGACTTGCGTCGCACAAGTACAGTCACTCTCTTTTGTGTATATTTTCTTGTGTTAAAAATATTCTTATATTTTTAACTACGTATCTTACTTATATTATTTTCTCCAAAAATAAATATAAGTCTTTTGTGTTTTGCACTTTGCACCCGAATTATGTATCTTGTATTTTGTATGTGCATTTTTATGTATATACTCCTCATGAGCATTTAGTGTATTTTTAAGTCTTAATACACTAGCACGTATAACACATACTATATACACTTAGCACAAAATTTGGTGATAAAATAATATATATTTTTCTCTCAAAAATATATATACATAATATCCATTTTTATTCTTCAAGAAATCACCATTTCTTATCATCAAAAATTAGGGAAACCTTGTTAATGTTTTGAGGTATATTTTTAGGGGATAAGTTTATCAAAACTCATATTTTTCTAAGTGTCAAAATTTATAAAAATTTTGACAGAGTTTCCCCTAAAAATGGAGGTTTCCCACGTTTTCAAAACGTGTGTTTATTTTCTTTTAAATCATTATCAATCATCAACAACAATTACCAACAATCATCATCAACAATAATCACTAATTTCTCCATTTCATGAACTTGAATATTTACAAAAATGTGTAGTAACTTACTAGCACATTTAGTAAGTCTTGTTATCTTTAAAAATAAGTTTAATTTCATAAAAACTTTATTTTTTAAAGAATATGAAGTTTTACAACTTCTAGGTCGGTTTTTACGAAAACTATTTCTTCGTTAAAACTTTTGTTACACAAGTATCCACACTCTTGTTTGTTCACAAAAACCACTTTTGTTTGTGTAAGATCCGGTTTAGAACATGTGATTTCTTTTGATGCTTGGTCTTTTGAAAATACCACTTGTAGATACATAGATCTACTAGTTTTAAACACTTTTGTACAAGTTAAAACATTTTTAAACAAGTTCATGGTTTATGTGTGGTAGGGTTTCACCTTTTAACCCTTGTTACTTCTAAAATAGCTTTATGTTAAGATCCATGATCTTACCAAACCGGGTTAAACGATGATCCGAGCTACCATATCATAGATCGGGTCCAAATAATCACACAAGTCAAATACTACATGATTTAAACAACATATGTGCTTTTAACCACCATTTTTAGTGTTTTTAGTAGACTTTTGTGTGTCATCTTGTATGTTAACGAGTTTTAACCGATAAAAATCCTTTTAACCACTTTAGGATAGTTCAAGAACGGGTTTTAAGCATTATACCTCTAGCTCGAGGCTAGGGAAGAATCTATGCGCAAAAGAGGTGGATAAAAGCTAAGTAGAGAGGTCCTTCGCGTTCCGCTTGCACCGAGCTTCTTTAATCACCTTCTTGCACCTTAAGATAACCTTGGAATGCTTGAACTTGAATGAAACAATGGTGGTGTGGGTGTAGGGTGTTTGGCCGTAGCTTGAAGGGAAGGAGAGGAGGTGTGTGGGTGTTAAGTTGTGATAAGAAGAATAATGGTAGTCTAGTGGTTTAAATAAGAATCCATCCAACATGCTAATATCCTTTGTGTTATGTGTCTCTAAATCTACAAGCACATCTATTATTATAATAGAAAGAAATCCCATATGGGATTTTGGTCTCCCAACCATCCAACATAGGGGGGGGGGGGGGTCTTGGTTACATTTCAACTCCAAGTTGCATGATCTAGTTATGTTTAGTTAGGATTCAAGTTAGTTACTAGTGTGTTATAAGTTATAACGGGTGTTAGGGTATTCGGGGACCCTAACTAGCTTAGAAAAATAAAAACAATGCTTCTAGCATTATTTTGGTGTTCCGGGTAATGTCCGGTTGTTTGGCTAGACACTGATTCGTTAAAGTGCTAAATTACACTTTTTAGTGTCGTTTAAGTACCTTTCTTGTACTCTTTCAATTCCCAACACTTAGGGAAATATTCTGGATAATAAAATGACACTTCTGCATAATATTTATGTGTCTAAATGCTGAATTATTGCTGAATTTTATAAATTCTGCACTTAAAGTGCGTTTCGGGTGCTTTTTAGTGCTTATTTTTGCTTTCGTATTGCATATATATTAACCCTTGTATGTTCTCTTGGGTTTTAATGCATTCTTGTCGTCGGACCTACACCTAGGCTCCAATTTTATTGTCTGACTGCTTTCTGCAGTTCAGTCGACACAGTGTGTCTTACCGGTGAGTTTACTATTATTCTGACGCAACGCTCTCGTTTATGCATAAAGCAATATTTTGTAGTATACAACATGCATGAATTCACTTGTTTAATCATGTGTTCAGACATTGCTGACACTTAAACTCATAATTGCAGTCATTAAGCAATAATTAATGTGTACGGAAATTACCGGTTTGGGCCAGTTGTCACATCTTCATCATCAAGTTTTTCAGTTGCATGTCTTGAATATCTTTCCGCGTACTAAAACCACATTCAAACTTGACATCGCTCCATTTGTACATCTCCATGTGTCGCATAGCGAACACACCGCAATCGTTGAAATTATCACTCGTTGCCCATTCCAATTTTTTCTGTTTAACATATATGCAAACACATTAATACATGTATGAAATGTTTGTACACACTAATGCACATGTGCATTTTAAATATTGATTAAAAGTTCTAAATAATACATACCATCAACAAAATTGTCATCTTTATCACCAACTTTAGATGTTGATAACCTTCTGTTCTTTGCCATGCGCACCTCACCGACACCTTTGTTTGGTGTTTCCACCTGTTTCCGTTTATTATTCCTCGCCTTCATGTCCTTTTCTACAACTTTTTTCACATCTGCATTCATAAACTCAATATGTTTATACAAATTATACTAATAAAAACAACATTAATGTAATGATGCACGTGTACATGAAATAACTTTTAATTAATGAACATCCAAAATATTAATTATAAATAATCAAATATTCTAACCTTTTTGTTTACCATGCATATACTTTTCCGTTGTGAATGCGTCTTACAATGATGACCCTTCGTCCCTCGACTTTAATACAAATATAACTTTTTTCATTTTCTTTTCCAACTTGCTTTCCATTGCAATTCTACAATGAACATGTGCATATATGTTAAATGCCTTAATAACCTATTATGACAAATTACGCGCATGCACATAGTAACTTATTTTGTCAGTTTATGCACATGTGCTGATATGTATATATCACACCACAATATCTTGTTACCACATTCTAACATAAAATACATTTGTGCATAACTATTCACATGTTATTACAAAATATGCACACGTGCATATTAAATTAATATGACAATCTATGCACATGTTCATAACTATATATCACACAAACTTACCTTAATAACATATTCTGTTAAACATCTGATGTAAACATATGCACATGTGCATGACAATATTTTTGATAATACACACCAAAGTTTAAATTAACAAATTATATATAATATAAAGAAGTACGAACGAATTGTGTAAACTTGCAAAATGTCTCGCGAACTATGCACATGTGCATATTGAACTATTATGACAATATATGCACATGTGCATAACTATGTATCACACAAACTTACCTTAATAACATATTCTATTAAACCTAGTTAAATCTATGATATAAACATATGCACATGTGCATAACAGTGCATAACTATGTATCACACAAACTTACCTTAATAACATATTCTATTAAACATAGTTAAATCTATGATGTAAACATATGCACATGTGCATAACAAAATATATCAAAATACAGAATGAAGTTTGAATCACCAAATTGCACAATATCTATGTTAAACCGCATACGTAACGGTGATTATGACGGTGATTTCCGACTATACTGCCATATTGACTATTATTATAATCACGTTGCCCTAATTATGAACGAAATAGAGATCCACGATGTTTTTAATCACGTTGCTGTAATTACAAATGGATGAAGAATATACGATCGATGATTATGTTCCTAATATAAATTATACGACTCATTATGGACGAATTTTAGGAACTAACCTCAATTATATGATGAAATCTGAAATATATGTTTGTAAAATATCAAATCTCCGAGAAAATGTCACTCCAAATGCTTCGAAATGGTGAACTGATGATCGTGAATGTGATTATGTATTTGAAACAGATGAACTGAATCGATATGATGGTGAAATGTTGAGATAATCGTGAAAGAGAATCAGATTCAGATTGGGGAGATAGATTGGGGATATTTCTTGGACGTGAATGATATTATTAGATATAGTTAATTTTCTGATTGAAGTCCGATAATATGCGCCTGTTTTAAAAGTTGTTTGGGTATTTACAAAATTGCCCCCTGTTCACATTGGTTCTCGCGGTTCTCGCAATAAGGGTGGTTCTCGCATGAACTCCTCCCTATATATATATATATATACTAGGTTATCTACCCGTGTGATACACGGGTTGAACAATTAAGTTGGATAAAACATAAAAATATGACAAAATAACAAAGAAGGAAACAACATTTTCATTCAACAATCAAAAACCAAAAAAATATAAATTACAAATAAAAGAAATAAAAACTAATCACAAGTCTCTGAAAATTTCCTTGTAAACAACATTTGTCGTTTGATTTGTAACATTCCCTTCTTTGTCTAAAATTAGTAGTTTTGCTCCGGCTCTACTCTTTACTCTCGAAAGTGCAACATACAATTGTCCATGGGTGAATACAGGTTGCTTTAAGTACAAACCAAGTCGAGATAGTGATTGTCGTTGGCTTTTGTTTATAGTCATTGCAAAGCATACACATAGTGGAAATTGCCTTCTCTGAAACTTGAAGGGAATTTTTTTGTCTGAAGGTATCATATTAATTCTAGGAATGTATGTTCGAGTACCGATAGTACCTTTTTTTAAATGCTTTGATATCAGCAATATCAGTATTGATGAACAGCCTAGTTGCATCAAATGCATTTGAAACAATTCGTTTCCCTAAAGTAAAAAAAAACCACAATAACTTCATATATAAATATATTCTTCTCATCAAAAGGGAGTCTAGTAATAAGATATATTTAACTACATGGTAAATAATATCACCTTTGTAAAGCTTCAAAACCCCAAACTGAATAAGTAAAACCATAATATCACCTTTGTAAAGCTTCAAAACCCCAAACTGAATAGGTAAAACCACATGCATATCTTTATCTTTCCATGACATATATGCGTTCATTTCCTCAGCAAACTCATCCCACAAAGTCACCGTCAAATCTTCATTACTGAAATATTTCAAATGAATCAAAGGTTGAAATTAATTAAAAATAGGGTGTTGTATATATCAAAGTTCAAGATTTTGAAAACTCACTTTAAATCTCTTAGCTTTAAAGTCATTCTTTTGCCAGGCCCTAATTTTGTAGTGGTAGGCTCCATGGGGTAACATATGACAACATATCTAATCAAATCTTAAAAAGAAAAAACAATAATCCGTTAGTTCAAAATTATGAATAAGATTAAAAATTGTATACAGTATAATAAGTAGAAGAATATCAAACTTATAGAACACAAACCTAAAATTGAACCCAAAGGAATTGAATTCTCATTGGACCCGAATTTGTCTAGAATTGACTTAAAATCCGCAAAAACGAACCCATGCTCAGATCCTGACCAGCTATTGCATTTCGTGATCAAAGTGTTGTAGAAAAAAGTAACCTTCTGTTCTTTTTCAGCAAACTTCAAGGTAAACTTGTTTTCGGCAAGTGATGGCCTATGGATAAAGAGGCAATAATCTTGAATCAGATGTTTCTCAAATCTGGGAAAAAACTTTTGTAGACAACTTGCAGTAACTTTTGTCCCCTGGATCATATATTTTAACATTAAAAATGATCATCATAAAACCACATCTTAATAAATTGTGCATATAAAATATACTTGTTCATCCATCAGAATCATTTCAATAGACCAGGTTTCTTTTTTGTTATCCTTCATGGGTCTCCTCCAAAGCTTGACAATCTTGACCTTTATGGTGACGTTTTTTGAATCAACGTTTAGTTGATTCAGGAAAGTGACATCCGTGTTTGCCACTGTTATTTTATGATGTATTAAAAACAAATATTAATAACGTAAATTGCTAAAAACGACTAAGATATAATAACAGGATAATAGAATACTAACTTCGATATGAAGAAAGAAAGAAGCAGATCCTGAAATGAATGTTGAATTAGTAATGTGGTTATAGGGTTTATATAGGATTCCTAACCCCTATTTTTATGTTAATTTGTTTAACTAAATATACAAAAGCAAATGAAGATTATCTTTAAACAATCAAAATTTTAAAAACCTTAAAATTCGGATATGTTAAAAACAGTTGTCAGATAAAATTTTAAAAATGAAGATTATCTTAAAAAACATTCAAACTTTAAATTTGTTTAACTAAATATAAAAAAACAAATGAAGATTATCTTTTAAAAAATTAAAATTTTAAAAACCTTAAAATTCGTGAATGATTTTAAAAACAGTCATCTGACTAAAATTTTACAAATGAAGATTATGTAAAAAAAAACATTCAAACTTTAATGTGTTAAACCTCATCTTCTATATTTCATTTATAGATTAACGAAGTCTTTGTATATCTCGTGAGATCTAATATATATTTCATTTTTCCGTTATTTATGTTAATATTTAGTTTCAATTATTTATGCTTTTAAGCTTTATATAATTTTCATTCTTTGTAGTTTATTATTATATTTTATATTCCTTATCAAAATTAAATTGTTCAACCCGTGTATCACACGGGTAGATAACCTAGTTAACCATACATTCAGAAAAAAAAATACAACTGGATAAACTTGACCGGACGTGTTTCAAAAAATATAGAAAAATGACCCCAACCCGTTTTAACCTGTTACCCAGCCCGTTTATATTGCAATATATAGAGGCTAATGGCATGAAGAGCGAACCTTTGGAGCACCACTAACAATTCCAACTGGAAGTGCAACAGAAAGGGTGTCCCAGTAAGTCAGATTATCGAGCAACTCCCAGTCACCTTTAAGAACCAAAAGGGAGCCATAACGATTCAAGATTATCGATAGATTGTTGTTGTAATAGAAAAAAACATGAAACAACAAACAAAATAATAGTGTCTTACGGTGGAACTAATATGCATCACATGGGAGTACCGTTCAACAGTCATATGCTTTTCCACATTAACCGAACCAGGTTTCGTTACCTACATCCGAGTTGCATTAAGAAAGTAAACATTTTAAATAATTATAAACTACGAAAGCATCTTACTATTATAAGAAAAAAAAAGCCAAACTAACATTTCCGACATCATTCCTCCCTAAGTCAACCAGCATGATGTGTTCCGCACATTGCTTTTCATCACTTAACAGCATCTTCTCCAAATTTAAGCTGAAGATAAATTTCCCCTGAAAAGGATATCCATCCGAACCCACCAATGTAGGGCACATGTCTTGTAACTTCCAGGTTATCGATTAGTTCTATGACCTTCACCTGCATCAAATAGGAATTTTCATGGGTATGGGTCGCCTCGGGTTATGTTTTATCCGGTCAAAAGTCCAAGAGTTGAAAAATAACTAACCGGTCAATTAGGTAAAATGAAAAATAACTAAAAAGGAAATGGGTTAAAAGTCTCAGAAATTTATTTTTAATGTATTAAACCTCATTAACTATATATTCAGAAAAAAAAAATACAACCGGATAAAGTTGACTGGACGTGTTTCAAAAAATATAGAAAAAATGACCCTAACCCATTTTAACCTGCTACCCAACCCGTTTATAATGCAATATATAGAAGCTAATGGTATGAAGAGCGAACCTTTGGAGCACCACTAACAGTTCCAACTGGAAGTGCAGCAGAAAGGGCGTCCCTTTCTAACATCCAATTTCAATGCTTATACATGGCACCAAAAAACACAAAATAATGATTGGGAGACCGAACAATTTAAACCTAATGAATCATGATAAACCCTAAGGACTCAACAATTCAAATCAGGACCAGAAAAAAAAAAAAAAAAACAATTCAAAGCGTATAATACGAATTATGAAGTACCACGTGGTTAAAAAACAAACAACAGCAACACTATGTGAGTTAGAGAATCCATCGTCAATTCAAACCCTATTGTGACGAATGTGAAGCCTGCAACCACAATCCCGTGCCCTAGACATGTCTCGAGTCCGATTGGGGGTGTTACAACCCAAAAGAAGCCTGTTTTGGGGCAATATGTGTGAACAATATGTGAGTTAGAGAATCACAAACCTGAATTGATATGTAAACAATATGTGTACAAATCGATAGATATAGTGTACAGATCGATGTTAGAGGAAGCGATGTTTCAACAATTTAAACAAAAAAAAAACAGAAAATAATGATGGGGAGACCGAACGAACCTGAGATTAATTGTGGGATCGGATATTAGAAAGGTGTTGTCTTCAATATTTTGGGGTATTGATGTGGACGGCATTTACATTTAGGGTTTCAGTCTCTGTTGTAAGATAAAAGAGAGAGAAGGTAGCGAAGATAAGAAACAAAAGTGGTATTTGATATGGGTCGGGTCCAAAAAAATGATCCAATAAGTTGAGCGGGAAACCCACAAAATCAATGGCTCTTAGAATAGGACACGTGTCCCACATTAAGTTTTATATATTATATATAGAAGATATTGCAATTATGTTGTATATTATTAATATATATGGGTCATTTTTTTTGTAGGTGTGAATTTGGGCCCATGAGGAAGCCCAACAATTATTTTTATGGCCCACTCTTCTTTTTCATGTATGGTTAAAAAGGAGAAGTAGGGGTTTCAGCTGCCAACACCCTTAAAAACACACAAAATTCTCACACAAAAGAAGAAGAAATTTTCGTCATTTCCGTCACCTACTAACCCAGCTGCAGAGATCGTCGATTTCCCGGAGATTGAACCGTTGGATCACTCTAATTTTTGGACACGGTCATCACGACATTAGGGAGACCTTATCCAACGGCCAGTTTGTCTTAATCGCGTTTGGAAGTCTATCTGCACAGCCTCTGTTTGCTGCTGCAGAATTTTGGTGATCTTCCTTCGTTTGTCTTTGTATTTTGATTCCGTATGCTTGAAGTTGTTGATTCCAAGTGTATGATGTTTATTGTATGCCTCTAGTATACCTAGGGAAGACTTTGTATTGCTCTAAATTGGTGATAGTGGATTTGAAGTGGCTCTAGTAGTCCCGTGGTTTTTACTCTCCTTCCTTGAGAGGTTTTCTATGCTAAAATTTGGTGTTCTTGTTATTGTTTTCGGATTGTTTAGATTGTAGTAGATATGCCCTATTTGTTTGCATCCTCATAGGTTCATTCAAGTTTGGGAAAATTGTTGGTCAAACGAAGTTTGCTTCCGCGTTTGTGTTTATCGTTTGTGATCGGGTTTCGCGTTTTTTTCCCATCAGAAACATGTTTGCTTGAAGATACTACTTTAGGGTCGATAAGACCAGTTAAAGGGACCTTTGACGGATGTCAACCTGGCACACCAGGGGTCCATCAACGTTGCATATAAACACTATAAGATAGTAACTTCTTTTAACTTGATCTTACATTTGTATATCCTTTAATAACGAACAAGGCAACCTTTTATTCTTTAACCCCGGAGATGCGCGCTCTCTTTAGTCATGATTTTTGAGTGGACACTTTGTACAATAAGGAGGCCTTGAGATGGGCAACCGCACCACCAACTGATTCTCCAGATTAGGTTACTCCAAAGTCGGCAGATGTTTGGATATTTGTTTAACGCTTGTAATGAAAATATTCAATCCAAGCTTGCCGATGTATTTCTTGTATCAAAAGTAAGCAATCCAAACACCACATCACCCTTGAACCTCTCACGTAGATATCCTCTTTGGGATCTAGATTCCTCTTTCAACAACACAGTTTGTCAAATTTCATTCCTTTATACTTTTTTAGGCTAAAGCCAAACCTTATCTTTTAAAAATTCTCAACAGTGGACATCTAAAGGGCATTACAAAGAATTGGAAAGCACCAACAATAAAATAAATAAACTTACAGTAGGCATATGAATTAAAAATGAATAACAAAGGACACATTATATAATAACATGTTTATATATATTTGCATCCACTTAATTATGAGTCTTTTTTCCTTAAGAAACAAACAACCATTCATAATACCATACTAGTCATGGATCCAGTTCCTTCTACTATCCCACTTCTCCCTTTTATATACCCTTTTATATGTACATACAGCCAAGTTCAGAGCAATTATGTTATAGTGCTCTAAAATTTGGTTAATATCAGCCAAGCCGGTCCCAAACTAAGACATATATATATATAGCAAGCATTTTGGTTATGCACCTACAGATCAAAGCTATGGCTGTTGAAATGGAAGATAGGCTCATTGCCTATCCTACCGAAATTCTTCGATCTGCACTCTTTAGCAATGCTTGTTTGAAGCGCTGTAGGTCCGCAAACCATCACCCCGATATCTACATTTCCCCATCGCTCTGCCATGCTTCCAAATATTTCTATTTCGACAAAAAAAGCAAGCAGGGATTCAACAAGAGAAATAAAAACCCGCATCCATGAGCGGTATACACGTGGTAATTCCAGTCCATTTACTTAATAATAGGTCCAGTCAGGTCATCTTTTTTCTTTGTCGGTCCAGACAAAAGCAAAAAAAAAAAAAATGCTATGTATATGCCTGATAAAATTAAAATGTAATCATGTTACTTTTATTTATAAAAAATTTAAGGATCTAGGTAAAGATATTTGGTCAACCAGGTCTGAAGCATGACAAAATGTTAACCGTTTGCAACTCTAACGTGTCCACAAGTCTAACGAAGGCTATACCTTATAAGTTTTAGATAAGTACCTTTGAAGTTTGGTCTTTGACCATATGTTATGATATTGACAAAATCATCCTGTGATGGGTTCTTGACTGCATTAGGTTCATCATGCTTCAAGCCACTGATTCTGTTTTCATCATCCATGTTCTTCGCGGTTTTCAAATCCCAAAGATGCCATAAACCAATCACAAAACCACCAAATATAACAATACTTGCTGCCATGCATACGATAAATAGGATCCCTTTGTACCACCACGTCGTTACGTTGTAAGGATTGATGTAAAAGATGATTAACAATGCGTACAAAACCACCAAACCGATTGTAGATAGCACCATATAAGACCCAGCCCATAAGATATTTCCTGTTCCAACCAAACTAGACATGCCACCTCGGGTGGGAGCAGGGAAGACTGATGAGCTCACATACTTTGGTATGTTCCCCTCTTCCTATTATTTAAACTATAGCATGTTAGATATTTGGATGAGTTCATTTGGTTAAATTTCTATGTCGGGTTACTATCTTTGTTTTGCACTATAAAAAAGACTTATAGAGCAAAGCAGAGCCCGAGCTCCTTTAAACTCGAGCTCAACTTGTTTCGAGCTCTAATTCTAAAGCTAGATCTCGGTTCAGCTCTTTTATTTATATATATTTATACATTTATCGGCATGACTAGGTTCGGGATGCTTTGTGGGACATCCTAAGAAGAGCTGGGATTTCTGCTAAGAAAGAGGCTCCTGTGAATTTTCTCACGGACCCTATGGAAGGTAGATCTACTCTGCGACCAGCGGATCTGCTTGTCTTTGGCTGGGCTGGGGGGAAACATGCTTGTGTGGACCTTACGGGAGTTTCCCCTTTGGTTGGTTTAAGGGAAAACGGGTTTGTAGCTCGGCAAGCAGCAAGAAAGGCAGAATCAAAGAAAGTGAATAAACACGCTAAAGCTTGCGCAGAGAATCAACATGTCTTTGTCCCTTTTGCCTTTGATACATTTGGCTCCCTAGCGCCAGAAGCTATCCGCTTTTTGACCAGGGTCCAACGGGTTATCCACAGCAATTGTTCAACCCCAGGGGGGCAGGGGTTTGTCTTTGGAAAGTTAGGGTTTGCAATTTAGAAAGGGGTGGCGGTGCAGCTTGTTGCACGTCTACCTTCTATTTTGATGTAACTTGGCAAGTTTTTTGGTGGAAAATATATTAAAGTGTTTTATTACTATTCTATATACATTTATATTTATATATATTTATAACTATAATTTTAGATATTAACGTAATGCATATTATTTAGTTATTTTTGTCATAGTCTTAATTATAGTAATTGTTATTATTAAACATACATTTAATACATTTAGTATTCCATGTAAATAATGGGCTCGTTTAAGCTCGGGCTTGTTAAGTGAAGCTCGAACACATTTATTAAACGAGCCTATTTTAAGGCTTGAGACTTGCTAGTTTAAGTTCGATTTGACTCGAGCTTGCAGCTTGGCTCATTATTACCTGCAGTCAAGGCAAAGTTTCATGGTATTCTTATGGTGCAAACAAACTTAGTTACCCGTTGGACCATAGCTGGTTACTGCAGTTAAACTAATTTACTGAAAAAACAGTTGGTAATTAACACAAGTGCTGATATACGTACCAACGGGGGCTCTGATTCTCGAGTGACATAAGTTTGAATCTCAAGATTTAGTATGTTGTAGAAATACGGGCACAATGAGTTCATGTCTAGTGAATGAAGAAGTGGAAGCTCATCGGAGTTTTTGACAGCCCAAACTATTAGTATATTTCTAGGCATGCATGGTTTTGATTCCCTGAGACGATGTAAAATGTCACTTAAGATTGCCAAGAACGGTGAAATCCCAATGCCACCGGCAACTAAAATGAGGTTTTCATACCTACATATACACACATCAAGAATGGTTAGTAATCATTAATAGCTTAACAAACTAAGCTCTAAACCTTAAACCCTTAAAACACACATACTTTCTATCAGTTTTTTTTTATTTTAGGAAACATACTTTGAAAATAACATTTTAATAGCCTATGTTACAAATTTATAATCAAATAAGAGAACCCGCCTCGTTAGGATTTATAATAGGAAGGGGTCCCTTATTCCACTATAAAGTTAGTTATGACATGTAACATCGGCCGCTAAAATGTTATTTTGTAAGTACATTCTATAAGATAGAAACTGACCAAAAGTAGTGTGATTCTTTGTATAAGTAAGTATGAAATAACGTACGTCAAGTGATATGGTGACTCATGCCCATAAGGCCCCTCGATAGATGCCTTTAGTGACAAATTTGGTTGTAGAAGACCTTGAGACTCGTCTTTCTCCTCGGGAGCACTTGAGATACGTCCCCTTAGTTTCTCAGTCCAGTCTCCAAGGACTTTAATGAGAATAGCAAGATGGTGTTTGCCATCTAGAGGACTGGATGAAACACTGAACGGATGCCATTGCAACCATGATAATTCTCGAATTTGAATGAAAACCCATCCAAGGGCATTATATTGTAAACCTACATTTGGAAAGAGAAACATGAAAAAAAAATAAAAAAAAAATCCTAAAAGATGGATGATTAAGGGTCTATGTTATAACTTTGTAACGAAACTAATCCAGGATTAGGCAAGCCCAAATTGACGTGGGATGAGAGGATTAGGTAGGATTTGCTCTCTCTGAGTACATGGTCTAGGATATGAGTTTACGGAGAGATATTTTTAGTTTTGTTGATTCGTATACTGCTAGATGTCTATCTCAAAGCAGCTTTTCTATCTCTAAGGATAGGGGAATGATTTGCCTACATCCCACCCTCGCTTATTTGTGGGATATGGAGGGTATTTGTTGTCTGTTGGATACGGAGGGTATTTGTTGTCTGTGGGATATGGTGGGTATGGTAATTGTTGTCGTTATAATGGACCCGGTTACTAGCATATATTGTCTTTAATAGTAAGCACGTCCCTTGATAGAGTATAAATTTAAGAAAAAACAGGCGTTTAGACCCTGATTTAAAAGTACATTCTCTGAAAGAGTATACCTTCTGGTTTTGAAATAATTAATTCCACAGTTCCGGATGGAAGGCATTTGGCCGAGATTATGTCCACAGTTTTTCGTGACTGAAAGAATCTAAGAAACCGATCGAGCATAAACAGGAATATTCCAGCAGCAGCAATACTGAAAATGAAATCGCCAACGTGCATCGCCAAGAAGACAACAAAAACGACGTATAGTTGATGAGTGTAGAAGAATAGCTCAAAGTTTAGCCTTCTAACTGGTGGAAGAGATGTCACCCACATGAACAGGCCTGCCACTAGACTGATTACTCCTGGAAGATTAGAAATTCCAATTTTTTTCCAAGCTGTAAGCTGCAAAAAGTAACATTATCACCATCCTTGTACATTGACTACTGCAATTAACCTATCAGTCATTATCGATTAAATGGTTGTTATGCCTTGTAAAACTAGCTGTCAGTTTATTAATGTTTGACTAAGTGAGAGAACTCACTTCCTCTATCAGACGACCTTGGATTGCCCACGCGATCACATAAAACAAACCATGGAGTGTAAAGAGCATCATTGTGAGATGCCCCAACCAGACATGATATCGAGTTGCATGCTCAAAAGGGATATCTATGAGTCTTAAAAGGACCGATCCCCTTGCAACTGGTAGAAACAAAAATGCCATGCAAATTAATCCAATGAACCCGAATCGCAGTCCAGTTAGCTCTAGCAGAAGAAGATTCCTGAAAAGTTATAATATAAAACATAGGTGATTAAATGTTAAAGAAAAAATCGTAAAGATAGTGAATAATATTAAAGTGCAGGAGAATGGTGAATAAAATACACATTATAAGCTTATTAAGCATCTTAGCTCTTCCGCCCAAGTACTCATTAACTTTTTTAGCTTGGTCTGAAGCTCTACTTCGATCAAAGTGAATGCAAACACATTAACTATACCGCTTATATATAATTATAACATATTATTATTTGTGTCCAAAGTTTGTGAAAAAATAATTTTTCATTAAATTTTCCAACCAAGATTTTCATGTATTTTGCTGAGTTTCTCATTTATTTATCGGAGATGAAACGCGGGTGTAAACGTAAACTCAACAAAAGGTTTTCTGGATACATAATTAACCTCTGTTGGTTCAGGCTAACACACTCACAAAACTCACTCTTGGTTTTGTATGTATGAAAAATAAGTGAAAGAAATTGCCAATGGAACTCACACCTTTACTGGTTAAAAAGTTGACACCAAAATGAGAGTACAATATTAATTAATATTAAAAGCAATGTTTTAAAAATCGGTAAATACCGGCCGGTTATACCGGTAAGTAGGAGAAACGGCATTGACTTTGTACTGCCGGTAAAATCCGGTATACAGGTTTGAACCGTTATACTGGTACCGGCTTGGGTCTGTTTTTGGGTTAGGATTTTACTTTTTGTCGGTTCATCTTCATGTTTACTCTCAACTTAACCTAACGACTTTTAATATTTTATCTCCATCAATCAAATTCAAAACTTGTTTCATCAATACATCATTCGTGACTTGTTCTAGACTTCCATCACTCTCCAGATTTACATCTACATCCAATTTTGGATTATTTTTTGAGTTGATGTTGTAATTTATGAAATTATATAGTTAACTAGTCAACCCGGTTGAACCACCCGATACAACCCGGTTCAACCGGTTAAACCATTTTTGTGCCTAATCCGGTATAATTAAAAAACCGGATTTTAAAACATTGATTAAAAGACTAAAACCAAACCTATTTATAGAAAATACAAAGCACATGCTAAAAATAATATTTCAATAAAACTACTATTCAGCCACCACTAACTTCCATTTTTCAAAGTTCCTCCAATTAACTCGATCAACTTTAGACAACTTCCATCATGACCCGTTAGCTAAGGCTATAGGATGTGGTCATGACCCGATGACCACAATGACCCTTCACGTCAGTGTCATGTAACCCACCTCTAATCCACCATCCAAAACCACTACCCTAAGGGTGTGGTCATAACCCAAACCACTAGCCCATTATTTATTTTAATTTGTCTTTGTCTAAAGAAAAATGAAATGATTTGTTGAAAAATGGAAAGGAGGACCATGGTTGCCATAGTTTAATCCATGCAAACCATGGTGGATCAAGCAAGGGGGTGGTGTAATCTTCCATTCATGTTCCTAGATGGCAAATCATGTCCCAACCATGACCCACACACCCTATAGCCTAATGGATGACCCATTTCCCTGCTCACACGTAGATCCAACCGATTAACCCAACAAACTCCAATTCCAACTAGCTGATAGGTATATTATATATTATCTGGGAAAAATTACACTTTTCGTCCTTTATGTTTGTAGGTAGTTGCAATGGATGACCTTTACCTTTAATAATTACAGTCACAGTTCTTTGTTTGGAAAACTCGTTACACTTTACGTCCTTTGGCCCTAACCTTGTTAAAAAATTCAGTTAAGTTGGCATGTGCCTTGCACATGAGGGTAAACTGGTAATTTTATTCATTTATTTATCTAAAATAAATAAAAAAACAAGTCAAAACATTCAGCAGCTTCCCCCTACCACATCCACTTTCAACCCTAATTCACCTCCTTCTCCAACTTCATCAGACCGTTTGAGATCAAATCCCCAAACCGAAGCGAGTTCGTGAACGGTAGGGCAACCGGTGTCGTCATCAACCGGAAAACGGTTGTGAAACAAGGAGACGGACGAGTCGCCGTGGAAATCGTGATCGCAGGCGGTGCAGAGGAGGAGGTTATCGGTGGAGTAGGAGACGGTGGTTGAATATTCGAGTAAATGAAGCCGGAATGATGGTCGTTAAGAATCAAAGCGATGGTTGATGGTGGTGTTTTGATTTGGGGATTTGGTTGAATATTCGAGTACGAGCTAGATGAAGTGTGGTGGTTAAGTCACGAATTAGATGGAGGTTGTGGTGTGATGGATATGGTGTTGGTGGCGGCGGATTTGGCGGTGGTTGTGGTGGCAACAGATTTGGTGGTGTTGATGGTTATGGTGGTGGCGGCGATGGTGAAAGAAGAAAAGGGTAGGGAAATGATGTAAAAGAAGAGTTTGAGATAATGAGGTTTTTTTATTTTTTGTTAATTTTGTTGGTAAAATGACTAATTTACCCTTGATTGATCAGACTTAACTAAAAATTTTAACCAAGTTAGGGCCAAAGGACGTAAAGTGTAACGAGTTTTCCAAATAAAGGACTGTGACTGTAATTATTAAAGATAAAGGTTATCCATTGCAACTACCTACAAACATAAAGGACGAAAACTGTAATTTTTCGTATTATCTGACTAAATTCCTGTTAGAACCGTTTATTAACATCTTGACTATTTAAAGATCGACAACCGCTTCACCGACCTCATCCAAAACCACCCGATTTGAACTCTAACCCCCATAATATTTACACCGTATTGTTTCCCTACTCTCTTCTTACCATAACAACCATACCTTTTTTTTCAACCACGCTTGTTCAAAGAGGCCCCTCCACCTACCAAGAAAACAAAGCCACCTGCTTTTACCATTTTGTTTCAACTACTTAACGAAGCGAACCCAAAACCACTTGCTTAACGGATCCTTTCTCCCCGCTTTTAACACACGTACGCCAGTCTCCTCTTATCACGAACAAACCGATCGAGAACAGTGAAACCTCCTTTCAAAGCAGTCTCGAAATAGCCATCAACGGACCGCTTAAGTTCATCACCAGTCACCCTGTTGTCTCAAGCGGTACTCCCCATCTCACCATGACTACGACTGACTCGAACACCTCACAACCCCTTCAAAACAAAATCAAGTTCCTTTTTCCCTGCGGCGAAACCAGTGTCTCCTTCTCACGAGCCCTAGGCTCTGATACCAGATGTGGTTGAGGCCCCACTCAACACACTCACAAAACTTACTCTCGTATGTAGGATAAAGATGCCAATGCAGAAAAATAAGTGAAATAAAATGCTTATGGAACCCATAGATTTACTGGTTGAAAACTTAAAACCAAACCTAGTTTTAGAAAGCACATGCTGAAAATATTATTTCAATCAAACTTTTATTCCGCAACCAGTAATTTACATTTTTCAAAGTTCCTCCAACTAACTCGGTAACCTTAGACAGGTTCCATCATGACCCGTTAGTTGATGGATGACACATTTACCCGCTGACCCATAGATCCAACCGATTAACCAAAAAAAAAAGTAAAAAATTATCTGACTAAATTCAGCAACTCCGGAAATATTATCAGAACAAAAAATCTTCATATGCACACTCAAGATTCATTTTTTGGTTAAAACAAGATTATTACATGAAAATGAGGGAAATATAGCATCTTTGAACCCTTTAAAGGTAATTACCTCATCTGTTATATTTCAACTGATTCCCATTCAGTGGAGTAACTAGCCCATATTGAACACCAACAGAAACGGAAATAATGACTATATTAAGTATAGTAGGACAATAATATTGCCAATTTTAGGATCAGGGATATCCTTTATATAACAGAAACGGAGTTGAGTGGTATTTTTATAAAGAAACGGAGTTGAGTGGTATTTTTATAACAGAAACGGAATTGAGTGGTATTATAGGATCAGGGGTATCCTTTATATAACACCAACAGAAACGGAAATAACGACTACATTTTTTTTTATTTAGAATCAGGGGTATCATTTATATAACAGAAACGGAGTTGAGTAGTATTTTTACACCAACACTCCATATTGAACGATAATAACGACTATATTAAGTATAGTAAGACAAAAATATTGCCAATTATAGAGTAGGCATTCAAAAAGAACCAACTGTTAAAGAATAAACAATATAAAAATATAATCCAAATATAGTATACCTTCTGCCTGTATCAGTAATCTCCATCAGGGGCAATAGACTGATGTTCTTAATGGTATAAACTGTAACTGCCCAGATAATATAAACAGCAAACAACATAATCCCGATCAACTCGGCTGCAGTGACAACCCCAAAAGGTCCATCTATGATAACTGGGAATGTCCATAACCGAAAACTTGCAGATTTTTTCTTTTTCCTACAGGTTCATCATGAAGAAAGATTTACAATACAAAACTAATTAAACAACAAATCTAAACACTGTGAAATTTGAACAGATTGAGTACTCTTGGATTTCTTCTTTGCCAGATAACCAGAGGTAAATTATAGCAAGAAACCCTATAATCATCACTGGACCACTGTATATGAGAAAGATGCTTCCTGCAATTAAACATTTCTTTATGAGAAAGTAAAGTTGTGGGAAGAAGATAAGCTCCAAGAATCAATCATGACTTACCTGTGGTCCCAAATAGACTTCCAGAAGTAGCATTAACCATTTTCTTATACAGATGTTGCACGGAGTCTGATGGAACTAAGAACACGAAACTCGCCCAGCAGATGAAGATTACCCACATTGCAAATTTGAGAACCCATTTGGTGGATTTTAGTAAAAAAGATGTTTGGTTGATATACGTGAAGGTGCTTTGATCATCTTTACTAGATAGAAGAAGAGGTTCTTGTGAGCTTTCTGTGCCCATTTTGTTTGAAAAGAATGAGCAAACAGATTAGGTGCAATAACCAGTGGGAGAATCTTGGGTTGTTAATCGTTTGCTTGATTTATTTAATTATTGGTGGAAGAAAGTGAGTCATTTATAGACAGACGCCTTCATGTGGACGTCTAGTTCTCATCAAAAGGTATATTTTTGTGGACATCAAAAATTGCTATATAATAAATATAAATATATATAGCTTTTAAGGGAGAGATTTAGCGAGAAAATAAATAATTATGAGAACAAAAGGATACATTCTATTTATCAAATTTTAATTTAAATTTATAAATAAATGAAAACCATAAAAGTATAATCGCTATTGTTTCTCATCACTTCTTTGTAAAGTTGATCAAATAGTTTGTGGTTCTAGGTTATGTAGAATCGTAGTTTTAGGCTAGAAATATCAGTAAACACAAAAAGCTAAATTGTCCAATATCTAACGGATCATATCAAGTGCGGAATCCATGTAATACACTATTTCCATAATTCAAAGTTTCATTAAAATTCTGAACAGCAAATCTTTACAATCTCTCAAAGTGCACAAAGTTCCAAATGTTCAAGTTATGTTCCACACGCATGAGCATGAGATTTTATAGGCACACTCATGCGTTTGAGCTCATGCGTGTGATTGAGTAATGTTCATACGCGCGTATAATTCAAACTACAAATACCCTAATTTATTGTCCTATACATTAAATATATACTCAATTAAGATGTAGGCATTAGACATTGTGTATCAATAGACTCCCCCTTGGATGATGCCGCAGTCTTGTCTTCGTTGGTCTTTAACCTTTCCTTCTAAAGAAGTTCTTCCTGTACTTCTGCCTTCTCTTTTCAAAACCTTCTATGGGTGTCTTATCAGTCTTTGGAGCCCACTACATATATTGATACCTTGCGATTGAAGCTTTCTTTCGTATCTACCTTCTTCTCAATCGTTCTCCAATTAGTATCCCACATTCGACCTGAATGTATATCATAAGCATAACTCTTACCACCTTCTGATACTGCAGTGCTTGATCTTTGTCAATACTTGTAAAATAAATCTTATTGTAGAACAGCATCTCTATATCTTTCTTTGACATGTACACAATCCACATCGGATCATACAACCTAATGGATCTCTAGTTACCATTCGTACAAAGCACAATAACTGCCTCTTCAGTCTTTTGATCGCAGTGCCACCATTTAAATTCTTCATGAAAGTCTTGGTCCATCTTCATCAACGACATATTTCTAATAGTCTTCGGTCGTTTATACAACATGTCACCTTCGGCTTTCCCGTCTCGAGATCTATCTCATCTTTTGACACAATTCGTTTTGGTTCCTGAGGCTTCCACGACCTAAAATTATTCTTTGCTTGTTGTTTAATGATAACCCTCTAATTATACTTGCTCAGCTCATAAATGATCAATCTCGTTGTATACAACTCCGTCACATCCCACCCTGATACACTTATGATGTGATTGATATTCCTGAAAAATTGTACCCCATACTCTCTTCGTATCGCAAGGCAGTAGTTTGCTGCAACAGGAGTTGAGGTTCTGTTTTGGGAAACTTTCAAGGTGAGAGAAACTGCTTGACTTGAAGATTGTATTTTAGCTTATTCAGGTAAGGATACTAGATCCTTTGGGTTTTGTATTTCCTCATCATCAGGAGATCTTATATAACCCAACAATCTCCCTGTAGATCTGTTGATGCCAATATGCAGTTATTTGGTCCCGTCCGTTATTCTTTTATTTTGTTGATGAAGAGTCCTTCGAAGGGATTTGTTGTAGTTGTGAACAAGGAAAATTTCTTTATCTTCATCTTAGTCAACCATCTTTGACTTTACAGAGAAAGTTTCTCTGTCTACACACCTTTATTCCTGTAAGTAGCTTCCTGCCTCTAACTCTCGAGGTAAGGGAAGATTAGAAACTGCTACCCTTTGGATCTCTGAAAATTGGCAGGCACTCCTTTCTTTTGAGAGGTGAGGGATTATTGATCTTACTACCAAAGCCTTTTTATCTAGAGCAGCAGAATAATCCTTAAAAGAACAATTGATAAGGGTATGACCTTCGGAAGCTTATGAAGGATTTCTTTGTAACAGCAACTTCCATGTTTTTTAGAAGAGCCGGTTTATTAAAAAAAAATGTTGATTGTTATGTATCTCAGCTTCCAGTTGATTTCACGTCAGGCAGTTTTTGGATTAGATTCATTGTACAAAATTGTGGAAAAATCATCGTTTTTAATCCTTATTTACCTACCATCTTGACTCTTCTTTTCTAATTTAGTGATTGGTAAGAAGCTTTTAGAAGAGTTGAATTTTCAAGGGTAGGAGTATTACTGATACAGTCTTTTCTTCTAGAAGGTAGGATGGATATATTATGTGGTATGTGGCAATTAAGTATAGTATCTCCTCCTTTTTGGTATCAGCAGATTGGATGGATAAAGATAATAACACCACTACTAGCTAGTGATGAGGTGGTTGTTTCCTCAAGAGTAATTTGGCTTTGTGTGGCTGGAATGAATTTGAGAGTGACTAGTGGATATGAAATTTTGAGCTCTTGTTTAAGAGGCTAACTTTTAGGTATTTTCATGGTGCAGCTGGTTTTAGCTTAAGGCATGTTGGTGACCATCTACTTGAGATTAGATACCTCAACTCTCAGCTTGTTTCATCTATTCAGGAAGTTTTAGAATTCTAGTATCATTCAATCTAGTGAAATCATATGCCCCCATAGTGTGTGGTTGTATCACAAGTTTTGTTAAACTATGATGCATCTTTTTCTTGGTTCAGGAGACTTCTAGCAGCTTTATTTGCCTGAGGAGGCAAACTACCATTGCCTGCAAGGTGGTGTTACTCATGTTTCCACTGTCAATCTATGATCAAGTGAGGTCAATAAGAGAAGTGGAAGCCATACATGCAATCTTATCAACAGGTTATACCTGAGATGGATTTTGCCTCTTCTGCATGTGGGTTAGGAAGTATATTCTGTAACATCTGAGCATTAGTATGAAGTATTATCTTTGTCTAACACCTCGTAAATTTATGTCCAACAATATATCGACACGTGTCATGAGCATTAAACGTGTAAAGAATTACTTTAGAGGGACTAAAGTTGACAAACAAAGAAAGTATGTGAATAAAAGGGTTCAAAATGTCAACAACGGATAAATATGCCTTTCAAACTAATTGTGGAAGAAAGTGAGAAAATAAAGTTATGGATCATACGAAGCTAATTGTGGAAGAAAGTGAGAAATTACAAACTACAGGGGTTAAATGTGTCAACATGTTGAAAGTATACCTCTGAGTGACCTTTTAGCAAACCCGAAGCTTTGTAACGATTAATTATACTCACTAGAATAAGTGATAAAAATTTCACGAGGTTTCGATAAAGTATGAGAAAGTTATGATAACATTCGTATACGAGGGGTTAAAAGCGTCAACGTTGAAATTTATGACTTTTCGGGTGATCATAAAGTTAACCGAGGACTTAACGAAGTTTGGTTATGTCTTGGAGCCCTTAAAAGTCAAGTTAGAGGGCTCAAAATGCAAGAAATAAAGTTAAAACCACGTTTGAAAAGGATCAGGGGCCAAAATGTAATAAATGAAACTTGCTTAACCTTTTCTGGCCATCCATACCGGCTGCGTAAGACATGTATGGGTCTTACGCGGGCCGCCTAAGCATGCCAGCGACAGAAAACTCCTGGCAGCTGCCAGTTCAGCCTGTGTAACCGACTTTAAACGCTTGTTTTACATACCAGGGGCTGCCCTAATGGTTTCTCATGCACTAGGGGCACTTGTAATGATCTGGAACCATGCATAGATTTCCTTGGCATGATCATATGTGATTAAATTCACTATATAAGCACCCTCTTTGTTGCAACACTTCACACACCCACTTGGAAACTTGCATAACTTCTTTCCTGGAGATTGCTGGAGCTCAAGACCACCTCCTAGGGATTCTTAGTCATGCATAGGACCTCAGTAAGTGTCCTTAACTTTCCTTAATTCAGTTTTGCTTAGTTAATTAGCCTAAAGTCAAACCGTCGTAATTAAGATTTGACTTCGTGTTTAATCATAATTTGTCCAGTCAAATCTTGAATTGAAAGTACCTATGAGTTGGTAATTATGTGGGCAATAAACCCTTAAAAGGGCACCCTCTGATTCCCACTCGAACTAGGTCAATTGTCGGGTCAAACTTAATCATAAAAAGTCAACATAGAGCTTATTTTCAAATAAACGCATAATTAACAATGTAGAAGCCATGCAACCTATTTTATCACTCATATAACTTGGTAATTAATGTAAGAACATGTCTAAGCATGTTCAACCCAACAATTTTCAGTTTAAGCTCGGTTCGGAACCGAAAGTCGCAAAAGTAGACTTTTGCTTTGACTTTCAGTTCTGACCCATTAGAGCATAGTTTAGAAATTCCTTAGAGCTTTATTAGGACCAGGTTTCATGTTAGTATAACCCTCTGTGATTATACAACTTGGTTCATTAGTTATCCGATTCATATGCATGTTTCCGTTAAATGCTTAAATGTTGACTATTATGCCCATATGACCTTAAAACGTGACTTTTGAAAATGTAAAAGAATATAAACCTTAGTTACTGATCTATAAACTTGTACCTAAAATTTGACATCAGTTTGAGGTCTAGATTAGGAGTTATGCTCAATAGCGTAATTAGAAAGCTTTTTATTAATTAAACGGCGTAATTAGCATATAGCCTATTTAAACCCAATTTTTGATACCAAACTTTTTACCTACTGATATAAAATAATATTTTGGGATTTTTGAAGATTTTTATTTATTTTTAGGCTGAGCATAACATAGGGTTCTAGCTTTAATTCGGTAATTGTCGGTTTTGCCCTTTTGGCCTATAAAATGAGTTTTACAAATCTTTTTGATACCAAACCTTTTTCTACTGATCTAATATGATAAATAAAATATTTTAAGCCTTCTAGAATATTAAAAATATCAGCTTTTCTTATAAAACCCGGAAATCGCTTAAAACCGTCTTTTTACGCGTTTTTAATGCATAGTATATATTAAAACTATTTTAAATATATAAGACTTGATACCTACTGATATTTTAAGTAAATTATTATACTTTAGCTGTAAGCAAAAGTTTTAAACTCAGATTTCCAGATTTGACCTTTAAACCTTAGGTGAAATTACCAAAATGCCCTTCGGTGCATAGTTTGGTTATAAATGGTAAATTTCACATATATGTAATACCCTACTGATATAACCTATTAAATTAAGTATATTTACTGATTATATCAGACCTGAAACTCAGATTTATATTAAATCTCTTTTATAACCTTTTAAATGACCAAAATACCCCTACGGGGCATAATTTGAGTTTAAATTCGTTTTGCGCATAATAGAAGATATATTACTGATGTCACAACATATTTAAGGCATATTAACTTAGGAAACCTGTATATGACTCATATGGTTACCCGTTACGCATTTTCGCGTTCGGTTCGGTTTATGTAACTAGTTTGCATAAATTGACCGAAACGGGTTAAACCTTATCATTTTTGTCACAAAATCCAGAATGTGTTTAGTTTACCCATATTACACAAGTCTCCAAACTTGTCGGGCCTAAATCACATTCTATTTCGGTCTTCGCTTAATCGTGCGTTTGAACCGTATATCTTTCTTTAAAACTAACCGGTCTAAGTTTAAGCTTAATTAAGACCCGTTAGGAATCTAATAGGTTATTAAAAACCTTCATTCCAGATTAGGAGACCCGGTAAAACCTACGTGCACTTGCTGTTTGTGAATTATACTTGCTCAGGTAAATACTTTTAACTTATTTTCCCTTATACGGGCTTGGGGTACGGTATATAAAATACCGCTTGGTCGGGCATTGAATTTTTAATCGTGTAAAGGTTAATTTATTGAAATGACCCGTTTAAATTGTTTTGTTTGCTTAAAGCCTTTGGGGGGTTAATGACCATGTCTCGGATATCCTTGGCATCATTCATAGAAATGGCCAAGACCTAAGCACGGGGTGTGGGCATACACCCGCCAGTGCATATATAAATAATAAGGTATAACTGCCGGTTTCGAGACTAACTCGCCGCAGGACTATATCATGTGGTGTGTCTATTAATCTTTAACCCGGTATTCAGCCCGGGCTACTTAACGTATAACGAACATGTAATTCTTTTACAAAGTTTATATATAAATAATTATCCCAAGTTATAAAATATTTTGTGCCTTGTGCATTCAAATCAATTTTTTCTAAACCTTTTCAAAATGAGTCAGTTAATTGTATTTACCAGTGTAAACTGCCGTATTTTCCCAAAAAGGATAAGTGCAGGTACTAATCGAAATGGGCTGGCCTCTCCTTAGCATCAATAAGAGTCTTGCAATTGGATGCATTTTAAATCTGATGAACTATGTTTCCTTTTTATTTGATCCGCCTGTGGATCCATTACAGTCCGTTTTGTGATACTTTGATATTACTTTATATTCGGTTTGTAATGTGATTCATCTTTTGCTTCCGCTGTGCATTTAAAATTGTGTTGTTTGACTATGACGATATCAACTACGTCACGATACTCCCCACCGGGCCCACCGGTAATACGTGGAAATATCGGGGTGTGACATGTGGGTATTGGAGCCAACACTGAGTGAATTAAACACTAGCATTTTTGTGTTTAATCTCAGTTACATAGTTGCACATTCCTCAATTTTCGAGTCTAGACAAAGAACTTAGGACAAATCCTGATTTGTTTTATTTTTGTCCTTTATATATTTCCTAGTTGTTATCTTTGTTTATGTTGACAGGTTCAATCATGCCACCAAGGTTCATCAGGGGAAGAGGAAAGGCACCAATCATAGGCCACGACCATGAGGCCGGGCCATCACACAGACGAACCCCACCGGCCTCAATGAGTACGAGTCCTCAGGAGCATTGGAGGACGTATATAGAGCCAGCGAGGCGATCCGTCTCGCTAAGTTCGTCACCATCCTATCACCATTCCTTCGGGCCTCAATCTGAAAATGAGCCCCATAACCCGCAGACATCTTTCATCCCCCTCCAGAGATCCAGCCCTCACCATTCTTTCGATGACCCGACACCTGTCTTCCGAAGCCGGTTCAACCCGACAAACTACATTGAAGAACCAGTGGGTTTTAACCCACTAGGACCTGAAGATCACTTCTCAGGCGACCATGCGATGGACATGGACGAAGACACGGATCCCGCCGAGCCTCCAACCGGGACCCCTAACCACCCCATCGAGGTCTCTGATGGGTCATCATTCCATGGATCACCGTACCGTGGTCCAGACAGTTACGAGGCGAGATTCGCCCAATATGATTGGGTGTTTACTCCTTCGTACCACTCCTCGCCTCACCATCAGCAGCAGCAGGATCCCTCCGAGGATTCTCGTTTTGTCGCGGTCACTCCATTGCCACCACCACCAGTTCAGCAACAGCCTCCGGAGCCACCGAGGCGAAGAAGATCGAATGCACGGATGTCCGTGCGAGGAGGAGTGCGTATCAGCACCCCTCAACCTTCGAGTGACAGCCACTACCTGCCACTCCATGAAGACCCGCAGATAGGTGGGCCTTCAAACCCCGTCTCGAAAGTAGACTCTGCGCCTGTCGCGCCACCACCGTTGGGTTTTGGCAACCCAATTCCTACATACGCTGGTTCAGCGGCGTACAACCCATTTGAGCAGCCGGCCCACACCAACTACAACTACGCCGAGGCTGACCCACACCTGGTAGCGGCGAACTACAACGCTTATCATCCCGAGGGGCCCTTTGGAGTCCCATATCAGACTGGGTATCCACCCTATGGGTACCAATACCCGCCACCTCCTCAACCTCCGCAGTATCAGCAGCCGCCGCAGCCGCATTTCATACCACCAGAGCGACAACAGGAAGTTCTAGAAAGGTTGAGCCAGGTAGAGCGGGAAGTTCAAGCAGAGTGCCAGACCAACCGCGGATTTTTCAAGGGTTTGGCAAGCCTAATCAAGGGGAAGACCAAGGGAAGGGATTTTTGAAGATCCTTGTTTATTTATTTATGTTGTAATCAAGTCCCTGCGTGGACATTTGTTTCTGTATTCAGCCCCTGCGTGGGCATGTCTTTCTGTATTCCGCCCCTGCGTGGGCATGTTTTTATGTTTAACCCCTGCGTGAGTATGTTAGGTTTGTTTCACCCCTGCGTGGGCATGATGTTTCAAGTAGAAGTCCCGTTTAAGGCAAACCTGTATTCGTTTAATTTTTGTTGTGGAATGGTTTAATTTAAATTTTCATTTTTGTTAAATTATATGCATAAACATAATATGTAAAATAAATGAAAAATAACATTCTTTTTATAAGACCTACCTTTATAATAAAATAATAAAAATCTAAAAAGGACAAAACCTAGCCATGTGTCATTTTAAGACAGGGCCAAGATGGTAGTTCCTCAAATTAGATTCAGGTCCTTATTAACATCTCAATTTAGGATTTTTCTGTATTAAATATTAAAAAAAAATCTTGACGGAAAAACCTAGCCACATGTCATTCTAGATATGGCCAAGATGGTAAAACCTATTTAAAAGATTCAAATCCTTGTTAACATCTGTAAAACATGTTAACATTCTTAGCAAAATGTGATTCGATAAAATCACATAAGTCATCTTTAAATGGGATTATTCCAATCCCCTCCTTATTTATATTAAACATCCAATAGGGGTGTAATGCCTACGGGCTATACTCATTGTCATATAAGACAAAAGACAGTCGTGGTCTTCGACTCACTGTTAAGAAGAGGTAATAAACTGTGATTAAAACCTCAATACCTTGATCCTATAAGATCATGATTAAGAATTTAAATTTGTCCATGTAACTTAGCCTTTTATGACATTAATATATTTTAATTATAACTAAGGATTATTATAATGAAAAATCCTGAATATACATGTGCTTAACAAATTAATCAAAATGGTTTCATAACACCATGATTAATAAATCATCTAGAATGATAAAACTGTTATAGACCTCTGAATAAATTGAAAAATCATTATTTTATGTAACAATCAAGCTACATGCATGGGTCAGATGAGGTCAACAGTCACCCCAGAGATAATCATGACACCTCCAGAGTCAACGTAGCAGGAGCAGAATTATAAGCATTGATAGATAATGCCGTTACACGAGCTTTGGATAGGCAGTTTAATGAATCTAGTGGTACTCGAAACAGGACCCTATCTGTACCCCACTCTAAACCTAAGACTCACTCTGAAGCTCATAGTAAGCCACCTCCTAAACCTAAGGGGTCAAAGAAAGATGATGACGACCATCACTCCTCAAACCAGCATAGTGTTCCATCTAAGAAAATTGTATTGGGCCAGGAGCCACGTACAAAGACTTGCTCCTATAAGTATTTTGTTTCATGCAAACCCAGGGATTTCACTAGGGAAAAAGGAGCTGTTGACTGCATGACAAGGTTAGACTAGATGGACACCGTGGTTGATATCAGTGGTTGCGCTGATAAGGATGTGGTAAAGTTTGTATCTCAGTCATTCAAAGGTGAAGCACTAGCTTGGTGGAGGTCTTTGTGTAACATCTGTGCTTGTAATCATTATGAACAGTACCATTATCAATAAAACAATGTCATTTGATCCCAATGTTTGTTCGGTTATGTTTTACATTTTTCATGTTTTTCTTTTATTCAATTTCAAACTCTATATCACTTTCTAGAGAGTTATACGCAAACTGGTGCGTAAACGTAGCCAGTTTAATGCGACAAATACTCCGGAACATCAACATATACTTAACATACCTTAAATAACCCTTACATAACTTAGAAATAAGTTTTGAAGGCTTTGGTATGGTAAAAACAAATTAATTCGCTTACAGGGACTAAACTTGACAAACTGCGAAAGTATGCCAATTTGAACTGTAACGAACATTCCGGAACATGACCATAAGTTAAACATACCATAAATATCCTTTACATAGCTTAGAAATAGGCTTTGAGGGGTTCGGTATGCTAAAATAAACTTTTGGGGTCATTCAGGGACTAAAAGCGTCAAAAAAAGTGCACAAGTTTGCATTTTCGCGCATAACTTACGTTCTGAATACATCCGGACATCCAAAAATTTATGTAAGCACTAAAATATTTTATTTTAGTGTTTGGCATAAGAAAAATCCATTCGTCACGCCAATTGGATCATTTTTCGCGCTTATGCGCATTCCGTCGTAATTAACCGAACACCGTAACCGTGCGGCTAAACGAACCGACACCCGAGATATTTTTGATCACATTTTAAGTTCCCTATACTTTAACTTCATTTTAGAGCTTTGAAATGGGGTTAACGGGGCTTAAACGTGTCAAAAAACGCATCGAAAACCAAGTTTTGAGGTTGTAGGGACTGAAACTGTAAATCTGCCAAACTAGGTCCGTAAGTAGGGGCCAGATGCAGCAAAACGTTTTTTTACTGCTGTTAACAGCCCTTAACACTCTCCAAAGGCCAAGTGCCAAGTGTCAAACTCTTATGGTGGATGGCAAATGAGTTACCACAACTTTTCAACAAGTGTACGGCTTAGATCGTGCCCCCTTTTCCAAGAAATGATCCTAACGGTGAACCGAATACTATAAATACCCCACCCCCAATTGCTTCAAACCCACAAGAATCTGATCAAAAAGACTCTAAGTTGGAACCATTGTTTCATACCTGAGTTATTTTGATCTAGATTAGCATTCGGGGACCCTTTGTAAGTATTCTTTCGTTCTTTTATTGCTTTTCAAGTCCGAAAGTCAAACTTTGTTTGACTTTCTGCGTTGACCAGTTTATGGTCAATGCGAAGTTCATTTGAACTTCGCAACGTGATTGTAATCACGATGGTTATAGTCCCTTGGGACTATGCCTACTGATTACCACGTTGTCTAGGGTCGTAAGGGTAAGCGATCTAATAAATCGCTTATACCTTCGAACCCGACCCATTTGGTCGGTCATTAGGATCCGACCAAACACATTAGATGACCATAGTATATAGGGAATAACCTTCCGAGGTTATACCTTATGGTCGCTTCGTTTAAGTAGTTGTATGATAGGTAGTTTATATGCCTTAGGTAAATTATCAAAATACCCCTTTGATGCCAAAATTCATTTTAAACATATGTAACATAACTTTTGACATCTAAACTGATTTGAAAACAATATTAGACATGTTAAGGCATATGTTACTTGTCATAGGACTAGTTAAGCGGTCCGAACGCGTTTCACGCGAACAACGCGTTAAAGTAGCATAAGCTACCTAAACGGGTCGTAATGGGTCGTAAACACTTAGGTTAGGTTTCATTTGGTATGTAGGCTTTGTTAAACCATATGACACGAGTCTCCACACTCATTTGGTTTACGAACCCTCATTCTATCTAAATCCTCCGATTTAGGTCCGGTTTATTAACATAGTTACCTATATTAGGTGCCGTTTGATTCCGTGATCTCTAGCATTGCTTGGTGGTTATCTTAGGACTTCTGAGCAATCTCAAGTGAGTACATAGACCCCTATTTTACTGTTTTCCAAACATTTTGGGGTGAAACACATGTGCCTACTTGTTACTTTCATGCTTTTCATGCTTTCATATCATATGCCTACTATGTTCGTTAGTACATTATAGTACATGATTTCATTACATTTCATGCTATGTATGCCCATTGTGTGCGTACTTAGTACATTGTTTTACATTACATTTCATGCTATGTATGCCCATTGTGTGCGTACTTAGTACATTGTTTTACATTACATTTCATGCTATGTATGCCCATTGTGTGCGTACTTAGTCCATTGTTTTACATTACATTTCATGCTATGTATGCCCATTGTGTGCGTACTTAGTACATTGTTTTACATTACATTTCATGCTATGTATGCCCATTGTGTGCATACTTAGTATAGTTGCTTTCATCACATGCTTACATTTTGGTTATGACATTTGGGTTGTTTACAATGGAACAATACATTCATTAACATTAGCTACGCCGTTCGTTAGTAGGTAGTGGTACCATAGGAATTGACAACTCCCGTTCCGGAAATCCTGGGTTTGTTTGGATTGGAAGGAATGACCGAATTCGATGTACATAACTTAGATAAACCTTTAATTTGTTTAAGGGTTTATCGCCACAGTCTCAAGGCTTGGATGTATGCATTTTCACAATACCGCATAAATGTTTGTATCAGTAAAGCATGCATTTGTTATACAAAACATAACTTTGATTTAAACCATGTTTTATTTCAATACCTTGTTTTTGTGCATTGTACATATGGATTAGTTGATATATTTCACTTACCATACATGACATTTTTGGGATATACATTATATGATTTACATCAAACATAAAACATGTTGACATTGATTACAAATTTGGGGATTTACATTAGATATGGACATTTTGATATGGTTTACACAATAACACTTGACAATTGATTTGTACATGAACAAGTTACATTGGTGGTTGTTTGGGTAAGTGATTTGAGTAACGATGCGTGTGTAATATAATACAAACATGGTGGATACGCCGCTGGTACTTCCTATATATAAGTGTTTGTATAATATTACATATCGTAACGTTATTTAAATCATTTCAATATCTGACATATTACATTTTACGTAAACAACTTATTTTCACAAGACATTGATTTACAAAACAACTTATCTTATACAACTCATTTTTACTTGGTTATTCATTTAACCTTACATTATTCTCTTATTTATACATATCATTGCTTTTTAATGATTTATAAAACAAAATAACTTACAAGGTTCATGACTGACTGTTATTAAACAATTTTTCCTAAACTTATAAGTCATGAATCCTATTTTCACAAAACTTATGTATCTCACAGGCATTTTTATGCTGACGTACCTATTTTCACATGTGTTTTCAGGAGCTTTTCCATAGGATGATGATCGTGACACTAAGGCCGACCTGTGCCTTAGAGACATAAAACAAAGATAGACTTAGTTTAATTATGTTTTGTACTCTTGTTTCTGTTTAAGATAATGTAACTCTTATGTTTATAAATAAAATACAACTTTGGATGCCATGGTTATGAAACAATTAATTCTGTTACAACACTCCCCGACGTTTTCCGCCACGTTTTGTATGTTATACGTGGTCGGGGTGTGACAGAAGAGTTGGTATCAGAGCCAATGGTTATAGGGAATTAGGTTATTAGTAATGCTTTGACCTAGACTATAACCTTTCTAGGACCCTAACACAAGTTATCTTGTGTTTAGATCTTAAAACATGTACATCACCTATCCTTAGGTGATTATCAAAACAAAAACCAAATTTTTTCCGAAACGATTTTTGAAAAAACAATTTTCTGATTTTGGATAATTTATTACAAGGTTTTGAACCCTCTTTTGTAACGTTTTGAACCCTTCCAGTTTGACTAAATTTTTGGCCTTGTGCCTTCAAATTTTCAAAATCTCGTCAAAGTTTTGGGTTCTAAATAGTGTGAACACGTGCAAACTGGAAGAGTGAATGCCTGTATTCTGGGTTTTCTGTCTAGGCAAGCACTTCGTATATATCTCATCAGACGCGAGACCAGTTGTGCTTACCTGGGAATTCTTGGGATTAGTGTTCACTTATAGGCGAGCATGTCTTCGCGATACATTATTTTTGATCCATTTACTTTGATTAGTCATTGTGTGTCGTTTGTTTGCTTGGTAATGCGAACAAATGACCACCATCTTTTCTTTTGCTAATTTTGTTTCACCTCATTCTCCTCATCCAATCATCTCACTCGTTTCCTTTCATGTTTTCCTCTTTTAAGAATGCCTCCTCGACGCGAAAACCAGATAGCGACTGCCGAACTGGCAGAAATCATTGCGCAGCAGATGGCTGCTCAATTCCCAAATCTCTTTGCTCAATGGCACCAAGCCAACAACAATAACAATGCTCCATGCAAATACAAGGATTTTAACTCGGCTAAACCACTCAAGTTTAGTGGTTCTGAAGGAGCGACTGGGCTTCTTCAATGGTTTGAGAGCATTGAGAATACTTTTCGCCACGTGCAGTGTCCTGACAATCGCAAGGTCGAGTTTTCTTCGAGTGTGTTTCAGAAGAGGGCTCTTACATGGTGGAATGGGGTAATGAGAGACCGTGGTGCAGAGGTTGCTCTAGCACAAACTTGGGCTGAACTTAGGGCCCTTATGATGAGGGAATTCTGTCCTCGCCATGAACAGCGAGCGTTGGAGAAAGAGTTTGATGACTTGAAGCAAGATAGTGGCGACCACAGGGCGTATACTAATAGGTTTGAAGAGTTGAGTCTGCTTTGCCCAACAATGGTTACCCCACTCGACAAGGCTATCGAAAGGTACATCGACGGCCTAACTGACTCAGTGCAAGACATCATTACTGGTAGTAACCCTGCCACACTCCGTCAGGCGATCGAGTTATCAGCGACATTGACTGAGTCGCAGATTCGGAAAAATAAATTACACAGGAAGGGTGACAAGGGCAAGAAACAGTCGTCTGACAAGGAAGATAGCAAGAAAGGTCAAAACAAGAACGGAAAGGATTCTGGTTCATCGAAAAGGGCAAGGAAGCATAAGGCTTCCCAAAACTATGCTGTCACTGCCCAAGCTAACCAGACAGCTCCCAACCAACCCGCACAGCCTCCAGCGAAGAAGCCGTATTCAGGGAATGCACCTTTGTGCAATAGATGCAACAGTCACCATCAGCCGCAACATCAGTGTCGTTTCTGTACTAACTGTGGGAAGTCAGGTCATCTTACCGATGTTTGTCGATTTGCTCAGAATCGCGCAGTTCAGAACCCGGCTCAGCAAGTTGCTCAGCCTCTTGCTCAGCAACAGGGTCAAGCTGCACGACCACACTACCCACCAGGTGCTTGTTATAACTGTGGGGATCTGACCCACTACAGAAACCGGTGCCCAAGGCTAGCTAACCAGAATCAGAATGCAAACCAGAATCAGGCTCAGGCTCGAGGGCGAGCTTTTAACTTGAATGCCCAAGAGGCGCAGGCGGACGATAATGTGGTGAACGGTACGTTCTTTATTAATAATCAGCCTGCATCTGTTCTTTTTGATTCGGGTGCCGACAAGAGTTTTGTGTCATTGTCTTTTGAGCCAATGCTTCGCGTGTCTAGAACGAAACTAGGAAAACCCTTGACAGTAGAAGTTGCTAGTGGTGAACCCATTGTTCTTGATTCTGTTCTACACAACTGCTAGTTGAACCTTAACGACCATCTTTTTCCTATCGAGCTCACGCCTATGCAACTTGGAAGCTTCGACGTTATTGTGGGAATGGATTGGTTATCCAAGCATCGCGCAGAGATAGTTTGTTCTGAGAAGATTGTTCATGTGCCGCTTTCGACAGGCGAGATCCTACAGGTTCAAGGTGAGAAACCGTCTGGTGGTCTCAAGCTCATGTCTTGTTTTAAAGCTCGGAAATATCTGTGGAAGAACTATGTGGCTTTCTTAGCACATGTTACAGCAGATAAAGGCAAGGGTAAGTCTATTTCAGATATTCCTGTCGTTCGGGATTATTCTGAAGTTTTCCCTAGAGAGTTACTTGGTCTACCTCCAGCACGCCAAGTCGAGTTCCGCATTGATCTCGTACCTGGTGCAAATCCCATTGCCAGAGCTCCATATCGTCTTGCACCATCTGAGATGCAAGAGTTGTCTAAGCAGCTTCAGGAGCTCTCTGACAAAGGTTTTATACGTCCTAGCTTTTCACCTTGGGGTGCTCCCGTTCTTTTTGTCAAGAAGAAGGATGGATCTTTTAGGATGTGTATCGATTATCGTGAGCTTAACAAGCTTACCATCAAGAATCGATATCCCCTACCGCGCATATATGACCTCTTTGATCAGCTGCAGGGCGCTTCTTATTTTTCGAAGATTGATCTGCGTTCCGGGTATCATCAACTTCGTGTGCATGAAGAAGATATTCCCAAGACGGCGTTCCGCACTCGGTATGGGCATTACGAGTTCACAGTCATGCCATTCGGTTTGACTAATGCTCCTGCTGTTTTCATGGACCTAATGAATAGGGTCTGCAAACCTTATTTGGATCAGTTCGTCATTGTTTTTATTGACGACATCTTGATTTATTCTAAGACACGAGCTGATCACGAGCAACATCTTCGTCTTACTCTGGAACTCCTAAAGAAAGAGCAACTTTTCGCCAAATTCTCCAAGTGCGAATTTTGGCTTAAAGAAGTTCAATTTTTGGGACATATTATCAACGAACGAGGTATTCATGTAGATCCCTCCAAGATCAGTACGATTAAGGATTGGGATACGCCTACTACTCCCACTGAGGTTCGTTCTTTTCTTGGTCTAGCGGGTTATTACCGCCGCTTCATAGAAAACTTCTCAAAGATTGAAGTTCCTCTAACTGCTCTAACTCAGAAGAACAAACCCTTTGATTGGGGATTCAAGCAAGAGGAAGCTTTTCAACACTTGAAGCAGAAACTTTGTGACGCGCCTGTTCTTACTTTGCCTGAGGGCAATGATGATTTTGTCGTTTATTGCGACGCATCTAAACTAGGTCTTGGCTGTGTTCTGATGCAAAGGAACAAAGTCATAGCATATGCATCGAGGCAGTTGAAGATACATGAGAAAAATTACACCACTCATGATCTTGAGTTGGGTGCAGTTGTTTTCGCTCTAAAGATCTGGAGACACTATTTGTACGGTACAAAATGTGTGGTTTTCACGGACCACAAAAGTCTTCAGCATATCTTCAACCAGAAAGAACTCAACATGAGGCAACGACGTTGGGTTGAGCTTTTAAACGACTATGACTGCGAAATTCGCTACCATCCTGGCAAGGCGAATGTCGTAGCCGATGCATTGAGTCGTAAGGAACGTACTAAGCTTCATTGTGTACGTGTTCAATATGTTATTCAAGCTCGATCTGATATCCAGGCACGCATTTCTCAGGCTCAACAATCTTGTGTTTCACAAGGTTTAATGGATAAGGAATTTCCCTATCACATAACACCTGATCTTGAACTGAAGGACAATGGATCATATTACTTCATGGACCGTTTGTGGGTCCCAAGCCAGGATGATCTTCGTACCTTGCTTATGAATGAAGCCCATAAGTCTCGTTATTCTATTCATCCGGGCTCAGATAAGATGTATAAGGATCTTCGTATTCACTATTGGTGGCCTGGTATGAAGAAAGACATTGCCTTATACGTATCAAAATGCCTTACTTGTCTTAAGGTTAAGGCTGAACATCAACGTCCTTCGGGTTTATTGGTGCAACCAGAGATCCCAGTTTGGAAATGGGAAAACATTACTATGGATCTTGTTACCAAACTTCCACGCACAAAGAAAGGTCATGATGCCATCTGGGTAGTCATTGATCGTCTTACTAAGTCAGCACATTTCTTGCCAATCCGTGAGGATTTCTCTGACGAAAAACTTGCTAAAATCTATGTGGATGAAATTGTAGCTCGACATGGTGTTCCTTTGAACATCATTTCTGACAGAGATGTTCGTTTCACTTCTCATTTTTGGAGAACCATGCAATCTGCTATGGGGACCCAACTTAATCTGAGCACCGCTTATCATCCGCAAACGGATGGTCAATCTGAGAGAACAATCCAGACTCTGGAGGATATGCTTAGAGCTTGTGTGATCGATTTTGGTGGTTGTTGGGATTCACACCTTCAGTTGATTGAATTCTCATACAACAACAGTTATCACACCAGCATCAAAATGGCTCCTTTCGAGGCTCTCTATGGTCGAAAATTTCGTTCACCAGTCTGCTGGAATGAGATCGGCGAGGCTCAACTTATTGGACCTGCCCTCATTTTAGAGACAACTGACAAGATTAAGAAAGTTCGTGATAACCTTCAGACAGCTAGAAGCCGTCAAAAGAGTTACGCGGACCCAAAACGCAAGCCCTTGGAATTTCAAGTCGGTGATCGAGTATTACTTAAGGTCTCACCTTGGAAAGGTGTGATCAGATTTGGAAAGAAAGGAAAACTTGCACCTAGATACGTTGGACCATTCAAGATCGTCGAAAGAATCGGAAAGGTAGCCTACAGACTTGAGTTACCTCCTGAACTTGGAAATGTTCATCCAACTTTTCACGTGTCCAATCTCAAGAGGTGTTTAGCTGATGAGAACCTCCACATACCACTTGACGAAATTCGTGTTGGTAAAACACTGAAATTTGTTGAGAAACCTGTGGAAATCATGGAACGTGAAGTCAAGTGGCTCAAACGCAAGCGCATTCCTTTGGTCAAAGTTCATTGGGAAGCTAAACGTGGACCCGAGTTTAATTGGGAACGCGAAGATCAAATGAAGGCGAAATATCCGCATCTTTTCCCACGAGTTTCCTCTAAATAAATTTCGGGACGAAATTTCCACAAGTAGGGGAGACTGTAACATCTGTGCTTGTAATCATTATGAACAGTACCATTATCAATAAAACAATGTCATTTGATCCCAATGTTTTTTTGGTTATGTTTTACATTTTTCATGTTTTGACTTTTATTCAATTTCAAACTCTATATCACTTTCTAGAGAGTTATACGCAAACTGGTGCGTAAACGTAGCCAGTTTAATGCGACAAATACTCCGGAACATCAACATATACTTAACATACCTTAAATAACCCTTACATAACTTAGAAATAAGTTTTGAAGGCTTTGGTATGGCAAAAACAAGTTAATTCGCTTACAGGGACTAAACTTGACAAACTACGAAAGTATGCCAATTTGAACTGTAACAAACATTCCAGAACATGACCATAAGTTAAACATGCCATAAATATCCTTTACATATCTTAGAAATAGGCTTTGAGGGGTTCGGTATGCTAAAATAAACTTTTGGGGTCATTCAGGGACTAAAAGCGTAAAAAAAAGTGCACAAGTTTGCATTTTCGCGCATAACTTACGTTCTGAATACATCCGGACATCCAAAAAATTTATGTAAGCACTAAAATATTTTATTTTAGTGTTTGGGATAAGAAAAATCCATTCGTCACGCCATTTGGATCATTTTTCGTGCTTATGCGCATTCCGTCGTAATTAACCGAACAACGTAACCGTGTGGCTAAACGAACCGACACCCGAGATATTTTTGAACACATTTTAAGTTCCCTATACTTTAACTTCATTTTAGAGCTTTGAAATGGGGTTAACGGGGCTTAAACGTGTCAAAAAACGCATCGAAAACCAAGTTTTGAGGTTGTAGGGATTGAAACTGTAAATCTGCCAAACTAAGTCCGTAAGTAGGGGCCAGATGCAGCAAAATGTGTTTTTACAGCTGTTAACAGCCCTTAACACTCTCCAAAGGCCAAGTGTCAAACTCTTATGGTGGATGGCAAATGAGTTACCACAACTTTTCAACAAGTGTACGGCTTATATCGTGCCCCCTTTTCCAAGAAATGATCCTAACGGTGAACCGAATACTATAAATACCCCACCCCCAATTGCTTCAAACCCACAAGAATCTGATCAAAAAGACTCTAAGTTGGAACCAGTGTTTCATACCTGAGTTATTTTGATCTAGATTAGCATTCGGGGATGCTTCGTAAGTATTCTTTCGTTCTTTTATTGCTTTTCGAGTCCGAAAGTCAAACTTTGTTTGACTTTCTGCGTTGACCAGTTTATGGTCAATGTGAAGTTCGTTTGAACTTCGCAACGTGATTGTAATCACGATGGTTATAGTCCCTTGGGACTATGCCTACTGATTACCACGTTGTCTAGGGTCGTAAGGGTAACCGATCTAATAAATCGCTTATACCTTCGAACCCGACCCATTTGGTCAGTCATTAGGATCCGACCAAACACATTAGGTGACCATAGTATACAGGGAATAACCTTTCGAGGTTATACCTTATGGTCGCTTCGTTTAAGTAGTTGTATGATAGGTAGTTTATATGCCTTAGGTAAATTACCAAAATACCCCTTTGATGCCAAATTTCATTTTAAACATATGTAACATAACTTTTGACATCTAAACTGATTTGACAACAATATTAGACATGTTAAGGCATATGTTACTTGTCATAGGATTAGTTAAGCGGTCCGACGCGTTAAAGTAGCATAAGCTACCTAAACGGGTCGTAATGGGTCGTAAACACTTAGGTTAGGTTTCATTTGGTATGTAGGCTTTGTTAAACCATATGACACGAGTCTCCATACTCGTTTGGTTTACGAACCCTCATTCTATCTAAATCCTCCGATTTAGGTCCGGTTTATTAACATAGTTACCTATATTAGGTGCCGTTTGATTCCGTGATCTCTAGCATTGCTTGGTGGTTATCTTAGGACTTCTGAGCAATCTCAAGTGAGTACATAGACCCCTATTTTACTGTTTTCCAAACATTTTGGGGTGAAACACATATGCCTACTTGTTACTTTCATGCTTTTCATGCTTTCATATCATATGCCTGCTATGTTCGTTAGTACATTATAGTACATGATTTCATTACATTTCATGCTATGTATGCCCATTGTGTGCGTACTTAGTACATTGTTTTACATTACATTTCATGCTATGTATGCCCATTGTGTGCGTACTTAGTACATTGTTTTACATTACATTTCATGCTATGTATGCCCATTGTGTGCATACTTAGTACATTGTTTTACATTACATTTCATGCTATGTATGCCCATTGTGTGCATACTTAGTATAGTTGCTTTCATCACATGCTTACATTTTGGTTATGATATTTGGGTTGTTTACAATGGAACAATACATTCATTAACATTATCTACGCCGTTCGTTAGTAGGTAGTGGTACCATAGGAATTGACAACTCCCGTTCCGGAAATCCTGGGTTTGTTTGGATTGGAAGGAATGACCGAATTCGATGTACATAACTTAGATAAACCTTTAATTTGTTTAAGGGTTTATCGCCACAGTCTCAAGGCTTGGATGTATGCATTTTCACAATACCTCATAAATGTTTGTATCAGTAAAGCACGCATTTGTTACACAAAACATAACTTTGATTTAAACCATGTTTTATTTCAATACCTTGTTTTTGTGCATTGTCCATATGGTTTAGTTGATATATTTCACTTACCATACATGACATTTTTGGGATATACATTATATGATTTACATCAAACATAAAACATGTTGACATTGATTACAAATTTGGGGATTTACATTAGACATGGTCATTTTGATATGGTTTACACAATAACACTTGACAATTGATTTGTACATGAACAAGTTACATTGGTGGTTGTTTGGGCAAGTGATTTGAGTAACGATGAGTGTGTAATATAATACAAACATGGTGGATACGCCGTTGGTACTTCCTATATATAAGTGTTTGTATAATATTACATATCGTAACGTTATTTAAATCATTTCAATATCTGACATATTACATTTTACATAAACAACTTATTTTCACAAGACATTGATTTACAAAACAACTTATCTTATACAACTCATTTTTACTTGGTTATTCATTTAACCTTACATTATTCTCTTATTTATACATATCATTGCTTTTTAATGATTTACAAAACAAAACAACTTACAAGGTTCATGACTGACTGTTATTAAACAATTTTTCCTAAACTTATAAGTCATGAATCCTATTTTCACAAAACCTATGTATCTCACAGGCATTTTTATGCTGACGTACCTACTTTCACATGTGCTTTCAGGAGCTTTTCCATAGGATGATGATCGTGACACTAGGGCGGACCTGTGACTTAGAGACATAAAACGAAGATAGACTTAGTTTAATTATGTTTTGTACTCTTGTTTCTGTTTAAGACAATGTAACTCTTATGTTTATAAATAAAATACAACTTTGGATGCCATGGTTATGAAATAATTAATTCTGTTACAACACTCCCCGACGTTTTTCGCCACGTTTTGTATGTTATACGTGGTCGGGGTGTGACACTTTGATCTAAGCTACAGGAAAAATCCCATTGTACAATCTGTCATGGGAGCAGTTTTTAACGTTGATTAAGGAGAATTACTGCCCTCAGCATGAGGTTGAAAAGATTGAAGCTGATTTCTTGTCTTTGGTTATGAAAAACCTGGATTGTCAAGCCTACCATACAAGCTTCAATACCATGTTAAGATTGGTTCCTTATCTTGTGACACTAGAGCCCAAGCGGATAGCTTGTTTCATAGGGGGTTTAGCCCCAAAGATCAAGGCGAGTGTGAAGGCCTCTAGACCAGCTACTTTTAGATCTGCAGCTGATATATCATTATCTCTGACTCTGGACGCGGTCAGGCAGAGATCGCTAAGAAACACCGATGCTGAAAAGAGGAAGCATGAGGATGATAACTCACGGCGTTCGGATAAGAAACACAAAGGGAATTCAGACCATAAGAAGAGTTCTGGAACTAAAAACGATGGTCATCAGTCGGGCGATAAGCCCAAGTGTAAAATCTGTAAGAAGCACCATTTCGGGAGGTGCAGATATGAGTCGAAATCCCAGTCACAGCCGAGAGCTTGTGGGATTTGCAAATATTCTGAGCACAAGACCTTAGACTGTAAGAAAATCAAGGATGCTACGTGTTATAACTGTAATGAAAAAGGGCATATCTAGTCCAACTGCCCAAAGTTTGCTAAGAAAACTGAGGAAGGGAAAAAGACCAATGCTAGGGTCTTCCAGATGAACGCACAGGAGGCGATCCAGAATGGCAATGTCATAACAGGTACCTTCCTTATTAATGATGTTTATGCAAGGGTGTTATTTGATTCTGGAGCAGATAAGTCATTTGTTGATGATAATTTTTGTAAGTTGTTAAACCTACCTGTTAGAACCCTAAGCATAAAATATGAGGTTGAATTAGCCGATGGAACCATAGAAACAACATCAACCGTGTTATATGGATGTTTCATATCCATTAGGAACCACTCTTTTCCATTGTCCTTACTTCCTTTGAAGTTAGCTGGTTTCGACATAGTAATAGGCATGGATTGGTTATCCCATAACCAAGCTCAGATTGTGTGTGACAAGAAGCAAGTGGTGATCAAGACTCCGTGTGGTGAGCCACTAACCATACAGGGAGATACTCAGTATGGACTGCCTAAGCAAGTGTCTATGCTTAAGGCATCCAGGTGTATGAAGAAGGGTTATGTCATTTACATGGCACAAGTGACTATTGATGAGCCTAAGCCTAAGATTGAAGACATTCCTGTCATTTCTGAATATCCCGAAGTATTCCCTGAAGAACTACCTGGTTTGCCACCAGATAGGCAAGTAGAATTCAGAATTGACATTATTCCAGGAGCAGCACCTGTTGCAAGAGCACCTTACAGGTTGGCACCAACAAAGATGAAAGAGTTGAGGACTCAATTAGATGATTTCTTGGCAAAAGGTTTTATACGTCCTAGTTCGTCTCCATGGGGAGCACCAATACTGTTTGTAAAGAAGAAGGATGGATCGATGCGTCTATGCATCGATTATCGCGAGCTCAACAAAGTTACTATCAAGAATAGATATCCATTGCCCAGGATCGACGATCTGTTCGATCAACTGCAAGGTGCGAGTTATTTCTCCAAGATCGATTTGAGGTCAGGCTACCATCAGTTAAAGGTTAGAGATGAAGATGTGCACAAGACTACATTTAGAACTCGTTATGGTCACTACGAGTTCTTGGTGATGCCTTTTGGGCTCACTAATGCACCAGCAGCATTCATGGATCTCATGAATCGTGTTTGCAAACCCTACTTGGACAAGTTGGTCATTGTCTTCATTGACGACATTCTTATTTACTCAAAGAACCAAGCTGACCATGAGAAACATCTTTGTTGTATTCTTAAACTTCTACATCGTGAGAAGCTCTACGCCAAGTTTTCAAAATGTGAATTTTGACTTCGCGAAGTCCAGTTTCTTGGACATGTAGTTAGTGAGCGTGGTATCCAAGTGGATCCCGCTAAAGTCGAAGCTGTCATGAATTGGCAAGAGCCAAAGCCACCCACAGAAATTCGTAGCTTTTTGGGTTTGGTAGGATACTATAGGCGATTTATTAAAAACTTCTCAAGGATTGCAGCACCCCTAACTTCATTAACCCGTAAGAATGTCAAGTTTGACTGGGGACCTAAGCAGCAAGAATCCTTTGACATTCTCAAGCAGAAGTTGAGCAATGCACCTGTGTTAACATTGCCTGAAGGAATCGAAGAATTCGTAGTTTATTGTGATGCATCGCACACAGGTATGGGGTGTGTGCTCATGCAAAAAGGCAAAGTTATTGCCTATGCCTCTCGACAGCTAAAGGTGCACGAGAAGAACTACACCACCCATGACTTGGAGTTGGGTGCCATTGTATTTGCACTAAAATTGTGGAGACATTACTTGTATGGTACCAAATGTGTGATCTATTCAGATCACAAGAGCCTTCAACACTTGTTTAATCAGAAGGACTTAAACATGAGGCAGCGTCGATGGATGGAAACTTTAAATGACTATGATTGTGAAATCAGAGACCATCCAGGCAAGGCGAATGTAGTCGCCGATGCCTTAAGTCAGAAGGAAAGGGTGAAGCCCATAAGAATCAATGCCAAGAGCATTGAATTAAGGAACAATTTAAATGAAAGGTTGTTAGCCGCGCAGAAAGAAGATATGTTGGAAGCTAACTATCCAGATGAAAAACTGGGAGTAACTGCAGAACAGTTGTCATATAGCAAGGATGGAATCCTAAGATTGAATGGACGAATATGGGTTCCAATCTATGGAGGACTTAGGGAAGTGATCCTCCAGGAAGCCCATAGTTCCAAGTATTATGTTCATCCTGGAAGTGACAAGATGTACCAGGATTTGAAGGCGAATTATTGGTCGATAGGCTTGAAGAAGTCTATAGCCACTTATGTGGCCAAGTGTCTGACATGTGCTCAAGTCAAGGCAGAGCACCAGAAGCCGTTAGGTCTGCTGCAACAGCCTGAACTTCCCACCTGGAAATGGGAAATGGTGACTATGGATTTTACCACCAAGTTACCCAAGACAAAGAAAGGAAACGATACTATTTGGGTGATAGTGGATAGACTGACTAAGTCAGTTCACTTCCTACCTATAAAGGAAACACATAGCTCAGATAAATTAGCTCAGCTGTACATGGATGAGATTGTATCTCTCCACGGAGTGCCAATGTCTATCATTTCTGATAGGGATATAAGGTATACATCGCACTTCTGGAAAAGCTTTCAGCAGTCACTAGGCACTCGACTGAACTTCAGCACTGCATATCATCCGCAAACGAATGGTCAAAGTGAGCGAACAATTCAAACACTGGAAGATATGTTAAGGGCTTGTGTTATTGATCTAGGTGGAAGTTGGGATGATCATCTTCCACTGATCGAGTTTTCGTACAATAATAGCTATCACCCAAGTATCCAAGCTGCACCATTTGAAGCCCTTTATGGAAGGAAGTGCAGAACGCCCATTTGTTGGGCAGAAGTTGAAGATGTCCAACTAACAGGACCTGATATAGTCCTGGAGATGACAGACAAGATTGTGCAGATAAGAGATCGTCTCAAAGCTGCCAGAGATAGGCAGAAAAGCTACGCAGACAAAAGGCGTAAACCTCTAAAGTATGAGGTAGGTGATAAACTTCTGCTTAAAGTATCACCCTGGAAGGGAGTGATGCGATTTGGTAAGAAAGGTAAGTTAAGCCCAAGGTATATAGGACCATTCGAGATCATGGAATGTGTTAGATTCGTGGCTTATAAGTTAAATTTGCCTGAAGAGCTCAGTGGTATTCATAATGTATTCCACATCTGCAATCTGAAGAAAAACGGGTTAAGAAGCTTCATAGGAAACAAGTGCCAATTGTGCACATAGATGAGAGCTTAAAGTTTGTTGAAAAACCTTTGTCGATCGAGGATCAACGGGTTAAGAAGCTTCATAGGAAACAAGTGCCAATTGTGAAGGTCAAATGGGATGCCCGTAGAGGTCTCAAATATACGTGGGAGGTAGAGTCCACAATGAAATAAAAGTACCCTCATTTGTTTCAGAAAATATCGAGGTTGAGATTTCTTTTAAGGGGGTAAGGATGTAACACCTCGTAAATTTATGTCCAATAATATATCAACACGTGTCATGAGCATTAAACATGTAAAGAATTACTTTAGAGGGACTAAAGTTGACAAACAAAGAAAGTATGTGAATAAAAGGGTTCAAAATGCCAACAACAGATAAATATGCCTTTCAATAACCCTACACGATATTTATACCCTTAAACGAATGAATTATGGATCATACGAAGCTAATTGTGGAAGAAAGTGAGAAATTACAAACTACAGGGCTTAAATGTGTCAACATGTTGAAAGTATACCTCTGAGTGACCTTTTAGCAAACCCGAAGCTTTGTAACGATTAATTATACTCACTAGAATAAGTGATAAAAATTTCACGAGGTTTCGATAAAGTATGAGAAAGTTATGATAACATTCGTATACGAGGGGTTAAAAGCGTCAACGTTGAAATTTATGACTTTTCGGGTGATCATAAAGTTAACCGAGGACTTAACGAAGTTTGGTTATGTCTTGGAGCCCTTAAAAGTCAAGTTAGAGGGCTCAAAATGCAAGAAATAAAGTTAAAACCACGTTTGAAAAGGATCAGGGGCCAAAATGTAATAAATGAAACTTGCTTAACCTTTTCTGGCCATCCATACCGGCCGCGTAAGACATGTATGGGTCTTACGCGGGCTGCCTAAGCATGCCAGCGACAGAAAACTCCTGGCAGCTGCCAGTTCAGCCTGTGTAACCGACTTTAAACGCTTGTTTTACATACCAGGGGCTGCCCCAATGGTTTCTAATGCACTAGGGGCACTTGTAATGATCTGGAACCATGCATAGACTTCCTTGGCATGATCCTATGTGATTAAATTCACTATATAAGCACCCTCTTTGTTGCAACACTTCACACACCCACTTGGAAACTTGCATAACTTCTTTCCTGGAGATTGCTGGAGCTCAAGACCACCTCCTAGGGATTCTTAGTCGTGCATAGGACCTCAGTAAGTGTCCTTAACTTTCCTTAATTCAGTTTTGCTTAGTTAATTAGCCTAAAGTCAAACCGTCGTAATTAAGATTTGACTTCGTGTTTAATCATAATTTGTCCAGTCAAATCTTGAATTGAAAGTACCTATGAGTTGGTAATTATGTGGGCAATAAACCCTTAAAAGGGCACCCTCTGATTCCCACTCTAACTAGGTCAATTGTCGGGTCAAACTTAATCATAAAAAGTCAACAGAGAGCTTATTTTCAAATAAACGCATAATTAACAATGTAGAAGCCATGCAACCTGTTTTATCACTCATATAACTTGGTAATTAATGTAAGAACATGTCTAAGCATGTTCAACCCGACAATTTTCAGTTTAAGCTCGGTTAGGAACCGAAAGTCGCAAAAGTAGACTTTTTCTTTGACTTTCAGTTCTGACCCATTAGAGAATAGTTTAGAAATGCCTTAGAGCTTTATTAGGACCAGGTTTCATGTTAGTATAACCCTCTGTGATTATACAACTTGGTTCATTAGTTATCCGATTCATATGCATGTTTCCGTTAAATGCTTAAATGTTGACTATTATGCCCATATTACCTTAAAACATGATTTTTGAAAATGTAAAAGAATAGAAACCTTAGTTACTGATCTATAAACTTGTACCTAAAATTTGACATCAGTTTGAGGTCTAGATTAGGAGTTATGCTGAATAGCGTACTTAGAAAGCTTTTTATTAATTAAACGAGGTAATTAGCATATAGCCTATGTAAACCCAATTTTTGATACCAAACTTTTTACCTACTGATATAAAATAATATTTTGAGATTTTTGAATATTTTTATTTATTTTTAGGCTGAGCATAACATAGGGTTCTAGCTTTAATTCGGTAATTGTCGGTTTTGCCCTTTTGGCCTATAAAATGAGTTTTACAAATATTTTTGATACCAAAGCTTTTTCGATCTAATATGATAAATAAAATATTTTAAGCCTTCTGGAATAATAAAAATATCAGCTTTTCTTATAAAACCCGCAAATCGCTTAAAACCGTCTTTTTACGCGTTTTTAACGCATAGTATGTATTAAAACTATTTTAAATATATAAGACTTGATACCTACTGATATTTTAAGTAAATTATTATACTTTAGTAGTAAGCAAAAGTTTTAAACTCAGATTTCCAGATTTGACCTTTAATCCTTAGGTGAAATTACCAAAATGCCCTTCGGTGCATAGTTTGGTTATAAATGGTAAATTTCACATATATGTAATACCCTACTGATATAAAACTTAGATTTATATTAAATCTCTTTTATAATCTTTTAAATGACCAAAATACCCCTACGGGGCATAATTTGAGTTTAAATTCGTTTTGGGCATAATAGAAGATATCTTACTGATGTCACAACATATTAAAGGCATATTAACTTAGGAAACCTATATATGACTCATATGGTTACCCGTTACGCATTTTCGCATTCTGTTCGGTTTATGTAACTAGTTTGCATAAATTGACCGAAACGGGTCAACCCTTATCATTTTTGTCTCAAAATCCAGTATGTGATTAGTTTACCCATATTACACAAGTCTCCAAACTTGTCAGGTCTAAATCACCTTCTATTCCGGTCTTCGCTTAATCGTGCGTTTGAACCGTATATCTTTCTTTAAAACTAACCGATCTAAGTTTAGGCTTAATTAAGACTTGTTAGGAATCTAATAGGTTATTAAAAACCTTCGTTCCAGATTAGGAGACCCGGTAAAAGCTACGTGCACTTGCTGTTTGTGAATTATACTTGCTCAGGTAAATACTTTTAACTTATTTTCCCTTATACGGGCTTGGGGTACGGTATATAAAATACCGCTTGGTCGGGCTTTGAATTTTTAATCGTATAAAGGTTTATTTATTGAAATGACCCGTTTAAATTGTTTTGTTTGCTTAAAGCCTTTGGGGGGGTAATGACCATGTCCCGGATATCCTTGGCATCATTCATAGAAATGGCCACGACCTAAGCACGGGGTGTAGGCATACACCCGCTAGTGCATATATAAATAATAAGGTATAACCGCCGGTTTCGAGACTAACTTGCTGCGGGACTATATCATGTGTGTGTCTATTAATCTTTAACCCGGTATGTTGGACTCTGTATACCCAAGACACATATTAAATTGATGTGGCTAGTACGTTATGATCCAAGTCGATTCATACCCAAATACAAGCTAGACAAACACTTATAATATTTATTTGTGATATGATCAAACGAATAAATATTAACACTTAGAATATTTAGAAATTGGTTTTCTAAATAATTGCACTTGACAAACTAATAAATTAAATGGATAATTTATTTTGAGAGAATATTTTATTTTGTTATTTAATGGGTTAAATAACTTAATAAAAGTTGTATAAAGTCTTGTGAACATATGATGTTATATTTTATAAAAGAATTGAATTTTTTTTATAAAAAATAAAAATAAAGCAAGGCCGCCCCCCTCATGGGAACTCCCAAAATATTTTGGTCCAATGAGGTTTCATGCATTTTGTCATATTTGCATGCATCTTGATAGGGTGGTCTTCCCAAGCAATTTTGGTCCAATAACATTACATGCATATCTTACATGTTAGATGGCATTTGATTCGTTGTTGTGGTGGCAACCTTCTCTCACTCTTTTAAATCTATTGTGTATGACAAAATGAAATATGAAGAACTTGAAAGATAAGAGAAAACACTCTCAAAAAAATTGGCCATATGATGTTTGATCATGAGGTTTTCAAGTTTGTGATTCAAGTGCTAAGAACTCTCATATTCCCTAGTGTAATTTTCGGCCAAGGGTTGGTTCCAAGAAGGAAATTTTAGTGAGTTCACAAGTGTTCAAATCCTAGCTAAAACTAAGGTGTTTGTTGGAAGGCTTGGGGTATGCAAGCTTGAGGTCTTCTACACTTGAAGGCAACCATTCAAGAAGCATCATCTTCTTCATATCCTTTACTCCTTGGAAGGTAGTATTCTAAACACTCTATGGTTGTGTTTTATTTTGATAGCATGCATGTTCGTATATGGATCCGGGATTGGGTTTTACATATAAAATGGGTTTTATATCTTAATAGTAAACATGTTTTAAATAATATTTTCCGCTGCGTTTTAATTTTATTCGGATGAAATTGCTTTGATTAACATGTGAAAAACCCTTCAATGGCATCTAGAGCCGCTTATATGAGTGCATGCTTCATAGGATATGAAATTTTCGGGTTTGGGTAAAACCCTATGGCCGAAATTTTCACCATGGTTATCCCTTTTGTTTTTCAAGATTATATTCTTACATGCATAAATGAATCTTGAAAAATTATGTCATTTGGATGATTTGTTTTGTTTGGACAAAAACCCACATTTTTCGGTTTTTCATTCTTGACCGAAAAATTGTAGGTTGAAAAAGGGAACCACTTTGCTTCTTGAATTTTATATATGTGGATATATATATTTTGGTGTACATAACCTAGCCATCACCTTGTGTGAATATGTTGAATATTTGTGGTTGTGATTTGTATTTAATTATTTCAATGGTTGTAATAATTATTATTTTTGTTCTTCCATTTGTAAAAATATGTAATTTATTTATTTTCATTTGGCATGTAAATAAATAGATTAGGTGCATTTTATTTTTAATAGAAAAATGTATTAGGATTTTTTTTTTGTAAAAGAAGATGCACATAAAATGCGTTTTTGGTTTTGGCCAATTTCGGGCCTAAAGAACTTCATAGTTCTTAACGGGATTTTAGCCCGGTAACCAAAACACATTTTTGAAGTCCAAAGGAGTTTGGAGCTGAATTAAAATACATTTTGGAAGCTCAAAGAAAGTGAAGAAATCACAACACAAGAAGAAGACTTGAAGCATTTGGATGCGGGATTAAGTGTGAGTTCAACGACACATTTTTGTGTCAATATTCACCCCTTAGGAAAGACCTTTTGACGCATTTGTTTCGGCTAACAAGTGTGGTGAAAAATAGTTGGCTATGGTTATGCACCTATTGATATGTGTGTTGTGCTTGTGTGGTTGTTTTATTTATGATTGATTAGATGATATTTGGATATGCATGCTTAACAATTAATAATCAACAACAAGCTTAAAATTGGTTCTTTAAAAATCATTAAAAATGGTTAATAAAAGGTTATTAAAAATTAATGATTTTATAATAAAATGGGTTTTATTAAAAAGAACCTTGAAAATTGATTTTCACTAAAGTACCAAGGATTTGAATGCATGCAAATGTATGGTACATAAAGTTTTCTAAAACTAGAATTTTGAAAACTCAAAATCCCTTTTATAAAACAAGTCAAACACCATCCTTTTATACAATACTCGAATCACTTGGGAACTCTTATTGTGGGATAAATGTCACCTAACCACATTTGAGGGAACTTGTATATTCGAGGTGGGTTTACCATGTTTGTGGGATAAAGGTCACCTAACCACTTATGTTCATAAACTCACACGTGTGTGTAAGTTGGACGACTTGATTTGGAAACCATGAACTTAGGGTCACCGAAGCATGGCGAACAAAAGGTGTTGATGGGATTAAACATGCCAACTAAACATAAAGATGTTTAACCGATCCCATATGGCTAGAAGTTGCAAAGGGTTGCAATTGTCAAACGTTGACTACCTTATTAATTTAAATAATGGGATAAAGGTCACCTAACCAATATTTAAATGTAACGTTGGATTCTAGATTTTAATTATTAATTGTCTATGAGACATAAAAGGGTATTAATGATTAAAATATAATAAAATCGAAAATACTAAAATTGAACCTTGTTAAATTTTGTAGATGGCCGCTAACAATATTACCCAAACCGTCCGTAACGTATCACTAAAAACAATACTTGAAAAGGATCGTCTCAATCATAACACTTCATGGATTAATATCGAAACTTAAGAATTGTTCTCAAGTAAGAAAGGATATCTTATGTGTTGAACGATTCTAATCCCGATGAACCTGTTATGGAAGATAAGGATGCCTATAACGATTGGATTAAGTATATCGAGGATACTATGCAAGCCTCTTGCCTCATGTTTGGAATTATGATTCCCGAGATTCAAAAGGATTTTGAACATCATGGGCGTACGACATGATTACCCAATTGAAGGAAATGTTCCTACAATATGCAAGGGTAGAACACTTCGGGCGCTTCATGCATGTCGAATGGAGGAAACCCAATCGGTCTCATCTTAAGTCTTTAAGATGATAAAGCCACATTGATCACCTCGAAAGGCTCAATATGGGTAAAAGGGTTTTATTCATTCTAACGATCAATGAGGATGGCAACAAGAAAGGGCATCACCCCGACACCAAGGCAAGTGTTGCAAATGAAAGGGGAAATTCAAAGGGAAAAGAAAAGAAAGGCTAAAGCGCAACCATCGAAACCAATAAGAAAGAAGGCAAAGATTGCTACGAACGATCCATGCTTTAAGTGTGGTGAGATAGGGAATTTGAAAAGGAATTGTCCAACCTATCTCAAAGAATTGAAAAATAAGAGGGATGCGATGCAAACCTCAGGTACAATCTTTATGATACATATTGATCTTAATGTTATTTCTTCTAACACATGGGTATTAGATACCGGATGTGGAACTCATATTTGCAATCCGTTGCAAGAGTTCAAAAGAAATAAGCATTACAAAAAGGAGACTATGTTTTGAAACTTCCAAATGGTTAGGAAATTGTTTTAAAATGTTTTGAATGCTCCTAGTTTGACTTGGAACATTATTTAAGTTTCCCTTTTGAGACAATATGTTTTGATTTAAAGTTTGTAAACAATGACATTTATATTTCGATGAATGACATGTTTTACTTTAATGCTATGCTTTCAAATGGTATTTATGAATTGGTTCATAATAATACATCATTTAATAGTTCAATGTACCAAGCAATCACCAAGAAACTCAAAATGGATTTGAGTAAGACCTATCTTTGGCATTATCTCCTTAGTCATATAAACAGATGTCACATGTAAACACTTCGAAAGAATGGTCTTTTGGATACAAATGAAGTTGGTTCATTTGATACATGTGAATCTAGTTTACAAGGTAAAATGACAAAGAAACCCTTTAGTGGTACCAACCAAAGGGCAAAGGATTTATTAGGAATCATACATTTGGATGTATGTGGTCCTTTTAAGCCAATGACTAGAAATGGTGAAAGATACTTCATTACTTTTACCGACAACTATATTAGTTATGGTTATGTGTACTTGTTAAGACACAAAGATGAAGTTTTGAAATGACCAAAGCCTTCAAAAGGGGAAGTACTAAATCAACTCAATTAAAGTTCTTCGTTCTGATAGAGGAGGAATCGAACTCTATTTGGATATGGTTCGATCTATGATGGCTAGGAGCGCATTATCTCTATCATTTTGGGGTTACGCTTTGCTCTCTGCGGCCCGTATGGCCCAAACCAAGAAAGTGGATAAGACACCTTTTAAAATATGGCATGGAAGGGCTCCATCATTATCATATTTAAAGTTATGGGTTGTGAAGCTTATGTGAAGCAATACACCCCAAACAAATTAGAAGTAAGATCCACTAAGTGTATCTTTGTAGAATATCTTAAAGATGGTATAGGATATTATTTCTACGATCCAACAGAGCAAAAGGTATTTGTTGCTCGAAACGCTGAGTTCTTGGAAGCTAAGTTCCTTGTGGAAGGAATTAGTAGAACAATGGAACTTGATGAGGATCGAGAACCACAAGCCAATACACGTTTGGTTGAAACTAGCACTCAACAAGAGGTTGTTGAAAACGATCAAGGGGTTGATCAATACACACAAAACGTTCGCAGATCTGGTAGAATTAGTAGTCCCTCAAAAAGATATGGATTTTTCATAGATGGATGTTACGTGGTATATTCGGGTGAACCTACCACATACCATGATGCATTGTCAAAATTTGATTGTGACAAATGGCTTTAAGCCATGAACTTAGAAATGCAATCCATGTATAACAACCAAGTATGGTAATTGGTTGTGCCACCTCTTAACTCCAAAGTAGCTGGAAGTAAGTGGGTTTTCAAGAAGAAAACCGATATGCATGGTAACTTGGATACTTGTAAAGCGAGACTTATAGCAAAAGGTTTCACTCAAACTCAAGGGGTTGATTATGATGAGACTTTTTCGCCTGTGGCGATGCTAAAGTCAATAAGGATAATATTTTCCATACCTGCATAATATGATTATGAGATTTGGCAAATGGATGTCAAAACGGCTTTCCTTAATAGATATCTTGAGGAAGATGTCTATATAGTTCAGCCTGAAGGTTTTGTCGATCCAAAACATCCTAACAAAGTATGCAAGTTAAAGAAATCAATCAATGGATTGAAACAAGCATCTAGAAGTTGGAATCACCGTTTTGATGAAGAGATTATTGAATATGGATTCATCAAGAACGACGATGAAGCTTGTGTGTATAAGAAGGCTAGTGGGAGCATTATTACTTTCTTAGTATTATATGTCGATGACATTCTACTATTTGGAAATAACATTCCAAAACTTGGAAGGTGTAAAAGCCTGGCTTGGAAGTTGTTTTTCCATTAAAGATCTTGGAGAAGCCGCCTATATTTTGGGAATAAAGATCTATAGGGATAGATCGAGGCGCTTGATAGGTTTAAACTACAGTGCATACATTGACAAAGTCTTGAAAAGGTTCAGGATGGAGAACTCTAAGAAAGGTTTGGTACCTATTCAAGAGGGACAATAATTGAGTACGTCTCAATGTCCAAGCTCAAAGAATGAGCAAGAAAGAATGAAAGGAATCCCATATGTGTCTGCTATAGGATCCATTATGTATGTAATGATATGCACTAGATCGGACATGTCATGCGCTTTAAGCATGACGAGAAGATACCAGCAAGTAACGGTCATTGGGCGACTGTTAAAAATATATATTGAAATACTTTAGAAGGACTAAGGATATATTTCTAATATATGGATCTGGTGAAGAAAAACCTGTTGTAAAGGGTTACAGGGATGCGAGTTTCGGAATTCATTGTAAAGGGTTACACGGATATGAGTTTCCAAAATGATCGAGATGATATTCGATCACAATCACGGTAGCATTGTCCACTACAGAATTAGAATACATCGCCGCTTCATTGATTGAGATAATTCATATGGATCTACCACTTGAATTATTGCCGATCTAGGGGTAGTCGCTACCATTCAGGACCCCTAGAAATCTTTGTGATAACGATGGTGTGATTGCTCAAATCAAGGAACCTCGTGCACATCAAAAGTTTAGGCTCATTGAGCAAAGTTTCAACTACATAAGGGATGAAGTTGAAAAAGGGAAAGATATGTATTCGCAAAGTTCACATTGATCAAAATATTGCGAATCCTCTCACGAAGCTCCTTGAACGGGCAAAGCATGAAGGGTCATACTTGTGCCTTAGGACTTCGATATTCTAGTGATTGGATTTGATCTATTTTGTATTTGGATATTGGAACAACTATTATTATAACTCTTTATGGTATTTTGAGTTATGTTCCATTTTAGCATGTTTAAATCCATGAATAAGTTACTTATTCTAAATGTCCGTAGTCGATCATACTTGTGGGAACAAATATGAATGTAAGACTATTATGAACTTGGATTGGTTGATATTCATTAAGTATGAATATAGAGCAAAGTGTTGCTACCAAGGTTCATAGATATTTATGGGATACAAATATTGGACTGACTCGCTCTCAAATATTACTGCATGGAATCATTTGTGATTGATCATAAGTAAATTTGAGTAAAGGAGAATATCATAATATCCTCAGACCTGAGATACATATTGGGTCTTGATATTCACCAAATATTGTACCTTGACTTATTTCTTCGCTGTCAGTAATATGAGAGTACATAAGGCTAAGCTCAGGTGTGATACAAGGTGATTGTGAGAGACGTATGTGGTCAAGAAGGGATTTGTTCCTCTTATTCGTTGAGAGTAAGATGTCTAAGGCCTGCTAAAGTTAAATCAACAGAGAGTGATCACTCTATGTCTCTGGATTTGACATGACATCTGCAACAAAGGGATAAATGATAAATTCACCTAAATCATTTTCATGTAAGGGACTTGAAGGGGATGATGTGATTGAATGGGACATATAATCATACGTATTAGGGGTAGTAAACTATAGTTAGGTGGTCTTTACTACTTGCATCAATCTTCTATGTATCTTGTGCAAGTGGGAGATTGTTGGACTCTGTATGCCCAAGACACATATTAAATTGATGTGGCTAGTACGTTATGATCCAAGTCGAGTCATACCCAAATACAAGCTAGACAAACACTTATAATATTTATTTGTGACATGATCAAACGAATAAATATTAACACATAGAATATTTAGAAATTGGTTTTCTAAATAATTACATTTGACAAACTAATAAATTAAATTGATAATTTATTTTGAGAGAATATTTTATTTTGTTGTTTAATGGGTTAAACAACTTAATAAAAGTTGTATAAAGTCTTGTGAACATATGATGTTATATTTTATAAAAGGTATAAAATAAACAAGACTTAAATTTTATAAAAGAATTGAATTTTTTTATAAAAAAAATAAAGCTAGGCCGCCCCCTCTCATGGGAACTCCCAAAATATTTTGGTCCAATGAGGTTTCATGCATTTTGTCATATTTGCATGCATCTTGATTGGGTGGTCTTCCAAAGCAATTTTGGTCCAATAACATTACATGCATATCTTACATGTTAGATGGCATTTGATTGGTTGTTGTGGTGGCAACCTTCTATCACTCTTTTAAATCTATTTTGTATAACAAAATGAAATATGAAGAACTTGAAAGATTAGAGAAAACACTCTTAAAAAAATCGGCCATATGATGTTTGATCATGAGGTTTTCAAGTTTGTGATTCAAGTGCTAAGAACTCTCATATTCCCTAGTGTAATTTTCGGCCAAGGGTTGGTTCCAAGAAGCAAATTTTAGTGAGTTCACAAGTGTTCAAATCCTAGCTAAAACTAAGGTGTTTGTTGGAAGGCTTGGGGTATGCAAGCTTGAGGTCTTCTACACTTGAAGGCAACCATTCAAGAAGCATCATCTTCTTCATATCCTTTACTCTTTGGAAGGTAGTATTCTAAACACTCTATGGTTGTGTTTTATTTTGATAGCATGCATGTTCGTATATGGGTCCGGGATTGGGTTTTACATATAAAATGGGTTTTATATCTTAATAGTAAACATGTTTTAAATAATATTTTCCGCTGCGTTTTAATTTTATTCGGATGAAATTGCTTTGATTAACATGTGAAAAACCCTTCACGGTATTCAGCCCGGGCTACTGAACGTATAACGAACATGTAATTCTTTTACAAAGTTTATATATAAATAATTATCCCAAGTTATAAAATGTTTTGTGCCTTGTGCATTCAAATCAATTTTTTCCAAACCTTTTCAAAATGAGTCAGTTAATTGTATTTACCAATGTAAACTGACATATTTTCCCAAAAAGGCTAAGTGCAAGTACTAATCGAAATAGGCTGGCCTCTCCTTAGCATCAATAAGAGTCTTGCAAGCTTGGATGCATTTTAAATCTGATGAACTATGTTTCCTTTTTATTTGATCCTCCTGTGGATCCATTACAGTCCGTTTTGTGATACTTTGATATTACTTTATATTCGGTTTATAATGTGATTCATCTTTTGCTTCCGCTGTGCATTTAAAATTGTGTTGTTTGACTATGACGATATCAACTACGTCACGATACTCCCCACCGGGCCCACCGGTAATATGTGGAAATATCGGGGTGTGACACTTTGTGATGTGGTTGTGAGATTGTGCTTAATTGTGATGTTGAGATGTTCACCCATCATGAGTTAAAAAAAAACTATTGTTCTGATAAGAGTGTACAACATTGTTACTTTGTGAAACAGTTGTTTTGAAAATCATCAAGATCAGATGTGAAGAAGTAACGTCTATCTTATATTATGAACGGGTATGTGTGTCACTCTTTGTGAAGTAGGAGGGCTTTTAAGGAAAAATGCAACATGTCAACATGTTTTTGTGAGATGTGCATGTCTTAGGATACCATATGAAGGTGGTTTTCCTTGGGTAGTCAGAGGTAGTGGGCCTAAAACGATGTAATATAAGAGAAAACATATCTAAATTCACTGTTGCGTCCCTACTTTTGTCATGTGGAAGGTTGAAACCAGTGTTTGAAAGTGTTTTGAAAGCAGCTGGTTTTGAAGCCAGCCTTTTATGAAACTACTAGTAAATAAACTGTGGTTTGTTCTATTTTGCTAAAACAACTGGTATATGATTGGAGATTTGATTTTTTTCATTTTGAGAAGGATAAAAGGATGTTTGTATTTTTTTAAATTTCAAAGTTGTTATTCTAATTCTAACATACCAAGCCTAGAAATTAGGCTTTCAAATGTTAGTGTGTCTAGTGGTTTTGTAAAGATATTTGCAAGCTCATTTGTAGAGGACACATGTTGAATTGAAATGAGGCCATTTTTATAACAATCTCTAACAAAGTGGTATCTGTGTAAGGCCATAAATTTGAGTAGGTTTACGCTTGCCTTTATCAAACACACTTATAGATTATTGGACGTAGTTTTTCTAGTGGACTTAGGTTAGGCCATGTGGCCGGTTCATATATGGACCCTATATAATGTTATGTTTAGTTCATTATTAGGGTTAAGTCTCATTGTAGAAAGATGTTTCAAAAACCCTAGAGCTAGAAAGAGGCTGTCACACCCTCAAAATCCACAAGCGGAGTATTACCGCGAGGCATGTGACTAACCAGGATCATACCACTAATCATACTGAATGATATGTAAAATAAAGTAAAACTATCACAATCAAAATGTTTAGTGTTCACGAGAACAATATCCCAACCAAGATTAAGTGTTAGCGGAAGCGTAAAGTTTAAAACCCATTAATAGTTCAAAAGCATAATTTTTAATACTAGGAACCCCAACAATTGGTTCCTTGCCACAACGTCCATTCCTCGTGCAAGCTCCAGCCATGTACCTAACGACCTGCAAAGCATGCAGTAGTGTGTCAACATAAAGTTGGCGAGTTCACAGTTGTTTTGTGTTATTGTTGTTCCAAAAACCTTAAGTTGATAAATTCCTTTGTTCTTTATAAAAAGATGCCATTGGGAGCTACCCCACTGTTTTAAATTACTAGACCCGTACCATACCGACTACTGACTGTATACCGACTACTGACTGTAGTATGTTTAGTGCCCCAAGTCAATGTCTATCATCATTGACCAAGTGCCCAAGTATATTAGTCCACTCCCGTCCTCTGTGGCACGGTGTGAGGCTTGTTAAACCTAATAGCGCTATTTAACTAATACCCCGTTCGCCATTTACCCGACGATTAAGTCGGTATAAAAATGAGTGGGGACTTTCAGACAGAGTTCCATCTAGTCCGCTGAAGACATGTAATATAAATAACAGTTTCCGTCCCTCACGAGGAGACGAGGTTGTACGTATTCTACCCAAGGAGAATACGCAGGTTGCATCCCACCCAAGGGGGATAGTTGTTGTTTGTTCCATTCCCAAACCACCGGGAATTGCATGCTTTTAAGAAAAGTGTGAACTCACCTTAGATTAGCTCGGCAGATAAAGGTCACTTGAGCTAATGTTGCACGTAAAATATTATAATGTATATATATGTATACATGCATGCAAAGAGTCGCTATTCAAAATAGTGACCACATATTCGTCACAAATCACATAATAAATCTTGTCACAAAATTTCAGCTTCTAAGTGCATTTTCGGACAATTTGCGGTGCGTTAATCGGGACACTTCGGGCACTAGATAGTTCCCAAAGAATTACAGAACGTTTTAATCGAACCAGAGACCATTGCAATAAAATTTGGGGACCAAATTCCTTACGGATTTTTCATGAAAAATCTTGCGCCAAACCATGATCAGATTCGTCGTAATCTGAACATGTTTGCCGAATTATTTATTTAAAAATTTACGTTTTGTCCGATTGACGAAATTCCAGTTGGAGGTTTGCAGAGACACATAAGAGCATCTACAGTATAAATTTCATGTCTAAACAGTAAACACACACCAAGTTAAGACACGAAATGTGAGCTGCATTTTCAGCAGAAAAACGCAGCTTTAATTGCTGAAATGAAATAATTTGTTTAAAATAGCAAATGATGTCCAAAAACACGATTCCAGTGCCATTTGAAGCGTATTTCGAAATATAACATTATAGACTCAAGAAAACCTAGTTTTCGTTATATTATGACCCGGTTATAGCTGATTAAAGTCGGTTGTAAATGTTTGACAGCTTATTGTTTTCGTTACCCGATCCCGCAAACGATTAACTAGCTAACCCGTGACGCATAAACATTAATTCATAGCAGGTTTATATCATAAGTAAGACCATGTTGCAACTAATTTACCACTAACCACCGGGTTTAACCCATAACCAACACCCGAGAGACATACCCGAACCCGCGATTCAACCTAAACATTATACACACACGATTTTTAACAACTAACACTACAAGTATCATCAAGAACATTCATAATTATCACGAAACCAGAAAAACACAGCCATGTTACTAAAGATTTATAAACGAACGTAAGCATGAACTACTAGAACAATAAACTAACAACAAGATACGATACCTAGTGATTGGAAACCCTTGGTGCTTCTTTCTTTTCGTCCAAAGTAGCGCACAAGAGGGAAAAGAGAGGCAGTAGAGTTATCTTCATTGGTTAGGGTTTGCTTTAGGATTTTTTTTTGATCTAATATCATGCATAGATATTTAATAAGGTTTAGATATATGGAGGCGGTTGGGATTCATCGTGTGGGCCGAGAGTAATAAAATTTGGGCCGTGAATCAAGGGGGTTATGGGGTGTTTGGGTTTTGAGCATGCATACGTAACATAAATAAACCAACATTAAATGTTGAGGTGCTTGGAACAGAGTGTGTGGGCAAGACAAAGTTTAGAAAACAAAAAGAAATGGTTCATGTTAATAGAATTTACAAGAAAGCATATATATATGTCACACCCCGACCACGTAGAACATACAAAACGTGGCGGAAACATCAGGGAGTGTTGTAACAGAATCATTGTTTCATAACACATGGAAGTTGAAATATTGTTTTATTAAATACACGAGTTACAATGTCTTGAAAATCAAAGAAACATAACATAATTAACTAGTCTGCATCTTTTATTATCACTAAGGCCCATGTCCGCCTAAGTGTATCTTGATCAATCCTATGCTTCATTTCCTGAAACACATGTGAAAATAGGTACGTCAGCATAAAAATGCCGGCGAGTACATAGGTTTTGTGAAAATAAGATTCATGACTTCTGTTTAAGAAAATGTTTAGTCATGAACCTTGTAATTTGATTTGTCTTTGTAAATCATTTGAAAAACAATAAGTTCAGATGATACGTATAAGAGAATAATGCATGGTTAAATGAATAACCATGTAAAATGAGTTTGTATAAGTTAAGTTGTTTGTAAAACAATGTATTGTGAAAAGTATGTTATTTGTATAAAATGTTATATGTCATAAACTGAAATGATTCAAATAACGCTACGATATGTAATACCATACAAACACTTATATATAGGAAGTACCAGCGGCGTATCCACCATGCTTGTATCATATTACACACGCATCGTTACTTAATCACTTACTCAAACCAAACCACCAACGTAAAATGTTCATGTCTAATGTAAATCATGTAATGTATAACCAATGTCAAAAGTGTTCATGTGTCAAATGTAAACCATGTAATATGTAACCAAAATAATATGTATGGCTAGTGAAAATGTATCAACTAAACCATAGATGAAATGCACAAGAACATAGTATTGAACTAAAACTTGGTTTAAATCAAAGCTATGTTTTGTGGAAATGCATGATCAATGTAAATCATGTAATATGTAACCAAAATGATATGTATGGCTAGTGAAATGTATCAACTAAACCATATGCACAAGAACATAGTATTGAAGTAAAACTTAGTTTAAATCAAAGCTATGTTTTGTGGAAATGCATGATCAATGTAAATCATGTAATATGTAACCAAAATGATATGTATGGCTAGTGAAATGTATCAACTAAACCATATGCACAAGAACATAGTATTGAAGTAAAACTTAGTTTAAATCAAAGCTATGTTTTGTGGAAATGCATGCTATACTGATACGAACATCTATGCGGTATTGTTATAATGCATACATCCAAGCCTTGAGACTGCGGCGATAAACCCTTAAACAACTTAAAGGTTTATCTAACTTATGTATATCGAATTCGGTCATTCCTTCCAATCCAAACAAACCCAGGATTTCAGGAACGGGAGTTGTCAATTCCTATGGTACCACTACCTACTAACGAACGGCGTAGCTAATGTTAATGAATGTATTGTTCCATTGTAAACAACCCAAATGTCATAACAAAATGTAAGCATGTGATGAAAACAAATGTACTAAGTATGCAATAGATGAACATACATAGCATGTGATGTGATGTGAAACGATGTACTAAGTATGAACTAAATAGACATACATAGCATAAAATGTAATGTAAAACGATGTACTAAGTATGAACTAAATGGACATACATAGCATAAAATGTAATGTAAGTACGCACACAATGGGCATACATAGTATGAAATGTAATGAAATCATGTACTATAATGTACTAACGAACATAGCAGGTATATGATGTGAAAACATGGAAAGCATGAAAGTAACAAGTAGGCACATGTGTTTCACCCCAAAACAGTTTGGAAAACAGTAAAAGAGGGGTCTATGTACTTACTTGAGATTACTCAGTAGTCCTTGAGTGACAACCAAACAATGATAGAGATCACGGAATCAAACGGCACCTAATATAGGTAACTATGTTAATAAACCGGACCTAAATCGGAAGATTTGATAGAATGAGGGTTTGTAAACCAAACGAGTATGGAAACTCGTGTAATATGGTTTAACAAAGCCTACATACTAAATGAAACCTAACATAAGTGCTTACGACCCGTTACGACCCGTTTAGGAAGCTTATGCTACTTTAACGCGTCGTGCGCGTGAAACGCGTTCGGACCGCCTAACTAGTCCTATGACAAGTAGAATATGCCTAAACATGTTACATAATCAGTTATGTGACAAAGGTTTAGGTTACATATGCTTAATTACCAATTATACATGCAAAGGGTATTCTGGTAATTTACCTAAGGCATATAAACTACCTATCATACAACTACTTAAACGTCGTGACCATAAGGTATAACCTCGGAAGGTTATTCCCTATATACTATGGTCACCTAATGTATTTGGTCGGATCCTAATGATCGACCAAACTGGGTCGGGTTCGAGGTATAAGCGATTTATTAGATCGCTTACCCTACGACCCTAGACAACGTGGTAATCAGTAGGCATAGTCCCAAGGGACTATAACCAACGTGATTACACTCACGTTGCGAAGTTCAAACGAACTTCGCATTGACCATAAGCTGGTCAATGCTGAAAGTCAAACAAAGTTTGACTTTCTGACTCGAAAAACAATAAAAGAAAGAAAAGAACGAAAGAATACTTACGAAGGGTCCCCGAATGCTAATCTCTGTCACACCCCCAAAAATCCACCTGCGGAGTACCACCGCTTGGAGGCGTGACTGACCAGGATCCAGCCACCAATCATATTGAACAAGCATATAAGTAGTTATAAAAATCCAACCAATACAATTGGTGTTCAAACAAAACATAGTTAAGTTGCAAGCGGAAGCATAAGTCTTAAATCATAACATAAGTTTAATTGTTTCAAAGTTTAACATGGCACAGAGTCGTCCATGTCCCACAACGATCCTCCTCCATGCAAGCTCCAACTTAAGAACCTAAGGACCTGCAAAGCATGTAGTAACGAGTCAAAAACAAGTTGAGTGAGTTCACGGTTGGGTGTTCGTTTTAAGTTGTTTCGAAAACAGTTTCCTTTAGCTGGCATCCTGCCGTGGGGGTCACCCCATAGTTAAAACGTGACTTGTTTATTCCCGGTTACTCTGGCTATCCAGCCGTGGGGGCTACCCCGTGTTAGTTATCTGGCATTTCGGCCGTGGGGGCTACCCCATGTATACAGTAGACTCGTTACCATATCGACTGCTGACTGTAGTCATGTTTATGTGCCCTGAAACTGTCAATGTCTATCATCATTGACGTGCCCCAGATCCATTAGTTCACGCCCGTCCTCTGCGGCACGGTGTGAGGTTTGTCAGACCTAAATAGCGCTATCTAACTAACGACCCGCTCGCCATTGGCCCGGCGATTAAGTCGATATAAAAAATGAGGGACTTCGTGATAGAGTTTTGGTCTAGTACGAGTTATCTGTCCGTGAGGACGAGGAATTACATTCCTGAACCTTTGCTGTCCTACCCAAGGAGGACGAGGAACCCATGTTCCTTAACCCCAATTCCCGACCCCTGGGAATCCCATGCTTTGTAGAGGGTGTGAACTCACCTTGGTTTGCTCGGTAGAAACACAGAAAAGTCAAACAAGCAATGTTGTGGCTACTCACGTCCTATCATAGTTGTATCATACAAGTTAGGTTCGCAACCAAGTAGCACACGGATGTTTCTAGTATAGTGCATTCAAGTATCGTTCATGGCATACACGTTTAATCATGGCAGATCAACAATATTCACGTTCAAGTAACATATAAGGTCTGGGCATCAGGCCCAAGAGTCCGGCCCAATCAATTAAGCCCGTAATGGAGTGCAAGTCCAAACAGTGTGTATCTGTGTATAGTCTCGAGTCGCAACTAGGCGTTTACGACTCGCAACCTGAGTCGCAATCATGTGGTTTCGGTTCGTGTTGTTTTGGTCTCGAGTCGCAACCGGACTCGTAACTGTGGTTTCGAGTCGTAAGGTTTGTGTGCTGATCACTTGTGGTTTCGAGTCGCAACCAGGTGTTTGCGACTCGCAATCTGTGTCGCAACCGGGGATCTCGACTCATCATGCGCTGGTTTCGAGTCGCAACTGGAGGTTTCGGTTGGACAGGAGCTGATTCGGTACAGTGTACTACCCAATAACATTCTGATTTCATGCACCATTATGTACTATCCTCATAAACATGTCTATTTGTCTAATCCTAACCAAAAATGGATCAAACACAACAGATTTCAAATATTCAGCCACATTCATATCATGTTCATCAAGTTCTTCATACATTCATCGTGTTCATCTAATATTCAAGTATATCATCAAATGAAATCATGCACAACCTATCAACATCCATGCTATCAACACAATAAATCACTCTAATAGTAAGCTTTCGGTTCTTAACACAAGAGTATACAAATCCGGTTTAAATGAGCATTATCTAACATACATGTGAAGGCCGATTTCATGAACATCCACAACATGGTTTAAATCACTTTTAGACATAAGATATTATTAACTCATCATGTAATCAAATCCGGAATCATAGTATGATAGCCTATTAACATCATCATGCATAAACTTAACAAGCCAACCTATTATCAAGTCACACAAGATTCATCATCATTAACAACAACCGAAATATATAATAAGAATCACTAACCAACAAGTATCATAAACACTAACCGGTTGATGAATTTCAAAGGCGAGTATGAAACTTCCGAGTGTGTGTGTGTGAGCCGATCCGCTAGTCCTAGTGTCACCGGTTTGGATCCGAGAAGAAGGATGAGGAATGTGATGTTTGGTGTCTAGGGTTTAGTGAGAGGGAGTAGGAGAGTGTGTGTTATCCAAAGAAAATGGCAACATGGCTAACACTAAGATATATATACTTGTTTCACCTTGTGCACCCTAATGGGCTTCGGATGAGGTGCACGGCCCAACCGGCCCATATGTGGTGTGATGTTTACTCGAGACCACATGGTCTCGAGTCGGGTCCTTGTTGTTTCGGTACATAGACATACTCGCATACATACAATCACAAACATAACCCTATAAGTTCACATAAATCATTCATTAATTCATCAAATCAATTAGTCACTAATCGTTCAAGCATACAACGAAAGGTTCTAAATTTCGAGTTGTCACATCATCCCCAAGTTAAAAGAAATTTCGTCCCGAAATTTGGTAGGCACTCACTGAGGAAGCTAGTTAAGTTGTATGGTTTTCCTGGTTTTCCTGGGGTGTCACATCCACCCCCCGTTGATCTGGAATTTCGTCCCGAAATTCCGTAGCTTCGGCCTCAGTAGTGGGTGTACTGTTTGCGAACAGTTGGGGATACCTTTGTTTCATCTGATCTTCGCGCTCCCAGGTGAACTCTGGGCCACGACGTGAGTTCTAACGAACTCGAACGAGAGGTATTCTAGTGCTCTTGAGGACCTTAACATCCCGGTCCGTGATCTCGACTGGTTCCTCGACGAATCGTAACTGCTCGTCGATCGTGAGTTCCTTCAAAGGAACTACGTGGGTCTCATCTGACGGACACTTCTTCAGATTCGACACGTGAAAAACGTTGTGAACTGCACCGAGTTCCGCTGGTAAGTTTAGTCTGTAGGCCACCCTGCCTATTTTCTCAATGACTTCGAAAGGTCCAACGTATCGTGGGTTAAGTTTACCGCGTTTACCAAAACGAACCACACCCTTCCAGGGTGAAACTTTGAGTAGTACCCGCTCCCCAACCTGGAGCTCAAGTGGTTTCCTGCCCATGTCGGCGTAAACTTTCTGACGTTCGCGAGCTGCCGTCATGCGTTTTCGTATTTGAGCAATTTGCTCGGTTGTATCTACCACATATTCCGGACCAGTGATCTGACTATCCCCCACCTCTGCCCAACAAAGAGGTGACCGGCATTTACGTCCGTACAATGCCTCAAACGGAGCAGCTTTAATGCTGGTGTGGTAGCTGTTATTGTACGAGAATTCCACAAGTGGCAGATGCTTTTCCCAGCGGTTGCCAAAGTCGATTACACATGCACGAAGCATGTCTTCTAAGGTTTGAATAGTGCGCTCGGACTGCCCGTCCGTCTGAGGGTGATACGCTGTGCTCATGTCTAATCGTGAGCCGAAGGATTTGTGCATCGCTTGCCACAGCTCTGAAGTAAAACGCGCATCTCGATCTGAGATAATGGAGGTGGGCACCCCGTGCCTCGAAACAATTTCCTTGATGTATATTTCTGCAAGAGTGGAGAACTTATCCGTCTCCTTGATAGCCAAGAAGTGTGCAGATTTTGTGAGTCGATCCACGATCACCCAAATAGTATCATTTCCGCGTTGGGATCTAGGTAGGCCAGTAACAAAATCCATGGAAATTTGCTCCCATTTCCATTGAGGTATCTCTGGTTGTTGGAGTAGGCCTGATGGTTTCTGGTATTCCGACTTGACTCTTGCGCAAGTCAAACACTTGCTGACGTAGGTCGCTATGTGGGCCTTCATGCTAGGCCACCAATACGTAGTTTTGATGTCGTGGTACATTTTATCCGATCCCGGATGTACCGAGTAGCGAGACTTGTGTGCTTCATCCATCACAAGCTCTCGTAGGTTGCCATAGAGTGGGACCCAAATGCGTCCCGTTACGTAGTAAGCACCGTCTTCCTTTTGTTCTAATCGTTGCCTTGATCCGCGTAGGGCTTCGGCCCTGACGTTTTCTAGTTTCAGTGCTTCTATCTGAACTGCTCGTATCTGGGAAGGGAGACTAGAGTGGATTGTGAGTTGTAAAGCTCGCACGCGCTTCGGCGCAGTGTCCTTTCGACTGAGGGCGTCGGCCACAACATTGGCCTTGCCCGGGTGATACCTGATTGAGCACTCGTAGTCATTCAGTAGCTCGACCCATCGTCGTTGCCGCATATTCAGTTCTTTCTGCTTGAAGATATGCTCGAGGCTCCTGTGGTCGGTGTAGATCGCGCACTTGGTACCATACAGGTAATGCCGCCATAATTTAAGTGCAAAAACAACAGCTCCCAGCTCTAGGTCGTGCGTAGTGTAGTTCTTTTCATGAACCTTGAGTTGGCGTGAGGCGTAGGCTATAACTTTATCTCGTTGCATCAACACGCAACCAAGACCCTGAATTGATGCGTCGCAGTAAACCACAAAGTCGTCTGTGCCTTCCGGCAAGGAAAGGATAGGTGCGCTACAAAGTCTATCCTTTAGGTGCTGAAATGCCAACTCCTGTGCGTTTCCCCAGTGATAAATAACGCCTTTCTGTGTTAGTGAGGTGAGAGGCTGTGCAATCTTAGAAAAATCCTTTATGAATCTCCGGTAGTATCCCGCCAAACCCAAGAATTGGCGAATTTCCTTTGGTGTACGAGGTGCAGGCCAGTTCTTAATCGAGTCTATCTTGGATGGATCAACATGAATCCCATCCTTGTTCACCACGTGGCCTAGGAAATGGACTTCTCGAAGCCAGAAGTCGCATTTCGAGAACTTTGCATAAAGCTGTTCTGTTCGAAGGAGTTCCAGAATAAGTCGCAGATGCTGCTCGTGTTCCTCCCGACTCTTAGAATAGATCAGGATGTCGTCGATGAAGACTATAACGAACTTGTCCAGGTAAGGCTTGCACACTCGGTTCATCAAATCCATGAAAACCGCAGGTGCGTTTGTCATCCCAAAAGGCATGACCAAAAACTCATAGTGCCTGTATCGAGTTCTGAAAGCTGTTTTGGAGACGTCCTCTTCCCGGACTCTCAGCTGGTGATAACCCGATCTCAAATCGATCTTCGAATAGTAGCTCGACCCTTGCAGCTGGTCGAACAAGTCGTCGATACGCGGTAGAGGATAACGGTTCTTTACCGTCACCTTGTTGAGTTCTCGGTAGTCGATGCACATTCTGAAAGTACCGTCCTTTTTCTTTACGAATAATACTGGAGCTCCCCAGGGTGATGAGCTTGGACGAATGAAACCCTTATCCAGGAGCTCTTGTAGTTGCGTGGAGAGTTCTTTCAACTATGATGGGGCTAAACGATAAGGTGCACGAGCTATGGGCGCAGCTCCAGGAGCTAACTCGATCTGAAACGCGACTTGGCGATGGGGCGGAAGACCAGGTAATTCCTCAGGAAATACCTCAGGATAGTCGCGTACAACTGGAAAATCTTCTATCTTCTTCTCTTTTTCTGAGGTGTCAGTAACGAGAGCCAAAATGGCAGTGTGGCCCTTTCGCAAACACTTTTGGGCCTTAAGGAGAGAAATGACGTTCTCAACAGCACTCCTCTTGTCGCCATGAATCATAAGAGGTTCACCACCAGGACCTGGAATACGGACAACCTTCTCGTTGCAAAGAATCTCTGCTCGGTGTTGGGATAACCAATCCATCCCAACGACAACGTCGAAACTACCCAAGACAATAGGAATGAGGTCGATAGAGAAGGTCTGGTCGGCGAGAATAAGTTTACAACTCTTGACTACGTGTGTGGCTTCTAAACTCTTACCATTTGCTAGCTCTACGGTGTTCTTGATGTTCAAAGGGGTTGGAACACGCTTAAGCATTCGACTAACTTCTAGTGACATGTAGCTAGTATCGGCACCCGAATCAAATAAAACTGAAACATAAAAGTCGTCGAGAAGGAACTTACCCGCCACAACGTTGGGGTCATTCCTTGCTTCACCTTGGCCAATCACAAACATCCGCCCCCTGGCGCCATTGTTGTTGTTGTTCCCATTGTTACCATTCCCCTGATTGTTGTTATTGTTGTTGTTGTTGTTCTGGTTCCTGTTCAGTTGGGGACAGTCTCTCTTGAAGTGGCCCTCAGCTCCACACTGAAAGCACCCTTTGTTATCACCTTGCTGCTGCTGCTGGCGCTGGTTCTGTTGAGCTTGCTGACGATTCTGATTGACGGGGTATAAGCTCCTGCAATCCTTTGCAGCGTGACCAGGCTTGTTGCACCGATGACAGTTGCCCCTGGTGCATGGCCCGCTGTGGTGCAGGCTGCAGCGATTGCATTTGGGGTGATTTCCTTTGTACCCACCATGACTTTGACCACCAGACGATTGCTGATTGGGGCTCTTGTGGTCATCAGTCTTTCTCTGCTGAGACTGGGACTGAACAGAAGTCGAACCCTTACTAGAAGTTCCATCCCATTTCCGTTTGTTGTCACTAGAGGTACCAGAAGTAGTTGCAGCGCCTATGCGTTTTGGTAACTTGTTCTGCTCCACCGCTTGATCCGTGAGACGGTGAGCCAACTGAACAGTTTGCTGGTAGGTGGCGAGGTTCGCTGAAGTCACATGACTTTGGATTTATGGCACTAAGCCCTGAAGAAATAGTTCGATGCGTTTGATGGGAGGATCCACCATAGTAGGGCACAGAATTGCCAGTTCGTTCGATCGTTTCACATAAGCTTCAATTTCGGACCCCGTCATCTTGAGGTTGAAGAACTCCACTTCTAGTTTGTGAATCTCATCACGACTGCAGTATTCTTCTTTGATCATTTCCTTAAAAGTTTCCCAAGGGGTGGCGTTGGCAGCAACCAACCCTAGCATTTGAACCTGAGCGTTCCACCATGTGAGGGCTAAACCCTCGAGAGTACCAGTAGCATACTTCACCCTGCGTGCCTCAGGGCATTCACACATTTCGAACACAGATTCTAGCTTCTCAAACCAGTGTAGGAGACCTACTGCTCCTTCAGTGCCGCTAAAAGTAGTTGGTCGGCAGTCCATGAAAGTCTTAAAAGTGCACACGGGTGGCTGAACGTGCTGACCTATCGTAGGTGAAAGAAAAGACAGAGTTTAACACAAAGGTTGGTTCACGAGAGTAGGATCCTAAAGATCCTAGAATGAGTTCGGACTGCAGGATATACCTCCTGCGTGTGCAGCTGCAAGTGCTGCGGCAACTCGTTCGTTGATCAGAGCCGTCAACTGGGCTTGTGTCAAGTTAACGCGTCCAGACATGATCTTCATATCAAGAAGAACGTGAGTGAGAGGGGTTCGCGAAAGTGCAATGTCAGAAGCGAGTAAGTACGCACGTGTTCAAGCAACAGTAGTTATACTAACCAAGCATACCATGAGCAATGTACTATGTAACTAACAAGTAGGCAATATATACACAGATCATATCACCTAGAATGTCGAGCCTTGCATGTGGAGTGAAGCATCGTTGTGGACCGTCGAGCACTGTACAGGTTATAGTCTGGTTTTAACAAACACGTTTTTCCCTTTATTAAAACCAAGTTCTCTATAACCAATGGCTCTGATACCAATCTGTCACACCCCCAAAAATCCACCTGCGGAGTACCACCGCTTGGAGGCGTGACTGACCAGGATCCAGCCACCAATCATATTGAACAAGCATATAAGTAGTTATAAAAATCCAACCAATACAATTGGTGTTCAAACAAAACATAGTTAAGTTGCAAGCGGAAGCATAAGTCTTAAATCATAACATAAGTTTAATTGTTTCAAAGTTTAACATGGCACACACTCGTCCATGTCCCACAACGATCCTCCTCCATGCAAGCTCCAGCTTAAGAACCTAAGGACCTGCAAAGCATGTAGTAACGAGTCAACAACAAGTTGAGGGAGTTCACGGTTGGGTGTTCGTTTTAAGTTGTTTCGAAAACAGTTTCCTTTAGCTGGCATCCTGCCGTGGGGGTCACCCCATAGTTAAAACGTGACTTGTTTATTCCCGGTTACTCTGGCTATCCAGCCGTGGGGGCTACCCCGTGTTAGTTATCTGGCATTTCGGCCGTGGGGGCTACCCCATGTATACACTAGACTCGTTACCATATCGACTGCTGACTGTAGTCATGTTTATGTGCCCTGAAACTGTCAATGTCTATCATCATTGACGTGCCCCAGATCCATTAGTTCACGCCCGTCCTCTGCGGCACGGTGTGAGGTTTGTCAGACCTAAATAGCGCTATCTAACTAATGACCCGCTCGCCATTGGCCCGGCGATTAAGTCGATATAAAAAATGAGGGACTTCGTGATAGAGTTTTGGTCTAGTACGAGTTATCTGTCCGTGAGGACGAGGAATTACATTCCTGAACCTTTGCTGTCCTACCCAAGGAGGACGAGGAACCCATGTTCCTTAACCCCAATTCCCGACCCCTGGGAATCCCATGCTTTGTAGAGGGTGTGAACTCACCTTGGTTTGCTCGGTAGAAACACAGAAAAGTCAAACAAGCAATGTTGTGGCTACTCACGTCCTATCATAGTTGTATCATACAAATCAGGTTCGCAACCAAGTAGCACACGGATGTTTCTAGTATAGTGCATTCAAGTATCGTTCATGGCATACACGTTTAATCATGGCAGATCAACAATATTCACGTTCAAGTAACATATAAGGTCTGGGCATCAGGCCCAAGAGTCCGGCCCAATCAATTAAGCCCGTAATGGAGTGCAAGTCCAAACAGTGTGTATCTGTGTATAGTCTCGAGTCGCAACTAGGCGTTTACGACTCGCAACCTGAGTCGCAATCATGGTTTCGGTTCGTGTTGTTTTGGTCTCGAGTCTCAACCGGACTCGTAACTGTGGTTTCGAGTCGTAAGGTTTGTGTGCTGATCACTTGTGGTTTCGAGTCGCAACCAGGTGTTTGCGACTCGCAATCTGTGTCGCAACCGGGGATCTCGACTCATCATGCGCTGGTTTCGAGTCGCAACTGGAGGTTTCGGTTGGACAGGAGCTGATTCGGTACAGTGTACTACCCAATAACATTCTGATTTCATGCACCATTATGTACTATCCTCATAAACATGTCTATTTGTCTAATCCTAACAAAAAATGGATCAAACACAACAGATTTCAAATATTCAGCCACATTCATATCATGTTCATCAAGTTCTTCATACATTCATCGTGTTCATATAATATTCAAGTATATCATCAAATGAAATCATGCACAACCTATCAACATCCATGCTATCAACACAATAAATCACTCTAATAGTAAGCTTTCGGTTCTTAACACAAGAGTATACAAATCCGGTTTAAATGAGCATTATCTAACATACATGTGAAGGCCAATTTCATGAACATCCACAACATATTTTAAATCACTTTTAGACATAAGATATTATTAACTCATCATGTAATCAAATCCGGAATCATAGTATGATAGCCTATTAACATCATCATGCATAAACTTAACAAACCAACCTATTATCAAGTCACACAAGATTCATCATCATTAACAATAACCGAAATATATAATAAGAATCACTAACCAACAAGTATCATAAACACTAACCGGTTGATGAATTTCAAAGGCGAGTATGAAACTTCCGAGTGTGTGTGTGTGAGCCGATCCGCTAGTCCTAGTGTCACCGGTTTGGATCCGAGAAGAAGGATGAGGAATGTGATGTTTGGTGTCTAGGGTTTAGTGAGAGGGAGTAGGAGAGTGTGTGTTATCCAAAGAAAATGGCAACATGGCTAACACTAAGATATATATACTTGTTTCACCTTGTGCACCCTAATGGGCTTCGGATGAGGTGCACGGCCCAACCGGCCCATATGTGGTGTGATGTTTACTAGAGACCACATGGTCTCGAGTCGGGTCCTTGTTGTTTCGGTACATAGACATACTCGCATACATACAATCACAAACATAACCCTATAAGTTCACATAAATCATTCATTAATTCATCAAATCAATTAGTCACTAATCGTTCAAGCATACAACGAAAGGTTCTAAATTTCGAGTTGTCACAATCTCGATCCAAGAATCTCAGGTATGAAACAATGGTTTCAACTTAGAGTTTCTAAGATCAAAATTCTAGTTGTTTTCGAAGTTGTGGGGTGGGGTATTTATAGTTTTCGGGTAACCGTTAAGATCGTTTCATGGAAACCGTGCTCGAATCTCATGCGTACATTTGTCGGAAACTCATGGTAGCTAAAAATGGGTCTAAATGAGCTGAATGTGCAGTTGTGAGTGTGTGGTTGTGGTTAAAACAGCAGGAATATGCTGACTGTTTGTTCTGATCTGTTCTGGGAGGCTGAGGCGGCCCGCTTCAGGATCAGACAAATCTAATGCGGGCCGCATGGCCCTTCTGATCAGCATATAACTTTCAAAAATGACAGTTTCAGCCCCTGCACGTGTTTAAGGCCATTCCCGACACTTCTAAGGCCCGTAAAGCCAACTTTAAGGCCCTAAAATGATGCCTAAACATTGTGGACATGAAACATGCTCAAAAATATGTCGGATGTCAGGTCGTTTGGTCGTACGAACGCGATGTTCGCTTAATTACGACGGAATGCGCATAAGCGCGAAAAACGATCCAAATGACGAAACGAATGGATTTTTCTTATGCCAAACACTAAAATAAAATATTTTAGTGCTTACATAAATTTTTGGATGTCCGGATGTATTCAGAACGTAAGTTATGCGCGAAAATGCAAACTTGTGCACTTTTTGACGCTTTTAGTCCCTAAATGACACAAAAGTTTATTTTAGCACACCGAACCCCTAAAAGCCTATTTCTAAGCTATGTAAAGGATATTTAGGGTGTGTTTAACTTATGGTCATGTTCCGGAATGTCTGTTACAGTTCAAATTCGCATACTTTCGCAGTTTGTCAAGTTTAGTCCCTGTAAGCGAATTAACTTGTTTTTTCCATAGCCTTCAAAACTTATTTCTAAGTTATGTAAAGGTTATTTAAGGTATGTAAAGCCTATGTCACTATTCCGGAGTGTTTGTTGCATTAAACTGGTTATATTTACGCATCGGTGCGCGTATAACCTTCCAGAAAGCGATTTAGAGTTTGGAATTGATCAAAAATTGATATGTGCAAATGATACACATATTTTTACAAATCCCAAGTATGAAATATAATATTTCATTGGTTCGGTATTTGTTTGATAGCCGTGAAGGCACAGGTGTTACAGTCTCCCCTACTTTAGGAAATTTCGTCCCGAAATTTATTTAGAGGAAACTTGTGAGAGTTTAAAACATAAAGTTGAAAAAGATCGAACAACATTGGTTTGGGTTCTTAACTTCTAGTAACTTTAATAACATCATGCTTGCAATGTAAGAGGGATACTTATATACAAGTATATGAAGCGTCATTGGTGCGTCCACCGTACCTCCATTACATCGTTCTCATTTTGTTATTGTTGTCACTATCGGTTCTTACACATAATAAACCTTACTGGGTTTCTGTGCACTAAATTTCATAATTATGTACGCGTCCATAATCAAACAATTCCTTGCACAGTTCACACAGTCTATTTTATAATGTGTAGGGGAAAACCAAATGAACAATCCCGTGATGAGTGTGACTAGACCGCTATAGAATCCTTTTAATTAAATCAATAAATGATCTAAATAGACTATCAAGGAGTCTGTTCAGCTACATCACTAGATGTCGTTCTTTAACCAAATTGTGAATCAATCTTTTTGACTAGACCACTAAAGGGTCTCTTATGAATCATGGAGTGGTACTATATAATCCAAGGGTCTTAACTATTACATAGAAGCCCATTAAGGATTTAAGGTAGCGCCTTTTGAATATCCTGCTACGAATCCATCATATGAAGATATGAAAGATTCTACGAGGATTTGGATAACGAATATCCAGAGTATACAAAAACACAAAAAAAAAAGCATAAAAGAAAACATAAGATGAATAAACACATAGTTACGTAACCACAAAATTGTTTGTTAATTTGTCTTGTTAATTGCGTACATGCTTTTAAAGCACACTAGGAATCCATTACGTGGATTTCATTTGGTACTTTAAACGTTATCAAGAATCTAACTATAAAGATAGAAAGATTTTTAAAAGAAAAATTCGTTTTCGATTATCAGGAACCGAAATGTTCGAATTTAGGTACATAAGGAATCCAATTAAGGACTCTGATTTGTATGACAATTATCCACAAGGATCTAATTGTGAAAATAAAAAGATCCCATATGGATTTAAAAGTTGAAGATGTTTTGAAACCTTGCACTAGATGTGCTTAGGTCAAAACATGATGTAAAATGCTTATGAAGTTGAGATGCCTGATATGCCAAGGCGACATATGAAGCGAAATTTGAAAGTTAAGTCAATGTATGAAGAAAATATTTTTGAAAACTATGCATGGGGTTCTTTTAAGAAAAATGTGTTTAACGTTTTTGAAACCTTATATATAATACTTTTGAAATCATAAAGTAGGTGTATTAGGTAGATATATTTACAAAATGTTTTAAAATCATGCGAGATAAATTTTGAAATTATGTATAAGGTTTTTGAAAGACATGAATGATGCTTTTCGAAATCATGCACTTGATAAGAAAATGTATTGTGTTAATATTGCCTTCAGACTATATGAAATATTTTGAAATTAGGAAGGTTGGTTTTGATAACATGGCCAATGTTTTTGAAATAACATAGACAATGCATCAAGAAAAATTGTTTTCAAACTATATGAAATGTTTTGAGATCATGAAGATTGTGTTGAAATACTTGTACTGTGTATGTTGAAAAAATCAAAACGTAATGGGTATGAGATTTGAAAATACCGTTAGTTGTCTAACCAAGGATTTAAAGGTAAAGATGTGCTGAAGCATGATTACTCATAATGTCACTTTATTTTCTGTACTTCGTATCTTAGAATGAAACGAGTACTTAAAATTTTCGAGGGACTCATGAGCGATCATTTGAAAGAGAGAATCACAAGAGTAGTTTGTAAGGAACATAGTTCCTTAATGCAGGTATTATAGGGAAATGCCATAAACACTTGTTATTATACTTGTATATCAGAATTGTGATCAACAACTTTTATTTATGAACAAGACATATTGTTTCACAATACACGAAAACAAAAGAAACAAAGGCATAAGACAGCAACATCCTTTGTTCAGCCGAATGCTCATCCAAGGGTTGGATTTGCACTGACTATCTTCGGGCAGTTGTTCCTGAAATGGCTCGTCTCGCCACAGTTGTAGCAAGTACCAGGCGGAAAACGAGCTTGAGTAGGGTTGACTTGGAGTTGGGTAGCAGCAAGATTTGCAACAGCTTTGTTTTGGATAGCAAAGCGGCATGTGTTAATCAAATGTCCCCTCCGTCCACAGTAGGTATATTTGAAGCAGGGTATGAGGTTTGAATGATGACGGTTGCATCGTTTGCATCTTGGGGCAGCTCCCAAGTACGGCTTCCTAGCTAGTGGCATCGCTACCTGGCTAGGTCCCGCTTGATTAGGTGCAACTGCTGCGGGTTTCCTTGAAGCCTTACGCTTCCTTGATGTTGGTGCAAGCCTAACTTCTGCTTCCTTTGGTGGCTCTTGAGTGGCTTCATTGTCGAGACGAGAGGCTTCATTGTTGAGATGAGCCATGGCAATGCCTAAATCCACAGTCTTCTGAATCACTTCGCCTATTTGCTGGACAAATTTGGCTGTTCGCTCGGGCATTTGACCAGTGCTGAAAGGAATAGACATTCTAGAAGGAAATGAAAGTCATAGGAAGAAACAAGTGAAAGGTTATTGGAAAATCAATACAGAATGGTAACGAATGAAAATTGTGATCATTTGTTTGTTACCTAAGGCAAACAAATGAGATGGTGACAAATCAAAGTAAATGGGTCAAAAATAATGTATCGCGAAGACATGCTCGCCTATAAGTGAACACTCATTCCAAGAATTCCCAGGTAAGCACAACTGGTCTCGCGTCTGATGAGATGTATACGAAGTGCTTGCCTAGACAGAAAACCCAGAATACAGGCATTCACCTTTCCAGTTTGCACGTGTTCACATTATTTAAAACCCAAAACCTTGACGAGATTTTGAAAACTCAAAGGGGTTCAAAACCATATAATAGAGAGTTCAAAACCTAGCAATCAATCATCCTAGAACAGATGATTAGTTTTCAAAGCGGTTTTGAAATTTATGTTCTTGTTGTGGTTGTCGCCTAAGGATAGGTGACAGTATTGTTTTATGACTAAACGCAAGTAAACTCGCGTTAGGGTCCTAAGAAGGTTATAGACTAGGTCAAAGTATTACTAATAACCTAATTCCCTATAACCATGAACTCTGATACCAACTTTTCTGTCACACCCCGACCACGTAGAACATACAAAACATGGCGGAAACGTCGGGGAGTGTTGTAACAGAATCATTGTTTCATAACACATGGAAGTTGAAATATTGTTTTATTAAATACACGAGTTACAATGTCTTGAAAATCAAAGAAACATAACATAATTAACTAGTCTGCATCTTTTATTATCACTAAGGCCCATGTCCGCCTAAGTGTATCTTGATCAATCCTATGCTTCATTTCCTGAAACACATGTGAAAATAGGTACGTCAGCATAAAAATGCCGGCGAGTACATAGGTTTTGTGAAAATAAGATTCATGACTTCTGTTTAAGAAAATGTTTAGTCATGAACCTTGTAATTTGATTTGTCTTTGTAAATCATTTGAAAAACAATAAGTTCAGATGATACGTATAAGTAAGAGAATAATGCATAGTTAAGTGAATAACCATGTAAAATGAGTTTGTATAAGTTAAGTTGTTTGTAAAACAATGTATTGTGAAAAGTATGTTATTTGTATAAAATGTTATATGTCATAAACTGAAATGATTCAAATAACGCTACGATATGTAATACCATACAAACACTTATATGTAGGAAGTACCAGCGGCGTATCCACCATGCTTGTATCATATTACACACGCATCGTTACTTAATCACTTACTCAAACCAAACCAACAATGTAAAATGTTCATGTCTAATGTAAATCATGTAATGTATAACCAATTGTAACACCTGTGTCATTTCAACCATCAAACAAATGCCCAACCAGTGAAATATTGTATTTCATACTTGGGATTTGTAAAAATATGTGTATCGTTTACACATATCAATTCTTGTTCGATTTCAAACACTATATCGCTTTCTGGAAGGTTATACGCGCACTAATGCGTAAATATAACCAGTTTAATGCAACGAACACTCCGGAATAGTGAAATAGGCTTAACATACCTTAAATAACCTATACATAACTTAGATATAAGTTTTGGAAGGTTTGGTGTGGTGAAATCAAAGTTAAATCGCTTACAGGGACTAAAGTTGACAAACTGCGAAAGTATGCCAATTTGAACTGTAACAGACCTTCCGGAACATGACCATAAGTTAAACATACCATAAATATCCTTTACATAGCTTAGAAATAGGCTTTGAGGGGTTCGGTGTGCTAAAATAAACTTTTGGGTCATTCAGGGACTAAAAGTGTCAAAAAGTGCACAAGTTTGCATTTTCGCGCATAACTTACGTTCTGAATACATCTGGACATCCAAAAATTTATGTAAGCATGACTACATTATATTTTAGTGTTCTCCTTAAGAAAAATCCATTCGTCGCGTCATTTGGATCGTTTTTCGCACTTATGCGCATTCCGTCGTAATTAAGCGAACATCGCGTTCGTACGGCTAAACGAACCGACATCCGAGATATTTTTGAGCATGTTTTAAGTTCCCTATACTTTAACTTCATTTTAGAGCTTTGAAATGGGGTTAACGGGCCTTAAACGTGTCAAAAATGGGCTGATTGCATTGCAGGGACCAAAACTGTAAATCTGCCAAAGTTGTTACCTTACGGACCTCAACATTGGCAGCTTTGAGGTCCGTAAAGCAAGTTCAGACCAGATGCAGAGTACTTAACAGCCTGTTTTCAGCAGATTTAACCACAACCACATGTTTGCAACTTGCTTAATCACTAAGATTAGGAGCATATGTGGCTCCATAACCTTTGTGACAAGTGTACGGCTCGGATCGTGGCACGATATTCAAGAAACGATCCTAGCGGCTCTACTTTTTCTATAAATACCCACCCCCCTTTGGCTTAAAAACCCACAAATCTGATCATTTGTGCTCTAAGTTGGAACCTTCGTTTCATACCTGAGCTATTTTGATCTGGGTTAGCATTCGGGGACCCTTCGTAAGTATTCTTTCGTTCTTTTCCTTATTTTTACTGCTTTTCGAGTCAGAAAGTCAAACTTTGTTTGACTTTCAGCATTGACCAGTAATGGTCAATGCGAAGTTCGTTTGAACTTCGCAACGTGAGTGTAATCACGTTGGTCATAGTCCCTTGGGACTATGCCCACTGACTACCACGTTGTCTAGGGTCGTAGGGTAGGCGATCTAATAAATCGCCTATACCTTCGAACCCGACCCAGTTTGGTCGATCATTAGGATCCGACCAAACACATTAGGTGACCATAGTAGGTAGGGAATAACCTTCCGAGGTTATACCCTATGGTCACATCGTTTAAGTAGTTGTATGATAGGTAGTTTATATGCCTTAGGTAAATTACCAGAATACCCTTTTCATGTATAATTGGTAATTAAGCATATGTAACCTAAACCTTTGTCACATAACTGATTATGTAACATGTTTAAGGCATATAACACTTGTCATAGGACTAGTTAGGCGGTCCGAACGCGTTTCACGCGAACGACGCGTTAAAGTAGCATAAGCTACCTAAACGGGTCGTAATGGGTCGAAATCACTCAGGTTAAGTTTCATTTAGTATGTAGGCTTTGTTAAACCAAATGACACGAGTCTCTACACTCGTTTGGTTTACAAACCCTAATGCTACTCAATCTTCCGATCTAGGTCCGGTTTATTAACATAGTTACCTATACTAGGTGCCGTTTGATATCCGCGATCTCTAGCATTGTTTAGTTGTTACTCAAGGACTACTAAGCAATCTCAGGTGAGTACATAGACCCCTCTTTTACTGTTTTCCAAACTGTTTTGGGGTGGAACACATGTGCCTACTTGTTACTTTCATGCTTTCCTGTTTTAACATCATATACTGCTATGTTCGTTAGTACATTATAGTACATGATTTCATTACATTTCATGCTATGTATGCCCATTGTGTGCGTACTTAGTACATTGTTTTACATTACATTTTATGCTATGTATGCCCATTGTGTGCGTACTTAGTACATCGTTCTACATTACATTTCATGCTATGTATGCCCATTGTGTGCGTACTTAGTACATTGTTTTACGTTGCTTTTCTGTTGCATATGCTTATCCAGCATATGAACACATTATACTACATATTGAACCGTTGTAATCATTTGACTGTGATCCGTTGATATCTGTGAACCGTTTGTATCTGTGAACCGTATTTGACATAGACATTTCGGCATAGACATTTTAACATGATTGACATTTGATCATGCATTTCCCACAAAACATAACTTTGATTTAAACCAAGTTTTACTTCAATACTTTGTTTTTGTGCATATGGTTTAGTTGAGACATTTCACTTGCCATACATGACATTTTGACATAGACATTTGACATGGATATTTGACATAGACATTTGACATGGATATTTGACATAGACATTTGACATGGATATTTGAAATAGACATTTTGACATTGTTTGGTTTGATTAAGTGATTAAGTAACGATGCGTGTGTAATATGATACAAGCATGGTGGATATGCCGCTGGTACTTCCTATATATAAGTGTTTGTATGGTATTACATATTGTAACGTTATTTGAATCATTTCAGTTTGATACATATAACATTTTATACAAATAACATACTTTTCACAAGACATTGTTTTACAAACAACTTATCTTATACAAAATCCATTTTTACTATGGTTATTCATTTAACCATACATTATTCATTTATTTATACATATCATCTGAACTCATTGTTTTTCAAATGATCTACAAAACAAAGCAAATTACAAGGTTCATGACTAAACATTTTCTCAAACATAAGTCATGGAACCTATTTTCACAAAACCTATGTATCTCACAGGCATTTTTATGCTGACGTACCTATTTTCACATGTGTTTTTCAGGAACTGTTGCATAAGATGATCAAGATACACATAGGCAGACTTGGGCTTTAGTGACAATAAAAGATGCAAGACTAGTTAATTATGTTGTATTTCATAGTTTGATAAGACATTGTAACACTTTTAATCAATAAAACGAAACTTCAATTGCCATGGATTTGAAACAATTAATTCTGTTACAACACTCCCCGATGTTTCCGCCACATTTTGTATGTTCTACGTGGTCGGGGTGTGACAGAAAAGATGGTATCAGAGCCAATGGTTATAGGGAATTAGGTTATTAGTAATGCTTTGACCTAGTCTATAACTTTCTTAGGACCCTAACGCGAGTTTACTTGCGTTTAGTCATAAAACAATACCGTCACCTATCCTTAGGCGATGACCACAACAAGAACATAAATTTCAAAACCGCTTTGAAAACTAATCATCTGTTCTAGGATGATTTATTACAAGGTTTTGAACCCTCTGTTATATGGTTTTGAACCCCTTTGAATTTTCAAAAATCTCGTCAAGGTTTTGGGTTTTAAATAATGTGAACACGTGCAAACTGGAAGGGTGAATGCCTGTATTCTGGGTTTTCTGTCTAGGCAAGCACTTCGTATACATCTCATCAGACGCGAGACCAGTTGTGCTTACCTGGGAATTCTTGGGATGAGTGTTCACTTATAGGCGAGCATGTCTTCGCAATACATTATTTTTGACCTATTTACTTTTCACCGGGTCGTTTGTTGCTTTGTAGTAACAAACAAATGACCACTATCCTTGCTTTCATCAGATTTGTTTCATCTCATTCTTTTCGTCTAATCCTCTCACTCGTTTCATTTCATGTTTCCTCTTTTAGAATGCCTCCTCGACGCGAAAGCCAGATAGCGACTGCCGAATTGGCAGAAATCATTGCGCAGCGAATGGCTGCTCAATTCCCAAACCTCTTTACTCAATGGAATCAAGCCAACAACAACAACAATGGTCCATGCAATTTCAAGAGTTTTAACTCGGCGAAACCACTCAAGTTTAGTGGTTCTGAGGGAGCGACTGGGCTTCTTCAATGGTTCGAGAGCATTGAGAATACTTTCCGCCATGTGCAGTGTCCTGACAATCGCAAGGTCGAGTTTGCTTCGAGTGTGTTCCAGAAGAGAGCCCTTACGTGGTGGAATGGGGTTATGAGAGATCGTGGTGCAGAAGTTGCTCTAGCACAGACATGGGCCGAACTTAGGGCTCTCATGATGAAGGAGTTTTGTCCTCGTCACGAGATCAGGGCTTTGGAAAGGGAATTTGATGATCTTAAGCAAGACAGCGGTGAGCATCGAGCCTACACGGACCGTTATGAGGAGTTAAGTCTGTTATGCCCAAACATGGTCACGCCTTTGGATAAGGCGATCGAAAAGTACATTGATGGCCTTCCCGACTCAATACAAGACATTTTGACTGGTAGCAACCCTACTACTGTTAGGCAGGCCATTGAGTTATCTGCAACCTTGACTGAATCGCAGATCAGGAAACGTAAGCTTTTCCGAAAGGGTGACAAGAAACTGGTCGAGGAATCGAAACCAATCGAGGAATCAAAGACCATGGATGAACAGACTGGATCCTCTAAGAAGTCAAAGAAGCGAAAGGCTTCTCAGAACTTCGCCGTGGTCACTCACAATGATCAAGCCGTCCCCAACCAACCAGCTCAACCCCCTGCCAGGAAACCCTACAAAGGAACTGCACCCTTGTGCAACCAATGTGGCCTACATCATCATGCTGGTGTGAAGTGCCGCACATGCCAAGTTTGCGGACTTATAGGACATACAGCGAGGGTTTGCCCAACAGCAGCAGCACCAAATCAGATTAACAACAATCCTGCTCAAGCTCGTTTCCCACTGGGATCTTGCTACAACTGTGGCGAGATGGGCCATTTTAGTAGAAATTGCCCAAGACTTGCTGATGCAAATCCAGCGCAGGGATGAGTATCTGACCGACAGAAGATAACGCTGTTTAGAAAATAATCGAGCCTTGTGTATTATTTTCTTTTATCACAATCTATGAAACAGTTGTTGTTATTGTTGTTTATAAATAAATCTTTCATTTACATTTCAATATGTTTATGTGGTTGCATGTATAAACATATCCCCTACAATACCGACAATCAAGGAACCGCCTTCCTTGAAGAACAGACTACTTCCAAATTTCTTCCCTTGTATAATCTCTTGCGTTTCCACGAAAATCCTAAGTACCCGTTCCTTCCAAGAGAAACGAAGTACGAGGTGCCAAGTTAATAGCAATCAATAACAAGATAATAACAATTAAACAATTATGTGGTTATGTGCTTATGTGTTATCCTTTATGTGTCATGTGATCCAATTTATGTTATTCAAATCCTCGTAAAATCTTACATATCTTTGTGCAAGAGATTCATAGTAGGATACCCGAAGGTACTACTTAAATCCTTAATGGACTTCTACGTTGTAGTTAAAGTCCCTTGGATTATAATGTACTACTTCATAATTAGACCCCTTTTGTGGTCTAGTTAAACAGATTGATCCAAAAATCTGGTTAGGGATATCATGTGATGATATAGCTGAAAGGACTCCTTAGTGGCCTAATTAAGAAGATCCTCTGTTGATCTAATTAAAAGGACCCTATGGTAGTCTAGTCACTTTCATCTCAGGTTTGATATCTTTCCCCACAACATTTCAAAACAAACTGTGCGGACTGTGTAAGGAATTACGTAATTATGGATGCATACATAATTATGGAATTTAGTGCACATAAATCACAGCAAGTTCTATCATGTATCAAGAGTTAACCCTATTCATTTCCAATTCTGATGAAGCATCCGTTGAGGAAAAATGAACTAGCTATTCATTTTTCACTTCTGAAGAATATCCGTTGAGGAAATGAATATCCGTTGTTTATCTTTTCATTTCCATTCTGAAGAATAACCGTTGAGGAAAATGAATTATCCATTCATTTTCGTTCTAAAGAATATCCGTTGAAGAAATGAATATCCGTTGTTTATCTTTTCATTTCCATTCTGAAGAATAACCGTTGAGGAAAATGAATTATCCATTCATTTTCGTTCTAAAGAATATCCGTTGAGGAAATGAATATCCGTTGTATAATCCTTCATTTCCAACTCTGAGGAAGCAACCGTTGAAAATGACTCCGTTAGTTCATTTTCGTTTCTGAAGATTTATCCGTTGAGGAAATGAATATCCGTTGTGTAATCCTTCATTTCCAACTCTGAGGAAGCAACCGTTGAAAATGACTCCGTTAGTTCATTTTCGTTTCTGAAGATTTATCCGTTGAGGAAATGAATATCCGTTGTGTAATCCTTCATTTCCAACTCTGAGGAAGCAACCGTTGAAAATGACTCCGTTAGTTCATTTTCGTTTCTGAAGATTTATCCGTTGAGGAAATGAATATCCGTTGTGTAATTCTTCATTTCCAACTCTGAGGAAATAACCGTTGAAAATGACTCCGTTAGTTCATTTTCGTTTCTGAAGATTTATCCGTTGAGGAGATGAATATCCGTTGATTTTTCTTTCATTTCAAATTCTGAAGAACAAACCGTTGAGGAAAATGACCCCGTTTGTTCATTTTCGTTCTGAAGAATATCCGTTGAGGGAAATGTATATCCGTTTAGTTAATTCCTTTATTTTCCATTTCCGAAGAACCCGTTGAAGAAAGTGACTCTGCTCGTTCATTTTCGCTTCTGAAAAATATCCGTTGAGGAAAATAATCAGATTATGCTTTACATATCTTTGATGACTATTTGAAACAAAGTCATAGACAGACTCCTACGAATTAATTTCGGGACGAAATTTCCTAAAGTAGGGGAGACTGTAACACCTGTGTCATTTCAACCATCAAACAAATGCCCAACCAGTGAAATATTGTATTTCATACTTGGGATTTGTAAAAATATGTGTATCGTTTACACATATCAATTCTTGTTCGATTTCAAACACTATATCGCTTTCTGGAAGGTTATACGCGCACTAATGCGTAAATATAACCAGTTTAATGCAACGAACACTCCGGAATAGTGAAATAGGCTTAACATACCTTAAATAACCTATACATAACTTAGATATAAGTTTTGGAAGGTTTGGTGTGGTGAAATCAAAGTTAAATCGCTTACAGGGACTAAAGTTGACAAACTGCGAAAGTATGCCAATTTGAACTGTAACAGACCTTCCGGAACATGACCATAAGTTAAACATACCATAAATATCCTTTACATAGCTTAGAAATAGGCTTTGAGGGGTTCGGTGTGCTAAAATAAACTTTTGGGTCATTCAGGGACTAAAAGTGTCAAAAAGTGCACAAGTTTGCATTTTCGCGCATAACTTACGTTCTGAATACATCTGGACATCCAAAAATTTATGTAAGCATGACTACATTATATTTTAGTGTTCGCCTTAAGAAAAATCCATTCGTCGCGTCATTTGGATCGTTTTTCGCACTTATGCGCATTCCGTCGTAATTAAGCGAACATCGCGTTCGTACGGCTAAACGAACCGACATCCGAGATATTTTTGTGCATGTTTTAAGTTCCCTATACTTTAACTTCATTTTAGAGCTTTGAAATGGGGTTAACGGGCCTTAAACGTGTCAAAAATGGGCTGATTGCATTGCAGGGACCAAAACTGTAAATCTGCCAAAGTTGTTACCTTACGGACCTCAACATTGGCAGCTTTGAGGTCCGTAAAGCAAGTTCAGACCAGATGCAGAGTACTTAACAGCCTGTTTTCAGCAGATTTAACCACAACCACATGTTTGCAACTTGCTTAATCACTAAGATTAGGAGCATATGTGGCTCCATAACCTTTGTGACAAGTGTACGGCTCGGATCGTGGCACGATATTCAAGAAACGATCCTAGCGGCTCTACTTTTTCTATAAATACCCACCCCCCTTTGGCTTAAAAACCCACAAATCTGATCATTTGTGGTCTAAGTTGGAACCTTCGTTTCATACCTGAGCTATTTTGATCTGGGTTAGCATTCGGGGACCCTTCGTAAGTATTCTTTCGTTCTTTTCCTTATTTTTACTGCTTTTCGAGTCAGAAAGTCAAACTTTGTTTGACTTTCAACATTGACCAGTAATGGTCAATGCGAAGTTCGTTTGAACTTCGCAACGTGAGTGTAATCACGTTGGTCATAGTCCCTTGGGACTATGCCCACTGACTACCACGTTGTCTAGGGTCGTAGGGTAGGCGATCTAATAAATCGCCTATACCTTCGAACCCGACCCAGTTTGGTCGATCATTAGGATCCGACCAAACACATTAGGTGACCATAGTAGGTAGGGAATAACCTTCCGAGGTTATACCCTATGGTCACATCGTTTAAGTAGTTGTATGATAGGTAGTTTATATGCCTTAGGTAAATTACCAGAATACCCTTTTCATGTATAATTGGTAATTAAGCATATGTAACCTAAACCTTTGTCACATAACTGATTATGTAACATGTTTAAGGCATATAACACTTGTCATAGGACTAGTTAGGCGGTCCGAACGCGTTTCACGCGAACGACGCGTTAAAGTAGCATAAGCTACCTAAACGGGTCGTAATGGGTCGAAATCACTCAGGTTAAGTTTCATTTAGTATGTAGGCTTTGTTAAACCAAATGACACGAGTCTCTACACTCGTTTGGTTTACAAACCCTAATGCTACTCAATCTTCCGATCTAGGTCCGGTTTATTAACATAGTTACCTATACTAGGTGCCGTTTGATATCCGCGATCTCTAGCATTGTTTAGTTGTTACTCAAGGACTACTAAGCAATCTCAGGTGAGTACATAGACCCCTCTTTTACTGTTTTCCAAACTGTTTTGGGGTGGAACACATGTGCCTACTTGTTACTTTCATGCTTTCCTGTTTTAACATCATATACTGCTATGTTCGTTAGTACATTATAGTACATGATTTCATTACATTTCATGCTATGTATGCCCATTGTGTGCGTACTTAGTACATTGTTTTACATTACATTTTATGCTATGTATGCCCATTGTGTGCGTACTTAGTACATCGTTCTACATTACATTTCATGCTATGTATGCCCATTGTGTGCGTACTTAGTACATTGTTTTACGTTGCTTTTCTGTTGCATATGCTTATCCAGCATATGAACACATTATACTACATATTGAACCGTTGTAATCATTTGACTGTGATCCGTTGATATCTGTGAACCGTTTGTATCTGTGAACCGTGTGAACCGTATTTGACATAGACATTTCGGCATAGACATTTTAACATGATTGACATTTGATCATGCATTTCCCACAAAACATAACTTTGATTTAAACCAAGTTTTACTTCAATACTTTGTTTTTGTGCATATGGTTTAGTTGAGACATTTCACTTGCCATACATGACATTTTGACATAGACATTTGACATGGATATTTGACATAGACATTTGACATGGATATTTGACATAGACATTTGACATGGATATTTGACATAGACATTTTGACATTGTTTGGTTTAATTAAGTGATTAAGTAACGATGCGTGTGTAATATGATACAAGCATGGTGGATACGCCGCTGGTACTTCCTATATATAAGTGTTTGTATGGTATTACATATTGTAACGTTATTTGAATCATTTCAGTTTGATACATATAACATTTTATACAAATAACATACTTTTCACAAGACATTGTTTTACAAACAACTTATCTTATACAAAATCCATTTTTACTATGGTTATTCATTTAACCATACATTATTCATTTATTTATACATATCATCTGAACTCATTGTTTTTCAAATGATCTACAAAACAAAGCAAATTACAAGGTTCATGACTAAACATTTTCTCAAACATAAGTCATGGAACCTATTTTCACAAAACCTATGTATCTCACAGGCATTTTTATGCTGACGTACCTATTTTCACATGTGTTTTTTAGGAACTGTTGCATAAGATGATCAAGATACCTATAGGCAGACTTGGGCTTTAGTGACAATAAAAGATGCAAGACTAGTTAATTATGTTGTATTTCATAGTTTGATAAGACATTGTAACACTTTTAATCAATAAAACGAAACTTCAATTGCCATGGATTTGAAACAATTAATTCTGTTACAACACTCCCCGATGTTTCCGCCACATTTTGTATGTTCTACGTGGTCGGGGTGTGACACCAATGTCAAAAGTGTTCATGTGTCAAATGTAAACCATGTAATATGTAACCAAATTAATATGTATGGCTAGTGAAAATGTATCAACTAAACCATAGATGAAATGCACAAGAACATAGTATTGAAGTAAAACTTGGTTTAAATCAAAGCTATGTTTTGTGGAAATGCATGATCAATGTAAATCATGTAATATGTAACCAAAATGATATGTATGGCTAGTGAAATGTATCAACTAAACCATATGCACAAGAACATAGTATTGAAGTAAAACTTAGTTTAAATCAAAGCTATGTTTTGTGGAAATGCATGATCAATGTAAATCATGTAATATGTAACCAAAATGATATGTATGGCTAGTGAAATGTATCAACTAAACCATATGCACAAGAACATAGTATTGAAGTAAAACTTAGTTTAAATCAAAGCTATGTTTTGTGGAAATGCATGCTATACTGATACGAACATCTATGCGGTATTGTTATAATGCATACATCCAAGCCTTGAGACTGCGGCGATAAACCCTTAAACAACTTAAAGGTTTATCTAACTTATGTATATCGAATTCGGTCATTCCTTCCAATCCAAACAAACCCAGGATTTCAGGAACGGGAGTTGTCAATTCCAATGGTACCACTACCTACTAACGAACGGCGTAGCTAATGTTAATGAATGTATTGTTCCATTGTAAACAACCCAAATGTCATAACAAAATGTAAGCATGTGATGAAAACAAATGTACTAAGTATGCAATAGATGAACATACATAGCATGTGATGTGATGTGAAACGATGTACTAAGTATGAACTAAATAGACATACATAGCATAAAATGTAATGTAAAACGATGTACTAAGTATGAACTAAATGGACATACATAGCATAAAATGTAATGTAAAACGATGTACTAAGTACGCACACAATGGGCATACATAGTATGAAATGTAATGAAATCATGTACTATAATGTACTAACGAACATAGCAGGTATATGATGTGAAAACATGGAAAGCATGAAAGTAACAAGTAGGCACATGTGTTTCACCCCAAAACAGTTTGGAAAACAGTAAAAGAGGGGTCTATGTACTCACTTGAGATTACTCAGTAGTCCTGGAGTGACAACCAAACAAGTAGGCACATGTGTTTCAACCCAAAATGCGTTCGGACCGCCTAACTAGTCCTATGACAAGTAGAATATGCCTAAACATGTTACATAATCAGTTATGTGACAAAGGTTTAGGTTACATATGCTTAATTACCAATTATACATGAAAAGGGTATTCTGGTAATTTACCTAAGGCATATAAACTACCTATCATACAACTACTTAAACGTCGTGACCATAAGGTATAACCTCGGAAGGTTATTCCCTATATACTATGGTCACCTAATGTATTTGGTCGGATCCTAATGATCGACCAAACTGGGTCGGGTTCGAGGTATAAGCGATTTATTAGATCGCTTACCCTACGACCCTAGACAACGTGGTAATCAGTAGGCATAGTCCCAAGGGACTATAACCAACGTGATTACACTCACGTTGCGAAGTTCAAACGAACTTCGCATTGACCATAAGCTGGTCAACGCTGAAAGTCAAACAAAGTTTGACTTTCTGACTCGAAAAGCAATAAAAGAAAGAAAAGAACGAAAGAATACTTACGAAGGGTCCCCGAATGCTAATCTCGATCCAAGAATCTCAGGTATGAAACAATGGTTTCAACTTAGAGTTTCTAAGATCAAAATTCTAGTGGTTTTTGAAGTTGTGGGGTGGGGTATTTATAGTTTTCGGGTAACCGTTAAGATCGTTTCATGGAAACCGTGCTCGAATCTCATGCGTACACTTGTCGGAAACTCATGGTAGCTAAAAATGGGTCTAAATGAGCTGAATGTGCAGTTGTGAGTGTGTGGTTGTGGTTAAAACAGCTGGAATATGCTGACTGTTCGTTCTGATCTGTTCTGGGAGGCTGAGGCGGCCCGCTTCAGGATCAGACAAATCTAATGCGGGCCGCATGGCCCTTCTGATCAGCATATAACTTTCAAAAATGACAGTTTCAGCCCCTGCACGTGTTTAAGGCCATTCCCGACACTTCTAAGGCCCGTAAAGCCAACTTTAAGGCCCTAAAATGATGCCTAAACATTTTGGACATGAAACATGCTCAAAAATATGTCGGATGTCAGTTCGTTTGGTCGTACGAACGCGATGTTCGCTTAATTACGACGGAATGCGCATAAGCGCGAAAAACGATCCAAATGACGAAACGAATGGATTTTTCTTATGCCAAACACTAAAATAAAATATTTTAGTGCTTACATAAATTTTTGGATGTCCGGATGTATTCAGAACGTAAGTTATGCGCGAAAATGCAAACTTGTGCACTTTTTGACGCTTTTAGTCCCTGAATGACACAAAAGTTTATTTTAGCACACCGAACCCCTAAAAGCCTATTTCTAAGCTATGTAAAGGATATTTAGGGTGTGTTTAACTTATGGTCATGTTCCGGAATGTCTGTTACAGTTCAAATTGGCATACTTTCGCAGTTTGTCAAGTTTAGTCCCTGTAAGCGAATTAACTTGTTTTTGCCATACCTAAGCCTTCAAAACTTATTTCTAAGTTATGTAAAGGTTATTTAAGGTATGTAAAGCCTATGTCACTATTCCGGAGTGTTTGTTGCATTAAACTGGTTATATTTACGCATCGGTGCGCGTATAACCTTCCAGAAAGCGATTTAGAGTTTTGAATTGATCAAAAATTGATATATGCAAATGATACACATATTTTTACAAATCCCAAGTATGAAATATAATATTTCATTGGTTCGGTATTTGTTTGATAGCCGTGAAGGCACAGGTGTTACAATATATATTAATGATTTATGGGTATGCATGTAACATGGGGAAAAATGATAATATGCTTTTTGATCACACCATTATTATTTATACATGCCATCATGATTTAATTTAGTATTGTGATAAAGGATTATTTTGGCATGGGAATGGATGTTTGAGTATGTATGTGTGTATCGGTTCAGATGTCCAGGTTCAATGGGTCGCGGGTGATCCGAACTTAATAGTGCCCGGGTTACGGATTCACATGGAGGATTTGCTTGCGGACGGGGTTTGAGACAGTTAGCTTGTGATTTTTTTTTAATTTTTAATAATCTGTGCCATAAAGTAATGGTGGGATAACGGGTTGGGCCATTGCTGGTCCATAAAATGGAGCGGGGTCGGGCTTCGGGTTACCATTTGTATGTTGGGCTAAGCGAATGAACTTGGTTACCTATTACAGTTTCGACTAAGAGTTGGAATATCAGTGTTTGTCTATATATATTATATAATCGTATAATAAATCAAGCAAGTGCGCTCAGTTAAAAACAAAATGCGCCAAAGAAAACGTAAAATAAATGTACATAAATAAATCGAAGATCGTGAGCAGTTATTACCTTAGAGATACGGGTTGTCACAGAGGCTGCGATCAGAGAGGGGACACTTGTATCAGACGGTTTTTATATTAATCGTATGCAAGTGTTGTAAAGTGAATCTTGTGTTAATCTCGGGTTTCTTGTTTTTCCTTTTTCTTGAATCACTACGTGTTTAGATTCTACCTAATCACGTGGTTTTTTATATCATTGAGGGATCCGGTAAATCGGGACTTACAATTGGTATCAGATCTTTTAGAACTTGTTACTAGGCTCGGTTTTGATATCAAAGATTCAAGATTTTCGGTATTTTTGGGTTGGTGTTCTTCGCGTTCTCCGTCGTGTTCATCGGATTTTGTTTGAAAATTATCATATTTTGGTGTTTTGATTTTTAAAAAGGTGTTAAAGATATAAACCAAATCTCTAAAGTTTTTAAAGGGATTTGAAAAGATTTGAAACCTTTAATTTTGATAAGTTTTAAAGGTTTAAAAGATATACGTAGATCTTGCAAAATCCCAAAGTTTTTGGAAAATGTTTTATCGACAACATGGAGTGTGCTACATTTTTTGGAGTGAGCTACATTTAGAGTGTCCTACATTTAATTGGGTGTACGACTGCCCTTTCATGTTCGACCCAACTACCAGGTGTATGATCCAAGCTTGTGTGTACGACCCAACTTTTCTAGTGTGCGACCCAACTCACAGGTGTGCGGCCCAATTGAAAGGAGTACAGTCCAAACAACACTGTGTGCGGCCCAAGTTCGTGTGATAAAAGGTGGTGTGCGGTTCAAGTTGAAGTGTACACTTTCAGTGTGTGCGACCCATTTTAATTGTGTGCCACCCATACTTCTTTGTACGATTGGACTTGTGGATTACGTTTGGATTTTTGAGGGTTTATGGTTTAGCTACTTAGAAATGTCTTCCCAAAGTGATGTGCTTAAGCGAAAACTTGAAGGTTTCAGTTACATTCCTAGTGAATCTGTAGAAGCACTAATTGGCCAGTTTGCTGAACTGCTCTCTAAAATGAAGAATGTAGAAATTGTGGGGTCTAATTTTTGGGGCAACAAGAAGATTCTAGATGCTCTAAAAAGTATTCCAGATCAGCCAAGAGTAGCTGGTTTAAAATATTAATCAAATACTGGTGACAACCAACTGTTACAAAATGAAGCCGAATGAGCTAATCTCACTCATCAGATCATATGAAAAGACTGACAAGAAGAAGGCTCAAGGTAACACATCTGCTACAGTTTGTTTGTCCACTCTTGCTGCTCCATTGTCTGGTGTATTGAGCTCGGTCATCAAATCTGTTGATTCATCGCCGGATTCAGAATTAGGTTGTTGTGCTAGCACTCAGCATCAATCTTTCAAGGTTCAGATTCAAGATTTCACTCCCACTCCAGCTAAGGCATGTATAGATAATTTTTTTTGCACTTATGCTTATAGGGAAAAGGTAAGTGGATACAAGGAGCAGGCTAATTCATTAGTCATGCAACTTCAATTATCCAAATCTGATTAATATCATATCAAAAATAAAATTAATGGGTACAAGGATATGGTGGAGTCACAAAAACGTGATATCCAAAAATTAAAAAAGGATTTGAGTGAAGAGAAATGTAGGCATCTCCATTTTGAAGAACTTACCGAAAAATTAACTGCTGAACTTGATTCATTAAAATCAACTTTTGAAAATGCAAACTTCAATCATCAAAAATTCGATGTTTCTAGTAAAAAGGTTTAAAAAATGATAAATAAGCATTTACAGTTCAATAAGAAAGAAACTAGGAATAAAGGTCTAGGATATGTGAGTATTCCTCCACCATACAATCATTTCTACACCACTATTCCTATGACTGATGAGGAGATTGCTAACATTCCTGACATAGATTATTGTGACATCTGTGCCTCCACGACAATCAAACAAATACCAAATAAATGAAATATTGCATTTCATACTTGGTATTTGTATAAATATGTGTAACATTTGCACATATCAATTCTCGTTCGATTTCAAGCTCTAAATCGCTTTCTGGAAAGTTATACACGAACTGATGCGTAAACGTAATAAGTTTAACGCGAAAAACACTCCGGGATAGTGAAATAGGCTTAACATACCTTAAATGACCTTTACATAACTTAGAAATAAGTTTTGGAGGGTTTGATGTGTCGAAATCAAGTTTATTTGCTTACAGGGACTAATTTTGACAAACTGCAAAAGTATGCCGATTCGTACTGTAACGAACATTCCAGAATATGATCATAAGTTAAACATGCCCTAAATATCCTTTACATAGCTTAGAAATAGGCTTTGAGGTGTTTGGTGCGCAAAAATAAACTTATTTGATCAACAGGGACTAAAAGCGTCAAAAAGTGCATAAGTTTGCATTTTCGTGCATATCATACGTTCTGAATATATCCATACATCCAAAAATTTATGTAATCATTAAAATATTATATTTTAGTGATTGGCGTGATAAAATTCCATTCGTCGCTCAATTTGGATCGTTTTTGCGTTCGTTACGACTTCCATCGTAATTACCCGAACAACGCAACCGTACGACCAAACGAACCAACATCCGAGATGTTTTTGAGCATATTTTAAGTTCTCTATACTTTAACTTCATTTTAGAGCCTTGAAATGTGGTTAACGGTGTGACAACTCGTATTTCAGAACCTATCCTTGTACTTTGATGTAACATATGTGAACGTGATACGATTATATGAACTTGGTTGATTAATTGAATGTTATGATTATGTGTTTATGTGAATGTATGTATGATGTAATCGCACAAAACAACCCAACCGCACAAGCCTTTGGGCTTTACTACTCTCGGCCCACTTCTCTTGAGCTTGAACCGAATGGGCAACCCATTAAGGGGGTTCGGCCCACTCCTTCTTTTACACGCATAGCATTAGGAGAAAGGGGTATACTTCTCATTGGTGTGCTAAACACACAACACCACTCAAACCCTAGTGCTCTCTCTCTCCCTCACTGTCACACCCGCTCGTAGAGGAAGCACGAGGTGTGATCTGTATGGTTTTCATTGCATAAATATCGATGTACATGAACAAACTATATGAATAAAACATACTCCATTGCCGTTGCCATTACATAAGTGTTTCCAAAAAGATTACAACATAAGTTTAGTGTGTCGGTTACAAACCATTAACGTAAAAGTAAAGTGTTATTGTTTCATACATTAACATTAAAATAAACTACTAAGGTTTAAACCGTCATATTTCCGCAAAGAGGCGGAATGTAATAGTTAAACCCTCCAAAAGATGGCATGGAGTTCCGGTACTTGTTATCTTGACTGGGAAATCCGACATGGTCCTTTAATTCCCTGAAATACATGTTAAGTTTAGAAAACATCAACAAAAGTTGGTGAATTCATGCAATTTAGTTGTAAAAGATGTATTTAAAATGTAAGTTGTAGTATGTAAAGTGTCAATGAAATCGTTAATCATTAATGTTTTGCAAGGACATTAATATGTGTGACGAAAAAGGAAGCAATCCAACCCTAGACGATTTTTATGTCGATTCCTATCGACTGGGACACAAAAGCACTCTTCCGTATGGGTCAACGACCAAGAGTGGGGCTCGCCAACACCCATTAGATCTAATCACTTGTACCTAGGTCCAAACTGGATTAATGGTGCTTAGATGTATAACCCTAATTCGCACATGATCTAAGGTGTTTCATTCCCTAACTTTAACATACGTTGAACATGTATTTTCCCCGATAGTTGTAAAGTTGCAAAACATTTAAATGAATAGGGGACATGAACTCACTGTATCGCGTCCTGTGAATAGATGTAAATAAGATCTCATGTGCGGTCGTCCTGAATAGCGTGGCGACCTACAAATGTTCTTATATTCATTAGACATTTCGGTCTTTGTAAATAACTTGAGTACAAGTCTTCGTTATTTGTTGAACTTTGTATTAGATGTACTAATTGTTAAACTTGGTATATATTTCATCAAATATATATGTGTAAGTAATCTTGTATTTTGTAAGTTATATAATCGGATCTAGTCCTCTTGATTTCGTGTCTTATATGTATCAATTGTATACTTGTATTTCCAATAATGGTGTCATTGGGCCGAGCCCACGTTTTCATGTTATTGGGCCCCAAATAGTGTTGGGCCTCAAATAGTGTTGGGCCTCAATAGTGTTGGGCTTAAATAGTGTTTGGGCTTCAAATAGTGTTGGGCTTCAATAGTGTTGGGCCTTGGCCCATATGTTTGGTGTTTGGGCTTAGCTCATGAATTTATGTTAAGCCCATTATGAAGATAAGCCCATTAAGAAAAATAAGCCCATTTGTAGAAAAATAGCCCATTAAGTAAAATAAGTCCATTTGTTATAAAAATAGTCCATTAAGTAAAGTAAGCCCATTTGTTATAATTTAGCCCACTTATAAGTGTAAGTCTTTCATTTTTATAAAAACCTTTTTATAAAAATTTACCAAGTATACTCTTTAGTTAATAAAAACATACTAGTTTTTATAAGTCCGTAAACATCCGAACTTTGTTATCGATAGCATATTTATATTTTCGTGTCGAAAGATCGTCTCACGTCGTAGTAACTCTTCAAATTGGCGAATCGTTTATGGATTCGTCCGTTGTCCGTTTTGACCATAAATGGTGTCCGATCCTTCGGATTGTCCGTACTCGTTTTTAAGGCGTAATTATATGAAGTCTTGTAAGACTTTTGTTATAAAGTGTCTTGAGCTTAAATGTGACAATTTGATTCAAGTTCCTACTTTGATATATATAACTAGTACATCAAGTAATACATCACACAAAAATTGTCAAAGTAACCAAATATATATTTTCTAAAGAAAAATATATATTTATCTTGTCTTTTATTTTATAAAAACCTTTCTTTGAAAACCTTTTTAATCTTGTCAAGATTTAACCAAAAATGTTGTTACTTTATAAAATAAAGTTTTTATGAAAAATGGCCATATAATCTTTGTATTTTAATCTTTACCATTTTTCATAAACATATCATTTTCTTTTCCAAATCACCATCAATTTACTCAACATCTTAACTAAAACATATTAGACTTTTATAACATAAAATTTATCAAGATGATTTCCAAATCATGTAGGGTTTTAAACATGATCTTAACATATGCTAACTAGTTCAAAAACCAAGTTTAACTCTAGTTTTAACAACTTTTATAAAAATCTCTAGTTGTATGTTACTTTTTATAATTTTGTGGAAGTATTGTTTTTAAATAAAAACCTTTAATACTTACACAAGATCAAAGGTTATGATCATCCCTTTAGACCTTGATGTTAAAAACCCTTTAACATAACCATGTATAATTGTTAGATTATATTTTTAAAACATACTCTAACAATTTATTTATATCATAATCATCATAACAAGATCAAATATGCATATAACAAGTCTTAAATCACAATATAAACCAACACAAATATATCATGATTATTATCTTTGCTTCTTTGTATTTTTCATGTTTATTATGTATGATTCTCTAGTTATTATTAGTTATAATAACAATCATAACATAATATAAGTATGAGAAAAAAAATAGATCTTGAAGCTTACTTCTAGCACTAGGCTAGGGATGATCTTGGAGGATGATTAAGAAATAAAAAGTTGAAGATCTTGATGGTAGAATACTCTTGAATGGATGAAACCCCTTCCTTTTACTTACAAAAGCTTTAGATCCTCTTATGTTACTTGGAAATCCATTTTGATCAACAAATAAAAGACTAAAGTGAAGTGGGTTTTTGGTGTTCTTCGTAAGATGGATGAAGATGATGAGAGAGTTCTTGGTGTGTAATGAAAGATGAAAGAGGTAAAGTGTAGTAACTTAGTGATTAAGTGTTGTAATTAATCATCATTCTCATCCACTAGTAAATAACAAATATCTAGATTTTTTTACTAAGTAATTAAGGGGATGTGGGCCCTTTATTCACGGTTCATACATGGGGGGGGGGTCTTGAATTGTTAAAATGTGTTAGTAATTTTAATGCTTCTTAAATATGATGAAATGTTTAAATGTTTAGGTGTTTAAGGAATTTAATGTTTCAAGATGTTTCATCACATTGAATGACCATAATTAGGCCTTAAGAGACCAAAAATAATATTCACTAGTTTGTTAAATAAGTCAAATTATAGTTCGGATAGTTGTTTAGTGCTCGTTCTGCAAGTTGATAGTCGCAAGGTTCGATTATGGAAGTTGTAGGGAAAAATTCGGTTATGTATTTATATGCTATTCCCTACGTATTTTAATATGGAATTTGTGTTTAAACAACACTTTTGCATCTTGTAATAAAAATATCAATGCTGAATTTTGCGGAAAAATTATGAAATTGTCACTTTTAGCAATTTTCGGACAGTTTTTAGTGCTACCGGACATTGGTAATATATTAACCAAACTCTTGTATTCCCATATAGGGTTTAATATATAATTGATGTTGGACTCTCGTCCGAGTCCTAAAGATGTTATTTAGATGGTTTCTGTGGATCCTGAGTTTTCGTCAGCACTCTAGTTCACTAGGTACTACTCTTGTTGTTTCGATGAATTGTTTATACTGTTTCAAACGTAGCCACTAAAAATGAATCATGTGTATCATAAATGAATATTCCATGAGTATTCTAAGATGTATATTATGTAATCATGCAGTTCGAATATTCAACACATATTTGTATAATGTAAATCATCGTTTTAAATGTAAGTAAATTACCCGAAAGTGGCAGTTGTCACATTCTCCCCCTGTTATTGAGAATTTCGTCCCGAAATTCTAGCTTTGTTATTCTTTGCAGGAGTCTTCGGAAATAGGTGGGGATATTTTGCCTTCATTTGATCTTCACGTTCCCAAGTATACTCGGGTCCGTGACGAGAGTTCCAACGAACTTTTACTAACTTGATACGACTTCTCCGTGTTTTCTGGACCTTCCAGTCCGTGACCTCAACAGGTTCTTCAGTGAATTGGAGTTTGTCGTCAATGTGAATTTCATCCGCAGGAATGGTAACGGTTACTTGTGTTGGACTCTTTTCAAGATTCGACACATGAAACGTGTGGTGTACACTGCTAAGTTCATCTGGTAACTTCAACTTGTAGGTAACAGTGCTAATCTTTTCTAAGATTTCAAATGGTCCAATGTAACGCTGGTTAAGCTTTCCACGTTTACCGAACCTCGCTACGCCTTTCCAAGGTGAGACTTTCAACAAAACTTTGTCTCCAACCTTGAAAGATGCTGGTTTTCGTTTTCCATCTGCGTAGATCTTTTGTCGATCGCGAGCCGCCTTGATACGGTCTCGGATCTGAAAAATTTTATCTGTAGTCTCTTGGACTAGTTCCAGACCAATTAATTGACTATCGCCTGTTTCCGCCCAACATAGCGGAGAGCGACACTTTCGACCATAAAGAGCTTCAAACGGTGCAGCTCGTATACTTATATGGTAGCTGTTATTGTAGGAAAACTCAACTAGAGGTAGATGATTATCCCAATTTCCGCCTAAATCCATAACACATGCACGAAGCATATCTTCGAGTGTTTGGATTGTCCGTTCGCTCTGGCCGTCAGTTTGTGGATGAAAGGCCGTACTTAGATTCAATTGAGATCCAAAGGCCTGTTGAAATGATTTCCATATTCTTGAAACAAAACGACCGTCTCGGTCCGAAATGATTGAAATAGGCACTCCATGACAAGCCACTATTTCTTTGAGATAGATTTCCGCTAATTTCTCAGTACTACCCTTCTCCCGAATCGGTAAGAAGTGTGCGGACTTTGTCAATCTATTGACGATTACCCATATCATGTCATGGCCTTTCGAGGTCCTGGGTAACTTCGTAATGAAGTCCATAGATATTTGTTCCCATTTCCAAGCGGGAATCTCGGGTTGTTGTAGTAAACCCGATGGTTTCTGATACTCTGCCTTGACCTTCGCGCAGGTCAAGCATTTTCCAGCATAGATAGCAATATCTTTTTTGAGGTTGGGCCACCAATAGTACTCCTTTAAGTCTTGGTACATCTTATCTGATCCAGGATGGATCGAGTACTTTGACCTATGTGCTTCCTCAAAAATGAGATCTCGGAGGCCTCCAAAGAATGGAACCCAAATTCTACCTGCAACGTACAAAGTTCCATCTTTCTTCGGCACTAACTATTTTTCCATGCCTCGAAGTGATTCTGCTAGAATATGCTCTTCCTTGAGCGCTTCTTGTTGTGCATTTTGAATTCGTGCGGTAAGATCTGTGTGAATCGTCATCTCTAGTGCTCGCACTCTTAGTGTTTTAACTCGTTCCTTGCGGCTCAAGGCGTCTGCTACAACGTTCGCCTTGCCCGGATGGTACTTGATTTCACAATCATAGTCGTTCAATAATTCAACCCAACGTCGCTGACGCATATTTAATTCTTTTTGGTTGAATATGTGTTGTAGACTCCTATGATCTGTGAAAATAGTGCACTGTGTACCATATAAGTAATGCCGCCAAATTTTCAAAGCAAATACCACCGCGCCTAACTCTAGGTCGTGAGTGGTATAGTTCTTCTCGTGAACTTTCAATTGGCGGGACGCGTACGCGATAACCTTTTCACGTTGCATGAGTACACAACCCAAACCTTGATGCGAAGCATCACAGTATACTACAAAGTCATCGGTACCGTCAGGTAATGATAAGATTGGTGCAATGCACAACTTGTCTTTAAGAAGTTGAAATGCTGCTTCTTGTTTCTCTCCCCAGTCGAATTTCCTGTCTTTCTGTGTAAGAGAAGTTAGCGGTTGAGCAATCTTTGAAAAATTCTCAATAAATCTCCGATAATATCCCGCTAAGCCCAAAAATTGTCGCACTTCAGTAGGAGTCTTGGGCGCTTCCCAATTCTTAATCGATTCAATCTTCGACTGGTCTACTTGAATACCCTTCTCGTTCACTATATGCCCGAGAAATTGTACTTCACGAATCCAAAACTCACATTTGGAAAACTTCGCGTATAGTTTCTCCTTCTTGAGTAGTTCTAAGATGGTTCTCAAATGTTGTTCATGCTCGTCTGCTGATCGTGAGTATATCAAGATGTCGTCAATGAACACTATGACGAATTTGTCGAGATACGGCTTGAACACGCGGTTCATTAAATCCATGAAGACCGCCGGTGCGTTCGTTAAACCAAAAGGCATAACGAGAAACTCATAATGACCGTAACGAGTCCGAAAAGCCGTTTTCGGTATGCTTTCTTCTTGAATCCGTAACTGATGATACCCCGATCGTAAGTCTATCTTTGAATAAAAACTCGACCCTTGAAGTTGATCGAATAAGTCGTCAATCCTCGGTAGTGGATACCGATTCTTGATGGTGAGTTTATTCAACTCTCTGTAGTCGATACACATTCTGAATGTCCCGTCCTTCTTTTTCACAAAAAGAACTGGAGCTCCCCAAGGCGAGAAACTCGGTCTGATGAATCCCTTATCCAACAACTCTTGAAGTTGTGTGGACAATTCCTGCATTTCAGAAGGTGCTAATCGATATGGAGATCTGGCTATAGGTGCGGCTCCTGGTACCAAATCGATGTGAAATTCGACTTGTCGATAAGGCGGTAGTCCTGGCAAGTCTCCAGGAAAGACTTCAGGAAATTCTTTTACTACCGGAATATCCGTCAACTTCGGCTCATCGACCTTCTTGTCCACAACATGCGCTAGAAAGGCAATATAACCTTTCCGTAAGTATTTCTGTGCTTTCATGCAATTGATGATCCGCAATGGGGTGTCACGCTTCTTGTCACACCCGCTCATAGCGGAAGCGCGAGGTGTGATCTGATCGGTTCTCATTGCATAACAATATAAGTGAACATACTAAATGAATAAAAACAAGCTCCAATGCCATTGTCATAATCGTTTCAAAAGAACGCAACATAAGTTAAATGTATTGGTTACAAACCATCAAATGAAAATAAGTTGTCATCGTTTTATACATCAAAATGTAAGTCTTAAAATGTCAAGGCTTTGACCACTATATCACCGCAAAGAGGCGGTATATAACGGGCAAACCCTTCAAATGGTGGCATGGAGTCTTGATATTTGCTTTCCTTGACTGAAATGTCTGCATGGTCCACTAATTTCCTGAAATACATGTTAAGTTTGAAAATATCAACAAAAGTTGGCGAGTTCATGCAATTTAGTTGTATGAGATGTATCTGTAAAATGTGAGTTGTATAAAATGTATCTATAAAATGTGAGTTGTATAAAATGTATCCATAAAATGTGAGTTGTATAAACTGTGTCCATAAAATGTGAGTTGTATAAAATGTATCTGTATGTAATGATGTAGTATGTAAAGCGTCAATGAAATCGTTGATCATTAATGTTTCGCGAGGACATTAATATGTGTGACGAAATAGGAAGCAATCCAAACCTAGATGATTTCGTGTCGATTACCATCGACTGGGACACAAACGCACTCTTTTGTATGGGTCCATGACCAAGAGTGGGGCTCGCCAAAACCCATTAGATCTAACCACTTGTACCTAGGTCCAAACTGGATTAATGGTGCTTAGATGTATAACCCTAATTCGCACATGATCTAAGGTGTTTCATTCCCTAACTTTAACATACGTTGAACGTGTATTTTCCCCGATAGTTGTAAAGTTGTAAAACATTTAAATGAATAGGGGACATGAACTCACAGTATTGCGTCCGTGAATGATAAGTGTTTGTGATCTTACGCGTAGTCATCTTGAAAAATGTTGCGACCTACAAATGTTCTTATATTTGTTAGACACTTCAGTCTTTGTAAATGACTTGAGTACAAGCCTTGTGTCTTAAATATGTGTAAGACTTGTATGTCTTTATTGTTCGTTGAACTTTGTATTAGATGAATGAATTGTTAAACGGTTATATATATATTTCACCAAATATATATATATATGTAATCTTGTATCTTGTGAGTTGTATCATCGGGTCTTGTCTTCTTTATTTCATGCCTTTGTATAAGTAAACTGTTCAATCATAATTTTTACCAATTATATGTCATTGGGCTTAGCCCAAGAATTCATGTTATTGGGCCTAAATAGTGTTGGGCCTCAATAGTGTTGGGCTTAAATAGTGTTGGGCCTAAATAGTGTTGGGCCTAAATAGTATTGGGCCTCAATAGTGTTGGGCCTAAATAGTATTGGGCCTAAATAGTGTTGGGCCTAAATAGTGTTGGGCCTTGGTCCATATGTTTGGTATTGGGCTTAGCCCATGTATTTAAGTTAAGCCCATTATGAAAGTAAGCCCATTAAGAAGTGTAAGCCCATTTGTATAAAATAGCCCATTAAGAAGTGTAAGCCCATTTGTATAAAATAGCCCATTTGAAAGTATAAGTCTTTCATTTTTATAAAAACATTTTTATAAAAATAACTAAGTATACTTTTTAGTAAATAAAAACATAATAGTTTTTATAAGTTTCAAAATGTCCGAATTTTGTTAATGGTAACGTAATTTTGGTGTACGCGTCGAAAGATCGCCTAAACGTCGTAGTAAGTCCTCGGATTGGTGATATGTTTATAGATTCGCTTGTCGTCCGTTTTGACCATAAGTTGTGTCCGAAAGCTCGGAATGTCCGTAAGTTGTTTTCAAGTGTGTCTATATGTATTCTTGTAAGTCTTTAGTTGTAAGTATGTCTTGTATTTATTTGTGTCATTGTTATCAAGTCTCTAACTTTTATATATAACTAATACAAATAATAACACATAGCACATACTTGATATGTTCAATAAATATGTATTTTACCAAAATATATATTTATGTCAATTTTTATGTTTAGAAAGACCAACTTTCTAATCTTGTAAAGACTTTGTAAAAAAAATGATAGTTTTTCTAACATATGATTTCTAAGAAAAGTTGTCCATAGTTCCTTTGTAATATGAACTTTGCCATGTTTATTTACATATCATTTTCTTTTCAAATCATCAACAATTTCTCATATCATTTCTAAAAAAAACACATGAGATTTATAACATAACCTCATTAAGATGATCTCAAAATCATGTAGGATTTTATACATGATCATAACATATGCTAACTAGTTCAAAAACCAAGTTTAATTCTAGTTTTACCAACTTTTATAAAAAATCTCAAGTTGTATGTTACTTTTTATAATCTTGTAAAAGTATTGTTTTTAGTGAAAAACCTCAAATACTTTCACAAGATCAAATGTTATGATCATCCCTTTAAACCTTTATGTTAAAAACCCTTTTAACATAAACATGTATAATTGTTAGATCATATTTTTAAAACATCCTCTAATAATTTATTTATATCATAATCATCATAACAAGATCGAATATGCATATAACAAGTCTTAGATCACAATATAAACCAACATAAATATATCATGATTATTATTTTTGCTTCTTTGTATTTTTCATGTTTATTATGTATGATTATTTAGTTATTTATTAGTTATAATAACAATCATAAACATAATATAAGTATGAAAAAAATAGATCTTGAAGCTTACTTCTAGCACTTGGCTAGGGATGATCTTGGAGGATGATTAAGAAATACAAAGATGAAGATCTTGATGATTTAAGGCTCTTGAATGGATGAATACACTTCCTTTAACTTGCAAATGCTTTAGATCACCTTAAGCTCCATGAAACTCCATGTTGATCATCAAGATGTGATAAAATTTAAATGGGTTTTTATGGTGTTCTTGGTGGAAAAAGATGAAGATGATGAGAGCTTTTGTTTGTGTAATTAAAAGATGAAAAATGAATGGTAAAGTGCTAGTTTAATTAATGTGTAAGTATTGTAATAATTCACCATTTTACTTCCACTTGAAACTAACCATAAAATATCTAGATATTTAGCATGAAAATTAGGGTGTGGGGCCCCTTTAAAAACGTGAACATGAGGGGGGAAAGGGTCTTGAATTTGTTTCATGTGTTAAGTGTTCAATTCATGGTAAAATGTAGTAAATGTTTAAGTATTTTAAGAACTTTGACATTTTATATAAAAATATCTACAAGGTTTTAAGCCTTCATATTTTAAAGTAGCGTTACACTAAGTAAAACTAGTTCACCGAAATTTTTAGTGTGTAATTCGGGTGAAAAAGTCAGTTCGGGTCCTGTATCGGGTTAAATACTGACACCGTGTTTTATTTAGATAAAAACATAACAAAAATTATTTTTGTACTTGTTTTATTATCCAAATATTTAATCCAACTTTTTGGACTAAAACTTTTATTATTTTTGACACGGTTTCGGTACCGGCTTTGCTGACTGGCAGTTTACTGAACTAGCCATGCAGCTTAATGCAATAAGATTCGATTGCGGATTTTGTGTCGTTTTTACTACCCATTATATTATTTATGTCAAATAATATTTATTTTTGGGTTTTTCAGATAATTACTGTTTCGTTCTGCGGAATGCTGTATATTTCCGCACAATTTCTGTATTTTTCTGCGGACTTGAACAATTTGGTTTTCAATTGGAATTTTGTAAATAATAAGGCACATATAAATTTTGGACAAAGCTTTTTATAAAATATTTGTGTAGACATAACTGTATGTCATGCTTTCATTGTGTCAGACTGTACCGCGACTAGTACTGACAAGTATCGTTTATTCGCGTTCCTATAGTTAGTCTAGGATATTGTTTCTAATCGCAACGGATTCATTATCATAATTCACTATGATTTTTGTAATTCCTAGACTCTCAAGACTTTAATTAATTAAAATTAAGTCAAATACGCGAAAATAATAGTCGAAATAGTTGTTCAAGTTGTACGGAATTACCGGAATTTTTTCGTTTGTCACATTCTCCCCCTGTTATTGAGAATTTCGTCCCGAAATTAGAGATTTGTTATTCTTTGTAGGAGTCTTCGAAAACAGGTGAGAATATTTTTCTTTCATTTGATCTTCACGTTCCCAAGTATACTCGGGTCCGTGACGAGAGTTCCAACGAACTTTTACTAACTTGATACGACTTCTTTGTGTTTTCTGAACCTTCCAGTCCGTGACCTCAACAGGTTCTTCGGTGAATTGGAATATGTCGTCAATGTGAATTTCATCCGCAGGGATGATAACGGTATCTTGTGTTGGACTCTTTCTAAGATTCGACACATGAAACGTGTGGTGCACACTGCTAGGTTCATCTGGTAACTTCAACTTGTAGGCAACAGTGCCAATCTTTTCTAAGATTTCAAATTGTCCTACATAACGAGGGTTAAGACTTTGTCTCCGATCTCGAAAGTTAATGGCTTCTGTCTCTTGTCCGCGTAGCTCTTTTGTCGATCGCGAGCCGCCTTGATACGGTCTCTGATCTGAAAGATTATATCCGTAGTCTCTTGGAATAATTCCGGACCAATTAATTGTCTATCGCCTGTTTCAGCCCAAAATAGCGGAGAGCGACTCTTTCGACCATAAAGAGCCTCAAATGGTGCAGCTTGTATACTAGTATGGTAGCTGTTATCGTAGGAAAACTCAACTAAAAGTAGATGAGTATCCCAATTGCCGCCTAAATTCATAACACACGCACGAAGCATAACTTCGAGTGTTTGGATTGTCCATTCGCTCTGGCCGTCAGTTTGTGGATGAAAGGCCGTACTTAGATTCAAATGAGATCCAAAGGCCTGTTGAAATGATTTCCAAATTCTAGAAACAAAACGACTGTCTTGGTTCGAAATGATTGAAATAGGAACTCCATGACGAGCCACTATTTCTTTGAGATAGATTTCCGCTAGTTTCTCGGTACTATCCTTCTCCCGAATCGGTAAGAAGTGTGCGGACTTTGTCAATCTATCGACGATTACCCATATCATGTCATGGCCACTTGAGGTCCTGAGTAACTTCGTAATGAAGTCCATCGATATTTGTTCCCACTTCCAAACGGGAATCTCGGGTTGTTTTAACAAGCCCGAGGGTTTCTGATATTCAGCCTTGGCCTTCGCGCAGGTCAAGCATTCTCCGACATAAGTCGCGATATCACTTTTGAGGTTAGGCCACCAATAGTATTCTTTCAATACTTAGGCCTATGTGCTTCCTCAAAATATCATCTCGAAGGCCGCCAAAGAATGGAACCCAATTTCGACCCATAAGGTATAAAGTTCCATCTTCTTTCGGCACTAACTGTTCCTTCATGCCTCGAAGTGTTTCTGCTTGAATATGCTCTTCCTTGGGCGCTTGTGAATCATCTTCTCTAATGCTTGAACTCTCAGTGTTCTAACTCGCTCCTTGCGGCTCAAGGCGTCAGCTACAACGTTCGCCTTGCCCGTATGGTACTTTATTTCATAATCATAGTCGTTCAACAATTCAACCCAACATCGTTGATGCATATTTAATTCTTTTTTTTTTAATATGTGTTGAAGACTTTTATGATCCGTGAAAATAATGCATTGAGTACCATATAAATAATGTCGCCATAATTTTTAAAGCGAATACCACCGCGCCTAACTCAAGGTCGAGAGTGGAATAGTTCTTCTCGTGAACCTTTTAATTGGCGTGACGTGTACACGATAACTTTTTCACGTTGCACGAGTACGCAACCCAATCCTTGATGCGAAGCATCATAGTTTACAACAAAGTCATCGGTATCGTCGGATAATGATAAGGTTGTAAAATGATATGCACCAATCTTAAGAATAAGTTGTAATGCTATTTCTTGTTTTTCGATTGGGGTGAATTTATTGTCTTTATTGGTGAGGGAGGTTAGCAATTGAGTAATTTTTTTTTTTTAAATCTCAATAGATCTCCGATGATATCCCGTTAATCCCAAAAAAATTGTCAGACTCCATTTGGTGTCTTGGGCACTTCCCAATCCTCATTTGCTTCAATCTTAGCTGGGTCTACTTGAATGCGTTTCTCGTTCACTACATGCCCGAGAAATTGTACTTTGCAAATCCAAAATTCGCACTTGGAAAATTTCGTGTATAGTTTCTCCATCTTTAGTAGCTCGAAAATGGTTCTTAAATGTTGTTCGTGCTCATCTGTCAATCGTGAGTATAAAAAAAATTGTGGTCAATGAATATTGTGACGAATTTGTCGAGATATGGCTTGCGCATGCGATTCATTAAATCCATAAAGACCGCTAGTGCGTTCGTTAAACCAAAAAGGCATAACGAGAAACTTGTAATAACTATAACGAGTTTTAAAAGCCGTTTTCGGTATGCTTTCCTCTTGAATTCGTAATTGGTGATACCCAGATTGTAAGTCTAACTTAGAGTAGAAGCTAGAACCTTTCATAAACCATTTGAGTTAATTGGAAATTCATTTGTAACATGGTTTAGAAATATGAATTTTCATTCATCGAAATGTTGTGCATTTTTGCAAACCTTGCATGTCTTTTCACCCCCAAAACCTTTATAAAGATGTATAATGGTAAAGAGTGGGGGTTATGAACTCACAACATCCTTATTCGGTCAACTACAAGGTTCAGAAGGTGCTAATCAATAAGGAGATTTGGCTATGGTTACAGCTCCCGGTACCAAGTCGATGTGAAACTCGACTTGTCGATATGGTGGTAGTCCTCGCAAGTCTTCAGGAAAGACTTCAGGAAATTCTTTTACCACAGGAATATCTGTCAGCTACGGCCTTCTTGTTTACAACAAGTGCTAGAAAGGCAATACAACCTTTCCGTAAGCACTTTTGTGCCTTCATGCAATTGATTATCCTCAATGATGTGTCGTGCTTCTCTCCATGGATAATAAGTGTATCTTCGTTCGGTAGTGGTAAACGAATGATCTTCTCATGACAGAAGAATTCGGGTCTATTATTGAATAGCCAATCCATGCCAACCACTACGTCAAAAATACCTAACTCAATGGGTAACAGATCGATATGAAATTTCTGCTCCTGACTCGGCTAGTTTACCGTTTGCCAATTCTATAGAATGAGGAGACGTCTAGCTTAATTGACTCTAGGCCAAGTACATTTTGAATTCTATGTAGTAAAGACTTCCCTGTACAGATGTAGAGGACAACCCAATCCCTATGTTTAGATGTAGGATAACCCAATCCCTAATTGTAGCTAGGACAATCCCGTCACTAGCCATGAAACTATGCATGTGAAATGTTGAGATAAAGCAAAAAAATCGGCAATGGTATCAAATAATATGGATTTGAAATGTTGATTGATAGGATACGTACCGGTGACCCTTAATGATTTGACGTGTCTCAGCTAATTCCCCATTAGCTAACTTGATATAGTAATGTGTGTACAACATGACTCTAATTCGAGTATATGTACAACACCTAAAGATAACTAGTTAAGCTCGGTGTTGGTATTAATAGAATTGATACATGATGACTGTAGAGTGTAAGTACTCATGAGTTCATTGGGATTTTGTGGAGTATTCATAGTTCTAGCCACACACACACTTATTCACTAGCTTGATCCCTTCTTAAGTATTATCGTCTTACTAGTCTTTGTTTTGCGCCCGGTCTCAGCACACTGCTACTCTTGGCGCTTTTGCAATTGCACTCATGATGAACGTCTCACTTGTCTCATTTAGGATTCCGGCAAGTTACCAGCATACATCCTGGTGCCAAAATCGTTTATGGCAGCAATTGCCTTCATTTCTCTCATGGCGAGAGTTATTGTTTGAGTGATTGAGGTAGGGAGGGATGATGCGGTCATGCTTCGGATCTCCGAGGCTAAACCCAAAATGTAACACTCAGTGTGTTTGAATTCGGGTGTTACCCAGTATGGAACAACCCCTGAGAGACCGTGAAAGCATCAAGTGTAACCATCAACATTGGCTCTAGTTATGATCGAGTTCTTTTATAAAATCATATGAAAATAGATATGAAAATCAGATGATATAAAAGAATGATGTATGGTTAAATAAATAACCAATGAAAATGTAGTGTATAAATATATCATGTCTCGAAATAGAATATTATGTCTTGTGTAGAGGATGTCGTGTCTTGTGCAAAAATGTCATGTCTTGTCTTTATCGAAGAGATTTGAATAACACCACGATATGCAATATAATATAAGCACTTATATATAGGAAGTACCAGCGGCGTATCCACCATGCTTTTATGATATTACACACGTCTCATCACTTACAAATAACCACCAAAAAATGTCTTCTGTATACCAACGTCAAATGACATGTATAACAATGTCTAGCGTAACAATGTGATGTATAAAACATGTCTTGTGTAAAAGCAATGGTTTTCAACACATAACTTTTAACTTAAACAATTGATTCTTTTGGCGACATGATCCTTTTAATACACACTATTAAAAGAATCTAGACATGTATTTGGATAAATAAAGTCTATCATGTGCCCAAGAATGAAGAATGCAATCAATCGGTCATGGAAACCTCAAGACCGTATTGTTCATACATGTTTGAATAAATGATAATGTGGATAACCAAAAACAAAAAGGTGTAATGCCTCTTGCATGTATTGGTCATATTTTTAAATGGGGAAAAAAAAAAAATTAATTCGTTGAGGAGGGGAAACCAACCAGTGGTCTTCGTCCATATAATATGTATTCCCTACTCTATGGACCTCGATCATCCTAAGTAGAGAAAATCCTTTGTCTTACTTGTCTATGTGACAATTATGGTAATAGTGCTTGAGTTTCACGAGCTCTAGCAAGATTATTAGAAAATAGAATGCAATGAGGGAGTTGTGTCACACCCCGACCACATAGAACATACAAAACGTGGCGGAAACATCGGGGCGTGTTGCAACAGAATTAATGTTTCATAACCATGGATATCAAAAGTGTTTCGTTTTATTAATCATTGAATAATTACATCGTTTGGAAATCTAAATACACTATTTAAACATAGTCTATCATTGTTATTTAGTCACTAAGGCCTTGTCCAGTCCTATGTGAGCATGCATCTTATCAATCGATATCATTCAATCAATACCTGAAACATATGTGAAAACGAGGTCAGCAAAGAAATGCTGGCGAGTACATAGGTTTTGTAGGAGTGTCGAAATCATGGCTAGTTAGATGTTGCAATACTTTATTTAAAAACCTTGTTTTGAAAAGAGTATAATATTGCAACTTAATTAACCAACTCAAATCAAGCGGGTTATAATTTGTAAAACCTCGTAGCCATGACTCTTAACTCGAAAACATTTGTTTTAGTAAATGATTTGGAAAAACAATGATAAGTTCAGGTGATATGTATAAATAAGAAAATAATGCATGATTAAATGAATAACCATGTAATATGAGTTTGTATAAGATAAGTTGTTTGTAAATAAATGTCTTGTGAAAAGTATGTTACTTGTATAAAATGTTCTATGTCTCGAGCTGAAATGATTCAAATAACACTACAATATGTAATACCATACAAACACTTATATATAGGAAGTACCAGCGGCGTATCCACCATGCTTGTATCATATTCCACACGCATTGTTACTTAATCATTTAATCCAAACCAAACCACCAAAGTAATTGTTAAAACATCGTGTGAAAACCCAATCGTTACCCAATCGTTAAAACATTGTGTAAAAACCCAATCGTTACCCAATCGTTACCCAATCGTTAAAACATCGTGTGAAAACCCAATCGTAAATCGTTTAATTCGTTTTAGGTTGTGAAACTACTTATGTGGTCGTCTCGCTAATAACATTCAAACCTTCTTGACTTTCGTCGCTTCTCGATTTCGTCGCTTCTCGATTTCGTCGCTTCTCGATTTCGTCGCTTCTCGTATTCGCATTAACAAACCTCCATAGGGTAAGTTAACACTTACAGATTCAGTCGCTACCCACAACACCCACACATAACCACGGGTGCAGTAAATAACGGGATTTGTCAGATCCTATGGTACCATAACCTAATACTGGTCGGCTTGATCATTGCTAATGAATGTCATTTGGTTATGTAACCATAACCAACAAGTTTGTTCACTTTATGAAATCGTTATTAGTTTTGTATAAATCGCCTTAATTGTTTTTGAAACCATTGTTATAACATTGAAAACATTTAGCACATATGAGTCACCCCAAAACAATTGAAAACAGTAAAATAGGGGAAGAATGTACTCGCCTGAGATTGCTTAGAGGTCTTGAACAACAACCAAGCAAAGCTAGAGGGAGCACGGAATCAATCGGCAAATCTGATAACTATATAAATAAACCGGACCTAAATCGGGAGATCGGATAGGATGAGGCTTGGTAAACCAAACGAGTGTTGGAACTCATATGATATGGTTTAACAAGGCCTACATACTACAATGAAACCAAACCTAAGTGCTATCGACCCATTACGACCCGTTTAGGTAGCTTATGCTACTTTAACGCGTCGTTCGCGTGAAACGCGTTCGGACCGTCTAACTAGTCCTATGACAAGTGTTATATGCCTAAACATGTTACATAATCAGTTATATGACAAAGGTTTAGGTTACATATGCTTAATTACCAATTATACATGAAAAGGGTATTCTGGTAATTTACCTAAGGCATATAAACTACCTATCATACAACTACTTAAACGATGTGACCATAGGGTATAACCTCGGAAGGTTATTCCCTACCTACTATGGTCACCTAATGTATTTGGTCGGATCCTAATGATCGACCAAATGGGTCGAGTTCGAAGGTATAGGCGATTTATTAGATCGCCTACCCTACGACTCTAGACAACGTGGTAATCAGTGGGCATAGTCCCAAGGGACTATGACCAACGTGATTACACTCACGTTGCGAAGTTCAAACGAACTTCGCATTGACCATTACTGGTCAACGCTGAAAGTCAAACAAAGTTTGACTTTCTGACTCTAAAAGCAATAAAATAAGGAAAAGAACGAAAGAATACTTACCCAGGGTCCCCGAATGCTAATCCCGATTCGAGAATCTCAGGTATGAAACAATGGTTTCAACTTAGAGTTTCTAAAATCAGAATTCTAGTGCATTTGAAGTAATGGGGGGTGGGGTATTTATAGTATTCGGTCCACCGTTGAGATCGTTTCTTGGAAAAGGGGAAACGATCAAGGCCGTACACTTGTTGCAAGGTTATGGAAGCTAAATGTGATGCTTATCATCTGACTAAGCAAGTTAGAACATGTGGGTGAGAATCAAACATGTGCAAACAGCCTGTTTAAATACTCTGCATCTGGTCTGCAGACCCCTAGCGCACCGCTACGCTTAAAGTGTAGCGCACCGCTAGGCACTATTTTGGCAGAATTACACTTTTGGTCCCTGAACTGTATTTAGGCCATTTTCGACACGTTTAAGGCCCGTTAACCCCATTTCAAAGCTCTAAAATGAAGTTAAAGTATAGGGAACTTAAAACATGCTCAAAAATATCTCGGATGTCGGTTCGTTTGGCCGTACGAACGCGATGTTCGCTTAATTACGACGGAATGCGCATAAGCACGAAAAACGAACCAAATGACGCGACGAATGGATTTTTCTTAAGGCGAACACTAAAATATAATGTAGTCATGCTTACATAAATTTTTGGATGTCCGGATGTATTCAGAACGTAAGTTATGCACGAAAATGCAAACTTGTGCACTTTTTGACACTTTTAGTCCCTGAATGACACAAAAGTTTATTTTAGCATACCTAACACCTCAAAGCCTATTTCTAAGCTATGTGAAGGATATTTATGGTATGTTTAACTTATGGTCATGCTCCAGAAGGTCTGTTACAGTTCAAATTGGCATACTTTCGCAGTTTGTCAACTTTAGTCCCTGTAAGCGATTTAACTTTGATTTCACCACACCAAACCTTCCAAAACTTATATCTAAGTTGTGTAAAGGTTATTTAAGGTATGTTAAGCCTATTTCACTATTCCGGAGTGTTTGTTGCATTAAACTGGTTATATTTACGCATTGGTGCGCGTATAACCTTCCAGAAAGCGATTTAGAGTTTGAAATCGAATAAGAATCGATATGTGCAAATGATACACATATTAATACAAATCCAAAGTATGAAATACAATATTTCATTGGTTCGGTATTTGTTTGATGGCCGTGGAGGCACAGGTGTTACAGTCTCCCCTACTTTAGGAAATTTCGTCCCGAAATTTATTTAGAGGAAACTTGAGAGAGCTTAAAAAATATGAAGTTGTAAAGATCAAACAACATTGGTTAGGGTTCTGAACTTCTAGTAACTTTAATAACATCATGTTTGCAATGTAAGAGGGATACTTATATACAAGTATATGAAGCGTCATTGGTGCGTCCACCGTACCTCCATTACATCGTTCTCATTTCGTTATTGTTGTCACTATCGGTTCTTACACATAATAAATCTTACTGGGTTTACCGTGCACTGAATCTCATAATTATGTGCGCTTCCATAATTAGACAATTTCTTGCATAGTTCACACAGTGTATTCAATAGTGTGCGGGGGAAAACCAAATGAACAATCCTGTGATGAGTGTGACTAGACCGCCATAGAGTCCTTTATATTAAATCAATAAATGATCTAAATAGAATAACAAGGAGTCTGTCCAGCTACATCACTAGATGTCGTTTTCTAACCAAATTGTGAATCAATCTTTTTGACTAGACCACTCAAGGGTCTATCATCGAATCATGGAATGGTACTATATAACCCAAGGGTCTTAACTACTAGGTAGAAGCCCATAAGGATTTAAGGTAGTACCTTTTTGAAAATCCTACTATGAATCCCTCATATGAAAATATGAAAGATTCTATGAGGATTTGAAAATCGGATCACACTAAAACATAAAGGAGAACACATAACACATAATCACATAGTCGCATAATCGCTTATTCGTATAATCGTTTAATCGTATAATCATTTAATTTGTTATCTTTGGACATGGGTATTTAAAGCATACCAGGAATCCAATCCGTGGATTTCATTGGGCACTTTAAATATTTTCAAGAATCTAACTATGAAGATAGGAAGATCTTAAAAGAAATTCGGTTTGTCTTAATTGAGTTGTAATGTACATTTTAAGGTGTACAAGGAATTCAATCAGGGTTCCGATATCAACAAAGGTGTTGATCGTGGTCGGCTCGGGACATGAATAGACCAAGATGTCATCAAAAAAAACAATGACGAACTGATCCAAATAAGGCTTGCAGACTTTATTTATTAAGTCCATGAAGATGGCTGGAGCATTTGTCAACCCAAAAGGCATGACTGTAAACTCGTAATGGCCATACTTCGTGCTGAAAGCCGTTTTGGGAATATCTTCTTCGAGAATACGAAGTCGATGATACCCAGAACGCAAATCGATCTTGGAAAGCACGTAGCGCTCTGCAGTTGATCGGAGAAATCGTTGATTTAAGGTAGGGGATATCGATTCTTGATGGTAAGCTTACTAGGCTTACGTTAATCGATATATATTTGAAAAGATCCATTTTCTTTTCACAAGGAGAACAGGAGTTTATCCAAGGTGAAAAGTTCGGATGGATGAATCCTTTATCAGACAACTCTTGAAGTTGTTTTGATAATTCTTGCATCTCGAACGGTGCAAGATGATAAGATACTTTAGATTTAGAAGAAACAAGCGTTTGAGGTTCTTAGGGAGATCTCAAGTGATCGTAAAAATGACAGAACCACACGAGTAGTTTTTGTCTTTGTGTTGCCATCACAAGGTTGGATCAAACATTCATACAATTGCATTAGTTAAAAAAAAATAAAAACCACAAATTTTTATTTATATAACAACCGCATTGTCTTTAAATGTTACAAGATAACAACCAGAGGGAATCACAAAATACTAAAAGTTCACTCCTTCATCATCGATTGCCTCATTGATGTTAAACACTCGACCACGTGCTGGATTCACATTGACGTTGACGTTCGCATTCGGGTTTGCGTTAGCATTTGCATTCCCCAGTCTCGGGCAGTTGGGGCGAAAGTGACCAATCTCTCCACAGTTGAAACATGAACCCAGAGGAAATCTCGCTGCATTCCCTTGAACCAGAGCTTGAACCTGAACAGCCTGATTTTGTCCCAGACGACAAATATTGGCCAAATGCCCAAGTCTACCACATGTTGTACATTTCTTGCACCCTTGTTGTGCAATGTGATGACCGTTGCAACGGGCACAATATGGTGCGGTACCAGCATATGCCTTCTTTGCAAGTGGCTGAGCCGGTAGGTTCTGCAAGTTCTGAGCAGTCTGTGTTGTAACAGCAAAGTTTTGGGCACCCTTCCGCTTCTTTGATTTCTTCGAAGTCTCACCTTCCTTACCCTTCTTGTTTTGATCTTTCTTGCTATCCTCCTTGTCAGACCCCTGCTTCTTACCCTTGTCACCCTTTCTGTGTAGTTTATTCTTCCGAATCTGCGACTCAGTTAATGTCGCAGCTAACTCGATTGCTTGACGAAGTGTGGCAGGGCTACTACCAGTAAGGATGTCTTGTACCGAGTCAGGTAGGCCGTCGATGTACCTTTCAATAGCTATGTCAAGTGGGGTAACCATTCTCGGGCAAAGCAGACTCAACTCCTCAAACCTATCAGTATACGCCCTGTGCTCACCACTATCTTGCTTCAACTCATCAAATTCCTTCTCCAAGGCTCGCTGCTCATGACGAGGAGAGAATTCCCTCATCATAAGGGCCCTGAGTTCAGCCCACGTCTGTGCTAGAGCAACTTCTGCACCACGATCCCTCATAATCCCGTTCCACCATGTAAGAGCCCTCTTCTGAAACACACTCGAAGAAAACTCGACCCTGCGATTGTCAGGACACTGCACGTGGCGGAAGGTATTCTCAATGCTCTCGAACCATTGAAGAAGCCCAGTCGCTCCTTCAGAACCACTAAACTTGAGTGGTTTAGCTTGGTTAAAATCCTTGTATTTACACTGCGCGTTATTGTTGTTATTGTTGCCGTTGTTGTATATCTCGTGGACTTGGGTTACAACCCCGGGAACCACAGCAGCCACCTGCTGAGAGATCAGAGCTGCGAGTTCTTCAATAGTGAAAGTCCGAGCATCGGTTCGATTATCGCGTCGAGGAGGCATTGTCTAAAAGAGAAAAACATGAAATGAAACGAGTGAGAGGTTTAGACGAAATGAATGAGATGAAACAAATTTGATGAAAGCAAGGATAGTGGTCATTTGTTTGTTACTACAAAGTAACAAACGACACACAGAACTAATCAAAGTAAATGAGTCAAAAATAATGTATCGCGAAGACATGCTCGCCTATAAGTGAACACTCATCCCAAGAATTCCCAGGTAAGCACAACTGGTCTCGCGTCTGATGAGATGTATACGAAGTGCTTGCCTAGACAGAAAACCCAGAATACAGGCATTCACCCTTCCAGTTTGCACGTGTTCACATTATTTAAAACCCAAAACCTTGACGAAGTTTTGAAAACTCAAAGAGGCTCAAAACCATATAATAGAGAGTTCAAAACCTAGTAATCAATCATCCTAGAACAGATGATTAGTTTTTAAAGCGGTTTTGAAATTTATGTTCTTGTTGTGGTTGTCGCCTAAGGATAGGCGACGGTATTGTTTTATGACTAAACGCAAGTAAACTCGCGTTAGGGTCCTAAGAAGGTTATAGACTAGGTCAAAGCATTACTAATTACTAATAACCTAATTCCCTATAACCATTGGCTCTGATACCATCTTTTCTGTCACACCCCGACCACATAGAACATACAAAACGTGGCGGAAACATCGGGGCGTGTTGCAACAGAATTAATGTTTCATAACCATGGATATCAAAAGTGTTTCGTTTTATTAATCATTGAATAATTACATCGTTTGGAAATCTAAATACACTATTTAAACATAGTCTATCATTGTTATTTAGTCACTAAGGCCTTGTCCAGTCCTATGTGAGCATGCATCTTATCAATCGATATCATTCAATCAATACCTGAAACATATGTGAAAACGAGGTCAGCAAAGAAATGCTGGCGAGTACATAGGTTTTGTAGGAGTGTCGAAATCATGGCTAGTTAGATGTTGCAATACTTTATTTAAAAACCTTGTTTTGAAAAGAGTATAATATTGCAACTTAATTAACCAACTCAAATCAAGCGGGTTATAATTTGTAAAACCTCGTAGCCATGACTCTTAACTCGAAAACATTTGTTTTAGTAAATGATTTGGAAAAACAATGATAAGTTCAGGTGATATGTATAAATAAGAAAATAATGCATGATTAAATGAATAACCATGTAATATGAGTTTGTATAAGATAAGTTGTTTGTAAATAAATGTCTTGTGAAAAGTATGTTACTTGTATAAAATGTTCTATGTCTCGAGCTGAAATGATTCAAATAACACTACAATATGTAATACCATACAAACACTTATATATAGGAAGTACCAGCGGCGTATCCACCATGCTTGTATCATATTCCACACGCATTGTTACTTAATCATTTAATCCAAACCAAACCACCAAAGTAATTGTTAAAACATCGTGTGAAAACCCAATCGTTACCCAATCGTTAAAACATTGTGTAAAAACCCAATCGTTACCCAATCGTTAAAACATCGTGTGAAAACCCAATCGTAAATCGTTTAATTCGTTTTAGGTTGTGAAACTACTTATGTGGTCGTCTCGCTAATAACATTCAAACCTTCTTGACTTTCGTCGCTTCTCGATTTCGTCGCTTCTCGATTTCGTCGCTTCTCGATTTCGTCGCTTCTCGTATTCGCATTAACAAACCTCCATAGGGTAAGTTAACACTTACAGATTCAGTCGCTACCCACAACACCCACACATAACCACGGGTGCAGTAAATAACGGGATTTGTCAGATCCTATGGTACCATAACCTAATACTGGTCGGCTTGATCATTGCTAATGAATGTCATTTGGTTATGTAACCATAACCAACAAGTTTGTTCACTTTATGAAATCGTTATTAGTTTTGTATAAATCGCCTTAATTGTTTTTGAAACCATTGTTATAACATTGAAAACATTTAGCACATATGAGTCACCCCAAAACAATTGAAAACAGTAAAATAGGGGAAGAATGTACTCGCCTGAGATTGCTTAGAGGTCTTGAACAACAACCAAGCAAAGCTAGAGGGAGCACGGAATCAATCGGCAAATCTGATAACTATATAAATAAACCGGACCTAAATCGGGAGATCGGATAGGATGAGGCTTGGTAAACCAAACGAGTGTTGGAACTCATATGATATGGTTTAACAAGGCCTACATACTACAATGAAACCAAACCTAAGTGCTATCGACCCATTACGACCCGTTTAGGTAGCTTATGCTACTTTAACGCGTCGTTCGCGTGAAACGCGTTCGGACCGTCTAACTAGTCCTATGACAAGTGTTATATGCCTAAACATGTTACATAATCAGTTATATGACAAAGGTTTAGGTTACATATGCTTAATTACCAATTATACATGAAAAGGGTATTCTGGTAATTTACCTAAGGCATATAAACTACCTATCATACAACTACTTAAACGATGTGACCATAGGGTATAACCTCGGAAGGTTATTCCCTACCTACTATGGTCACCTAATGTATTTGGTCGGATCCTAATGATCGACCAAATGGGTCGAGTTCGAAGGTATAGGCGATTTATTAGATCGCCTACCCTACGACTCTAGACAACGTGGTAATCAGTGGGCATAGTCCCAAGGGACTATGACCAACGTGATTACACTCACGTTGCGAAGTTCAAACGAACTTCGCATTGACCATTACTGGTCAACGCTGAAAGTCAAACAAAGTTTGACTTTCTGACTCTAAAAGCAATAAAATAAGGAAAAGAACGAAAGAATACTTACCCAGGGTCCCCGAATGCTAATCCCGATTCGAGAATCTCAGGTATGAAACAATGGTTTCAACTTAGAGTTTCTAAAATCAGAATTCTAGTGCATTTGAAGTAATGGGGGGTGGGGTATTTATAGTATTCGGTCCACCGTTGAGATCGTTTCTTGGAAAAGGGGAAACGATCAAGGCCGTACACTTGTTGCAAGGTTATGGAAGCTAAATGTGATGCTTATCATCTGACTAAGCAAGTTAGAACATGTGGGTGAGAATCAAACATGTGCAAACAGCCTGTTTAAATACTCTGCATCTGGTCTGCAGACCCCTAGCGCACCGCTACGCTTAAAGTGTAGCGCACCGCTAGGCACTATTTTGGCAGAATTACACTTTTGGTCCCTGAACTGTATTTAGGCCATTTTCGACACGTTTAAGGCCCGTTAACCCCATTTCAAAGCTCTAAAATGAAGTTAAAGTATAGGGAACTTAAAACATGCTCAAAAATATCTCGGATGTCGGTTCGTTTGGCCGTACGAACGCGATGTTCGCTTAATTACGACGGAATGCGCATAAGCACGAAAAACGAACCAAATGACGCGACGAATGGATTTTTCTTAAGGCGAACACTAAAATATAATGTAGTCATGCTTACATAAATTTTTGGATGTCCGGATGTATTCAGAACGTAAGTTATGCACGAAAATGCAAACTTGTGCACTTTTTGACACTTTTAGTCCCTGAATGACACAAAAGTTTATTTTAGCATACCTAACACCTCAAAGCCTATTTCTAAGCTATGTGAAGGATATTTATGGTATGTTTAACTTATGGTCATGCTCCAGAAGGTCTGTTACAGTTCAAATTGGCATACTTTCGCAGTTTGTCAACTTTAGTCCCTGTAAGCGATTTAACTTTGATTTCACCACACCAAACCTTCCAAAACTTATATCTAAGTTGTGTAAAGGTTATTTAAGGTATGTTAAGCCTATTTCACTATTCCGGAGTGTTTGTTGCATTAAACTGGTTATATTTACGCATTGGTGCGCGTATAACCTTCCAGAAAGCGATTTAGAGTTTGAAATCGAATAAGAATCGATATGTGCAAATGATACACATATTAATACAAATCCAAAGTATGAAATACAATATTTCATTGGTTCGGTATTTGTTTGATGGCCGTGGAGGCACAGGTGTTACAAGTTGCAGCATGGCTCATGCCATACCATTCCTTGGGAAAAGAAAAATGTCAAGCGACGGAATTTATTGTATCATTTCCAATAAATATGATAAGGTGGAATAGGATAACGTAAGGTAAGGTAAAGTAGGGTAAAGTGTCATAGACACCATGGAACTAACCCATGTTCAATAATTTCGAGAATGTTGAGGAAAATCCTCCATGAGTGGATAACAAGTTTTGTTTGTTTAAATGACTCGTCTCAACTGAATCGTGATATAGATCGAATGTTAGGTGTGAACAAATACGTGTCGTCTTCCTGTATTGTATTGTATTGTATTGTATGGTGTTATACTAACCACCTCAGTTCGTGTCCTAATAGATGTGACATCTGTGCTTGTAATCTTAGTAAACAGTTCAGTTATCAATAAAATAAAGTTATTTGATCCCAATGTTTGTTTATTTATGTTTGACATTTTTCATGTTTTGACTCTCATTCAATTTCAAACTCTATATCGCTTTCTGGAGAATTATACGCAAACTGGTGCGTAAATGTAATCAGTTTAATGCGAAAAATACTCCGAAACATCAATTTATGCTTAACATACCTTAAATAACCTTAACATAACTTATAAATAAGTTTTGAAGGCTTTGGTATGGCAAAAACAAGTTAAATCGCTTACAGGGACTAAAATTGACAAACTGCGAAAGTATGCCGATTTGAACTGTAACGGACATTCCGGAACATGGCCATACGTTAAACACACCTTAAATATCCTTTACATAGCTTAAAAATAGGCTTTAAGGGGTTCGGTGTGCTAAAATAAACTTTTGGGTCATTCAGGGACTAAAAGTGTCAAAAAGTGCGTAAGTTTGCATTTTCGCGCATAACTCATGTTCTGAATACATCTGGACATCCAAAAATTTATGTAAGCACTAAAATATTTTATTTTAGTGTTTGGCATAAGAAAATTCCATTCGTCGCGCAATTTGGATCGTTTTTCGCGCTTATGCGCATTCCGTCGTAATTAAGCGAACATCGCAACCGTACGGCTAAACGAACCGACATCCGAGATATTTTTGAACATGTTTTAAGTTCCCAATACTTTAACTTTATTTTAGAGCTTTGAAATGGGGTTAACGGGCCTTAAACGTGTCGAAAATGGGCTGAATGCATGACAGGGACCAAACTTGTAAATCTGCCAAACTAGGGTCTAGCGCACCGCTACACTCTTAAGGTAACGGTGCGCTAGCCTGGGGCCAGATGTGCAGAACTGCTGTAAACAGCTGTTTGCAGCTGTGTAACACTTCAAAACCACTTGCAACTGATTTTTAACAATCCTAGGGCCACCCATAGGTTTGTAATTCAGTGGGTGTGTGTTGTAGGGCTGAGATTAAAAGCTCGGAAATCAAGAAACGATCCTAACGGTTCTACATTTTCTATAAATAGCCCTCCATGTCTTGCTCATTTCCTTCACACCTTGATAAAATCTGCTCTAAGTGGAGGCAACCACCATTTTGGAGGCCACCTACCTGAGCATACTTGATCATTCTTCTTTCTTGGACCCTTTGTAAGTCCTCTTTCTTGCTTATTCTTGTATTTCAAGCATGAAAGTCAAACTATGTTTGACTTTCTGCATTGACCAGTTTATGGTCAATGCGAAGTTCGTTTGAACTTCATAACGTGAGCGTAATCACGATGGTCATAGTCCTTAGTGACTATACCTACTGATTTCCACGTTATCTAGGCTCAGTGACGAGTCGTAGTTTCGGGCAAAATGCGTGTACTCGCGTATTTTGTAACCAAACTACTCTAGGGTATCAAAACCATTTGTTTTGATACCAAACCTATTTTTAAACCTTGTTAAACATGTTCTAGCATGTTTAGCTCGTCACTTTTAGATTTGTGCTTGTTTAGGGTCGTAAGGGTAAGCGATCTAATCAATCGCTTATGCTTTCGAACCCGACCCATTTGGTCGATCATTAGGATCCGACCAAATACATTAGGTGACCATAGTAGTATAGGGAATAACCTTCCGAGGTTATACCTTATGGTCACGTCGTTTAAGTAGTTGTATGATAAGTAGTTCTTATGCCTTAGGTAAATTACCAAAATGCCCTTTTTATGTTAAAATTCATTTTAAGCCTATGTAACATAACTTTTGTCATCTAAACTGATTTAACAACAATATTAAACATGTTAAGGCATATCTTACTTGTCATAAGGCTAGTTAGGCGGTCCGAACGCGTTTTACGCTAACGACGCGTTAAAGTAGCATAAGCTACCTAAACGGGTCGTAACGGGTCAAAAGCACCTAGGATAAGTTTCGTTTTAGTATGTAGGCATTGTTAAACCATATTACATGAGTTCCTACACTCATTTGGTTTACGAACCCTCATACTACCCGATCCTCCGTTTAGGTCCGGTTATTAATGTAGTTACCTATATTAGGTGCCGTTTGATCCCGTGACCTTCTAGCTTTGCTTGGTGGATATCTAAAGTCTATTGAGCAATCTCAAGTAAGTACATAGTCCCCTCTTTTACTATTTTCCAAACATTTTGGGGTGGAACACATGTGCCTACTTGTTACTTTCATGCTTTTTCATGTTTTCATATCATATGCTTGTTATGTTCATTAGTACATTGTTTTACATTACATTTTATGCTATGTATGCCCATTGTGTGTGTACTTAGTACATTGTTTTACATTACATTTTATGCTATGTATGCCCATTGTGTGTGTACTTAGTACATTGTTTTACATTACATTTCATGCTATGTATGCCCATTGTGTGCGTACTTAGTACACTGTTTTACATGACATTTCACGCTATGTGTGTACATTTGTTCTCACACTTAGTGCATTGTTTTCACATGCTTACATTTTGGTATGACATTTGTTTGTTTCAAATGGGACAAAAATACATTCATTAACATTAGCTACGCCGCTCGTTAGTAGGTAGTGGTACCATAGGAATTGACAACTCCCGTTCCGGACATCCTGGGTAGGTTTGGATGAAAGGAATGACCGAATTCGAATACATAACTCAGATAGACCTTTAATTTGTTTAAAGGTTTATCACCACAGTCTCAAGGCTTGAATGTATGCATTTTTACAATACCGCATAAATGTTTGTATCAGTATAGCATGCAGTTTTCTACAAAACATAACTTTGATTTACTTCAATACTTTGTTTTGTACATTTTACCTATGGTATTTGATATATTTCACTCGCTATACATGACAGTTTTGTTTACACATTACATGCTTGACATTTGATATAGACATTTTGATATTGATATACATATTTCATAAACCACATTTTGACATAAACATTTTGATATGGTTTACACAAAGACATTTGAAAAATGGTTTAGACATGGGCAATTTACATTGGTGGTTTGTTTGGGTAAGTGATTTAGGTAACGAGGCGTGTGTAATATTATACAAGCATGGTGGATACGCCGCTGGTACTTCCTATATATAAATGCCTGTGTGATACTGCATTTCGTAGCGTTATTTAAATTATTTCAGTTTAGACATATAACGATTTATACAAATAACAAAGTTTTCAAGTCATTGTTTTACAAACAACTTATTTTATACAAAACTCATTTTTACTTGGTTATCCATTTACCCTCATATTACTCTTTTACTTATCATCGTTTTTCAAGAGATTAACAAAACAGAACAATTAACAAGGTTCATGACTGACTTTTGTTAAGCAACTTTTTCTTAAACTTAAGTCATGAACCCTATTTTTCATAAAACCTATGTTACTCACAGGCATTTTTATGCTGACGTACCTATTTTCACATGTGTTTCAGGTATTGGTGCATAGGTTTGAGCAGAACATACTAGGGCGGACCCGTGCCTTAGAGCCTTAAAATGAAGATAGAACTAATTTAAATAACGTTATGTACTCTTTGTTCTGTTGTTTTGAGACAATGTAACACTTTGTTTGCTGAATAAAACTCAACTTTTAATTGCCATGGTTGTGAAACAATAATTCTGTTACAACACTCCCCGACGTTTCCGCCGCGGTTGCATGTTATACGCGGTAGGGGTGTGACAATAGATAAGAAAAAATGAATCTCAAGTAATAACTTAAGAATTTTGAACGAATAGTGATCATTAGCTTGGCCCGCAGAGTCCACCAGAATTCCCATGCACTACAAGTTGTTATTACGTTGGCCACCGTAATAATAAATTGCCTTGCATGGTTACCCTAGCGTTCTCTCGTACGAAGCAGCCGATCAGTAAGAGAGGAAACACTTTTGTCAATATACCTTCAACATAGGAGGGACCTTCGCGATAGCTCACATGTCAACGTCCGTTGTTGTTACTCGCAGAACGGTACGACGTTAGATGAAATAGAAATGGAAAGAATCTGTAATAATAACAACTGAAGGGGCACCTTCAAGATGAGTACTTCATCTTCCTTGTAGGGACAAGAGTATATCAACCTTGATTAGTATGAGTCACAGGGATCTCGTCCCACTAATGGAGTTGTTGTCCAAGGTTACCACCTCCGCCTCGTCGTCATTTATCATGGTCAGGCATCTCAGCATTCGCGAGAAGCAACCATATTTTACGGAATTAAGTTTAAGATTTCACTTAGGAATCATGTTCGCCATAAGCTCCACAGTAGACTTGAGGTCGATATTTTCATCGTGTGAGTAAAGAATAATAATAGAGTTTGAAGTCGAAGGTATTTTGTCCTTGGCAAAATATTTTATACAAAACATATATAAATAAATCATATATATATATATAATCACATGAAATCCTATCTAACAAGGATTTCTATCTTGCATAAGTTGAATTTGTATATGTTGAACTTGTAAACTGTTTATGATGTGTAAACTGATAATGTAATGTGTCTATCTTGTATAAGCACTGATAATGTAATGTATTGTAGGCACATAGTCTGTTAATGTAATGCGCCTATCTCTCATAGACTTCACCCATGGAAATGTCCTTGCTTGATTTATGTGAAGTGAATATTTGTTTGTAGTGGACCTTGAAAAATGTTTATGCAAGGAAAACTCTTGTTCTTGTGTAAATTGTTTCGTGAGAGGTTCCCTAGTGATTGTAGACTAGACTCGAGAAAGAATCCTGGTTCACTACAATCGAATGCTCTGATACCAATCTGTCACACCCGCTCATAGCGGAAGCGCGAGGTGTGATCTGATCGGTTCTCATTGCATAACAATATAAGTGGACATACTAAATGAATAAAAACAAGCTCCAATGCCATTGTCATAATCGTTTCAAAAGAACGCAACATAAGTTAAATGTATTGGTTACAAACCATCAAATGAAAATAAGTTGTCATCGTTTTATACATCAAAATGTAAGTCTTAAAATGTCAAGGCTTTGACCACTATATCACCGCAAAGAGGCGGTATATAACGGGCAAACCCTTCAAATGGTGGCATGGAGTCTTGATATTTGCTTTCCTTGACTGAAATGTCTGCATGGTCCACTAATTTCCTGAAATACATGTTAAGTTTGAAAACATCAACAAAAGTTGGCGAGTTCATGCAGTTTAGTTGTATGAGATGTATCTGTAAAATGTGAGTTGTATAAAATGTATCTATAAAATGTGAGTTGTATAAAATGTATCCATAAAATGTGAGTTGTATAAACTGTATCCATAAAATGTGAGTTGTATAAAATGTATCTGTATGTAATGATGTAGTATGTAAAGCGTCAATGAAATCGTTGATCATTAATGTGACAACTCGAGTTTCCGACTTTCACTTTCGCATTTAATGCACGTTGACTTTGACTGTTTAGTTATTGACTTGTCTGACTTGTAACTGTACACTTCGGGTTATAATAAAACGTATTGTGTTGGCATGATTATGTGTTTGGTTGTTAAACTTAAGACTTGTTAGAAACTCAAAACTGTTACCACATCATTCACACCCGGCGAAACAGAGGTTGATTCGCCAAGAACATCTCGATGAAACAGGATCCGTTTCGTCAACCTCACCTCGATGAAACAGGGTGTTTCACCGAGCCCAGTTTCACCGAAGCCCATTACGGGCCCATAACGTTATTTCGTGTATAATTACGTGAAAACGGTTCCAGTTTCACACCCTTGGCAAAACAGAAACCCTAGAACTCTCTCCCAAGTGTGACGGCAGCTGTGTGTGTTTTCCTAAGTCCTTAAACGATCAAAACCATCTTAATCATTATCTCGGTTAGTGTGATTCATTCCGTGATTGTCTTTGTTTACTTATGTTTGATGTTATTGTTTCAATAAATCTGATCAAACAATCGATAGGGTTCTAATAACTATTATGTGATAGGTTATTGTATTGTATGATGATCTAGGGTGTATGATGTTTGATAATTGTCATGCCCGAATGTACATTGGTTTGATGAATATGAAAACGGTAGACCATTAGGGTTCTTATGGTTAAATCGGATGATGATAAACCCTGCTCCGTTAATGGTGTGATATATTATAGTAATCGGTTTGTGGTACCCATAACCTAGGGTTCATGCTAGACGTTAAGAACTGTGATGCTTATGTTATGATGATGCGATGATGAATTCTGTGAACGAATGATTTCTGCATGATTGATGATTTGCTGATGACGGCTGATAGCATGATTAGGGTTTCTGTGTTATTGCGTAACTGATGTCACTGATTTCCACGTAACTGACCTTCGATGAAACAGACATCTTAGACGAAACACAGGTGACGGTGAAACAGAATGTGTTTCACCGAGACCCTGAATGATGAAACAGAATGTGTTTCGTCAATATATGTGTTTCACCGATATGTGTTTCACCGATTTGTGTTTCACCGATATGTGTTTCACCGATTTGTGTTTCACCGATATGTGTTTCACCAAATGTGTAATCAGCACAGTAACCTACTTTAATTCTGTTTAGAAGTTAACCGGGTTAGTTAACTGCTGTTAAGTGTAACCATCTTATGTCTGATCTCAAATACGTGCTATGTGCTACTTGTTTATCACTGTGTGTTTATATGTGAACACAAACTGATTATGTATACGTGCGTACTATAGGACGTGATTGATTAATTGAGTACATACTTAGCATACCGAGCAAACCCAAGGTGAGTTCACACTCTTACCAAGGCATGGGATTCCCGGGGTTGGGAATGGGTTGAATGTTTCTTATACTTACATGATTAATGGAATTATTCCTCGGGAGGGGAAGGTTATTAGTAGATACTGCTAGACTAGTGATACATATACTCTCTCTTCGCAAACACGCCGGGATTGGCCGCGATAATAGAACAATCTTCGCAAACATGCCTAGAATGGCCGTGAACTATACTTTAATCTTCGCAAACATGCCGGGTGGGCCTTGATACAAATATACCTAGTCTAGAAAACATGGGAAACCCCCACTAAACTTCGCAAACATGCCTGGAGGGCCGCGATACCATTACATACATTACATGATTACTAAACGAGCTTACGAATTACAATACGAACACTATAACTGAATAACCAACTGTGAACTCGCTCAACTAGTTGTTGACTCTCTATTACATGCCTTGCAGGACCATAGGTACTCTTGGAGCTTGCACGGGAGATGCGGTAGTTGTGGGCACGGATTGTGGAACTTATGATAAAACATTTAAACATTTGAACTTATTACTTACGTTGGGTTTACATTTTATGCTTCCGCTATACACTTAACATGTTTTGTTTGAACACCTTTCATATAGTTTGGTTTAAATTACATTTAATACTTATTATGTTTGATATGATTGGTGGCTTGATCCTGGTCAGTCACGCCTCCAAGCGGTGATACTCCGCGTGTGGATTTTGGGGGTGTGACAGATTGGTATCAGAGCCATTGGTTATAGAGAACTTGGTTTTAATAAGGGGAAAACGTTTTTATTAAAACCAGACTATAACCTGTACAGTGCTCAACGATCCACAACGACGCCTCGCTCCACGTGCAAGACTCAACACTCTAGGTAATATGGTATATGTTTTATTGCCTACTTGATAGAATTGCATAGAACTTTGCTCAGGGTATGCTTAGATTAACGTAACACTATTGCATGAGAACACTTGTGTGCTTACTCTCTTCTATCATCGCACTTTCGCGAACCTCTCTCACTCATGTTCTCTTTGATATCAAGATCATGAGTGGGCGCGTTAACCTAACTCAAGCCCAGTTGGCGGCTTTGATCACTGAACAAGTTACTGCAGCACTTGCAGCTGCCCAGGCAGGAGGTATAACCTGCCATCACCACTTACTCTAGGATCTCTAAATCCTACTCTCGTAAACCAACACTCGTGCTCAAGTATGTTTACTCTTACGCACACGACAGGTCAAAACGCTCAGCCACCTGTGTACACGGTCAATACTTCCATGGACTGTCGTCCTACTACTTTCAGTGGCACGGAAGGAGCAGTTGGACTCCTCCATTGGTTTGAAAAGCTCAAGTCTGTCTTCGAGATGTGTGAATGCCCTAAGGCTCGTAGGGTGAAGTACGCCACTGGTACTCTCGAAGGCACCGCGCTAACTTGGTGGAACGCGCAAGTTCAGATGCTGGGGCTGGCGGCTGCTAATGCCACCCCATGGAATGATTTTAAGGAACTGGTCAAATGTGAATATTGTAGTCGTGATGACATCCACAAGCTGGAAGTGGAGTTCTTTAACCTGAAGATGACGGGGTCAGAGATAGAAGCGTACACGAAACGATCCAACGAATTGGCAATGTTATGCCCAACTATGGTAGATCCTCCAATCAAGCGCATCGAGCTGTATCTCAAGGGTCTTGTACCAGAAGTTCAAAGCCATGTGACTTCGGCTAATCTAGCTACCATTCAAGATGTTGCTCGTCTAGCTCATCGTCTCACAGACCAGGCAGTGGAACAGAACAGGCTACCTAAACGTATCAGTGCTACTACTACTGCTATCATTACTGCTACTCCTAGTGACAACAAACGAAAGTGGGATGGAACCCCTAGCAAGGGTTCGACCACGGTTCCGTCCCAGGCACAGCAGCGAAAGATCGATGACAACCAAAGTCCTGGTCAGCAACCTTTTAGTAGTCAAGGGCAGGGTGGATACAGGGGAAACCACCCTAAGTGCAAGCGATGTAACTCGCACCACAGCGGGCAGTGCAACCACAATCATTGTCAATGATGCAACAAGCTTGGACATGGAGCCAAAGATGATAGAAACTCACGTCCTGCAAACCAGAACCAACAACAACAGCCACAAGATCTATAGAATCAGCAGCAACAGCAGGGTAACAAGGGATGTTATCAGCGTGGTGCTTAAGGCCACTTCAAAAGACACTGCCCACAGTTGAACCAGAACCAGAATCAGAACCACAACCAAGGAAACAGGAACAATAATGGGGGCATCAATGGGGGTAATAATGACGGCAATGGTGCCAGGGGTTGAGTGTTCGTGATTGGTCAGGGTGATACTAGGAATGACCCTAACGTTGTGATGGTTTCGACATCGATATTGGTATGGATTGGCTACCTCAACAACGAGCAGAGACTCTTCGCAAAGAAAAGATCATCCGCATTCCTCGTGCTGGTTAAGAACCCTTGGTAACTCATAGTAACAAGCTCCTAGAGCAGCACCCATAGCTCGAGCACCTTATCGCTTAGCTCCAACTGAACTAGAAGAACTGTCCAAGCAACTGCAAGAACTCTTGGAAAAGGGTTTCATTCACCCTAGCTCTTCGCCCTGGGGAGCTCCAGTACTATTTGTAAAGAAGGAGGACGGTACCTTCCGCATGTGTATAGACTACCGCGAACTGAACAAGGTGACCATGAAGAATCGCTATCCTCTTCCACGTATCGACGACTTATTCGACCAGTTGCAAGGGTCGAGCTATTACTCGAAGATTGACCTGAGGTCAGGCTATCTTCAATTGAGAGTCCGGGACGAGGACGTCTCCAAAACGGCATTCAGAACTCGCTACGGCCATTACGAGTTTTTGGTCTTGCCATTCGGGCTAACGAACGCACCTGCGGTTTTCATGGATCTTATGAACAGGGTGTGCAAACCTTATCTTGACAAGTTTGTTATTGTTTTCATCGATGACATCCTGATCTATTCGAAGAGTCAGGAGGAACACGAGCAGCATTTAAGACTTATTTTGGAACTCCTTCAAACGGAACAGCTGTACGCCAAGTTTTCGAAATGCGACTTCTGGCTTCGTGAAGTCCACTTTCTAGGCCACGTAGTAAATAAGGATGGGATTCATGTTGATCCATCCAAGGTAGATTTGATCAAGAACTGGCCTGCACCTCGCACACCAACCGAAATACGCCAATTCTTGGGTTTGGCGGGTTATTATAGACGGTTCATCAAAGACTTCTCGAAGATTGCTCAGCCGCTTACACTACTGACGCAGAAGGGTGTTGTTTATCGTTGGGGTAATACACAGGAAACAGCGTTTCAGCATTTAAAGGATAGACTCTGTAGCGCACCTATCCTCTCATTGCCTGAAGGCACGGACGATTTTGTAGTTTACTGCGACGCATCCATCCAAGGTCTTGGATGTGTGTTGATGCAACGGGATAAAGTCATTGCTTATGCTTCGCGCCAACTTAAGATTCATGAACGGAATTACACTACACATGATATAGAGCTGGGAGCTGTTGTTTTTACGTGCAAGGATATGGCGACAATACCTGTACGGTACCAAGTGCACTATATACACCGATCACAGGAGTCTCGAGCATATTTTCAAGCAGAAAGAGTTGAACATGCGTCAACGTCGATGGGTCAAGTTACTGAACGATTACGAATGTGCTATAAAGTACCATCCGGGCAAAGCCAATGTGGTGGCTGACGCCCTCAGTCAAAAGAATACTACACCTGGGTGTGTACGAGCATTGCAACTCACTATTCAGTCTAGTCTTCCTTCACAGATACGAGATGCTCAGGTAGAAGCATTGAAACCAGAAAACGTCAGAGCTGAAGCCCTACGCGACTCAAGGCAACGGTTAGAACAAAAGGCAGACGGCGCCTATTATGTAACAGGACGCATTTGGGTCCCACTTTATGGCAACCTACGAGAGCTTGTGTTGGATGAGGCACACAAGTCTCGCTACTCAGTACATCCTGGTTCAGATAAGATGTACCACGATATCAAAACTACGTATTGGTGGGCTAGCATGAAAGCTCATATAGCAACTTACGTTAGCAAGTGTTTGACTTGTGCGAGAGTCAAAGCAGAATATCAGAAACCTTCAGGCCCACTTCAACAACCTGAGATACCACAATGGAAATAGGAGCAAATTTCCATGGATTTTGTTACTGGCTTACCCAGATCTCAACGCGGGAATGACACTATTTGGGTGATCGTGGATCGACTCACAAAATCTGCACACTTCTTGGCTATCAAGGAAACGGATAAGTTCTCCACCTTAGCAGACGTATATCTTAAGGAAGTTGTCTCGAGGCACGGGGTACCCACCTCTATTATTTCCGATCGTGATGCACGTTTTACTTCAGAACTGTGGCAAGCAATGCACAAATCTTTTGGCTCTCGGTTAGACATGAGCACAGCTTATCACCCTCAGACGGATGGACAGTCTGAGCGCACTATTCAAACTCTAGAAGACATGCTTCGGGCGTGCGTAATCGACTTTGGCAATGGTTGGGAAAAACATCTGCCACTTGTGGAATTTTCGTACAACAACAGCTACCACACTAGCATTAAAGCTGCTCCATTTGAGGCATTGTACGGGCGTAAATGCCGGTCACCTCTTTGTTGGGCAGAGGTGGGTGACAGTCAGATCACAGGTCCAGAAATGGTAGTTGATACTACTGAAAAGATTGCTCAAATACGACAACGCATGGCGGCAGCTCGTGACCGTCAGAAAGCATACGCCGATAAAGACAGGAAACAACTCGAATTCCAGGTTGGGGATCGAGCACTACTCAAAGTTTCACCCTGGAAGGGTGTGGTTCGTTTTGGCAAACGCGGCAAACTTAATCCATGATACGTCAGACCATTCGAAATCATTGAGAAGATAGGCAGGTTGGCCTACAGATTGAACTTACCAGCTGAACTCAGTGCAGTTCACAACGTCTTTCACGTGTCGAATCTGAAGAAGTGTCTGTCAGATGAGACCCACATAGTTCCTCTGAAAGAGCTCACTATTGATGAACAGTTACGATTCGTCGAGGAACCTGTTGAAATCACGGACTAGGATGTTAAGGTCCTCAAGAACACTAGAATACCTCTTGTACGAGTTCGTTGGAACTCCCGCCGTGGCCCAGAGTTCACCTGGGAACGCGAAGATCAGATGAAACTCAAATATCCCCAGTTATTCGGAAACCAAGCAACCACTACTGAGGCCGAAGCTACTACAGAATTTCGGGACGAAATTCCAAATCAACGGGGGGATGATGTGACACCCCAGGAAAACCAGTAATCTTCGCAAACCTGCTCGGGGAGCCGCGATACGATACAGGTAAACAACGTCACACCACTAGCTTCCTCAGTAACCGCATGCTAAATTTCGGGACGAAATTTCTTTCAAGTTGGGGATAATGTGACAACTCGAGTTTTCGACTTTCACTTTCGCATTTAATGCACGTTGACTTTGACTGTTTAGTTATTGACTTGTCTGACTTGTAACTATACACTTCGGGTTATAATAAAACGTATTGTGTTGGCATGATTATGTGTTTGGTTGTTAAACTTAAGACTTGTTAGAAACTCAAAACTGTTACCACATCATTCACACCCGGCGAAACAGAGGTTGATTCGCCAAGAACATCTCGATGAAACAGGATCCGTTTCGTCAACCTCACCTCGATGAAACAGGGTGTTTCACCGAGCCCAGTTTCACCGAAGCCCATTACGGGCCCAGAACGTTATTTCGTGTATAATTACGTGAAAACGGTTCCAGTTTCACACCCTTGGCAAAACAGAAACCCTAGAACTCTCTCCCAAGTGTGACGGCAGCTGTGTGTGTTTTCCTAAGTCCTTAAACGATCAAAACCATCTTAATCATTATCTCGGTTAGTGTGATTCGTTCCGTGATTGTCTTTGTTTACTTATGTTTGATGTTATTGTTTCAATAAATCTGATCAGACAATCGATAGGGTTCTAATAACTATTAAGTGATAGGTTATTGTATTGTATGATGATCTAGGGTGTATGATGTTTGATAATTGTCATGCCCGAATGTACATTGGTTTGATGAATATGAAAACGGTAGACCATTAGGGTTCTTATGGTTAAATCGGATGATGATAAACCCTGCTCCGTTAATGATGTGATATATTATAGTAATCGGTTTGTGGTACCCATAACCTAGGGTTCATGCTAGACGTTAAGAACTGTGATGCTTATGTTATGATGATGCGATGATGAATTCTGTGAACGAATGATTTCTGCATGATTGATGATTTGCTGATGACGGCTGATAGCATGATTAGGGTTTCTGTGTTATTGCGTAACTGATGTCACTGATTTCCACGTAACTGACCTTCGATGAAACAGACATCTTAGACGAAACACAGGTGACGGTGAAACAGAATGTGTTTCACCGAGACCCTGAACGATGAAACAGAATGTGTTTCGTCAATATATGTGTTTCACCGATATGTGTTTCACCGATTTGTGTTTCACCGATATGTGTTTCACCGATTTGTGTTTCACCGATATGTGTTTCACCAAATGTGTAATCAGCACAGTAACCTACTTTAATTCTGTTTAGAAGTTAACCGGGTTAGTTAACTGCTGTTAAGTGTAACCATCTTGTGTCTGATCTCAAATACGTGCTATGTGCTACTTGTTTATCACTGTGTGTTTATATGTGAACACAAACTGATTATGTATACGTGCGTACTATAGGACGTGATTGATTAATTGAGTACATACTTAGCATACCGAGCAAACCCAAGGTGAGTTCACACTCTTACCAAGGCATGGGATTCCCGGGGTTGGGAATGGGTTGAATGTTTCTTATACTTACATGATTAATGGAATTATTCCTCGGGAGGGGAAGGTTATTAGTAGATACTGCTAGACTAGTGATACATATACTCTCTCTTCGCAAACACGCCGGGATTGGCCGCGATAATAGAACAATCTTCGCAAACATGCCTAGAATGGCCGCGAACTATACTTTAATCTTCGCAAACATGCCGGGTGGGCCGCGATACAAATATACCTAGTCTAGAAAACATGGGAAACCCCCACTAAACTTCGCAAACATGCCTGGAGGGCCGCGATACCATTACATACATTACATGATTACTAAACGAGCTTACGAATTACAATACGAACACTATAACTGAATAACCAACTGTGAACTCGCTCAAGTAGTTGTTGACTCTCTATTACATGCCTTGCAGGACCATAGGTACTCTTGGAGCTTGCACGGGAGATGCGGTCGTTGTGGGCACGGATTGTGGAACTTATGATAAAACATTTAAAAATTTGAACTTATTACTTACGTTGGGTTTACATTTTATGCTTCCGCTATACACTTAACATGTTTTGTTTGAACACCTTTCATATCGTTTGGTTTAAATTACATTTAATACTTATTATGTTTGATATGATTGGTGGCTTGATCCTGGTCATTCGTAGGAGTCTATCTGTGGCTTTGTGTCAAATAACCACAAGAGATATGAAAGGCATAATCCTGACATTTCCTTAACGGACATTCTTCAGAACCGAAAATGAATGAAATGAGTCATTTTCAACAGGCATTCTTTAGAAAAAGGAACATGAAGGAATAAACAAGGATATTCATTTCCCTCGATGGATATTCTTCAGCAACGAAAATGAACGGAAATGAGTCATTTTCTTCAGTAACGAAAATGAACGAAACGAGTCATTTTCCACGATTTCTTTAGAAACGAAAATGAACAGAATGAATCATTTTTCACAACCTCTTCAGAAACGAAAATGAACAGAATGAGTCATTTTCCACAACATCTTCAGAAACAAAAATGAACAGAATAAGTCTTTTTTCACAACATCTTCAGAAACAAAAATGAACAGAATGAGTCATTTTTCACGACATCTTTAGAAACAAAAATGAACAGAATGAGTCATTTTTCACCATTTCTTCAGAAACGAAAATGAACAGAATGAGTCATTTTCCACAACATCTTCAGAAACAAAAATGAACAGAATAAGTCTTTTTTCACAACATCTTCAGAAACAAAAATGAACAGAATGAGTCATTTTTCACCATTTCTTCAGAAACAAAAATGAACAGAATGAGTCATTTTTCACAACATCTTCAGAAACAAAAATGAACAGAATGAGTCATTTTTCACCATTTCTTCAGAAACAAAAATGAACAGAATGAGTCATTTTTCACAACATCTTCAGAAACAAAAATGAACAGAATGAGTCATTTTTCACCATTTCTTCAGAAACAAAAATGAACATGGTTAACTCCAGATACATGACAAAACTTGCTGTGGTTTCTGTGCACTGAATTCCATAATTATGTATGCATCCATAATTACGTAATTCCTTGCATAGTCCGCACAGTTTGTCTTGAAATGTTTTAGGGGAGGAAAATCAAACCTGTGATAAGTATGACTAGACTACCATAGGGTCCTTTTAATTAGATCACAGATGATCTTATTAATTAGGCCACCAAGGAGTCCTTTCAGCTATCTCATCACATGATAATCCTAACCAGATTTTTGGATCAATCTGTTTAACTAGACCTCTCTAGGGGTCTAATTATGGAATAATACAATATAATCCAAGGGTCTTTACTATTACGTAAAAGCCCATTGAGGATTTAATATAGTACACAAAGATATGGAAGATTCTACAAGGATTTGGATAACAAAACTTGGATTACACCAAAAACATAAAAGGAAACACATAAGCACATAATCACATAGTTGTTTAACTTGGTTATTAATTTGTTATCTTTGGACGCGGATACTTAAAGTACACCAGGAATCCAATTCGTGGATTTCATTTGGCACTTTAATCATTTCAAGAATCCATCCATGAAGATAGGATGATCTACCAAAAATTCGATTTTCGTTTTCAGGAAAACGCAATATTCGAATTAAGGTACACAATAATTTAGGACATACGGAAATACCCTTGGGTACCCTATTAAGAATTTATAGTGGTACTTGGGGTATTCGTACAGAATTATAACTTGCACCTTGTACTTCGTTTCTTTGCAAGAGACGGGTACTTAGGATCTTTGTGTAAAACGCAAGAGATTGTAAAATGGAAGAATTTTGGGGGTAGTTTGCTTTTCAAGGAATACGATTCCTTGATTGTCGGTATTGTAAGGGATATGTTGTTTATACATACAATCACATAAATACATTTCAATGTAAATAAAAGATTTATTTATAAACAATGTTAACAACTGTTTCATGGACCTTGACAACAAAAGAAAATAATACATAAGACATGATTATTTCTAAAGAGTGTTGTCTTCTAGTCGGTCAGATGCTCATCTCTGTGCTGGATTAGCATTGGCAAGCTTTGGGCACTTTCTTCGGAAATGTCCCATCTCACCACACTTGTAGCAAGAACCTGGTGGAAAGCGAGCTCGAGCAGGTTTGTTGTTAGCTTGATTTGGTGCAACTGCTGCTACACAGACTTTTTCCGTATGACCCTTACGTCCACAAATTTGGCATTCGCGGCACTTCACACTGGCATGATGATGTAGGCCACATTGGTTGCACAAGGGTGAAGTTCCATTGTATGGCTTCCTAGTACGGGGTTGAGCTGGTTGGTTGGGGACGGCTTGATCATTGTGAGTAACCATGGCGAAGTTCTGAGAAGCCTTTCGCTTCTTTGACTTCTTAGGGGATCCAGTCTGTTCATCCATGGTCTTTGATTCCTCGATTGGTTTCGATTCCTCGACCGGTTTCTTGTCACCCTTTCGGAAAAGCTTTCGTTTCCTGATCTGAGATTCAGTCAAGGTTGCAGCTAGCTCAATGGCCTGCCTAACCGTAGTGGGGTTACTACCAGTAACAATGTCCTGAACTGAGTCAGGGAGACCATCAATGTATTTTTCGATCGCCTTATCCAGAGGCGTAACCATGGTAGGACGCAACAGGCTCAGCTCCTCATATCGATCAGTGTATGCTCGATGTTTACCGCTGTCTTGCTTAAGATCGTCGAATTCCCTTTCCAATGCCCTGATCTCGTGACGAGGACAGAATTCCTTCATCATCAGTGCTCGAAGTTCTTCCCAAGTTTGGGCCAGTGCCACTTCGGCACCCCTATCTCTCACCACACCGTTCCACCACGTCAAAGCTCGTTTCTCAAAGACACTAGATGCGAAATCTACCTTTCGCTCGTTTGGACATTGAACATGCCTGAAGGTGCTCTCTAGACTCTCGAACCATTGCAGAAGTGTAGTCGCTCCTTGAGACCCAGAAAACTTTGATGGCTTAGCCGAGTTGAACGTCTTGAAGCTGCAGAGGGAATTATTGTTGTTGAGGGCTTGGTTACATTGGGCAACGATGTTCGGGATTGCAGCAGTTATTTGCTGTGTAATGACAGCTGCCAGATCTTCAATAGATACCGGATTTTCGCGTCGAGGAGGCATTCTAAAAGGGGGAAACATGAAAGGAAACGAGTGAGAGAATTAGACGAAAAGAATGAGATGAAACAAATCTGATGAAAGCAAGGATAGTGGTCACTTGTTTGTTACTACAAAGCAACAAACGACCTCGGTGATTAATCAAAGTAAATAGGTCAAAAATAATGTATCGCGAAGACATGCTCGCCTATAAGTGAACACTCATCCCAAGAATTCCCAGGTAAGCACAACTGGTCTCGCGTCTGATGAGATATATACGAAGTGCTTGCCTAGACAGAAAACCCAGAATACGGGCATTCACCCTTCCAGTTTGCACGTGTTCACATTATTTAGGACTCAAAACTTTGACGAGATTTTTGAAAATTCAAAGGGGTTCAAAACCATATAACAGAGGGTTCAAAACCTTACAATAGAGGGTTCAAAACCTATTAATCAATCATCCTAGAACAGATGATTAGTTTTCAAAGCGGTTTTGAAATTTATGTTCTTGTTGTGGTCGTCGCCTAAGGATAGGTGACGGTATTATTTTATGACTAAACGCAAGTAAACTCGCGTTAGGGTCCTAAGAAGGTTATAGACTAGGTCGAAGCATTACTAATAACCTAATTCCCTATAACCATTGGCTCTGATACCATCTTTTCTGTCACACCCCGACCACGTAGAACATACAAAACGTGGCGGAAACGTCGGGGAGTGTTGTAACAGAATTAATTGTTTCAAATCCATGGCAATTGAAGTTTCGTTTTATTGATTAAAAGTGTTACAATGTCTTAACAAACAAAGAAAAACAACATAATTAACTAGTCTTGCATCTTTTATTGTCACTAAAGCCCAAGTCTGCCTATGTGTGTCTTAATCATCTTATGCAACAGCTCCTGAAAACACATGTGAAAATAGGTACGTCAGCATAAAAATGTCTGTGAGATACATAGGTTTTGAGAAAATAGGTTTCATGACTTATGTTTGAGAAAATGTTTAGTCATGAACCTTGTAATTTGCTTTGTTTCGTAAATCATTTGAAAAACGATAAGATCAGATGATATGTATAAATAAGAGAATAATGTATGGTTAAATGAATAACCATTGTAAAATGAGTTTGTATAAGATAAGTTGTTTGTAAATCAATGTCTTGTGAAAAATATGTTATTTGTATAAAATGTTATATGTCTCAAACTGAAATGATTCAAATAACGCTACGATATGTAATACCATACAATCACTTATATATAGGAAGTACCAGCGGCGTATCCACCATGCTTGTATCATATTACACACGCATCGTTACTTAATCACTTAATCAAACCACCATTGTAGTAAGTTTATGTTTAAACCAATTGTCAAAAGTCCTTGTATAAATCATATCAAATGTTAATAGTCCGAAAGTAGTCAAGTAATGTGCAACAAATGTTATGTATAACCAATGTCGAAAATGTTTATTTGTCAAATGTAAATCATGTAATGTGTAACCAAAATGATATGTATGGCTAGTGAAATGCATCAACTAAACCATAGGTGAAATGCACAAAACAAAGTATTGAAGTAAAACTTGGTTTAAATCAAATTTATGTTTTGTGTAGTAAATGTATGCTATACTGATATTAGACATTTATGCGGCATTGTGAAAATTCATACATCCAAGCCTTGTGACAGTCGGATAACCATGTAAAAATGGGTTATCCAAAAGAATATGTATAGTATAGTTTAAACAACCCAAATGTCATACCAAAATGTAAGCATATGATGAATAAGAAATGTACTAAATATGCTAAGTTAACATACAAAGCAGAAAAGTCATGTAAATTAATGTGCTAGCATGCTATCAGTCAACATACATAGCAGAAATGTAAAGTAAAACAATGTACTCAGTATGCACACAATGGACATACATAGCATAAAATGTAATGAAATCATGTACTATAATGTACTAACAAACATAGCAGGTATATGATGTGAAAACAGGAAAGCATGAAAGTAACAAGTAGGCACATGTGTTTCACCCCAAAACAGTTTGGAAAACAGTAAAAGAGGGGTCTATGTACTCACTTGAGAATGCTCAGTAGTCCTTGAGTGACAACCAAACAATGCTAGAGATCACGGATATCAAACGGCACCTAATATAGGTAACTATGTTAATAAACCGGACCTAAATCGGAGGATTTAGATAGAATGAGGGTTTGTAAACCAAACGAGTATAAAGACTCGTGTCATATGGTTTATCAAAGCCTACATGCTAAATGAAACCTAACCTAATAGCTTACGACCCATTACGACCCGTTTAGGTAGCTTATGCTACTTTAACGCGTCGTTCGCTTGAAACGCGTTCGGACCGTCTAACTAGTCTTATGACAAGTGTTATATGCCTAAACATGTTACATAATCAGTTATGTGACAAAAGTTTAGGTTACATATGCTTAATTACCAATTATACATGAAAAGGGTATTCTGGTAATTTACCTAAGGCATATAAACTACCTATCATACAACTACTCAAACGATGTGACCATAGGGTATAACCTCGGAAGGTTATTCCCTATATACTATGGTCACCTAATGTGTTTGGTCGGATCCTAATGATCGACCAAATGGGTCGGGTTCGAAGGTATAAGCGATTTATTAGATCGCTTACCCTACGACCCTAGACAACGTGGTAATCAGTAGGCATAGTCCCAAGGGACTATAACCAACGTGATTACACTCATGTTGCGAAGTTCCAACGAACTTCGCATTGACCATAACTGGTCAACGCAGAAAGTCAAACAAAGTTTGACTTTCAGACTCGAAAAGACTCGAAAAGCAATAAAAGAACGAAAGAATACTTACGAAGGGTCCCCGAATGCTAATCTAGATCAAAATAACTCAGGTATGAAACAATGGTTCCAACTTAGAGTCACTGTAACACCCCGAAAAATGTAAAACCTTAAACTGGAATTAGTAAGGTTTAAATAAACGAGAACTTACTAAGTAGGAAATTTAACCTAATTAGTTAAAAGTCTAGAAATAACCATAAAGTAGAGTTAAAGCTCACTAAAGTCAATAATGATCAAAGTGAAGGGGTTAAAGTTGTTAAAACTGAAACTTTAAAGCTAATAAACAAACAAAACACAAACTTAAACCCCACTTCAATTCCCTGGTCGACCAGAGACATCAGGGGCGACACCCACCATGAATCAACCCTAGAATTCTACTAAAATCCACAATTGAAGGAGCAAATCTGGTCCAAATTGAGAATTGAGCCTAGAATCGTAATCCTCACTGCAAGAGGATTCTAAGGTGTGTGAAATTTGATGAAATCTATCAACTTGAAATTCTCATGATTTTGTAAAAAACTGAAATTAGATGCTTGCATGTGTGTTATTTGGTTAGATTAAAGTTGATTAGGTGTTTAGAAGTAAAACCTAGTTAACTATTTGAGAAATCATGACCAAATTCAGAAAGTTCCATGAACACCTTGAAGGTGGGTTGTGGGTTTTACATGATGATGATGAACACTAGGGTTAAGAAGGGCTATTCTAGTGTAATTTGATTGTTGAAAGTGATTCCAGAAAGATATGATGCTTAAAACACTATAGGAAGGCTCTATTGTTGTCAAGTTAGCTAATTAGCAAGCTAATAAGTTGATTTCTAAAGATATAAAAATTCTGCATATGAAGTGTTTGTTGAAATGCCTCTATGAAGGCTTAAAGAATTGAAATTTCGAGTTAAAACGCATAATCATGATGTCCGGTGTATTATGCGAATTATGATATGAAAAGAGTTCTAAACATGTATTGAATTGAACTCTATAGGACAAGATACCGGAACGTCAAGTGGACAAGCCGGTGGGGATTCACGGTTGAAGGGCGTGCGCTAAGGTATGTAACTTGACCCGTCACATTTAATAGATTGGATGTTTAAATAATGTGTGCTTGATTTTAGAATAAAGGATGCTATGAAATAAAGCTTTTATGTCGCTATATAGAATAATCGGTTAAAAGTTGGTTATAGTCCGTTAGTAGTGGTCATAAGGAAGGAATTTCTGTAGACAAGCCAAACGGGTCGAATAACCAAAATAAAGCATGATTAATACTACGGAATATGTGGATTTTATTTTAATATTGGTTGACATATAATATGTTAGAAATATTAGAAATTGATGCAGTGAATTCTTAGAAAAACGAAATCCGAAAGTTGGGTTTGAGAGCCTTGAACAAAACAAGCAAAAATAAGGATTTCCAGGTACTACCGTAAATTACGGTAGTACCGTAATTTACGGTAAAGGTTAGACATGCTACGGTGAATCTCTACTGGTTTACGGTGACCAGAAATCTTTAGGGCTCACCGTAAATTACGGTGGAACCGTAATTTACGGTGGATCCAAAATAGTTGTTTTGTGTTTATTAATTCAAATGTGATGTTTATCTTTGTGTTTATATTATATAATAACATTAAAACTAATGTTTTAATGTTTTGATCATCGGTAAATTAGTGGAGCTTACGGATGGCGATCAAGTGATAAAGTGAAGAACCGAACACTCTATTTTGAAGCTTCCACAATGTTTTAAATCTTTTGTAGTCTTTGTGTATGGGTTATAAACACATGTTAAACAAATTTTGAAATGATGTAACTTAGTCATTAGTTGACTAAGGTCTATTTATTTATGAACTTCGTTAATGAAAGTCATGTACTTAAACCTTATTTTGTCTAAAATTTAGGGTAAAATTTTAGGGTGTTACAAGTTGGTAATCAGAGCCTAAGGTTGTCAACAAAGTGTTCGGTTCAAGCTTGATCGATCGTCCGGTAAGAATTAACTTGTTTTGTTAATAAATTATGTACTATGTATAGAATGAGAAATGAACAATATGCATGAAAAGAGTATGTAAGCTCACTCAAAAACAAGAAATGCACGAAACAAGAATTATTAAATCAAGTTACGGACTTGATTGAATAGAAACAAGAATTATTAAATCAAGTTACGAACTTGATTGAATTAAAACAAGAATGATTAAATAAAGTTACGAACTTGATTAAATCAAAACAAGTAAAGCATGTGTTATAAATGGAATATTTAACAATCTATGTAAACATTTCAGAAATCGAGATGGCTGATGGAGGCAATGATAATGCGGTGCCAAGAGTCACCGAACAAGTGAGGGAAGTGATTGCCGAAGAGGTTGGAAAGGCGATCGAAAACAGTTTGTCGGGCTTTATTGATAAAATCCAACACACGGTTTTATCAATAGTAGAAGATAGAATCAAGAAACTGGAAGATGATTCAAATGTAGCAAAGGAAAAGCATGGAGGACGAAAGCCTTGTTCATACAAGGAATTCATGGCTTGTAAACCACCAATATATAATGGGGAGGTTGACCCAATAGTGTGCCAACGATGGCTAAGTGACATTGAAGGGGTATTCGAGAGAACCCATTGTGACGAAGAAGACTGCGTAGCCTATGGTACGGGTCAACTAAGGAGTCAAGCAAAATATTGGTGGGATAACAAAAAGAAGGAGATTGGAAGTGAAGCGGCTAAGGCCATGACTTGGGAGGAGTTTAAGACGCCGTTTCTTAAACACCATAGTCCCAAGGCGGTCATAAATAAAATCAAGGAAGAGTTCATGCAACTCAGACACAAAGGTGAATCCATAGACAAGATCACGGGGATGTTTATGGACAAGATGAAGTTCTGTGATGACTTGATAACGAATGAAGAGCAAAAGGTTTATTATTATCATAACATGCTAAGCGCGGAATATAGAGAGTTCATAACCCCTTCAAAGTACGAGACCCTTACCGAGATTGTCAATGCTGCTCGGGAAAGGGAGATTGAATTGAAAAAGAGTATAGAACGGGGTGAACGAAGGGCACAAGATGTGAATCCAAGCCCTACCAAGAAAGCAAGAACGAATGAAACAACAAAGAGATCAGATGCTAAAGGTAGTACATCAGGTTGCAAAATTTGTGGGAAGAATCATAAAGGCGAATGTCGTTACAAGGATAAGCCTTGTCCCATATGCAAGAAAACGGGAGATATGGCTATGTCGTGCCCGGAGAAGGTGACGGTTTGTTACAACTGTTATCGAACGGGTCACAAAAAGTCGGAATGCCCGGAACTGGTTGGAAAGAAAGATGGGCAGGAACCGAAAGGTGAAGCCCCAAAAGCAAAGGCAAGATCTTTTCAATTAACCACCGCAGAAGCGAAGATTGAACCTGACGTGGTCTCAGGTATATTTGCTGTAAATTCAATTCCCGCACACGTGTTATTTGATACGGGTGCGAATAAATCCTTTGTTTCATATGGACTTATTCGACATCCTTCATTTATTCTAACAAAATTACCTGTGCCTTTAGAAGTAGAAATAGGTAATAACAAAATCTTTATTGTTTGTGATGTATGTGAAAATTGTAAACTGAGCATCGATGATGAAGAATATTTGATAAATCTAATCCCGATGTCAATGGGAGAATTCCAAGTAGTCGTGGGGATGGATTGGCTATCTCAATACCATGCAAAGGTCGTGTGTTTTCGTAAGGAGATAAAACTAACATCTCCGGGCGGAAAACACGTAACCATTTATGGCGAAAAACGAGGCAACCCCATAGTATGTTCGATGTTGAAAGCTCACAAGCTCATGAAGCGAGGATGCAAGGCATTCATAATTTATGCAAATGAGACCGAGAAAGAATCACGAAAGATTGGAGATGTACCGGTGGTACGAGATTATGAAGATGTTTTTCCGGAAGATTTACCGGGGATACCGCCTGAACGGGAAGTAGAGTTCGGGATCGAATTGATTCCGGGCGCGAAACCTGTAGCAAAAGCCCCGTACCGACTTGCACCGTCGGAACTACAAGAGTTGATGTCCCAAATCCAAGACCTGCTTGACAAGGGATTCATAAGGCCGAGTGTGTCTCCTTGGGGCGCACCGGTATTGTTCGTGACGAAGAAAGACGGGAGCATGCGTATGTGTATTGATTACCGGGAGTTAAATAAACTCACGATAAAGAACCGATACCCGCTCCCGAGGATAGACGATTTATTCGACCAACTACAAGGTGCGAATTGGTTTTCCAAAATTGACCTAAGATCGGGGTATCATCAACTAAAGGTCAAAGAAGAAGATGTGCCGAAGACGGCCTTCCGCACAAGATACGGACATTACGAATTTCTCGTAATGTCATTTGGGCTAACAAATGCGCCCGCGGCTTTCATGGACCTCATGAACCGGGTTTGCAAGCCAATGTTGGATAAGTCGGTCATCGTGTTTATCGATGATATCTTGGTATACTCGAGAAGTGAAGCTGAACACGCACACCATTTACAAGAAGTGTTAGAGACACTGAGGCGAGAGAAGTTATATGCAAAATTCTCTAAATGTGCCTTTTGGTTACGAGAGGTTCAATTCTTAGGCCATGTCATAAATGCTGATGGAGTATTGGTGGATCCGTCAAAGATTGAGGCTGTGTCAAAGTGGAAACCCCCGAAGAACCCTTCAGAAATTAGAAGCTTTTTGGGGCTTGCTGGATATTATAGCAGATTCATTCAAGATTTCTCCAAGATTGCATCGCCGTTAACAAAGCTAACCCAAAAGAAAGCAAAGTTTGTTTGGGGACTCGATCAAGAAAAAGCGTTTCGGACGCTAAAAGAAAGGCTAACTCAAGCTCCGGTACTGACATTGCCGGACGGAGTCGAAGACATGGTGGTCTATTCGGACGCTTCGTTATCAGGGCTCGGTTGCGTGTTGATGCAACGGGGCAAGGTAATAGCCTATGCCTCGAGACAATTGAAGATACACGAGAAGAAATACCCCACGCACGATCTCGAGTTGGCAGTGGTGGTATTTGCATTAAAAATATGGAGACATTACTTGTATGGGGTAAAATGCACCATATTCACCGACCACAAGAGTCTGAAATACTTCTTCGATCAGAAGGAGTTAAATATGCGACAAAGGCGATGGCTGGAAACGGTGAAGGACTATGATTGTGAGATACACTATTACCCCGGAAAGGCAAATGTGGTAGCGGATGCTCTAAGCAGAAAAGCGGACTATGTCCCAATACGAGTGAGGTCGATGCAACTCGTGGTAACCTCGGGTTTACTTGAACGTATTCGAGAAGCACAATTAGAAGCAGTAAAAGAAGAGAATTGGAAGAAGGAAAGAATAATTGGGCAGTTGAAAGACTTGTCGGATGGGGATCACGGGTTAAAGACTCGATCCGGAAGAATATGTGTCCCACATACCTGTGGAGTAAAGGCGCTTTTACTTGATGAAGCTCATAAATCCCATTATTCAATTCATCCGGGTGCGACCAAGATGTACAATGATTTGAAACAAAATTATTGGTGGCCCGGAATGAAGAGGGATGTGGCGAAGTATGTGGAAAAATGCTTGACATGTTTACAAGTCAAGGCGGAGCATCAGAAACCCTATGGCAAACTCCAACCGTTGGAAATTCCGGTTTGGAAATGGGAACATCTTACAATGGACCTGTTAACCAAACTGCCTAGGACAAATCGTGGTTTTGATGCCATATGGGTAGTGGTGGATAGACTGACGAAAAGTGCTCACTTCATTCCGATTCGTGAGACTTATACGTCAGAGAAGATGTCAGAAGTCTATACCAATGAAATCATAGCACGTCATGGAGTGCCGGTGTCCATCGTGTCCGATCGGGATACCCGGTTTACCTCGAAATTCTGGCGTGAATTCCAAGAACAAATGGGGACCAAATTGTTCATTAGCACTGCGTACCATCCTCAAACGGATGGACAAAGTGAAAGAACGATACAAATATTAGGAGACATGCTACGGGCGTGTATAATCGACTTAGGAGGCAGTTGGGATGTTCACCTACCGTTAGTTGAGTTTTCGTATAACAACAGTTACCAATCTAGTATTAAAATGGCACCATACGAACTGCTTTACGGTAGGAAGTGTCGAACCCCGGTTTGTTGGGGTGAAGTGGGTCCACGTGAACTCGCCCACCAAGACATAGTACGAGCCACGAACGAAAAGATCGATAAAGTTCGGGCACACTTGAAGGCGGCCCAAGACAGGCAAAAGGCGTATGTTGATAAAAGGAAAAGGCCAATTGAATTTCAAGTCGGTGACATGGTCATGCTAAAAGTGTCCCCATGGAAAGGTGTTATTAGATTTAGAAAGAAGGGGAAGTTAAGCCCAAGGTTTATCGGGCCATTTAAAATTATCGGAAGAGCTGGCAAGGTGGCTTACCGTCTTGAACTACCGGAGGAGCTGAGTGGGATCCATGGCACGTTTCACGTATCTCAATTAAGAAAGTGCCTTGCTGACGAAACGACCTATATCCATTACGATGATATCGAAGTGGATAATAGTCTAAATTATGTGGTGAGACCGATTGAAATTTTAGACAGAAAGGTCAAACGTTTACGAAATAAACAAATTGGTCAAGTCAAAGTCAAATGGGAGCATAGGAAGGGTTCGGACACTACATGGGAGTCCGAAGAGGAAATGCGACGTCTTCACCCTACTTTATTTGGTACGTATTGCGGTTTCGAGGACGAAACACTTTTTAAGAGGGGTGGACTTGTAACACCCCGAAAAATGTAAAACCTTAAACTGGAATTAGTAAGGTTTAAATAAACGAGAACTTACTAAGTAGGAAATTTAACCTAATTAGTTAAAAGTCTAGAAATAACCATAAAGTAGAGTTAAAGCTCACTAAAGTCAATAATGATCAAAGTGAAGGGGTTAAAGTTGTTAAAACTGAAACTTTAAAGCTAATAAACAAACAAAACACAAACTTAAACCCCACTTCAATTCCCCGGTCGACCAGAGACATCAGGGGCGACACCCACCATGAATCAACCCTAGAATTCTACTAAAATCCACAATTGAAGGAGCAAATCTGGTCCAAATCGAGAATTGAGCCTAGAATCGTAATCCTCACTGCAAGAGGATTCTAAGGTGTGTGAAATTTGATGAAATCTATCAACTTGAAATTCTCATGATTTTGTAAAAAACTGAAATTAGATGCTTGCATGTGTGTTATTTGGTTAGATTAAAGTTGATTAGGTGTTTAGAAGTAAAACCTAGTTAACTATTTGAGAAATCATGACCAAATTCAGAAAGTTCCATGAACACCTTGAAGGTGGGTTGTGGGTTTTACATGATGATGATGAACACTAGGGTTAAGAAGGGCTATTCTAGTGTAATTTGATTGTTGAAAGTGATTCCAGAAAGATATGATGCTTAAAACACTATAGGAAGGCTCTATTGTTGTCAAGTTAGCTAATTAGCAAGCTAATAAGTTGATTTCTAAAGATATAAAAATTCTGCATATGAAGTGTTTGTTGAAATGCCTCTATGAAGGCTTAAAGAATTGAAATTTCGAGTTAAAACGCATAATCATGATGTCCGGTGTATTATGCGAATTATGATATGAAAAGAGTTCTAAACATGTATTGAATTGAACTCTATAGGACAAGATACCGGAACGTCAAGTGGACAAGCCGGTGGGGATTCACGGTTGAAGGGCGTGCGCTAAGGTATGTAACTTGACCCGTCACATTTAATAGATTGGATGTTTAAATAATGTGTGCTTGATTTTAGAATAAAGGATGCTATGAAATAAAGCTTTTATGTCGCTATATAGAATAATCGGTTAAAAGTTGGTTATAGTCCGTTAGTAGTGGTCATAAGGAAGGAATTTCTGTAGACAAGCCAAACGGGTCGAATAACCAAAATAAAGCATGATTAATACTACGGAATATGTGGATTTTATTTTAATATTGGTTGACATATAATATGTTAGAAATATTAGAAATTGATGCAGTGAATTCTTAGAAAAACGAAATCCGAAAGTTGGGTTTGAGAGCCTTGAACAAAACAAGCAAAAATAAGGATTTCCAGGTACTACCGTAATTTACGGTAAAGGTTAGACATGCTACGGTGAATCTCTACTGGTTTACGGTGACCAGAAATCTTTAGGGCTCACCGTAAATTACGGTGGAACCGTAATTTACGGTGGATCCAAAATAGTTGTTTTGTGTTTATTAATTCAAATGTGATGTTTATCTTTGTGTTTATATTATATAATAACATTAAAACTAATGTTTTAATGTTTTGATCATAGGTAAATTAGTGGAGCTTACGGATGGCGATCAAGTGATAAAGTGAAGAACCGAACACTCTATTTTGAAGCTTCCGCAATGTTTTAAATCTTTTGTAGTCTTTGTGTATGGGTTATAAACACATGTTAAACAAATTTTGAAATGATGTAACTTAGTCATTAGTTGACTAAGGTCTATTTATTTATGAACTTCGTTAATGAAAGTCATGTACTTAAACCTTATTTTGTCTAAAATTTAGGGTAAAATTTTAGGGTGTTACAGTCACTTAGATCAGATTCTTGTGATTTTTGAAGTTAAATGGGTTGGGTATTTATAGGAATACCCAAACCGTTAAGATCGTTTGTCGAATATCGTGCCTTAATCGCATCCGTACAAGTGTTGCAAAGTTGTGGTGGCTAAAAATGGTTCTTATCAGCTGAATAGGCAAGTTGTGAGCTTGTGGTTGTGGTTAAAACAGCTGGAATATGCTGACTGTTCATTCTGATCTGTTCTGGGAAGCTGAGGCGGCCCGCTTCAGGATCAGACAAATCTAATGCGGGCCGCATGGCCTTCTGATCAGCATATAACTTTCAAAAATGACAGTTTCAGCCCCTGCACGTGTTTAAGGCCATTCCCGACACTTCTAAGGCCCGTAAAGCCAACTTTGAGGCCCTAAAATGATGCCTAAACATTGTGGACATGAAACATGCTCAAAAATATGTCAGATGTCAGTTCATTTGGTCGTACGAACGCGATGTTCGCTTAATTACGATGGAATGCGCATAAGCGCGAAAAACGATCCAAATGACGAAACGAATGGATTTTTCTTATGCCAAACACTAAAATAAAATATTTTAGTGCTTACATAAATTTTTGGATGTCCGGATGTATTCAGAACGTAAGTTATGCGCGAAAATGCAAACTTGTGCACTTTTTGACGCTTTTAGTCCCTGAATGACACAAAAGTTTATTTTAGCACACCGAACCCCTCAAAGCCTATTTCTAAGCTATGTGAAGGATATTTAAGGTGTGTTTAACTTATGGTCATGTTCCAGAAAGTCTGTTACAGTTCAAATTGGCATACTTTCGCAGTTTGTCAAGTTTAGTCCCTGTAAGCGAATAAACTAGATTTTGCCATACCAAAGCCTTCAAAACTTATTTCTAAGTTATCTAAAGGTTATCTAAGGTATGTTAAGCCTATTTCACTATTCCGGAGTGTTCGTTACATTAAACTGGTTATATTTACGCATCAGTGCGTGTATAACCTTCTAGAAAGTGATATAGAGTTTGAAATCGAACAAGAATTGATATGTGCAAACGATACACATATTTTTACAAATCCCAAGTATGAAATACAATATTTCATTGGTTTGGCATTTGTTTGATGGTTGGAGCGACACAGGTGTCACACTTCGGTCTTTGTAAATGACTTTAGTACAAGCCTTGTGTCTTAAATATGTGTAAGACTTGTATGTCTTTATTGTTCGTTGAACTTTGTATTAGATGAAGGAAATTGTTAAACGGTTATATATATATTTCACCAAATATATATATATATATATGTAATCTTGTATCTTGTGAGTTGTATCATCGGGTCTTGTCTTCTTTATTTCATGCCTTTGTATAAGTAAACTGTTCAATCGTAATTTTTACCAATTATATGTCATTGGGCTTAGCCCAAGAATTCATCTTATTGTGCCTAAATAGTGTTGGGCCTCAATAGTGTTGGGCTTAAATAGTGTTGGGCCTAAATAGTGTTGGGCCTAAATAGTATTGGGCCTAAATAGTGTTGGGCCTAAATAGTATTGGGCCTAAATAGTGTTGGGCCTAAATAGTATTGGGCCTTGGCCCATATGTTTGGTATTGGGCTTAGCCCATGTATTTAAGTTAAGCCCATTATGAAAGTAAGCCTATTAAGAAGTGTAAGCCCATTTGTATAAAATAGCCCATTAAGAAGTGTAAGCCCATTTGTATAAAATAGCCCATTTGAAAGTATAAGTCTTTCATTTTTATAAAAACATTTTTATAAAAATAACTAAGTATACTTTTTAGTAAATAAAAACATAATAGTTTTTATAAGTTTCAAAATGTCCGAATTTTGTTAATGGTAACGTAATTTTGGTGTACGCGTCGAAAAATCGCCTAAACGTCGTAGTAAGTCCTCGGATTGGCGATATGTTTATAGATTCGCTTGTCGTCCGTTTTGACCATAAGTTGTGTCCGAAAGCTCGGAATGTCCGTAAGTTGTTTTCAAGTGTGTCTATATGTATTCTTGTAAGTCTTTAGTTGTAAGTATGTCTTGTATTTATTTGTGTCATTGTTATCAAGTCTCTAACTTTTATATATAACTAATACAAATAATAACACATAGCACATACTTGATATGTTCAATAAAAATGTATTTTACCAAAATATATATTTATGTCAATTTTTATGTTTAGAAAGACCAACTTTCTAATCTTGTAAAGACTTTGTAAAAAAAATGATAGTTTTTCTAACATATTATTTCTAAGAAAAGTTGTCCATAGTTCCTTTGTAATATGAACTTTGCCATGTTTATTTACATATCATTTTCTTTTCAAATCATCAACAATTTCTCATATCATTTCTAAAAAAAAACACATGAGATTTATAACATAACCTCATTAAGATGATCTCAAAATCATGTAGGATTTTATACATGATCATAACATATGCTAACTAGTTCAAAAACCAAGTTTAATTCTAGTTTTAACAACTTTTATAAAAAATCTCAAGTTGTATGTTACTTTTTATAATCTTGTAAAAGTATTGTTTTTAGTGAAAAACCTCAAATACTTTCACAAGATCAAATGTTATGATCATCCCTTTAAACCTTTATGTTAAAAACCCTTTTAACATAAACATGTATAATTGTTAGATCATATTTTTAAAACATCCTCTAACAATTTATTTATATCATAATCATCATAACAAGATCGAATATGCATATAACAAGTCTTAGATCACAATATAAACCAACATAAATATATCATGATTATTATTTTTGCTTCTTTGTATTTTTCATGTTTATTATGTATGATTATTTAGTTATTTATTAGTTATAATAACAATCATAAACATAATATAAGTATGAAAAAAATAGATCTTGAAGCTTACTTCTAGCACTTGGCTAGGGATGATCTTGGAGGATGATTAAGAAAGACAAAGATGAAGATCTTGATGATTTAAGGCTCTTGAATGGATGAATACACTTCCTTTAACTTGCAAATGCTTTAGATCACCTTAAGCTCCATGAAACTCCATGTTGATCATCAAGATGTGATAAAATTTAAATGGGTTTTTATGGTGTTCTTGGTGGAAAAAGATGAAGATGCTGAGAGCTTTTGTTTGTGTAATTAAAAGATGAAAAATGAATGGTAAAGTGCTAGTTTAATTAATGTGTAAGTATTGTAATAATTCACCATTTTACTTCCACTTGAAACTAACCATAAAATATCTAGATATTTAGCATGAAAATTAGGGTCTGGGACCCCTTTAAAAACGTGAACATGAGGGGGGAAAGGGTCTTGAATTTGTTTCATGTGTTAAGTGTTCAATTCATGGTAAAATGTAGTAAATGTTTAAGTATTTTAAGAACTTTGACATTTTATATAAAAATATCTACAAGGTTTTAAGCCTTCATATTTTAAAGTAGTGTGACACTAAGTAAAACTAGTTCACCGAAATTTTTAGTGTGTAATTCGGGTGAAAAAGTCGGTTCGGGTCCTGTACCGGGTTAAATACTGACACCGTGTTTTATTTAGATAAAAACATAACAAAAATTATTTTTGTACTTGTTTTATTATCCAAATATTTAATCCAACTTTTTGGACTAAAACTTTTATTATTTTTGACACGGTTTCGGTACCGGCTTTGCTGACTGGCAGTTTACTGAACTAGCCATGCAGCTTAATGCAATAAGATTTGATTGCGGATTTTGTGTCGTTTTTACTACCCATTATATTATTTATGTCAAATAATATTTATTTTTGGGTTTTTCAGATAATTACTGTTTCGTTCTGCGGAATGCTGTATATTTCCGCACGATTTCTGTATTTTTCTGCGGACTTGAACAATTTGGTTTTTAATTGGAATTTTGTAAATAATAAGGCACATATAAATTTTGGACAAAGCTTTTTATAAAATATTTGTGTAGACATAACTGTATGTCATGCTTTCATTGTGTCAGACTGTACCGCGACTAGTACTGACAAGTATCGTTTATTCGCGTTCCTATAGTTAGTCTAGGATATTGTTTCTAATCGCAACGGATTCATTATCATAATTCACTATGATTTTTGTAATTCCTAGACTCTCAAGATTTTAATTAATTAAAATTAAGTCAAATACGCGAAAATAATAGTCGAAATAGTTGTTCAAGTTGTACGGAATTACTGGAATTTTTCCGTTTGTCACACTCCTCTCCATGTATAACAAGTGTCTCTTCGTTCGGTAGTGGTAGGCGAATGATCTTCTCGTGGCAAACGACTTCAGCTCGATTTTTGGATAGCCAATCCATGCCAACCACTACGTTGAAACTACCCAATTCAACGGGTAAGAGATCGATATTGAATTTTTGTTCGCCAAGTTCTAAGGTACACTCCTTAACAACTTCTCTCGACTCTATTAGTTTACCGTTAGCCAATTCTATAGAATATGGAACATCTAGTTTACTAGGTTCCAAGCCCAGAATATTTTTAATTTCTATAGAAATAAAACTAAAATCGGCTCCGGTATCAAATAATATGGATGCGAAATGATCATTGAGGAGAAACGTACCAGTGACCACATTAGGGTCTTGGCGCGCATCCTTGGCTCCAATCACAAAAGATCGACCACGAGCTTGGTTTTCTTTAGGACAGTCTTTCTTGAAGTGATCTTTGCTTCCGCATCCAAAACATCCTTGACCACGCCCATTACCGTTCCCATTCTTGTTACCAAATCCACTTCCCGATCCAGTATTATTTCCCGTTCCCCAACATGATTCAGCACGGTGGCCATTCTTGCCACACTTGTCACACTTGACAACCCGACAATCACCCAAGTGATGATATTTGCATCGCTCACACTTAGGTAAAGTACCAGCGTACTTCTTAGGACCAGTGTCGTTTGTGGCTACAAACGCCCTTGCATCCTTTTGCGAGTTATTCTGTCGCCTGTTGTTGTTGTTGTTGTTGGGGTTATTGTTATTGTTGTTATGGTTGTTGTTACTGTTGTTGTTGTTGTTGTTATTACCGCGGGTTCCCTTCTTGAAATTCGAGTAACTCCTCTTCCCACGGTTGGAAGACTCGGCATGTGTTTCCTTCTTATCATCACATTTCTCAATGAATATTTTCATCCTGACCCCGTCTTCAGTAAGACTCACGGCTATAGTCACAGCCTGAGTAATAGTCGTGGGTTTAGCTGCAGTAACCAGACTTTGAATCTTTGCAGAAAGTCCCCAAATATAGCGCTTGATACGCTTGTATTCAGGTGATACAAGATAAGGAATTACACGGGACAGATCGTGAAACCTTTGCGTATATCCCGTGATATCAGCTCCCACCATGGTAAGGTGCCAAAACTCGTTCTCCAACTTCTGGAGTTCAGCACGAAAACAGTACTTATCCCTCATACGTTCCTTCAGTTCATCCCAAGTCAACGCATAAGCAGCGTTCTCACCCAAAGTTTGCACTTGTAAGTTCTACCATGTAAGAGCCTCGTTGAGAAACATGCCAGTAACGAAAGTGACTTGCTGATTAGCGGAACATCTGCTCGTTCTGATAGTGGAATCCGTTTTCTCAGTCCATCTCATGTAAGCCACAGCACCGCCTGTGCCATCGTAGTTAAGTGGCTTGCAGTCAAGAAACTGCTTGAATGTGCATCGTGAAATAGACAATAAACGGATTAAGAATGAGCAAACCATGAAACGCACAAGTAGATTAAGAAACAAATTTGATAAGTTGTAATAAAGCAACTCAACGTTACCCGTGGTATTTGTTCCGCCTGAATTAACGCCTTGGCCCTGACCTCCCGATCCGCCGGTGCCACCACTGTGTTCGGCACGGGATGCCTCATACAGGGCGATAGCTTAAGCGATTCTCTGTTCTATTAGTGCATTTAGTTCTGCCTCAGTCGTAGGCATTGGTGGGGGTGGGGGTGGATTAACTATCCGTGAACGTAAAGCTCTCCTTGGTGGCATGATTATTCTAAAGGAGAAATAGGATACGGATTAGACGTTGATTTGGTTTGTTAAATATTTTTACTAAGTAAGAAGAAAAGAGAAAAAAAATATTCATAACATTAATAGCAATATCACCATGAAACATATAATGCGAGTAAATAAGTTAACATAAACAATAAGATATGTCCAACCAGACCATTCAGATGCATATAATAGATAACACCAAGTTTTTTTATATATATTAATCAACCGGTTACATAATCGTTTGAAAGGAAACAAAATAGACTCGGGCTACATAACCCGGTCATACTAGTCTAGTACAAAAAAAAAAGATAACAAGATCTTCCTACCAACTGTGTGATCCGCTGTATGTCGGTTGTCTTCAAAACTTGGTGGAGCGTCCGTATGTACACAAAACGGATATAGATACCCGTCTCAAAAGTATGATACCTGCAAACATAGTCTATGGTGGGGGAAAGACTGGTGGTGGAATCAGGAACAATAACCTGTGAACATGAGAAACCCTACCCTCCAAATCAAGAAGCAAGCGGTTAAGGAAAACAATCTGCTGCTCGAGCGTCAGAACACGAGCAGGTAAATCAACTGGTGGTATATCAACTGGTGGCATCTGAGGTGGTAGTGGGGGTAATGGTGGTGACCCTGGTGGTGGTGGTGGAGCATGGGGTGGTGAATGGGCTGGTGGTGGTGGAGCCAGAAGTACCAAACTAAGAAGGTGAGTAAGCTCATCCTCGAGTTCACTAACTCGACGGATAATAAAGTCTATCTGATGCTCGAGTGTCAGCACACGAGCACGTAACTCGGTAGTAGCAGCTGGGTAATGCAATGGGTGGTATGGATCTGTCATGGGCATAACATGAGGTGGGGAGTGTGGTGCAATTAGAGGCTCGGGCGGGACAGGTGGGACAGAGAGAAACTGCTGATAGTATAAGTCCATATCACTGGGTGGTATGTGTGCATGTCCAGATGGTCCGACCTCATCAGTATGATCAGTCGGTGATATGATAGGTGCGAAGTACATGAGGCGAAGGTGCTCGGGAGATGCATCTGGTGCAGGGACTGGAATAGGTGCAGGGATGGCTGGCTCTTCTGGCATCATGTCATCCCCAAAGTCTGCATTGCGCTGCAGGCCAATGGCCTGCAGTGCAGACGAAGTAACGGATGCATAAGAGGAAGCATCCGAGTCGGTATCTGCATCAGAAGAAATATCGATCACCGAGACCACTGGTGATGCAATGTCTAAGATAACCACATCGTAAACGTCTCCGTCTCCCAAATCAGCATCCATGTGATCCACCGGAATCACTGGAACGACGCCGTCGTCATCGTCAAGATCGACGATAAAAGGAATGATATTAAGAGGAGCGACGTCAAAGGGTATAATCTGTACCACATGTTCACCCTCTGGGTGACCCAAAATAACAATATCGTTGAGTATAGGGGGGATAGCTAACACATCATCATCGATGATCTCGCCCAGAAGTGCGAACGGCTGGAAATCATCCATGTCGCTGTCAGAAGTAGAGTCGCTATCAGATAAGTTGACTTGAACCTCCGGCACGTAGTCATCGTCGGATACAATCTCCATGGGGTCTACGTCATCATATACATTACTACCTTCAGATGAAGACATGGTGACCTGAGAAATAAGTTGTTCGACACGTATGAGTATTTGTTAATTTACATATATACACGAAATGTATTTTTCACATAATGTTCATTTTAAGTTATCCTAATTGAGTTTTGTGGATTAACTTAAAGTTGCATGTCTACCATTTAGATGACTAAGACACTAATGTCCTTGCTTGATTTGTATGAGATGAATTCTTGTTGAAAGTGGACCATGAAAAATGTTTATGCAAGTGAAAACATTTGTGTCACACCCCGACCACGTAGAACATACAAAATGTGGCGGAAACATCGGGGAGTGTTGTAACAGAATTAATTGTTTCAAATCCATGGCAATTGAAGTTTCGTTTTATTGATTAAAAGTGTTACAATGTCTTATCAAACTATGAAATACAACATAATTAACTAGTCTTGCATCTTTTATTGTCACTAAAGCCCAAGTCTGCCTATGTGTATCTTGATCATCTTATGCAACAGTTCCTGAAAAACACATGTGAAAATAGGTACGTCAGCATAAAAATGCCTGTGAGATACATAGGTTTTGTGAAAATAGGTTCCATGACTTATGTTTGAGAAAATGTTTAGTCATGAACCTTGTAATTTGCTTTGTTTTGTAAATCATTTGAAAAACAATGAGTTCAGATGATATGTATAAATAAATGAATAATGTATGGTTAAATGAATAACCATAGTAAAAATGGATTTTGTATAAGATAAGTTGTTTGTAAAACAATGTCTTGTGAAAAGTATGTTATTTGTATAAAATGTTATATGTATCAAACTGAAATGATTCAAATAACGCTACAATATGTAATACCATACAAACACTTATATATAGGAAGTACCAGCGGCGTATCCACCATGCTTGTATCATATTACACACGCATCGTTACTTAATCACTTAATCAAACCAAACAATGTCAAAATGTCTATGTCAAATATCCATGTCAAATGTCTATGTCAAATATCCATGTCAAATGTCTATGTCAAATATCCATGTCAAATGTCTATGTCAAAATGTCATGTATGGCAAGTGAAATGTCTCAACTAAACCATATGCACAAAAACAAAGTATTGAAGTAAAACTTGGTTTAAATCAAAGTTATGTTTTGTGGGAAATGCATGATCAAATGTCAATCATGTTAAAATGTCTATGCCGAAATGTCTATGTCAAATACGGTTCACACGGTTCACAGATACAAACGGTTCACAGATATCAACGGATCACAGTCAAATGATTACAACGGTTCAATATGTAGTATAATGTGTTCATATGCTGGATAAGCATATGCAACAGAAAAGCAACGTAAAACAATGTACTAAGTACGCACACAATGGGCATACATAGCATGAAATGTAATGTAGAACGATGTACTAAGTATGCACACAATGGGCATACATAGCATAAAATGTAGTGTAAAACAATGTACTAAGTACGCACACAATGGGCATACATAGCATGAAATGTAATGAAATCATGTACTATAATGTACTAATGAACATAGCAAGTATATGATGTCAAAACAGGAAAGCATGAAAGTAACAAGTAGGCACATGTGTTCCACCCCAAAACAGTTTGGAAAATAGTAAAAGAGGGGTCTATGTACTCACATAAACACCTTGAAAACATTTAAAAGAGGGGGTTCTATGTACTCACTTGAGATTGCTCAGTAGTCCTTGAGTAACAACTAAACAATGCTAGAGATCGCGGATATCAAACGGCACCTAGTATAGGTAGCTACATTAATAAACCGGACCTAAATCGGAAGATCGGGTAGCATTAGGGTTTGTAAACCAAACGAGTGTAGAGACTCGTGTCATTTGGTTTAACAAAGCCTACATACTAAATGAAACTTAACTTAAGTGTCTACGACCCATTACGACCCGTTTAGGTAGCTTATGCTACTTTAACGCGTCGTTCGCGTGAAACGCGTTCGGACCGCCTAACTAGCCCTATGACAAGTGTTATATGCCTAAACATATTACATAATCAGTTATGTGACAAAGGTTTAGGTTACATATGCTTAATTACCAATTATACATGAAAAGGGTATTCTGGTAATTTACCTAAGGCATATAAACTACCTATCATACAACTACTTAAACGATGTGACCATAGGGTATAACCTCGGAAGGTTATTCCCTACCTACTATGGTCACCTAATGTGTTTGGTCGGATCCTAATGATCGACCAAACTGGGTCGGGTTCGAGGTATAAGCGATTTATCAGATCGCTTACCCTACGACCCTAGACAACGTGGTAATCAGTAGGCATAGTCCCAAGGGACTATGACCATCGTGATTACAATCACGTTGCGAAGTCCCTACGAACTTCGCATTGACCATTACTGGTCAACGCTGAAAGTCAAAAAAAGTTTGACTTTCTGACTCGAAAAGCAGTAAAATAAGGAAAAGAACGAAAGAATACTTACGAAGGGTCCCCGAATGCTAATCCCGATCTAAGAACTCAGGTATGAAACAATGGTTTCAACTTAGAGCTCTCAAATCAGAATTCTTGTGCAAAATGAGGTTGTGTGGGTTGGGTATTTATAGGAATACCCGAACCGTTAGGATCGTTTCATGGAAAACGTGCCATGAATCCAACCCGTACACTTGTCGGAACCTTATGGTGGCTAAAAATGATGTTTATCAACAGATTAGGCAAGTTGCAAACATGTGGTTGTGGTTAAAACAGCTGCAAACAGGCTGTTAATACACTGCATCTGGTCTGCAGGTTGCCTTACGGACCGTAAGGTTATGGATGTTGAGGTCCGTAAGCTTATTTTGGCAGAATTACAGTTTTGGTCCCTGTTGTGTAATAAGGCCATTTTTGACACGTTTAAGGCCCGTTAACCTCATTTCAAAGCTCTAAAATGAAGTTAAAGTATAGGGAACTTAAAATGTGCTCAAAAATATCTCGGATGTCGGTTCGTTTAACCGTACGGTTGCGATGTTCGGTTAATTACGACGGAATGCGCATAAGCGCGAAAAACGATCCAAATGACGAAACGAATGGATTTTTGGCAAGCCAAACACTAAAGCATAATATAGTCATGCTTACATAAATTTTTGGATGTCCGGATGTATTCAGAACGTAAGTTATGCCCGAAAATGCAAACTTGTGCACTTTTTGACACTTTTAGTCCCTGAATGACCCAAAAGTTTATTTTAGCACACCGAACCCCTCAAAGCCTATTTCTAAGCTATGTAAAGGATATTTATGGTATGTTTAACTTATGGTCATGTTCCGGAAGGTCTGTAACAGTTCAAATTGGCATACTTTCGCAGTTTGTCAACTTTAGTCCCTGTAAGCGATTTAACTTTGATTTCACCACACCAAACCTTCCAAAACTTATATCTAAGTTATGTATAGGTTATTTAAGGTATGGTAAGCCTATTTCACTATTCCGGAGTGTTCGTTGCATTAAACTGGTTATATTTACGCATCAGTGCGCGTATAACCTTCCAGAAAGCGATATAGTGTTTGAAATCGAACAAGAATTGATATGTGTAAACGATACACATATTTTTACAAATCCCAAGTATGAGATACAATATTTCACTGGTTGGGCATTTGTTTGATGGTTGAAATGACACAGGTGTTACAATTTGTTTGTATTTAACTGGTTTCCGTGAGAGATCCCTAGTGTCTGTAGATTTAGACTCGATAAAGAATCCTGGTTCACTACAATCGATGCTCTGATACCAAACTGTCACACCCGCTCGTAGCGGAAGCGCGAGGTGTGATCTGTATGGTTTTCATTGCATAAATATCGATGTACATGAACAAACTATATGAATAAAACATACTCCATTGCCGTTACCATTACATAAGTGTTTCCAAAAAGATTACAACATAAGTTTAGTGTGTCGGTTACAAACCATTAACGTAAAAGTAAAGTGTTATTGTTTCATACATTAACATTAAAATAAACTACTAAGGTTTAAACCGTCATATTTCCGCAAAGAGGCGGAATATAATAGTTAAACCCTCCAAAAGATGGCATGGAGTTCCGGTACTTGTTATCTTGACTGGGAAATCCGACATGGTCCTTTAATTCCCTGAAATACATGTTAAGTTTGGAAAACATCAACAAAAGTTGGTGAATTCATGCAATTTAGTTGTAAAAGATGTATTTAAAATGTAAGTTGTAGTATGTAAAGTGTCAATGAAATCGTTGATCATTAATGTTTTGCAAGGACATTAATATGTGTGACGAAAAAGGAAGCAATCCAACCCTAGACGATTTTTATGTTGATTCCTATCGACTGGGACACAAAAGCACTCTTCCGTATGGGTCCACGACCAAGAGTGGGGCTCCCCAACACCCATTAGATCTAATCACTTGTACCTAGGTCCAAACTGGATTAATGGTGCTTAGATGTATAACCCTAATTCGCACATGATCTAAGGTGTTTCATTCCCTAACTTTAACATACATTGAACATGTATTTTCCCCGATAGTTGTAAAGTTGTAAAACATTTAAATGAATAGGGGACATGAACTCACTGTATCGCGTCCTGTGAATAGATGTAAATAAGATCTCACGTGCGGTCGTCCTGAATAGCGTTGCGACCTACAAATGTTCTTATATTCGTTAGACATTTCGGTCTTTGTAAATAACTTGAGTACAAGTCTTCGTTATTTGTTGAACTTTGTATTAGATGTACTAATTGTTAAACTTGGTATATATTTCATCAAATATATATGTGTAAGTAATCTTGTATTTTGTAAGTTATATAACCGGATCTAGTCCTCTTGATTTCGTGTCTTATATGTATCAATTGTATACTTGTATTTCCAATAATGGTGTCATTGGGCCGAGCCCACGTTTTCATGTTATTGGGCCCCAAATAGTGTTGGGCCTAAATAGTGTTGGGCCTCAATAGTGTTGGGCCTAAATAGTGTTGGGCCTCAAATAGTGTTGGGCCTCAATAGTGTTGGGCTTAAATAGTGTTTGGGCTTCAAATAGTGTTGGGCTTCAATAGTGTTGGGCCTGGCCCATATGTTTGGTGTTTGGGCTTACCCCAGGAATTTATATTAAGCCCATTTTGAAGATAAGCCCATTAAGAAAAATAAGCCCATTTGTAGAAAAATAGCCCATTAAGTAAAATAAGCCCATTTGTTATAAAAATAGTCCATTAAGTAAAGTAAGCCCATTTGTTATAATTTAGCCCACTTATAAGTGTAAGTCTTTCATTTTTATAAAAACCTTTTTATAAAAATTTACCAAGTATACTCTTTAGTTAATAAAAACATACTAGTTTTTATAAGTCCGTAAACATCCGAACTTTGTTATCGATAGCATATTTATATTTTCGTGTCGAAAGATCGTCTCACGTCGTACTAACTCTTCAGATTGGCGATCGTTTATGGATTCTTCTGTCGTCCGTTTTGACCATAAATGGTGTCCGATCCTTCGGATTGTCTGTACTCGTTTTTAAGGCGTAATTATATGAAGTCTTGTAAGACTTTTGTTATAAAGTGTCTTGAGCTTAAATGTGACAATTTGATTCAAGTTCCTACTTTGATATATATAACTAGTACATCAAGTAATACATCACACAAAAATTGTCAAAGTAACCAAATATATATTTTCTAAAGAAAAATATATATTTATCTTGTCTTTTATTTTATAAAAACCTTTCTTTGAAAACCTTTTTAATCTTGTCAAGATTTAACCAAAAATGTTGTTACTTTATAAAATAAAGTTTTCATGAAAAATGGCCATATAATCTTTGTATTTTAATCTTTACCATTTTTCATAAACATATCATTTTCTTTTCCAAATCACCATCAATTTACTCAACATCTTAACTAAAACATATTAGACTTTTATAACATAAAATTTATCAAGATGATTTCCAAATCATGTAGGGTTTTAAACATGATCATAACATATGCTAACTAGTTCAAAAACCAAGTTTAATTCTAGTTTTAACAACTTTTATAAAAATCTCTAGTTGTATGTTACTTTTTATAATCTTGTGGAAGTATTGTTTTTAAATAAAAACCTTTAATACTTACACAAGATCAAAGGTTATGATCATCCCTTTAGACCTTGATGTTAAAAACCCTTTAACATAACCATGTATAATTGTTAGATTATATTTTTAAAACATACTCTAACAATTTATTTATATCATAATCATCATAACAAGATCAAATATGCATATAACAAGTCTTAAATCACAATATAAACCAACACAAATATATCATGATTATTATCTTTGCTTCTTTGTATTTTTCATGTTTATTATGTATGATTCTCTAGTTATTATTTGTTATAATAACAATCATAACATAATATAAGTATGAGAAAAAAAATAGATCTTGAAGCTTACTTCTAGCACTAGGCTAGGGATGATCTTGGAGGATGATTAAGAAATAAAAAGATGAAGATCTTGATGGTAGAATACTCTTGAATGGATGAAACCCCTCCCTTTTACTTACAAAAGCTTTAGATCCTCTTATGTTACTTGGAAATCCATTTTGATCAACAAATAAAAGACTAAAGTGAAGTGGGTTTTTGGTGTTCTTGGTAAGATGGATGAAGATGATGAGAGAGTTCTTGGTGTGTAATGAAAGATGAAAGAGGTAAAGTGTAGTAACTTAGTGATTAAGTGTTGTAATTAATCATCATTCTCATCCACTAGTAAATAACAAATATCTAGATATTTTTACTAAGTAATTAAGGGGATGTGGGCCCTTTATTCACGGTTCATACATGGGGGGGGGGGGGGTCTTGAATTGTTAAAATGTGTTAGTAATTTTAATGTTTCATAAATATGATGAAATGTTTAAATGTTTAGGTGTTTAAGGAATTTAATGTTTCAAGATGTTTCATCACATTGAATGACCATAATTAGGCCTTAAGAGACCAAAAATAATATTCACTAGTTTGTTAAATTTGTCAAATTATAGTTCGGATAGTTGTTTAGTGCTCGTTCCGCAAGTAGATAGTCGCAAGTTTCGATTATGGAAGTTGTTGGGAAAAATTCGGTTATGTATTTATATGCTATTCCCTATGTATTTATATATGGAATTTGTGTTTAAACAACACTTTTGCATCTTGTAATAAAAATACCAATGCTGAATTTTGCGGAAAAATTATGAAATGGTCACTTTTAGCACTTTTCGGACAGTTTTTAGTGCTACCGGACATTGGTAATATATTAACCAAACTCTTGTATTCCCATATAGGGTTTAATATATAATTGATGTTGGACTCTCGTCCGAGTCCTAAAGATGTTATTTAGATGGTTTCTGTGGATCCTGAGTTTTCGTCAGCACTCTAGTTCACTAGGTACTACTCTTGTTGTTTCGATGAATTGTTTATACTGTTTCAAACGTAGCCACTAAAAATGAATCATGTGTATCATAAATGAATATTCCATGAGTATTCTAAGATGTATATTATGTAATCATGCATTTCGAATATTCAACACATATTTGTATAATGTAAATCATCGTTTTAAATGTAAGTAAATTACCCGAAAGTGGCAGTTGTCACACTCACGAACCCGACGGCAGCCAAACATCCTCTCCATCGAAGATCTTTACTTGTTCGGATCAATCCTTGTTCCTTCTCTAACCGGTTAGTGTTCTATGATGTTGTTGTTAAATGATATTATGGATGCCATGATATAGTGTGTATGAATGATGATGTTCTTGTGAATCGGATATGTATAATAATGTTAATCGGCTATCATGTCTTGTTTTCGGATTGATTGCATGATGAGTTAAGGATATCTTGTGATTGAATGTGATTTAAATCATTAATCGTTGATGTGCATGAAATCGGCTTGCATATGTGTATTGGATAATGTTCATGCTAATCGGATTTTATAGTATTGTTTTAAGAACCGAATGTTTGTTAATCGGCTGCATGTTTGCTGAAATCGGGTTAGTTATAGGGTCGATCATGAGGTGTTATATGATGGTTTGAAACCCCTAGATGGATATGTTTAAGAGTCCTGATTATTGTTCATGATTATGATCATATTAGGGTTCATGAGAATTGATTAGAATATGCTCAGTTTGATCGATTGTATGTTAAAGGGATAGTTGGAAATTGTTAATTGATAAAATGTAATTAAGGAAACTATTGAATGGTTGTAACCGAATGACATAATATTCGGATATTTAAACCATTCGCACAAGACCTCTTGGTCGCACAAGAGGTCCATTCGCACAAGAAGCCTAGTCGCACAAGCTGACCTGATCACACAAGAGGTCCCCAGTCGCACAAGACAGTTGGATCGCATAAGTTGTTATGTTTGTTTAATGTTTGGGCCGGGTATATGTTGGGCCGTACTAGTTCCAATCGCACAAGAGATTCCGGATCGCACAAGGCCAATGTATGTTATTATTTAGGCCGTTTACTTATCGGACTGTTATGTTAATTGGGCCGGACTTTCTGAATCGCACAACCCATTGTGGATCGCACAAGTATGCTGATCGCACAATAGGTTGGGCCGTTGTTTTATTGGGCTTCATCGTTCGGTTTGCATAAGTTTTGACGATTCGTGTTTAACTGTTTTGCTTGACATACGTTACGTGTTTGCCATGATCAATACATGTTCACAACCTGTTAGACTATGTGCAATCATACGTGCTTTACTTGAACCTAGACCTGACTTGTGTGGTAACCATGTTAGGACGTGGTTAGCCTCAACTAGCTCGATTGACCTTTCTGTGTATCTGCCGAGCAAACCAAGGTGAGTTCACACTAGCCAAGGCATGGGATTCCCGGTGGGTTGGGAATGGGATTGATTAACTACTCGTACAACCATTACTATTAAACTACTTACTACTGTCCTCGGATTGAAGGGCACGTACGTAAAACCTACGTACACTTATACTGACTACTGTCCTCGGATTGAAGGGCACGTACGTAAAGCCTACGTACACGATCATAACACCATAAACTCTATCAAAGGAAGTCCCTCATTTATCGACTTAATCGCCGAGGCCTATGGCGAGCGGGTCATTAGTTAATAGCGCTATTAGGTTTAACAAACCTCACACCGTGCTAGTCGGACGGGCATGTACTAATGGACTATGGGCAAAGGGTCAATGCTGATAGACATTGACTTAGGGCACCTCTTACATTTTCGTAGCATTCGATACGCGTGGTCTAGTAATACATGGGAAGCCCCCACTAATCATTGCACACATGCCTGGAATGGCCGCGATACGAATTAACACGATACATGGTTTACAAAACGACATACGGTTTACATAACGAATACTATAACTAAACAACCAACTGTGAACTCGCTCAACTTTGTTGTTGATTCGTTGCAACATGCCTTGCAGGTCATTAGGTGCTCATGGAGCTTGCACAGGGAGGAGCAGTTGTTGTGGTATATGGCAGTGTGTGCCATACTATGAACATTACCTTATTTCGTATTTAATACTGACAATGGGTTTTACAATTATGCTTCCGCTAAACACTTAACTATGCTTTGGTTTTGAACACCTTTCATATTGTTTGGTTGAATTATGTTTACTTACATGCTTGTTCAATATGATTGGTGGCTTGATCCTGGTCAGTCACGCCTCCAAGCGGTGATACTCCGCGTGTGGATTTTGGGGGTGTGACAGATTGGTATCAGAGCCATTGGTTATAGAGAACTTGGTTTTAATAAGGGAAAACATTTTTGTTAAAACCAGACTATAACCTGTACAGTGCTCTACGATCCACAATGACGCTTCACTCCACGTGCAAGACTCGACATTCTAGGTGATATGGTTTATGTTTACATTGCCTACTTGCTAGATTACATAGAATTTTGCTTATGGTATGCTTAGATAAACGTAGCAACTATTGATTTAAAACACACGTGTGCTTACTCTCTTCTGTCATCGCACTTTCGCGAAACCCTTCTCACTCATGTTTCCCTTGATATGAAGATCATGTCTGGACGCGTTAACATGACTCAAGCCCAGTTGAAGGCTCTGATTAACGAACAGGTTGTTGCGGCACTTGCAGCCGCACAAGTAGGAGGTATACCCTGCAGTTTAAAACTCATTCTAGGATCTTTAGGTCCTACTCTCGTGAACCTACCCTTGTGTTAAACTTTGTCCTTTCTTACACCACAACAGGTCAACATGCTCAGCCACCTGTGTGCACCTTCAAAACTTTTATGGACTGCCGACCCACTACTTTTAGCGGCACTGAAGGAGCTGTAGGTCTCCTCCACTGGTTTGAAAAGCTCGAATCTGTGTTCGAGATGTGTGAATGCCTTGAGGCTCGCAGGGTGAAGTATGCTACCGGTACTCTAGAGGGTTTAGCGCTCACGTGGTGGAACGCTCGGGTTCAAATGCTGGGGTTGGTTGTTGCTAACGCCACCCCATGGAACAATTTGAAGGAGATGATCAAGGAAGAATACTGCAATCTTGATGAAATTCACAAACTGGAAGTCGAGTTCTTCAACCTCAAGATGACGGGGTCAGAGATTGAAGCTTATACAAAAAGATCAAATGAGCTTGCTATTCTGTGTCCTACCATGGTGGACCCTCCAATTAAGCGTATCGAACTTTATCTCAAGGGCTTAGTGCCAGAAATCCAAAGTCATGTGACTTCAGCAAACCTCGCCACCATCCAGCAGGTTGTTCAATTGGCTCACCGTCTCACTGATCAGGCGGTGGAGCAGAACAGGTTACCAAAGCCTATTAGTGCTACAGCTACTTCTGAGACTCCCGGCGACAACAAACGTAAGTGGGATGGAGCTTCGAGCAAAGGTTCAACTTCTGTTCAGTCTCAGTCACAGAAGAGAAGAACTGATGACTACAAGAGCCCTGGTCAGCAATCCTCTGGTAATCAAGGGCAGGGTGGATATCGCGGAAACCTTCCATAGTGCAATAGATGCAACAGACACCACAGTGGTCAGTGCAACAAGGGTCGCTGCCAGAGGTGTCTCAAGATGGGTCATGAAGCTAAGGATTGTAGGAGCTTACGACCTGCGAATCAGAACCAGCGACAACAACCACCAGCTCCACAAGACCAGCAGCAGCAACAACGAGACAACAAGGGATGCTATTAGTGTGGAGCTGAAGGCCACATCAAGAGAAATTATCCCCAGCTGATTCAGAACCAGAACCAGAACAATAACAATAATAACAATCAGGGGAATGGAAACAACGGGGGTAACAACGGCAATGGTGCAAGGGGTCGTGTATTCGTTATTGGTCAAGGTGAAGCGAGGAATGATCCCAACGTGGTGACGGGTAAGTTCCTTCTCGACGACATTTACGTTACTATCTTGTTTGATTCGGGTGCTGATACTAGCTACGTGTCTCTAAAAGTTAGTCAAATGCTTAAGCGTACCCCAACATTATTGAACCCCAAGCACACTGTAGAGTTAGCTAATGGTAAAAGTTTAGAGGTCACCCACATAGTCAAGGGATGTAATCTTGTTCTTGCTGATCATACTTTCTCAATCAACCTCCTTCCTATCACTCTGGGTAGTTTCGACGTTGTCATAGGGATGGACTGGTTATCCCAACACCAAGCAGAGATTCTTTGCAACGACAAGATTATCCGTATTCCTCGCCCAGGTGATGAACCTCTCATGATTCGTGGCGACAAGAGTGGTGCTGTTGTAAGCATCATCTCTTTCCTTAAGGCTCAGAAGTGCTTGAGAAAGGGGCACACTGCTATTTTGGCTCTCGTTACCGACACCTCGAAGAAAGAGAAGAAGATAGAGGATTTTCCGATCGTACGCGACTATCCTGAGGTATTCCCTGAGGAATTGCCTGGCCTTCCGCCTCATCGCCAGGTCGAGTTCCAAATCGAGCTAGCTCCTGGAGCAGCGCCCATAGCTCGTGCACCGTATCGCTTAGCTCCATCAGAGTTGGAAGAACTTTCTACGCAACTACAAGAACTCTTGGATAAGGGTTTTATTCGTCCTAGCTCTTCGCCCTGGGGAGCTCCAGTGCTATTCGTAAAGAAGAAAGACGGTACTTTCAGAATGTGCATCGACTACCGTGAACTCAATAAGGTGAATGTGAAGAATCGCTATCCTCTTCCACGAATTGACGACTTGTTCGACCAGCTGCAAGGGTCGAGCTACTATTCAAAGATTGATTTGAGATCAGGATATCACCAGCTGAGAGTCCGAGAAGAGGACGTCTCCAAAACAGCCTTTAGAACTCGATATGGACACTATGAGTTTTTGTTCATGCCTTTTGGGCTGACAAACGCACCTGCGGTCTTCATGGACTTGATGAATAGAGTGTGCAAGCCATATCTGGACAAGTTCGTCATAGTTTTCATCGACGACATCCTGATCTATTCGAAGAGTCAGGAGGAACACGAGCAGCATCTACGACTCATTTTGGAACTCCTTCGAACAGAACAGCTGTACGCCAAGTTTTCAAAATGCGACTTCTGGCTTCGTGAAGTCCATTTCTTAGGCCATGTGGTGAACAAGGATGGGATTCACGTTGATCCATCCAAGGTAGATTCGATCAAGAGCTGGCCTGCACCTCGTACGCCAACGGAAATTCGCCAATTCTTGGGTTTGGCAGGTTACTACAGAAGATTCATCAAGGACTTCTCCAAGATTGCACAGCCTCTCACCTCCCTAACGCAGAAAGGCGTTGTTTATCGATGGGGAAACGCACAGGAATTAGCATTTCAGCATTTAAAGGATAGACTTTGCAGTGCACCTATCCTTTCATTGCCAGAGGGCGCAGACGACTTTGTGGTTTACTGCGACGCATCCATTCAGGGTCTTGGTTGTGTATTGATGCAGCGGGATAAAGTTATAGCCTACGCCTCACGCCAACATAAAGTTCATGAAAGAAACTACACTACGCACGATTTAGAGCTGGGAGCTATTGTTTTTGCACTAAAGATATGGAGACACTACCTGTACGGTACCAAATGTGCCATCTACACCGATCACAGGAGTCTCGAGCACATCTTCAAACAGAAGGAACTGAATATGCGACAACGACGATGGGTTGAACTACTGAATGACTACGAATGCTCGATCAGGTACCACCCAGGCAAAGCTAATGTTGTGGCTGACGCCCTCAGTTGGAAGGACACTGCGCCTAAGCGCGTACGAGCCTTACAACTCACGATTCAATCTAGTCTTCCCGCACAGATACGAGATGCTCAGGTGGAAGCATTGAAACCAGAAAACATCAGGGCTGAAGCCCTACGCGGCTCAAGGCAACGATTAGAACAAAAGGAGGACGGTGCCTACTACGTAACAGGACGCATTTGGGTCCCACTCTATGGCAACCTACGGGAGCTTGTGATGGATGAGGCACACAAGTCTCGCTACTCAGTACATCCTGGGTCGGATAAGATGTACCACGATATCAAAACTACATATTGGTGGCCTAGCATGAAAGCTCACATAGCAACGTACGTTAGTAAGTTCTTGAGTTGTGCGAGAGTCAAGACGGAATATCAGAAACCTTCAGGCCTACTCCAACAACCAGAAATACCACAATGGAAATGGGAGCAAATTTCCATGGATTTTGTTACTGGCCTGCGTAGATCCCAACGTGGTAACGATACTATTTGGGTGATCGTGGATCGACTCACAAAGTCTGCTCACTTCTTGGCTATCAAGGAAACGGATAAGTTCTCCACACTAGCAGACGTATATCTTAAGGAAGTTGTCTCGAGGCACGGAGTGCCCACCTCTATTATCTCTGATCGTGATGCACGCTTTACTTCAGAACTTTGGCAAGCAATGCACAAGTCTTTTGGCTCACGTTTAGATATGAGCACAACTTTTCACCCGCAAATGGATGGGCAGTCTGAACGCACCATCCAGACCCTCGAAGAGATGCTTAGGGCATGTGTAATTGACTTTGGCAACGGCTAGGAAAAGCATCTGCCACTTGTGGAATTTTCGTACAATAACAGCTACCACACCAGCATTAAAGTTGCTCCGTTTGAGGCATTGTACGGGCGTAAATGCCGATCACCTCTTTGTTGGGCAGAAGTGGGGGATAGTCAGATCACTGGCCCAGAACTTGTGGTAGACACAACAGAACGAATTGCTCAAATACGACAACGAATGGCGGCAGCTCGTGACCGTCAGAAAAGTTACGCTGATAAGGACAGGAAACCACTCGAGCTCCAGGTTGGGGAGCGAGTGCTACTCAAAGTTTCACCCTGGAAGGGTGTGGTTCGTTTTGGTAAACAAGGCAAACTTAACCCACGATACGTCGGACCCTTCGAAGTCATTGAGAAAATAGGCAAGGTGGCCTACAAACTGAACCTACCAGCAGAACTCAGTGCAGTTCACAACGTTTTCCACGTGTCGAATCTGAAGAGGTGTCTGTCAGATGAGACTCTCGTAGTTCCTTTGAAGGAGCTCACTATCGACGAGCAGTTACGATTCGTCGAGGAACCAGTTGAAATCACGGACCGGGATGTTAAGGTCCTCAAGCTCACTAGAATACCTCTCGTTCGAGTTCGTTGGAACTCACGTCGCGGCCCAGAGTTCACCTGGGAACGCGAAGACCAAATGAAACAAAAGTATCCCCAACTATTCGCAAACAGTACAACCACTACTGAGGCCGACGCTATGGAATTTCGGGACGAAATTCCAGATCAACGGTGGGGGGGGGGGATGTGACACCCCAGGAAAACCAGGAAAACCATGCAACTTAACTAGCTTCCTCAGTGAGTACGTACCAAATTTCAGGACGAAATTTCTTTCAACTTGGGGATAATGTGACAACTCGTATTTCAGAACCTATCCTTGTACTTTGATGTAACATATGTGAACGTGATACGATTATATGAACTTGGTTGATTAATTGAATGTTATGATTATGTGTTTATGTGAATGTATGTATGATGTAATCGCACAACACAACCCAACCGCACAAGCCTTTGGGCTTTACTACTCTCGGCCCACTTCTCTTGAGCTTGAACCGAATGGGCAACCCATTAAGGGGGTTCGGCCCACTCCTTCTTTTACACGCAAAGCTTTAGGAGAATGGGGTATACTTCTCATTGGTGTGCTAAACACCCAACACCACTCAAACCCTAGTGCTCTCTCTCTCCCTCACGAACCCGACGGCAGCCAAACATCCTCTCCATCGAAGATCTTTCCTTGTTCGGATCAATCCTTGTTCCTTCTCTAACCGGTTAGTGTTCTATGATGTTGTTGTTAAATGATATTATGGATGCCATGATATAGTGTGTATGAATGATGATGTTCTTGTGAATCGGATATGTATAATAATGTTAATCTGCTATCATGTCTTGTTTTCGGATTGATTGCATGATGAGTTAAGGATATCTTGTGATTGAATGTGATTTAAATCATTAATCGTTGATGTGCATGAAATCGGCTTGCATATGTGTATTGGATAATGTTCATGCTAATCGGATTTTATATTATTGTTTTAAGAACCAAATGTTTGTTAATCGGCTGCATGTTTGCTGAAATCGGGTTAGTTATAGGGTCAATCATGAGGTGTTATATGATGGTTTGAAACCCCTAGATGGATATGTTTAAGAGTCTTGATTATTGTTCATGATTATGATCATATTAGGGTTCATGAGAATTGATTAGAATATGCTCAGTTTGATCGATTGTATGTTAAAGGGATAGTTGGAAATTTGTTAATTGATAAAATGTAATTAAGGAAACTATTGAATGGTTGTAACCGAATGACATAATATTCGGATATTTAAACCATTCGCACAAGACCTCTTGGTCGCACAAGAGGTCCATTCGCACAAGAAGCCTAGTCGCACAAGCTGACCTGATCACACAAGAGGTCCCCAGTCGCACAAGACTGTTGGATCGCACAAGTTGTTATGTTTGTTTAATGTTTGGGCCGGGTATATGTTGGGCCTGACTAGTTCCAATCGCACAAGAGATTCCGGATCGCCCAAGGCCAATGTATGTTATTATTTGGGCCGTTTACTTATCGGACTGTTATGTTAATTGGGCCGGACTTTCTGAATCGCACAACCCATTGTGGATCGCACAAGTATGCTGATCGCACAATAGGTTGGGCCGTTGTTTTGTTGGGCTTCATCGTTCGGTTTGCACAAGTTTTGACGATTCGTGTTTAACTGTTTTGCTTGACATACGTTATGTGTTTGCCATGATCAATACATGTTCACAACCTGTTAGACTATGTGCAATCATACGTCCTTTACTTGAACCCAGACCTGACTTGTGTGGTAACCATGTTAGGACGTGGTTAGCCTCAACTAGCTCGATTGACCTTTCTGTGTATCTGCCGAGCAAACCAAGGTGAGTTCACACTAGCCAAGGCATGGGATTCCCGGTGGGTTGGGAATGGGATTGATTAACTACTCGTACAACCATTACTATTAAACTACTTACTATTGTCCTCGGATTGAAGGGCACGTACGTAAAACCTACGTACACTTATACTGACTAATGTCCTCGGATTGAAGGGCACGTACGTAAAGCCTACTTACACGATCATAAGACCATCAACTCTATCAAAGGAAGTCCCTCATTTATCGACTTAATCGCCGAGGCCTATGGCGAGCGGGTCATTAGTTAATAGTGCTATTAGGTTTAACAAACCTCACACCGTGCCAGTCGGACGGGCGTGTACTAATGGACTATGGGCAAAGGGTTAATGCTGATAGACATTGACTTAGGGCACCTCTTACATTTTCGTAGCAGTCGATACGCGTGGTCTAGTAATACATGGGAAGCCCCCACTAATCATCGCACACATGCCTAGAATGGCCGCGATATGAATTAACACTATACATGGTTTACAAAACGACATACGGTTTACATAACGAATACTATAACTAAACAACCAACTGTGAACTCGCTCAACTTTGTTGTTGATTCGTTGCTACATGCCTTGCAGGTCATTAGGTACTCATGGAGCTTGCACAGGGAGGAGCAGTTGTTGTGGGATATGGAATTGTGTGCCATACTATGAACATTACCTTATTTCGTATTTAATACTGACAATGGGTTTTACAATTATGCTTCCGCTAAACACTTAACTATGCTTTGGTTTTGAACACCTTTCATATTGTTTGGTTGAATTATGTTTACTTACATGCTTGTTCAATATGATTGGTGGCTTGATCCTGGTCAGTCACGCCTCAAAGTGGTGATACTCCGCGTGTAAATTTTGGGGGTGTGACAAACGGGGCTTAAACATGTCAAAAATGCATCGAAAATCAAGTTTGGCGTCTAAGGGGCCTGTTCTGCCAATTTTTTAAAGTTGCTGCCAGCATCAAGGGTCCTTACGGACTGTATGGGACCTCTTACAGTCCTTAAAGGAGTCCCAGACCAGCAGATTGTAGAAACAATGAACCTGGTCTAATTCAGCTCATTTGATGGTTTTCAATCCCTGATTTTTGATTCTATGGACTGGCATTTGAGTACCCATTGTATTCTAAACCATGGGCCCAAGTCTAAGGTCATGATTCAAGCTTGGATTTCAAGAAACGATCCGAACGGTTCTAGGAAATCTATAAATACCCACAAGCTTTAATTGTTGCAACACACAAATCTGATTCTTTTGCTCTTAGTTGGGGTTTAGTTGTCACACCCCGACCACGTAAAACAACAAATCGTGGCGGAAACGTCGGAGAGTTTCGTAACAGAATCATTGTTTCACAACCATGGATTAAATAATTTCGTTTTATTGAATTATTGAACTCATTGTTTTATTACAAATCAGATAAATACAAGTATTATCTTTCAAGTTTTAAAGTCGCTAAGGCACGAGTCCATCCTATGTATAGCATACATCAACAATCATCACATAACAGCACCTGAAACATGTGTAAAAATAGGTACGTCAGCATAAAAATGCCTGTGAGATACATAGGTTTTATTATAATTAGGATTCATGACTTGTAAGTTTAGAGAAAAATATTTATTCAAAAATAGTCATGAACCTTAAAATATTTTCCTTTATAAATCATATAACAAGTAATAAGAAAATCAGATGATAAAAATAAATAATTAAGTAAAATGAGTTTGTATAAAAATATATTGTTTGTAAAACAATATTCTGATAAAAAGGTTTATAGTATATATATATATACATATATATATATATATATATATAAATATACTTTGGTTTTAAGAAAGTCGAATAAGTAATATATTAAAATATATTTCAGTTCCAAAATCGTTAAACAAATAGTATATTAAATATACTTTAGTCGTCAAAATAATAATTTTCAGTAGTATATCAAAAGTATACTTTGGTTTTATGAATAACATATTAAACTATGCTTTGGTTTTATAAATAACATATTAAACTATGTTTTGGTTTTATAAATAACATATTAAACTATGTTTTTGGTTTTATAAATAAAATATCAAACTATGTTTTAATAATTAACAAAATATATGTTGGTTTTGTACAATATCACCCATGAGAGCATATCAAGCTATACTTTTGGGAGTATAACAAAGTATACAACAAATATGTGATTTAAGAATTCAACCAAACCTTAGTGCATCAAACTACACCAATTGAGACTATAGAAATACCACAAAGGCAATCTCTATTTGGATAAAAATATCGGTTTCTGACATTCCATGACAACAGGAATGGGGTGTCTAATCCTATAGCGCTATATCATACTACCAATCGGTTGGTGAACATAAAATAAGTACTATCCAACAATTAATTTTATAATCTTTGGAAAAATTAGTGTTTAAACCGTAAATAATCATTCAGTTTGTCAAAAGATAAGTACTAATACGTATAATAAATTTATACTTTGAAATCATGAATATAACAAATAGGTACACATGTTACACCCCAAAACATTTGAAAAACAGTAAAAGAGGGGACTATGTACTCACTTGAGGATGCTTAGAAGTTATGAATAACAACCAAGCAAATGTGTAAAAACCTATCGGCATATCAGGACAAATGGAGGTTCTCTGGGCGATTTTGGCGACCTTGGCAGTCTCGTGAAACCCTAACAGACTCTTGCTCATCCTATTCTCGATTGATCTTGGTTATCATCTTAGGATTTTCCAATCGATCCTTAGAAGATAATCAGTTGAAATCAGATTAGGATTTTCTTTTTAGGGTTTCGTTTTTCTTTGTTTTCTTGATTGTTGAAGGGGTGTGCGGCTGCCACTTAGGGTTCGGCAACCCATTTTCATCGGCGATATATATTCAGGTTTCGGCAATTCATCGGCAATTCATCTGTGGCGGTTGTTATGGATGACCAGAATGCAGATATATCAGATGTTCTTTCGAGGAAGATTAGGAATATTGACGGGAAACTATTTGAGCCAAGACAAACATCCATCATGGCGGCTAGGGTTTCTGAACTGAATAAAAAGGTAACCTTTATGCTACCATTGAATGATGTTGAACACGTTAACGGTCGTTCTGATTCTCCTAATCAGCAATATGCTAAGGTTTTTGATAAACGAAAAGTAGCTTTTGTGCTTCCATTGAATGATGTTAGTCCTAGCTCTCGAGCTAATTCTCAACATCAATCATACGCTAATGTTGTGTCAAACAAACAAGCTGATCAGGGTGGTGTTAAGGTGGATTTTGGTTCGAAAACTCAATATCAAAATCAGAATGTTGATAATTCAGCTAGGAATGCTAATGAGTCGGCTGATCAAGTCCCTAATATTAATTTTCAATCATTAAAGTCGGATGTCTCATTGGATGGAGTGGATGTTGTCCTACCAATCGAATCTGTTCGTCAGGTTAATAACAGGTTAGCGAATACTCTTTATGGTTACTTCCTGGGGGATAGAATTGCTTACCCGGTTGTTGAATACTTTGTGAGAACAAATTGGAAGAAACATGGTCTTCAGAAAACTATGATGAATTCGAATGGGTTTTTCTTCTTCAAGTTTGAAGACAGAAAGGGTATGAATAACGTGCTTGAAGGGGGTCTGTGGCTGATTCGTAATAAACCACTTTTTCTCAACACTTGGTCCCCTACAAGTACTCTTAAAAAAGAAGATATTAAAAAGGTTGCGGTTTGGGTGAAATTGCATGAGGTTCCTCTAGCGGCGTATACTGATGATGGGTTAAGCATGTTGGCGTCTAAAATTGGTTCTCCTTTGCAGTTGGATTCGTATACTAGTGATATGTGCAACGAGGCTTGGGGACGAAGCAGCTATGCTAGGGCCCTCATTGATATCTCTGCTGAACATGATTTTAAAGAGGTCCTAACCATGGCTATTCCTGAGTTGGATGAGAACAAGTATGTCAATGAGACTATTCGTGTGGAATATGAATGGAAACCTCCGAGATGTGCCCATTGTTGTGTATTTGGGCATGATTCTGAGGAGTGTCCAAAATGCATTCGATCGACAGTGAAACCTCCTACAAACAGCCCGAAAGTAGATGAGGATGGTTATACGGAAGTCAAGACAAAGAAGAATGTAAAGAAGAACGGTTTTCAAGTTAACAATCAAAAGCCCAAGTTTGAATATAGACCTGTGGATAAAAAGAAAAAGGCAGTGAGTTCTTCCTACATGAATGTGCAGTGCACTAGTTCGTCCAAGGTTCAAACACACAATTCGTTTAGTGCTCTTGGGTTTGTTGGGGGGAACGGGGGTTCCTTCCAGGGGAGATATAAAGGGGGACGTGAGCTAAATGAGGAGTCTGCGATGACGAGGTAGAGGTTGTATATGATGAAACGAATGAGTTTATAACATCGGGTACACATCCTACGTCTTCCAGTACAGGGGCAAGCACCTCTCACATAAAGTTGTCCAATGGATAGGTGGCTTCTGTTTCATGCTAAGGGGCTGCCGTTTGGTAGCAATTTCATTTTTTATGATGGCGGTTGACGTCGTTTTGTTTGATTTTTTTCGTTTGTCTACTAGTTAGTCATTATTATGATTGTAGTAGGCTAGATTGAGGTGGTAACTTGGTTTGTTTGCTTTTTTTGCTTACATATATGGGGCATGTCCTGTATATGAACTAGTGGGGAACTCATCCTCACTACTTGTACTTATGTGGCGGTTTTCTATAATAGAATCACCGGGGTAACCCTTTACTCAAAAAAAAACCAAGCATAGCTAGAGGGATCACGGAATCAAACGACACCTAATATAGGTAACTATGTAAATAAACCGGACCTAAATCGGAAGATCGGATAGAATGAGGTTTCGTAAACCAAATGAGTATGGGAACTCATGTAATATGGTTTAACAAAGCCTACATTCTAAAACAAAACCTAACCTAAGTGCTTACGACCCATTACGACCCGTTTAGGTAGCTTATGCTACCTTAACGCGTCGTTCGCGTAAAATGCGTTCGGACCGACTAACTAGTCCTATGACAAGTATTATATGCCTTAACATGTCTAATAATGTTACCTAATCAGTTTAGATGTGAAAATTTAGGTTACATATGCTTAAAATGAATTTATGCGTAAAAAGGGCATTTTGGTCATTTTCCTAAGGCATATAAACTACCTATCACACAACTAACTAAACGAAGTGACCATAAGGTATAACCTTGGAAGGTTATTCCCTATACAACTATGGTCACCTAATGTGTTTGGTCGGATCCTAATGATCGACTAAACGGGTCGGGTTCGAAAGTCTAAGCGGTTGTTTAGACCGCTTATCTTACGACCCTATAAAGTACTAAACCTAAAGTGATGAGCTAAACATGTTAGAACATGCTTAACTAAGTTAGAAAACAAGTTTTTATATGAAAACAAAGTGTTTTGATACCCAAGAGTAGTTTGGTTACAAAATACGCATGAATACGCATTTTGGCCGAAACTACGACTCGTCACTACGCCTAATCAACGTGGTAATCAGTAGGTATAGTCACAAGGGACTATAACCATCGTGATTAGGCTCACGTTGCGAAGTTCAACAAACTTCATGTTGACCATAAACTGGTCAAAGCTGAAAGTCAAACACTTGTTTGACTTTCACGCTTAAAACGCGAAAAATAACGAAAGAATACTTACAAGAGGTCCAAGAAATGGAGGAATGATCTATAAATTCTCAGGTATGAAGCATGTGAGTTTCAACTTAGAGAATTATTCAGATTATGAGAGAAATAAAATGAAGTGGGGTGGGGTTTATATAGTTTTCATAGAACCGTTAGGATCATTTCTCGTAAACCGAGCCTGAATCATGGCCTTCCATGTGGGCACATGGTTTTCAAAACCATGGGAATGTTAAAAACCATCAAATAACAGCCCATAGTATCCAAAATCAGCCCTTAAAACCCATCAAAACTTCAAAAATGGACCAGATTCAATGAATCTAATATGAGTTTCCAGAAATGTCACTTTTGGTCCCTGCAATGCATAAACTCAGTTTTCGGCACGTTTAAGCCCCGTTAACCCCATTTCAAGGCTCTAAAATGAAGTTAAAGTATAGGGAACTTAAAATATACTCAAAAATATCTCGGATGTTGGTTCGTTTGGTCGTACGGTTGCGTAGTTCGGTTAATTACGACGGGAGTCGTAACGAACGCAAAAACGATCTAAATTAAGCGACGAATCGAATTTTATCATGCCAATCACTAAAATAAAATATTTTAATGATGACATAAATTTTTGGATGCCCGGATATATTCAGAACGTAAGATATGCGAGAAAATGCAAACTTATGCACTTTTTGTCGCTTTTAGTCCCTATTGATCAATAAAGTTTATTTTAGCGCACCAAACACCTCAAAGCCTATTTCTAAGCTATGTAAAGGATATTTAGGGCATATTTAACTTATGATCAAGTTCCAGAATGTTCGATACCACACGAATCGGCATACTTTCGCACTTTGACACAAATAGTTCCTGCGATCGAATAAACTTGATTTCAACACACCAAACCATCCAAAACTTAGTTCTAAGTTATGTAAATGTTATTTAAGGTATGTTAATCCTAATTCCCTATAACCATTGGCTCTGATACCATCTTTTCTGTCACACCCCGACCACGTGAGACAACGAAACGTGGCGGAAATGTCGGGGAGTGTTGTAAGAGAATTAATTGTTTCAAATCCATGGAAATTGAAGTTTCGTTTTATTAATCAAACATGAGAGTTTACATTGTTTTAAACAAGAAACAAAGAGTACATAACAAAAATTAACTAGTTCTTGTTTCGTTTTAAGTCACTAAGGCACAAGTCCGCCTAAGTATGTCTTGATAAGTCCTATGCATCATCTCCTGAAAACACATGTGAAAATAGGTACGTCAGCATAAATATGCCTGTGAGATACATAGGTTTTGTGAAAATAGGGTTCATGACTTGTAAGTTTAAGAAAATGTTTAGCCATGAACCTTGTAATTTGCTTTGTCTTGTAAATCATTTGAAAAACGACAAGATCAGATGATATGTATAAATAAGAGAATAATGTATGGTTAAATGAATAACCATGTAGAATGAGTTTGTATAAGATAAGTTGTTTGTAAAACAATGTCTTTTGAGAAGTATGTTATTTGTATAAAATGTCATATGTCTCAAATTGAAATGATTCAAATAACGCTATGATATAGGAAGTACCAGCGGCGTATCCACCATGCTTGTATCATATTACACACGCCTCGTTACTAAATCACTTACTCAAACCAAACTAAAATGTTCATGTTTAATGTAAATCATGTAATGTGTATCCAAAATGTAAACATGTGATGAATAACATATGTACTATGTATGCAACAAAAGACATACATAGCATAAGGTGTAATGTATAACAATGTACTAAGTACGCACACAATGGGCATACATAGCATGTAATGTAAGACAATGTACTAAGTACGCACACAATGGGAATACATAGCATGTAATGTAAGACAATGTACTAAGTACGCACACAATGGGCATACATAGCATGTAATGTAAGACAATGTACTAAGTACGCACACAATGGGCATACATAGCATGAAATGTAATGTAAAACAATGTACTAAGTACGCACACAATGGGCATACATAGCATGAAATGTAATGAAATCATGTACTATAATGTACTAATGAACATAGCAGGTATATGATGTGAAAGCATGGAAGTAACAAGTAGGCACATGTGTTTCACCCCAAAACAGTTTGGAAAACAGTAAAAGAGGGGTCTATGTACTCACTTGAGAATGCTCAGTAGTCCTTGAGTGACAACCAAACAATGCTAGAGATCACGGATATCAAACGGCACCTAATATAGGTAACTATGTTAATAAACCGGACCTAGATCGGAAGATCGGATAGAATGAGGGTTCGTAAACCAAACGAGTGTGGAGACTCGTGTAATATGGTTTAACAAAGCCTACATACTAAATGAAACCTAACATAAGTGTTTACGACCCATTACGACCCGTTTAGGTAGCTTATGCTACTTTAACGCGTCGTTCGCGTAAAACACATTCGGAACGTCTAACTAGTCCTATGACAAGTGTTATATGCCTAAACATGTTACATAATCAGTTATGTGACAAAAGTTTAGGTTACATATGCTTAATTACCAATTATACATGAAAAGGGTATTCTGGTAATTTACTTAAGGCATATAAACTGCCTATCATACAACTACTTAACGAAGCGACCATAAGGTATAACCTCGGAAGGTTATTCCCTATATACTATGGTCACCTAATGTATTTGGTCGGATCCTAATGATCGACCAAATGGGTCGGGTTCGAAGGTATAAGCGATTTATTAGATCGCTTACCCTACGACCCTAGACAACGTGGTAATCAGTAGGCATAGTCCCAAGGGACTATGACCATCGTGATTACAATCACGTTGCGAAGTTCAAACGAACTTCGCATTGACCATAAACTGGTCAACGCAGAAAGTCAAACAAAGTTTGACTTTCAGACTCGAAAAGCAATAAAAGAACGAAGGAATACTTACGAAGGGTCCCCGAATGCTAACCTCGATCCTAGTAGCTCAGGTATGAAACAAAGGTTTCAACTTAGAGCTTCTCAAATCAAGATTCTAGTGGGTTTTGCAATGGGGTTGGTTGGGTATTTATAGGATTCGTAGAGCCGTTAAGATTGTTCCTCGGAAACCGTGCTTTGATCTTGGCCATACACCTCAAGATAGTGGTTTTTGAAAACCATTTGAGCCCATAGATTGTCCCAAAACCATGTGCAAAAGTGAAAATGGACCAAATACAATGTTTCTGTCCAGGTTAGGCAGTCGCGTAGCGCCACTGCCTAGGCATGAGGTGCTCGCGCTACGCCACTGCCTACCAGTTTCAGCAAAGTTTCAAAAATGGCAGAAATGGTCCCTACGGCCCGTTTAAGCTATTTTCGATGCGTTTGAACCCCGTTAACCTCATTTCAAGGCTCTAAAATGAAGTTAAAGTATAGGGAACTCAAAAAACGCTCAAAAATATCTAGGATGTCGGTTCGTTTGGCCGTACGATCGCGATGTTCGCTTAATTACGACGGAATGCGCATAAGCGCGAAAAACGATCCAAAATGCGTGACGAATGGATTTTTCTCATGCTAAACACTAAAATAAAATATTTTAGTGCTTACATAAATTTTTGGATGTCCGGAGGTATTCAGAACGTAAGTTATGCGCGAAAATGCAAACTTATGCACTTTTTGACACTTTTAGTCCCTGAATGACCCAAAAGTTTATTTTAGCACACCGAACCCCTCAAAGCCTATTTCTAAGCTATGTGAAGGATATTTATGGTATGATTAACTTATGGTCATGTTCTGGAATGTCTGTTACAGTTCAAATTGGCATACTTTCGCAGTTTGTCAAATTTAGTCCCTGTAAGCGATTTAACTTGATTTCGGCATACCTAACCTTCCAAAACTTATTTCTAAGTTATGTAGAGGTTATTTAAGGTATGTTAAGCCTATGTCACTATTCCGGAGTGTTTGTTGCATTAAACTGGTTATATTTACGCATTAGTGCGCGTATAACCTTCTAGAAAGCGATTTAGAGCTTGAAATCGAACAAGAGTTGATATGTGCAAAAGATACACATTTCATTGATTTGGTATTATTTTGATGGTCACAGTGACACAGGTGTCACAGTCTCCCCTACTTTAGGAAATTTCGTCCCGAAATTAATTCGCAGGAGTCTATCTGTGGCTTAGTGTTAAGTAACAATCAAAGATAAGCAAGGCATAATCCTGTTATTTCTCTTTAACGGACATTTTTCAGTAATGAAAAATGAACGGAGTTATTTTCAACAGGGATTCTTCAGAAACGAAAAAGAACGGAATGAGTCATTATCCACAACCTCTTCAGAAACGAAAATGAACGGAACGAGTCATTTTCCACAGCCTCTTCGGAAACGAAAATGAACGGAACGAGTCATTTTCCACAACCTCTTCAGAAACAAAAATGAACGGAACGAGTCATTTTCCACCACTTCTTCAGAAACGAAAATGAACGGAACGAGTCATTTTCCACCACTTCTTCAGAAACGAAAATGAACGGAACGAGTCATTTTCCACCACTTCTTCAGAAACGAAAATGAACGGAACGAGTCATCTTCCACGATTTCTTCAGAAACGAAAATGAACAGAATGAGTCATTTTCCACAATTTCTTAAGAAATGAAAATGAACAGAATGAGTCATTTACCACAATTTCTTCAGAAATGAAAATGAACAGAATGAGTCATTTTCCACAATTTCTTCAGAAATGAAAATGCACGGAATGAGTCATTTCTAGACACACGACCAAACTTGCTGTGGTTTCTGTGCACTGAATTTCATAATTATGTATGCATCCATAATTACGCAATTCCTTGCACAGTCCGCACAATTTGTCTTGTAATGTGAAGGGGAGGAAAATCAACCCTGTGATGAGTGTGACTAGACTACCATAGGGTCCTTTTAATTAGATCGACAAATGATCCTTTTAATTAGGCCACCAAGGAGTCCTTTCAGCTATATCATCACCTGATATTCCTAACCAGATTTTTGGATCAATTTGTTTAACTAGACCACTCAATGGTCTAATTATGGAATAGTACAATATAATCCAAGGGTCTTTACTATTACGTAAAAGCCCATTGAGGATTTAATATAGTACCTTTGGATATCCTACTATGAATCCCTTATACGAGTGATATGGAAGATTCTACGAGGATTTGGATAACAAAAACTTGGATTACACCAAAAACATAAAAGGGAACACATAAGCACATAATCACATAGTTGTTTAATTTGTTATTAACTTGTTATCGATTGAAAATGGTTATGGAAACCAGTTGATAGACTTCGATGTCCTCTGGGCGCTATCTGAAAAGATAGGAAGATCTCCCTAAAATTTGATTTTGTTTTCAAAGAAACGTAATATTTGAATTAAGGAACACAACATTTTTAGGATTTACGGAAAATACCCTTAGGTACCCTATTAATGATTTATAGAGGTACTTTGGGTATTTGTCCAGTGTTGTAACTTGCGCCTTGTACTTCGTTTCCTTGGAAGAAATGGGTACTTAGGAATTTCGTGGAAAGCGCAAGAGATCATAAAATAGAAAAATCTTGGGGGGGGGGGGTAGTTTGCTTTTCAAGGAATACGATTCCTTGATTGTCGGTATTGTAAGGGATATGTTCTTTATACATATAACCTCATAAAATACATTGCAATGTAAATAAAAGATTTATTTATGAACAATGATAACAACTGTTTCATGGACCTTGACAACAAAAGAAAATAATACATAAGACGTAATTATTTCTAAAGGATGTTGTCTTCGAGTCGGTCAGATGCTCATCCCTGTGCTGGATTAGCATTAGCAAGCTTTGGGCAATTTCTTCGGAAATGACCCATCTCGCCACAATTGTAGCAAGAACCTGGTGGAAAGCGCGCTTGAGCAGGATTGTTGTCAGCTTGATTTGGTGCAACTGCTGCTACGCAAATTTTTGTTGTATTCCCTTTACGTCCACAAATTTGGCATTTGCGGCACTTCACATTAGCATGATGATGAAGGTTACATTGGTTGCACAAGGGTGAAGTTCCATTGTATGGCTTCCTAGCAGGGGGTTGAGCAGGTTGGTTGGGGACGGCTTGATCATTGTGAGTAACCATGGCGAAGTTCTAAGAAGCCTTTTGCTTCTTTGACTTCTTAGGGGATCCAGTCTGTTCATCCATGGTCTTTGATTCCTCGATTGGTTTCGATTCCTCGACCGGTTTCTTGTCACCCTTTCGGAAAAGCTTACGTTTCCTGATCTGAGATTCAGTCAAGGTTGCAGCTAGCTCAATGGCCTGCCTGACCGTAGTGGGATTACTACCAGTAACAATGTCTTGAACTGATTCAGGGAGACCATCAATGTATTTTTCGATCGCTTTATCCAGAGGCGTAACCATGGTAGGACACAACAGGCTCAGCTCCTCATATCGATCAGTGTAGGCTCGATGTTCACCGCTGTCTTGCTTAAGATCGTCGAATTCCCTTTCCAATGCCCTGATCTCGTGACGAGGACAGAATTCCATCATCATCAGTGCTCGAAGTTCTTCCCAAGTTTGGGCCAATGCCACTTCGGCACCGCTATCTCTCACCACACCGTTCCACCACGTCAAAGCTCGTTTCTCAAAGACACTAGATGCGAAATCTACCTTTCGCTCGTTTGGACATTGAACATGCCTGAAGGTGCTCTCTAGACTCTCGAACCATTGCAGAATTGCAGTCGCTCCTTGAGACCCAGAAAACTTTGATGGCTTAGCCGACTTGAACGCCTTGAAGCTGCAGAGGGCATTATTGTTGTTGAGGGCTTGGTTACATTGGGCAATGATGTTCGGGATTGCAGCAGTTATTTGCTGTGTAATGACAGCTGCCAGATCTTCAATAGATACCGGATTTTCGCGTCGTGGAGGCATTCTAAAAGGGGAAACATGAAATGAAACGAGTGAGAGAATTAGACAAAAAGAATGAGATGAACAAATCTGATGAAAGCAAGGATAGTGGTCATTTGTTTGTTACTACAAAGCAACAAACGACCCCGGTGATTAATCAAGGTAAATAGGTAAAAAAATAATGTATCGCGAAGACATGCTCGCCTATAAGTGAACACTCATCCCAAGAATTCCCAGGTAAGCACAACTGGTCTCGCATCTGATGAGATATATACGAAGTGCTTGCCTAGACAGAAAACCCAGAATACAGGCATTCACCCTTCCAGTTTGCACGTGTTCACATTATTTGAAACCCAAAACCTTGACGAGATTTTTGAAAATTCAAAGGGGTTCAAAACCTTATAACAGAGGGTTCAAAACCTAGTAATCAATCATCCTAGAACAGATGATTAGTTTTCAAAGCGGTTTTGAAATTTATGTACTTGTTGTGGTCGTCGCCTAAGGATAGGTGACGGTATTGTTTTATGACTAAACGCAAGTAAACTCGCGTTAGGGTTGTAACACCTGTGCCTCCACGGCCAACAAACAAATACCGAACCAATGAAATATTATATTTCATACTTAGGATTTGTAAAAATATGTGTATCATTTGCACATATCAATTTTTGTTCAATTCCAAACTACAAATCGCTTTCTAGAAGGTTATACACGCACTGATGCGTAAATATAACCAGTTTGATGCAACAAACACTCCGGAATAGTGACATAGGCTTAACATACCTTAAATAACCTTTACATAACTTAGAATTAAGTTTTGAAGGCTTTGGTATGGCAAAAACAAGCTAATTCGCTTATAGGGACTAAACTTGACAAACTACGAAAGTATGCCAATTTGAACTTTAACAGACATTCCAGAGCATGACCATAAGTTAAACATACCATAAATACCCTTCACATAGCTTAGAAATAGGCTTTGAGGTGTTCGGTATGCTAAAATAAACTTTTGTGTCATTCAGGGACTAAAAGTGTCAAAAAGTGCACAAGTTTGCATTTTTGCGCATAACTCACGTTCTGAATACATCCGGACATCCAAAAATTTATGTAAGCATGACTATATTATGCTTTAGTGTTTGGCTTGCCAAAAATCCATTCGTTGCGTCATTTGGATCGTTTTTCGCGCTTATGCGCATTCCGTCGTAATTAAGCGAACATCGCGTTCGTACGACCAAACGAACCAACATCCGACATATTTTTGAGCATGTTTCATGTCCACAATGTTTAGGCATCATTTTAGGGCCTTAAAGCTGGCTTTACGGGCCTTAGAAGTGTCAGAAATGGCCTTAAACACGTGCAGGGGCTGAAACTGTCATTTCTGAAACTATTTCTGATCTGTGACTCCCAGGCGGCCCGCCTCAGTTTCTGTATATCCCCACGCGGGCCACGTCCGCCTTCTGGACCAGATTAACTGCATTTAACAGCAGATCCAGCTGTTTAATCCACACCCACACACTCACACATGCTTAGTCAGCTGATAAGAACCATTTTTAGCCACCATAACTTTCCGACACTTGTACGGATGCGATTATGGCACGATATTCGACAAACGATCTTAACGGTTACCCGAAAACTATAAATACCCCACCCCACAACTTCAAAAACCACTAGAATTTTGATCTTAGAAACTCTAAGTTGAAACCATTGTTTCATACCTGAGATTCTCGGATTGAGATTAGCATTTGGGGACCCTTCGTAAGTATTCTTTCGTTGATTTCTTTATTTTATTGCTTTTCGAGTCAGAAAGTCAAACTTTGTTTGACTTTCAGCGTTGACCAGCTTATGGTCAATGCGAAGTTCGTTTGAACTTCGCAACGTGATTGTAATCACGATGGTTATAGTCCCTTGGGACTATGCCTACTGATTACCACGTTGTCTAGGGTCGTAGGGTAAGCGATCTAATAAATCGCTTATACCTTCGAACCCGACCCAGTTTGGTCGATCATTAGGATCCGACCAAATACATTAGGTGACCATAGTATATAGGGAATAACCTTCCGAGGTTATACCTTATGGTCACATCGTTTAAGTAGTTGTATGATAAGTAGTTTATATGCCTTAGGTAAATTACCAGAATACCCTTTTCATGTATAATTGGTAATTAAGCATATGTAACCTAAACTTTTGTCACATAACTGATAATGTAACATGTTTAGGCATATAACACTTGTCATAGGACTAGTTAGGCGGTCCGAACGCGTTTTACGCGAACGACGCGTTAAAGTAGCATAAGCTACCTAAACGGGTCGTAATGGGTCGTAAGCAGTTATGTTAGGTTTCATTTAGTATGTAGGCTTTGTTAAACCATATCACACGAGTCTCCACACTCGTTTGGTTTACAAACCCTCATGCTACCCGATATTCCGATTTAGGTCCGGTTTATTAACATAGTTACCTATATTAGGTGCCGTTTGATTCCGAGATCTCTAGCATTGCTTGGTGGTTATCTTAGGACTCCTGAGCAATCTCAAGTGAGTACATAGACCCCTCTTTTACTGTTTTCCAAACTGTTTTGGGGTGAAACACATGTGCCTACTTGTTACTTTCATGCTTTCATGTTTTCACATATATACATGCTATGTTCAATAGTACACTTATAGTACATTGTTTTACATGATTTCATTGTTTTTATGCTATGTATGTCCATTGCGTGCATACTTAGTACATCGTTTTACATTTTCATTTTATGCTATGTATGTCCATTGCGTGCATACTTAGTACATCGTTTTCATCACATGCTTACATTTTGTTATGACATTTGGGTTGTTTACAATGGAACAATACATTCTTTAACATTAGCTACGCCGTTCGTTAGTAGGTAGTGGTACCATAGGAATTGACAACTCCCGTTCCTGAAATCCTGGGTATGGGGATTGGAAGGAATGACCGAATTCGATATACATAATTTAGATAAACCTTGAAGTTGTTTAAGGGTTTATCGCCGCAGTCTCAAGGCTTGGATGTATGCATTTTCACAACACCGCATAGATGTTCGTATCAGTATAGCATGCATTTCCACAAAACATAGCTTTGATTTAAACCAAGTTTTACTTCAATACTATGTTCTTGTGCATATGGTTTAGTTGATACATTTTCACTAGCCATACATATCATTTTGGTTACATATTACATGATTTACATTGATCATGCATTTCCACAAAACATAGCTTTGATTTAAACCAAGTTTTACTTCAATACTATGTTCTTGTGCATATGGTTTAGTTGATACATTTCACTAGCCATACATATCATTTTGGTTACATATTACATGATTTACATTGATCATGCATTTCCACAAAACATAGCTTTGATTTAAACCAAGTTTTACTTCAATACTATGTTCTTGTGCATTTCATCTATGGTTTAGTTGATGCATTTTCACTAGCCATACATATCATTTTGGTTACACATTACATGGTTTACATTTGACACATAAACACTTTTGACATTGGTTATACATTACATGATTTACATCTTGACATAAACATTTTAACATATTATTTCAATACATTTGGCAATTGGTTTAAACTTAGACATCTTACATTGTTGGTTTGGTTTGAGTATGTGATTAAGTAACGAGGCGTGTGTAATATGATAGAAGCATGGTGGATACGCCGCTGGTACTTCCTATATATAAGTGTTTGTATGGTATTACATGTCGTAGCGTTATTTAAATCATTTCAATTTGGACATATAACATTTTATACAAACAACTTATTTTCACAACACATTAATTTATAAACAACTTAACTTATACAAACTCATTTTACATGGTTATTCATTTAACCATGCATTATTCTCTTATTTATACGTATCATCTGAACTTATTGTTTTTCAAATGATTTACAAAGACAAAGCAAATTACAAGGTTCATGACTAAACATTTTCTTAAACAGAAGTCATGAATCTTATTTTCACAAAACCTATGTACTCGCCGGCATTTTTATGCTGATGTACCTATTTTCACATGTGTTTCAGGAAATGAAGCATAGGATTGATCAAGATACACTTAGGCGGACATGGGCCTTAGTGACAATAAAAGATGCAAGACTAGTTATTTATGTTATGTTTCTTTGATTGTAAGACATTGTAACCGTGTACTTAATAAAACATTATTTAATTTTCCATGTGTTATGAAACAATGATATCGTTACAACACTCCCCGATGTTTCCGCCATGTTTTGTTGTTTTACGTGGTCGGGGTGTGACAGAAAAGTTGGTATCATAGCTCATGGTTATAGGGAATTAGGTTATTAGTAATACTTTGACCTAGTCTATAACCTTTCTAGGACCCTAACGCGAGTTTACTTGCGTTTAGTCATAAAACAATACTGTCACCTATCCTTAGGCGACAACCACAACAAGAACATAAAATTCAAAACCACTTTGAAAACTAATCATCTGTTCTAGGATGATTGATTACTAGGTTTTGAACCCTCTATTGTAAGGTTTTGAACTCTCTATTATATGGTTTTGAACCCCTTTGAGTTTTCAAAATCTCGTCAAGGTTTTGGGTTTTAAATAATGTGAAAACGTGCAAACTGGAAGGGTGAATGACTGTATTCTGGGTTTTCTGTCTAGGCAAGCACTTCGTATACATCTCATCAGACGCGAGACCAGTTGTGCTTACCTGGGAATTCTTGGGATGAGTGTTCACTTATAGGCGAGCATGTCTTCGCGAAACATTATTTTTGACCCATTTACTTTGATTTGTCACCATCTCATTTGTTTGCCTAGGTAACAAACAAATGATCACAAATTTTCATTCGTTACCATTCTTCATTGATTTTCCATTAACCTTTCACTTGTTTCTTCCTATGACTTTCATTTTCTTCTAGAATGTCTATTCCTCTCAGCACTGGTCAAACGTCCGAGCGAACAGCCAAATTTGTCCAGCAAATAGGCGAAGTGATTCAGAAGACTGTGGATTTAGGCATTGCCATGGCTTGTCTCAACAATGAAGCCTCCCGTCTCGACAATGAAGCCACTCAAGAGCCACCAAAGGAAGCAGAAGTCAAGCCAACACCAAAATCAAGGAAGCGTAAGGCTTCAAGGAAACCCGCAGCGGTTACACCTAATCAAGCGGGACCTAGCCATGTGGCAAGGCCACCAGCTAGGAAACCATACAATGGAACTTCACCCTTGTGCAACAAATGTAACCTTTATCATCATGCTATGGTGAAGTGCCGCGAATGCCAAATTTGTGGACGTAAAGGTCATACAGCAAAAGTTTGTGTTGCAGCAGTACCAAATCAAGCAGGACCCATCCGGGTGGCAACACAAACTACTAAGAAGCAATACAAGGGAACGGCACCATTATGCAACAAATGTAAGGGGCATCACCATGCTCACTTACAGTGTCATCGGTGTGTATCATGTGGACGAGTTGGTCACCTGGAAAATGCTTGTCGATTTACCCCAAACCAAAGTGGTCCAAATCAACCCCAAGTCAACACTACTCAAGCTCGTTTTCCGCCTGGTACTTGGTACAACTGTGGCGAGACGAGCCATTTCAGGAACAACTGCCCGAAGATAGTCAGTGCAAATCCAACCCTTGGATGAGCATTCGGATGAACAAAGGATGTTGCTGTCTTATGCCTTTGTTTCTTTTGTTTTCGTGTATTGTGAAACAATATGTCTTGTTCATAAATAAAAGTTGTTGATCACAATTCTGATATACAAGTATAATAACAAGTGTTTATGGCATTTCCCTATAATACCTGCATTAAGGAACTATGTTTCTTACAAACTACTCTTGTGATTCTCTCTTTCAAATGATCGCTCATGAGTCCCTCAAAAAATTTTAAGTACTCGTTTCATTCTAAGAAAAGAAGTACATGAAATAAAGTGAAATTATGAGCAATCGGGCTTTTTACACATCTGTATCTTTGAATCCTTGGTTGGATAACTAAGGGTATTTTCAAATCTCATACCCATTACGTTTTGATTTTTCAACATACACAGTACAAGTATTTCAACCCAATCTTCATGATCTCAAAACATTTCATATAGTTTGAAAACAATTTTTCTAGATACATTGTCTATGTTATTTCAAAAACATTGGCCATGTTATCAAAACCAACCTTTCTAATTTCAAAATATTTCATATAGTCTGAAGACAATATTAACACAATACATTTTCTTATCAAGTGCATGATTTCGAAAAGCATCATCCATGTCTTTCAAAAAAAAAAAAAAAAAAACCTTATACATAATTTCAAAATTCATCTCGCATGATTTTAAAACATTTTTAAATACATCTATCCAATACACCTACTTTATGATTTCAAAAGTATTATATATAAGGTTTCAAAAACGTTAAACACATTTTTCTTAAAGGAACCCCATGCATAGTTTTCAAAAATATTTTCCTCATACATTGACTTAACCTTCAAATTCTGCTTCATATGTCGCCTTGACATATCAAGCATCTCAACTTCATAAGCATTCTTACTTCATGTTTTAACATAAGCACATCCAGTGCAAGGTTTCAAAACATCTTCAACTTCTAAAATCCATATGGGATCTTTTTATCTTCACATTTAGACCCTTGTGGATGATCATCATTCAAATCAGAGTCCTTAACTGGATTCCTTATGTACCTGAATTCGAACATTTCGGTTCCTTATAATCGAAATCGAACTTCTCTTTTAAAAATCTTTCTATCTTTATAGTTAGATTCTTGATAATGTTTAAAGTACCAAATGAAATCCAAGGAATGGATTCCTAGTGTGCTTTAAATACATGTGCTCTGTTAGCAGAACAAACTTCTAGTTAAACAATTTTGTGGTTATGTGACTATGTGTTTATTCATCTTGAGTTTTCATTTATGCATTTTGTGTTTTTATACTCTGGGTATTAATTATCCAAATCCTCGTAGAATCTTTCATATCTTCATATGAGGGGTTCGTAGTAGGATATTCAAAAAGGTACTACCTTAAATCCTTAATGGGCTTCTATGTAATAGTTAAGACCCTTGGATTATATAGTACCACTCCATGATTCATAAGAGACCCTTTTAGTGGTCTAGTCAAAAGGATTGATTCACAATTTGGTGAAAGAACGACATCTAGTGATGTAGCTGAACAGACTCCTTGATAGTCTATTTAGATCATTTATTGATTTAATTAAAAGGACTCTATGGTGGTCTAGTCACACTCATCACAGGATTGTTCATTTGGTTTTCCCCTACACATTATAAAATAGACTGTGTGAACTGTGCAAGGAATTGTCTGATTATGGACGCGTACATAATTATGAAATTTAGTGCACAGAAACCCAGTAAGAATTATTATGTGTAAGAACCGATAGTGACAACAATAACGAAATGAGAACGATGTAATGGAGGTACGGTGGACGCACCAATGACGCTTCATATACTTGTATATGAGTATCCCTCTTACATTGCAATCTTGATGTTATTAAAGATTACTAGAAGTTCAGAACACTAACCAATGATGTTCGATCTTTTCAACTTCATGTTTTCAAGGTCTCACAAGTTTCCTCTAAATAAATTTCGGGACGAAATTTCCTAAAGTAGGGGAGACTGTAAAACCTGTGCCTCCACGGCCATCAAACAAATACCGAACCAATGAAATATTATATTTCATACTTAGGATTTGTAAAAATATGTGTATCATTTGCACATATCAATTTTTGTTCAATTCCAAACTACAAATCGCTTTCTGGAAGGTTATACGCGCACCGATGCGTAAATATAACCAATTTGATGCAACAAACACTCCGGAATAGTGACATAGGCTTAACATACCTTAAATAACCTTTACATAACTTAGAATTAAGTTTTGAAGGCTTTGGTATGGCAAAAACAAGCTAATTCGCTTACAGGGACTAAACTTGACAAACTGCGAAAGTATGCCAATTTGAACTGTAACAGACATTCCGGAGCATGACCATAAGTTAAACATACCATAAATACCCTTCACATAGCTTAGAAATAGGCTTTGAGGTGTTCGGTATGCTAAAATAAACTTTTGTGTCATTCAGGGACTAAAAGTGTCAAATGTGACAGCCCGCACTAAACCAGGTATCCGTACGACTTAATTAATGATTAATTACTGCTTAATTACTGTGCTTGCTTGAACTAGCTGATGAACTGCTACTTAAATACTGATACATGTACTTACTTGCATCATACTTGCTTGCTGTCACTACATTATTTACATACGGCACCTTAGTGACAAACATGATGCACAAAAAGCACAGTAGCACAATACACGGATAACCTATTGAACATGCTGATAAAGCCAGCATCAGGCAAACACTGCCTCCAAGGCCTATAAGAGCCTGAGATATTTTGCTACACTAGTAGTGAGTGTAGGATACAAGGGTTGTTGAATTACGTCTCTAGGAATAAGATGTAATGATTGGATGTGCCTAAAACGTACCCTAAGCACGAAACACGGCACTTTATTTAACACTCCAGCTTCTAGCTAACTAATAAAGTGCCAAAACATGAGGAAAGTATTCCCGACACTTTTGGAAATAAATTGTGTCACTAAAAATATTATTATCGACTCTTAAAAGTTTACTTAAGCACTTTAACGGATTACTATCCAACCGAACAACCGGACTATACCCGGAACATAAAAATACTGCCAGAAATATTATTAGTCTTTTTCTGAGCCAGTTTGGGTCCCTGATTACCCTAACACCCGCATTATAACGCATCATACAACTAACGGAGTTAACCCCAAAAGTTAACCTACTTAATGTAACCAAACTCTAACTAAACAATTGAAAACGAACTGGATACCCCCCCCCTAATGAGATCGGCCAACAAGGGGTAACCAAGAGAGTACAACTTTTGATTATTATATTGACATGTGTTTAATATCAAGGGGACACGAAATCCGTTGGACGAAGAACATGAACTTGTCTATAAATATCACCACTTAACACATGAGTTCTTACACATCACAATCACCAACAAAACTCTCTCCTTGCCCTCCAAGAGCTCTCGGCCGAAACCCCCACCCTCTACACACCCATTGTTCGATCTTGATCTCTCCATTCCAAGTATATACAAGCTTCACGGGTTACGTATTAGGAGCTTTGGAGCAAACGGAAGTGGAAGGACCTCGTTACTTAGCTTTTATCCACCTCATTTTCGCCTAGATTCTTCCCTAGCCCCGAGCTAGAGGTATAATGTTTAAAACTCACTCTTGAACATATCTAAGGTGGTTAATATGATTTATAACGGTTAAAATGCGGAAACCCATCTTTTGAATCTTTAAAGTTTACTAAAACTTGAATCTTGTTGGATAAAAGATCATAACTAGTGTAAAAGTTGTAGTAATTGAAATATAGGGTTATCTAGACCCGATCTATGATGTGGTAGCTCGGATCACCATTTAACCCGGTTTGGTAAGATCGTTGATCTTAACATAAGCTTGTTTTGGATGATACAAGGGTTAAAAGGTGAAACTCTACCACACACGAAGCATGAACTTGTGTAAAAATGCTTTACTTGTGTAAACATGTTTTAACTTGTACAAGGATGTTTAAAACTAGTAGATCTACGTATCTACACCCGGTATTTTCAAAGGACCACATATCAAGGAAACCATGTATTTTGAAAGATGGATCTTACAATAATAAGCATATTTTATAAACCACAAGTGTGTAAACACTTGTGAAATGAAAAGATCCGACAAAGAACTAGTTTTGTCAAAAGTTACTAGAAATTGTAAAGATGGATTTTCTCTAAAAACGAGGTTTTTACGAAGTCGGATTATTTACACAAAAGATCCATTAAAAGTAAAGAGATTTGCTACATATTTTAGACAAACCACAAGTTCGTATAATTTTGCGATTATGTCTATCTTTGACTAGTCAAAATGTTGAAAAGTTGTTTGATAATGTTGAGAACATTGATTGATTTATTTATTAAAAGAAAATGATACGCTTGAAAGCGTGGCCACCTCCAGTTACAGAGGAAACTCTGGCGAAATTTTTCTAAAAACCTGACGCTTAGAAATATTTACCCAACAAGTGTTAGAATTATTTTTGACATATTTTCAAAATATAAATTTCGCCATGACTTTATTTACTAATATTCGGAGGTGGGATTTTCACAAAATTTAACGTGATAAATATATATATTGTCACAACACTGTTTATGATTATTTTGTGAAAATACATAAATATTATTTTTTTAGGAGTAAAAATAATATTTACAAACGTTAACGATTCCAAAATAAGGCGAACGCTTTCACATGAAAATATAAGTTACACCGGTAATTATATTACCACTCGATTATTAAAACGTAACGTACGCACATGTATTGTATCCCCCATCCTTGGGAAGGAGTTTAACTACCAAGTATATACGAAATGTAAACACGGAATAGTTGCCTAACTATTTCCCAAAGAACTAAACTATAAAGCTAAGGCACAGCCGTCCGTCTAATAGAATTAACACTTGTAGGTCGTCGCACAGCTTTCAGATTTGGAGACACTTGGTAGAGACGCTTCACTGTGAGTTCATGTCCCCCTTTTCTCTAACTGTTTTCAGTTTTCTTAACTGCGGGGGTGAAATACATGTTACTTTGTTTACAAGTACTTTATATACGGTATGGTTAGCGTAAGGAGGTGTTTTATTCCGATCATGTGAGTGGGTAGGAGCAATATGAGGCCATTAGTCCTCATGTCGGGACCGAGGGACAGGAGCGGTAGATCTATCTGGGTGTAGCGAGCCCAGCCCCAGGCCAAACTAGAAACGGACCTTGGGGTGACTTTGTCCACATACTAATGCCGTGGCGAAATCTGCTAGGTTTGAGTCTCCCTATTTGCACTTCACATATATCAGTGGCCTTGCAAACCATTGGTGATCACAAGTCCCCTTATTGGCTACATACCACGATTATTACTATACTCACAAGTGTTTTACATACTCACTTACACATGAACTCGCTCAACATTATTGTTGATTTTTCAACTTACCTGTATTTCAGGAAATTAACGAGATCTGGCACGGTATGGCATGTTTTCCGCTGCACTAGTTTCCGAGGTCATCCGGGGTTTAGGGGATGTGTCTCTTTCCTGGACAAGACACAATCCTTAAACCATGTTTATGTTATCTTTTAAGTTGTAATGTCTGTTGAACAAGGTTATGGTTGTTAGGGTATGTTCCCGTTAAAACAATGGTACTGTATTTGGTTTTCAAAACTTAATGGATGATCTTGCATGTTTTTAACTCATATAGCTTTGTTATGATTAAGCTATGGTATTAAGAAGTCACACCAAATTAACCACGCTTCCGCAAAGCCAGGGTGTGACAGCTTGGTATCAGAGCTCTGATCATAGCGAACTAGGATTCTTTCTCGAGTCTAGACTATGATCACTAGGGCTCTCACGAAAACATTTTTACTGCATACCACTTAAGTCCAGATCCAAAACGTTTTTACAAACAAATGTTGAGCACATTTTATTCTTTATTATAGGCTCAGTCTGAGAGGCTGAGGCTCGGTCTGAGAGGCCGAGGCTCGGTCTGAGAGAACGAGGTAATTGGCTAGTGGGACTAGGAGAATTGGCTAGTGGGACTAGGAGAGTTGGCTAGTGAGACTAGGAGAATTGGCTAGAGCAGTCTGAGAGGCTGGGAGGCTAGTGGGACTAGGAGAATGATTTGAATGCTTACTTGGTGACTTATGTGATTATTTGATAATATGATTGACTATTTGTGCATGTTTGTGTATATGTTACAGACACATGGATTCTACAGACACTGGTGGTTCAGACACCACAGGCCCTAGGCCTATCGTATCGGACGACCTAGAGTCATCGGAGCACGAGGTTCACACGTCCGACGTCACGAGCACAGATGAGGACGATTTCCAGCCCTTCGCATTACCTGACGGTGCTGACGAGCTCGCAGATGGTCCTTTGGCCGGGGATCTACCACTGGCAGTGATCCCTGCTCCTATACCGCTTGCTTCGTACCCTGTTTATGATTTGCCTATCGACGACGAGGACGATGATGTCGATATGTTTGATGAGGAGCCTTTCGAGGAGGATGCTCAGGGCGAGGCCCTTCCTGCTGCTGATGGTCCCTTGTTGATCGCAGATGCTCCCGCCGCGGAGTCACCTGCCCACTCTCCAGTCCCAGACTCCTTTGAGTCTGTGGCCTCTGTACCCTCACACATCCAGAGTGCGCAACACTTCTCTCATGGATCAGATCCTGATCAGGCATCTTCTGTTGCCCCTATCCCCAGTTTTGTTTTCGACCACGATGATGAGGGGTATTCCGATCCTATGTTTCCCCCAGGATTCGACCCAGATCGTGACTTAGAATTTATTCCGATGGATCAGTTTATGGAGGATCCAGTAGACCCTGTTGACCCATTTGATCCAATTGACCCAGATTTTGATTTAGAGATGGCTTTTGATGACCTCGAGCCTGCCGTTGCTCCAGAGCAGGCAGCCGCTCTAGACCCCATACCTGAGCATGACCCAGTACATGCTGACATCCCTTTTGAGCCTGTTGCTGATGATCTCCCCGTGGATGTTCCTTTGATGGAGGGCGATCATGTCATTGTTGATCCTGTTGATCCTTTACCCGTTGTCTCTATACCTGTTGACCCTTCCGTTGAGCACATTGCACCTGTTCACCCTGTTGTTGCTCCCCCACTTGATCCCGTTCCACTAGAGCCCGAGCATGCACTGTTCGCGGCACGCATGGATCCACCAGATGAGCATGCACAGCATGGTTGGATACCTGCTGATGAGGATGTACCGCCTTTTCCCCCACAGATCCCTGTTACGCGACATGTTGATTTTTCTTTCCAGGTTCCACAGTTTGTACCTCCAGCGAGGCCTGGAGAGGGTTCTTCAGCCCATCCTGTTGGGCATGTACCGATGCCTATCCCTTTCATGCCCCAGATGTCATCTGTTCCACCCACTGTTGCTCCATTTGACGTGGCACCTTTTGACCCCACTAGTGAGCCGTTTCTATGGGCACCCAATTCTGGTATGCCACATACTGACCCCTACCATTCTTTTCACAGGGGGTATGCTATCGAGGACGTTTTGATGTCCTTTGTAGCTCAGCACGAGTCACACACGCAGCGCATCCAGGAGCTCGAGAGAGCTCAGCTGCCACCGTGTCCATGCCATGGTCAGACACACTCTCCTCTGCAGCCGTTTCGACCTTTACCTCCAGATTATGCTGCTCGTCTCTTTACACTAGAGCAGCAGGTTGCCTCTATCATTCGTACTCAGCGAGCCCAGGAGGAGGACTGGCTCCAGTTACGTCGTTTGTTTTACACCCACTTTCCCCCTCCTCCACCACCATCTGTATAGAGCTCATCAGTGCTGTTTGGGTAGACGAGGATGAGAAGACGGCGATTGTTGGATTGCACAGTATTTTTGGAGACCACAGTTGATTCTGACTTTTGTTGACTTGTATTTGATGTATTGACACTGATTGATGTAGTTTTTGGACAGGGGTGATGTAGCCCCTAGTTGATGGATGATTGTATGACACTATGATGTACTGATACACTTACTATGTGGTCTTGATATATGGCAATCGCAGTATTCTCATCATATCTGACTCGCTTGATTGCTTAATTGTATTTTTATGACATGGGATGTTGTGTGATTGGTATTTGTGATGTGTTGATAACATGAGATGTTATGTGCTATTACTATTACTATATACGTACGTCTTACTATGACCTGACCAACGTAAACCATCTTTTAGAAAGATGCCGCCGAGACGTGAGCCACACATGCCAACCAATGAGGCAGAACTCCAGCAGATTATTGCTGCTGCCATAGCACAGTATGCAGCATCTCAGCCCGGAACGAGCGGAAGTATTAACCAAGGCAATAACAATCCACCTCACGGTAATACTAAGCCATTAAGACCTACCGTGACCTAATTGGATATCTCTGGAAAGGATGCTAATACCATTCATGTGTTATACCGTATGTGCAGGGTGCACCTACAAGCAGTTTCTAGACTGCAAACCGGTCAACTTTGATGGCACAGGAGGTGCTGTCGCCTTTGTTCGCTGGGCTGAGAAAACCGAATCTGTTATTCGCATGAGCAAATGCGCGCTGGATCAGCAAGTCACCTATATCTCAGGGCTATTTCTAGATGGAGCCCTATCCTGGTGGAATCTACAAGTGCAGACACTAGGCGAAGCTGCTGCCTACGCGTTAACCTGGACCGAACTGAAAGAACTTATGCACAAGAAGTACTGTTCGCGCGCAGAAATCCAGCGATTGGAGACCGAGTTTTGGCACTTGAAAATGGACGGTCCAAATGTAGCAGAATACGTTCAAAGATTCCATGACTTATCTCAAGTGGTTCCTTACATGGTTACACCAGAATACAAGCGAATTGAGCGCTTCATTTGGGGTTTGGCTCCCCAAATCATAAGCATGGTAACCTCCTCCAAACCAGCAACTATCACTGAAGCCATCGATTTGAGCGTGGCTCTCACTGAGGAGGCAATTCGTTTGAACAAGTTTGATGAGATCAAGACCAAGAAGGCAGAGACTCACGTCGAGTCGTCAGGGGGTAACAAACGGAAATTCTCAAACTTCAAGCAGGGCGCCAGTGTGGCGGTTAAGAAAGGAGGATCAGCTGGTAATGGAAAGAAAGGAAAAGGATACCAGGGCACCCAGCCCAAGTGTAATGTCTGTCAACGCCATCATACGGGGCATTGTAATGTGAAAGTATGTGAAGCATGCGGGAAGCCAGGCCACTCGAAAGATTCTTGTTGGGCTAGTGCTGGCCGGGGAGGCCAGGGAGGATATGGAAACAAAAAACTACAATCGTGGTGGTACTGGAAATCGCCCACACGGAAATAATGGAGGGAACGGAGTCAACAATGCGAACCAAAACAACCAGCAAGTTGGGGATGGCGCCGGAAGCGTTCGAAAACTTGGATGTTTTAACTACGGTGATGTTGGGCATTTCAAGAAGAACTACCCTGATTTGAACCAAGCCCGTGGAAGAGTGTTCCAACTGGAAGCAAGGGAAGCGCGCCAGGACCCCAATGTTGTTACTGGTACGTTCCCTATCAATCAACGCTATGCATCCGTTTTATTCGATACTGGTGCCGATTATAGCTTCGTATCATTAGAGTTTAAGAGTATGCTTCGTCTAGCCGCTAGTAAGTTAGATATTCCTTACTCGATCGAATTAGCCAATGGGAAGTTAGTAGAAGCCAATGAAGTCATCAGAGGTTGTGTGATTGAATTGGGAGAACGTGAGTTCACTCTGGATCTACTACCAGTCCAGTTGGGAAGCTTCGACGTGGTGGTAGGAATGGATTGGTTATCAGGAAACAAGGTTGAGATAGTATGTCACGAGAAAGTTGTTCGTATCCCAACCGATGATGGTGAGACCATTGTTGTTCATGGAGAAAAGCGTGAGACGCCGTTGAGGATTATCAGCTGCTTGAAAGCAAGGAAGTGTTTGCAGAAAGGATGTGTTGCCCTCCTGGCACACATTGTGGATAAGAAGACTGCTGAGCCAAGAATCGAAGACATCCCTGTCGTGAGGGAGTATCCAGAAGTCTTCCCAGAAGACTTACCTGGACTACCGCCTCTGAGGCAAGTAGAGTTTCACATTGACTTAGTTCCAGGCGCCGCGCCTGTGGCTAAGGCACCTTATAGACTTGCTCCGTCTGAGATGCAGGAACTGTCGACACAACTTCAAGAGTTGTTAGACAAGGGTTTTATCCGACCAAGCTTCTCACCTTGGGGATCTCCGGTCCTGTTTGTCAAGAAGAAGGACGGTAGTTTCCGAATGTGCATTGACTACAGAGAATTGAACAAGCTAACGATCAAGAATAGGTATCCTCTACCAAGAATCGACGATCTGTTTGACCAACTTCAAGGTTCAAGCTTTTACTCTAAGATCGATCTTCGATCTGGATACCACCAGTTGAGGATTCAAGAAGAAAGTATCCCAAAGACAGCCTTCAGAACTCGTTATGGACACTACGAGTTCCTCGTTATGCCGTTTGGTTTGACAAACGCACCTGCGGTATTCATGGATCTAATGAATAGGGTTTGCAAACCGTACTTGGATAAGTTCGTGATTGTGTTCATCGACGACATCTTGATTTATTCAAAAACGAAGGCTGAACACGAGCAGCATCTTAGAGCCATTCTAGAACTGCTGAAGAAGGAACAGCTGTATGCCAAATTCTCCAAGTGCGAATTTTGGCTACGTGAAGTCCAATTCCTTGGGCACGTGGTAAATGGAGATGGAATCCACGTGGATCCAACCAAGATCGAGGCGATCAAGGATTGGGAAACGCCAAAGACGCCAACCGAGATTCGGCAATTCTTGGGTTTGGCTGGCTACTATCGAAGGTTCATCGAGGATTTTTCAAAGATCGCTCAACCATTGACGCTCCTCACGCAGAAAGATAAGACGTTTGATTGGGGAATCAAACAGGAAGAAGCATTCCAGATACTGAAAGATAAGCTCTGCAATGCGCCAATCTTAGCATTACCAGAAGGTACTGATGATTTTGTGGTATACTGCGACGCATCGCGCCAAGGATTGGGCCGCGTGTTGATGCAACGCCAAAAGGTTATTGCTTATGCATCTCGACAACTGAAAGTGCACGAAAAGAACTATACCACACACGATTTAGAGCTTGGCGCAGTGGTATTTGCACTAAAGATCTGGAGACACTACCTTTATGGTACGAAGTGTACAATCTTCACAGATCACAAGAGCCTACAGCATATATTTAACCAGAAGGAGTTAAATATGAGGCAAAGACGATGGGTTGAATTGTTGAACGACTACGACTGCGAGATAAAGTATCACCCAGGGAAGGCGAATGTAGTCGCCGATGCCCTAAGTCGTAAAGAGAGAATCAAGCCCATAAGGATAAGGGCTTTGGAAATGATTATGCGAACCGATCTTTCCTTGCGCATTCGTGCTGCACAAAAGGAAGCCCTTAAGGAAGGAAACCTTGGAGAAGAGTATCTCCGTGGGATGGAGAAGCTTTTGGTACCAAACGAGGAAGGAACGTTATGTTTTGAGAAAAGGATTTGGGTTCCTCTGTTTGGTGGTTTAAGGAAAGTCATTTTTGATGAAGCTCACAAATCACGGTACTCTATCCATCCTGGAGCGGATAAGATGTACCAAGATCTCAAAGATTATTATTGGTGGCCTAGGATGAAAGGCGACGTTGCTGTCTACGTGAGCAAATGTCTAACGTGCGCTAAGGTAAAAGCGGAATACCAGAAGCCTTCAGGGCTGCTGCAACAACCTGAGATTCCCAAGTGGAAATGGGAACAAATCTCAATGGATTTTGTTACAAAATTGCCAAGAACGCCAAGAGGCCATGATATGATTTGGGTGATAGTTGACCGCCTAACAAAATCCGCACACTTTCTGCCAATCAAAGAAAAAGACAGTACTAGTAAACTTGCGGAAATTTACATGAGAGAGATCGTCGCACGTCATGGAGTGCCTCTCTCAATCATCTCTGATAGAGACGGAAGGTTTGTGTCAAGGATATGGCAATCCTTCCAAGAAGCCTTTGGCTCACAGTTGAATCTGAGCACTGCGTTCCATCCGCAAACTGACGGCCAGAGCGAGCGAACGATACAGACTCTGGAAGACATGCTGAGAGCATGTGTTATGGATTTGGGCGGTAGCTGGGACAAACATTTACCTTTGGTCGAATTCTCATACAACAACAGCTACCACACCAGTATTGGTGTCGCGCCATTTGAAGCCATTTACGGACGCAAGTGCCGATCACCCCTATGTTGGTCTGACGCAGGTGATAGGCAGCTTGCTGGTCCCGAGAACGTCCAAGAGACGACAGACAAGATCGCGCAAATCCTTAAACGCATCGAAGCAGCTCGCCACAGACAAAAGGCCTACGCGGATCCAAACCGAAAACATGTGGATTTCCAAGTTGGAGAGATGGTGTTATTGAAAGTTTCACCCTGGAAGGGGGTGGCACGCTTTGGAAAGCGTGGGAAGCTAAATCCGCGCTACATTGGTCCCTTCAGAATTTTGGACAAAATAGGACAAGTAGCATACAAGTTGGACCTACCTGCTGAACTAAATGGCGTTCACGATACATTTCATGTATCCAATCTAAAGAAAAGTCCAACTCAAGTTGACGTTGCCATTCCCATCGACGAGATTCATATTGACGACACGCTCCACTTCGTTGAAGAACCTGTCGAGGTCACAGATTGGAAAGTTAACAAGACCCGCCGGAGCAGTGTCAAACTCGTCAAAGTGCGTTGGAATGCCAGACATGGTCCTGAGTTCACCTGGGAGCGTGAGGACCAGATGAAAGAGAAATACCCCCACCTTTTTCCTAAGAACCCTGCTTCTACAAGCAGAACTTAAATTTCGGGACGAAATTTATTTAACGGGGGGAGAATGTGACAACCCGCACTAAACCAGGTATCCGTACGACTTAATTAATGGTTAATTACTGCTTAATTACTGTGCTTGCTTGAACTAGCTGATGAACTGCTACTTAAATACTGATACATGTACTTACTTGCATCATACTTGCTTGCTGTCACTACATTATTTACATACGGCACCTTAGTGACAAACATGATGCACAAAAAGCACAGTAGCACAATACACGGATAACCTATTGAACATGCTGATAAAGCCAGCATCAGGCAAACACTGCCTCCAAGGCCTATAAGAGCCTGAGATATTTTGCTACACTAGTAGTGAGTGTAGGATACAAGGGTTGTTGAATTACGTCTCTAGGAATAAGATGTAATGATTGGATGTGCCTAAAACGTACCCTAAGCACGAAACACGGCACTTTATTTAACACTCCAGCTTCTAGCTAACTAATAAAGTGCCAAAACATGAGGAAAGTATTCCCGACACTTTTGGAAATAAATTGTGTTACTAAAAATATTATTATCGACGCTTAAAAGTTTACTTAAGCACTTTAACGGATTACTATCCAACCGAATAACCGGACTATACCCGGAACATAAAAATACTGCCAGAAATATTATTAGTCTTTTTCTGAGCCAGTTAGGGTCCCTGATTACCCTAACACCCGCATTATAACGCATCATACAACTAACGGAGTTAACCCCAAAAGTTAACCTACTTAATGTAACCAAACTCTAACTAAACAATTGAAAACGAACTGGATACCCCCCCCCCTAATGAGATCGGCCAACAAGGGATAACCAAGAGAGTACAACTTTTGATTATTATATTGACATGTGTTTAATATCAAGGGGACACGAAATCCGTTGGACGAAGAACATGAACTTGTCTATAAATATCACCACTTAACACATGAGTTCTTACACATCACAATCACCAACAAAACTCTCTCCTTGCCCTCCAAGAGCTCTCGGCCGAAACCCCCACCCTCTACACACCCATTGTTCGATCTTGATCTCTCCATTCCAAGTATATACAAGCTTCACGGGTTACGTATTAGGAGCTTTGGAGCAAACGGAAGTGGAAGGACCTCGTTACTTAGCTTTTATCCACCTCATTTTCGCCTAGATTCTTCCCTAGCCCCGAGCTAGAGGTATAATGTTTAAAACTCACTCTTGAACATATCTAAGGTGGTTAATATGATTTATAACGGTTAAAATGCGGAAACCCATCTTTTGAATCTTTAAAGTTTACTAAAACTTGAATCTTGTTGGATAAAAGATCATAACTAGTGTAAAAGTTGTAGTAATTGAAATATAGGGTTATCTAGACCCGATCTATGATGTGGTAGCTCGGATCACCATTTAACCCGGTTTGGTAAGATCGTTGATCTTAACATAAGCTTGTTTTGGATGATACAAGGGTTAAAAGGTGAAACTCTACCACACACGAAGCATGAACTTGTGTAAAAATGCTTTACTTGTGTAAACATGTTTTAACTTGTACAAGGATGTTTAAAACTAGTAGATCTACGTATCTACACCCGGTATTTTCAAAGGACCACATATCAAGGAAACCATGTATTTTGAAAGATGGATCTTACAATAATAAGCATATTTTATAAACCACAAGTGTGTAAACACTTGTGAAATGAAAAGATCCGACAAAGAACTAGTTTTGTCAAAAGTTACTAGAAATTGTAAAGATGGATTTTCTCTAAAAACGAGGTTTTTACGAAGTCGGATTATTTACACAAAAGATCCATTAAAAGTAAAGAGATTTGCTACATATTTTAGACAAACCACAAGTTCGTATAATTTTGCGATTATGTCTATCTTTGACTAGTCAAAATGTTGAAAAGTTGTTTGATAATGTTGAGAACATTGATTGATTGATTTATTAAAAGAAAATGATACGCTTGAAAGCGTGGCCACCTCCAGTTACAGAGGAAACTCTGGCGAAATTTTTCTAAAAACCTGACGCTTAGAAATATTTACTAATATAAAATTTCGCCATGACTTTATTTACTAATATTCGGAGGTGGGATTTTCACAAAATTTAACGTGATAAATATATATATTGTCACAACACTGTTTATGATTATTTTGTGAAAATACATAAATATTATTTTTTTAGGAGTAAAAATAATATTTACAAACGTTAACGATTCCAAAATAAGGCGAACGCTTTCACATGAAAATATAAGTTACACCGGTAATTATATTACCACTCGATTATTAAAACGTAACGTACGCACATGTATTGTATCCCCCATCCTTGGGAAGGTGTTTAACTACCAAGTATATACGAAATGTAAACACGGAATAGTTGCCTAACTATTTCCCAAAGACCTAAACTATAAAGCTAAGGCACGGCCGTCCGTCTAATAGAATTAGCACTTCTAGGTCGTCGCACAGCTTTCAGATTTGGAGACACTTGGTAGAGACGCTTCACTGTGAGTTCATGTCCCCCTTTTCTCTAACTGTTTTCAGTTTTCTTAACTGCGGGGGTGAAATACATGTTACTTTGTTTACAAGTACTTTATATACGGTATGGTTAGCGTAAGGAGGTGTTTTATTCCGATCATGTGAGTGGGTAGGAGCAATATGAGGCCATTAGTCCTCATGTCGGGACCGAGGGACAGGAGCGGTAGATCTATCTGGGTGTAGCGAGCCCAGCCCCAGGCCAAACTAGAAACGGACCTTGGGGTGACTTTGTCCACATACTAATGCCGTGGCGAAATCTGCTAGGTTTGAGTCTCCCTATTTGCACTTCACATATATCAGTGGCCTTGCAAACCATTGGTGATCACAAGTCCCCTTATTGGCTACATACCACGATTATTACTATACTCACAAGTGTTTTACATACTCACTTACACATGAACTCGCTCAACATTATTGTTGATTTTTCGACTTACATGTATTTCAGGAAATTAACGAGATCTGGCACGGTATGGCATGTTTTCCGCTGCACTAGTTTCCGAGGTCATCCGGGGTTTAGGGGATGTGTCTCTTTCCTGGACAAGACACAATCCTTAAACCATGTTTATGTTATCTTTTAAGTTGTAATGTCTGTTGAACAAGGTTATGGTTGTTAGGGTATGTTCCCGTTAAAACAATGGTACTGTATTTGGTTTTCAAAACTTAATGGATGATCTTGCATGTTTTTAACTCATATAGCTTTGTTATGATTAAGCTATGGTATTAAGAAGTCACACCAAATTAACCACGCTTCCGCAAAGCCAGGGTGTGACATCAAAAAGTGCACAAGTTTGCATTTTTGCGCATAACTCACGTTCTGAATACATCCGGACATCCAAAAATTTATGTAAGCATGACTATATTATGCTTTAGTGTTTGGCTTGCCAAAAATCCATTCGTTGCGTCATTTGGATCGTTTTTCGCGCTTATGCGCATTCCGTCGTAATTAAGCGAACATGGCGTTCGTACGACCAAACGAACCAACATCCGACATATTTTTGAGCATGTTTCATGTCCACAATGTTTAGGCATCATTTTAGGGCCTTAAAGTTGGCTTTACGGGCCTTAGAAGTGTCGGAAATGGCCTTAAATACGTGCAGGGGCTGAAACTGTCATTTCTGAAACTATTTCTGATCTGTGACTCCCAGGCGGCCCGCCTCAGTTTCTGTATATCCCCACGCGGACCGCGTCCGCCTTCTGGGCCAGATTAACTGCATTTAACAGTAGATCCAGCTGTTTAATCCACACCCACACACTCACACATGCTTAGTCAGCTGATAAGAACCATTTTTAGCCACCATAACTTTCCGACACTTGTACGGATGCGATTATGGCACGATATTCGACAAACGATCTTAACGATTACCCGAAAACTATAAATACCCCACCCCACAACTTCAAAAACCACTAGAATTTTGATCTTAGAAACTCTAAGTTGAAACTGTAACACCTATGCCTCCATGGCCATCAAATAAATACCAAACCAATGAAATATTATATTTCATACTTGGGATTTGTAAAAATATGTGTATCATTTGCACATATCAATTTTTGTTCAATTCCAAACTCTAAATCGCTTTCTGGAAGGTTATATGCGCACTGATGCGTAAATATAACCAGTTTAATGCAACGAACACTCCGGAATAGTGAAATAGGCTTAACATACCTTAAATAACCTTTACATAACTTAGAAATAAGTTTTGGATGGTTTGGTATGCCGGAAACAAGTTAATTCGACTACAGGGACTAAACTTGACAAACTGCGAAAGTATGCCAATTTGAACTGTAACAGACATTCCGGAACATGACCATAAGTTAAACATATCATAAATATCCTTTACATAGCTTAGAAATAGGCTTTGAGGGGTTCGGTATGCTAAAATAAACTTTTGGGTCATTCAGGGACTAAAAGTGTCAAAAAGTGCACAAGTTTGCATTTTCACGCATAACTTACGTTCTGAATACATCCGGACATCCAAAAATTTATGTAAGCATGACTATATTATGCTTTAGTGTTTGGCATAAGAAAAAATCCATTCGTCACGTCATTTGGATCGTTTTTCGCGCTTGTGCGCATTCCGTCGTAATTAAGCGAACATCGCGTTCGTACGACCAAACGAACCAACATCAGACATATTTTTGAGCATGTTTCATGTCCACAATGTTTAGGCAACATTTTAGGGCCTTAAAGTTGGCTTTACGGGCCTTGGAAGTGTCGGGAATGGCCTTAAACACGTGCAGGGACCAAAACTGTAGATTCTGAAACTTATTTCTGATCTGTGCAGCCCAGGCGGCCCGCCTCATTTCATTTCATGTTTCCTCTTTTCGTCAAAGAAGCGGAAGGGTGCCCAAAATTTTGCTGTTACAGCACAGACTGCTCAGAACTTGCAAAACCCACCGGCACAGCCATCTGCAAAGAAGGCATATGCTGGTACCGCACCACATTGTGCCCGTTGCAACGGTCATCACGTTGCACAACAAGATTGCAAGAAATGCACAACGTGTGGTAGACTTGGGCCTTTGGCCATTGTTTGTCGTCTGGGACCAAATCAGGCTGCTCAGGTTCAAGCTCCGGTTCAAGGGAATGCTGCGAGATTCCCACTGGGGTCATGTTTCAACTGCGGAGAGATTGGCCACTTCCGCCATAACTGTCCGAGACTGATGAATGCAAATGCTAACGCAAACCCAAATGCGAACGTCAACGTCAATGTGAATCCAGCACGTGGACGAGTGTATAACATCAATGAGGCAATCAATGATGAAGAACAATTAGTATTTTGAAATTCCTCTGGTTGTTATCTTGTAACATTTAAAGACAATGCGGTTGTTATATAAATAAAAATTTGTGGTTTTTATTTTTTTTCAACTAATGCAATTGCATGAATGTTTGATCCAACCTTATGATGTCAAAACAAAGACAAATTACTCGTGTGGTTCTGTCATTTTTATGATCACTTGTGACCTCCCCAAGAACCTTAAACACTTGTTTCTTTTAAATCTAAAGTATCTTATCGTCTTGCACCGTTCGAGATGCAAGAATTATCAAAACAGCCTCAAGAGTTGTCTGATAAAGGATTCATCCGTCCGAACTTTTCACTTTGGAGAAACTCCTGTCCTCTTTGTGAAAAGAAAAAAATGAATCTTTTTGAATGTATATCGATTAACGTAAGCCTAGTAAGCTTACCATCAAGAATCGATATCCCCTACCTTAAATCAACGATTTCTCCGATCAACTGCATAGCGTTTCATGCTTTTCCAAGATCGATTTGCGTTTTGGATATCGTTAACTTTGTATTCTCAAAGAAGATATTCCCAAAACGGTTTTCTGCACGAAGTATGGCCATTACGAGTTTATAGTCATGCCTTTTGGATTGACAAATGCTCCAGCCATCTTCAAGGACTTAATAAATAGAGTCTGCAAGCCTTATTTGGATCAGTTCGTCATTATTGTTAATGACATCTTGAACTATTCATGTCCCGAGCCGATCACGATCAACACCTTCGTTGACATTGGAACCCCTAAAGAAGGAACAAACTTTTTGCTAAATCCTCCAAGAGGAAATTTGGCTTAAAGAAGTTCAGTTTTTGGGTTATGTAGTCAACAAACAGGGTATTCATGTGGATCCATCCAAATTGCTGCAATTAAGGATTAGATTCCTTGTATGCTTTAAATACCCGTGTCCAAAGATAACAAATTTAAAGGTCAAATTAAACAATTATGCGAGTATACGATTATGCGATTATGTGATATGTGTTTATGTGTTCTCCTCTATGTTTTCTGTGTGATCCGATTTTCAAATCCTCATAGAATCTATCATATCTTTATATGAGGGATTCATAGTAGGATATTCAAAAGGTGCTACCTTAAATCCTTATGGGCTTCTACGTGGTAGTTAAGACCCTTGGGTTATATAGTACCATTCTACGATTCAATGAGAGACCCTTGAGTGGTCTAGTTAAAGATTGATTCAAGATCTGGTTAAGAATGGCATGTGATGATACAGCTGAAAGGACCCTATGGTGGTCCAGTCACACTCATCACAGGTTTGTTCATTTGGTTTTACCCTACACATTATAAAATAGACTGTGTGAACTGTGCAAGGAATTGTCTAATTATGGACGCGTACATAATTATGAAATTTAGTGCATAGAAACCCAGTAGGATTTATTATGTGTAAGAACCGATAGTGACAACAATAACAAAATGAGAACAATGTAATGGAGGTACGGTGGACGCACCAATGACGCTTCATATACTTGTATATAAGTATCCCTCTTACATTGCAAGCATAATGTTATTAAGGTTACTAGAAGTTCAGAACCCTAACCAATGTTGTTCGATCTTTTCAAGCTTCATGTTTTCAAACTCACACAAGTTTCCTCTAAATAAATTTCGGGACGAAATTTCCTAAAGTAGGGGAGACTGTAACACCTGTGCCTCCATGGCCATCAAACAAATACCGAACCAATGAAATATTATATTTCATACTTGGGATTTCTAAAAATATGTGTATCATTTGCACATATCAATTTTTGTTCAATTCCAAACTCTAAATCGCTTTCTTGAAGGTTATATGCGCACTGATGCGTAAATATAACCAGTTTAATGCAACAAACACTCCGGAATAGTGAAATAGGCTTAACATACCTTAAATAACCTTTACATAACTTAGAAATAAGTTTTGGATGGTTTGGTATGCCGGAAACAAGTTAATTCGACTACAGGGACTAAACTTGACAAACTGCGAAAGTATGCCAATTTGAACTGTAATAGACATTCCGGAACATGACCATAAGTTAAACATATCATAAATATCCTTTACATAGCTTAGAAATAGGCTTTGAGGGGTTCGGTATGCTAAAATAAACTTTTGGGTCATTTAGGGACAAAAAGTGTCAAAAAGTGCACAAGTTTGCATTTTCGCGCATAACTTACGTTCTGAATACATCCGGACATCCAAAAATTTATGTAAGCATGACTATATTATGCTTTAGTGTTTGGCTTAAGAAAAATCCATTTATCACGTCATTTGGATCGTTTTTCGCGCTTGTGCGCATTCCGTCGTAATTAAGCGAACATCGCGTTCGTACGACCAAACGAACCAACATCAGACATATTTTTGAGCATGTTTCATGTCCACAATGTTTAGGCAACATTTTAGGGCCTTAAAGTTGGCTTTACGGGCCTTGGAAGTGTCGGGAATGGCCTTAAACACGTGCAGGGACCAAAACTGTAGATTCTGAAAGTTATTTCTGATCTGTGAAGCCCAGGCTGCCCGCTTCAGTTTCTGTACATCCTCACGCGGGCCGCGTCCGCCTTCTGGACCAGATTAAATGTTTCTAACAGCAGGTTCCAGCTGTTTGATCCACCACCACACATTCTCAATTGCCTAGTCAGATGATAAGGATGATATTTAGCCACCACAACTTTTCGACAAATGTACGGGCAAGATCACGGCACGTTTTCCATGAAACGATCTTAACGGTGGACCTTTTACTATAAATACCCCATGCCCCCCATTGCTCAAATCACTAGAATTTTGATTTGAGAAACTCTAAGTTGAAACTATTGTTTCATACCTGAGATTTTTGAATCGAAATTAGCATTCGGGGACCCTTCGTAAGTATTCTTTCGTTCTTTTATTGCTTTTCGAGTCTTTCGAGTCTGAAAGTCAAACTTTGTTTGACTTTCTGCATTGACCAGTTTATGGTCAATGCGAAGTTCGTTTGAACTTCACAACGTGAGTGTAATCACGTTGGTTATAGTCCCTTGGGACTATGCCTACTGATTACCACGTTGTCTAGGGTCGTAGGGTAAGCGATCTGATAAATCGCTTATACCTTCGAACCCGACCCATTTGGTCGATCATTAGGATCCGACCAAATACATTAGGTGACCATAGTAGGTAGGGAATAACCTTCCGAGGTTATACCTTATGGTCGCTTCGTTTAAGTAGTTGTATGATAGGTAGTTTATATGCCTTAGGTAAATTACCAGAATACCCTTTTCATGTATAATTGGTAATTAAGCATATGTAACCTAAACCTTTGTCACATAACTGATTATGTAACATGTTTAGGCATATTCTACTTGTCATAGGACTAGTTAGGCGGTCCGAACGCGTTTCACGCGCACGACGCGTTAAAGTAGCATAAGCTACCTTAATGGGTCGCGATGGGTCGAAAGCACTTAGGTTAGGTTTCATGTAGTATGTAGGCCTTGTTAAACCATATCTTATGAGTTCCAATACTCATTTGGTTTACCAAGCCTCATCCTATCCGATCTCCCGATTTAAGTCCGGTTTATTTATATAGTTTTAGATTGCCGACTGATTCCGTGCTCCCTCTAGCTTTGTTTGGTTGTTGTTCAAGACCTCTAAGCATTCTCAGGCGAGTACATTATTCCCCTATTTTACTGCTTTCAATTGTTTTGGGGTGACTCATATGTGCTAAATGTTTTCAAGGTTATAACGATAGTATCAAAACGATTTTCGATGTTATAACGATGGTTTCAAAAACGATAAAGGCGATTTATACAAAACTAATAACGATTTCGATAAATGTGAACGAACTTGTTGGCTGGGTTACATAACAAATGAAATTCATTAGCAATGATCAAGCCGACCAGTATTAGGTTATGGTACCATAGGATCTGACTAATCCCGTTATTTACTACACCCGTGGTTATGTGTGGGTTTGGTGGGTAGCGACTGAATCTGAAATTGTTAACTTACTCTTTGGTAAGGGTTTGTTAATGCGAAAACAAGAAGCGATGAAAACGAGAAGCGACGAGTGATGAGTCACGAAGGTTTGAATGTTATTAGCGAGACGACCATATAAGTAGTTTCACGACCTAAAACGAATTTAACGATTTGGGTAAACGATTGGCTTCAAAGCGATATACGATTGGGTTTTGGTTACATATTACATGATTTACATTGATCATGCATTTACACAAAACATAGCTTTGATTTAAACCAAGTTTTACTTCAACGCTTTGTTTTGTGCATTTCATCCATGGTTTAGTTGATGCATTTCACTAGCCATACATATCATTTTGGTTACATATTACATGGTTTACATTTGACACATAAACACTTTTGACATTGGTTATACATTACATGATTTACATCTTGACATAAACATTTTTACATATTATTTCAATACATTTGGAAGTTGGTTTAAACATAGACATCTTACATTGTTGGTTTGGTTTGAGTAAGTGATTAAGTAACGAGGTGTGTGTAATATGATACAAGCATGGTGGATACGCCGCTGGTACTTCCTATATATAAGTGTTTGTATGGTATTACATATCGTAGCGTTATTTGAATCATTTCAATTTGGACATATAACATTTTATACAAATAACATACTTTTCACAATTTGCTTTACTAAAACAAATGTTTTTGGGTTACGAGTCATGGCTACGAGGTTTTATAAACTATAACCCGCTTGATTTGAGTTGGTTAATTAAGTTGCAATGTTATACTCTTTTCAAAACAAGGTTTTTATAAAGTATTGCAACATCTAAACTAGCCATGATTTCAACACTCCTACAAAACCTATGTATTCGCCAACATTTCTTTGCTGACCTCGTTTTCACATATGTTTCAGGTATTGTTGAAAGATATCGATTGATAGGATGCATGCTCACATAGGACTGGACAAGGCCTTAGTGACTCAATAACAATGATAGACTATGTTTAAATTGTGTATTTAGATTTCCAGACGATGTAATTATTCAATGTTTAATAAAACGAAACACTTTTTGATATCCATGGTTATGAAACATTAATTCTTTTACAACACTCCCCGACGTTTCCGCCACGTTTTGTATGTTACACGTGGTCGGGGTGTGACAGAAACCATTGTTTCATACTTGAGATTCTCGGATCGAGATTAGCATTCGGGGACCCTTCGTAAGTATTCTTTCGTTCTTTTCTTTATTTAATTGCTTTTCGAGTCAGAAAGTCAAACTTTGTTTGACTTTCAGCGTTGACCAGCTTATGGTCAATGCGAAGTTCGTTTGAACTTCGCAACGTGATTGTAATCACGATGGTTATAGTCCCTTGGGACTATGCCTACTGATTACCACGTTGTCTAGGGTCGTAGGGTAAGCGATCTAATAAATCGCTTATACCTTCGAACCCGACCCAGTTTGGTCGATCATTAGGATCCGACCAAATACATTAGGTGACCATAGTATATAGGGAATAACCTTCCGAGGTTATACCTTATGGTCACATCGTTTAAGTAGTTGTATGATAAGTAGTTTATATGCCTTAAGTAAATTACCAGAATACCCTTTTCATGTATAATTGGTAATTAAGAATATGTAACCTAAACTTTTGTCACATAACTGATAATGTAACATGTTTAGGCATATAACACTTGTCATAGGACTAGTTAGGCGGTCCGAACGCGTTTTACGCGAACGACGCGTTAAAGTAGCATAAGCTACCTAAACGGGTCGTAATGGGTCGTAAGCAGTTATGTTAGGTTTCATTTAGTATGTAGGCTTTGTTAAACCATATCACACGAGTCTCCACACTCGTTTGGTTTACAAACCCTCATGCTACCCGATCTTCCGATTTAGGTCCGATTTATTAACATAGTTACTTATATTAGGTGCCGTTTGATTCCGAGATCTCTAGCATTGCTTGGTGGTTATCTTAGGACTCCTGAGCAATCTTAAGTGAGTACATAGACCCCTCTTTTACTGTTTTCCAAACTGTTTTGGGGTGAAACACATGTGCCTACTTGTTACTTTCATGCTTTCATGTTTTCACATCATATACATGCTATGTTCAATAGTACACTTATAGTACATTGTTTTACATGATTTCATTGTTTTTATGCTATGTATGTCCATTGCGTGCATACTTAGTACATCGTTTTACATTTACATTTTATGCTATGTATGTCCATTGCGTGCATACTTAGTACATCGTTTTCATCACATGCTTACATTTTGTTATGACATTTGGGTTGTTTACAATGGAACAATACATTCATTAACATTAGCTACGCCGTTCGTTAGTAGGTAGTGGTACCATAGGAATTGACAACTCCCGTTCCTGAAATCCTGGGTATGGGGATTGGAAGGAATGACCGAATTCGATATACATAATTTAGATAAACCTTTAAGTTGTTTAAGGGTTTATCGCCGCAGTCTCAAGGCTTGGATGTATGCATTTTCACAACACCGCATAGATGTTCGTATCAGTATAGCATGCATTTCCACAAAACATAGCTTTGATTTAAACCAAGTTTTACTTCAATACTATGTTCTTGTGCATATGGTTTAGTTGATACATTTTCACTAGCCATACATATCATTTTGGTTACATATTACATGATTTACATTGATCATGCATTTCCACAAAACATAGCTTTGATTTAAACCAAGTTTTACTTCAATACTATGTTCTTGTGCATATGGTTTAGTTGATACATTTCACTAGCCATACATATCATTTTGGTTACATATTACATGATTTACATTGATCATGCATTTCCACAAAACATAGCTTTGATTTAAACCAAGTTTTACTTCAATACTATGTTCTTGTGCATTTCATCTATGGTTTAGTTGATGCATTTTCACTAGCCATACATATCATTTTGGTTACACATTACATGGTTTACATTTGACACATAAACACTTTTGACATTGGTTATACATTACATGATTTACATCTTGACATAAACATTTTAACATATTATTTCAATACATTTGGCAATTGGTTTAAACTTAGACATCTTACATTGTTGGTTTGGTTTGAGTATGTGATTAAGTAACGAGGCGTGTGTAATATGATAGAAGCATGGTGGACACGCCGCTGGTACTTCCTATATATAAGTGTTTGTATGGTATTACATGTCGTAGCGTTATTTAAATCACTAAATTAAAATATTTTAATGATGACATAAATTTTTGGATGTCCGGATATATTCAGAATGCAAGATATGCGTGAAAATGCAAACTTATGCACTTTTTGACGCTTTTATTCCCTATTGATCAATAAAGTTTATTTTAGCGCATCAAAACACCTCAAAACCTATTTCTAAGCTATGTAAAGGATATCTAGGGCATATTTAACTTATGATACGTTTCCAGAATTTTCGATACCACACGAATCGGCATACTTTCGTAGTTTGACACAAATAGTCCCTGCGATCGAATAAACTTGATTTCAACACACCAAACCATCCAAAACTTATTTCTAAGTTATTTAAAGGTTATTTAAGATATGTTAAGACTATATCACTATTCTGGAGTTTTTTTCGCGTTAAACTGATTACGTTTATGCATCAGTTCACGTATAATTTTTCAGAAAGCGATTTAGAGCTCGAAATAGAACAAGAATTGATATGTGCAAACGATACACATATTTATACAAATCCCAAGTATGAAATACAATATTTCATTGGTTTGGTATTTTTTTGATGGTTGAAGTGACACAGGTGTCACATTAGTACCTCATACCTGAGCAATTTGGATCAAGATTTCCTTGCTTGGACCCTTTCTGAGTATTCTTTCATTCTTTTATGCTTTTCTAAGCGTGAAAGTCAAACAGCGTTTGACTTTCTGCTTTGACCAGTAAATGGTCAACACGAAGTTTGTTTGAACTTAGCAACGTGAGCGTAATCACGATGGTTATAGTCCCTTGTGACTATATCTACTGATTACCACGTTGATTAGGTGTATTGACGAGTCGTAGTTTCGGCCAAAATGCGTGTTCATGCGTATTTTGTAACCAAACTACTCTTGGGTATCAAAACACTTTGTTTTGATATCAAAACCTGTTTTCTAACTTCGTTAAACATGTTTTAACATGTTTAACTCGTCACTTTTAGTTTAGTGCTTGTGTAGAGTCGTAAGTCAAGCGGTCTTAACAACCGCTTAGACTTTCGAACTAGACCCGTTTGGTCAATCACTAGGATCCGACCAAGCATATATTGTGACCATAATTGTATAGGGAATAACCCTCCGAGGTTATATGTGACACCTGTGCCTCCACGGCCATCAAACAAGTACTAAATCAATGAAATATTGTATTTTATACTTGGTATTTGTATAAATATGTGTATCGTTTGCACATATCAATTCTTGTTCGGTTTCGGGCTCTAAATCACTTTCTAGAAGGTTATACGCAAACTGGTGCTTAAACGCAATCAGTTTAACGCAACGTACACTCCGGAACTGTGACGTAAGCCAAACATACCCTAAATATCCTTTACATAACTTAGAAATAAGTTTCGAAGGATTCGGTATGGCAAAAACATGTTTATTTGAACTAAAGAACTATTTACGACAAAACTGCGAAACTTACATTGGTGACCACCCGGATAATATTTAAATCCCAAAAAAAAAAAATATTCTGCTATGATTAAAATTTTATTTTTAATCAGGTCCGTGTTGAAAAATAAATTAAAACGCCTAAAAACGTTATTTTTCAAGTTTAAAGCACGCACCGCGTGTTACTGCGTGACACAGTGCTTCTACTGCAAAACACGTACAACGCAGCCAGTCTTGGCAACTGAAATTTATTTCAGTAATAATTTGGCGAGTTTATTTTTATAGTATAATAAAAATAATTTAGAACGCCATAAACCGGGATTTAAACGCTCGATAAAATACCCGGTATCCAGTTAAATACCCGTTTTAGCCTACATATAGCATATTTAAATAAAAATTACACATGGACCCCCTCCCCCGTATGTAATTTCGGTCATATATGGGTGGCCCCCACCTAAATATCTCCAAGATCTTGCATAAATCCTATTTGATTCTTCTTGGATTTTATTTAGATATTACTTGATACACTTAGATTTTTTTTAGATCTTGGCCTATATATCTTCTTCATATCTTCACACTACACACAACCTCCTTCCTTCTCTCCTCCCATAACCGTCCCATCTCTCTCTCTCTCTCTCTCTATCTTCAAATCTTCAAGTCTTGTTCTTCACATTCAAACTCCCTTTCTAGCAACCTTCAAGTCAGTATGAAGATCTAAAGGTGATTCCAAGGTGTTCTCAAGTGATTCAAGCTTCCTATTATCAAAAATATCATCCTACAACCTACTTGAATCTTGAAGGTATAACATTTATTTTTAAATCATACTTTTGATTCTTGGTTGTTCTTGATGATTTGAAGTTTCTCTTGAATCTTGGGATTTTCACTAAACTTGAAATCTAAAATGAAAAGGGTCTTGTTACAAAATAAAAATGGTGGTGTATATATATGTATATAACCGTACATATATATGTGTGTATATGAGTTTATTTTTGAGTTGAGTTTGATATCTTGTTAAGTACTTGTTTGTGTTGTTACATGTTCTTGAATGATGGTAAAAATGCAAGTATTTGGTGATTTATGTATGATATGTTAAATGCTTAAATACATCAGAAAATAAACCTGAATATATCATATATTTGATGCACTTAGATTAACATAAAATGATGATGTTATGATAGTGTGCTTTAGGCACTTGTACATGAAGATACATGTTGATTTAAAGCTCAAGAGATGATGAAAAATGGCTATATGACAAAACTATTTTAGATCAGGTTACAAACACTAAAAATAACATTATTTGATGTATTATAATGGCATGAAACTTTGACATAGGTTTGATAGCCTTGCATGTTGTACGTATAGCTTAAAAAGTGGTAAATTATGTGAAATTTGCATGATTTATGTGCTTTATTTAAGACCTGCACTATCATGAGTATAACCATTATTTTATTCAGTAAATAACATGGGTTGTGTCAAAATTTCAAGTAGTTTCGAAGTGGGATAGTTCGGGTAACGTTTGACGCAAAACTATGCGTTTAAACGGTCGAAAATCGCCTTTTCGGAGGACTTTTATAAAACTGTTTTAGATCAGTAACCAAACTGATATTTTTGATATAAAAATAATTATTTTAACTTATACTAACTTTACTTGGTGTTTGGTTAGTCATACATGACTTCCGACGCCCAAAAATGTCACCGAATCGCTAAAATAAGTGTTTTCGACATACACTAGAATGGGTTGTTCATGGGTTATTTTATGTGTTACAATGTGCTATGTGTTTTACAATATGTGTATGATCATGTATTAGTTTTGACAAGATTAGGTGTGTTACACTCGAGTACATATATACAAATACACCAAAATAATAAAAAATAATAACTTTTCGAGAAATCTCAAGTTATGTGAAAATTCTAAGTATCGGAGAAACTTCGGTATTTTTGTGAGTTTTGATTATTAAATCATTCTTATCTAATTTAGGACGAATAAACAATTTGAGGGATTGTGTTAACGTATAAAAACGCACCCAAAGGTGAGTACATAGACCCCTCTTTTACTGTTTTCAAACTGTTTTGGGGTGAAACACATGTGCTTACTTGTTACTTTCGTGCTTTCCATTGTTTTTACATCATATACTGGCTATGTTCATTAGTACACTATTAGTACATGTTTTACATTACATTTTCTGCTAGGTATGATGACTTGGCATGATAGCATATTGTTTTACATTGCATCTCTGTTGCATATGTTCTCGTAACATATGGACACATTATTTACATCTCTACCTTGTATGTTCACTTAAGCATACTAGGTACATTATTTTCATAAAACATGTTTACATTTGGTATATCATTTGGTTCATTTAACGGGACTAAATTACATTCATTAACACCGATCATGCCGCTCGGTAGTAGGTAGTGGTACCATAGGACTTGACAAATCCCGTTCCTAAATCCCTAGGTTTCTTTGGGTGGAAGGAATGACCGAATCTGAAAACATTTCTTTGATAACCTTCACTCAAAGGTTATCCGTCTGTCTCAAGGCTTGGATGTAGGCGTTTAACATTACCGCATAAATGGTTGTATCAGTAAAGCATGCATTATTCTACAAAGCATAATTTTTTATTTATTCAAATACTTTGTTTTGTACATTTTTACTTGTGGTTTAAGTAGTCTCATTTTACTTACCATACATAACTTTTGATTATACATTACATGATTTACATTGATGGTTTTTACATAAACATTTGACATTTGACTATACATAAACAAATTTTACCTTGATGGTTTGTTTGGTAAGTGATTTAAGTAACGAGACGTGTGTAATACGATACCAGCACGGTGGATACGCCGCTGGTACTTCCTATATATAAGTGCTTGTATTATATTACATGTCGTAGTGTTATTTAAATCATTTCAATTTGGACTAATATATTTTACACAAATGACATATTTTTCACAAGACATTGTTTTACAAAACAACTTATTTTATACAAACTCATTTTACTTGGTTATTCATTTAACCCTACATTACTCTTTTACATATCATCTACTTTATCATCACTTTTCATCTGATTTACAAAATAAAACATTTTATAAGGTTCATGACTACTTTTGCTAAACATTTTTCTTCAAACTTATATGTCATGAATCCCAAATCAATAAAACCTATGTATCTCACAGGCATTTTTATGCTGACGTACCTATTTTCACATGTGTTTCAGGATATGATGCGTAGGATTTATCAAGATACACTTAGGCGGACTTGGACCTTAGCAACAACAAAAGATGCAAGACTAGTTAATTATTTTATATTTCTTGTTTGTTAAGACATTGTAACTCTCTTAATCAATAAAACGAAATTTCAATTTTCCATGTGTTATGAAACAATGATTCTGTTACAACACTCCCCGATGATTCCGCCACGTTTTGTTGTTTTTACGTGGTTGGGGTGTGACATTATACCTTATGGTCACATAGTTTAAGTAGTTGTATGATAGGTAGTTTATATGCCTTAGGTAAAATGACAAAAATACCATTTTCATGCATAATTGAATTTTAAGCATATGTAACATAAACTTTTGTCACTTAATTAATTATGCATCATGTTTAGGCATATAATACTTTTCATAGGACTAGTTTGGTGGTCCAAACGCCTTTTACGCGAATGACGCGTTAAAGTATCGTAAGCTACCTAAACGAGTCATAATGGGTCGTAAGCCCTTAGGTTAGGTTTCGATTTAGTATGTAGGCTTTGTTAAACCATGTCATATGAGTTCCAATACTCATTTGGTTTATGAAACCTCATCCTATCCGATCTTCCGATTTAGGTCCGGTTTATTTACATAGTTACTTATATTAGGTGCCGATTGATTTCCGTGATACCTCTAGCTTTGCTTGGTTGTTGTTCAACACTTCTAAGCATTCTCACGTGAGTAAATAGTTCCCCTATTTTACCGTTTTTGAATGTTTTGGGGTGATTCATATGTGTTAAATGATTTCGGTGTTTTTTAACGATGTTTTCGAAAATGATTAAAATGGTTTATATTAAATTAATAACGATTTCGATAATGTGGATAAACTTGTTGGTTGTAATTACATAACGAATAACATTCATTAGTTTTGGCTGAACCGACCAGTATTAGGTTATGGTACCATAGGATCTGACAAATCCCGTTATAAGACTACACCCATGGTTATGTGTGGGTTAGTTGGGTAACGACTGAATCTGTGATTGTTAATTTACCCTTTGGTGGTTTATTAATGCGAGAAGTGAGATAGTCGAGTCGCGAAGGTTTGGATGTTATTAGCGAGAGGACCAAAAGTAGATTTCACAATTAAAACGAGAATGATTTAAACGACTGAATCGATTTTGACGAGTTAAACGATTTGGGTAAACGGTTGGTTTTGGTAAGTGTTTAGATAACGAGACGGGTGTATTGTGATGAAAACATGGTAGATACGCCGCTGGTACTTCTTATATATAAGTGTTTTCATCATATTACATATCGTGGCGTTATTTAGTTCACTTTGGTAAACGATTCTGAAACGATGTCACACAATGATGTTTTCTGAATAATATAAATCATACGAGTTTTATTAACGAGTTTTATTAACGAGTTTTTACGAGATGTTTTACAAATTGATTTAATTAAATAAATGTTTTGGGTCAAGAATCATTGCTACGAGATTTTATAAATTATAACCAACTTGATTTGAGTTGGTTAATTATGTCGCAATACTATACTTTTCAAAACAAGGTTTTTTTTTAATTAGGTATTGCAACATGTAAACTAGCCATGAATCCGACACTCTCATAAACCTATGTGCTCGCCAGCATTTCTTTGCTGACTTTGTTTTTACATATGTTTCAGGTGTTGTTGAATAATATTGATTGCTAGGATGCATGCTCACATAGGACTGGACGAGGACTTAGTGACTTAAAAACAATGATAGACTATGTTGAACTTGTTTATTTAGATTTCAAGACAATGTAAATGTTTAATGTTTAATAAAACGAAACTTCAAACTTCCGTGTGTTTTGAAACAATAATTCTGTTACAACACTCCCCGACGTTTCCGCCACGTTTTGTTGTTTTACGTGGTCGGGGTGTGACAGAAAAATTGGTATCAGAGCTCATGGTTATAGGGAATTAGGTTATTAGTAATGCTTTGACCTAGTCTATAACCTTCCAAGGACCCTAACACAAGATTCTTGTGTTTAGATCTTAAAACAATACCGTCACTTATCCTTAGGTGACAACCACAACCAGAACACAAATTTCAAATCCGCTTGAAAAACCAAGCATTTTTTCTAGGATGATTGATTACTAGGTTTTGAACCCTCTATGTTTTCAAAATCTCATCAAAGTTTGGGTCTTATAATGTGAACACATGCAAACTGGAATGGTGAATGCCTGTACCCTGAATTTTCTGTCTAAGGCTAGAGTGTTCGTACAAATCCGCAGTATCGGACCAGTCACTCTTACCTGGGAACTCTTGGGGTGAGTGTTCACTTATAGGCGAGCATGTCTTCAGTGATACATTAATATGACCCGTTTACTTTAATTAGTCACCGTCTCATTTGTTTGCCTTAGGTAACAAACAAATGATCGCAATTTTTATGCATTGTTGTTCTGTTTTGATTATCCGATAATATTTCACTTGTTTCCTCCAATATCTTTCATTTCCTCCAGAATGTCTCTTCATCACAGCGACACTCAAATGTCCGAGCAAACTGCCAAATTTTCCCAGCGAATAGGCGAAGTGATCCTAAAGACTGTTGATTTGGCTGTCGCCATGTCTCGTCTCAATAATGAAGCCACCCAAGAAGCATCGAAAGAAGTAGAAGCTGAGCCTTCGAAAAAGTCAAAGAAGCGTAAAGCTCCAAAGGATCCCGTAGCCGTTACACCAAAACAAGCAGAACCCAGCCAGGTGGCAGCACCACCAGCCAAGAAGCCGTACTTGGGAACTGCTCCTTCGTGCAATCAGTGTAACCTCCATCATCATGCCAGTGTCAAGTGCCGCAAATGCCTAATTTGTGGAGTTATAGGTCATACAGCTAGGGTTTGCCGAGATGCTCCATGGTGCAATCGATGCAACCGTCATCATCCGAATCACATACCCTGCTTGAAATGTACCCACTGTGGACGACGTGGACATTTGGTTAATGTGTGCCGCTTTGCTATCCAAAGCAAAACTGTTGCAGATCCTACTTCTGCACAAGCAGATCCAGCACGAGCTCATTTTCCTTCTGGTATTTGCTACACCTATGGCGAGGCGGGTTGTCACACCCCCAAAATCCACACGTGGAGTATCACCGCTTGGAGGCGTGACTGACCAGGATCAAGCCACCAATCATATTGAACATGTAATTAATATATATAAGTAAATGCCATTCAACCACCAATATGAAAGGTGTTCAAAATAGACGTAAGTTATCACTGTTTAGCGGAAGCGTAAGAATAAACCCAACAAAATAAAGTATGAAATGCCATAAAGTGTTTAACGAAACAATCACGATCCAAGCCCACAACGACCAGCTCCTCCCTGTGCAAGCTCCATATATCTAACAACCTGCAAGGCATGTAACAGAGGATCAACAACTAGTTGAGCGAGTTCACAGATAACAGTTCAGTAATAGTATAGCGTGAGTAGTAGTATGTTCGTTCGTTACGTCATGTATCGTATTAGATTCCATCGCGGCCTCCCAGGCAGGTATGCGAAGATATTAGGGGATGTTTTTCCCAAGTATTCTAGACCAGGTTTATTTGTATCGCGGCCTCCCAGGCAGGTGTGCGAAGACTTGTAAATTTAGTTCGCGGCCTTCCTATGGCAGGTGTGCGAAGTCAGTCATAATATCGCGGCCAACCCTTGGCAGGTGTGCGAAGATCAGTTCAATAAGTGTTACTAGTCTAGTCGTATCTTATCGTTAGGTTCTACCGTCTGAGTATACACAATAATTCATCAAATCCCATTCCCACCCGGGAACCCCATGCCTTGGCTGTATGAACACACCTTGGTTTGCTCGGTATGCTAGGTTATGTGCTCAAGTAAATCAATCACGTCCTAGAGTACGCACGTATACATAATCAGTTTATAATCACGAAGTTGGCACGTAGGTACAATCATAGTGAACATCGCATCAATAAGCACCGGGTATCACATTGCACGTATTCTTAGTCATATAAGTAATGTCTCATACTTAACAGTAGTTAAATATCTCAGTTAAATTCTAACATAGTTAAATCAGGTTACTGTGCAAAGTATTCAAGTCGGCGAAACACAGATTGGCGAAACACAATTCTATTTCGTCAACTATCCCTGGCGAAACACATTCTGTTTCGCTGAGGGTTCTGTTTCGTCAAGAAGATCAGTTACGTCACCTACACATCAGTTACATGGAAAATCTGTTACATGGTAACCCTAATTCTGCCGTCACATCATACGAGGTATTGGAACAATCCACATTCAATAATCATCTAAACATCATACAATAATCAAGTGACACTCATATAAATATTCGCATGCTCACTGACAATTCCCCTGCTAATATGGATATATTCTAATATATCAAAGATAATAGTTTTAGTTGCCTTAGTGTGGATAAGTGTCAATTTAATGAGACAAAGACAATGGCTGACAAGCCCCATGATGAATGGATTCCATTGGACCGAAAATATTATGCAACACATGCAATTGTAAATTACTTTAACACATTATCCATATCATCCAGTTTACACGACATTTTGTAAACAATATACATATATATAACCAACATCAAACCTTACTTTCATACCAGCAATCACAGTTACGATGCTAAACAAATCGATCATACAGTTGGTTTAAATCAAACAATCAGTTAAAGGTCAACACTAACCGCGACGAACGAAACAATAACTTGATTGATCTTGAGGATCCGAGGAACACAAGCTTGCCGTCAGGTTCAAAGGGTAGCGAGAGGGAGAAGACGATATGATTAGGGTTCATTTTGTTATTGTTCTCGCATACAGACTAGGTTAAGTATAATTATTTGAATTAAACACTGCTGGGCCCAAGCCCAATCCTTGTTCTCGTGAAAAGCAGTGGACGAAAACACACATATGTGTTTTCATTAGAAGTGTTTTTAATAAGTGGGAGTGTTTTCGGCTAGTAGGGTTGATTTGTGAGTTCCATGTTTTAAGAAATCATATAATTCTAATATGGATCACATACATACACACAATACACATATCACAATAATACTTATATTGCACATCAAGTATAACATGTCAATCACCCTACAATTTAACGTATTTCAAACATGTACTGTTGTGAAGCAAACAACTTAAACAAATAAAGTGCAGTTAATGCGAAGATGGAAATCCTGGAAACTCGAGTTGTCACATTATCCCCAACTTGAAAGAAATTTCGTCCCGAAATTTAGCATGTAGTTACTGAGGAAGCTAGTGGTGTGATGTTGTTTACCTGTATTGTATCGCGGCTCCCCGAGCAGGTTTGCGAAAATTACTGGTTTTCTTGGGGTGTCACATCATCCCCCCGTTGATTTGGAATTTCGTCCCGAAATTCTGTAGTGGTAGCTTCAGCCTCAGTAGTAGTTGCATTGGTTCCGAATAACTGGGGATATTTGAGTTCCATTTGATCTTCACGCTCCCAGGTGAACTCTGGCCGCGGCGGGAGTTCCAACGAACTCGTACAAGAGGGATTCTCGTGTTCTTGAGGACCTTAACATCCCGGTCCGTGATTTCAACAGGTTCCTCGACGAAGTGCAACCGCTCGTCGATAGTGAGTTCCTTCAAGGGAACTATGTGGGTCTCATCTGACATACACTTCTTCAGATTCGACACGTGAAAAACGTTGTGAACTGCACTGAGTTCATCTGATAAGTTCAATCGGTAGGCTACCCTGCCTATCTTCTCAATAACTTCGAAAGGTCCGACGTATCGTGGATTGAGTTTGCCGCGTTTGCCAAAACGAACTACACCCTTCCAGGGCGAAACTTTGAGTAGCGCTCGATCCCCAACTTGGAATTCGAGTAGTTTTCTATCTTTATCGGCGTATGCTTTCTGACGGTCACGAGCTGCCGCCATGCGTTGTCGTATTTGAGCAATCTTTTCAGTAGTATCAACTACCATTTCTGGACCTGTGATTTGACTATCTCTCACCTCTGCCCAGCAGAGAGGTGACCGGCATTTACGCCCGTACAATGCCTCGAATGGTGCAGCTTTAATGCTGGTGTGATAGCTGTTGTTGTACGAAAACTCTACAAGTGGCAGATGTTTTTCCCAACCATTGCCAAAGTCGATTACACATGCACGAAGCATGTCTTCTAGAGTTTGAGTAGTGCGTTCAGACTGCCCATCTGTCTGAGGATGATAAGCTGTGCTCATGTCTAAACGAGAGCCAAAAGATTTATGCATTGCTTGCCACAGTTCTGAAGTAAAACGTGCGTCACGATCAGAGATGATGGAGGTGGGCACCCCGTGCCTCGAGACCACTTCTTTTAAGTAAATGTCTGCTAAGGTAGAGAACTTGCCTGTTTCTTTGATAGCTAAGAAGTGAGCAGACTTTGTGAGTCGATCCACGATCACCCAAATAGTATCATTTCCGCGCTGAGATTTAGGTAAGCTAGTAACAAAATCCATGGAAATTTGTTCCCATTTCCATTGTGGTATCTTAGGTTGTTGGAGTGGACCTGAAGGTTTCTGATATTCCGCCTTGACTCTCGCACAAGTCAAGCATTTGCTAACGTATGTTGCTATGTGGGCCTTCACGCTAGGCCACCAGTATGTAGTTTTGATATCGTGGTACATTTTATCCGAACCTGGATGTACCAAGTAGCGAGACTTATGAGCTTCATCCATTACAAGCTCGCGTAAGTTACCATAGAGTGGGACCCATATGCGTCCTGTTACGTAATAAGCACCATCTTCCTTCTGTTCTAAGCGTTGCCTTGAGCCACGTAGGGCTTCAGCCCTGACGTTGTCTGGTTTCAATGCTTCTACCTGAGCATCTCGTATCTGAGAAGGAAGGCTAGACTGGATAGTAAGTTGCAATGCTCGTACACGCCTAGGCGTAGTATCCTTTCGACTGAGGGCGTCAGCCACCACATTAGCTTTGCCCGGATGGTACTTTATAGCACATTCGTAATCGTTCAGTAGTTCGACCCATCTACGTTGTCGCATGTTCAACTCTTTCTGCTTGAAAATATGTTCGAGACTCCTGTGATCAGTGTATATAGTGCACTTGGTGCCGTACAGGAAATGTCGCCATATCTTGAGTGCAAAAACAACGACTCCCAGCTCTAAATCATGTGTAGTGTAGTTCCGTTCGTGAACCTTAAGTTGGCGCGAAGCATAAGCTATAACTTTATCCCTTTTCATCAATACACATCCAAGACCCTGGATAGATGCATCACAGTAGACTACAAAATCGTCTGTGCCTTCAGGCAATGAGAGGATAGGTGCGCTACAGAGTCTATCCTTTAAGTGCTGAAACGCTGTTTCCTATGTATTACCCCAACGATAAACAACACCTTTCTGTGTCAGTAGCGTAAGTGGCTGTGCGATCTTTGAGAAATCTTTGATGAACCATCAATAATAACCCGCCAAACCCAAGAATTGGCGTATTTCGGTTGGTGTGCGAGGTGCAGGCCAGTTCTTGATCGAATCCACCTTGGATGGATCGACATGAATCCCATCCTTGTTTACCACGTGGCCTAGAAAGTGGACTTCACGAAGCCAGAAGTCACATTTTGAAAACTTAGCGTATAGTTGTTCCGTTCGTAGGAGTTCCAAAATAAGGCATAAATGATGCTCGTGTTCCTCCTGACTCTTCGAGTAGATCAGGATGTCGTCGATGAAAACAATGACGAACTTGTCAAGATAGGGTTTGCACACCCTATTCATAAGATCCATGAAAACCGCAGGTGCGTTCGTTAGCCCGAATGGCATGAACAGAAACTCGTAATGGCCGTAGCGAGTTCTGAATGCTGTTTTGGAGACGTCCTCATCCCGGACTCTCAGTTGATGATACCCTGACCTTAGATCAATCTTCGAGTAATGGCTCGACCCTTGCAACTGGTCGAATAAATCGTCGATGCGTGGAAGAGGATAGCGATTCTTCACAGTCACCTTGTTCAGTTCACGGTAGTCTATACACATGCGGAAGGTACAGTCCTTCTTCTTTACAAATAGTACTGGAGCTCCCCAAAGCGAAGGGCTAGGACGTATGAAACCCTTTTCCAAGAGTTCTTGCAGTTGCTTAGACAGTTCTTCCAGTTTAGTTGGAGCTAAGCGATAAGGTGCTCGAGCTATGGGTGCTGCTCCTGGAGCTTGTTACTATGAGTTACCAAAGGTTCTTAACCAGCACGAGGAATGCGGATGATCTTTTCTTTGCAAAGAGTCTCTGCTCGATGTTGAGGTAGCCAATCCATACCAATATCGATGTCGAAACCATCACAACGTTGGGGTCATTCCTAGTATCACCCTGACCAATCATGAACACTCGACCCCTGGCACCATTGCCGTCGTTATTACCCCCATTGTTGCCTCCATTATTGTTCCTGTTTCCTTGGTTGTGGTTCTGATTCTGGTTCTGGTTCAACAGTGGGCAGTGTCTCTTGAAGAGACCTTCAGCACCACCCTGATAACATCCCTTGTTACCCTGCTGTTTCTGCTGATTCTGAAGATCTTGTGTCTGTTGTTGTTGGTTCTGGCTTGCAGGACGTGAGTTTCTACCATCTTTGGCTCCATGACCAAGCTTGTCGCATCATTGACAATGATTTCGGTTGCACTGCCCGCTGTGGTGCGAGTTACATCGTTTGCACTTAGGGTAGCAGAAGTAGTGGAAGTGGTAGTTGTAGTAGTATCGTTGATACGTTGAGGCAGCTTGTTCTGTCCCACTGCCTGGTCTGTGAGACGATGAGCAAGATGAGTAACATCTTGAATAGTAGCAAGATTAGCCGTCATCACATAGTTTTGAATTCCTGGTACTAAGCCTTTGAGGTACAGCTCAAAGCTCTTTATGGGAGGATCCACCATAGTTGGACACAAAATTGCCAGTTTGTTGGATCGTTTCGTGTACGCTTCTATCTCTGACCCCGTCATCTTCATGTTAAAGGACTCCACTTCCAGCTTGTGGATGTCATCACGACTGTAATATTCACGTTTGATCAGTTCCTTAAAATCATCCCATGGGGTGGCATTAGCAGCCGCCAGCCCCAGTATCTGAGCTTGCGCGTTCTACCAAGTTAACGCAGTGCCTTCGAGAATATCAGTGGCATATTTCACCTTACGAGCCTCGGGTCATTCTCACACTCGATGACCGATTCGAGTTCCTCGAACTAATGGAGGAGTCCAACAGCTCCTTCAGTGTCGCTGAAAGTAGTAGGACGACAGTCCATAAAAGTCTTGTATGTGCATACAGGTGGCTGAGCGTGTTGACTTGTCGTGTGCGTAAGAGTAATCAAAATTAAGCACAAGTGTTGAGTTACGAGAGTAGGATCTAAAGATCCTAGACTAAGTGGTGATGGCAGGTTACACCTCCTGCCTGGGCAGCTGCAAGTGCTGCAGTAACTTGTTCAGTGATCGAAGCCGCCAACTGGGCTTGAGTTAGGTTAACGCGTCCACTCATGATCTTGACATCAGGGAGAACATGTGGGTGAGAGGTTCGCGAATAGTGCGAAGAGAGTGAGCACACAAGTATTCTCAAGCAATAACATATAGTAAGTTCTGTAATCTAAGCATACCGCGAGCAAAGTTCTATGTAATTCTAGCAAGTAGGTAAGGTAACATGAATAGTAATACCTATGATGTTGAGCCTTGCACGTGGAGCGAAGCGTCGTTGTGGATCGTTGAGAGCACTGTTCTGGTTATAGTCTGGTTTTAACAAAATCGTTTTCCCTTTATTAAAACCGAGTTCTCTATAACCAATGGCTCTGATACCAATCTGTCACACCCCCAAAATCCACACGCGGAGTATCACCGCTTGGAGGCGTGACTGACCAGGATCAAGCCACCAATCATATTGAACATGTAATTAATATATATAAGTAAATGCAATTCAACCACCAATATGAAAGGTGTTCAAAATAGACGTAAGTTATCACTGTTTAGCGGAAGCGTAAGAATAAACCCAACAAAATAAAGTATGAAATGCCATAAAGTGTTTGACGAAACAATCACGATCCAAGCCCACAACGACCAGCTCCTCCCTGTGCAAGCTCCATATATCTAACGACCTGCAAGGCATGTAACAGAGGATCAACAACTAGTTGAGCGAGTTCACAGATAACAGTTCAGTAATAGTATAGCGTGAGTAGTAGTATGTTCGTTCGTTACGTCATGTATCGTATTAGATTCCATCGCGGCCTCCCAGGCAGGTATGCGAAGATATTAGGGGATGTTTTTCCCAAGTATTCTAGACTAGGTTTATTTGTATCGCGGCCTCCCAGGCAGGTGTGCGAAGACTTGTAAATTTAGTTCGCGGCCTTCCTATGGCAGGTGTGCGAAGTCAGTCATAATATCGCGGCCAACCCTTGGCAGGTGTGCGAAGATCAGTTCAATAAGTGTTACTAGTCTAGTCGTATCTTATCGTTAGGTTCTACCGTCTGAGTATACACAATAATTCATCAAATCCCATTCCCACCCGGGAACCCCATGCCTTAGCTGTATGAACTCACCTTGGTTTGCTCGGTATGCTAGGTTATGTGCTCAAGTAAATCAATCACGTCCTAGAGTACGCACGTATACATAATCAGTTTATAATCACGAAGTTGGCACGTAGGTACAATCATAGTGAACATCGCATCAATAAGCACCGGGTATCACATTGCACGTATTCTTAGTCATATAAGTAATGTCTCATACTTAACAGTAGTTAAATATCTCAGTTAAATTCTAACATAGTTAAATCAGGTTACTGTGCAAAGTATTCAAGTCGGCGAAACACAGATTGGCGAAACACAATTCTATTTCGTCAACTATCCCTGGCGAAACACATTCTGTTTCGCCGAGGGTTCTGTTTCGTCAAGAAGATCAGTTACGTCACCTACACATCAGTTACATGGAAAATCTGTTACATGGTAACCCTAATTCTGCCGTCACATCATACGAGGTATTGGAACAATCCACATTCAATAATCATCTATACATCATACATTAATCAAGTGACACTCATATAAATATTCGCATGCTCACTGACAATTCCCCTGCTAATATGGATATATTCTAATATATCAAAGATAATAGTGTTAGTTGCCTTAGTGTGGATAAGTGTCAATTTAAAGAGACAAAGACAATGGCTGACAAGCCCCATGATGAATGGATTCCATTGGACCGAAAATATTATGCAACACATGCAATTGTAAATTACTTTAACACATTATCCATATCATCCAGTTTACACGACATTTTGTAAACAATATACATATATATAACCAACATCAAACCTTACTTTCATACCAGCAATCACAGTTACGATGCTAAACAAATCGATCATACAGTTGGTTTAAATCAAACAATCAGTTAAAGGTCAACACTAACCGCGACGAACGAAACAATAACTTGATTGATCTTGAGGATCCGAGGAACACAAGCTTGCCATCAGGTTCAAAGGGTAGCGAGAGGGAGAAGACGATGTGATTAGGGTTTATTTTGTTATTGTTCTCGCATACAGACTAGGTTAAGTATAATTATTTGAATTAAACACTGCTGGGCCCAAGCCCAATCCTTGTTCTCGTGAAAAGCAGTGGACGAAAACACACATATGTGTTTTCATTAGAAGTGTTTTCAATAAGTGGGAGTGTTTTCGGCTAGTAGGGTTGATTTGTGAGTTCCATGTTTTAAGAAATCATATAATTCTAATATGGATCACATACATACACACAATACACATATCACAATAATACTTATATTGCACATCAAGTATAACATGTCAATCACCCTACAATTTAACGTATTTCAAACATGTACTGTTGTGAAGCAAACAACTTAAACAAATAAAGTGCAGTTAATGCGAAGATGGAAATCCTGGAAACTCGAGTTGTCACACGGGTTATGTCAGGGACAAATACCCAAAGATTGTCAATGCAAATCTGACACACGGATGAGCATTGGGCCGATTAGAAGAGGTTGCTGCTTTGAATAATCTGAATCTTATGGTTATGTTTCTTATGTTTATAAATAAAATCTTTATTTGCAATTCTGATGTATAAATATAGTTGCATGAGTGTATGGCATAGCCCTACGATACCTACACCAAAGAACCATATTTGTAATTCTCTCGTTCATATGATCGCTCATGATTTCCTCGAAAATTCTAAGTGCTTGTTTCATTCTAAGAAACGAAGTACAGAGAATAAGTGACATTTTTAGTAATCACTTTAAATCCTTGGTTAGATAACTAAGGATATCTTCCTTCAATCTCATACCCATATCATTTCATTTTGGTTTTCATAACAACATACATAGTGTAAGTTTTCAAAACAACCTTCATAATTTCAAAATATTTCATATAATTTGAAAATGATTTTACCACAGTATATTTACTTAATATATCAAGTGCATGATTTCAAAAGCATTATCCATATTTTCAAAATCCTTATGCATAATTTCAAAATTTATCTCGCATGATTTTAAAACATTTTATAAATATACTTACCTAATACGCCTACTTTATGATTTCAAAAAGTATTATGTAGGATTTCAAAAACATTAAACGTATTTCTGAAAAGAACCCCATGCATAGTTTTCGAAAAAGCATTATGCTCGTATTACCCAACCTTCAAATTCTGCCTCATATGTCGCCTTTGCATATCTAGCACCTCAACTTCATGAGGATTCTACCTCATGTATCGACTTAAGCACGTCTACTGCAAGTTTTTAAAGCATCTCCCGCTTTTCAAATTCCAAAATCCATATATAGGATCTTCTTATCTTCACAATTAGATCCTTGAGTATGATTATCGCTCAAATCAGAGCCCTTGATTGGATTCCTTGTACGCCTTAATACGTACATTGTAATTCAATAAGGACAAGCTGAATTCCTATTAAGATCTTCCTATCTTCATAGTTAGATTCTTGAAAATGTTTACAGTGCCAAATGAAATCCACGGATTGGATTCCTGGTGTGCTTTAAATGCCCGTGTCCAAAGATAACAAATTAAAGGTCAAATTAAACATTTATGCGATTATATAATTATGTGTTTATGTGTTCTCGTTTTATGTTTTGTGTGATCCGATTTTCGTTATCCAAATCCTCGTAGAATCTTCCATATCTTCATATGAGGGATTCATAGTAGGATATCCAAAGGTACTACCTTAAATCCTTAATAGGCTTCTACATAATAGTTCAGACCCTTGGATTATAAAAGTACTATTTCATAATTAGAAAAAGACCCCTTGAGTGGTCTAGATAAAAGATTGATTAGGAATCTGGTTAAGAATGGCATGTGATGATATAACTGAAAAGACTCCTTGGTGGTCTATTTAAAGAAATCATTTATTGATTTAATTAAAGGGACCCTAGGGTGGTCTAGTCACACTCATCACAGGTTTGTTCATTTGGTTTTCCCCTACACATTTTAAAAATACGCTGTGCGGACTATGCAAGGAATTACGTAATTATGGACGCGTACATAATTATGAAATTCAGCGCACAGGAACCCCAGTAAGATTTATCGTGTGTAAGAACCTATAGTGGTAGCACTAACGAAACGTGAACAATGTAATGGAGGTACGGTGGACGCACCAATGGCGCTTCATATACTTGTATATAAGAGTCCCTCTTACATTGCAAGCATGATGTTATTTAAAGTTACTAGAAGTTCAGAACCCTAACCAGTATTGTTTTATCTTTTCGACTTCATGTTTCGAGCTCTCACAAGTTTCCTCTAAATAAATTTCAGGACGAAATTTCCTTAAGTAGGGGAGACTGTGACATCTGTGCCTCCACGGCCATCAAACAAATACCAAATCAATGAAATAATGTATTTTCATACTTAGGATTTGTATAATTATGTGTATCATTTGCACATATCAATTCTCGTTCGATTTCAAGCTCTAAATCGCTTTCTGGAAAGTTATACGTGAACTGATGCGTAAACGTAATAAGTTTAACGCGACAAACACTCTGGGATAGTGAAATAGGCTTAACATACCATAAATGACCTTTACATAACTTAGAAATAAGTTTTGGAGGGTTTGATGTGTCGAAATCAAGTTTATTCGCTTACAGGGACTAATTTCAACAAACTGCGAAAGTATGTCGATTCGTACTGTAACGAACATTCCGGAATATGATCATATGTTAAACATGCCCTAAATATCCTTTACATAGCCTAGAAATAGGCTTTGAGGTGTTTGGTGCGCAAAAATAAACCTATTTGATCAACAGGGACTAAAAGCATCAAAAAGTGCATAAGTTTGCATTTTCGCGCATATCATACATTCTGAATATATCCGGACATCCAAAAATTTATGTAATCATTAAAATATTATATTTTAGTGATTGGCGTGATAAAATTCCATTCGTTGCTCAATTTGGATCGTTTTTGCGTTCGTTACGACTTCCGTCGTAATTACCCGAACAACGCAACCGTACGACCAAACGAACCAATATCCGAGATGTTTTTGAGCATATTTTAAGTTCCCTATACTTTAACTTCCTTTTAGAGCCTTGAAATGTTGTTAACGGGGCTTAAACATGTCAAAAATTCATCAAAAATCAATATTGGAGTCTAAGGGGCCTATTCTGCCAATTTTGCAAAGTTGCTGCCAGCATCAAGGGTCCTTTACGGACCGTATGTCCTAGACCAGCAATTTGCAGAAACAATGAACCTGGTCCAATTCATCTCATTTGATGGTTTTCAATCCCTGGTTTTTGATTCTATGGACTGGTATTTGAGTACCCATTGTATTCTAAACCACGGGCCCAAGTGTAAGGTCATGATTCAATCTCGAATTTCAAGAAACGATCCTAACGGTTCTAGGAAATCTATAAGTACCCATAAGCTTTCATTGTTGCAACACACAAATCTGATTCTTTTGCTCTAAGTTGGGGTTTAGTACCTCATACCTGAGCAATTTGGATCAAGATTTCCTTGCTTGGACCCTTTCTGAGTATTCTTTCGTTCTTTTATGCTTTTCTAAGCGTGAAAGTCAAACAGTGTTTGACTTTCTGCTTTGACCAGTCAATGGTCAACAAGAAGTTCGTTTGAACTTAGCAACGTGAGCGTAATCACGATGGTTATAGTCCCTTGTGACTATACCTACTGATTACCACGTTGATTAGGTGTAGTGACGAGTCGTAGTTTCGGCCAAAATGCGTGTTCATGCGTATTTTGTAACCAAACTACTCTTGGGTATCAAAACACTTTGTTTTAATATCAAAACCTATTTTCTAACTTCGTTAAACATGTTTTAACATGTTTAACTCGTCACTTTTAGTTTAGTGCTTGTGTAGAGTCGTAAGTCAAGCGGTCTTAACAACCGCTTAGACTTTGGAACTAGAGCCGTTTGGTCGATCGCTAGGATCTGACCAAGCATATAGTGTGACCATAGTTGTATAGGGAATAACCCTCCGAGGTTATACCTTATGGTCACATAGTTTAAGTAGTTGTATGATAGGTAGTTTATATGCCTTAGGTAAAATGACCAAAATACCCTTTTCATGCATAATTGAATTTTAAGCATATGTAACATAAACTTTTGTCACTTAATTAATTATGCAACATGTTTAGGCATATAATACTTGTCATAGGACTAGTTAGATGGTCCAAACGTGTTTTACGCGAACGACGCGTTAAGGTAGCGTAAGCTACCGAAACGAGTCGTAATGGGTCGTAAGCACTTAGGTTAGGTTTTGATTTAGTATGTAGGCTTTATTAAACCATGTCATATGAGTTCCAATACTCATTTGGTTTATGAAACCTCATCCTATCCGATCTTCAGATTTAGGTCCGGTTTATTTACATAGTTACTTATATTAGGTGCCGATTGATTTCCGTGATCCCTCTAGCTTTGCTTGGTTGTTGTTCAAGACTTCTAAGCATTCTCACGTGACTACATAGTTCCCCTATTTTACTGTTTTCAAATGTTTTGGGGTGATTCATATGTGTTAAATGATTTCGGTGTTTTTTAACGATGGTTTTGAAAATGATTAAAATGGTTTATATTAAATTAATAACGATTTCGATAATGTGGATAAACTTGTTGGTTGTAATTACATAACAAATAACATTCATTAGTTTTGGCTGAACCGACCTGTATTAGGTTATGGTACCATAGGATCTGACAAATCCCGTTATCAGACTACACCCATGGTTATGTGTGGGTTAGGTGGGTAACGACTGAATCTGTGATTGTTAATTTACCCTTTGGAAGTTTATTAATGCGAGAAGCGAGATAGTCGAGTCGCGAAGGTTTGGATGTTATTAGCGAGACGACCAAAAGTAGATTTCACAATTAAAACGAGAATGATTTAAACGATTGAATCAATTTTGACGAGTTAAACGATTGGTTTTGGTTACTATTTAGATAACGAGACGGGTGTAATGTGATGAAAACATGGTAGATACGCCGCTGGTACTTCTTATATATAAGTGTTTTTATCATATTACATACCGTGGCGTTATTTAGTTCACTTGGGTAAACGATTCTGAAACGATGTCACACAATGATGTTTTCTGAATAATATAAATCATACTAGTTTTATTAACGAGTTTTTACAAGATGTTCTACAAATTGATTTAATTAAATAAATGTTTTGGGTCAAGAATCATGGCTAAGTGATTTTATAAATTATAACCAACTTGATTTGAGTTGGTTAATTATGTCGCAATACTATACTTTTCAAAACAAGTTTTTTTTAATTAGGTATTGCAACATGTAAACTAGCCATGAATCCGACACTCTCATAAACCTATGTGCTCGCCAGCATTTCTTTGCTGACTATGTTTTTACGTATGTTTCAGGTGTTGTTGAATAATGTTGATTGCTAGGATGCATGCTCACATAGGACTGGACGAAGCCTTAGTGACTTAAAAGCAATGATAGACTATGTTGAACTTGTTTATTTAGATTTCAAGACGTTGTAAATGTTTAATGTTTAATAAAACGAAACTTCAAATTTCCGTGTGTTTTGAAACAATAATTCTGTTACAACACTCCCCGACGTTTCCGCCACGTTTTGTTGTTTTACGTGGTCGGGGTGTGACAATTATGGTGGGGTTAAGGGTCTGAAAGTTGAGCCAGTCAAGACCACACAAATTAAAATCTCAAAGCCTGAAACGAATGAAATAAAGAAAACCGAGCCAGCACCTGTTTTTATTAAATCAGAGAATGTCTCTAAGCAAACAGAGACATTGAGTTTTGATAAAAATGCAGAGGTTGATAAACATTTTCAGATTTTAAATCCTAATGAACAAAGGGTTTTCAAACCAAACTGAAAGTCAGTTTTCAAATGAAGAATCGGCGAACGAACCGACTGAGTCAGTTGCACCATCTAACTCCAAATGTGAATCACCTAAAGTAACTAATTCTGAAAAATTGGAATCAGTTGAATCTAGTGAATCCAGCTTGAGTCCTCTGGAGCAAATAAATTAACAACAGAGGATTCAGTAGAGCCACTACAAAAGGAATGTAACTCAAGTGGTTCAGCTGAATCAAGCTGAGAAATATTGACTAAGCACACAACATCTGAAATTGAAACAATAAGGCTAATAAAAAATGTAAAAGAATGTGAGGAAGCCTCGTCTAAGATTGTTGGTACAAGTGTGGTGAGGCCAATAGTCCATGACTTTAAATGTGTGAACGATACTAATGCTTCTACTTCGTGCGTAGATGAGGTAAAAGTAGGGGATTAGGTTGAGGGGGATGATATTGTTTGCCAAAAAACTGCTGATGTTTGTTTGAAAACATCCAATTTATCTATTCATGCTCGTCTATATGTGAAAAAACTTGTTTCTGAGCTAGCTTTAAGAGGCCCATCAAATAAATATGTGTTTCCAAAGCCTTCAATTCCAAATGAAATTGCAAAATCTAACAATGTTTTTAAAGATAAAAACAGTGAATGTATTAACTGTTGTAGACAGAGACATATGAAGCAGGACAGAAAGTTTAAAAAGTCTGCAAAAAATCATCCAACAGATCCTATAACTCAAATTCATCATCTGTTGGGTCGAATGAATCGGGACATGCTCCATATGTAAAGAAGCAAACATGCTACAACTGTGGCATACCCGGCCACTTTGCACGGAATTGCACACATCGTCCTTATGTGCCATATTACACACATAATCAGAGGGTTACTCCAAGGGATAGATCTTATTCCAAGCCAATGAAGGTTTAAAGCCTAAGGCAATGATGAATAAGTATCCCAAGGTTAGACCATCTGATGGGGATTGGAATGCTGCGAAAGCTAAAATAAAACAAACTTTGAAACCTAAACAAGTTTTGAAAAATAACAAGGTTGAAAAGCAAACTGTTTTGCCAATGGGACGTAATAAATTATAAAAGCCTAAACAAATTTGGAAAGCAAAACATAAAGCAGCAACATCACCCATCCTTGAAAAAAATGGGGACATGTGCTTACGGGAAGTATCTTATTTTGATGCTTCAGGGACTCCCAGGACCACAATGGCCTGGGTACCAATATCTTACTAATCTCCTTTTCTATTAAGGGACAACCAAGGTGGAGCTATTGACATCCTTGGAATGTTGATAGTGGTTGTTCCAGGGATATGATGGGTTACATTTCACAGTTATCAAAAGGTTCATTTTTTGACATGTTTCCTTGGAATGAGATAAGGGAGGTAAAAAAAGATCGACATGGAAGGTACAATCAAAATTCAGTACTTTGATTTGAACGTTATTATCTGATGATAGAACAGTTAAACAAAAATATATTTTTTAAACTCTGTACATAAAGCTTTCTTTCTAAGATAAATTTGCGCATAAGATTTATGCACAAATTAAGGGGGAGAGAGAGAGAGATATCTCAAGTTAGAGAGAGATATCTGTATATACGTTTTGCTTTAGTGGGAGAAAAAGAAAAAAAAGAGTTTGTTGCATATTATGCATTGTTTTAGGGGGAGAAATGAGAAAAGGAGAAAAACATTTGAAAAGAGAAAAATCCTAAAACAATGCATATATGGGAAATGAAATAAATGTTCGTGTTAAAGAGGTTGACTGACACATGTAAGGTGCTATAGGATCTAATGTGATATGCTGATAGGCTTGATGCTCAAAGTGATAAAAGATACTAAGTGATACAAACATGACGAACTATGTACCATGTGGGTAACATACCATCAGCGTATGATTTTATGGTCTTAAATCTTGCATTGATAGATAGCCAATGTCTGAGGTTTCGGGTCTTTATACTAGTGAGTCATTCGGGGATATCATGGTTGCCCTTCTATTGCATCCAGATTATATGCTGACCTAAGCACAGTCAGGATATCTTTAAAGAGCTAAAGAGGTAAAAAACCTTAAAGGAAGATAAACTCAAAATGATGGAAATCCATTGAGCTAAAAAGCTAAATTCATACCAAAAAGGTACTTGCCTAACCCTCATTGGACACATATATTGGTCACTTTGTTGTAAGAAAGTACTGACCTGTTCACCAATAGTCTGACGTTTTAAATCAAATGGATGAACTCAATATACTCACCTGCTACGATGAATCATTGTGCTTACGTTGATCACAGGGGTATGTCAGGGAATGAGACACACGGGTACTATAGTATAATATTACCTTAAGAATATCAAAAAGTTGAAATATTGAAAGTTGAGCGTTAAAGTTTAAGTGGACATACATATTGGCAATCACTTTGACCAATGTTAATAAGTTCGCACTAAAAAATGTTCCTTGGTCTGCCTAAAAACGATTTTAATCCCGTTGCAATTGTAATTGTATATAGTAATTGTTGAGTTATTAAAAAAATTCAAATATCAATTGAGTGTTTTGTTTGTGTTATTAAAAAAATATTAACCGTTCTTGAAGATTTGATTGATCATAAAAAGTAGAATGAATTGTAATGAGAAATTTGAGTACAAGTACTTGGATGTACCAACTGTTCATGTGGTACTTTCCTCTTCTACTTAAGGGGTAAGGTCCCAAAAACCTTGCTTCGAGTACTTGGGACCATACCACAACCTCATCCTTCTAACTCTCTTTAGACCTTGCGCGGTCGCGCACTGGTCCTACAAAGAGAACTTAGAAGGAAAGCAATAAGCAACACCTGCGCGCCAAAAGGAAACTAACAAATCCTTGCGCCGACCTCCATAGCAGAAAGGATAAAAATCCTAGCAAACACTTCCGCATAATTAATATCCAGACTTGATAAAAATAAACTTCTCTGATACCATACAATAAATGTGACAACCCGTGTTTTAGAACCTCCTTGCTATGCTTTGATGTACTTGTTTGAACAATACGTGACCAGTTAATATACTTGGTTTCAACAGAATGTTACGTATATGTGTTATATGTGTAATGTGAATATATGTATATATATATATATATATATATATATATATATATATATATATACACTAAACCGTGGTCGCACAACAATAACCAAGGCAAACAAAATCTGACCGATCGCACAACACCCTCCTCGGGTCGCACAACTTCACACGGCCGCACATGATTGTGCTCGGCCCAAATACAACTCAACGGAAGCCCAAGCCAGGCCCGACCCTTATAACCCTCGAATATCATGTAACCCTCATTATCTAAATAATACAAGATAAACACACCAAACCCTAAATCTCTCTTGCTCTCTCTCTAAGTTGACGGCAGCCTCCCTCTCTCTCTTGAAGCTTTACCTTCTCGTCTAGCACAACCCTCATACGCTACATCGATCGGTTAGTGGTTGTCCTTATTTGATTTAGTTTTTTTTTATTTGAACTCAATTGCATGCGGCTGTGATTCTTGATTAATATAGATTAAATAATCTGCATGATAGAGCCTGATGTTGATCAATCTTAGTAATATTCAATATGAAAACATATGGCATGACATTGATGTTGACTGATGACTTTCATGAAATGATAAATGGGTAGTAATGGTTGTCAGATCCACTAAAGAGGGTAGGTTTAATTAATAAACATTGGAATTGCATAGTTGTTGCCATGTCTTCACGTGATGGTCTGATGACCATGTGAGGAGTAGTAATTAAAAGAATGGAAAACATTTTTTTGAAAGCTTTCTATTGGACCGATGTGTTTGTGCCATATAGATATATGTGATTGATGATGAAGTAAACTATTAATTTTAATGTCTCTAAAATCGGCTCACATATGTATAATTAGATCGAGATGTGTACTAGTGATTGGTTGTATGTAATCGGTTTTTACATGGGTTTGAATTCGAATGTGTTGTTTTGTATTAGTATAAATTAGATTGTTACTGTTGAATGAGAAACCAAATGTTTGTTTATTCGGCTGAGATATGTTTAAAAATAGGATGTTTACTAGTGATCGAGATTATGAATCACGTTAATATGGCTGGTGTTATGATTATTGTTCATATAGTGATTATGTGTTCATTTAGGGTTCATATGAATTAGATGCTAGATTGCTTAGTTTAATCGATTGTAGGTTGTTTGGATAACAAGGAAACTGTTGATTGATTATTGTAAATTTGGAAATGGTTAAATGGTTGTAACCGAATGGCAAGATATTCGGATGTTTAAACTGATCGCACAAGTCTTGTCTATCGCACAAGACATATCCAGTCGCACAAGGGTACATGAGTCGCACAAGATAGTTGTTGTTTGTTGTTAATGGACCGTAGGTTTATGTGTGTTTGGGCCGGATGAGTCCAATCGCACAAGGGGCAATGGATTGCACAAACTGTTGAGTTGTTTATTTGCTATTAGGGCCGTATGTTATGTGATGGGCTGGGTTTTTATTGGGCTTTAATGGACGACTCGCACAAGGCCATTTAAGCTTGTGCGAGCCCAATATTGAATACGCTATTAACTGTTGAACGTGTTGATGTATGTTGCCATGACCCGTACGTGTTTCTTATTTGCTATCTATGTGATACTTATGTGCTTAACTCGAACGTGAACCTGACTTGTATAATAACCATGATAGGACGTGGTTGACCACTAGCATTTAGACTTGACCTTTCTGTGTAATCTGCCGAGCAAACCAAGGTGAGTTCACACTCTACAAAGCATGGGATTCCCAGGGGTTGGGAATGGGGTTAAGGAATATGGATTCCTCGTCCTTTCTTGGGTAGGACAGTAATGGTTCAGGAATGTAATTCCTCGTCCTCACGGACAGATAACTCGTACTAGACCAAAACTCTATCACGAAGTCCCTCCTTTTTATATCGACTTAATCGCCGAGCCAATGGCGAGCGGGTCATTAGTTAGATAGCGCTATTTAGGTCTGACAAGCCTCACACCGTGCCGCAGAGGACGGGCGTGAACTAATGGATCTGGGGCACGTCAATGCTGATAGACATTGACAGTTTCAGGGCACTTAAACATGACTTCAGTCAGTAGTCGATATGGTAACGAGTCTAGTGGATACATGGGGTAGCCCCCACGGCCGAAATGCCAGATAACTATCATGGGGTAGCCCCCACGGCAGGATCGCCAGAGTAAATGGGTTAAACAAAGGGTTAAACATATCACGTTTTCAATTATGGGGTAACCCCCACGGCAGGAACGCCAGCTAAAGGAAAACTGTTTTTGGAACAACTTAAAACGAACACCCAACCGTGAACTCACTCAACTAGTTGTTGACTCGTTACTACATGCTTTGCAGGTCTATAGGTACTTAGCTGGAGCTTGCACAAGGAAGAGTCGTTGTGGGACATGGACAGCTGTGTGCTGTGTTAAACATTTGGATAATTAAACTTTGGATTTGGTTTTGAACATTATGCTTCCGCTCATAACTTAACTATGTTTGTTTTGGATATTAATCGTGTTGGTTGGACTTTTACATTAAATATTTACTTGTTCAATATGATTAGTGGTTTGATCCTGGTCAGTCACGCCTCCAAGCGGTGATACTCCGCAGGTGGATTTTGGGGGTGTGACAGATTGGTATCAGAGCCATTGGTTATAGAGAACTTGGTTTTAATAAAGGAAAACGTTTTTGTTAAAACCAGACTATAACCTGTACAGTGCTCTACGATCCACAACGACGCTTCACTCCACGTGCAAGGCTCGACATTCTAGGTGATATGGTTTACGTTTTATATTGCCTACTTGCTAGATTGCATAGAACTTTGCTCATGGTATGCTTAGATAAACGTAGCAACTATAGTTTGAAAACACATTTGTGCTTGCTCCCTACTGTCACTCCACACTTACACACATTTGCGACACCTTTCCTATTTGTGTTTCCTTCGATGTGAGATCATGAGGGAACGTGTGAACCTAACTCAAGCCAGCTGACGGCTCTTATCAACGAACAAGTTACGGCAGCACTCGCGGCCGCTCAGGCAGGAGGTATAACCTGCTATTACGAATCTACCCTAGGATGTTAGAACCTACTCTCATGATACAGCTCTCGCGCTTAACCCGGTCTTTCTTCCCCGCGTAACAAGGTTAGAACGCTCAGCCGCCTGTATGCACATTCAAGACGTACATGGACTGTCGTCCTAATACTTGCAGTGGCACTAAAGGAGCTGTTGGACTCCTCCATTGGTTTGAAAAGCTCGAGTTTTTCTTAGAGACGTGTGAATGCATTGAGGCTCATAGGGTGAATTACGCCACTGGTACTCTCGAAGACACTACACTAACTCGGAGGAACGCGCAAGTTCAGATGCTGGGGCTGGCGGCTGCTAATGCCACCCCATGGAATGATTCTTAAGGAACTGATCCAAACGTGAATACTGTAGTCGTGATGACATCCACAAGCTGGAAGTGGAAGTTCTTTAACCTGAAGATGACGGGGTCAGAGATAGAAGCGTACACGAAACGATCCAACGAACTGGCAGTTTTAGGTCCAACTGTGGTGGATCCTCCCATCAAGCACATTGAGCTATACCTAAAAGGCTTAATACCAGAGATACCAAGTCATGTGACTTCCGCCAACCTTGCCACCATCCGGGATGTAAGTGGAACAGAACAGACTGTTTAAGCATGTAAGTGCTACTATTACTACTACTACTACTGCTACACCCAGTGACAATAAACGAAAGTGGGAAGGAACCTCCAGCAAGGGTTCGACTACGGCTCAGCCCCAGACACAACAGCGAAAGATCGATGACTACCAGAGTCCTGGTCAGCAACCTTCTAGTAGTCATGGGCAGAATAGAATCGATGTAATTTGCACCACAATGGTCGTGCAGCAAAGATTGTTGTCAGAGATGCAACAAGCTTGGCCATGGAGCCAAAGATTTTAGAATCTCACATCCTGCAAACAAGAACCGACAATAGCAGCCACAAGCTCCACAGAATCAACAGCAACAGCAGGATAACAAGGGAAGTTATCAGTGCGGTGCTAAAGAATCATTTCATGAGACGCTACCCACGGCTGAACCAGAATCAGAATCAGAACCACAACCAAGGAAACGGGAATAATAATGGAGGCAAGGCAGCAACGGGAGTAATGACGACGGCAATGGTGCCAGGGGTCGAGTGTTCGTGATTGGTCAGGGTAATGCTAGGAATGACCCCAACGTTGTGATGGTTTCGACATCGTTATTGGTATGGATTGGCTACCTCAATATCGAGCCGAGGTTCTCTGCAATGAGAAGGTCGTTCGTGTTTCTCGAACAGGTGATGAACCTCTTACGATTCGTGGCGACAAGAGTGGTGCTGTGGTGAGTATCATCTCTTTCCTTAAGGCCCAGGAATGTTGGAGAAAGGGCCACACTGCCATTTTGGCTCTCGTTACCGACACCTCGAAGAAAGAGAAAAAGATAGAAGACTTTCCGATTGTACATGTTTATCCTGAGGTATTTCCTGAGGAACAACCTGGCCTCCCGCCTCATCGCCAGGTCGAGTTCCAGATCGAGCTAGCTCCTGGAGCAGCACCTATAACTCGTGCACCTTATCGCTTAGCCCCATCAGAGTTGGAAGAACTCTCTACGCAACTACAAGAACTCTTGGATAAGGGTTTTATTCGCCCTAGCTCATCGCCCTGGGGAGCTCCAGTGCTATGTGTGAAGAAGAAAGACGGTACATTCAGAAAGTGCATCGACTACCGTGAACTGAACAAGGTGACTGTGAAGAATCGCTACCCTCTTTCACGCATTGACGACTTGTTCGACCAGTTGCAAGGGTCGAGCTACTATTCAAAGATTTATTTGAGATCAGGGTATCACCAGCTGAGAGTCCGAGAAGAGGACGCCTCCAAAACAGCCTTTAGAACCCGTTATGGACACTATGAGTTTTTGGTTATGCATTTTGGGCTAACAAACGCACCTGCGGTCTTCATGGACTTGATGAATCAAGTGTGCAAGCCTTACTTAGATAAGTTCGTTATTGTCTTCATCGATGACATCCTGATCTATTCGAAGAGTCAGGAGGAACACGAGCAACATTTACGACTTATTTTGGAACTCCTTCGAAAGGAACAGCTGTACGCCAAGTTTTCAAAATGTGACTTCTGGCTTCGTGAAGTCCATTTCTTAGGCCACGTAGTGAACAAGGATGGGATTCACGTAGATCCATCCAAGGTGGATTCGATCAAGAGCTGGCCTGCACCTCGCACACCAACAGAAATTCGCCAATTCTTGGGATTGGCAGGTTATTACAGGAGATTTATCAAGGATTTTTCTAAGATTGCTCAGCCTCTTACTTCACTAACGCAGAAGGGCGTTGTTTATCGTTGGGGAGACGCACAAGAGTTAGCGTTTCAGCACTTAAAGGATAGACTTTGCAGTGCACCTATTCTTTCATTGCCAGAGGGCACAGACGACTTCGTGGTTTACTGCGACGCATCTATTCAGGGTCTCGGTTGTGTTTTGATGCAGCGGGATAAAGTTATAGTATACGCTTCACGTCAACTCAAGGTTCATGAGAAGAACTACATTACACACGATCTAGAGCTGGGATCAGTTGTTTTTGCACTTAAGTTATGGCGACACTACTTGTATGGCACCAAGTGTGCTATCTACACTGATCACAGAAGTCTTGAGCACATCTTTAAACATAAAGAACTTAATATGAGACAACGATGATGGGTCGAACTGCTAAACGATTACGAATGCTCGATCAGGTACCACCCGGGCAAAGCCAATGTTGTGGCTGACGCCCTCAGTCGAAAGGACACTGCGCCATAGCGCGTACGAGCTTTACAACTTACTATATAGTCTAGCCTTCCTTCTCAAATACGAAATGCTCAGGTAGAAGCATTGAAACCAGAGAACGTCAGGGCTGAAGCCCTACGCGGCTCAAGGCAACGCTTAGAACAGAAGGAAGACGGTGCTTACTACGTAACAGGACGCATTTGGGTCCCACTTTATGGCAACCTACGAGAGCTTGTGATGGATGAGGCGCACAAGTCTCGCTACTCGGTGCACCCTGGTTCGGATAAAATGTACCACGACATCAAAACCACATACTGGTGGCCTAGCATGAAGGCACACATAGCAACATACGTTAGCAAGTGCTTGACTTGTGCGAGAGTCAAGGCGGAGTACCAGAAACCTTCAGGCCCCCTTCAACAACCAGAGATACCACAATGGAAATGGGAGCAAATTTCCATGGATTTTGTTACTGGCCTGCCTAGATCTCAACGTGGTAACGATACTATTTGGGTGATCGTGGATCGACTCACAAAGTCTGCTCACTTCCTGGCTATCAAAGAAACAGATAAGTTCTCCACTCTAGCAGAAGTTTACCTAAAGGAAGTTGTCTCGAGGCACGGGGTGCCCACCTCTATTATCTCAGATCGAGATGCACGTTTTACATCAGAATTGTGGCAAGCAATGCACAAGTCCTTTGGCTCAAGGTTAGACATGAGCACAGCTTATCACCCGCAAACGGATGGGCAGTCTGAACGCACCATCCAGACCCTCGAAGACATGCTTAGGGCATGTGTTATTGACTTTGGCAACGGCTGGGAAAATCATCTGCCACTTGTGGAATTTTCGTACAACAATAGCTACCACACCAGCATTAAAGCTGCTCCGTTTGAGGCATTGTACGGGCGTAAATGCCGGTCACCTCTTTGTTGGGCAGAGGTGGGGGATAGTCAGATCACTGGTCCAGAACATGTGGTAGACACAACAGAGAAAATTGCCCAGATACGACAACGAATGGCGGCAGCTCGTGACCGTCAGAAGGTATACGCCGATAAAGACAGGAAACTACTCGAATTCCAAGTTGGGGATCGAGCGCTACTCAAAGTTTCACCCTGGAAGGGTGTGGTTCGTTTTGGCAAACGCGGCAAACTTAACCCACGATACGTTGGACCCTTCGAAGTCATTGAGAAAATAGGCAAGGTGGCCTACAGACTGAATTTACCAGCAGAACTCAGTGCAGTTCATAATGTTTTCCACGTGTCAAACCTGAAGAAGTGTTTATCAGATGAGCCCCACATAGTTCCTCTGAAGGAGCTCACGATCGACGAGCAGTTACGGTTCGTCGAGGAACCTGTGGAAATCACGGATCGGGATGTGAAGGTCCTCAAACATACCAGAATACCTCTCGTTCGAGTTGGTTGGAACTCACGTCGCGGCCCAGAGTTCACCTGGGAGCGCGAAGATCAGATGAAACAAAAGTATCCCCAACTGTTCGCAACCGGTACAACCACTGCTGAGGCTGAAGCTACGGAATTTCGGGACGAAATTCCAGATCAACGGGGGGAGGATGTGACACCCCAGGAAAACCAGGAAAACCATGCAACTTAACTAGCTTCCTCAGTGAGTACGTGCTAAATTTCGGGACGAAATTTCTTTCAACTTGGGGATAATGTGACAACCCGTGTTTTAGAACCTCCTTGCTATGCTTTGATGTACTTGTTTGAACAATACGTGACCAGTTAATATACTTGGTTTCAACAGAATGTTACGTATATGTGTTATATGTGTAATGTGAATATATGTATATATATATATATATACTAAACCGTGGTCGCACAACAATAACCAAGGCAAACAAAATCTGACCGATCGCACAACACCCTCCTCGGGTCGCACAACTTCACACGGCCGCACATGATTGTGCTCGGCCCAAATACAACTCAACGGAAGCCCAAGCCAGGCCCGACCCTTATAACCCTCGAATATCATGTAACCCTCATTATCTAAATAATACAAGATAAACACACCAAACCCTAAATCTCTCTTGCTCTCTCTCTAAGTTGACGGCAGCCTCCCTCTCTCTCTTGAAGCTTTACCTTCTCGTCTAGCACAACCCTCATACGCTACATCGATCGGTTAGTGGTTGTCCTTATTTGATTTAGTTTTTTTTATTTGAACTCAATTGCATGCGGCTGTGATTCTTGATTAATATAGATTAAATAATCTGCATGATAGAGCCTGATGTTGATCAATCTTAGTAATATTCAATATGAAAACATATGGCATGACATTGATGTTGACTGATGACTTTCATGAAATGATAAATGGGTAGTAATGGTTGTCAGATCCACTAAAGAGGGTAGGTTTAATTAATAAACATTGGAATTGCATAGTTGTTGCCATGTCTTCACGTGATGGTCTGATGACCATGTGAGGAGTAGTAATTAAAAGAATGGAAAACATTTTTTTGAAAGCTTTCTATTGGACCGATGTGTTTGTGCCATATAGATATATGTGATTGATGATGAAGTAAACTATTAATTTTAATGTCTCTAAAATCGGCTCACATATGTATAATTAGATCGAGATGTGTACTAGTGATTGGTTGTATGTAATCGGTTTTTACATGGGTTTGAATTCGAATGTGTTGTTTTGTATTAATATAAATTAGATTGTTACTGTTGAATGAGAAACCAAATGTTTGTTTATTCGGCTGAGATATGTTTAAAAATAGGATGTTTACTAGTGATCGAGATTATGAATCACGTTAATATGGCTGGTGTTATGATTATTGTTCATATAGTGATTATGTGTTCATTTAGGGTTCATATGAATTAGATGCTAGATTGCTTAGTTTAATCGATTGTAGGTTGTTTGGATAACAAGGAAACTGTTGATTGATTATTGTAAATTTGGAAATGGTTAAATGGTTGTAACCGAATGGCAAGATATTCGGATGTTTAAACTGATCGAACAAGTCTTGTCTATCGCACAAGACATATCCAGTCGCACAAGGGTACATGAGTCGCACAAGATAGTTGTTGTTTGTTGTTAATGGACCGTAGGTTTATGTGTGTTTGGGCCGGATGAGTCCAATCGCACAAGGGGCAATGGATCGCACAAACTGTTGAGTTGTTTATTTGCTATTAGGGCCGTATGTTATGTGATGGGCTGGGTTTTTATTGGGCTTTAATGGACGACTCGCACAAGGCCATTTAAGCTTGTGCGAGCCCAATATTGAATACGCTATTAACTGTTGAACGTGTTGATGTATGTTGCCATGACCCGTACGTGTTTCTTATTTGCTATCTATGTGATACTTATGTGCTTAACTCGAACGTGAACCTGACTTGTATAATAACCATGATAGGACGTGGTTGACCACTAGCATTTAGACTTGACCTTTCTGTGTAATCTGCCGAGCAAACCAAGGTGAGTTCACACTCTACAAAGCATGGGATTCCCAGGGGTTGGGAATGGGGTTAAGGAATATGGATTCCTCGTCCTTTCTTGGGTAGGACAGTAATGGTTCAGGAATGTAATTCCTCGTCCTCACGGACAGATAACTCGTACTAGACCAAAACTCTATCACGAAGTCCCTCCTTTTTATATCGACTTAATCGCCGAGCCAATGGCGAGCGGGTCATTAGTTAGATAGCGCTATTTAGGTCTGACAAGCCTCACACCGTGCCGCAGAGGACGGGCGTGAACTAATGGATCTGGGGCACGTCAATGCTGATAGACATTGACAGTTTCAGGGCACTTAAACATGACTTCAGTCAGTAGTCGATATAGTAACGAGTCTAGTGGATACATGGGGTAGCCCCCACGGCCGAAATGCCAGATAACTATCATGGGGTAGCCCCCACGGCAGGATCGCCAGAGTAAATGGGTTAAACAAAGGGTTAAACATATCACGTTTTCAATTATGGGGTAACCCCCACGGCAGGAACGCCAGCTAAAGGAAAACTGTTTTTGGAACAACTTAAAACGAACACCCAACCGTGAACTCACTCAACTAGTTGTTGACTCGTTACTACATGCTTTGCAGGTCTATAGGTACTTAGCTGGAGCTTGCACAAGGAAGAGTCGTTGTAGGACATGGACAGCTGTGTGCTGTGTTAAACATTTGGATAATTAAACTTTGGATTTGGTTTTGAACATTATGCTTCCGCTCATAACTTAACTATGTTTGTTTTGGATATTAATCGTGTTGGTTGGACTTTTACATTAAATATTTACTTGTTCAATATGATTAGTGGTTTGATCCTGGTCAGTCACGCCTCCAAGCGGTGATACTCCGCAGGTGGATTTTGGGGGTGTGACAATAAAGAGCCACACAAGATTACAGCTATATTCTTCTAGAAGGCTCCACCGTGCACCACCAGTCGGTTATAACCGAATGGCCACGTGGCAACATCCCAGGCTCCCTTGAAGTCACGATGATGGCACGGAATTGAAGAGAGATCTTCACTTACCCACTTTCCACGTGGCAAAACCCCAACCGTTGAACAAAATCGTGATTCGTGTGCATACTCAAATCGTTAGCGATTAACGGAGGGAAAATAACCGCTTACGGAATAAGCACTTTCCGTCAACTTTTCACCAACAGGTTTTCCCGCCCAAACTTCGGCTATAAATAGAAGGATAATTCAGGTATAATCCTCAAGTTATATTCACTTCACTTTCACTTCTTCTTCTTCATAAAACCCTGTACTTATTCTCACACCGGAGGGTGGTCACGGAGAGAACCCCCATTCTCCCCGTGGCGAGTCTAACGGTGGTTGTTTTGCAGTTATTGTGAGAAGAAGAAGATCACTCACCCACGAATCGGACGAGGAGATTTAACCCTTTTTATGCAGATTCAAACCCCATGGTTCAGTTGATTCCGGTCAATTAAACCAGTGTTTCTTCATTGGCGCCCACCGATTTCTCAGTTTTATCCATCTCTTCTCGTTTCGATTCACTTTTTCTTCTCCGTTTTCAAATGGAAGAAACTCCGACGAACCGTCAATCCGGCCCTCAGCCAAATTTCGCCCACAATACCCAAGTCGAAGGGATTGTGGAAGAGGCTTCGGATGATAACAAAGTTCAATACAATGATAATCATCCGAACGATCCTGTCACTCCAGGAATGCAGCCTGAAATTCCAATAAGCTTAATTCTACCTCTCGGAGAAACCCCCATCTCTTGGTATGTCAGATCCCAAGGAGCAATAAATGCTGTGTATGCACAACTCTGTGCACAGACTACTCTTCCCACTAAGTCACAAAGACCTGCATCTCGCACACGAGCACCTTCGGTGCCTCATGTTTCCCTTCATGAAGCACCATCCTGAGTTCAGGTAGAAGACACGGTGATCTATTCTAGATCTCCCGCAAGGTATGAGTCTACTCATTCCGAAAATCGACGAAGAGAGTATAATGATGAATCTCATTCCCACCAAAGGTAATCGGTCTACTCCAGGTTGGGCCCGTGTTCTCATCAGAGGCGGGACACCCACACCAATGAGTACGACAGAACATACCATGAAGGAGACAGTACAAGCCTGTTCAATCGATTGCAACCAAATTACAAAAGTTGTAAACCTCGTGCGGTTTATAATCTAGAAGCAGAGTACGATTACAATTTAATCTATCGCCCGACGGAGGCAGTAGAAAATTCCAAGTTCATCAGCGAGATCGCTTTGGCTCCCTTGGAAAAAGCAAAACTCCCATCTAATGTTGGCAAATTCAATGGCATGACAGACCCGGATGACCATCTTCGGGTCTTCACTAGTGTAGGTCTGGTAGGAGGATGGACCTTACCAATGTGGTGTCATCTATTCATTCTGACTCTCACAGGTGCCGCACGACTATGGTTCGATAACCTGCCTGTTGGGAAGATAACATCATGGGTAGACCTACGAGAAAAATTTTTGGTACACTTCAGCCAACAGAGGAGGTCTATCCGAGATACTGCAGACGTGATGAAAATTTGGCGACGCGGTGATGAAAGCTTAGAAGACTTTATCACACGCTACAACAAAGAAGTTCTTGAGATAGGAGATGTCCATGAGCACTTGATCAGAGCGTAGTTTAATTATGATGTCCGCTGTGACGACATGATAAAGGTTTTATCCGGAACGGAGGGGCTACCAAAGAGCTGGGAGAAGCTGATGGCGGCAGGCAAAGTGTACGCCCAGACAGAGAAAAACCTCAGCACTAATAGGCCACCACCACCGCACAGCCGCCCAACAGATATGAGCGCGAGCAGCGGGAAAAAGTTCAAAAAGAATTGGCGCAACTCGAATTTTGGAAACTACTTATCTGAAGACGCGCGAGCTACCATAAACAAGCTCGCTGCGCAAAGAGAGACAAAGCAGGAAAACAGAGAGAGGCAGTGGACCCCCTGACCAAAACCCCGGCGGAGGTGCTGAGCACGGAAGACTACCAGTTCAAGACCCCTACGCCAATGAAGAATAAGAGGGGCCAAGACCCGAATCAATACTGTGACTATCACAAAGATAGTGGCCACACTACCAACAACTGTAACTCTCTCCGCACTGAAATTGAAAAAGTGCTCAAAAGTGGTGAACTCACCCACTTGTTGTAGAATGTGCGGAAGGATATAAAGCTAATTACTCGCGGCGAGGAAGGCCCGAGTGAGAAGGCGAAGAACTAAGCAGCATACAATAGTCTCCTCACATGTTGGTCAAGTTCCATACCTTACCAATCCATGGCAAGGACTATAGTATGTGTAAGTTAAGTTTCATGTAATTATCCTAAATAGACGACTTTGTACCACGGCCTCTGCACCCTATCATAAATCAAAACAAAGTTTTATTATTTTTGTGTTTATTACAAAGTGCATGCAATTTCTTTTGGTAAGCGCAAAAACATTATGGTAGATATAATACAAGTCTCATGAGCGGTCAGCGATCACACACATCGCACAAGACCTTACGTTCACACATGAGCTTTATACCACCTTTATTCGCCTTACCTAATCAAAGCAATTATACCCATGCAAAATATTGTAAGCTAAAACACATTTCATACTAGTTACTGGCGCACCACACGCTTCAACAAAAAACTACAAATATACACTACAGTGTATTAACCAAAGTTACTTGCGCAGCAACGCATTAACAAATCAGGATCCACATCCCAAAAACTACAAGTTAATTGTTTACACAACCACAAAGGAAACCTAAGCTAGGTCTGCATCCTCATCTTCTTCTCTGTCCGGGAAGATTTCCTTCAATTGCGCCACATGGTTATCAGACTGCAACGCAACATTAATAAGATCCATAACCGGGAGCTGTAAATTATTAAATTCCATCTTCGCAGTAGCAAGGGCAACATCTGTGTTAACACCATGGGTAGCAGACTTGCTAGTATCCCAGTCAACCTTCAAAGCGTTAACAACATGGTGAGAGCATTCCGCGTACCCTTGGGCAAAACCGTCATTTCACGCAGCAACCAACAAATGCGCAACCGTCTTGTCTAGCTCCTCAGAATTAAGAACTGGTTCGGCAACCTACACAAAAAAAGAGAAAAAGAAAAGTAAGAAGACGCACAGAACATCTTTGGGAATTACAAAAGAAAGAAGAAACTTACACTTGCAATTCCACGCTCTTTCAGCTATAACATATCACTTTTCAGCGGCTTAAGCTCACTCTCCGCCGTTGCCCGCGCAATTTCAGAATTTTCTAACATTTCTCCAGTTTCGGCAAGATGACGGGAAGTTTCAGCCTTCTTGGTCCGCTCAAGCTCCAGATCTTTCTTAGCAGACTTAACTTCCGCCTTAAGTTGTTCCTGCTCAGATAGTAAAGCAATAAGTTCTTCTATCTCCTTATCTCTAAGAGCAAGAGTAGCGCAGGTATGTACCTCTCGTTGTTCACTTCTTTCCCTATGAGAAGGCGCTTCATCCCACGCGACTTCAGCATCAGCTTTTTCCTTCTTCAATTTTTCGATCTCCGCATCTTGTTTTTTCAACTTTTCAACTTCAGCCGTAAGGTTGTTGATTAAATTGCGGAGACCCATCTTCTCAGCATTATCTTTCTCGCAAATTTCTTTCCAATTTTTCCGCTCCTTGGAAATAAGGGCAGCTTCAGCTTCCGCTTTTCTCTTCTAGCCCGCAACTGACCATTCCTCAGTTTTTCGATAATTTTCAAACTTGTCTTGATCAGCTTCTAATTTAGCCCTCAACTGGGCAGCTGGGGCCTCATCCTCAGCGGCCTTCTTCTTAGATGCCTTAAAAGCAGCCCACTCCTTATGCATGCTATGCCACTCACGCACTATGCGGTGCGTAGTAGTCGTATAAGTGGCAGCCTCTTAAAGATAGGCATGATAGGTCGGATCATGAAGGCGTCCCTCCTGAAATTTAATCTCCCCAGGCGGGAAGGTCCCCTATAACCAGTCTCGGCACACGCGCCAGTATGAAAAAGTATCACCCTTCTTCAAATTCCAAACAGGGACATGAATTTCAGAGGCGTTCTTCTCTGAGTAAGTTCTATAATAGTAATCCCCCAGAGTTTCATCAAGGTGGATAGGGGAATTTTTATCAGCATCAGAAAAAGAACCTTGGTCCTCAGCAGAGACCTTCTCAATATTCTCAGGCATAAACCCAGAAGCCGCAGAAGGAGAAGTTGTTATGGGAATCTCTTGAGCAGATTCCCCTCTCTCTAGGTCTTGAGCAACAAATTCAGGAGTTTGTGGAGGACCAACACCACCATCCACTGCCTTCGGGCAGGTAATTTTTCCCGCATCCACAGTAACATCAGCAGGTTCTTCAGCCTCAGGGTTCTCCGCCCCAGCAGTCTTCTCCGCCTCAGTATCAGCAGCCTCCGTACTCTCTAACTGCTCGTTAGCAGGGGCGCGAGGAGAAGAAGGCAGAAGCTCTTCATTAACCACAGATGATGGCTCCTCGTGAACAGGAGCACTTGGCTTTTCTGCAAGAACAAAAATATATATTACAAGCATTGAATGCGCATAAAAAGTAAACAAGGAGAGGAACCTACCAAGAACAGGCTTCGCAATAAAGGCATCAAGATTGCCTCTCTTAGTGATTTTCTTATTCTAAACCTTCTTCACAGGTTGATCTTCAGCTTTACCATCAGTTTGTTTTCTCTTTCCCGACTTCTTCCTCAGCAGATGCTCAGGACTTGACCCTAAATCGATAGGATCATCAGGGTTCGACGGAGGAATGTCAGCAGTATCCCTTGGTTCCGGCTTAGGTTTCCTCACAACTGCAGGCGCAAGACCCTCTAATGAGTCAGATACCACCACATAATCACACCAGGAGTCAGAGGAATGGCGCATACCTTACTTCTCTCCTCCCACATTTTTGGCTTTAGAAGATTGATTTTTCTCCAAATCACTTTTTTTGGGGCAGCAGTTGCAGCGGGCGCACGTCTTTTCTTTTCAGGGCCTATGCCCAGGTTAGACAACTCACCTACTGAGAAACAGAAATATTAAAACGCACAAAAGCAGCAGAAAATAGCATTATGGTAAAAATTACCAGCGCCTGCAGCGGGTTGCGCGGCCAAGTCGTCATCACGCGGAAGAACAAAATTCCTCACAATACGGTGATACCAGAGCTGTTCATCAGGTTTTTTGGGAACAGTAGCCATCCTCCCACCTTCTCTCTCAAACGCAACAACATACAAATAAACGACTGCAAAAGAGAGAAGCAAAGACATATTTAAAGAAAAAACAAAACAAAGAAAGGGAAGCAAACAGGGCAAACCCTAAATCTTACTTTTCCCATCCTCCATATACACTGGCTTCTCTTCCCGATTCATCCGCCAGTTCAGACTTATGCTAGCACCAACCAGGGCTTTCTCTGGCAGAGCAATTGACGGAACGTCCTTCAAATCCTGGTACCAATTTTCAGAAAAAGGGGTCTGAATGGTCTCGGTTGGAACATCTTTTTCCCCCTAAAAGTCGTTCTCATCGGAATAACCCCAACTTTAATAAAAAGAACTTTTGTTTCCAGTCATGAAATGACTTTGGGGGTTGAAGCAAGATCTTCTTCGCAGATGCCCTTTGCACAAAAGAGTAGAATCCTTAAGAACAGTGCATCTGATGGAACACTCAAAACCGAGTAACCGACGGTTCAATATGCATTGTACGGCAAACGAATTCGAAATGACGAACCCTAACCATCCCAATAGGGTGCATCTGGGAAATGTGGAACTTATAATATGAAAGAATGTCAAGAAAAAACTTCGTTGTAGGCAATCGGAAATTTTCATGCCGAGAAAAAGTCCCAAAATAAAGTGATATACCCGGCCGGAGCATCCGCCGCCGTCTGACCCTCATCAGGGTACCGAGCGTCCCAACTAGCAGGAAACTTAAAGTTTCGAACTAGACCATCGAAGGTTTCCTTAGACCACTTCAATGGTGGAAGACCAGTAGCCATTTCTTCAGAAGAATCTTCGTGATGGTCTCCGGTTGACATAGAAGAGAGAAATTACAAATTCTTTCAAGAGTCAGACAAAGGAAACGAAGAAGAAAAGGATTTTCAGGAAAGCAATAATTAACGAAAAAGAGCAATTGAAAGGATTTATATACCCACCACCATAAATAACCTAGATAACTCCAACAACACCTTTTTTTGGGTCAACACGGTTATCCAAGCGTTAGGGGTAAGTGGGAACAAGCAATAACGCGAGCTCACACGGGTGTGAGAAACACGTACGAAAACGTACAACTGATAGTGACAGCCTGTCACACGTCAACAGTTATCCCTGTACCTTTTCACCTGCCCAAAGTCAGGATTTTCAAAATCAGAATCATGAGCAAGAGTATCTTCTACAAAAAGATTCTCTACTTTCACGCCAAAAACCCTACATCAAAAAACACCTATATCTCATAGTCCAGTGCTCCACTTATTTGCATGAGAGTAACACTAGACTGGGGGGACTTCAAGGGGTAAGGTCCCAAAAACCTTGCTTCGAGTACTTGGGACCATACCACAACCTCATCCTTCTAACTCTCTTTAGACCTTGCGAGGCTGCACACTGGTCCTACAAAGAGAACTTAGAAGGAAAGCAATAAGTAACACCTGCGCGCCAAAAGGAAACTAACAAATCCTTGCGCCGACCTCCATAGCAGAAAGGATAAAAATCCTAGCAAACACTTTCGCATAACTAATATCCAGACTTGGATAAAAATAAACTTCTCTGATACCATACAATAAAGAGCCACACAGGATTACAACTATATTTTTCTAGAAGGCTCCACCGTGCACCACCAGTCGGTTATAACCGAATGGCCACGTGGCATCATCACAGGCTCCCTTGAAGTCACGATGATGGCACGAAATTGAAGAGAGATCTTCACTTGCCCACTTTCCATGTGGCAAAACCCCAACCGTTGATCAAAATCACGATCCGTGTGCATACTCAAATCGTTAGCGATTAACGGAGGGAAAATAACCACTTACGGAATAAGCACTTTCCGTCAACTTTTCACCAACAGGTTTTCCCGCCCAAACTCCCGCTATAAATAGAAGGATAATTCAGGTATAATCCTCAAGTTACATTCACTTCACTTTCACTTCTTCTTCTTCATAAAACCCTGTGCTTATTCTCACGCCGGAGGGTGGTCATGGAGAGAACCCCCATTCTCCTCATGGCGAGTCTAACGGTGGTTGTTTTGCAGTTATTGTGAAAAAAAGAAGATCACTCACCCATGAATCAGAAGAGGAGATTTAACCCTTTTTATGCAGATTCAAACCCCCTGGTTCAGTTGATTCCGGTCAATTAAACTAGTGTTTCTTCAGCTACGTAGATATAAATGTTTGCTTATGACTTTCTAAGAATGTGCATGTGACATTTGTGCCTTTTCAATCATTGTACAATTCCAAACAATTTCGTATTCAATGAAACCTTGTGTTTTATTTCAGAGATTGTATAATTGTCAATGACATTTGCACATTTTCAATCCATGCACGATTTCGAACTCTCAAAAACTTTTCTGAAAGTAATACGTAAACTGTTACTTAAACATAATCAGTTTAACATGACGTACACTCCGGAACAAGGACATAAGCTACACATACCCTAAATACCCTTTACATAACTTAGATATAAGTTTTGAAGGGTAGGCAAGACAAAAACACGCTTACACAAGTCTAGAGACTATTTTCGACAAACTGCGAAAGTTTGTTGCTCCGTATTCAAGATACGAACCACATATACAAATCCAAACGTTTTTATTCAATAAAATATTGTATTTTATTGATGAGAATTCAAAAATGTCAATCGTTGCGCAATTTCGATCATTTTCATGTTCATTAAAGCGTTTTACATAATTTTGCAAAACGCGTAACCGTACAACCGAACGAATCGACATCCATGACATTTCTGGGAAAAATCCACGTTACATATTCCTTAACACCTTTATAGAGCCTAAAAATTAGGTTAAAAGGAGCTATAAGCGACAAAACGTGACGCAACAAGTCTAGGGGCCAAATCTGACAAATTTGAAACTTTATGCCCTTGCCACCCTCCATATGGACCGTAAGAGGGCACCCCATACGGTCTGTAAAGGGTCCCCAGATTAGCATAATTGCGCATCCCCTTGTTTCTTTTGCTTGCACCCCAAGTTCACGAATTTTCTTGGTTTGTACCTGCTATTGACAAGTGTTATGACCACCCTAAGATCCTTACACCTCATGGGGCACTTGGCATAATCCAATGAACTCCTAAACACTATAAATAGCAAGTGATTTCATCACTTCCATCTTACTCATTAACAAATTCTTTCTCCCACTCTCTTGGAACTTGTTTCCAGCAATTGGAGACCTCCAAACTGAGTTCTTATAGTGTTCCCAACACAAGTAAGTACTCTTCCTTAGTCTATTTCATTTATTTTGGCTATTTTGAGCCAAAAGTCAAACAGTTTGACTTCCTGTTTGGCTTTCCGTTCTGACCATTTTTTTTTGTCAAATCAAAGTTCAATCAAACTTTGCAACGTGATCGTAATCACGATGGTTATAATCCCTAGCGATTTTACCTTATGATTTCCACGTTTACTAGTTGAAGTGACGAGTCGAAGTTTCGGTCAAAGATGTGCATAATGTGCATTTTACGACGAAACTATTTTCTAGTATCAAAACTCCAAGTTTTGATACCAAATCATTTTTATAACTTAGTTAGACATGTTTCAACATGTCTAACTCGTCACTTCTAGTTTAGGGCTTTATTTGGGTCGTTAGACGAGCAATTTGACTAGCGCTTTGACTTTCGAATCCGACTCGTTTGGTCGATCTTAGGATTCGACTAAGCACATTTATGTGAGCATAGTTGTATAGGGAATAACCTACTGAGGTTATACCTTATGGTCATAAGCTTTGGTTAGTTTTATGATAAGTCGCTTTTATGTTCTTTTAAAATGACCTAAACGCCCTTTTTCCTTATAAATCGATTTTAAGCATATGTTGTGACAACTGCCAAATTTGCATGCATCCGTACAATTAATTAATCGTGATTAGTGCTTAATGACTGTGCTGAATTACACTTAACTGCTTTCTGATTACTGCATCTTATTTACATGTGCATCGTATATTGCATAATGACACATCATTATTACATGCAAACTTTATTGTTATACATGACGCACAAAACACGGTTAGCACAGTTAACGGATAAGACCGAAAAATGCTGATGGGGTTCATTACATAGACAGACGTTGTTTTGAGACACAGTATGAGCCAGAGACTAAGTACTACACTAGTATGGCGTGTAGGGAAATAAGGACCACAAAACTGCTTTTCTAGGTGATAGTTAAAGTGTCGGAAAGTGCCTAAAACTCACCCAAAGTGCAGAATTCTGCGTAATTCAGCAAAAATCAGCTTTTTAATAAGCTAGTAACATGCAAAAACATGACTAAATGGTCGTGAATGCTTCCCTAAGTGTCGGGAGTTAAAAGTGTCACAAAAGGGTACATAACGAACACTAAACGGTATAGTTTAGAACTTTAATGAACCGGTATCTAACCGAACAACCGGACACTACCCGAAACACTAAAATTTTACTAGAAGCATTGTTTTAATATTTCTTGGCTAGTTATAACCCCCGAACATCATATTACATGTTACAAACACTTAACATACTTAACCTTGAATTTTTAACACTTCTAACCTATTTAACTTAACTTAACTATGGTTAAGGCTTAACTAGACCCCCCCCCATGGTTGTTCACGGCATCAAGATGGATCCACCCTTGATCCACCAAGATCTTGCATGATCTTCCCTAAATCTTCCTTAGATTACTTAAAGATTATGTAGTGTACTAAGTAGACAGAAGAACCAATGGATAATGAAGTTATGGAAGTTTATAAATATAACCATTAGCACATAACCTACACTTCTCATAACTCACCAACATCAAACTCTCCTATTTCCTTCCTTCTTTGAGTTCGGTCGCAACCCACACCACCATAACCACCATCATCCAACTTTCTTTCATTCATTCCAAGTATATACAAAGATGCTAGATGACGTATGATGAAGCTAGGAGCTTTCGAAAGTTGAAGGACCTTCACCATTTGCTATTAACCACCACATTTGTCACCTTCATCTTCAAGTGTTGTTCCCTAGCCTTGTGCTAGTAGTAAGGCTCTTATAATCCCTTTTTACTTCTTATTTAGTTGGTTAAAAGATGTTACATGTTGTTAATCATGAAGAACATCAAGAACCATGAACTTAAAACTTTAACATAAGAATACATGTTGTTAGTGTTGTTTTGCTTCTTGATGATTGACTATTTGTGTTTATGATGTTAGACATCATATGGAACCTACTAGATTGTGATTAAACACATGATCTAGTAAGTTAAGGTGATAATCTTGTGAAAGACCAAGATGATCATACCTTGTGTATACATGAACTTGAATAATAAAAATTGTTTTCATATGTGATGACGATTTAAACACAACATAAGTCTTGTAAATGGATGACTTTAAGAAATATTTTCTCAAGAAACTAAAGTTATATACAAGCTTTACATAATCAAAGATTTTAAAGAAAGCAACCATGTTTTAGTAGTGAATCAAGTATAGAAATACATTGTTAACAAGAAAAATACAAGAAGATTGATTTTTGGGAAATTCATCATACAAGTTGTAAAAGACTAAATTTTACAAGAATTAGATTTACTAACCAATAACCATATTTTTAAGGGTAACAAGGCTTACTTAACAACATAGTAAGCTACTACAAGTTTTTATAAAAGTTCGAGTTCATGTTGTTGCATAAATATCATTGTTTTGGCACTTGGTAAGTGTAGGTTGATTGTTGATTGTTGGTGATGATTTTAAAAAGAAAATGATATGCTTTGATAGCATGGACACCTCCATTTTTAGGGGAAACTATGGCAACATTTTCTAAAAATATAAATACTTAGAAAAATATTTACAAACAAATATTTACAAGTGTATTTTGACCATGAGTTTTCGATATAAACTTTGCCATAATTTTTGTTACAAAATACAAATATTGGAGGTTGGTTTTTGTAAATAAAAATAACTAAATATGTATTTAAAAGATATATATTTAGAAGACACATGTGTGTGATTACTTGTATACTTTGTGTGATAGTTATATTATTTTAGGATTTGAAATAATATAACTTAACAAATACCAAGTTATTACAATCCAAAATATTACCAAATGTCTCAAGGAATAAATACACAAGTTACACACATAATATTGTGAAACCGAACAAGAAATGTAACTTACCAAATATTCCGGAAAATACATTTATGAACATATTTTTGGTAAATACTATTTTGGATACAAAAGGAATGAAAATATGATTTTTAGTATTATTACCAAGTTATATCATGTTTTTGACAAGTAGAAAATATATTATTTTGGGAAGTAAAAATATATTTTCTTGGAATTACTAAGAAATATAATATTTTTGGGAAAAATATATATTTCCTTGAAATACATTATTTTGGATAAAAATAAGTTTATATATATTTTCTAAGTGGGACTTGAAGATATGTTGTTTTGGAAATAGATATTGGATATTTATTAAGAAAATACGTACACACTGGAATACGACGCCAACACATGGCAATATATACCAATACAAGAATACGGATATACATGTACGAAATACCCCCATCCTTGGGAAGGAAATACGGATATAAATACTAGAGAAGTATTGTTACAAAATATTGTTTAACAATTATTCCGAAATTTAATAAATATAATTTAAGTTAAAATATTAATTATTTTAACAAATAATTATATGCTTGGAATATTAACGAACTCACTTTAAAATGTAACTCAAAGGCACAAATTAATACCAAGTCAAGGCACGAATCGCTCGTCTAATGGACCTTAGTACGCATGTAGGTAGTCGTGTGTTCTAGAGGAAGCTTTGAGTTACATCGGATACAAGGAACGCAAAACTGTGAGTTCATGTCCCCCTTTTCTTTAAACTGTTTTGTTTATTTACTTCGGGGGTGAAATACATGTTACCAAAGGATTACATACAAATACAATTGGTATGGTTAGCCTAGGAAAGAACCATAGATCATGTGAATGGGTAGGCGAAAACTTGAGGCCATTAATCCTCGTTGTAGGACCGAGGGACATGAGTGATAGATCTATTTGGGTGTAGCGAGCCCCAACCCTGAGTCCGTTGAGTGGACCATGTGGTGACTATGTCTTACTGACAAAATCTGCTAGGTTTGAGTCTTCCTGCATCACTTCACACATATCAATGGCCTTGCAAACCATTGGTGATCTGTTTCCTTGTTGCTTTCATACCGGGACATATACACTTACACACTCAACTTTTGTTGATGTTTTCAAACTACATGTATTTCAGGGAATTTGTAAGTGGATCTGGCGGGCGTTGAAAGTTTTTATTCTGCGTTAGGAATAAAGATGTCATCCATGGTCTTTGAGTTTGGTCAGCGTGTCTTATTCCTGGACGAGACACGCCTTCCAAACCTTGGTGTTATTCAATATCTTTTGATGAGTCCTTAATGAGCTCGTAAACAATTTGTACGGTTTGTAAAACTTGAATTGAAGTCTACGTTTTAAAACAATGTTGATATGTTTCAAACTTATTTAATGGATGACAAACCTATGGTTTTATCATATAGTTGATGTTATGATTGAATGCAATGATATTAAGAAAGTCACACCATAATCACGCTTCCATAAAAGTCAGGGTGTGACAGCTTGGTATCAGAGCTTCGATTGTAGCGAACTAGGATTCTTTCTCGAGTCTAGACTACAATCATTAGGGCTCTCACGAAAACGTTTTACGAACATGTTTTCATTGCATATACGAAACGCCCAGATCTAGGAAACAAACATTTTTACAAACAAAAGACATGAAACACATTTCAAAGTTTATGTTTATGATTCAGTCTGAGAGACTGGGTAATTCAGTTTGGGAAACTGGGAGTTTAGTCTGAGAGACTAGGGGATTCAGTCTGAGAGACTGGGTAATTCAGTTTGGGAAACTGGGAGTTTAGTCTGAGAGACTAGGAGATTCAGTTTGAGAGACTGGGTAATTCAGTTTCGGAAACTGGGAAGTTTAGTCTGAGAGACTAGGGAGTTCAGTATGAGAGACTAGGTGTGTCAGTCTGAGAGACTGGGTGTTTAGTCTGAGAGACTGGGTGTTTAGTCTGGGAGACTGGTTGGTTTAGTCTGGAAGACTAGGTGAATTAGTCTGGGAGACTAGGAAGGATAGAAAGTTTCATGAAGAATAATGTGAATACATGACTACATGATAAATTACCTTTGTTTGCATACACTAATTGTTAGCGATTACTATGGATATACATGCTATGACTTTTATGTACCGACACACGTGTCACTTTATTTAGAAAGCGAGTTATCAGACATTGATAACCCTATGGCCATCGCCACAAATAATGAGGTTGCACCTGCCCCGGAGGTGTTTACGTCAGACACTGAGAGTGACCCTAACATGCTGAGCAAGGGCGAGGACAACTTTCAACCGTTCGCGCTACCAGACCTTGGTGACGATTTACCCTTGCTGATGGCTTCCTTGACGAGGATCTTTTGTCATCCTAGTTTCAGTCCATGACCACCTCATCACTGGTCATCCCGATAGTGAGCACACCATGGCCCCGATCCTCGATAATGCGTCTCCCGTGGACATTCCTTTCGAAGGTGGGCTACTCGACGAGTAGTTGGTGATGACGTTGACATGTTCATTGATGGTCCTCCTGATGACGCCCATGATGATGGAAAGTTAGACGAGAACGTTGTTACTAATTTCACTTCTTGAGACCCCTGTTATCAAGCTATCCTCTGATCCTAGTATACACTCGCTTTCAGACTCCTTTGAGTCTGTGACATCTGCAGCCTTACAGACGACCGGATTGCAGCTTTGTAGTACTAACTCAGACAACAACGCCACTATGACTGCTGCACCATCACCTGCTTGAGATGCCACACCTTTACAGAAACCTAGAGCCTTCTCCTGAGCCAGCTCCTGCTCCTTTTGGGTCAGCTTGATGTTGCACCTGCTGGTCCTGCACACTTGCTTGATCATGACCCTGTTTCTCTTGGTCTACCAGACACTGCACCCCTTATACCTGACCCAGTACCTGCACCGATGATCTCCTTATTGGTTGAGACGTTTGTTCCTCCACCTTCACCCGCTGATGTTGCTCATATGGAGACCGACGTCCATTGCACCGACATGCCTATCGCTTTCTTTCAGGACATACCCGCTGTCACACCCCCAAAAACCACATGCGGAGTACCACCGCTTGGAGGCGTGACTGACCAGGATCCAGCCACAAATTATACTGAGCATTGGTTAATAGTACAAATGTTCACCAACCACAATAGTTAGTAAACATCATAGTTTGAAGTTTTAAAAGTTTAAGTTTAAATAACAGTTTAAGTAAGCAGCGAAAGCACAAACCAAACAGTTTCAAAACAAAATTCATAGTTCAAGATTAATTAGTACCCAACACATGGGTTAGACGACCACTACACATTCCCATGCTGCAAGCTCCTGAGTCACTGGGTACCTGCAAAGCATGCAGTAGGGTATCAACAAAAATGTTGGCGAGTCCACGAGTTGTCCAGTTTTTAATTACCAAAAACTTGTTTCACCAGTTAATTTTATCCGTTTATACATGCGATGGGGAGCTACCCCATAAGTAAGCTACTAAACTGTTTTACAATACCGAATACTTACTTAAACGTACGTTTCTGCAGTGCCCCGTTTGTCAATGTTCTATCCTCATTGACGGTTTGCCAGAGTACATTAGTTCACTCCCGTTCCCAGTAACAAGGGTCGGTGTGAGGCTGGTTAGACCTAAATAAAGCTACTAACTAATAACCCGTTCGCCAGGCCCCGGCGACTAATCGGTATTAATGGTAGGGACTTGAGTGATAGAGTTTCGTTTAGTATTGCTCGTTGCATTCCGTATAAACAGTAATTAACTAAGAGTCCCATTTAAGGGGAAGAAAGTAGGTGTGTTTCCCTTACGAGGGGATAGCGTTGTTTAAGTTTCCGTTTCACAAACCACCGGGAACGCATGCTTTAATAGTTGTGAACTCACCTTGGGTTGCTCGGCAGTTTAGTTTACTTGGTCAAGTATGCTGGTCACCGTGTCCTAATATGGTTACCAGTATGGGTCAGGTTTAGGTGTAAAGAAGTCACGTATATTCTACACGTATCTAACACATAGCATACATATCACATAAGGTTATTGGGCCAGTCCTATCACATGTTCAGTAACACATAATCCATTTAAACGGTAACAAACATGAACAGTCCATACAATTCGGCCCAATAACGTAGACAAGTAGCCCAGTCGAGACCAGGTGGTCTCGACTCGCGATTATGCGATCTCGAGTCGCAACCAGGAGATCTCGTGTTGTAAATTGGCTGGTCTCGAGTGGTGCAGGCATGAGTCGCAACCTCAGAGGTCTCGAGTTCAGTCCCGAGTCTAGGTTATGAGGTCTCGAGTCGAGACCTTGCTGGTCTCGAGTCCCTGATGTCTGTCTTGAGTTGTCACTTAATGGTCTCGAGTCGAAACCGGGGGTCTCGAATCGCATTACCTGCTGATTCTAGAACATGTGCCAGCTTTGTACTAACCAATAGAATTTCAATTTCATGATATTGTGTACTATCCAACCAAAACACACAAACATGTTTTCTTGTTTAATCTTCATTCAAAACAGATCAAAACACAAGTTTTTCAAATATTTTCATGACATTCATGTTGTTCTTCATTAGGGTTTTTCATCATCTTAATAAAACATCTTGACATACATCACGATTTCATTCTTTTAAATTAGTATGATCATGCCTAACACCATTTTTCCCTAACAATCATTTTGACCCATTCCTATACACAATTTCAGCCTATAACTCAACATCATCCAAGAACATGCTAGCACAATATTCATACATTCATCTATTACTCATATGTCAAGCTAGCATGATATTCATAAATCACTCTATTCTTCCTAACCATAAGCATTATTTAGAAATCAAGCATCTACATCATTTAATCCTTTTTAACTCACTAAATTATACAAAATCATGCAAAGAGACCTCTAAACTAAGCATGTATCTAATTCATCAAGCACACATAACACCTAGTACACATTAAAACACTAACCGGCTAGATTCCGAGGTGTGAGGATATGAAGGATCGATGAATGAGCTTCCAAATGAGATTACAAGCAATCCGAGAACTCCCTTGTGGTTACCGGTTTGATCCGAGAGGGGTAGGGTGTTGAGGTTTAGGGTTTTTTGAGAGAGAGAGTGTAGAGGGGAGTGTGTGTGAGAGTAAGTGTGGGTTGCCCAAAGAAATGGCAAGGTTGGCTAGGAGCATGAGTTATATACTAGCCCTAAGTCGGTTCACCCTAGTGGGTTTTCGAGTGGGATAAAGAGAAGCATGGCCCAACCAGCCCAACTGTTATACTGTTCACTCGAGACCAAGTGGTCTCGAGTCGGGTTCATGGTCTCGGCTAACTTATACCTATATATACATAACTATTCATCATGCGTACACTTTATCAACACATAGCACATCAAGATAAATCACAAACTTTCATTTAATAATATGTACACGAAATACTGAAACAAGAAGGTTGTTCGGGAAAATCCAGAGTGTCACATTATCCCCAAGTTTTAAGAACTTTTGTCCCGAAAGTTAAGGCAGCCACTGTCAAGCTGGTGAGAAGGTTTCAACGGGGTGTCACATTATCCCCCCGTTAGTTTGGAATTTCGTCCCGAAATTCGGTTGTAGCTTCAGTGCTGGGAGTTTCATTAGGGAACAACTGGGGATACTTGCGCTTCATCTGGTCCTCCCGCTCCCAGGTAAACTCTGGGCCACGTTGCGAGTTCCAACGAACTCGCACGAGAGGTATCTGGCTACGTTTGAGGGTTTTGATCTCTCGATCCGTGATCTCAATCGGTTCCTCAGTAAAGTGTAGTTGTTCGTCAATAGCGAGTTCCTTGAAAGGAATTATGAGTGTTTCATCTAACAGACACTTCTTCATATTAGACACGCGAAAGACGTTGTGCACTGCACTCAGTTCTTTCGGTAGATTCAATCTATAAGCAACCTTAGCGATATTCTTGGTAATTTTGAATAGTCCAACATATCGCGGATTTAGCTTGCCCCGCTTACTAAAACGAACCACACCCTTCCAGGGTGAGACTTTAAGTAGAACCCGGTCGCTGACCTGGAATTCTCGCGGTTTCCTACGCTTATCAGCGTAACTTTTCTGATGGTCACGAGCTACCGCCATGCGTTGTCTGATCTGGGCGATCCTTTCCGTTGTCTCAACCACGAGTTCCGGGCCATTAATTTGGCTTTCGCCAACTTTCGCCTAACATAAGGGTGACCGGCATTTACGACCGTATAATGCCTCAAAGGGTGCCGCCTGAACGTTGGTGTGGTAGCTATTGTTGTAGGAGAACTCCACCAATGGTAAGTGTCATTCCCGTTCTGAGATCTTGGTAAGCCTGTGACGAAAAATCCATAGAGATGCGCTCCTATTTCTATTTTGGCAGTTCTGGTTGTTGTAACAAGCCTGACGGTAGGTGGCTATGTTGGCTTTCATAACAGGCCACCAATACGTAGTCTTGAGATCGTGGTACATTTTATCCAAACCAGGATGTACCAAGTAACGAGATTTGTGTGCTTCGTCCATCACAAGTTCACGCAGATTTCCATAAGGTGGGACCCATATACGCCCTGTCACGTAGTAAGCGCCGTCTTCCTTTTTGTTCTAAACGTTTCCTTGATCCTCGTAGGGTCTCAGCCCTTATGTTTTCTTCTTTCAATGCTTCAACCTGAGCATTTCAAATCCTATTAGGGAGGTTCGAGTGGATAGTGAGCTGTAAAGCACGAACATGCTTAGGTTTGGTTTCCTTCCTGTTGAGGGCATCAGCCACCATATTGGCCTTGCCGGGATGATACTTAATTGCGCATTCGTAGTCATTAAAGAGTCCTACCCATCTGCGTTGCCTCATGTTCAACTCCTTCTGATCCAAGATATGCTAGAGACTCTTGTGATCGGTGTAAATCGTGCACTTGGTACCGTACAAGTAATGTTTCCATATCTTGAGTGCAAAGACGACTGCTCCGAGTTCCAAGTTGTGCGTCGTGTAGTTCCTTTCGTGAACCTTAAGTTGTCGAGGAGCATAGGCGATAACTTTCTCGCGTTGCATCAACACGCAACCGAGCCCATGAATAGACGCGTCACAATAAACCACAAAGTCGTCCGTACCTTTAGGTAATGAAAGGATAGGAGCACTACAAAGGTTTTCCTTTAGCTTCTGAAAGGCAGACTCTTGAGCATCATTCCACTTGTAAGCAATGCCCTTCTGGGTGAGAGTCGTGAGGGGTTGAGCGATCTTCGAAAATCCCTTGATGAGTCTACGATAGTATCCTGCCAATCCCAAAAATTGGCAAACTTCGGTCGGTGTCTTAGGGGTAGGCAAATTATTTATAGATTCGATCTTAGCTGGATCGACGTGAATTCCGTCCTTATTGGCCACGTGTCCAAGGAAGTGGACTTCTCGAAGCCAGAAGTCGCATTTCGAGAACTTGGCGTATAGTTGTTCATTGCGAATGAGCTCGAGAGTAAGACGCAAGTGTTGTTCATGCTCCTCTTGACTTTTCGAGTAGATTAAGATGTCATCGATAAACACGATCACGAACTTCTGGAGGTAGGGTTTGCACACTCGGTTCATGAGATTCATAAAAACCGCAGGGGCGTTCGTCATTCCAAAAGTCATGACGAGAAATTCATAGTGACCATAACGAGTTCTGAACGCAGTTTTGGAGATGTCTTCATCACAGACTCTCAGCTAATGATAACCTGATCGCAGGTCAATCTTAGAGTAGTAGCTTGATCCTTGCAACGGATCGAATAGGTCGTCGATACGTGGGAGTGGGTAACGGTTCTTGATGGTAACCTTGTTCAGCTCACGATAGTCGATGCACATACGGAATGTGCCATCCTTCTTCTTAACAAAGAGCACTGGTGCTTCCCCTAGGGTGACAAACTAGGACGGATAAATCCTTTATCCAACCATTCTCGTAGCCGCGTAGAAAGTTCCTCCAGTTCTATGGGAGCTGGTCAGTAAGGCACATGAGCCATCGGTGCTGCTCCGGGAGCTGGCTCGATTTGGGATTTGACCTGACGGTGAGGAGGGAGCCCAGGTAGTTCCTCAGGAATTACCTCGGGGTAGTTGCGTACAATTGGAAAATTCTCGATCCTCTTTTCCCTTTCCTGGGTGTCAGTGATAAGTGGTAAGATAGCAGTGTGCCCCTTTCATAAACACTTCTGGGCTTTTAAGTACGAAATGATGCCGGTGACTTCTCCGCCTTTGTCACCTTGAAAGATGGGGGTTTGCCCGAAGGACGTGGAATACAAACGACTTCTTCTCAACAGAGGATTACAGCCCGATGTTTGGGTAGCCAATTCATACCAATGACGACGTCGAAATCTTCCAAAAACGATAGGAAAGAGGTCGATGGAAAATGTCTGACCAGACAACACGAGGTTGCAGTTACTGACAACGGGTGAGGCCTCAAAGTTTCTACCATAAGCCACTTCGACAACGGGCTGAGAGTTTGGGGTCAGCCTAGGCGTCTACTTATGCGTATTAATATGTAATTATCGTCGGTTTCAGAACTAAAGTATGGCAACACAATAATCGTTAAGTAGGAACTTACTCGTTACTACGTTGGGGTTGTCCCGGGCTTCACCAGCGCCTTGTTCGTTGTCGTTACGACTTTGATTCAATTGTGAACAGTCCTTCCTGATGTGTGTTGTGTCCCCGCACTGAAAACACCCTCTAATGTTACCTTGTTGCGGGCAATTTTTCCTCATGTGCCCACCTACTCCACACCGATAACATCCCTTGTTGATCCCTTGGGGTTGCTGCTGTGGTTGCCATAGCTGGACTTGCTTTGCTGGGTGGGGGCTCCTACAATCCTTTGCTTCATGCCCAAGCTTGTTGCATCACTGACACTTGTTCCTGGCACAGGGTCCATTGTGATGTCGGCCACACTTGTTACACTTGGGTTGTTTTCTCTGGTAACCACCCATTCGCGGGTCAGGGCCCTCACTCCCAACGACCCTTCTTTGTTGAGCTTGAGGTGGCATAGTGTTGGGACTCCCACTTTGGTAGTCATTCCACTTGCGTTTGCTAAAATCGAAAGCATTAGCTGTAGCAGTTAAACGCTTGGGCAACCGGCCCTCTTCCACCGCTGGGTTTGTGAAATGGTGTGCTAGAAGGATGGCTTGTTGGATTGTAGGGGGTTTGGTTGCGATCACTGAACCCTAGATTTCTGGGACTAAGCCCCTAAGATAGAGTGCGATTCGTTTGTAGGGAGGCTGCGATAAGTTAGGACACAAAGCAGCCAAGTCATTGGACCTTTTCGTGTACGCTTCGATCTCCAAGCCAACCATCTTTAACCCATAGTATTCCATTTCCAGCTTCTGCATGTCATCCCTGTGACTGAATTCTTCCCTGATTAGATCCTTGAAATCATCCCAGGGGGTGGCATTTGCATCTGGCAATCCGAGCATCTGGACTTGCGCGTTCCACCACGAAAACGCTTTTCCTTGAAACGTGCTAGTGGTGTACTCTACTCGTTTGCTACATGGGATTTCACCTTCTTCGAACGCAGACTCGATCCTCCTGAACCAATGTAAAAGACCTACTGCTCCTTCCGTGCCATCGAAGGGGTGTGGTTTGCATTCCAAGAACGCCCTGAGGGTGCCAACTCGGGGTTGGGTGTATGTGGATGGTCCTTCTGGGTTGGTTGCCAAGGCTTCAGCGACCCGAGCGTCTATCAGGGCCGCCAGCTGGTCCCTTGTCAGGGCTATGCTGTCTCTATTGAGCCCGGTCATTATCTTGATGTTCAGAAAACACAGAGTGAGAAGGGACGTCATAGTGAAACAAGAATGAGGGGGAGGATTGTGTATATATCTAGCTAGGCACACTAATATGTATATTAGCACATAAGCACTTAAACAAACAAGCAAGTAAACATAAGTGAGAGCTATGAGATCTAATGCGTTGAGTCTTGCACTTGGAGTGTAGTGTCGTCACGAGTCACGGGTTATAGTCTGGTTTTTCTCAAAAAGACTTCCTTTTTAAAACCAAGTTCACTATAACCAATGGCTCCGATACCAATCTGTCACACCCCCAAAAACCACATGCGGAGTACCACCGCTTGGAGGCGTGACTGACCAGGATCCAGCCACCAATTATACTGAGCATTGGTTAATAGTACAAATGTTAACCAACCACAATAGTTAGTAAACATCATAGTTTGAAGTTTTAAAAGTTTAAGTTCAAATAATAGTTTAAGTAAGCAGCGGAAGCACAAACCAAACAGTTTCAAAACAAAATTCATAGTTCAAGATTAATTAGTACCCAACACATGGGTTAGACGACCACTACACATTCCCAAGCTGCAAGCTCCTGAGTCACTGGGTACCTGCAAAGCATGCAGTAGGGTATCAACAAAAATGTTGGCGAGTCCACGAGTTGTCCAGTTTTTAATTACCAAAAACTTGTTTCATGTTGGTGCACTACATCTGTCGACTTTGTCTTGGATCGAGTCTTAGTCTTAGAGTGTTAGATCAGGGCACGTTTTACAAGAAAATAGGATAGCATATAGGTTTAAACTGGTAGGTCCGCTTATGTGTACATGTAGGTCCGCTTATATGTCAGGTCCGCTTATATGACAGGTCCGCTTATATGTACATGTACCTTGGAGGGAACCTCATCACCTATAAATAGGTGCGCATAAGCGAACCACAATAGAGAAATCTTGAAAACTGTACCGAAGTGCTGTCGGTCCAGGATTTGAATGTAAACTGTCAGAAATCAATGCAAATAGAAGTTTAAAGTAATTTGCTAGCTGTTTCTAAGTCAAATACTTATTTTCCGCATCTGTATTTGATAGAATCTCCTCTGAACGACTCATTCGGGTCGATACACGATCCTACAATTGGTATCAGAGCTTCAGGAGGAGGAGTTCTACAGAGAATAGCTGGAATTCATCAAGTTTTCTTACTTCTACACCTTCTTTCTTCAGTTCAAAAAGTTTCACCGGTCAAAATCAGTTCAAAATTTCACAGATTGTGCATAATAGGATGTAAACAAACCCTGGAAAGTTTGATGTTAAAATTCACATTAAAAATGGGTCAAAATTGCTCGTGAATAGGTTCCGCTTTTACGGACATTCCATAGGTTCGCTTGTTAGGTCCGCTTTTAAGATCAGTTTTGTTGTAGTTCTGCTCAAGAGGTCCGCTCATAGGGACTTGATTGTTGAAGGTTCGCTCTAGAGATCCGCTTTTAGGGACATATTGTGTATAGGTCCGCTTCAAATTGCGTGTAAGGTCCGCTTCAGTGAACAACAAACAGATCCGCTCTTGTGATCATCCAGTGGTTCGCTTATCCGTACTTAGTTGGTCCGCTCATTTGAACACAAGTAGGTCCGCTTCAGTGGACAACAATCAGTTCCACTCTTGTGAACAGCTCTGGTTCGCTTTTCTGTCACATCAGAGATCCGCTTTTGTGGTTCGCTCATTGTGACATAGTCTAATTCGCTCTTGTGGTTCGCTTATTCAGTTCAAGGTTCCGCTTTTGTGACACTATAGGGTTTCGCTCCAATGAACAACTTGATTTCATTCTTGTGACCATCAAAGTCTTTGTCAGTCATCGAACAGGATAATCATGTGAATTGCTGTCAGTAGTTGGGAACAGGAAAAGAAATCTCCTGTTTGTGTCAGTTGGTAACGTGATTGCTTGGTTCAAGAAATTTCATGTGATAATAGAAAGTGTCGACATTTGCATGTGAACCGATTTATTAGATTTGAGAGACCCAAGTATATTTTCAGATTAGTGATTAAGTCGGCCCAATCAGATATTAGTAAAAAAAATTAAAGTTGTTGACTTGTGCATGTGTGCAGCCCATTATCCTATATAATCGGCCCAATGAATATGTGATGATGTATTAAAGAGAGTCGTTACATGTGAAAGTGCATTGGTCCTATCATCAATTAAAGTTTTCATGTGATCAGATTTCATGAGATGAAATTGATTACTTATCATGTGCAATGACAAATTAAATGGATTACATGTGATATATCAGACACATCAAATGGTCATTGAAGAAAGACAAGAATATATGGATAGATTTGTGTGAAGTGACATTATAGTAAGGCCCATTGATCTTTCTGGTATACTTACGGCCCAATCATAGTTAATCAAATTGTTTAGTTTTCATTAAGTTTACAGGTCACACGGTTTAAAGTTCAAAGTGTTTAAAGGTTCACCAGGTCGATTGAAAGTCCGTCAGTTTGCACATAAAAGGGTCAGGTCGTTTGATAAGTCCATACAGAATATTCATCAGTTCGAGTACCAGTCTTATTCTGTTAATTGATAAGTCTTTAAACTGATTGTATTTTGTTTGTGTGTCGACAGGTGTATTCTTACAAGGTGATACAGTTCATTTGAAAAACCGAATCATGGACGAGGAATTCTACAACGCGTTCGCTACTCCTGTTACTCCAATTTCTCTTGCACAAAATACGATGTTGGAAAACGAAACGGGAACAATGCAAAAACCGCCCAAACTAATGAACATCGAAGAATATAAGGGTTGGGAAGGCCATTTCGAGAATTGGGTACAAGCTAACTACTTGGATGCGTTGGAATGTGTCGAGACAAAATACATTTGACCGATGAATGATGGTGAAGAAGTGGTTCCGATTAAAGATCTGAGTGCTGATGCTAGAAAGAAGTACAAAGATGAGAAAATGATGCTGAGTTTATTGCAACAAGCTGTGAAAGAAGATATTTTGGTTCTATTGCAACATAATGGAACTTCCTACTCGATTTGGAAAGCTTTAAGATCAAAGTTTGTTGGTAGTCAAGAAATGATAAAGAACAAGAAGTCACTTCTGAAGAAAGAGTTCGATCTGTTTCGTGGTTTGAAGAATGAAAGCACAAGGCAGATTATTGAACGATATTGCAATCTGCTAGCAAACATGAAGAGATTGAGCATTGAGAAAGACAATGAAGAGTTGATCGAAAAGCTTGCTGATTCATTGCCACACGAGACTTGGGGCACATATCTCATGATGCTTAGAAACAAGAAGGGTTTTAACAGTTTGACACTCAGCAAGTTCATTGAAAAGTTGGAAGCTCAAGAGATGGAGCAACGAAAGATTATTTGAATGAAAGATTTCGATGGTGAACAGGATATTGGGTTGTATTATAAAGCAGGAGTGAATGAAAAGTCTTCAAATCTATCTCCGAAAATAGAAACTGCTTACAATGCCAAGAATTCTCCTGGAAGTTCATCATCAGGATCAAACAGCAAAACAAGTTTTACATCATTTCCATCATTTGATCCAAATGTGTCAACAACAAGAAATGGCAAAAAAGATTCAATGCAACATTGTGTTGAACATTGAAAATGATCAGGAATATTCTGAAGAGTTAGCAAAAAGTCATATGTCTTTATTGGGAACTGTTCTTGAATCTTATGGTAGTTTTGTTGCAGGTCGAATCGGGAATCCAATGTTGACAAAGGAAGATTACGACCAGATTGATGCTGAAGAGATGGAGCTGATGGACATAAAATGGTGTTTGGCCAGCGTGTTGAGGAGAGCTGAGAAATTCAAGCAAATCACTGGAAGAGATGATCTTCGTGAGGCTGGTACTTCTACTTTAGGTTTTGACAAATCTAAAGTCACTTGTTTTCGTTGCAGGGAAAAAGGTCACTTCAAGAGGGAGTGCAAAAACCGCGAAGCAAGTGGAGCTCAAAATCCATTGAACAACAATAATGATTACTATCGAAAGGCCATCTACCATCAAGTTGCTCAAAAATCGTCTCAACAACATCAACATCAAGCACAAACTGCACATGGAATGCACATTATTGAAGATTCTGGAAAGAGAGCTTGTGTGGTTAATCAAGACTCTTCAAAGAGAGCTGATGGTAGTGCATTGATAATAAATCAAGATGACGAAAAGTTACCTGAAGGTTTTAGCTGGGAGAATTTTACTTGGGATACCTATATTCCTGATCAAGCCACAACTTACACAGCTTTTGTTGCCAAAGTTGAAGAAGATAGTGATGATGATCGTGAGTATTGGGCGAGAAAATTCGAAGCTGATATGAAACTGATTGCTGAAAGTGACAGTGAAGATGAAAAGGTTAAAAAGAAAAAGAAAAAGGTCAAAACACCGGTGAGTAGTGATGACGAAGAAACTCTAGTGATCAAAAGGAAAGTAAAGGTTAAAGTTGCAAAGTTCAAAGTTGATGAAGAAGTTGATGCAAAGAAGATTCCAGTGAAGTGTGAAAACTGTGAAGCTGTGAAGAAACAGAACAGTACACTGATCTATAACTTGAATAGTTTGAAGGAATCTTATGATGTACTGAACAAAGCAATGAACCAATACAATCTAACTAGTGAAGAACAAGCAACAGCGATGAAAACACTTCAAGGAGCTTTTTTGACGAAGCAAAAAGTGGTGAACAACTACATTGAGAAGTGTGCTGTGCTAGAACAAAAGTTGGAATTGCAAAGAATTGAGACTGAAAGAGTAAATCGGTTGTTCAAAAGTTACTCATGCACTTCTTATGTCATTGACAGGATTTATCCGACTGTTGAAGGCATGAAGGCATTTGAAGAGGATGAAGTAACTGAAGAAAAGAATAATGAAAAAGTGGCTGAAGAAAAGACTCCAGAAAAGAAGAACAAGAAGAAGTGTGATACAAAGAAAAAGACTGACAAGAAGGATTCTGGTAAGAAACAAGATGTTGGTTATAACAAATGTCCACCCCCGCTAGAAAATGGATATTTGCCCAGAAATCCAAATCAGGAAAGAGTCGAAAAAGCAACAAATTTACAGTGGGAGTCGGAGTCCTCAGTCAATTTGCCAGAAAATATTGATGTGACGTTTACATCATCTGACACTGATCATGAGTCCGAGTTAATAAAGAAAGTTGTCGATCAAGTGTTAGATAGAGATGAAACTGAGGAGTCAAAGTCAGAGTCAGATTCAGAGTCAAAGTCTGGTTCTGAAAGTTCGAGTTCGACGGTCAACAGTCCAAATTCTTCGGTTAAAAGGGTTTATAATAAAGAATTCATGTTATCAAAATCTAATTTGAGTGACGAAACATTCAAAGTTGCATATACATTGAATGATTCCGACAAATTATATTCTGATGAGGAATTTCCAATAAGAAGTGTCAAAACTGAATTGATCAAAAAGGTTTTCAAACTAACAGAAATTAATATTTCTGAAATAAAATATTTAAATCTTAATGGTAAACCTAAACCTTACACCTCAAGAGTTCAACAACGTTTAAACAAGAAAAAAGGTTACAGTTCTGGTTCTGGTTTTCATAAGAAACCAAACCCTAACCGTAATTTCAAAAAGAAAGGTCTTGGATTTATTCCAACAGAAAAACAGAAAAATAAAAAATATGTTCGTGATTTTAAAGCAAAGATGACATTTGTTTCAGGTACATTAGAAGAAGAAGAAGAAAAGAAAGAATTTTGGAGACAGTCAAACAGTGAGTTCCTTGCAAAGAAGCAAGATGACATGAAGAAGATGGCTGATCAGATGAAAGATACGACAACCTGTTTCCAATGTAACAATGTTGGACACATTGCCAAAGATTGTTCAAAGGCAATACAGTCAAAACAGGGAGTTTCTCGTAACTCGAAAGACAAGGAAATTGTGTTTGAATCACCAATTGATCGAACCAAATTGTTCAAAAATTCTATTTTTGAAATTGGTGAAAGTTCAAACAGATTTTACAAGAAGAAAGCAAATCTTGACACTCAGAAATGGGTTGTTAAGAAATCGGTTGATAGTTCTAGCGATGATTCTGATAGGTCAAAATCAGAAGAGCTATCTTCTGGCGATGAATCTGATTCCATAAAATCAGAGGAGCCACATGTTGTTTCAAAAAGTGAAAAATCAGTTCTGACTGTGGATGATGATAATTTTCCACCACTTCGGGCTAAAAATTTTAAGAAGAAAATTGGTAAAGTTGAAATATCAAACCAATTTTATGATGATAACAAGGTTTTTGATGTTGAAAAAGCTTTTAACCCCACTGTGAAACACATTTTTGGTAAAATGATTGATCGAAAAGTCAAAGGGGTTAAAGAGTTTTACGAAAAGAAGATGCAGAAAGATAAAGTTGAACCATCCCTGGTTTATGACTGGGATGGTACATACTACAAACAGTAAGTCTGTGGACTTGCCGGAGATCCCAAGTTGGTAATCGTGGATCAGGAAGCGGCATCATTCTGTGTATTTGATTGTAATTTTTGTACAAGTGGTAAATCAGGGACATTAATTTGTACTTGATTTTCTACAAGTGGTTGAAGACAAAATGATGAACCACATCTCTAACTTTACAAGTGGTAAAAACAAACTTATTTTCCGAAAAAATCATTTTGATTAAAACAAACTTAAGTGTTTTGAAATCTTAATGAGAAAATAGTTTGTTGAAAGGGGGAGTTCTGATTGTTTATGCCAAGTGAATGGCGATTTGAAGCAATTTGATATCAGTTGTCATATTTCTGTATAGTTTGTTTTCAAATTTCCTAAAATGTGTTTGCATTTTAGGGGGAGTAGGAAATTTTAGAAAATCCAAAAACATTTGAAAAAGACAAAAACATGATAAAATCAAAAATGAGTTTTGTTGTATAAAAGAGGAAATGATAGTACATCAGTGGACGATCACAACATGCTAAAGAATTGGAAAGTTAAAAGTGATAAACGGTCTCACTGATGATGTGCCAGTATATTTTTGCACATTTAGTAGATTGTGACGAGATATAAACTTAAATTTCAAACTTGCTTATATTGTGGGGAAACATCTCTCGGATATATGGGTAACCCCCGAAATCTCGTTTGAAAGGTCTCATAATCTGATATACTAGGTTTTTATACTCAATGATGTCTGGGGTATTATTCTGGGACTTCTGCTGAACGGTAGTTCTGACCTAGTCCTTGGATAATACTTTCTGCAAATGCTTGAAACATAGCATAAACCCTCAGCATGCAGATGAAACAATAAAATTGATAGTCGCTGCTGTTGTAGCTAAAAGATCCTCTAAAGGGGACATTCCATAAAGTCGAAGCTGATATCTCTCTGCGTATACGGAAGTATCGACCTGAGATCCCTCAGCCCTCGCATTACCTAATTTATGTACAGATATCATTGTAGTATACTCACATGTAAGACTGAATATTGGGATCTGGATACGGGAGTATATTCTGAGGTGGGACACGCGATTGAGTTTAAGTTCTTAAGACATTAATATCATATCTCGAAGCAGTTGAACTTTGTGTTAAAATTTAAGTGGATCAGTATACTGACAATCTAAGTGAATCGTTTAGAGCTTAAAATGTAATGAAGCTTAACGGTGTTGGTGATTTGTCTCATTAACTGATATGATCCTCTTACGCAAACTCACAAAAATATTGTCTGTAAATATTTCTTCTCTATATTTCTTTCCATTCAAAAATACAAAAAGATTTTTGGTGTGTTTTAGCATAATTTTTTTGAAAAAATCAAAAAGATTTTTGACAACTGGTGTAGGAGAGCTGATTTTCAAAATTCCAAGTGCTAAACATGATGAACAGTTGGTTTGGGAGATTGTGTTTGTTTTGATAAGAAAAATGATACTGTTTCAAGTGGTTCAACAGTATGAAATTATTTGATTTGTTTGTGATCTTCAAGTGGTGTCTATATGCTTAAATGTTTATCATAAAACTTATGTTTGTGGTAGAGTGTTATGCAGGAAATGTCAACATTTGTGGGGGAGCGCATGTTGATAATGATGAACTTAAAGATGTCAACATAAAAGAGAAAGAAATGAAGATAGAGAGAGAGAAGTCCAGAGACTGATCAAGACTGAAGGTGCGAAGACACGATATTGTCAAAGACTCGATGATCGACTCGTCAACATCTGAGGGGGAGTTTGTTGGTGCACTACATCTGTCGACTCCGTCTTGGATCGAGTCTTAGTCTTAGAGTGTTAGATCAGGGCACGTTTTACAAGAAAATAGGATAGCATATAGGTTTAAACTGGTAGGTCCGCTTATGTGTACATGTAGGTCCGCTTATATGACAGGTCCGCTTATATGTACATGTACCTTGGAGGGAACCTCATCACCTATAAATAGGTGCGCATAAGCGAACCACAGTAGAGAAATCTTGAAAACTGTACCGAAGTGCTGCCGGTCCAGGATTTGAATGTAAACTGTCAGAAATCAATGCAAATAGAAGTTTAAAGTAATTTGCTAGCTGTTTCTAAGTCAAATACTTATTTTCCGCATCTGTATTTGATAGAATCTCCTTTGAACGACTCATTCGGGTCGATACACGATCCTACATTTCACCAGTTAATTTTATCCGTTTATACATGCGATGGGGAGCTACCCCATAAGTAAGCTACTAAACTGTTTTACAATACCGAATACTTACTTAACCGTACGTTTCCGCAGTGCCCCGTTTGTCAATGTTCTATCATCATTGACGGTTTGCCAGTGTACATTAGTTCACTCCCGTTCCCAGTAACAAGGGTCGGTGTGAGGCTGGTTAGACCTAAATAGCGCTACTAACTAATAACCCGTTCGCCAGGCCCCGGCGACTAATCGGTATTAATGGTAGGGACTTGAGTGATATAGTTTCGTTTAGTGTTGCTCGTTGCATTCCGTATAAACAGTAATTAACTAAGAGTCCCATTTAAGGGGAAGAAAGTAGGTTTGTATCCCTTACGAGGGGATAGCGTTGTTTAAGTTTCCGTTTCCCAAACCACCGGGAACGCATGCTTTAATAGTTGTGAACTCACCTTGGGTTGCTCGGCACTTTAGTTTACTTGGTCAAGTATGCTGGTCACCACGTCCTAATATGGTTACCAGTATGGGTCAGGTTTGGGTGTAAAGAAGTCACGGATATTCTACACGTATCTAACACATAGCATACATATCACATAAGGTTATTGGGCCAGTCCTATCACATGTTCAGTAACACATAATCCATTTAAACGGTAACAAACATGAACAGTCCATACAATTCGGCCCAATAACGTAGACAAGTAGCCCAGTCGAGACCAGGTGGTCTCGACTCGAGATTATGCGATCTCGAGTCGCAACCAGGAGATCTCGTGTTGTAAATTGGCTGGTCTCGAGTGGTGCAGGCATGCGTCGCAACCTCAGAGGTCTCTAGTTCAGTCCCGAGTCAAGGTTATGAGGTCTCGAGTCGAGACCTTGCTGGTGTCGAGTCCCTGATGTCTGTCTTGAGTTGTCACTTAATGGTCTCGAGTCGAAACCGGGGGTCTCGACTCGCATTACCTGCTGATTCTAGAACATGTGCCAGCTTTGTACTAACCAATAGAATTTCAATTTCATGATATTGTGTACTATCCAACCAAAACACACAAACATGTTTTCTTGTCTAATCTTCATTCAAAACAGATCAAAACACAGGTTTTTCAAATATTTTCATGACATTCATGTTGTTCTTCATTAGGGTTTTTCATCATCTTAATAAAACATCTTGACATACATCACGGTTTCATTCTTTTAAATCAGTATGATCATGCCTAACACCATTTTTCCCTAACAATCATTTTGACCCATTCCTATACACAATTTCAGCCTATAACTCAACATCATCCAAGAACATGCTAGCACAATATTCATACATTCATCTATTACTCATATGTCAAGCTAGCATGATATTCATAAATCACTCTATTCTTCCTAACCATAAGCATTATTTAGAAATCAAGCATCTACATCATTTAATCATTTTTAACTCACTAAATTATACAAAATCATGCAAAGAGACCTCTAAACTAAGCATGTATCTCATTCATCAAGCACACATAACACCTAGTACACATTAAAACACTAACCGGCTAGATTCCGAGGTGTGAGGGTATGAAGGATCGATGAATGAGCTTCCAAATGAGATTACAAGCAATCCGAGAACTCCCTTGTGGTTGCCGGTTTGATCCGAGAGGGGTGGGGTGTTGAGGTTTAGGGTTTTTAGAGAGAGAGAGTGTAGAGGAGAGTGTGTGTGAGAGTGAGTGTGGGTTGCCCAAAGAAATGGCAAGGTTGGCTAGGAGCATGAGTTATATACTAGCCCTAAGTCGGTTCACCCTAGTGGGTTTTCGAGTGGGATAAAGAGAAGCATGGCCCAACCGGCCCAACTGTTATACTGTTCACTCGAGACCAAGTGGTCTCGAGTCGGGTTCATGGTCTCGGCTCACTTATACCTATATATACATAACTATTCATCATACGTACACTTTATCAACACATAGCACATCAAGATAAATCACAAACTTTTATTTAATAATATGTACACGAAATACTGAAACAAGAAGGTTGTTCGGGAAAATCCAGAGTGTCACACCCACACCCCGGAAAGGTACTTCAGGTCAGCACCCATGTGACGATCCTTTTTGCTACAACATCATTTTCTACAACCTCACAGGCTACACCGTTTGCACCTTTCAATACTTCACCGATGGACGAGCCATTCCGATGGTCCCTACCATACACTATGCTGGTTTCGGACCCCTGCAACCCATCACATTATGGAGACTATACACAGAATGAGTTGCTCCTGTCACATCAGCTACAGTTTGAGGTTATAAGTCGCAGAATTTTGAAGCTTGAGCTGACACCACGTCCTCCACCCTGTCCAATGCCAGTATACTTTGATCCTCCAAATTCATCACTGTCTCCTTTTGCACTCTCACCTGTTGCTATTACACCTTTCCCAAGTTTTGATGCTCGCCTTTTTACTACCGAGCAGCAGATTAGTTAATTACTTTAACGCAGATACAAGCTCGAGGAGGAGCTCGCACATGTTAGCAGTTTGCTTTTCTTCCCTCCTCCACTTCAGTCATCAGTATGATTGGGTTTTGGTTTTATGCGGATAGCATTACTTTTGAGTAAAGACACTACTAAAGAGCCGAGACTATGGAGACTTTTTGAAGACCACTTCTGACTACGTGACTTTGATACACTGACATACTTATTGGACAAGGGTAGGGTGACCCTGTGTCCCTTTCGATGTAATACAGTTTGTGAGACAATGTAATTGTGGTCGGAGAATAATGAAAGCCCAAACATCATTAAACATGTGACAATACCTTGTGGCCAATAACCAATGAAAACTCAGTCGCTATGTTTTCGCTAAGCACATTGTTGATTTGCATGTGTGTTCCATAATTATAATGCTACATGCCTACTCGCTATGCTCTCATTAAACAATAATTCCCAAATTACTTGATTATGTTATTTTTTGATTGGTTGATATAAAAATCTAATATGTGTGTGTACATATGACCTCTAAACAACTATATGCACTCCCTGAACAAATAAGACCTGGCCTAACCGATCTTCTTCTTTGAAGTTGTCGATTCAAAGGAACACCGATACCAACAACCCTCTGCTGACGACAGCGGCAGAACTACAAGAGCGCATCTCACAGGCCATTGCACAGCACGAGGCCCTTCGCTCCGAATGCGGGGGAGGTACCCCAGGAAATAACCCACCCAACGGCTGCACCTACGAGCAGTTCTTGAACCACAAACCTCGAGAATTCGACGGCACTAGGGGTGCCTTAGCTTTTTTTGCGTTGGGTTGAGAAGACGGATTATGTTTTGCGATTAAGTAAATGCGCCCCAGAACATCAGGTCACGTACATAGCTGGAATATTTCTAGATGTGTCATGTTGGAACCTTCAGGTTCAGACAATGGGCGAGACTGCTGCGTATGCTTTGACGTGGGATAAACTGAAAGAACTGATGCGAAAAAGATATTGCTCGAGGGCAGAAGTCCAGAAGTTGGAGACTGAACTGTGGAACTTGAAAATGGAAGGTCCAAAGATAACTGGGTATGTGCAGAGATTTCATGATTTATCACAAGTTGCTTCGCGTTTGGTGGAACCAGAATCTAGGAAGATCGAAGGCTTCATTGGGGGTTTGGCACCTCAGATTCTAAGCCTGGTGACAACATCTAAACCTCCAACAATCACCGAGGCTATCGACATAAGCGTGGCGCTCACTGAAGAAGCGGTTAGACTAGGAAAATTTTCCACTTCGGAAGAGAAAAAGGAGACGCCTGTAGAGTCATCTGGAGATAACAAGAGAAAGCTCGCAAACTTCAAGAAAGTTACTCGGGCGAGTAACAAGAAGAAGTTCAAAAAGGGAAAAGACTACATGGGTATCCTACCTAAGTGCGACAATTGTCTACGTTATTATGTCGGGCGATGTAAATATGGAAAATGTGATAACTGTGGCAAGAGGGGGCATCCTAAGGAAACTTATAGGCAAGATACTGAACGTAGAAATGGAGGCCAAGATGGTAGCGAGAATAACGGAGGAAACAACGACAATGACAATTATCAAGGCAGAACGAGTGACAAACAGAAACGTGCTAGAGGGTGCTTTAACTGTGGAAGCAAAAAGCATTTCAGAAAATATTGCCCTAAAAACATTCAGGCACAAGGATGAAATCTCAACACCGAAGCTAGGGAGACACGCTAGGAATTCAAGCGTGGATATCGGTACGTCCCATATTAGTCAACATTATGCATCTGTGCTGCTAGATACTGTTGCAAATTTTAAGCTTCGCATCTCTAGAGTTTGAGAGTATACTTGGTTTAGTAGAAAGTAAGTTAGATAACCCGTACTCGATAGAACTAGCTAATGGGAAGCTAGTGGAAGCCAACGAAGTATTTGGAAACGGCAAGATAGAACCCGGAGCACGTAAGTTTATGCTTGATCCACTGCCAGCTGAGTTGGGAAGCTTCGACGAGGTAAGGGGGATGGATTGGTTGTCGAACGATCGAGCGGAGATTGATATCCGCATCCCGATGGAGAACGAAGAAACGATCGTGACTCATGAAGCAGGATACGCCTCTACAAATTACTAATTGCTTGAAGGCACGAAAGTTGTTGCGAATAGGATGTGTTGTTTTCTTGGCTCATGTCGTGGACAAGGGAACCAAAGAACCAAAACTCAAAGATATTCCTGCGATAAGGGACTACCCTGATGTCTTCCCCGAAGACTTGCCAGAATTATCTCCTCAACGACAAGTCGAATTTCGCATCGATTTGATTCCCGGCACCGCGGCTGCAGTCAATGCACCTCAGCGACTTACACCTTCAGAGGTGCAAGGATTGTCAGTATAGCTTCAGTAGATGATAGAGAAGGAAGCTAACAGACCAAGTTTCCCATTTTGAGTAACCCCAGTTCTGCTCGTCAAGAAGAAGGACGATGATTTTCAAATAAGCATCAACTACCAGGAGCCGGACGAGCTAACCAACAAGAGTCGATAACTCTTGGTGAGGATTAACGAATTATTTACTTAACTAACTGTGAGGATCCAACTACTATTACATTACTGATTGATGATCGAGTGTCATTAGCTGTGAATTTAGGGAGAAAGTATACCGGGGAAATTGAGGAACACTAACTTGTTTTAAACGTACACAAAAATGGTGTTTCCTACACGATGCACAAAACAATTTTACACAGAATACGAAACTTTGAGAATCTAGAAAACAGGTACTTAGGATCTTTGGGAACCCAGGTCCAAACTCGTAAAGGTTGTTACTTCGGAACCACATCTGTTAACTCAGGCAAACACCATTATCCTTACATGTATGACATTTCAGATAACCAAACAGAACGTACTTAAATTTCTTTTGTTGAAATCTTCACTTTTGCTTCTAGCGAGTAGATGTTTGCACCTCTACTCCCCTTAATGGTAGTTGCATCGCGTTAATTTTCTTCGCTGAGAGCGAACACACATTTGCTTCGAATACTTGGTCATTTCTTCATATTAGCAGGTACTCATTGTTTCATTACCCTTTTGCTACGCATGTTGTTTCATTTTGAATAAACGCTTCATTGAAATTCAAATATTATTTTGCTAAAGCTAACTATTGGTTTATGATTTGAATAACCTACATTATTGTAATTGTTGGCTCTTTTGCTACCAAGTCAACACACTTCCTTGAAACTTCTTTTATTTCAAGTTACTTTCATGGTTTATCTTTGTAACCATGCCGAGATTCCCTTGTTGATACATACGTTTATTGTCTGGTTACGCTGAAACCAAGTTCAATTGCTTGAACTTATCCATTTCGTATATTCAATTGAAGACGCCATATGATGTATTGAGAGCATCATATTCAAATATTTTTGTAAAGGTTCTTTTGTTTCGAGTTGTAGTGGACTTGATTGGTCTATGACTCCACTAAATCGTTTGTTAGTTTCGATACTGTTGGTACACTTTATGTGGACGCGACTCGACTCGGTTAGATTCGGTTCGGGTCGACTCGGTTAGGTCCGGCTCAAGCCCGAAGACACGACATTCCTCCGTCGTGCGCCCCAGAGTTCGACACGCGAGGCACGGAACGCCGCAAGTCATTCCCGCAAAACACATCACCATGACATCACAAAGGTGATGTCATGATGATGTCAACATTTGTCTTATATGGTGAATTTGGTGAACAATTATCAACAGAAATGATATCTGGGCCGTTCCTTCACATGTGGGCTGAAGATCTTGAAGTGGGCTTTAACTTCGTTTGGGCTCAACATGTCGACGAAACAAGAATAGGAATTATATGTTTGTCGACGAAACAGATAGTGTTTCGTCGACTTTGTGTGTTTCGCCGAGAGTTAATGTGTTTCGTCAGTCTTGTGTCTGTGTCTAGTATAAATACCCATCTCAGTTTCTGTGTGAAACAGATATGAGAAAATACATGTAGAGAAACTCTGTCAAAATTCCATCTAAACTGTGTTTGTATCAGTTTGTAATCGGTTCTCATCCCGTTAATCAATAGAGTGTGTATCTTTGGTTAATCCGTGTTATTTATTAACTGTGTTTGGTTTGCACCGTCTCGGGGATTCCGCACCCGTTACCGTGTTCGTGATAAACAGGGAATAGGTTTTCGTTATCGATCCTCACCGGAAAAACGGGACCTACAATTGGTATCAGAGCGTTTGGCTCTAATCCTTGTTTAAAATCAAACATTGTTCGGTTTTTATCAAGTTTTTGTGTGTGTTTTTCTGAAAATTTATTCTTGAAAAATCATTTTTCTGAAAAATATTCATAAAATCTGTTTGTTTGTTGTTATTTGCTAAGAGTTTTATCAAAAACCTTGTTAGATTTATTGCTTATACTTTGAACCGGGTTTTTAGTGAAAGTCTTGTGCATTATCGTGTTTTCGAAAATTTGTCCGGTCACCGGAAAACTCATAAGTTTACCGGGAAACTCTTTGTTCTTGTGTGCGTTCTTCATATCTTCATAGAGTTCATTATAAAATTGTTCATTTGATCTTGTTGTGTTTAAATCAAAGTGTTACTCATTAAAATACATTAAGTGGACTTTTATGTTTGTAACATTGGAACTCTAACTCAGAAAAACATACCTTGTGTCAGTTTAGATATTTTAAATATCTTAAACAGCTGTAAATATCTTAAACAGCTGTCTGAGACTCAGCAACGACGAAACAAACAGTCGACGAATCACTTGTGTTTCGTCAATAATATCTTCGACGAAACAAAGTCTGTTTCGTCATAATATCTTCGACGAAACAAGTCTGTTTCGTCATTATTCATTTCGACGAAACAAACCTGTTTCGTGGAAAGTGTTTCGTCGAGAACACTTCTGTTTTACACAGAGGACTTGCAGATCTGTCATAACATTGTGTTTTCAAGTGTGTGTGCAGGTACTAACATACATACACAAATCATGGGTAGCAAAGGTCTGTGGGATTGGAGTTCGGAAGCAAGACCAAAGGAAAATCAGCCTTCACTTGCCGATTTGATGAACCAATTGCCTCAAAAACAACAAGCAGCAAATGCAAGTCAATGGGCAATGGTCTCTAATCAAAATCAAAACATACAGAATCTATTGCTCAGTGAAAGTGAGACGGGAAGCAACAATCGTCCGCCAAAGCTAAATCACATGAACGACTATCCATCTTGGAAGGGTCGTTTTCACACATACGTTCAAGGACAAAACGTTGAACTTTGGACGTGTTTCACTACTGAATGCAGCCCGGAACTCGAAGTAGTAGCATCAACTGCCGCTGGTATTTCTAATATGCTTGAACAAGACAAGAAAGCCTATGAATTAGAGAAGAAGGCGTTTGCTTTTCTAACACAAGCTCTTCATAAAGACATCTATCATCAATTTTCTTATAGTAAGAGCACAAAAGCTTTATGGGATGCATTGGAAACAAGAGGAGAAGGAAGTGAAGCTTCTAGAAAAATTCGCCATGATCTTTTAAAGAAAGAATTTGAGTCATTTCAATCTTTGGAAAATGAAAATCTAAATGATTTGACTTCTCGTTTCTATCATTTGATAAGTGAAATGAGTTCTTATAAGGTTGTTGTAAGTCATGTGGAAATGATTGCACGTTTAGCTGATGCTCTACCTCCTATATGGAGTCCATTCATTGAACTTCTAAAGCATACTGGTGCTCTGGATGGGGAAACTGTCACTATCTATGGATTTGTTCAGAAGTTGGAGCACAAGTACGAAGAAGAAAATCGGAAAGCTAAACGGATTGGAGCTCCTCAAAACACAGAAATTTATTTGCCTGGTTTTGCTCCTTCTGCCAGTTCTAGTTCTGTTCAGCAGCCTAAGCTTCAAACGGCGTTTGTTTCCAACACAAACTCATCTCCGTTTCCATTCAAACCACCACCACAACCAGAGTTTGATTTAGGCGCTTATCTTTCGAAATCCTTATCAAAAGCACAACCACCACCACAACAAGTACATTATACCAGCAATCCTCCATCCCAAGACACGAATACTATCAAAGTTGATACTTCGAACCTATCAAAAGTTAGCATTGAGGTTGCAAAGGAGCATTCGGAACTCATTAATACGATGGTCAGTGCTTACTGCGGTTTGGTTGCAGGTCAAATTGGGAACATCAGTATGACCAACGAAGATTATCAACAAATCGACCGTGATGAAATGGAGTTGATGGATATAAAGTGGGCGTTTGCGAGTGCAGTTAGAAGGGCAAAGGACTTCATGGCTCGAACGGGAAGAAGTTCCTTGGAAAGTAAGCAGGATACGAAGTACGGGTTTGATAAAGAAACCGTTACATGCTTCAATTGTGGCGAGAAGGGTCACTTTAAACGTGAATGCACTCGACCACCCAAGCAGGGCAATCAGAACCCTTTCAGAAATCAGACAGGTTCTTCAAATGCCAATCAAGGAAATCAAGACAATCGTGGAAGAGGGATAGTAGCTGTGAACAACACCACCAACCAGAACTAGTCTGGGCCATCCAACAACACTCGTGCATTGGTTGTTCAAACAGATGAAGGGTGTAATTGGTCTTTACAATTGGGGGAAGGTGATAATGAAGGAGGAGGAACCGCATGCTACGCAAAGATCATCAATCACATCAAGCACGTTCGTAGGGAAGAATTTTCTGAAAGTGACGACAGTTCGGGTTATACCGGGAGTTCTGATGAAGAAAGTTCTATTTCGGGTGATGTGAAAGAAGAAGCGAGTTCTATTGATGATTTGTTGAGTGAAGCAGAGGAGTTGAAGTCTCAGAAATCTGTTCTTATCAAGAAGGCTGGGATAGCATATAAAGAAATGGAGAAGTTCTTCTCTGAAGACGGATCTTTTTCTTTTCAAACTGCCTTCATGGCAAATGTTTCAGCCTCTTCGAGTCAGGTAACATCTGAAACTCCTAGAATTTGTAATGACTGTGCTTATTTGAAACATGAATTTGATAGAGTGAAACATGAATGTGACACAATTCATAGTCACAATCAACATTTGGTTGTTGATATGTCAAAGTGCAAAGAAGCAAATATGGCTTTAACAAGAAATGAAAAGGACTTTAAATCTTTAATTGAAAATTTAAAGAAAAGTGTTTCCGAAACTACTAAAGTTGTTTATCACAAACAAGTTAGTATTAACAAGTACATAAATCTCGTTGAGGAAACCAGAACGGAATTAGCCATTGCAAAATTGGCGCACGATACGATCAAGCAAAAATTGGAGAGTTATTCTAACTCCCGATTTGTGCTCGATCACATAATTGACGTTCAACAACTGAAGAAAAACAAAAGTGGTGTTGGGTATAAGAAATGTCCGCCCCCTTTGAGACACAATTATGCAGCACCACCTGATGAAGAGGATATGCCTCGTTTTGAACCCAGTGTGCCTCTCAATTATGAGGAATTTACTACTGGATTAGGGTTCAAACCAGACAGCTCCTCGGAAACTTTATCTGATGAAACAGGAACTTCAACATCAGTGAGCCAAAGTCCTCCAATTGTTGAGGACTATGATTCGTCCGATGATGAACCAGATGTGAGTGGTGAGGAAAAATCTCTTGAGAAGAACAAAGGAGTAGAAGTGCCTTTTGAAAATCACATTCTGTGTGATCCTCCTACTCCTGTTGTGCAATCAACTGGTGCTAAACAAGAGATAGATCCTATCACTGAGACCGTGTCTACCATTAAAAGTGATAACGTGTTGTATACTTTAGTTGGTGATGACAAAAATTATTCAAACACAGCTTTTCCAATTAAAAATGTCAATCAATCTTTGATTGACAAAGTGTTTGAAGATACTACAACTAAGTTTTTGGGAAAAGCGATCCCGAGAGTTTCAGTAACTCAGTGTGATCCTATTCCAAAAGCTGAAGTTAGAAGAAAATTTGGAAATCAAAAATCACCGACAAAGCAACAACCTATCGCTTTTAAGGGTAAACAGCAACAGCAGCGAGCTAAAAATTCTAAAGGTTCACAACCGAAGGTTGAGACCAAAGGAGCTCGTTTCAAGAAGAAAAACAATGATGTTAAATTTGTAGCATCCAATGGTACTGATAAAATTGAGACTTTTGAAAACAAATCAAACACCGATTTTGTTCAAAAAGTCAGAATTTTAAAGCGTAACGCTCAAAACAATTACACCCAACACACAAACGGGTGTGATGAAGGAACAAGTACCTCTGGGTCTACATGTTCAACACGTGAAAGTCGAACCGGTTCTCCTAAGTTTGTTGAAAGGAGAACTTGTTTCAAATGTGGGAAGTTTGGGCACATCATTAAAGACTGCACAAACTCGCCCAAACCAAATTTTGTAGAAAGAGCACCACCTGAAAAGGTTCACCCACAACGTCGTTCTGTTTCACCAAAACACGATAAAAGAACTGTTAAAGAACAAGAAACAAAACAACGACGTCAAAACGTCAAAAAGGTTGAAAAGGCGTTAAAACCGGAGGTTGTCCTAACAAAATCTGTTGAATCAAATGTTAAATGTTAAATATGAAAAACAAAAACAGATTTGGAAACCAAAATCGGTAAATGTTTCAGGGGGAGCTCATTCTATTTCGAATCATCGGGAAATGGATGTCACAATCCTCGATGATGAAGGACGACCCAAGTCTATTAAGGCTTGGGTCCCCCTCTCCAACTAATCTTTGAGTGAGTGTGCAGGATGTTACAGGAGGAACTTTCGATAGTCATAGGATTATTGATAGTGGAGTGTCCATGCACAAGATCGGCGACAAAGAAGTTGTTGCCTTTGATGGAGAGAAAAAGGAAAGAAGACAGAATTGTCTGTCAAAAGAGATTGAAAGCTTCGACAAAATGGAAATCATTTTAAAATGTGATTGTTAAAGGCTTTGATCGGGTCCCCAGGATAGATTCAAATCTGTGATAATGTACGCACATGCAACATGTCTGAAGTTCAAACTCACAAGATGAACGTGCAGTGTACATTTCTTCGCGGTGGAAATTGAAGAAAATGTGTTTGTTGAACAAACCAACCGGGTGTGCGGATGCCTTGGCGTGGATTGAACAACCGCACACTACTTCTCAAGAGAAAGACAAAGACCTTCGCTGGTGCAATGTGGAAGACCAGCTGGACCCAAAGGTTTCTGATCTTGTTGCTGTGAAGAGATTTCTCAGTAGCTACAAAAATCGACTTTGAAATCCACACTGGGTGGATATCCAGTTTGGAAGAGCACTCAGATTCATTGCAATGCACGAAGCAGTTGCAGGATACGGTTTTAAATTACTAATCTCTCCTATACTTGTCGATATTTAAGCTGCTTTATAAATTGTTATTCTCTTGTAGCACTCTTTGGCCAGACAATGTTGTCATGGTTCGCACCGCTTACCGACATGCCAACTGATTTTTCCAAAATTCGATAAATCATTTCTGATTCAAAAAATTAATTTTGGTAAACGGCATTGAGGTAAAACATGAGTTAACCGACATCGGGAAATCGTTTTTGTACATACCTTTGTGTCTTTTAAATTTATCTTAGTTTGTTGATTTTAGGGGGAGTAAATCCAATTTAAAAAAAAAAATTCAAAAAATTCAAAAACAGTGAAAAATTTCAATTTCAAAAGGGCAAAAACATTGGAAAAACAAAAATGAGTTTCCTGGCGAGAAGAAGAGAAAATGATAGTAGATCAGTGGTCTGTCGAAACCTCTTTAAACTGAGATGCAAAATGAAAACCGATAAGCAGCTCTATATAGGATGTATCGGTAGGCTCACAATCATTTTAAAGTGTGAAGGGTGATATAAATCTTAAATCGACTGAAGATCAGGTGGGAACCATTCATTGGCATATGGTCTTAGTACCGAAATCTCGTTTGAGAGATTGCCGAGATCTGAAATATTCGGTCTTTATGCTGCTTATCATCTGGGTATCATGGTTGTATCAAACCGTAAAAATAACGGAGACTAAGTCTAGATCTTCCATGATATCATACATACGTGTACATATTGCATTCGACCTCAATAAGTGATCAACAATCACATGTCCAAACAAAATAAGTGATAATATATCACAGATTCTTTGCGGGAGTCAAGTTCGTCTCTTTGCTGTACGGAAGTACTGACCTGTTCACGGACTTGCTCCTGTGCCCTCATGCATCTGAAAATCAAGTTCCTCATCAATAAGTGATTCTATCACATAGGGCTTGTTTTCATTCAAAATAAGTGAGTTTCTCACATCTTTTATACGGTCAAACAGATGATAATCGGTATACTCACCGGTAAGATGAACTCTTGTGCATACCTTGATACGGGAATGTGTCATGTGTGGATGAACACCAGTCTGTAAGTATAAATCATACCTTAACGTATCCCCTCGCCATTATTACATCTGATAAGTTGAGCTTATGTGGATAACAATACCGATAATTGTTATAGGATGCTTATCTAATTGTTAACTAAAAGGACAAAAAGTTGTTTTGACGTGACCGTACACTGATATGATTCTCTTACCCTCGAAACTCGCAAAAAGAATGTCTGTAAATATTTGTTTACTGCTTTCAGTTTCTGTATATTTATACATATTTATTTATTGCTTTCTGTCTTTACATTTGAAAAATGAAAATTCCAAAAAGATTTTAGGTGTGTTTTAATATAAACTTTATAAAATGCAAAAAGATTTTGCTTCTAGTTTATTTTTGATTGACCGATGTTGGAACTCGAGTCTATCCTACCCAAAATCCTGATTGTAAGCCGGAAAACAATTGCACCTTCATAAACTGTCGAAGTTAACAAGTTTTGAAAGTTAAAGATTTAAAATTGATCATTTTCTAAACTTTCAAACTGTTGTCGGTCGGTGTTTGATTGAGATTTGATCTCATATGTGTCATTTGTTTAAATGTTAACCATATTCCAAGCGGTTGTTCTCATTATGTGTTTAGCTTTCTTGCCTGTGCAGATGCTAAAGGCGAGGAGAACATGTTTGATGACAAGCTTTGGAATGAAGACACGAAGTGGAGGCACTCAAAGGATAAAATGATCGAGTTGCCGATGACCCTTCATCAACACCACAAGGATCTGAAGATTTGACAAGTCAAAAGATTCACGAGCATAACTCAATGGAGAGTTCATTTTAAGGGGGAGTTTGTTAACACACTACCTAAATGAAAAGGGAGTTTGTTGATACACTTTCTACTTACGACGCGTGAAGACTTTGAAGATCCTCCGACATGAAAGACACAGAAGACGAACAATCACAAAAGACGAACCTCACGAGTAGCGTCCAAGGGGGAGATTGTTGGTACACTTTATGTGGACGCGACTCGACTCGGTTAGATTCAGTTCGGGTCGACTCGGTTAGGTCCGGCTCAAGCCTGAAGACACGACATTCCTCCGTCGTGCGCCCCAGAGTTCGACAGGCGAGGCACGGAACGCCGCAAGTCATTCCCGCAAAACACATCACCATGACATCACAAAGGTGATGTCATGATGATGTCAACATTTGTCTTATATGGTGAATTTGGTGAACAATTATCAACAGAAATGATATCTGGGCCGTTCCTTCACATGTGGGCTGAAGATCTTGAAGTGGGCTTTAACTTCGTTTGGGCTCAACATGTCGACGAAACAAGAATAGGAATTATATGTTTGTCGACGAAACAGATAGTGTTTCGTCGACTTTGTGTGTTTCGCCGAGAGTTAATGTGTTTCGTCAGTCTTGTGTCTGTGTCTAGTATAAATACCCATCTCAGTTTCTGTGTGAAACAGAGATGAGAAAATACATGTAAAGAAACTCTGTCAAAATTCCGTCTAAACTGTGTTTGTATCAGTTTGTAATCGGTTCTCATCCCGTTAATCAATAGAGTGTGTATCTTTGGTTAATCCGTGTTATTTATTAACTGTGTTTGGTTTGCACCGTCTCGGGGATTCCGCACCTGTAAGGATCGTGTTCGCGACCTAAACGAGTCGGTTTAGAGGAATTCCATCAAATACAGGTGCGGAAAACAAGTATTTGACTTAAAACAGCTGAATATTCACTTTAACACTGATTATATTGATAATCGATCACGAATACAATCAGTTCTCACACCGGCAGCACCTCGGTATGGAAATCACTCAAATGTTACCTCTATGATTTCGCTTGACACTAACCCCTATATATAGACTTTGAGATTTCGCTTGGAATGATCTCAAGCGAAATCTAACATGTTGATTTCGCTTGAGGCTTCAAGCGAAAACTCAAATACATTACATGCTTTCAAGCGAAATCTTCTAATTCTCTCATATTTTCTCATTCTACGTGCCCTGATCTAATCTATCTAGTCTAAGACTCGATACAAGACGAAGTCGACAGATGTAGTGCACCAACAGACTCCCCCTCAGATGTTGACGAGTCGACTATCGAGTCACACCTATGCTGTGTCTTCACATCTTCATTCTTGATCAGTCTCTGGGCTTTTCTCTCTCAATCTTCTTTTCCAGAATCTCCTGGCTCTATCAGACTCCCCCTCACGATTTGCTGGTATTCATTTGTTCTTCAGCAACATCTGCTTTAGGATCGATGTCTGATTCCAATGTTGTTTACAAGATCATTGCCTGGCTTTTATCTAATTCTTTTGATCAGATCTCTTGATTCCTTAAGTTCATCAGCATCAGCAGCTAGCAAACTTTAGATTCATGATCAGAGTCTGACTTTTGTAAGCTTTGAATGAATTAACCTGGCTCACCTGTAACAATCTTAACCCAGAAATAAATTTTCTAAATTTAACAATTTAAATGCACCAACAATCTGATATAATCAGATAATTCTTTCTCATATCACAAACCAATGATGAACCAAATGTAGATTTTTTTATTTTTTTAAAAATACCAATTGTAGGATTTTAACAAACCTTTTTGACATTTTAAGATTCACTCCCCCTCACAACCAAGTCATCATGTTTAGCACTTGAAATTTTGACAATCAGCTTTCCAATACCAGTTGTCGAAAATCTTTTTGTATTTTTCAAAATTTTATGCTAAAACAAACTAAAAATCTTTTTGGATTTTTTATAGAATGAAATGAAGAAATATTTACAAACAATATTTTTTGTGAGTTCGTGCAAGAGGATCATATCAGTTTCTGAGACAAATCACCAACACCGTTAAGCTTCATTTCATTTTAAGTTCTAAACGATTCACCTAGATTGTCAGTATACTTGTCCACTTAAATTTTCACACAAAGTTCAACTGATCCGAGATACGATATTAATGTTTTAAACACTTGAACTTATTCGTGTGTCCCACTACTTGAATATACTCCCGTATCCAGATCCCAATATTCAATCTTACAGGTGAGTATACCACAGATGATATCTGTCAGGGGAATAAATTATAGTACGAGGGCCGTGAGAGCTCAGGTCGATACTCCCGTATACGCAGAGAAATGACGGCTTCGACTTTCGGTGTGTCCCCTTTAGAGGATCTTTTGCATTACAACAGCAGCAACTATCAATTTTATTGTTTCATCAGCTTGCTGAGGGCGATGCTATGTTTCAAGCTTTTGCAGAAAGCATTATCCGGGGACTAGGTCAGAAATTTCTTTCAGCAGAAGTCCCGGGATAATACCCCAGATATCACTGAGCATAAAGACCTAGTATCTCAGAATAAGGGACCTTTCAAACAAGATTTCAGGGGTTACCTATATATCCAAGTTTGTGTTAACCCACAGAACAAGCAAGTTTGAAATTTAGGTTTATATCTCGTCACAATCTACTAAATGTGCAAAAATCTACTGGCACATCATCAGTGAGACCGTTTATCAGATTTTTACTTTCCAATTCTTTAGCGTGCCGTGATAGTCCACTGATGTACTATCATTTCCTCTTATTCGCAACACAACTCATTTTGAATTTTATCATGTTTTTGGCTTTTTCAAATTTTCAAATGTTTTTGGATTTTCTGAAAAAAAAAATTACTCCCCCTAAAATGCAAACACATTTTAGGAAATTTGAAAATAAACTGTACAATAAAGTGACAACTGATATCGAATCGCATCAAATCGCCATTCACCTGGCATAAACAATCAGAACTCCCCCTAGTACAAAACTATTTTCTCATTTAGATTTCAAAACACTTAAGTTTGTTTTAATCAAAATGATTTTTCCGGAAAATAAGTTTTTATGATATAATCATTTGAAGATTCGGAGTGTGGTTCATCACATTGTCTATTCGAAATACCAATTGTAAGTATGGTCCAATCAAGTTCAACTTAATGACCTTGATTAACCTTTTTCATGTAAGCATTTTCTATACCAATTGTAAAAATTACCACATGTAGGAATGTTACGTCTACATCACCATTTTACCAATCATAATGCCGATTCCTGCTTCGCACTTACCAACCTGGAAGCTCCGGCGATTCCTTCAACCTGTAAATATTCAAACACTATCAAAATCTTTCAACCAAAATCTTCAAACATTTGAAAGATGCCGATTCCTGATCCACGATATAAACTTGGGATCTCCGGCAAGTCCTAAGACTTTAAGAAAAGCAAACTTCCAACCAAGTCTTATTTGACTTGGTGGCTTCCAATTCCTGAGCAGTAGGGTTGTAAGTTGCCTTTTTAGTTGCATAAAAATCTTTAACCCCCTTTACTTTCCCATCAAGCATTTTCTTGAAAATTTTCTTAACATTTTCATTGAATGTTTTTTCAATATCAAAATCTGAACTTTCAACTTTATCAACCATTTGTTTAATCTCTTCCACACTCAATGATTTAATATCAACATCATTCATCAAATCTTTGATCTCATCTTGTGACTCCTCTGATTTTGTGGAATCAGAATCATCGCCAGATTGTACATCTGATTTTTTAACAATCCATTTTTTATTGTCTTTTGCACTCTTTTTGTACAATCTTTTAGAATTTTCACCAACTTCATTCTTTGAATTTTCAAAAATTTTGAAGTTTGTAGTTGGTGAATCATTCTTTTCAACCACTTTTTCGTTAATTTTTCCAGAGACTCCATGTTTTTTGTTGACTTTGTTTGGACAATTGTGAGCAATGTGTCCAACAACTTGACATTGAAAACAAGTTCTTGTGTCTCTGGTTTGAAAAACTCCAGTTCCTATCCTTTTCCTTTCAGCAAGGAACTCTTGATTTGATTTTTCCAAAGATAAGCTATTTGACTCCTCTTCATAGCTTTTTCCTGCAACATATGTCATTTTTGATTTAAAATCTCTAACATATTTTTCATTTTGACGATTTTCAGGTGGAGTAAAACCAAGACCTTTCTTTTTGTAACTACAATTTTGATTTGTTTTCTTATGAAAACTAGAATCAGAATTGTAATTCTTTTTTCCTTTTTTCTTGTTTAATCTTTGTTGAACTCTAGAAGTGTATTTTTTAGATTTTTCAATAGATTTTAGATCCTTAATTTCAGAAAAATTAATTTCTGTCATTTTGAAAACCTTTTTGATCATGTCAAAACAAACACTTCTAATTGGAAACTCTTTGTCAGAGTATAATTTGTCCGAATCATTTAAAGTATATGCAACTTCAAATGTTTCATCATCCAAATTTGCCTTTGATAACAAAAATTCTTTACTATAAGACCGTTTTTCCGATGATTTTGAACTGTTGACTGACGAACTTGAACACCCAGACTCAAACTTTGACTCAGACACCTCCTCAGTATCCAACACCTGATCGACCACCTTTTTGATTAACTCAGACTCATGATCAGTATCAGACGAGGTAAACGTGATATCAATGTTATCTGGTAAAACGTCAGTTGTCTCGGATTTTAACTTTATATTGACTGCTTTTTCGACTTGCTCCTCATTTGGTTTTCTAGGAGAATACCCTTCCCAGATAGGAGGCGGACACTTGTTGTATTTAACAGTCGATTTCTTACCAGTCTCATTCTTTTGCTTCTCATCCTGAAATGCTTAAAAACCTGCAACAGTAGGATAAACTCGATCAATAACATAATCAGAACAAGAATAACTCAGTAATAACCTTCTGATCCTTTCATTCTCGATCTTTTCTTTCTCCAACTCTTGCTTTAGACTAGCATTTTCTTCGATGTAATGATTAATTGCCTTTTGCTTTGTCATCAATGTAGCATTCGTCATCGTTAAAGCCTTTTCTCTTTCAGAATTCGTTGTTTGAAGACCTGTCACTGTTCTGTTCAACACGCTATATGATTCTTTCACATAGCTGATGTCAGATAGTAACTTTTCTATCAGTCTTTCTCTATCAAACAGAATCACATCTTTTTCTTCACAACTTTTGCAACTTTCCAAACATTTCTTGCAAGGCTTTTCAACTTCAACAATTTTCTCAATCTCAATTGTTTTTACCACTTCAATTATTTTTTCTTCACCAGTTACCTTCTCAGTTTCAGTCACTTTTTCTTCATCTACAATTTTAACTTCTTCAGTTTGAACAACAGTTTCAATCTTTTCATCTTGTTGTTGTTCTTTTGCAGCTTGTTTCTCCTTCAGTTTCTCCATGTGATCTGCAAAATAGAAATGAAAACTTTCAGGAGAAAGATGATTTTTAGCAATATTAATATGTTTCTCTTCTTCATCATCACTGCTACTCTCAATTAGTGTTTGATCAAACTCTATAGATTTTTCAGAATTATCATCTGAAATACCAGAATTAGATGGTGTTTGATCAAATACAATTTCCTTTTCTGAAGTATCCTCATTTTGCACATTCTCATCTGTACTTAATGAGTCAAAATCAGTACTTTCTGAACTTTCTTCAGATGTACTCGATTGATCTTTCACTTTTTCACCAATTGATCTCATCCAAGTAGCAAACAAATTTGGTTCTCTAACAATCTTTGCAATGAAAGCTTTGAAATCCCCTTTTTCATCAACAAACATATCCCAGCTGAATCCTTTAGGTAGTTGTTCATCAATTTGCTCCACTATACATGCTGTGCTGTTAGAAGAAATGTAGTTGCTCCAGTTGAAATCTACCAAACATCCTTTCTTTGAATCTTCAATCTTTCTACCATGAGCCGTCTGTAATTCTTGTGTCTGACCAACTTGCTGATAAATGGCTTTCCGGTAGTAGTCATCTTTCCCAAATGGATTTTGAGCACCACTAACTTCTCTGTTCTTGCACTCCCGCTTAAAATGACCTTTTTCCCTGCACCTGAAACAAGTAACTTTAGATTTATCAAAACCTAAAGTAGAAACACAAGCATCAAGAAAGTCATTTCTCCCAGTAATTGTTTTGAACTTTTCAGCACGTCTAAGAACACTTGCAAGACACCATTTGATATCCATTAGTTCCATCTCTTCAGCATCTATTTGGTCGTAATCTTCTTTAGTAAGCATAGGATTTCCAATTCGACCAGCCACTAAACCTTCATATGAGATAAGCACGGAACCAAGTAATGCCATATGATCTTTCGCAATGTCTTCAGAAAAACTTTGACCTTCTGGAAGATTTAGAGCTATGTTGCATTGAATCACACAACCATTTCCCATCTTTGTGCTTTGAGACTGAAAACTTTCTGATGAGCTTTTCGGATTAACACTCGGATACAATGAGAAACCACTGTTGCTTTTGTTTGAGTTTTGATCAGTCTTTTCTGTAGAATCTCCAACACTATAAGCAGTCTGAATTTTCAGACTTCTCTCAGCTTCTGAAGTCGGAACATTACCCTTGTAATACATCTTTACATCTTGTTGACCACTTGGATTATTCATCCTTGCGATCTTCTGCTGTTCTAAATCCTGACTTTCAATCTTTTCAATGAACTGAGAGATTGACAACCCTTCATAAACTCCGGTATTTTTCAGTATCATCAAATATGTTCCCCACTCTTTCTGAGGTAAAGCATCAGCTAGCTTATCCACCCATTCCTCATCTTCTTTGTTGATGTTCATCATTGACATTGTTCGAACTAAGTGACAATAACGTTCAATGAGTTTCTTTGTATCTTCTCCGGGCAAAGTTGTGAACAAGTCAAATTCCTTTTTTAGTAATGCCTTTTTGCTTTTAATCATGTTTGCACTACCTTCAACTTTGACTTTCAAAGCATCCCAGATTGACTTTGATGTTTTGTCATGTTGAAGTAGTATAAAGATGTCTTCTTTGATAGCTTGTTGAAGTAAACTGATCATCATTTTTTCAGCTCGATACATTTCCCGTTCTTCATTACCAAACTCTGAAATCTGTTTTACTGTCTCCATTTCAGTACGTGGTAGCATATACTTTTTCAGAATACATTCCCATGATCTCAAATGATTTGCTTGCACCCAGTTTTCGAAATGATCTTTCCATCCATAGTATTCCTCAATGCACATTAGCTTCGGGGGTTTCTGAGTAGTCCCTGTTTCATTTTCTGAATTCATGTTCTGAGCAATGGAAGATGAACTAGGCGATGTTGCAAATGCGTTGTGGAAATCGTTATCCATGTTTCAATTACTTTCAAGCGAACTGGTCAATTCGTAGCTTTCAAGCGAACTAATCTGTCAAACTGGTTGAAGCGAGACCTTTGAAGCAAAATTGTTCAAGCGAAACTATCAAATAAACACTTTCTGAAGCGAAATCCTGAAGCGAAACACTTGAAGCGAATAAGAACCCTGAAGCGAGATCCTTGAAGCGAAAACAGATAAACTTTGAAGCGAACTGAAAAGTGTCGCTTGAAAGTTCAAGCGAAATCGTCCAACACAAACTTTGTTCTTCAAGAGAAATCCATTCGGATGTCAATTTTGATCACTTTTAGGTTGAATTTGGCTGTGAAACTTTCAAGGATTTGTTATCTTGTACTATTAAACAATCCGTGAGAAATTGAATAGTTTTTGACCGTGGAAAAATTCTGAACTGATGAAAAGAAGGTGTAGAAATACGAGAATGATGTCAATTTCAGCTGAAATCCTGCAAAACTCCTCAACTGGCTCTGATACCAATTGTAAGGATCGTGTTCGCGACCTAAACGAGTCGGTTTAGAGGAATTCCATCAAATACAGGTGCGGAAAACAAGTATTTGACTTAAAACAGCTGAATCTTCACTTTAACACTGATTATATTGATAATCGATCACGAATACAATCAGTTCTCACACCGGCAGCACCTCGGTATGGAAATCAATCAAATGTTACCTCTATGATTTCGCTTGACACTAACCCCTATATATAGACTTTGAGATTTCGCTTGGAATGATCTCAAGCGAAATCTAACATGTTGATTTCGCTTGAGGCTTCAAGCGAAAACTCAAATACATTACATGCTTTCAAGCGAAATCTTCTAATTCTCTCATATTTTCTCATTCTACGTGCCCTGATCTAATCTATCTAGTCTAAGACTCGATACAAGACGAAGTCGACAGATGTAGTGCACCAACAGCACCCGTTACCGTGTTCGTGATAAACAGGGAATAGGTTTTCGTTATCGATCCTCACCGGAAAAACGGGACCTACAGATACCTTACGGTGATACTTTCACAAAATTGAAGCTTGCGCTAATTTGGGTACTCACTTCATACACGGATTTAATTGTCTATTCATTAGCTTGCTCTAAATCCGTTTCGTCTATCACAATTAAAGCGGTCCCAACACAGTTGTGTGTTAAGGAAATGGTACATAGATTCATTTCATATCACGGTGTACCTCCTAGCGATTCTTTCATTGTCGATCGAATGCCTTGCGGTACTTATTATCTTTTCATCTTCAATCGGAAACAGTGGTTCTTTGATGTTCCGTATTCAATTGGAAACTCTATGACATTGTGTAAATCAAATTTACAGATTGTCTCAGTACACTTTCATTTGATTTCGAACACGGTGAACTTGTTCAGTCGCCACTATTATTGAAGTATGTCATCACGACACCTTGTGGTGTCACTACAAATTTGTAGCTTGTGCTAATCATGGTCAACCGTTTCACACAAAAACTACACCTACTTTGGTTTGACTTGTCATTTAAACATTCCGAATGCAACTACGAATTAAAGACAATAATACACCAGATTCGCTTGTGTTTCATTCGGTGTATTTTCGCAATTCAAGAATGTCAACACACTATTTTATCCATGTAATTTTTCGAAAGTTGACAGATCATTTTCATGTTACTATCACATTCGAGTTGTTGATTTTGAGTTCGTATAGCGGATGCTATGGTTTCTGAAAACCCATTGACATATCGTGATCGATTGTTGAAATCCTATTGGTCAAAACTCCTCTTTTGTTGAACCCCTGTTGACTAGGTTACACTAGGTTGTACGTCTGTACACCTCATATCATTTGACACCCAATTCTGGAACACATACCTTTTTTTTAACCATTGGGTTCCTGTTGTTGAAATACATTCTTGGATACCCCAGATGTGAATAAGATTTGATTCGGTTTTGTGGTTATCTACCCCAGTATTGTTCATATACATACACGCATAATGTAACCCTAAGGAGTTAAGGTAGTACAAATTTCGAGGACGAAATTTTCTTAACAGGGGGAAACTATGGCAAAATTTTCTAAAAATATAAATACATAGAAAAATATTTACAAACAAATATTTACAAGTGTATTTTGACCATGAGTTTTCGATATAAACTTTGCCATAATTTTTGTTAAAAAAATACAAATATTGGAGGTTGGTTTTTGTAAATAAAAATAACTAAATATGTATTTAAAAGATATATATTTAGAAGACACATGTGTGTGATTAGTTGTATACTTTGTGTGATAGTTATATTATTTTAGGATTTGAAATAATATAACTTAACAAATACCAAGATATTACAATCCAAAATATTACCAAATGTCTCAAGGAATAAATACACAAGTTACACACATAATATTGTAAAACTGAACAAGAAATGTAACTTACCAAATATTCCGGAAAATACATTTATGAACATCTTTTTGGTAAATACTATTTTGGATACAAAAGGAATGAAAATATGATTTTTAGTATTATTACCAAGTTATATCATGTTTTTGACAAGTAGAAAATATATTATTTTGGGAAGTAAAAATATATTTTCTTGGAATTACTAAGAAATATAATATTTTTGGGAAAAATATATATTTCCTTGAAATACATTATTTTGGATAAAAATAAGTTTATATATATTTTCTAAGTGGGACTTGAAGATATATTGTTTTGGAAATAGATATTGGATATTTATTAAGAAAATATGTACACACTGGAATAGGACGCCAACACATGGCAAGATATACCAATACAAGAATACGGATATACATGTACGAGATACCCCCATCCTTGGGTAGGAAATACGGATATAAATACTTGAGAAGTATTGTTACAAAATATTGTTTAACAGTTATTCCGAAATTTAATAAATATAATTTAAGTTAAAATATTAATTATTTTAACAAATAATTATATGCTTGGAATATTAACGAAGACACTTTAAAACGTAACTCAAAGGCACTAATTAATACAAGTCAAGGCACGACTCGCTCGTCTAATGGACCTTAGTACGCATGTAGGTAGTCGTGCGTTCTAGAGGAAGCTTTGAGTTACATCGGATACAAGGAATGCAAAACTGTGAGTTCATGTCCCCCTTTTCTTTAAACTGTTTTGTTTATTTACTTCGGGGGTGAAATACATGTTACCAAAGGATTACACACAAATACAATTGGTATGGTTAGCCTAGGAAAGAACCATAGATCATGTGAATGGGTAGGCGGAAACTTGAGGCCATTAATCCTCATTGAAGGACCGAGGAAAATGAGTGATAGATCTATTTGGGTGTAGCGAGCCCCACCCCTGAGTCCGTTGAGTGGACCATGTGGTGACTATGTCTTACTGACAAAATCTGCTAGGTTTGAGTCTTCCTGCATCACTTCACATATATCAATGGCCTTGCAAACCATTGGTGATCTGTTTCCTTGTTGCTTTCATACCCGGACTTGTAAACTTACATACATACTTACAACGTTTTCAAAGGTTTATACATACACACAAACGAACACATGAATTCGCTCAACTTTTGTTGATGTTTTCAAACTACATGTATTTCAGGGAATTTGTAAGTGGATCTGGCTGGCGTTGTAAGTTTTTATGATGCGTTAGGAATAAAGATGTCATCCATGGTCTTTGAGTTTGGTCAGCGTGTCTTATTCCTGGATGAGACACGCCTTCCAAACCTTGGTGTTATTCAATATCTTTTGATGAGTCCTTAATGAGATGGTAAACAATTTGTACGGTTTGTAAAACTTGAATTGAAGTCTACGTTTTAAAACAATGTTGATATGTTTCAAACTTATTTAATGGATGACAAACCTATGGTTTTATCATATAGTTCATGTTATGATTGAATGCAATGATATTAAGAAAGTCACACCATAATCACGCTTCCGTAAAAGTCAGGGTGTGACATATGTAACCAAAGTTTTGACATATAAACTAATGTTACAACATTATCAAAGATGTTTTGGCATATAAGACTTACCATAGGACATATTTGACCATCCGATCATACATTTACGCTAATGACCCGTTAACGTAGCATAAACTACTTTAACGAGTCATAACGGGTCAAAAGCACTTAGGATCCTTTCCAAATCAGAATGTTAAGTTTAGTAAACCATATCATACGAGTTCCAACACTCTTTTGGTTTATAAGACTTCATTCTCTCCAATCCTCCGACTAACGTCCAGACGCACTAACATAGTTATCCGATATTTGGACACACTTGAATCCTTGATCTCTTGAGCTTTGTTTGATCATTCGAACAAGACTTATAGGCAATCCCAGGTAAGTACATAGTCCGCTCTTTTATGTTTTCAAATGTTTTAGGGTGATTCATATGTGCCTATCACTACTTTCTTGTTTTCATGACATTATACATGTTTTGCTTATCTAGTACATATAGTACATGAATTAAAAAACATTTTTGCGACGTCTGTTAACCTAGCATACCTAGTACGTGGTTTTCAAAGACATTTTGCTTTTTATGTTGACCTAGCATACCTAGTACATGGTTTTCAAAGAGATTTTGCTTGGTATGTTGATCTAGCATACCTAGTACATGGTTTTCAACGAACTTTTGCTTTGTATGTTAACCTAGCATACCTAGTACATGGTTTCAAAACATTTTCATGACATGTTTACATTATTCTACACATTTTGGTGCGTTGAAATCGACAATGATACATTCATTAACATTGATCACATCGATCGGTAGTATGTAATGGTACCATAGGATTGACAATCCCATAGGTTTGTTTCGAAGTGACCTTAGGGAATGACAGAATCCGATGAATATTGATAAACCTTTGACCTTATAAGGGTTTATCTGACAGTCAACAAGGCTTGAATGTTGTGACAACTGTGCCTACAATTATCACTAACCAATCCTGAACAATTTCGTAAGCAATAAAACCTTGTGTTTTATTTCTTGTATTGTGTAATTATCTATGATACTTGCACAATAACAATCCTTGTTCAACTTCAAACCCTCTAGAAAGTTATGCGCAAACTGATACGTAAACGTAATCATTTTAACACGACAAACACTCCGGAATAGTAACTTATGCTTAACATACCTTAAATAACCTTTACATAACTTAGAAATAAGTTTTGATGGGTTTGGTATGTCAAAAACAAGCTTATTCGATCACAGGGACTATTTGCAACAAACTGCAAAAGTCTGCCGATTCGTATAGCAATGTACACTCCGGAACATGATCATAAGATAAACATACCCTAAATATACTTTACATAGCTTAGAAATAAGCTTTGAGGGGTTCGGTATGCGAAAATGCGCTTGTTTGATCAATAGGGACTAAAAGCGTCAAAAAGTGCATAAGTTTGCATTTACGCGCATATCTTACGTTCTAAACATATCCGGACATCCAAAAATTTTTGTAATCATTAAAATATTTTATTTTAGTGATTGGAACGCAAAAATACCATTCGTCGCGTAATTTGGATCGTCTTCGCGTCCGTTCGAGTTTCGTCGTAATTTACCGAATAACGCGACCGTACGACCAAACGAACCGACATCCGTGATATTTCCAAGCATATTTCAAGTCCCCTATGCTTTAACATCATTGTAGAGCCTTGAAAATGGGTTAACGGGGGTTAAACGCATAAAAATGCACTAAAGTGTATGCAGGGACCAAAGTTGACAAGTTCTGAAAGTCTGATGTAAGGGGTAGCGCTGCACGACGCCTAAGGGCTTTTGCCGTCACGCGACGTGATGCCTACATCTGGACAGAAAGATTAGAAACAGCTCCTGCACTTGTTTTTGGCCATTGTTTATCATACTTGTGGGTATTTTCTATGGATTTTGAGTTATTTTAATCCTATCCAAACACTTGTTATGATCTTATGACTTGCTTGGACAACACATAAGCCACTTGGCACCATCCTAGAACTTCAAATTCACTATAAATACCCTCAATTTCTACCCATTTCATTGCTCATTCCCCAATTTAATTCTCTACAACTCTAAGTAGAGGTTACCACTTGTTTGGAGGCCTCTTACCTGAGTTTCCTAGTTGATCTTTCAGCCATTAGAGCCCTGTAAGTGTTCTTTCATAGCTAATTCTTTATTTTCAGCAATAACAAGCTGAAAGTCAAATAGTTTGACTACCGTTGACTTTCGGTTTTGACCACGAATTGTTCAAGTCAAAGTTCAATTGAACTTTGCAACGTGAGCGTAATCACGATGGTTATAATCCCTAGCGATTATACCTACTGATTACCACGTTGACTAGTCGAAGTGACGAGTCAAAGTTTCGGTCAAAATACACGATTATGTGCATTTTGCGACGAAACTATTTTCGGGTATCAAAACACTTTGTTTTGATATCAAATCAGTTTTCTAACTTAGTTAAAAATGTTTTAACATGTTTAACTCGTCACTTTTAGTCTAGTGCTTATATAGGGTCGTAAGTCAAGCGGTCTTGGCAACCGCTTAGACTTTCGAACCCGACCTGTTTGGTCGATCACTAGGATCCGACCAAACATATTTTATGACCATAGTTGTATAGGGAATAACCTTCCGAGGTTATACCTTATGGTCACTTTGTTTAATTAGTTGTATGATATGTAGTTTATATGCCTTAGGAAAATGACCAAAATGCCCTTTTTACTCATAATTTCATTTTAAGCATATGTAACTTAATTTTTGACACTTAAACTGATTATGCAATGTTATTAAGCATGTTAAGGCATATAGTACTTGTCATAGGGCTAGTTAGACCGTCCAAACGCGCTCTTGCGCGAACGACACGTTAAAGTGGCGTAAACTACCTTAACGAGTCGTAACGGGTCATAAGCACTTAGGATAGGTTCCGACTTAGAATGTAGGCTTTGTTAAACCATATCATATGAGTTCCAATACTCATTTGGTTTACGAGACCTCATTCTATCCGATCTTCCGATTTAGGTTCGATTTATTAACATAGTTACCTATATTAGGTGCCGTTTGATTCCGTGATCCTTCGAGCATTACTTGGTTGTTATTCCAAGACTATTAAGCAATATTAGGTGAGTACATAGTCCCCTCTTTTACCGCTTTCATATATTTTGGGGTGATACACATGTGCCTACTTGTTACTTTCATGCTTTCACGCTTTCATGACATATACTTGCTATGTTCATCTAGTACACATATAGTACATGATTTCCATTATGCTTTGCTATGTATGTTAACTGAGCATGCTAGCACATTGATTTCATAAACACTTTTATTGCTTATGTTTACTCAGCATATGGACACTTTGATTTACATTACATTTCTACTACGTATGTTTACTTAGCATACTTAGTACATGGTTTTCACATGACATTTGATTATACACGACATTATACCTATGGTTTGAGTAAAGACTTTTATTCACCATGTCACACCCCGACCACGTAAAACAACAAATCGTGGCGAAAACGTCGGGGAGTGTTGTAACAGAATTATTGTTTCGAAACCATGGATACAAAAGAGTCTCGTTTTATTTATTCATTAACATTGTCTTAAAGTTAAACAAGCAAATCAAACATAGTCTATCATCGTTATTAAATCACTAAGGCCTCGTCCAGTCCTAAGTGAGCATGCGTCCTATTTGCAATCAACATTAAGCAACATCACCTGAAACATATGTAAAAACAAAGTCAGCAAAGAAATGCTGGCGAGCACATAGTTTTTGTGTGAGTGTCAGATTCATGGCTCGTTTATATGTTGAAATATCTCGTACAACTTCGTTAATCGATATTAGAAACATTGTTTTGGAAAATGATTGTATTATAAAATGAATAACCAAGTCAAAACAGATTGGTTATAATTTATAAACCTCGATGCCATGAATCTTGACCCAAAACATTTGTTTATGTAAACCAAGTCGTAAATCGTTCTCTTAATAAATCTCGTATGGTTTATATAGTCTCGTAAACATCGTTGTGTGACATCGTGTAACTCGTTCTCGTTACAGGTCATTGTTCATTTGTTTAAATCGTTCATAATCGTTCAAAAATTGTACAATCATTTAATATCGTTCTCGTTCCAATCGTTCTCGTTTTAATTGTGAAAACTACTTTTGGTCGTCTCACTAATAACATTCAAACCTTTGTGACTCGTCCATCGTTCAACTCGTTCTTGCATTAACAAACCTCCAAAGGGTAAGTTAACAATCATCAGATTCAGTCGTTATCCACCTAACCCACACATAACCATGGGTGCGATCTAATAATGGGATTTGTCAGATCCTATGGTACCATAACCTAATACTGGTCGGCTTGATCAATGCTAATGAATGTCATTCGTTATGTAACTACCACCAACAAGTTCGTTCACATTATCGAAATCGTTATTAGTTTTATATAAACCATCTCAATCGTTTTGAAACCATCGTTAGAATATCGAAATCGTTTTGATACATATGAATCACCCCAAAACAATCGAAAACAGTAAAAAGAGGGGATCTATGTACTCACCTTTGGGTGCGTTTTTAAATGTTAACACAATCCCTCAAATTGTTTATGCGTCCTAAATTAAATAAGAGTGATTTTAATAATAAAAAACCCACAAAAAAACCAAAGTTTCTCCGATACTTAGAATTTTCACATAACTTTGAGTTTTCTCGAAAAGTTATTACTTTTTATTATTTTGGTGTATTTGTATATATATATACACTCAAGCGTAATACGCATAATCTTGTCAACACTAACACATCATCATACACATATTGTAAAACACATAGCACATTGTGACACATTAAATTTACTTATGAACAACTCATTCTAGTTATGTCGTAAAACACTTATTTTAGCGATTCGGTGACATTTTTGGGGCGTCGGAAGTCACGTATGACTAACCGAACACCAAGTAAACTTAATATAAGTTAAAATACTTGTTTTTATATCAAAAATATCAGTTTGGTTACTAATCTAAAACAGTTTAATAAAAATCCTCCGAAAAGGCGATTTTTAAACGTTTTACCGCATAGTTTTGCATCAAACGTTACCCGAACCATCCCAAATCGAAATGACTTGAAATTTTAACATAACCCATGTTATTTACTGAATAAAATAATGGTTATACTCATGATAGTGCAGGTCTTAAATAAAGCACATAAATCATGCAAATTTCGCATAATTTACCACTTTTTAAGCTATATGTACAACACGCAAAGCTATCAAACCTATGTCAAAGTCTCATGCCATTATAATACATCAAATAGGGTCATTTTTAGTGCTTATAATCTGTTCAAATTCAGTTTTGCCATACAACCATTTTTTATCAATTCTTGAGCTCTAAATCAACATATATTCACATGTACAAGTGTCTAAAGCATACTATCATAACATCAACATTTTATATGGGTTTAGATGCATCAAATATGAGATATATTCATGTTTATTTTCTGATGTACTTTACATTTAACATATCATACATAAATCACCAAATACTTGCATTTTTACCATCATTCAAGAACATGTAACACTTAAACAAGTACTTTATCAAAATAAAGCTCAAAATTCAAACACATATGTATATGTGTACGGTTATACATATACATATACATCACCATTTTTTTATTTGTATCATGACCCATTTCATTTTAGATTTCAAGTTAGTGAAAATCCCAAGATTCAAGAGAAACTTCAAAGCATCAAGAACAACCAAGAATCTAAAGTATGATTTAAAAATAAGTGTTATACCTTCAAGATTCAAGTAGGTTGTAGGATGAGATTTTGATGATAGGAAGCTTGTAATCACTTGACAACACCTTGGGAACACCTTAGTATCTTCACACCACTTGAAACATGCTTGAAAGGGAGTTTGAATGTGAAGAACAAGACTTGAAGGTGATGAAGATGGAGAGAGGGAGAGGGGATGGTTGGGAGGGAGGAGAGAGAGAGGAGATTGTGTGTTGAGTGAAGATGTGAAGAAGATATATAGGCTAAGATCTAAAATCAAATCTCAAAGATCACAAAAATCTCAAGTGTATCCAAGTAAGATCTAATAGAATTTTGAGAGATCTTGGAAAGATTTTTGGTGGGGTCACCCAATATTGTGACCGTAAATGGAAGGGGGGAAGGGGGTCCAAGTGTAATTTTGTTGGTAAATAAGATAAAAGTAGGTGTTTAACTGGATACCGGGTATTTTATCTAGCGTTTAACTCCCGGTTTATGGCGTTCTAAATTATTTTTTATTATTCTATAAAAATAAACTTGCCAAAATATTACTGAAATAAATTTCAGTTGCCAAGACTGGCTGCGTTGTCTGCGTTTCGCAGTATAAGCACTGTGTTGCGCAGAAACACGCGGTATGCGCTTAAACTTGAAAAATAACGTTTTTAGGCATTTTAATTTATTTTTCAATACGAACCTGATTAAAAATAAAATTTTAATAATAACAGATTATTTTTGGGATTTAAATATTATCCGGGCGGTCACCAACGTTCGTTTCGCAGTTTTGTCGTAATTAGTTCTTTAGTTCGAATAAACATGTTTTTGTCATACCGAATCCTTCGAAACTTATTTCTAAATTATGTAAAGGATATTTAGGGTATGTTTAGCTTACGTCACAGTTCCGGAGTGTACGTTGCGTTAAACTGATTGTGTTTATGCACCAGTTTGCGTATATCCTTCCAGAGAGTTATTTAAAGCTTGAAATCGGAATCGAATCAAATTGTAAAATCATCAAACACAATAACACACATAATAATACAAAAACACATATAATAACACCAAAGCACATTGTTTTATTGATAAGCATCATTGTTTTACATTATACCATGATTACAGAACACAGTTGTCACAGTCTCCCCTACTTTAGGAAATTTCGTCCCGAAATTTTAACTAGAGGAAGCTTGTGAAAACAAATGCGGATATTTCGTCTTCATCAGGTCCTCACGTTCCCAAGTAAACTCGGGGCCACGTTTGGATTCCCAGCGAACTTTGACCAATCGAATCCGTTTGTTCTTCAACTGTTTGAATGTACGGTCCACTATCTCCTCAGGTTTCTCGACAAAGTGCATTGTTTCATCGATTTGAATCTCGTCGAGAGGAATCTGAAGATCAGCATTAGCTAAACACTTTCGCAAATTGGACACGTAAAAAGTTGGATGAACATTTCCAAGCTCTGGAGGTAGCTCTAGTCGATAGGCAACCTTTCCAATTCTTTCAACAATCTTAAATGGTCCAACATATCGTGGTGCAAGTTTTCCTTTCATTCCAAATCTCACCACTCCCTTCCAAGGTGACACCTTGAGTAGGACACGGTCTCCGATTTGGAATTCTAAGGGCTTGCGTCATATATCTGGATAACTCTTTTGACGGCTTCTAGCAGTCACAAGATTATCGCGAACTTTCTTGATTTTGTCTGTTGTTTCCAGAATGAGCTCAGGTCCAGTAAGCTGAGCTTCACCGGTCTCATTCCAACATACAGGTGAACGACATTTTCAACCGTAGAGAGCTTCGAATGGTGCCATATTAATACTAGCATGATAACTGTTGTTGTAAGAGAACTCGACCAGTGGAAGATGAGAATCCCAATTACCACCAAAGTCTATCACGCATGCCCTAAGCATATCCTCCAAAGTTTGAATCGTTCTCTCAGATTGTCCATCTGTTTGGGGATGATAAGCAGTGCTTAGATTTAGTTGGGTTCCCAAAGCAGATTGCATGGTCTTGCAAAAATGAGATGAAAACCGAGTATCACGATCAGAAATGATATCCAAAGGAACACCATGTCGTGATACAATCTCATCAACATAAATCTTCGCAATTTTATCAGCAGATTGATCCTCGCGAATCGGTATAAAATGAGCTGATTTCGTTAATCGATCAATAAGAACCCAGATAGCATCGTAACCTTTAGATGTACGCGGTAACTTAGTGATGAGATCCATTGCAATGTTCTCCCACTTCCAAACCGGTATCTCTGGTTGTATAAGCAAACCAGAAGGTCGTTGATGTTCAGCCTTGACTTTGAGACAAGTTAGGCATTTCGATACATACAAGGCAACATCCTTCTTCATACCAGGCCACCAGAACTGACTACGAAGATCCTTGTACATTTTATCAGCACCAGGATGGATAGAATATCGAGACTTGTGAGATTCGTCCATTACCAAGGTGCGAAAATCGTCTTGTTTCGGAATCCACAAACGATCCTTGAAATAGAGTAAACCATCGTCTTTCCTTTCGAGTTTAAGCTCAAGTTGAAGCGGTAGCTCATTTTTCAATAAGCCTTTGATCACACAAGATCGTTGAGCTTGAAGGACACGAGATTGAATATCAGATAGAGTTTGAACAGAATGAAGCTTGACTCGTTCCTTTCGACTAAGTGCATCGGCTACGACATTCGCCTTACCAGGATGGTAGCGGATCTCGTAATCATAATCGTTTAAGAGTTCAACCCAACGTCGTTGCCTCATGTTCAGCTCCTTCTGATTGAGAATATGCTGGAGACTTTTGTGGTCTGCGAAAACCACACACTTTGTTCCATAGAGGTAGTATCTCCAGATTTTAAGTGCGAAAACCACAGCTCCTAATTCAAGATCATGAGTCGTGTAGTTCTTCTCGTGAATTTTCAGCTGTCTAGACGCATAAGCTATGACTTTACCTCGTTGCATAAGAACGCAACCAAGTCCTAGATTCGACGCGTCACAATAGACAACAAAATCATCGTTTCCCTTAGGTAGAGATAAAACAGGAGCATCACCGAGCTTTCGTTTCAGCGTTTGGAACGCTTCTTCTTGCTTAGGTCCCCACTTAAAAGGCTTATTTTTCTGAGTCAAAGCAGTGAGTGGAACCACGATCTTTGAGAAATTAGAAATGAATCGACGATAATAACCAGCAAGACCAAGAAATGATCGAATCTCTGTAGGTGTCGTCGGTGTATTCCAATCCTTAACAGCTGCTATTTTGCAAGGATCTACATGGATACCTTGCTTATTGACTATATGACCCAAGAACTGAACTTCTTTAAGCCAGAATTCACACTTGGAGAATTTAGCAAAAAGTTATTCCTTCTTCAGAAGTTCTAATGTCAAACGAAGGTGTTGCTCGTGCTCTGCTTGAGACTTTGAATAAATGAGAATGTCGTCGATAAACACAATGACGAACTTATCTAAATAAGGTTTACAAACCCTATTCATTTAGTCCATGAAGATAGCTGGGGTATTTGTCAAACCAAAAGGCATGACAGTGAACTCGTAGTGCCCATATCTTGTACGGAAAGCAGTTTTGGGGATATCCTCTTCGAACACGCAAAGTTGATGATACCCAGAACGCAGATCGATCTTGGAAAAGCATGAAGAACCTTGCAGCTGGTCGAAGAGATCATCAATTCTAGGTAGGGGATATCGATTCTTGATGGTAAGCTTATTAAGCTTACGATAATCGATACACATTCGAAAAGATCCATCTTTCTTTTTAAAAAAGAGGACAGGAGCTCCCCAAGGCGAAAAGCTCAAACGGATGAATCCTTTATTAGACAACTCTTGAAGCTGTTTCGATAACTCTTGCATTTCCGACGGTGCAAGACGATAAGGTGCTTTCGCAATCGGGTTGGCATTGGGTACAAGGTCAATATGATACTCGACTTGACGAGCTGGAGGCAAACCAGGCAGTTCATCGGGAAACACCTCTGGCTAATCCCGAACAATCGGAATATCCTGAATACTCTTGCTCTTGCCTTTCTCCTCGGTGACATTTTCCAGGAAAGCAACATATCCTTTTCGGAAATAACTTTGGGCCTTTGTACACGACATAAGCTTCAAACCACCTGATGGCTTCTCTCCATGAACTTCCAGAATATCGCCAGATGGAAGAGGAATACGAACAATCTTATCGAAACAAACCACCTCAGCATGATGTTTGGTTAACCAATCCATCCCCACGACAATATCGAAACTCCCAAGTTGCGTCGGCGTGAGGTCAATGGGAAAAAGATGGTTATCAAGGTTTAACTGATAATCATGAATAACAGAATCGAGAACGAGAGGTTTACCAGTAACAACTTCGACAGATAAGGGTTTCCTCAGTTTAGTTCTAGGTATCGCAAGCAAAGGCTCAAAAGATAGTGAAACAAAACTTCTATCGGCACCAGAATCAAAAAGAATGGATGCAGGTCGATTGTTAACAAGAAACGTACCATTGATGACGAGGTTGTCAGCTCGTGCCTCGTTTGCATTTAGATTGAATACTCGTCCACGAGCGGGATTCGCATTCGCATTGACATTGACATTCACGTTCGGATTTATATTTGCATTTGCGAACCTCGGACAGTTGTTGCGGTAGTGACCAAGCTCTCCACAATTGAAACATGCACCCGGTGGGAATCTAGCAGCATTCCCCTGCACTGGAGCTTGATTCTGAACAATCTGATTCTGACCCAAACGATAGACGTTGGCCAGATGCCCAAGCTTACCACACGTTGTGCATTGCCTACAAGCTTGTTGTGCAACATGATGACCGTTGCAGCGAGCACAATGAGGTGCGGTACTAGCATACGCTTTCTTCGCAGGCGGTTGAGCTGGTGGGTTCTGAGCAGTAACTGCAAAGTTCTGAGCACCCTTTCGCTTCCTCGACTTCTTCGACGACTCACCTTTCTTACTCTTACCCTTTTCCTTGACAGATTCGGTCGACTTCTTCTTATCACCCTTACAGGTAAGTTTACCGTTCCTGACTTGCGACTCAGTCACGGTAGCAGATAACTCGATCGCTTGACGAACAGTAGTAGGATTAACGCCGGTCATAATATCCTGTATGGAATCGGGTAACCCATCGATATACCTCTCTATCGCTTTATCCAACGGGGTAACCATAGTAGGACACAAAAGACTGAGTTCCTCAAATCGATCCGTATACGCACGGTGTTCTCCCCTATCTTGTTTTAGATCGGCAAACTCTAGTTCCAAAGCTCGAATTTCATGACGGGGACAAAACTCTCTCATCATGAGAGCTCGAAGCTCTTCCCATGTCTGTGCCAATGCCACTTCGGCACCCCTATCGCGCATCACTCCGTTCCACCAAGTAAGAGCACGCTTCTCAAACACACTTGATGCAAATTCAACCTTACGCCCATTTGGACATTGCACATGTCTGATTGTGTTCTCGATACTTTCGAACCATTGAAGGAGTGCAGTCGCTCCTTGTGACCCAGAAAACTTTAGCGGCTTTGCAGAATTGAAACTCTTGAAATTACATTGTGCATTGTTATTATTGTTGTTGTATAGCTCGTGGATTTGGGTCACAACGCCTGGAAGCACAGCAGCCATTTGCTGAGAGACAAGGGCTGCGACTTCTTCAGCAGTAAAAGATTGTGTATCACGTCGAGGAGGCATTGTCTAACAAGGAAATATGAGAAACGAGTGAGGTCGACAATTAGGAAAAACAAAAGAGATATTGAAAATATCGATGAAACATAAGGAAGGCGATCATTTGTTCGTTACCTCAAACAAACAAACGACACACAGTGACTAATCAAAGTAATGAATCAAAATAATGTATCGCGAAGACATGCTCTCCTATAAGTGAACACTCACCCCAAGAGTTCCCAGGTAAGAGTGACTGGTCCGATTATGTGGAATTGTACGAACACTCTAGCCTTAGACAGAAAACTCAGGGTACAGGCATTCACTCTTCCAGTTTGCACGTGTTCACATTATTTAGGCCCAAACTTTGACGAGATTTTGAAAACTCAGAAGGCACTAAGCCAAAATGAGTCAAACTGGGAGGGTTCAAAACCTTACAACAGAGGGTTCAAAACCTAGTAAGCAATCATCCTAGAACAGATGATTAATTTTCGAAGCGGATTCGGATTTTGTTTTTCAAAAAAATCTAAACGCAAATCAACTTGCGTTGGGGTCCTAGAAAGTTATAGTCTAGGTCAAAACATTACTAATAACCTAATTCCCTATAACCATTGGCTCTGATACCAACTTCTTCTGTCAGACCCCGACCACGTAAAACAACAAATTGTGGCGGAAACGTCGGGAGTGTTGTAACAGAATTATTGTTTTGAAACCATGGATACAAAAGAGTCTCGTTTTATTTATTCATTAACATTGTCTTAAAGTTAAACAAGCAAATCAAACATAGTCTATCATCGTTATTAAACCACTAAGGCCTCGTCCAGTCCTAAGTGAGCATGCATCCTATTCGCAATCAACATTAAACAACATCACCTGAAACATATGTAAAAACAAAGTCAGCAAAGAAATGCTGGCGAGCACATAGTTTTTGTGTGAGTGTCAGATTCATGGCTCGTTTACATGTTGAAATATCTTGTACAACTTCGTTAACCGATATTAGAAACCTTGTTTTGGAAAATGATTGTATTATAAAATGAATACCCAAGTCAAAACAGATTGGTTATAATTTATAAACCTCGATGCCATGAATCTTGACCCAAAACATTTGTTTATGTAAACCAAGTCGGAAATCGTTATCGTAATAAAACTTGTATGGTTTATATAGTCTCGTAAACATCGTTGTGTGACATCGTGTAACTCGTTCTCGTTATAGGTCATTGTTTATTTGTTTAAATCGTTCATAATCGTTCAAAAATCATACAATCGTTTAATATCGTTCTCGTCCCAACCGTTCTCGTTTTAATTGTGAAAACTACTATTGGTCGTCTCGCTAATAACATTCAAACCTTTGTGACTCATCCATCGTTCAACTCGTTCTTGCATTAACAAACCTCCAAAGGGTTAACAATCATCAGATTCAGTCGTTATCCACCTAACCCACACATAACCATGGTTGCGGTCTAATAACGGGATTTGTCAGATCCTATGGTACCATAACCTAATACTGGTCGGCTTGATCAATGCTAATGAATGTCATTCGTTATGTAACTACCACCAAAAAGTTCGTTCACATTATCGAAATCGTTATTAGTTTTGTATAAACCATCTCAATCGTTTTGAAACCATCGTTAGAATATCGAAATCGGTTTGATACATATGAATCACCCCAAAACAATCGAAAAAAGTAAAAAGAGGGGATCTATGTTCTCACCTTTGGGTGCGTTTTTAAATGTTAATACAATCCCTCAAATTGTTTATGCGTCCTGAATTAAATAAGAGTGATTTTAATAATAAAAAACCCACAAAACACCGAAGTTTCTTCGATACTTAGAATTTTCACATAACTTTGAGTTTTCTCGAAAAGTTATTATTTTTTATTATTTTGGTGTATTTGTATATATATATACTCAAGCGTAATACGCATAATCTTGTCAACACTAACACATCATCATACACATATTGTAAAACACATAGCACATTGTGACACATTAAATTTACTTATGAACAACCCATTCTAGTTATGTCGTAAAACACTTATTTTAGCGATTCGGTGACATTTTTGGGGCGTCGGAAGTCACGTATGACTAACCGAACACCAAGTAAACTTAATATAAGTTAAAATACTTGTTTTTATATCAAAAAATATCAGTTTGGTTACTGATCTAAAACAGTTTAATAAAAATCCTCTGAAAAGGCGATTTTTAACCGTTTTACCGCATAGTTTTGCATCAAACGTTACCCGAACCATCCCAAATCGAAACGACTTGAAATTTTAACATAACTGTGACAACTGTGTTCGGTAATCGATGTATGATGTAAAACAATGATGATTTTTAATAAAACAATGTGCTTTGGTGTTATTATATGTGTTTTGGTGTTATTATATGTGTAATTGGGTTTAGTGATTTTACAATTTGATTCGATTCCAATTTCAAGCTCTAAATCGCTTTCTGGAAGGTTATACGCAAACTAGTGCTTAAACGTAGTCAGTATAACGCGAAAAACTCTCCGTAATAGTGACATAGGCTTAACATACCTTAAATAACCTCCACATAACTTAGAAATAAGTTTTGAATGGTTTGGTGTGTCGAAACCAACTTTGTTCGATCGCAGGGACAATTTGTGTCAAACTGCAAAACTATGCCGATTTGTATAGTAACGAACATTCCGGAACTTGATCATAAGTTAAACATACCCTAAATAACCTTTACATAGCTTAGAAATAGGCTTTGAGGGGTTCAGTATGCTAAAATAAACTTTATGCTCATTCAGGGACTAAAAGCGTCAAAAAGTACATAAGTTTGCATTTTCGCGCATAACTTACATTCTGAATACATCCGCACATCCAAAAATTTATGTAAGCATTAAAATATTTTATTTTAGTGTTTGGCATGATAAAATTTCATTCGTCGCTTAATTTGGATCATTTTTTTGCGTTCGTTACGACTTCCGTCGTAATTAAGCGAATAACGCAACCGTACGACCAAACGAACCGACATCCGAGATGTTTTTGAGCATATTTTAAGTTCCCTATACTTTAACTTTATTTTAGAGCCTTGAAATGGGGTTAACGGGGCTTAAAAGTGCCAAAAAAATCAAGTTTTACAAGTGCAGGGACCATTTTTGAAATTTCTGGTAGATTCAATGAACCTAGTCCATTTTGAAGTGTGATGGTTTTCACCCATGGTTTTGCAAAACCATGGGCTGGTATTCAATGAACATAGTCCATATTAGGGGCTCCCATGGTTTAAGAAAACCATGGGCACACATGTAAGGTCTAGATCAAAGCTCAATTTTCGAGGAACGATCTTAACGGTTCTAGAAATCCTATATATACCCCATCCATTTCACTTCAAAACCCACAATTTGAAATCTGATTTATGCTCTCTAAGTGGAAGTATATGCTTCCTACCTGAGAGAAAAATCGGAATCAAATCTTGCGGGGACCTTCTGTAAGTGTTCTTTCGTTCTTTTCATTCGTTTTAGCGTTAAAGTCAATCTGCGTTTGACTTTCTGCATTGACCAGTTTATGGTCAATGTGAAGTTCGTTTGAACTTCATAACGTGAGCGTAATCATGATGGTTATAGTCCCTAATGACTATACCTACTGATTACCACATTATCTAGGCTCAGTGACGAGTCGAAGTTTCGGCCAAAATGCGCATTTACGCGTATTTTGTAACCAAACTACTCTAGGATATCAAAACCGTTTGTTTTGATATCAAAACCTGTTTTCTAACTTAACTAAACATGTTCTAGCATGTTTAGCTCGTCACTTTTTAGATTAGTGCTTATGTAGGGTCGTAAGTCAAGCGGACTAAACACCCGCTTAGACTTTCGAACACGACCCGTTTGGTCGATCATTAGGATCCGACCAAACATGTTTAGTGACCATAGTAGCATAGGGAATAACCTTCCGAGGTTATACCTTATGGTCACCTAGTTTAGGTAGTTGTATGATAAGTAGTTTATATGCCTTAGGTAAATTACCAAAATACCCTTTTCTTGTATAATTGGTAATTTAGCTTATGTAACTTAAAATTTTGTCACATAACTGATTATACAACATGATTAAACATGTAATGGCATATAATACTTGTCATAGGACTAGTTAGACGTCTCGAACGCGCTTTGCGCGCACGACACGTTAAAGTAGCGTAAACTACCTTAATGGGCCGCGATGGGTCGAAAGCACTTAGGTTAGGTTTCATTTAGGATGTAGGCTTTGTTAAACCATATCACATGAGTTCCAACACTCATTTGGTTTACAAGACCTCATTCTGTCTGATCTTCCGATTTAGGCGTCTATTGTTTGACTAGTGATTTGATTACTAGGTGCTACTTGATTTCTCTGGTTTACTCAAATTTGTTGAAGTACTATTGATTGAAGATACCTTGCACTACATGTGAGTACATAGTTCCCCTATTTTACTGTTTTCAATTGTTTGGGGTGATTCATATGTACAAAATGTTTTCAAGGTTTAAACGATGATTTCAAAAACAAATAGAACGATTTATACTAAACTAATAACGATTTCGATAATGTGAACGAACTTGTTGGTTGTAGTTACATAACGAATGACATTCATTAGCATTGATCAAGCCGACCAGTATTAGGTTATGGTACCATAGGATCCGACAAATCCCGTTATTACACTATACCCATGGTTATGTGTGGGTGTTGTGGGTAACGACTGAATCTGATGATTGTTAACTTACCATTTGGAGGTTTGTTAATGCAAGAACGAGTTGAACGATGAACGAGTCACAAAGGTTTGAATGTTATTAACTAGACGACCATATATAAGTTATCACAATTAAAACGAGGACGATTTAAAAGAGTAAACGATTTGGAAACGATTTGGTAACGATTTGGAAACGATTTGGAAACGATGTTAAACGATCTGGGAAAACGATTGGTTTTTGGCTAGTGTTTAGATAACGGGACGGGTGTAATGTGGATGAAAACATGGTAGATACGCCGCTGGTACTTCTTATATATAAGCGTTTTCAACATATTACATACCGTGGCGTTATTTAGTTCACTTGGGTAAACGATATTGAAACGATGTCACTCAACGATGTTTTCAAAATAATATACGAGTTTTATTAATGAGTTTATACGAGATGTTTTACAAGATGGTTTTCTAAAACAAAAAGCTTTTGGGTTAAGAATCATGACTACGAAATTTTACAAATTATAACCATCTTGATTTGAGTTGGTTAATCATGTTGCAATATTATACATTTTTAAAAACAAGGTTTTCGAGGTATTGCAAAACAAGTAAACAAGCCATGATTCCGATACTCTTATAAAACCTATGTACTCGCCAGCATTTCTTTGCTGACTTTGTTTTTAAATATGTTTCAGGTGTTGTTGCTTGATCGACGTTCTAGGATATAATGTTATATGTCTAAATTGAAATGATTCAAATAACGCTACGATATGTAATACCATACAAGCACTTATATATAGGAAGTACCAGCGGCGTATCCACCATGCTTGTATCATATTACACACGCCTCGTTACTTAAATCACTTACTCAAACCAAACCGCCAAAGTAAAATGTTTATGTAAAATCATATGTCAAAATGTTTGTGTGAAAACCATGTCTAATGTCTATGTCTGACGTAAATCATGAATTGTGTATATCAATATCAAAATGTTTATGTCTAATGTAAATCATGAATTGTGTATATCAATGTCAAAATGTTTATGTATGGTAAGTGAAATATATCAACTCATCCATATGTAAAAATGCACAAAACAAGGTATTGAAGTAAAACATGGTTTAAATCAAAGTTATGTTTTGTGGAACAAATGCATGCTATACTGATATAAACATCTATGTGGTATTGTAAAAATTCATACATCCAAGCCTTGCGACTGTAGAATAAACCCTAGCAAAAAGTCTAAGGTCCACCTAGAAATGTATTCGGATTCGGTCATTCCTTCCAATCCAAACAAACTCGGGATTTCCGGAATGGGAGTTGTCAAGTCCTATGGTACCACTACCTACTACCGAGCGGCATGATCGGTGTTAATGAATGCACATTGTCCCATTTAAACAAATCAAATGTCATACCAAAATGTAAGCATGTGATGAATAATAAATGTACTAAGTATGCACACAATGGACATACATAGCATAGAATGTAATGTAATGTAAAATAATGTACTAAGTATGCACATAATGGGCATACATAGCATGAAATGTAATGTAAAACAATGTACTAAGTATGCACACAATGGGCATACATAGCATGAAATGTAATGTAAAACAATGTACTAAGTATGCACACAATGGACATACATAGCATAAAATGTAATGTAAAACGATGTACTAAGTATGCACACAATGGACATACATAGCAAAAACACAATGAAATCATGTACTATAAGTGTACTAATGAACATAGCAAAGATATATGATGTGAAAACAGGAAAACATGAAAGTAACAAGTAGGCACATGTGTTTCACCCCAAAACATTTGAAAAACAGTAAAAGAGGGGTCTATGTACTCACTTGAGATTGCTTAGTAGTCCTTGAATAACAACCAAACAATGCTAGAGATCACGGATATCAAACGGCACCTAATATAGGTAACTATGTTAATAAACCGGACCTAAATCGGAAGATCGGATAGAATGAGGGCTCGTAAACCAAATGAGTATGGAGACTCATGTAATGTGGTCTAACAAAGCCTACATGCTAAAATGAAACCTAACCTAAGTGCTTACGACCCATTACGACTCGTTTAGGTAGCTTATGCTACTTTAACGCGTCGTTCGCGTAAAACGCGTTCGGAACGCCTAACTAGCCCTATGATAAGTAAAATATGCCTTAATCATGTCTAATATTGTTGCTAAATCAATTTAGATACCAAAAGTTACGTTACATATGCTTAAAAATGAATTTTGGTGTCAAAGGGGTATTTTGGTAATTTACCTAAGGCATATAAACTACCTATCATACAACTAACTAAACGACGTGACCATAAGGTATAACCTCGGAAGGTTATTCCCTATACAACTATGGTCACCTAATGTGTTTGGTCGGATCCTAATGATCGACCAAACGGGTCAGGTTCGAAAGTATAAGCGATTGTTTAGATCGCTTACCTTACGACCCTATAAAAGCACTAAACTAAAAGCGATGAGCTAAGCATGTTAAAACATGCTTACCTAAGTTTAGAAAACAGGTTTGGTATCAAAACAAACGGTTTTGATACCCACAAGTAGTTTGGTCACAAAATACGCAATAACACGTATTTTGGCCAAAACTACGACTCGTCACTGAGCCTAGATAACGTGGTAATCAGTAGATATAGTCACTAGGGACTATAACCATCGTGATTACGCTCACGTTATGAAGTTCAAACGAACTTCGCATTGACCATAAACTGGTCAACGCAGAAAGTCAAACAAAGTTTGACTTTTAACGCTAAACGAATAAAAGAACGAAGGAACACTTACAAAGGGTCCCCGAAAGCTAATCTTGATCCAAGTAGCTCAGGTATGAAGCAATGGCTTCAACTTAGAGCATTTAGATCAGATTTTTGTGGGTTTTGGGTTGAATGGGGTTGGGTATTTATAGGATCTTCCATATAGAATATTCCTAGCATATTCCAAGCATATTCTTAGCATATTCCAAGCATATTCCTAGCATATTCCAAGCATATTCCTGGCATATTCCTTAGCATATACCTTAGCATATTCCTGGCATATGGCTAAAACGGGTATTTAACTGGGTACCGGGTATTTTATCTAGCGTTTAAATCCCGGTTTATGGCGTTCTAAATTATTTTTATTACTCTACAAAAATAAAATCGCCAAGATATTACTGAAATAAATTTCAGTTGCCAGGACTGGCTGCGTTGTCTGCGTTTTGCAGTAGAAGCACTGTGTTGCGCAGAAACACACGGTACGCGCTTAAACTTTGAAAAATAACGTTTTTAGGCGTTTTAATTTATTTTTCAACACGGACCTGATTAAAATAAGATTTTAATCATAACAGAATACTCGTGGGATTTAAATATTATCCGGTCGGTCACCAATGTTCGTTTGGTCGTACGATCGCGATGTTCGGTTAATTACGACGGAATGCGCATAAGCGCGAAAAACGATCCAAATTGCGCGACGAATGGATTTTTCTTATGCCAAACACTAGAATAAAATATTTTAGTGCTTACATAAATTTTTGGATATCCGGATGTATTCAGAACGTAAGTTATGCGCGAAAGGGCAAACTTGTGCACTTTTTGACACTTTTAGTCCCTGAATGAGCCAAAAGTTTATTTTAGCACACCGAACCCTTCAAAGCCTATTTCTAAGCTATGTAAAGGATATTTATGGTATGTTTAACTTATGTTCATGTTCCGGAATGTCTGTTACAGTTCAAATTGGCATACTTTCGCAGTTTGTCAAATTTAGTCCCTGTAAGCGAATTAACTTGATTTCAGCATACCAAACCATCCAAAACTTATTTCTAAGTTATGTAAATGTTATTTAAGGTATGTTAAGCCTATGTCACTGTTCCGGAGTGTTTGTTGCATTGAACTGGTTATATTTATGCATCGGTGCGCGTATAACCTTCCAGAGAGTGATTTAGAGCCCGAAATCGAACAAGAATTGATATGTGCAAACGATACACATATTTATACAAATCCCAAGTATGAAATACAATATTTCATTGGTTTGGTATTTGTTTGATGGTTGAAGTGACACAGGTGTCACAGTCTCCCCTACTTTAGGAAATTTCGTCCCGAAATTTAATTTTTGGAGAAACTTGTGAGGACGACGGTGATGTTTTCGCTTTGAATGAATCCCTTGAACCCTAAGTAGAACTCTGGGCCATGATAGGGTTCTTTGCGAAATTGTCAATCCCTCAAAGTGAAGTCCTTGTAGTAGCAAAACATGGAGTTTCAAACTATGGATAGGAGAACGTTTCCCATGAAGACTTATCATAAGAAACTTGAATTCAGGATTGGGAAGTGTAAGATAAAATGACATCGGTCAAGGTCCAAGACTTCTCCCGTATCATTACTCTTGTCACTATAGGTCTTAACACATGACAAAAACTTCCTGTGGTTTCTGTGCACTGAATTCCATAATTATGTAGGCCTCCATAATTACGTAATTCCTTGCACAGTCCGCACAGTTCATTTCATAATGCGTATGGGGAAAAATCAAACGAATAATCCTGTGGTGATTTAACTTGACTGCAATAGAGTCTCTTTAACTAGGTCACCAAAGGATTAGATCAACGAACAATCTCTTGAACTAGACCACCCGAGGGCCTATTTAACTACATAAACACATGATATCTTTAACTAGATTGCCGAACCAATCTATTTAACTAGGTCAACGAAGGATCTCTTTAACTAGACCACCAGAGGGCCTCTTTAACTATATCAACGGATGATATATTTAACTAGATTGTCGAACCAATCTCTTTAACTTAGATCGACGAATGATCTCTTTAACTAGACCACCATAGGGCCTCTTTAACTATATCAACGCATGATATATTTAACTAGATTGTCGAACCAATCTCTTTAACTTAGGTCAACGAATAATCTCTTTAACTAAACTTCCCAAGGGGAATATTTAACTACATCGACGAAGGATGTCTTTAACTAGATTAACGAATCAATCTCTCTAACTAAACTACCCAAGAGGAATATTTAACTACATCGACGGAGGATGTCTTTAAACTTTGGAATAGTACTTTATAATCCAAGGGACTTAACTACAACGTAGAAATCCATTAAGGATTTGAGATAGTGCCTTTGGATATCCTACTACGAATCCCTTATACGAAGATATGGAAGATTCTACAAGGATTTGGATAAAAAAAATTGGATTACACAAAAACACAAAAAGGGAACACATAATCACATAATTGTTTAATTTGGCCTTTAATTTGTTATCATTGGACGCGGATACTTAAAGCACGCCAGGAATCCAATCCGTGGATTTCATTTGGCACTTTAATCATTTTCAAGAATCTATCTATAAAGATAGAATGATCTACCAAAAATTCGATTTCGTTTTCAAGAAAACGCAATATTCGAATTTAGGTACAATAGTTTTAGAATATACGGAAATACCCTTAGGTACCTTATTAAGAATTTATAGTGGTACTTTGGGTATTCGTACAGAGTTGTAACTTGCGCCTTGTACTTCGTTTCCTTGGAAGAAACGGGTACTTAGGATTTTTTGTGGGAAATCGCAAGAGATTATAAAATGGAAAGATTTTGGGGGGGGGGGGGGGTAATCTGTTCTTCAAGGAATACGGCTCCTTGATTGTCGGTATTGTAGGGGATACGTTGTTTATACATGCCATCACATTTGTACATTGCAATGTAAAATAAAAAAAATTATTTATAAACAACAACAGCTGTTCCATGGACCTTGACAACAAAAGGAAATAATACATAAGGCTTGATTATTTCTAAGCAACATTGTCTTTTAGTTGGTCCGATGCTTATCCTTGCGCTGGATTCGCATTAGCAATCTTTGGGCAATTTCTTCGGAAATGGCCCATCTCGCCACAGTTGAAGCAAGGACCTGGTGGAAAACGAGCTTGAGCAGGATTTACTTGAGGTTGGTTTGGACCACCTTGGTTTGGGGTAAATCGACAAGCATTTGCCAGGTGACCGAGTCGCCCACATGATGCACATAAACGACACTGTAGGTGAGCTAAGTGGTGTGCATTACATTTGTTGCATATCGGTGCAGTACCGGCATAAGGTTTCCTTGCAGGAGGTTGAGTTGGTTGGTTGCGGGTGTTTTGGTTGGGTTGAGCAGCAATCGCACAATTCTACGAAGCCTTACGCTTCTTAGAAGGTTCGGTTTTGCTTTCCTTGGTTTCCTCCTAAACATTAGCTGCTTGTTCCTTGTCGCTTTTCCGAAAAAGTTTGCCCTTCCTGATCTGAGATTCGGTTAGGGTAGCAGATAATTCAATGGCCTGTCTAACTGTGGTAGGATTACTACCAGTAACAATGTCCTGAACTGAGTCAGGGAGACCATCAATGTATTTTTCGATCGCCTTATCCAAAGGCGTAACCATGGTGGGACACAACAGGCTCAGCTCCTCATATCGATCAGTGTAGGCTCGATGTTCGCCGCTGTCTTGCTTAAGATCGTCGAATTCCCTTTCCAAGGCCCTGATCTCGTGACGAGGACAGAATTCCTTCATCATCAGTGCTCAAAGTTCTTCCCACGTTTGAGCCAGTGCCACTTCGGCACCCCTATCTCTCATCACATCGTTCCACCATGTCAAAGCTCGTTTCTCAAAGATACTAGATGCGAAATCTACCTTTAACTCATTTGGGCATTGAACATGCCTGAAGGTGCTCTCTTGACTCTCGAACCATTGCAGAAGTGCAGTCGCTCCTTGAGACCCAGAAAACTTTGATGGCTTAGCCGAGTTGAATGTCTTGAAGTTGCAGGGGGGCATTATTGTTGTTCAGGGCTTGGTTACATTGAGCAACGATGTTCGGGATTGAAGCAGTCATTTGCTGTGTAATGACAGCTGCCAGCTCCTCAATAGATACCTGATTTTCGCATCGTGGAGGCATTCTAAAAGGGGAAACAATAGAGAAAACAAATGAAATGGCATTGGGTAATAATAGGATGTTACAATTACCGACCAAAATCATGGTTGATGGTCATTTGTTTGAACCACGAAGCAAACAAACAACACAAAGGCTGAATAAAAGCAAATAGATCCTCATAATGTATCGTGAAGACATGCTCACCTATAAGTGGACACTCACCCCAAGAGTTCCCAGGTAAGAGTGACTGGTCCGATTATGTGGATTTGTACGAACACTCTAGCCTTAGACAGAAAACCCAGGGTACAGGCATTCACTCTTCCAGTTTGCACGTGTTCACACTATTTAGGACCCAAAACTTTGACGAGAGTTTTGAAAATTCAAAGGGGTTCAAAACCTTATAACAGAGGGTTCAAAACCTAGTAATCAATCATCCTAGAACAGATGATTAGTTTTCAAAGCGGTTTTGAAATTTATGTTCTTATTGTGGTCGTCGCCTAAGGATAGGTGACGGTATTGTTTTATGACTAAACGCAAGTAAACTCGTGTTAGGGTCCTAGGAAGGTTATAGACTAGGTCAAAGTATTACTAATAACCTAATTCCCTATAACCATTGGCTCTGATACCATATTTTCTGTCACACCCTGACCACGTGTGACAACGAAACGTGGTGGAAACGTCGGGGAGTGTTGTAACAGAATTAATTGTTTCACAACCATGGAAATTAAAGTTTCATTTTATTAATCAAATAAGAGAGTTACATTGTCTTTAAACAAGAAATAAAGAGTACATAACATAAATTAACTAGTTCTTGTCTCGTTTTAAGTCACTAAGGCACACGTCCGCCTAAGTATGTCTCGATAAGTCCTATGCATCAACTCCTGAAAACACATGTGAAAATAGGTACGTCAGCATAAAAATGCCTGTGAGATACATAGGTTTTGTGAAAATAAGGTTCATGACTTATGTTTAAGAAAATGTTTAGTCATGAACCTTGTAATTTGCTTTGTCTTGTAAATCATTTGAGAAGTGATAAATAAACCAAATGATATATATGTATAAAAGAATAATACATGGTTAAGTAAATAACCAAGTAAAATGAGTTTGTATTAGATAAGTTGTTTGTAAAACAATGTATTGTGAAAAGTATGTTATTTGTATAAAACGAGTTGGCGTTGCCCGCGCGTTGCAGCGGGATGTTAATTATTAATATTTTAGCATCATTATATTAGATGCGGCACCATGACGCTTGTACGTAAAGATACCTTTTCATTTATTAACCAACGTGATTTTTTATGTCGACCAACATATACCTTATTTTTTATGATGTTTGGTATCAAATTAACATGCCGCATGAAGTGACGGATGGTTCGCATGGCGGTTACATGTTCAAAATAAATTATATACGGTTCCTTGGTCCACAGACGCGGGTTCGAACCTTGCTTGCAGGTTCTTTGAAACTTTCTGGTTCCGGCTGGGTAGTAAGCAGCGCTGCCGAGTCGCTGACTTGGGAAGGGAGATCCCTTCCGCGGTCGGGGTACCATGCAATTACCGTTTTTTTTTTCTACTTACCCAAAAAGAATAGTATATTTTATTAAAAGTTTTAAATGGGTACCGTGCATAACCACCACTTCACCTTCCAATGATCCAACGTAAAATGGCCCGGTCTTGGATGGAGTCCACCATTAAAGTTGAAACCCGTGAAACCCAACGGTATAATCGTAGTCTGCCGAAGCATCGGAAACCACATGTATGCCGCTGGGGTCGGTCATCTTAGGTTGGCCAGAATCTGACGACCCTCCATCCACCAAAGCACAGCACCGCACCGCCACCGTAGCCTGGACGCTGACCAATCGTCAGAACCAAACACCACCAAACCCCCTAGCACAACACAACCGCGTCTCTCTCTTTCTCTCTCTCCGTCTCCAGCGGTGGTCGGCCTCCGTGGCCAGTGCCGTAAGTCTGTTGGTTAGAACAATGGAAATTATGTAATTCTCAGCAACTACCAAAGGAAAAAAATGTGAATAAAACTATCACATGAGCAAATTGATTAATTGCATGTACTGTTGAAGACAATGAAGAAGATTAAGAAAAGATCTTTAAATACTAACAAAAATAAGGAAACAGAGAATAACCTGTATCGATCTTCGTCCGTTCGTGGGTGGGGTGGCAGAAAACGGTGGTGCGCTATAGATGCGTTAGACAGAGAGAAAGATCAAGATAACGGTGTCTGAAGATGAGTGATGGTGGGGGGTTATATAGGGCTCGAAACGGTGGCAAACGGCGTCACGGCGGTGAATCGGTGGATGGTGTTGACGTGTCGGTTTGGTTCTTTTCGAAAGGTGCATGAGTTTGGTTGTCGAATGTAAAGTGACTGAAGATTGGAAGGCGCGTGGGTTTGAATATTTCAAATGTAAAGTGACGATGTTCAAATGGCGGCGCGTGGATTGGAATATTTTGTCCGTTCAATTGAGTGCAAATGTATCATCGGCCCGTGGATTTGAATATTTTATCCGTTCAATTGAGTGCAAATGTAATTATCCATGTTGTATTACGTACAGGATATAATATAATACAATATACCACTTTATTTAATCCTACTGCCAATATAATACGAAGCACATACACATTATAGACGTGTCACCAATAGGCGTCGGTTTGCAAATCAACATGTTGGTAAATTGTTAAATTGTTTTTATTGAAAACAACTTATTTTATCAAACCGTCGTGCTTATCCGTTATTTAAGTTATACCGGTTCAAATGGATGCAAAATAAACTATAAATATTAAAAGGGTATGTGTTAATGAAAAGGGTATGTGTTAATTATCAAAGGGGCATGTGTGCTAAATGAAAGGGTACATGTTGCTTTTTGTATAAGAGATATAATGTTATATGTCTAAATTGAAATGATTCAAATAATGCTACGATATGTAATACCATACAAGCACTTATATATAGGAAGTACCAGCGGCGTATCCACCATGCTTGTATCATATTACACACGCCTCGTTACTTAAATCACTTACTCAAACCAAACCGCCAAAGTAAAATGTTTATGTAAAATCATATGTCAAAATGTTTGTGTGAAAACCATGTCTAATGTCTATGTCTGATGTAAATCATGAATTGTGTATATCAATATCAAAATGTTTATGTCTAATGTAAATCATGAATTGTGTATATCAAAGTTAAAATGTTTATGTATGGTAAGTGAAATATATCAACTCATCCATATGTAAAAATGCACAAAACAAGGTATTGAAGTAAAACATGGTTTAAATCAAAGTTATGTTTTGTGGAACAAATGCATGCTATACTGATATAAACATCTATGCGGTATTGTAAAAATTCATACATCCAAGCCTTGCGATTGTAGAATAAACCCTAGCAAAAAGTCTAAGGTCCACCTAGAAATGTATTCGGATTCGGTCATTCCTTCCAATCCAAACAAACCCGGGATTTCAGGAATGGGAGTTGTCAAGTCCTATGGTACCACTACCTACTACCGAGCGGCATGATCAGTGTTAATGAATGTACATTGTCCCATTTAAACAAATCAAATGTCATACCAAAATGTAAGCATGTGATGAATAATAAATGTACTAAGTATGCACACAATGGACATACATAGCATAGAATGTAATGTAAAATAATGTACTAAGTATGCACACAATGGGCATACATAGCATGAAATGTAATGTAAAACAATGTACTAAGTATGCACACAATGGGCATACATAGCATGAAATGTAATGTAAAACAATGTACTAAGTATGCACATAATGGACATACATAGCATAAAATGTAATGTAAAACGATGTACTAAGTATGCACACAATGGACATACATAGCAAAAACACAATGAAATCATGTACTATAAGTGTACTAATGAACATAGCAAGTATATGATGTGAAAACAGGAAAACATGAAAGTAACAAGTAGGCACATGTGTTTCACCCCAAAACGTTTGAAAAACAGTAAAAGAGGGGTCTATGTACTCACTTGAGATTGCTTAGTAGTCCTTGAGTAACAACCAAACAATGCTAGAGATCACGGATATTAAACGACACCTAATATAGGTAACTATGTTAATAAACCGGACCTAAATCGGAAGATTGGATAGAATGAGGGCTCGTAAACCAAATGAGTATGGAGACTCATGTAATGTGGTCTAACAAAGCCTACATGCTAAAATGAAACCTAACCTAAGTGCTTACGACCCATTACGACTCGTTTAGGTAGCTTATGCTACTTTAGCGCGTCGTTCGCGTAAAACGCGTTCGGAACGCCTAACTAGCCCTATGATAAGTAAAATATGCCTTAATCATGTCTAATATTGTTGCTAAATCAGTTTAGATACCAAAAGTTACGTTACATATGCTTAAAAATGAATTTTGGTGTCAAAGGGGTATTTTGGTAATTTACCTAAGGCATATAAACTACCTATCATACAACTAACTAAACGACGTGACCATAAGGTATAACCTCGAAGGTTATTCCCTATACAACTATGGTCACCTAATGTGTTTGGTCGGATCCTAATGATCGACCAAACGGGTCGGGTTCGAAAGTATAAGCGATTGTTTAGATCGCTTACCTTACGAACCTATATAAGCACTAAACTAAAAGCGACGAGCTAAGCATGTTAAAACATGCTTAACTATGTTTAGAAAACAGGTTTGGTATCAAAACAAACGGTTTTGATACCCACAAGTAGTTTGGTTACAAAATACGCAATAACACGTATTTTGGTCGAAACTACAACTCGTCACTGAGCCTAGATAACGTGGTAATCAGTAGGTATAGTCACTAGGGACTATAACCGTCGTGATTACGCTCACGTTATGAAGTTCAAACAAACTTCGCATTGACCATAAACTGGTCAACGCAGAAAGTCAAACAAAGTTTGACTTTTAACGCTAAACGAATAAAAGAACGAAGGAACACTTACAAAGGGTCCCCGAAAGCTAATCTTGATCCAAGTAGCTCAGGTATGAAGCAATGGCTTCAACTTAGAGCTTTTAGATCAGATTTTTGTGGGTTTTGGGTTGAATGGGGTTGGGTATTTATAGGATCTTCCATATAGAATATTCCTAACATATTCCAAGCATATTCCTAGCATATTCCAAGCATATTCCTAGCATATTCCAAGCATATTCCTGGCATATTCCTTAGCATATACCTTAGCATATTCCAAGCATATTCCTGGCATATTCCTTAGCATATACCTTAGCATATTCCTGGCATATGGCTAAAACGGGTATTTAACTGGGTACCGGGTATTTTATCTAGCGTTTAAATCCCAGTTTATGGCGTTCTAAATTATTTTTATTACTCTATAAAAATAAACTCACCAAGATATTACTGAAATAAATTTCAGTTGCCAGGACTGGCTGCGTTGTCTGCGTTTTGCAGTAGAAGCACTGTGTTGCGCAGAAACACACGGTACGCGCTTAAACTTTGAAAAATAACGTTTTTAGGCGTTTTAATTTATTTTTCAACACGGACCTGATTAAAATAAGATTTTAATCATAACAGAAATGTGCTAGCATGCTATCAGTCAACATACATAGCAGAAATGTAATGTAAAACAATGTACTAAGTATGCACACAATGGACATACATAGCGTGAAATGTAATGAAATCATGTACTATAATGTACTAACAAACATAGCCGGTATATGATGTGAAAACAGGAAAGCATGAAAGTAACAAGTAGGCACATGTGTTTCACCCCAAAACAGTTTGGAAAACAGTAAAAGAGGGGTCTATGTACTCACTTGAGATTACTCAGTAGTCCTGGAGTGACAACCAAACAATGATAGAGATCACGGAATCAAACGGCACCTAATATAGGTAACTATGTTAATAAACCGGACCTAAATCGGAGGATTTAGATAGAATGAGGGTTCGTAACCCAAACGAGTATAGAGACTCGTGTCATATGATTTAACAAAGCCTACATACTAAATGAAACCTAACCTAAGTGCTTGTGACCCATTACGACCCGTTTAGGTAGCTTATGCTACTTTAACGCGTCGTTCGCGTGAAAGGCGTTCGGAACGTCTAACTAGTCCTATGACAAGTGTTATATGCCTAAACATGTTACATAATCAGTTATGTGACAAAAGTTTAGGTTACATATGCTTAATTACCAATTATACATGAAAAGGGTATTCTGGTAATTTACCTAAGGCATATAAACTACCTATCATACAACTATTCAAACGATATGACCATAGGGTATAACCTCGGAAGGTTATTGATGTGTGTAAAATGCAACATATAAATTACATCAAATGAGGCATAAAACTGACCCTTTTTTAGTACTAATATTGGAAAAAGAGTGTTTTTGTCTTCCTTTTGTATTTTCAGGATTAAATGAGCTCAAAAACGCAAAAGAAGCAAAAAGACAGCTAAATCCAACATAAATACAAGAAAAGGAACATTAGTGGACTGCCCGAACCCTCAACGGCACCTTCCAAAGCAAAATAGAGAAAACAGAAGGCTGAACACGCCCCGTGCTCAGCCAGCACGGGGCCGTGCCCAAGAAGCAGCAGAAAAGACAAACCTATAGAAGCTTCTATTGCCCATCACGGGGCCGTGCTCAGCGGACACGGGGGCGTGTCGAAAGTACAGCAGGCGCATTTTTTGTAATTGCGAATTACAATTAATGAGGAGAGAGAGTGTCAGACGGACACGGGGCCGTGCCCAGCGGACACGGGGCCGTGTCCAGCTCTCTGTTCAGCCTATAAATAGGAGTGCTTGGATTCATTTCATCTCATCCCTTGGCACACCACCTCTCTCACACTTCATCCACCACCCACCACCATCACAACACCATCATCCACCACCATCATCCATTGTCCATCGTAGAGTGTGTGAGTCGTCTCGGGATCCAAGATTGATCGTAAGAGTTCTTGACAATCAAGGCCATGTTTGCCTAAGTCTCTTACATCACTTGGTGAAGACAAAGTGTCTAGTATAATACTTTTTATTTCTAATCTTTTGCACTTTTTATTTGGTTTTGTATTAATGACTTTAATAACTAGTTACTTATGTTGAAGGTGATCTTTCCTTATCGTTTGTCCGTGGTGTCTTGGCATTATTTTACTGTCTATATAAAATAAAGGATTTTCACCATTCATATCTCCACGGTCTATATGGAGGTATGTTGGCTACCTGGTAGGGGGTTAAGGGAACGGTTTGGTAAAGGTCTTGCCATTGTTCAGCGTTTAGAGGTCCTGCAATGGACCTGGGTCAAATTTAGTAGGACCTCCTTCAATACTTCACGGTATTGGATGGCGGGGGTCCAAACTCTTTGATCCCCTCATAAGTTAACTACTATTAATACTATAACCCGGCTATTTAGGACTGTATCCCTGCTGACTCAGACTACTTAGCCGAGGGTAACGTCACCGCCAAAAGCGGGGCCTACCACAATACTGCATTAATAACTTAATTCATTATCTTCCAATAATCCACCCCTTTAGGATTGTATCCCTGCTGACTCAAACTACTGGGGTGAGGGTAACGTCACCTTCAAAAGAGGGGCCTACTACAATAACTAAGATAATCTCTTAATTATGTGCAAAAGTGCGGAAATAATCAAAGGTTATACTAGATACGAGTCGGAACCAAGTGATTCATCTTGTCTATCTGTTTTTATTTTTATTTTTATTTTTATTTTCAGCATTTTAGTTAGTTTTATTTTTCTTAGTTTAAAACATTTTTCTAAACTTTTGTTTTGGTTAGACGTTGAGGATAAACCGGTACTAAAAGCTCTTGTGTCCTTGGACGACCTCGGTATCTTACCAACGCTATGCTACATTCAACGATGGGTGCACTTGCCCATATGTGTGTTTAGTGTTAGTGAAATATCGTGTTTTATAAATTTAAAACTTGGCTAAAATAAGTGTTAAAAAGGGCTTAAAATATACACCTAATATAAGTAACACTTCGCACGCATCAAGTTTTTGGCGCCGTTGCCGGGGACACAAGGATTTTAAGAAAGTTAGGAATCAACGGCCTAATCATCTTTTATTTTTTCTTTTTATTTTTTTTAGGATTTTCTTTGTTTTTCAGCTTCTGCAGAGCTCAGCACGGGCCGTGCCCGCTGAACACGCCCCCGTGCTCAATCATTGGAACTAGCAATCCTGTTTTACATCAGACAATAAGCTGAACACGGGGCCGTGTCCACTCAACACGCCCCCGTGCCCAAGTTTCAGTTACTGAAAACAGAACCGTTAGATCCCGACGGTTGGTAATTTCTGACATAAACATGAGTGATAGTAATTATTTTTACTTTCGGCACTCTTATGGTACGTGGTGTCAATTATGTGGTGGCGAACATGAAGAAGTAAAATGCTACTTCCTAAATTATAGGCCCCACTACATGGACCCACCATCTTCTCACAACCTTAAGAGGGGCGAAAGTAAAAATAAGCACTATTTCTCCCTCGAATGCGCCCAGCCAGATATTCTAGGGGAAATGCTCCTTAGCGAGTTAATTCAACTAGAAGAGCTAATTCTGAAATGGATAGAAGAGCTTGGGAAGGATTTTATTGATCCACCTCAAGACGATACCCATGAAGAAATGTTGGAACCGCATTCCGACAACCTCGTTGCTCCCGAAAATACCTTCGTACCTAGCAAAGACTTGGACGATAGTCGTCCCTGTGTCGATTGTGCCGTGAAGGACTCTCCATCGACTTCGTTCGGTGCATACATAGACCTGAGCGATTTGGCATATACCTTCTTTAACAAGAGCCCGGGAAAGGGTTGGACTTGTCCACCTAGAATGAAAATAGGAATTACCCTCACCGACAACCTCTTGCGTTCTCGCCTTAGTCTAGGACAATTAAGGTATATTAGGCACTTTGGGGTTGTTCCAACCAGTCAGGAGCCACCCGATACTAACAAGTTCCTTAAAAAACTAGACAACTTCATAAAACAGTCCCTAGACACGGGGCCGTGCCCAGCCAACACGCCCCCGTGTCCATCGAAAGATTCCATTCTGATCAGTACGTCAGAATACGGACAAACTGTGTCAGAACTCCACCTGCACACGGGGCCGTGTCCACTGAACACGGGGCCGTGTCCAGGTTGCTGTCGTTTTCTATAAATGCAGCCAAGAATTCTGCACATTTGGACCAACTTGGGGCAGAGATTTGCAGGAATCTTCTCTCAAACCATCCTAGGTAAGTCTAAAAGAAGGTTCCAACAACCCATCTTGTCCTTTCCTCTTTTAGCCATTTCCTTCTTCTTCATCTTTCTCCAAGAGCTACCATTGAAAGTTTGGAATTCCTCAAACTCTATGGTAGGGATAAATGAGTTTTGTTCAAAGAATCTTGGTAAAAACATGTTATGAAACATTGTTTTAAGTTATTAGTAGCCAAAAAGGCCCCACAACGTTCAGAAAATAACTTAAAAATCCAAGTTTCCTTGTTCCAAAACTCTGCAGAAAGATGAACACGGGGCCGTGCTCAGTAAGCACGGGGCCGTGTCCGGTTACTGTTTCATTAAATAAACTATTTTTAGTTTATTTTTCGTAGGATGACGAGTGAAAACAGCGAAACATCTCCTGTGCATTCGCCAAACAGCCGTAGAGGAAGAAGACCCTCCATTGAAGCTACACTTGTACACTATGTGATAGCATTAAGGGAGGCTCTCGACGAAATGACTTCAGTAGAGGAGGTCCTAATCGACCGTATTAACGATCTAACGATGGGACTTGAAAGCAGCTTCCAAGAAATTAACCTCTTGCACCAGAGGTTAAATATTCTTGTAGCACCTCCAATGGAACCAGTCCTTCCTCAACAGGATTGGAACCTGGCACTCGGAATCAACAACCCTACCGGGTGGGAAGACTTTCCGGCGGAACCTCCCATGGAACACCAACAAGAGATCCCGGTGGAAGTTGAAACTCCTCAAACTAATGCCAATGAGCCTTCTTTTCTCCTTTCAAGGGAGGTAGAAGAATGGCTCGCCGACATTTGAGGAGAACCGCACTCGGAAGAAGGAGTTCAAAAAGGCCTTGTTTAACCAAGATTGATTACTTCTTGGAAATTTTGCTAAATTAAAATAAAGTAAAGGCTAGGACTCCATGGTTTGTTATTTCTTTGTTTTATCTAGTTTAATTTAGGATTATGTAAGTTCTCTCTATGATGAAATGAAATGATGGTTTTAAAGTTTGGATGGTTTATAATGAGTAAAACACACTCATGGTGGTAAAGGATGAAAAGGGGAACGAGAAAAATGATCCCATGCACAAGAACGAGGCAACCCGACAATTTTCTCCATTTCAGAAGGTTCAACACGGGCCGTGCCCAACCAACACGGCCCCGTGTCGAACCACCTGCAGAAAAACGCCCAGTACAGGTACCTGGACACGGGCCGTGTTCACTCAACACGCCCCCGTGTCCAGACTTCTGTTTCTCTTATTTCAATTTTGTTACTGGCACTTGAACACGGGGCCGTGCCCGGATAACACGGGGCCGTGTTCAGTGCCCAGTAACACAAATTTTTGCTTTTTAAACACTATTTTACACATCTAATCAACCTAAAAATTTATTTTTGGGACACATTGAGGACAATGTGTAATTTAAGTGTGGGGGGGATGCTAAAACCTTGAATTTTGCAAGTCCTAAATACAAGCCTTACACAAAACTCTATTGGAACCGCTAATCACCCCAAATTTTTTTCAAAAATTTCATTTTTTTACTTGTCTAGGTTTAACTCGGGAAATTCAAGTTCTCAAAAAGGTTATATTTTTACAAATTTACAACCGATAGCGTAGTGATAAAAAGAACCAACATAAGAAAATTATGAAAAGGCATAGCAAACTTATTTAAAATTTGATTATATACTTGATCACATAAAAACCCATTCCCACAAAAGTGAGTTTTGAGCCTTTAATTGAGCACACAATTTCATATCATTTGACTAAATGCTCATTTTTTCGTTTCTTGTGTGAATAGCCGCTTGGTTCTTACGACTCTAGAACTTGCCATGACAATACATTCCCGGTCTTTATCAACTTAAACCCAAGTAAGTAAATGATAGAGGCATTAGGACTAACCCTTTTTCATTTCTACACCATTATTTTTCTTTTTCTTTTACCACCTACCCAAAAATCCCCCTAGTTAGCCCCTTTAAGCCTAAACCTTTTCGTTTCATCACCCAATCAAAAACCCTTTCACCCACCAAAACCTTTTTCATTTTTAACCCTTTATTTTAGTAACAAGTTCGGTTCTTCGTGAAAAAAAAAATTATAATGAAGCAAAAAAAGAAAATAAACAAACAAAGTAATCAAAAATAACTTTTTTTGAATAAAAGCTTCATTAAAAATAAAAAGTTGCAAAAATACGAAAACCGACACTTGTTACGCTTTTAGCCCTTTTTTTCTACTAACCACTAACCCAACCACCTACCTTTAACCCTAGCCAACCCTTAACCCACAAAGTCCTCTTGATATCTACAAAGGTATAAAAGTTAAAAAGGAGGAGGATTGATTTCTTGGCAAGCCTATGGTAGGAATAAGTTCTGTGCCGCTCTCGAGTGATTCACTAAAAATACACCTTCGGCCGAGTGTGAGTGATTTCCCCGCGAGGTATGTGAACTTGTATATAAATAAAATTTTAAAAAGGCATGTTATGCCCAAATAAGTAATTTCTTTTATGAACAGTTCTAAATAAATCATTACGAATAGGAGTGTAAATAAATAAAAATAAAACCCAAAAAGATCTTGGAAATCCCGACACTCTACGACAAGCCCAAAACCTTCTCTTCTACCTATTCCATTTGGGAGTGTAAGCCACATATTAAAGAATTTTGCTTGAGGACAAGCAAAAGTTCAAGTGTGGGGGTATTTGATGTGTGTAAAATGCAACATATAAATTACATCAAATGAGGCATAAAACTAACCCTTTTTTAGTACTAATATTGGAAAAAGAGTGTTTTTGTCTTCCTTTTGTATTCTCAGGATTAAATGAGCTCAAAAACGCAAAAGAAGCAAAAAGACAGCTAAATCCAACATAAATACAAGAAAAGGAACATTAGTGGACTGCCCGAACCCTCAACGGCACCTTCCAAAGCAAAATAGAGAAAACAGAAGGCTGAACACGCCCCGTGCTCAGCCAGCACGGGGCCGTGCCCAAGAAGCAGCAGAAAAGACAAACCTATAGAAGCTTCTATTGCCCATCACGGGGCCGTGCTCAGCGGACACGGGGGCGTGTCGAAAGTACAGCAGGCGCATTTATTGTAATTGCGAATTACAATTAATGAGGAGAGAGAGTGTCAGACGGACACGGGGCCGTGCCCAGCGGACACAGGGCCGTGTCCAGCTCTCTGTTCAGCCTATAAATAGGAGTGCTTGGATTCATTTCATCTCATCCCTTGGCACACCACCTCTCTCACACTTCATCCACCACCCACCACCATCACAACACCATCATCCACCACCATCATCCATTGTCCATCGTAGAGTGTGTGAGTCGTCTCGGGATCCAAGATTGATCGTAAGAGTTCTTGACAATCAAGGCCATGTTTGCCTAAGTCTCTTACATCACTTGGTGAAGACAAAGTGTCTAGTATAATACTTTTTATTTCTAATCTTTTGCACTTTTTATTTGGTTTTGTATTAATGACTTTAATAACTAGTTACTTATGTTGAAGGTGATCTTTCCTTATCGTTTGTCCGTGGTGTCTTGGCATTATTTTACTGTCTATATAAAATAAAGGATTTTCACCATTCATATCTCCACGGTCTATATGGAGGTATGTTGGCTACCTGGTAGGGGGTTAAGGGAACGGTTTGGTAAAGGTCTTGCCATTGTTCAGCGTTTAGAGGTCCTGCAATGGACCTGGGTCAAATTTAGTAGGACCTCCTTCAATACTTCACGGTATTGGATGGCGGGGGTCCAAACTCTTTGATCCCCTCATAAGTTAACTACTATTAATACTATAACCCGGCTATTTAGGACTGTATCCCTGCTGACTCAGACTACTTAGCCGAGGGTAACGTCACCGCCAAAAGCGGGGCCTACCACAATACTGCATTAATAACTTAATTCATTATCTTCCAATAATCCACCCCTTTAGGATTGTATCCCTGCTGACTCAAACTACTGGGGTGAGGGTAACGTCACCTTCAAAAGAGGGGCCTACTACAATAACTAAGATAATCTCTTAATTATGTGCAAAAGTGCGGAAATAATCAAAGGTTATACTAGATACGAGTCGGAACCAAGTGATTCATCTTGTCTATCTGTTTTTATTTTTATTTTTATTTTCAGCATTTTAGTTAGTTTTATTTTTCTTAGTTTAAAACATTTTTCTAAACTTTTGTTTTGGTTAGACGTTGAGGATAAACCGGTACTAAAAGCTCTTGTGTCCTTGGACGACCTCGGTATCTTACCAACGCTATGCTACATTCAACGATGGGTGCACTTGCCCATATGTGTGTTTAGTGTTAGTGAAATATCGTGTTTTATAAATTTAAAACTTGGCTAAAATAAGTGTTAAAAAGGGCTTAAAATATACACCTAATATAAGTAACACTTCGCACGCATCAGTTATTCCCTATATACCATGGTCACCTAATGTATTTGGTCGGATCCTAATGATCTACCAAATGGGTCGGGTTCGAAGGTATAAGCGATTTATTAGATCGCTTACCCTTACGACCCTAGACAACGTGGTAATCAGTAGGCATAGTCCCAAGGGACTATAACCATCGTGATAACAATCACGTTGCGAAGTTCATACGAACTTCGCATTGACCATAAACTGGTCAATGCAGAAAGTCAAACAAAGTTTGACTTTCAGACTCGAAAAGACTCAAAAAGCAATAAAAGAACGAAAGAATACTTACGAAGGGTCCCCGAATGCTAATCTCGATCCAAGTAACTCAGGTATGAAACAATGGTTTCAACTTAGAGCTTCTAAGATCAAAATTCTTGTGGGTTTTGAAATGGAAGGCATGGGGTATTTATAGTGTTCGGTTAGCCGTTAGGATCGTTTCTAGGAAACCGTGCTTTGATCATGGCCATACACCTCAAGATAGTGGTTTTTGAAAACCATTTGAGCCCCTAGTATTGCCCAAAACCATGTGCACAAGAGGAAAGGACCAGATCCAATGTTTCTGCATGTTTTCTGCTGTCAGGGGGCTGATGCGGCCCGCTTCAGGATCAGACAAAACTCAGGCGGGCCGCCTGGCCTTGTCTGATCAGAACAAGTTTTCAGAAATTACCGTTTTGGTCCCTGCACATGTTTAAGGCCATTTCCGACACTTCTAAGGCCCGTAAAGCCAACTTTAAGGCACTAAAATGATGCCTAAACATTGTGGACATGAAACATGCTCAAAAATATGTCGGATGTTGGTTCGTTTGGTCGTACGAACGCGATGTTCGCTTAATTACGACGGAATGCGCACAAGCGCGAAAAACGATCCAAATTGCGCGACGAATGGATTTTTCTCAAGCCAAACACTAAAATAAAATATTTTAGTGCTTACATAAATTTTTGGATGTCCAGATGTATTCAGAACGTAAGTTATGTGCGAAAATGCAAACTTGTGCACTTTTTGACACTTTTAGTCCCTGAATGACCCAAAAGTTTATTTTAGCACACCGAACCTCTCAAAGCCTATTTCTAAGCTATGTAAAGGATATTTGTGGTATGTTTAACTTATGGTCATGTTCCGGAATGTTTGTTACAGTTCAAATTGACATATTTTCGCAGTTTGTCAAGTTTAGTCCCTGTAAGCGAATTAACTTGTTTTTGCCATACCAAAGCCTTCAAAACTTATTTCTAAGTTATGTAAAGGTTATTTAAGGTATGTTAAGTATATGTTGATGTTCCGGAGTATTTTTCGCGTTAAACTGAGTACGTTTACGCACCAGTTTGCGTATAACTCTCCAGCAAGTGATATAGAGTTTGAAATTACATAAAAGTCAAAACATGAAAAATGTAAAACACAACCAAACAAACATTGGGATCAAATAACATTGTTTTATTGATAATAGAACTGTTCGTGGAAAAAGATGCGGATACTTCGCCTTCATTTGATCTTCGCGTTCCCAAGTAAACTCAGGTCCACGTTTAGCTTCCCAGCGAACTTTGACCAAAGGAATGCGCTTGCGTTTAAGCCACTTGACTTCACGTTCCATGATTTCCACAGGTTTCTCAACAAATTTCAGTGTTTTGCCAACACGAATTTCGTCAAGCGGTATGTGGAGGTTCTCATCAGCTAAACACCTCTTGAGATTGTACACGTGAAAAGTTGGATGAACATTTCCAAGTTCAGGAGGTAACTCAAGTTTGTAGGCTACCTTTCCGATTCTTTCGACGATCTTGAATGGTCCAACGTATCTAGGTGCAAGTTTTCCTTTCTTTCCAAATCTGATCACACCTTTCCAAGGTGAGACCTTAAGTAATACTCGATCACCGACTTGAAATTCCAAGGGTTTGCGTTTTGGATCCGCGTAACTCTTTTGACGGCTTCTAGCTGTCTGAAGGTTATCACGAACTTTATTTATCTTATCAGTTGTCTCTAAAATGAGAGCAGGTCCAGTAAGTTGAGCCTCGCCGATCTCATTCCAGCAGACTGGTGAACGACATTTTCGACCATAGAGAGCCTCGAAAGGAGCCATTTTGATGCTGGTGTGATAACTGTTGTTGTAGGAGAATTCAATCAACTGAAGATGTGAATCCCAACTACCACCAAAATCGATCACACAAGCTCTAAGCATATCCTCCAGAGTCTGGATTGTTCTCTCAGATTGACCATCCGTTTGCGGATGATAAGCTGTGCTCAGATTAAGTTGGGTCCCCATAGCAGATTGCATGGTTCTCCAAAAATGAGAAGTGAAACGAGCATCTCTGTCAGAAATGATGTTCAAAGGAACACCATGTCGAGCTACAATTTCATCCACATAGATTTTTGCTAGTCTGTCAGCAGGAAAATCCTCACGGATCGGCAAGAAATGTGCTGACTTAGTAAGACGATCAACAACTACCCAGATGGCATCATGAGCTTTCTTTGTGCGTGGAAGTTTGGTAACAAGATCCATAGTAATGTTTTCCCATTTCCAAACTGGGATCTCTGGTTGCACCAATAAACCAGAAGGACGCTGATGTTCAGCCTTAACCTTAAGACAAGTAAGGCATTTTGATACGTATAAGGCAATATCTTTCTTCATACCAGGCCACCAATAATGAATACGAAGATCCTTATACATCTTATATGAGCCTGGATGAATAGAATAACGAGACTTATGGGCTTCATCCATAAGCAAAGTACGAAGATCATCCTGGCTTGGGACCCACAAACGGTCCATGAAGTAATACGATCCATTGTCCTTCTGTTCCAGATCAGGTGTTATGTGATAGGGAAATTCCTTATCCATCAAACCTTGGGAAACACAAGATTGTTGAGCCTGAGAAATGCGGACTTGGATATCGGATCGAGCTTGAATAACAGATTGAACACGAACACAATGAAGCTTAGTACGTTCCTTGCGACTCAAAGCATCGGCTACGACATTCGCCTTACCAGGATGGTAGCGAATTTCGCAGTCATAGTCGTTTAGGAGCTCAACCCAACGTCGTTGCCTCATGTTGAGTTCTTTCTGATTGAAGTTATGCTGAAGACTTTTGTGGTCCGTGAAAACCACACATTTTGTACCATACAAATAATGTCTCCAGATCTTAAGAGTGAAGACAACTGCACCCAACTCAAGATCATGAGTGGTGTAGTTCTTCTCATGTATCTTCAACAACCTCGATGCATATGCTATGACTTTGTTCCTTTGCATCAGAACACAGCCAAGACCTAATTTCGATGCATCACAATACACGACAAAATCATCATCACCCTCAGGCAATGATAGAACAGGTGCATCGCAAAGCTTCTGCTTCAAGTTTTGAAAAGCTTCCTCTTGTTTGAATCCCCAATCAAAGGGCTTGTTCTTCTGAGTTAGAGCAGTTAGAGGAACTGCAATCTTTGAGAAGTTTTCAATGAAGCGGCGGTAATAACCCGCTAGACCAAGAAACGAACGAACCTCAGTGGGAGTGGAAGGTGTATCCCAATCCTTAATCACACTGATCTTGGAGGGATCTACATGAATACCTTGTTCGTTGATGATGTGTCCTAAAAATTGAACTTCTATAAGCCAAAATTCGCACTTGGAGAATTTGGTGAAAAGTTGCTCTTTCTTTAGGAGTTCCAAAGTAAGACGAAGATGTTGCTCGTGATCAGCTCGCGTCTTAGAATAAATCAAGATGTCGTCAATAAAAACAATGACGAACTGATCCAAATAAGGCTTGCAGACCCTATTCATTAAGTCCATGAATACAGCAGGAGCATTAGTCAAACCGAATGGCATGACTGTGAATTCATAATGCCCATAACGAGTACGGAACGCTGTCTTGGGAACATCTTCTTCATGCACCCGAAGTTGATGATATCCAGATCGCAGATCAATCTTCGAAAAATAAGAAGCACCCTGTAGCTGATCAAAGAGATCATCAATGCGAGGTAGGGGATATCGATTCTTGATGGTAAGCTTGTTAAGCTCATGATAATCGATACACATCCTAAAGGATCCATCCTTCTTCTTGACAAAAAGAACGGGAGCACCCCAAGGTGAAAAGCTGGGACGGATAAAGCCTTTGTCAGAGAGCCCTGAAGCTGCTTAGACAACTCTTGCATCTCAGACGGTGCAAGATGATATGGAGCTCTGGCAATGGGATTTGCACCAGGTACGATATCAATACGGAACTCTACTTGGCGTGCTGGAGGTAGACCAGGTAAGTCTTCAGGGAATACTTCAGAATAATCCCGAACGACAGGAATATCTGAAATAGACTTACCATTGCCTTTATCTGCTGTAACATGTGCTAAGAAAGCCACATAGTTCTTCCGCAGATATTTCCGAGCTTTAAAACAAGACATGAGTTTGAGACCACCAGACGGTTTCTCACCTTGAACCTGTAGGATCTCGCCTGTCGAAAGTGCCACACGAACTATCTTCTCGAAACAAACTACCACTGCGTGATGCTTGGATAACCAATCCATACCCACAATGACATCGAAGCTTCCAAGTTGCATTGGCGTGAGGTCGATAGGAAAAAGATGGTCGTTAAGGTTCAACTGGCAGTTGCGAAGAACAGAATCAAGAATAATGGGTTCACCACTAGCAACCTCTACTGTCAAAGGTTTACCTAGTTTTGTTCTAGACACGCGAAGCATTGGCTCAAAAGATAAAGACACAAAACTCTTATCGACACCCGAATCAAAGAAAACAGATGCAGGCTGATTATTAATAAAGAACGTACCGTTCACCACATTATCGTCTGCTTGTGCCTCTTGAGCATTCATATTGATGACTCGACCTCGAGCCGGAGCTTGATTCTGATTTGGGTTCTGGTTCTGGTTGGCTAGTCTTGGGCACCGGTTCCTGTAGTGGGTCAGATCCCCACAATTGTAGCACGAACCAGGAGGAAAATGAGGTCGTGCAGCTTGACCTTGTTGCTGAGCAAGAGGCTGAGCAACTTGTTGGGCTTGGTTCTGAACTGCCTGGTTCTGGTTAACAGGAATGCGACAAGTAGCGGCAAGATGACCAGATCTTCCGCAGTTGGTGCACTGACGACACTGGAGGTGTGGTAGGTGATGGCCGTTACACCTGTTGCACAAAGGTGCATTGCCAAAATAAGGCTTCTTGGCGGGTGGTTGCGCAGGCTGATTTGGTGCAGCTTGGGCCTGTGCAGTAACGGCATAGTTTTGGGAAGCCTTTCGCTTCCTTGAACCCTTTGAGGAACCAGAATTCTTCCCATTCTTGTTTTGACCTTTCTTGCTATCCTCCTTGTCAGAAGCCTGCTTCTTACCCTTGTCACCCTTTTTATGCAGCTTTCCCTTTCGAATCTGCGACTCAGTCAATGTCGCTGATAACTCGATCGCCTGACGGAGTGTGGTAGGGTTGCTACCAGTAATGATGTCTTGTACTGAGTCAGGTAGGCCGTCGATGTATCTTTCGATAGCCTTGTCGAGTGGGGTAACCATTGTTGGGCAAAGCAGACTCAACTCCTCAAACCTATCAGTATATGCCCTGTGCTCGCCACTGTCTTGTTTCAAGTCCTCAAACTCTTTCTCCAACGCTCGCTGTTCATGACGAGGACAGAATTCCCTCATCATAAGGGCCCTAAGTTCAGCCCAAGTTTGTGCTAGAGCAACTTCTGCACCTCGGTCTCTCATAACCCCATTCCACCATGTGAGAGCCCTCTTCTGAAACACGCTCGAAGAAAACTCGACCTTGTGATTATCCGGACACTGCACGTGGCGGAAAGTATTCTCAATGCTCTCGAACCATTGAAGAAGCCCAGTCGCTCCTTCAGAACCACTAAACTTGAGTGGTTTAGCCGAGTTAAAAGTCTTGAAATTGCATGGACCATTGTTATTGTTGTTGGCTTGGTTCCATTGAGCAAAGAGATTTGGGAATTGAGCAGCCATCTGCTGCGCAATAATTTCTGCCAGTTCGGCAGTCGCTATCTGGTTCTCGAGGCATTCTAAAAGAGGAAAACATGAAAGGAAACGAGTGAGATGATTGGATGAAGAGAATGAGATGAAACAAAATCAACAAAAGCAAAGATGGTGGTCATTCGTCCGCATTACCAAGCAAACAAACGACACACAGTGACTAATCAAAGTAAATGGGTCAAAAATAATGTATCGCGAAGACATGCTCGCCTATAAGTGAACACTCATCCCAAGAATTCCCAGGAAAGCACAACTGGTCTCGCGTCTGATGAGATATATACGAAGTGCTTGCCTAGATAGAAAACCCAGAATACAGGCATTCACTCTTCCAGTTTGCACGTGTTCACATTATTTAAAACCCAAAACCTTGACGAGATTTTGAAAATTTGAAGGCACAAGGCCAAAAACCAAACTGGAAGGGTTCAAAACCATATAACAGAGGGTTCAAAACCTTACAATAGAGGGTTCAAAACCTTGTAATAAATTATTCAAAAACAGAAGATTGTATTTCAAAAATCGTTTCGGAAAAAAATTGGTTTTTGTTTTGATAATCACCTAAGGATAGGTGATGTGCATGTTTTAAGATCTAAACACAAGATAACTTGTGTTAGGGTCCTAGAAAGGTTATAGTCTAGGTCAAAGCATTACTAATAACCTAATTCCCTATAACCATTGGCTCTGATACCAACTCTTCTGTCACACCCCGACCACTTATAACATACAAAACGTGGCGGAAAACGTCGGGGAGTGTTGTAACAGAATTAATTGTTTCATAACCATGGCATACAAAGTTATATTTTAATTATCAACATAAGAGTTTCATTGTTTTAAACAGGAATCAAAGAGTTCATAACATAATTAAACTAGTCTATCTTCATTTTTAGTCTCTAAGGCACAGGTCCGCCCTAGTGTCACGATCATCGTCCTACGCAAAAGCTCCTGAAAACACATGTGAAAATAGGTACGTCAGCATAAAAATGCCTGTGAGATACATAGGTTTTGTGAAAATACGGTTCATGACTTATGTTTAAGAAAAGTTGTTTAGCAAAAGTCAGTCATGAACCTTGTAAATTGTTTTGTTTTGTAAATCGTTTAAAAAGCGATAAGATCGAATGATAAGTATAAATAAAGGTATAATGTATGGTTAAATGTATAACCAAGTAAAATGAGTTGTATAAAGTAAATTGTTTGTAAAACAAAGTCTTGTGAAAATCGTGTTACTTGTGTAAAATGTATAAGTCCAATTTGAATGATTTAAATAACGCTATGATATGTAATATAATACAAACACTTATATATAGGAAGTACCAGCGACGTATCCACCATGCTTTTATCATATTACTCACATCTCGTTACTTAAGTCACTTTAAACAAACCACCAATGTATAAAGTCTATGTTTAAACCAATAGTAAAAAATCCTTGTATAAGCCATGTCAAATGTTTATAAGTCCAAAAGTAGTCAAGTAATGTGTATCAAATGTTATGTATTGTAAGTAAAGTATTGTCCCATAATCCAAATGTAGAAATGTACAAAACAAAGTATTTTGAATATATCAAAAAGTTATGTTTTGCAAAGTAATGCATGTTACATTGATACAAACATTTATGTGGTAAGTTAACGCATACATTCAAGCCTTGAGACAGTCGGATAACCCTTTCAGTCAAGGTTATCAAAAGAAATGTTTTCGGATTCAGTCATCCCTTACATCCAAACAAACCCGAGATGTTAGGAATGGGATTTGTCAAGTCCTATGGTACCACTACTTACTCCCGAGCGGCGTAGCAAATGTTAATGAACGTAATAAAGACCCGTTTGTGCAAACCAAATGTTATAGCAGTTGTATACATGTCATATGAAAACAATGTACTAAGTATGCTAAGTTAACATACAGAGCAGAAAAGACTTGTAAATCAATGTGCTAGCATGCTATCAGTCAACATACATAGCAGAAATGTAATGTAAAACAATGTACTAAGTATGCACACAATGGACATACATAGCGTGAAATGTAATGAAATCATGTACTATAATGTACTAACAAACATAGCCGGTATATGATGTGAAAACCGGAAAGCATGAAAGTAACAAGTAGGCACATGTGTTTCACCCCAAAACAGTTTGGAAAACAGTAAAAGAGGGGTCTGTGTACTCACTTGAGATTACTCAGTAGTCCTGGAGTGACAACCAAACAATGATAGAGATCACGGAATCAAACGACACCTAATATAGGTAACTATGTTAATAAACCGGACCTAAATCGAAGGATTTAGATAGAATGAGGGTTCGTAAACCAAACGAGTATAGAGACTCGTGTCATATGGTTTAACAAAGCCTACATACTAAATGAAACCTAACCTAAGTGCTTGTGACCCATTACGACCCGTTTAGGTAGCTTATGCTACTTTAACGCGTCGTTCGCGTGAAACGCGTTCGGAACGTCTAACTAGTCCTATGACAAGTGTTATATGCCTAAACATGTTACATAATCAGTTATGTGACAAAAGTTTAGGTTACATATGCTTAATTACCAATTATACATGAAAAGGGTATTCTGGTAATTTACCTAAGGCATATAAACTACCTATCATACAACTATTCAAACGATGTGACCATAGGGTATAACCTCGGAAGGTTATTCCCTATATACCATGGTCACCTAATGTATTTGGTCGGATCCTAATGATCTACCAAATGGGTCGGGTTCGAAGGTATAAGCGATTTATTAGATCGCTTACCCTTACGACCCTAGACAACGTGGTAATCAGTAAGCATAGTCCCAAGGGACTATAACCATCGTGATTACAATCACGTTGCGAAGTTCATACGAACTTCGCATTGACCATAAACTGGTCAACGCAGAAAGTCAAACAAAGTTTGACTTTCAGACTAGAAAAGACTCGAAAAGCAATAAAAGAACGAAAGAATACTTACGAAGGGTCCTCGAATTCTAATCTCGATCCGTGCTTTGATCATGGCCATACACCTCAGGTATGAAACAATGGTTTCAACTTAGAGCTTCTAAGATCAAAATTCTTGTGGGTTTTGCAATGGAAGGCATGGGGTATTTATAGTGTTCGGTTAGCCGTTAGGATCGTTTCTAGGAAACCGTGCTTTGATCATGGCCATACACCTCAAGATAGTGGTTTTTGAAAACCATTTGAGCCCCTAGTATTGCCCAAAACCATGTGCACAAGAGGAAAGGACCAGATCCAATGTTTCTGCATGTTTTCTGCTGTCAGGGGGCTGATGCGGCCCGCTTCAGGATCAGACAAAACTCAGGCGGGCCGCCTGGCCTTGTCTGATCAGAACAAGTTTTCAGAAATTACCGTTTTGGTCCCTGCACATGTTTAAGGCCATTTCCGACACTTCTAAGGCCCGTAAAGCCAACTTTAAGGAACTAAAATGATGCCTAAACATTGTGGACATGAAACATGCTCAAAAATATGTCGGATGTTGGTTCGTTTGGTCGTACGAACGCGATGTTCGCTTAATTACGACGGAATGCGCACAAGCGCGAAAAACGATCCAAATTGCGCGACGAATGGATTTTTCTCAAGCCAAACACTAAAATAAAATATTTTAGTGCTTACATAAATTTTTGGATGTCCAGATGTATTCAAAACGTAAGTTATGTGCGAAAATGCAAACTTGTGCACTTTTTGACACTTTTAGTCCCTGAATGACCCAAAAGTTTATTTTAGCACACCGAACCTCTCAAAGCCTATTTCTAAGCTATGTAAAGGATATTTATGGTATGTTTAACTTATGGTCATGTTCCGGAATGTTTGTTACATTTCAAATTGACATATTTTCGCAGTTTGTCAAGTTTAGTCCCTGTAAGCGAATTAACTTGTTTTTGCCATACCAAAGGCTTCAAAACTTATTTCTAAGTTATGTAAAGGTTATTTAAGGTATGTTAAGTATATGTTGATGTTCCGGAGTATTTTTCACGTTAAACTGAGTACGTTTACGCACCAGTTTGCGTATAACTCTCCAGCAAGTGATATAGAGTTTGAAATTACATAAAAGTCAAAACATGAAAAATGTAAAACACAACCAAACAAACATTGGGATTAAATAACATTGTTTTATTGATAATAGAACTGTTCATAATGATTACAAGCACAGATGTTACACATACCTTGCTCTTGGGGCTTGCTTTAGCCCATACAGAGCTTTATCGAGCTTGTAGACATGATTTGGATAATGAGCATCTTCAAAGCCAGGAGGTTGACACACATACATTTCTTCATTGAGTTTTTCATAAAGGAATGCATACTTGATATCCATTTGATATAACTTCATTTTGTGAGTGACATAAAATGCAAGGAATAGTTTGATTGCCTCAAATCTAGCTACTAGATCAAAGGTTTCGTCATAGTCCATTCCTTCTTCTTGTCTATACACTTGGACCACAAGCCTTGCTTTGTTCATCACCACAATGCCTCTTCCATCTATTTTATTTTTGAATACCCATTTGGTTCCAATGGGACATTTATCTTTAGGTAGAGGTACTAATTCCCAAACTTCTTGCCTTTTGAATAGAAGCAGCTCTTGTTGCATGGCTTCTACCCAACTGTTGTCTTTGAGAGCATCTAGATTAAAGGTTTCATCATAGTCCATTCCTTCATCTTGTCTATACCCTTGGACCTCAAGCCTTGCTTTGTTCGTCACCACAATGCCTCTTCCATCTGTTTTATTTTTAAATACCCGTTGGGTTCCAATGGGATATTTATCTTTAGGTAGAGGTACTAATTCCCAAACTTCTTGCCTTTTGAATAGAGGCAGCTCTTGTTGCATGGCTTCTACCCAACTGTTGTCTTTGAGAGCATCTTGATACTTTAATGGTTCATTCATGGATAAGAAACCAACCAATAGACAGATGTTGTTGTTTGACTTCTTGTCAATACTCCTTTGCTCATATCTCCTATGACTTGTTCTGAAGGATGAAATTTCATAAAAGGATGCCTTCCAACATATGGAATAATATTAGTGATAGTATTAGAAATGTTGGCTTTGGCTTCAAATTTATTGTTAAGTATGCCTCAGGAAAATCAGTGTAGATTGGTGGTGGAGGGATTGAACCAAGAGAGTCAATAGGGGTGAGCAAAAACCGAACCACAACCGAAAACCAAACCATTACCTGAAAAATAAACGAAACTAACTGAAGCCGTCCAAACTGAACGGTTATGGTTAGGTGAATATGATTAATCGATGTTTCGGTTACGGTTAAGGTATCTTCATTAACCGAATTTAACCGAACCGAACCTTGTTTGTTTATATTTATTTGTGATTCTTTTTTATATTTACGGTTAAAGTTAAATGTTTGGAAAGCATTAGATTTATTTTTTGTATCATCTTCCTCTTAGTTTTTTGTCTCTATTTTTTGTGTCCATTTTTTTTATTTATTGCGTTAGCAAACTAAATTTTTATATCCAAAATATGGTTATATTAACTATTTTACGAATTAAGGAATTCATTCTTCAATATACAGTATATGCTCTGTGAGCTAAAATAACTCGTATAAGAAGATAATCAGGTTTTATGTATTGAAACAAAACTATATACAAGAATATTACCATATATTTATCTGAAAACACCAAAAAAATAAATCGGTTAATAACCGAAATAACTATAACCGAACCATAACCGCCGATTAACTGAATCATGGTTAACCGACGATTAACTGAATCATGGTTAACCGCCTATCGATTATGGTTACGGTTAATACTTTTAGATTAACCGAATCAGCGGTTAACCGACTTTGCACACCCCTAAGAGTCAGTGACAGGAATTTTAGCAGTTTTTAAGATACCAACAGTTTATGATTCAAAACTACTGGTAGGTGAGAACTCATATGAACCTTCTGAAAGAGCTGGTATTATTGTGCCAAAATCCAAGATGTCATCAGTGGTTTAATCCTTCTCTTTTGTGAAAGATAGTGGCTGTACTGTGACACATGTGTCACTTAAACCATCAAACGAATACCAAACCAATGAAATATTGTATTTCATACTTGGAATTTGTATAAATATGTGTATCGTTTGCACATATCAATTCTTGTTCGATTTCGAGCTTTAAATCGCTTTCTAGAAGATTATACGCGATCTGATGCGTAAATATAATCAGTTTAATGCAACAAACACTCCGGAACAGTGAAATAGGCTTAACATACCTTAAATAACCTTTAAAAAACTTAGAAATAAGTTTTGGATGGTTTGGTGTGTCGAAATCAAGTTTATTCGCTTACAGGGACTAATTTGGACAAACTGCGAAAGTATGTCGATTCGTACTGTAACGAACATTCCAGAACTTGATCATAAGTTAAATATGCCCTAAATATCCTTTACATAGCTTAGAAATAGGCTTTGAGGGGTTCGGTATGCTAAAATAAACTTATTTGATCAATAGAGGCTAAAAGCGTCAAAAGTGCATAAGTTTGCATTTCCGCGCATATCTTACGTTCTGAATATATCCGGACATCCAAAAAAATTATGTAATCAATAAAATATTTTATTTTAGTGATTGGAATGATAAACATCCATTCATTGCGTAATTTGGGTCGCTTTTGCTTTCGTTACGATTTCCGTCGTAATTAACCGAACAACGCAACCGTACGACCAAACGAACCGACATCCGAGATATTTTGAGCACATTTCAAGTTCCCTATACTTTAACTTTATTTTAGAGCCTAGAAATGGGGTTAACGGGGCTTAAAGGTCCAAAAAAATCAAGTTTTACAATTGCAGGGACCATTTTTGAAATTTCTGGCAGATACATTGAACTTGGTCCATTTTTGAGATTTTGATGGTTTTAACCCATGGTTTTGCACCCTATAGGCTGGTATTTGATGGTTTTACATGTTCCCATGGTATTCTAAAACCTCGGGCCCAAGTGTAAGGCCATGATTATGGCACGGTTCTCGATAAACGATCTTAATGGTGGACCGAATCCTATATATACCCACCTCATTTTCATTCTTTCCTCGCACATGATCTAATTTTCTCTAAGTTGAAGCTCAAATGCTTCATACCAGAGAATTTATAGATCATATCTTCCTAGATTGGACCCTTTGTAAGCTTCTTTCGTTCTTTTATGCGTTTTTTTAAGCGGAGAAGTCAAACAGTGTTTGACTTTCTGCATTGACCAGTTTATGGTCAACACAAAGTTCGTTTGAACTTCGCAACGTCAGCGTAATCACAATGCTTATAGTCCCAAGTGACTATACCTACTGATTACCACGTTGATTAGGTGTAGTGACGAGTCGTAGTTTCTGTCAAAATGCGTATTCATGCGTATTTTGTAACCAAACTATTCTTGGGTATCAAAACCGCTTGTTTTGATATCAAACCTATTTTCTAACCTCGTTAAACATGTTTTGACATGTTTAGCTCATCACTTTAGGTTTAGTGCTTATGTAGAGTCGTAAGTCAAGCGGTCTAAACAACCGCTTAGACTTTCGAACTAGACCCGTTTGGTCGATCATTAGGATCCGACCAAACATGTTTAGTGACCATAGTTGTATAGGGAATAACCTTCCGAGGTTATACCTTATGGTCACTTCGTTTAAGTAGTTGTATGATAGGTAGTTTCACTACAAAAAAAAAGCCATCTAGTGGCACACATTTTTAATGGCGTTTAGGTTTTGTGCCACTAATTTTTGTTTTTAATGGCACTTTAGGTATTTAACACCTACATTTAGTGGCATTTAACTTTTATGTCACTAATCAAGACTTTTAATGGCATTTTGCATATGCCACAAAATTTTCTATATATTTTAGTGGCACTTTACATGTACCTCAAAATTTTTTGAAGAACTGGTTTAAAATTTTCACCATTTCCCTCTTTGAAACCTAAAAATTTCCCTAGAAATTTATTCTTCTCTTTCACCAAAAATCAAATTTCCCTCCCCCAGTCATTTATATTCCTGCTGATTCCCTTAACCCCTCATCAATTTCCACCAAATTCCCCACTCTAATTTTTATCTCTCCAAAATCTCCTCCATTGCGTTCACTCTGTTTGAATACTAACAGTTCACGACTGCACCGACCAAAGACGATTGTGCTCCTATTTAAATCCCGACATCAATTTGGTATGTAATCAATCTTAAATCTCTAATTTTAATTGTTGCGCTCCTTGTTTTCTTTCTAATTGTTGATGGATTTGTGTGCAATTTCTGTTTTGAGGTGCAATGTAGTGTTCAATCTCACAAAAACCGGGTTCAATTCATATATATACACCGCTACAGCCCTTACAGACATGTACATGAAGTTTAAACATCAGTTTCAATATAGTGCACTCAAGGTGTTCGACGAAATTACTGAACCAAATACCACTTCAATTAACGTTGTTGTTTCTGGGTTTTGTCAGAATGGGTGTTACAAGAAGTCTTTTGAGGTTTTTAAATGGTTTAGCGAGTTTAAACTTATGCCCGATTCAGTTACAGTTGCTAGCTTGTTGTCGGTTTGTGACGTTTCGGCTAAAGATGGCCAGCAGGTTCATTGCTGGGCTGTTAAGATTGGCGTTGAAACCGATATTTATGTAGCAACCTCACTTGTTACAATGTACTTTAACTGCAAATAGCCTCTGACTGCATCGGTTGTTTTTAAACAAATTGGTCGAAAAACTGTAGCTTGCTGTAACACGTATATTACCGGTTTGTTGCAGAATCGGATTGTTGAAACTGTTTTTAAAGTATTTAAACAAATGCTGCAACGATCAGCCCACGATGCGAATACCATCACATTTGTTTCTGTGTTATCTGCTTGTTCGGATAACAAGAATTTTAAATTCGGGCTGCAAGTTCACGGGCTTCTCGTGAAAGTCGATTTAGTACTCGATTTGTTAGTCGGAACTGCGCTTTTGGACATGTATTCGAAATGTGGATATTGGCATCGGGCTTATGATGTGTTTAAAGTGCTGCGTGAAATCAGGAGTTTAATCACATGGAATTCAATGATATCCGGGATGATGCTAAACGGCGAAGCGAAAGCGCTATTGGTTTGTTCATGATGTTAGAATCTAACGGGCTTAAACCGGATTCAACAACGTGGAATATCTTGATAAACGGGCTCTTGAATGTTGGAAAACCGGATGAAGCGTTCATGAAGTTTAGAAAAATGAAGTCGACTGGAGAACCCGTGAGTACGAAATTGTTAACTAGTTTGTTATCGGCTTGTGCGTCTGTATCGTCATTAGCAAGTGGAAAAGAGATCCACGGTTATGTTATTAGAACAAATCTGAATAACAATGACATTCTTGCCACTGCGGTTATTAATATGTACATGAAATGAGGGCGTTCGTCATGGGCGTTTTCGGTAATTGACCAGTTTTAGATAAAACCTAGAAATCCAGTGATATGGAACCCGATGATATCCGGTTATGGAAGAAACGGGGAGAGTGAAGCAGCTTTTAATATGTTTGAGTGGATGCAAAATGAGAATGTAAAGCCGAATTCTACTACGTTTAACTATATTTCTTATTATGACAAATTGTGCACTTATTATTTCGTGTCTTTTGTTTGTCAGGTGCGGCGCGACTCGGTCATCATTGTGCTTAGAAACCCCAAGTGAAAGTTATTAGTTTTTTGTTCTTTTCTTTGAACCGTTTAGGTCTTTTATCTTCCATATTAAGGTGATTCGCTGCTCGCAATCGGTCACAACCAGTTTTCTGGTAAAGTGCCTGCAACAATCGGAGACTTAAAGCATCTGAACAGCCATCGTTTAGATAACAACAGGTTCACCGGCGAGATCCCTCAAGGCCGCTGCCCTCTAATCTCTCACTCTCTGCCTTTGGATCGCCCCGACCCGACCCGCCACTCCAGATGACAGTCACCACAAAAAAACTCACAATCTATTCTCTGTTTTGGTAAAGTTTCTTAGATGAACTGAATTACAGTACAGATTTAGTATGAAAGAGAATAGAATTTGGTTATTTGAAAAAATTAAGTTAATTTGGTTATTGTTGTTACTGATGTTCATTAATTTATTTACCACAGGTTTGTTCTTAACTTGCACCAAATTTGTTGCTTTCTTGATGTTATCTTGTTATGTACTTATGTTCATGAAGAACTTTTGGGTTTTGATGATAGATTATTGTGTTTCTTGAAACCTCTTCTTATCACCCTAACCAAATTGACTATTTTTAGAACGGCCCGTTTCCACCTGGCAATACCCATTTGACCCGAACTAAATGAGCATTTTTAAAGCGACTTCGTTCTGACCCATTACCCTGCCTGCCCATTTTTTCTAGGTGTAGTGCCTCTATTTAGTTGCTGGGATTTGGTGAGTTGATTTAGATTCTGGTTTTCTTGAATATTGTTCATGCAGCCATGTTTCATGTGGCCAAAATGTTGGCATCTGTATTAAATCCAAACCCATGAGATGTTAGAGAAATTAACTAACAAGTAACAACATGGCATAATTCACACATCATTATTTGGTTTCGATTACTTAGAATTATTGCATCAACATCGTTCTTTGACGTATTTTCTTGGACTTTCAGTTACCAGCGCCCAAAGTACTATCCATCTGAATTTGTTAAAAGAGATGAATGAAAATGAAGATACTTGATACTTCTTGGGGCCACTGCTGCTGTTGATGAATGACATTTAAACGGGTGTTTGTATTAATTTTTTATCAGGTACCTGAATGCATTGACAAACTTGGTGAAGCAAGAATCAAGATTTGGGTTCTCATATGTGATAAAATGGATATATAGCAGTGAATGTCAGGTAAGTTTGTCTTCTCTGTTTTCTTGTTGACATTTTGTTTAAATTAAGTTCATATTCCTTAAAATTCTTGCATCAAGGCATGCTTATTTTTATGCTACGGTTTAATATATTCTTTTTGACCTGACTCGTTTTGCCCCCATTGACGAAATTTTTTGGATCCACCACCGTCTCACACCAACATTACAATTTACATATGCAAAGCTGTATCTTTTGTTTCTGTTGGAGATTGAATAAGTTTTGTGTTTCTTGGATTTTCGATTGTGTTTAGAGTTATATGTGCATTATTATTTAGCAAGTATAAAGAGCATTGGGTAGTGAGTTGATTATGGTACAAAATCAACTGAAAAGGCCAAGTGCTACCGTTTAATTGTAATTATTTTGACCCGAACCCTCACGGAATAAATATTTCAATTGATTTTGGGTTTGGTGTCAACCTGGAGAACGGCTGTTATTAGATTCTAGTGTCATTGATTATGCTTAAAGAGATATACATGCCATTACATGGTCGGCCCTGAGGGTGGGCGGGGAGGACCACCGGCCAGGGCCCCATATTTCGAGGGACACATTTTTATGAAAAAACCCGATATGTATATGTCAAATATTTTTTTAATAGGGTACACCCATACAAACACCAACATAGGCCCCATTACAAAACTATTCTTATGGTTTAGATTAGTTATTAACCCCTTTGGCATTAGTTTTATACCTTTAGTGAGCCCAATACCCAATTTCGTTAAGGCCTAAGGGCACATTTTTTCGAGCTCGAACAGGGTACACGAATTCTCAGGGCCGGCTCTTTATTGCCAACAATAAAAACGCTCTATTTTACATGTGGTATAAAACTAGCTATATACATGAAAAAGCCATCAATGAATGTAAACAATTTTCTTATATAACTTTACGTTAATTTCATTATATCTTCTACTACATTTACTTCATTATATCTTCTACTACATTTACTACTACTTTAAGTTCAAGAACTTCTCTAACCGAAGGAAATTAAAATTCTGAATGAGGCGCCATAAAGGTTGTTTGTGAGTTCAACTCCATCAACATAATAGCACTTTTAAATTTACTTATATTGGGTATTTAACAAATAAATATTATCTTTTTAAGTTTACAGCCTTTTTTAATGCGTGATGGATTATAACAAAAATAATGTTTGTACTTCCTGTTTAGAGCCATCAGCCAAGCTAGCATGTTTAAGCTCCTCAGACAAGCGAGTCTTTCATGAGCCGATCTTGATCCTACAGGCTGTGTTTTGAGCCGAACTCACAAGCGGAGCTCAAGTATTATCAGGCTCGGGCTTGGTCTCGGTTACATCTCTAATCTCAGCTCTTTTACGTGAGAATCAGGTTAGGTTTAAATCAGAAATGACAAACCCGAGATTAACGTTTCGCGGCGATCTGAAAAGCTTTCAAACTAGCTCTCTCGTTTAATCCACACCTTCGTGAATATCCTCTTATTAATAAACATACATAAACGAACTTCCCGCTGAACAAGTTCACGAATAGTTCATGAACGTTCGGTTTGTTTACAGGCCTAGTTACAATCTAAATTTGACGCCTGTGTTTTTTTTTTTCTTTTATTTGCAGGTTTCTCGGAAGCTTGTTGATGGCGGAGGGGTTGATGCTGGTCAATATGGTCCAAATTGTAATCATCTTATTGTTGATAAACTTGTTTATGTAATTCCCCTAACATGTGTTTCCTTGTTTTGGCCTTTTTTTTGTTTGTGTTGGTATAATGTATGCAACATTTTAAATAACTGATACTTTAATTATAATATATATCTGTGTTTTGTTTTTGTAGGATGATCCCCTATGTGTTCCTGCCAGACAAGATGGAAAGATATTAGAGCATTCCCATCCAGTCCATCATATGTAGTGTGTGGGGTTTTTAAAATGTAAAGAGTATAAAAAGTGGTTGTGAGTGGAGGAGAGAGAAAATATTACTGTTCATCTGTATATTTGGGGGGACACTGTTCACCCACTATAATTTTTTAATATATATTGAAAGTGGTTGTGAGTGAAAGAGAGAGAAAAATGTAATATATATTGAAAAGGAGAGAGAAAAAGTATTTGTTTTTAGTGGAAATATATTGATATAGGAGTTGTTTTTTAGTGAAATGTATATATAGTTTTAGTGGATTGGATGTGAATGCTCTTAGTCTCTACTTTGTGGGTTGATCACAGTTTTGATGTCGGAGCGCCTGTGGATACAACCTCGGTCAGTACGCAAATCCGATTGGTTTTAGGTTACATTATGAATCTATTCAGGACTGGGTCACTGTTTTTATTAGGTAATGCACGTACCGGTGAGAGATTTGAATGGGATTCCAGGTGCAACATCACTAGTTATATGTTTGACAGGATATCAACGTGAAGATCCAGAGGACATTATGGTTAGTCTATTTTCAATCTGCTATTTTTACTGCAAACTTTCTTATTATACAAGATAATGGTTTTACATCATATGAAACTTTTGTTATGTGCTATATTTCAGACCATGGTTGAATTGATGGGGGCACAAGTTTCGAAACCGCTGATTGCAACCAAGGTTACTCATCTTATATGCTACAATTTTGAAGGTGTGTTGAATTAACTTTAATTCACTTATGCATTTTCTCTAGGTGGCTTTTTTACCGAACAAGATATTAAGAGCCTACCATGTTTAATTCGACTCATTATAAACTGAAGGGTAAACACTCTCATGAACTCTCTTGTTGTTAGGTGATGGCAATTCCGATAACCTGGGGTATTGAAAAAACCACCCAATCTTTTGGCTGAAGAGCTTAAAGTGATGTCAAAAGAAGTAAGTTTGCCTTTTATTAACTGCTCTTACATCTTTGATAGCTATGGTTATCAGATTTAATCAATTTAACATGAATTGTGAAATTTTAGGTTGAGTATAGTCAGTTGGCTGATGTAGCAACAATAAGTAGTAAGTTCTGGGAACTATGAAGTGGAAGTATGACTACTAAGAAAACGTTAACACGATGATTATTTAACTCGCATGAAGATTGTGAAAGAGATTCAAGAACACAATGAAGTTTTGAGTTTTTATTCATACACGTGTTAGTTTATTTGGGTTATATGTTTGATCATTATACTTAGATCGACACTTATTAGACATTTGGAATCTTTGGAAGATTGATTGAACTTTTAATTGAAGTGAATATTTTATGATTTCTACATTTTATAATTTTGTTTTTATTTTTTAATGTAAATAAATGATAATTGTAATTAGTTAAATTAATATGATACGTCAATGGCATTTAATTTGATGTGATTTTTTGTGGCAAAAAAATATGTGCCACTAAAAGCTCAAAAGTTTGTACTGGCAGATAAAAAAGTGCTACTAAAAGCCTAAAAAGTTTGTGCGACACATTGAAAAAGTGCCACTAAAAGGCTTTAGCGTCAGCGCTTCTTGTGGCACTTTTTTTGTGTGCCGCCCATTCTTACAAGGTTCTTTAGTGGCACTTTCTTGTTTTCTGTGGCACTTTTTGCATGCCACTAGATGGCATTTTTTTGTAGTGTTTATCTGCCTTAGGAAAATGACCAAAATGGCCTTTTTATGCATAATTGATATTTAAGCATATGTAACCCAAACTTTTATCACTTAACTGATTATGCAACATAATTAAACATGTTTAGGCATATAATACTTGTCATAGGACTAGTTAGGCGGTCCGAACGTGTTTTACGCGAACGTCGCGTTAAAGTAGCATAAGCTACCTAAACGGGTCGTAATTGGCCGTAAGCACTTAGGTTAGGTTTCGTTTTAGTATGTAGGCTTTGTTAAACCATATCATATGAGTTCCCACACTCATTTGGTTTACGAAACCTCATCCTATCTGATCTTCCGATTTAGGTCCGGTTTATTTACTTAGTTATCTATATTAGGTGCCGTTTGATTTCCGTGATCCCTCTAGCTTGCTTGGTAGTTGTTCAAGACTTCTAAGCACTCTCAAGTGAGTACATAGTCCTGTCTTTTACTGTTTTCAAATGTTTTGGGGTGAAATATGTGTACCTAATTGTTATGTTCATGATTTCAAAGTATAATTTATTATACGTATTAGTACTTATCTTTTGACAAACTGAATGATTATTTATGGTTTAAACACTGATTTTTCAAAGATTACTTATCTTTTGACAACTCTTTTAGGAACTTTATAGATTGGCTTTTCTTTCAAAAGAGCTTCAAAATCATTGAGATCAACTACATGTATGTGTTCCTTGATGTCAACTATGAACATGGCTACATCATCATTTGTGATTTCATCAAGCATACTGCTCTAGTTAACAAAGTTCTGTGTGAAGAAGCTTTGATGATTTGAATCTTAAGCAGGACAATCAATAGTTTGAGAAACTACTGGTGCAGTATCCTGTGAGTATGAAGGAAGCTGAACTTGTGATTGAGGTGTATTAACTTGAGAAATTTGATACTAAGGTATCCCACTATCATATTGATATGTCATTTGGATAGGTCGATGTGCCAAGTTTACAGAGTACTGTGTAATTAGTCTAAGGGTATTTTGTTCAAAATTTTGTTGTCTGCCTTGAAAATTTGAGTACTGACCGGCAGTTGATTGATTTATTTGATTAGGATAGGTCACAATTGGCACTAAGGTCTGTGCATGATTTCTTCACCCCTTGCAAAATGACCTAACATGTGATAACTATAGCACCAGGAAACTTCTTAAATTTACCCCTACCCTCAACACAAGGAAAATTTTCTTCTAGTTTTGTTATAAAATTTATTAGACTTGATACTTAGCAAAGCAGCTGGTCAAGGAGGTCAAAATCTTCTTGGTCAACGTGGTCCATTGGTCTATGATCATTTATCAACAATGCATAAATCTGGTTTCCCACATGTGATGTGTTATTTTGAGAATTAAAACCAGTAGTTATGTCAACAAAGTGATTGAAAGTTCCAGATCCGGTGGGTTTAGACAGAAGTCTGGATAAGATAAAGCTACTTCGATATAAATCTTGTAAAAATAGTCAAAAGTAGAAGGTTTCCCTTAATACCGAAAGAGCATACATCATTAATAGGCTAGAGAGAGTCTATCCAGCCAAACTCCCAAAACTTAAACAGTTATGAACACATGACACTATATATAGGCATGAGGTTGGGACAAACTAAGCTTATCCGTGCGGATAAGTCTCATTCGTAGGAACTACTCTCATCCTCTCCAAAGTTATGTGTTCGTATCACAATTATACAATATTCAACGCACGCTCTATCTATGTCACACCCCTTTCTGCGGCGGAAGCACGGAGTGTGATCATGAAAGGTTCTCATTGCATACGAAAGGTAAACATACTACATGCTCGTAAAAATAACATCAAATACCAAACATTTCATAATTCAAAAACATAAGTTTAGCGTTTACATCATGAGATAGCATAAAACATTGTCTTGAAAGTTTACAACTTTATTTAAAGATAAACATAAGCGACATCCACAAGCATGAGTAAGGTCGCGCGCACATCCCTTCTAGTTACCTGAAATACATGTGAGTTTTGAAAAACATCAACATAATGTTGGTGTGAATTCATACAGTTCTTGTAATGTACGTTTGTATACTTTGTTTGAAAAACATGGTATGTATCTCGTATTAGTCACTTATTCTTGTATAAATCATGTATTTCTGTATGTATCAAGTGTTAATGGGTTGCAAAGCTATTAACATGTGACACGACATAGGAAGTCACCAAACCATAGGCATTTTTCTAGTAGTCGATTCACGACTGAGACACAAAAACACTACTCGGTACTAGTTGTCACCAAGAGTGGGGTTACCCTGAAACCCATTAGATCTAACCTTTTATTCTGCGGTCTAAGTATGTACACGATTGATGGTGCTTATGGTACCCTATTCGTGACACAATTTCTCGTATCATTTCTCAAAACGCATCATACTTGGTACTAGTTATCACCAAGCGTGCCTCTTGTTTTTGTATCATACCATTTATAAATATTGTCGTATTTGTAACATGTATTTCACCCCCGAAGTAATAAAACTGAAAACAATTAAAAGAAAAGGGGGAGCATGAACTCACAACTTTGCGTTCCTTGCGTCGTAAACTTCACCGGGTTTTGCTTATAATGCGTCGTGACCTAAACGTGTTTTATTATCGTTAGTCACTAGACTTGTATCGCACAAGTACAAGTCCCAATCACTTGTATATGTATTCTTGTGTTAAAAATAATTTTTATATTTTTAACTAAGTGTCTTACTTATATTATTTTCTCAAAAATAATTATAAGTTTCTTGTATTTTGCACCCGAATTATGTATCTTGTATGTCGTATGTGTATTTTTTTGTTTTTACTTCTCAAGAGTATTTAGTGTATTTTCAAGTCCTAATACACTATCAAGTATAATACATACTACATACATTTAGCACAACATTTTGTGATCAACAAATATATATATTTTTCTCCAAAAGTATACATACTTAATATCAACTTTTATTCTTGAAGAAATCCTCATTTCTTAACACAAACGTTTGGGAAACCTTGATAAATGCTTTTAGGTACATTTTTAGGGAATAAGTTCCTCAGAACTTATACTTTTCTAAGTGTCAAAATTTATAGAAATTTTATAAATTTTGACAGAGTTTCCCCTACAAATGGAGGTTTCCCATGTTTTCAAAACATGTGTTTATTTTCTTTTAAAATCATCATCAATCAATTTCAACAACAATCATCAACAATATACATTAATTTCTCTATTTCATGAACTTGAAAATTTACAAAAATGTGTGTAGTAACTTACTAGTGTATTTAGTAAGTCTTGTTACCTACCAATATGTGATTAGTTCTTTAAAAACTTTATTTTTAAAGAGTTTGAACATTTGCAACTTCTAGTCATATTTTCTAAAAATATTTCTTTGTGAAATTTTCTTTTTACACAAGTGTTTCTACACTTGTTTACCCACTAAAAATGTGTTAAGTTTATGTAAGATCCAAGTTTTAACAAACTCATACTTTTCACTTGGTTCTTTCGAAAAACCACTCATGGATCTTTAGATCTACAAGATTATAACTTACTTTGATCTTTATTTTCCAAGAAAACACTTATTTGTTCAAGTTCATAGTTCATGTGTGGATGATTCCATCATCCTACACATCTCTAACTTTCACATCTTGCTAGTTCATGTCTTTAAACATGATCTAGCAAGTCCATGTGATGAACCATATCATTTTTACTAGTAAACAATAAACAGCAAGCATAACAACACAAGTATAACATGATTTCTTCATTACTTCAACCATACTTCATCACCTTGTTAGTTTATGTTCAAGACTTGTTTATGTTCTTAGAGTTTCTTGATATTTCACCATTCTTTTTACTATTAACCAACAAAAAAATATGAAGAGTATGAAGATCTAAGACACTTACTACTAGCACAAGGCTAGGGGAGTTCAAGAGTATAAATGTGGTGGATAAAAGAAAATAAGTGAGGTCCTTGAGCTTCCGAACACACCAAGCTCACTTGTACGATCTCTAGCACCCTTGGATATGTATAGATTGCATGAAGGAAGTTTGAAGGTGGTGATGATGGTTGTGGTGTTCTCGGCCGAAACAAGCAAGGAGGAGAGGAAGTGTGTTGTTGTTTGATGTGAATGAGGAAGAAATGGTGGTTAACTAGTGGGTTATATAGAGATCTAATAACCCTTGTGTCTTATGTCTCCTTAGTACCAATCATAATCCAATAAAATAATCTAACAAATCTTGTGTGTAAGTCCTCATGTAACCGTCCCCATGGGGGGGGGGGGGTCTTGTTGGATTTCAAATGGTTTAGTTGCAATCTAGTTAGATTTAGTTAGGAAGGTTAAGTGTTAAGTTAGTGTGTTAAGGTGTGTTGTATAATATATAGTGTGTTAGGGTGTTCGGGGACCCTAACTAGCTCAGAAAAATAAAAACAATGTGTTTGACAATATTTTTGTGTTCCGGGTAAAGTCCGTTTGTTCGGTTGAATACTGGTTCGTTAAAGTGCTAAATTGCACCGTTTAGTTTCCTTCAAGTATCTTTTGTAACCCTTATAATTCCCGACACTTAGGGAAGTATTATGGATGATAAAACATAATTTCTGCATAATATTCCAGTGCCATAATGCTGATTATAGCTGAATTTACTGAAATTCCGCACTTAAAGTGCGTTTCGGGTGCTTTCTAGTGCTTATATTAGCTTTCGGAATGTATATACGTTAACCCTTGTATGTACTCTTGGGTTTTAATGTATTCTTGTTGTTGGACCTACACCTAGGCCTCAATTCTAATGTCTGACTGCTTTCTACAGTTTTGTTGACACAAAGTGTCTTACCGGTGAGTTTACTAGTATTTCTGACGCAACGCTCTCGTTTATGCATAAAGCAATATTTTGTAGTATAAAACGTGCATGAATTCACTTGTGTACCATGAAATCAAACAATGTTGACATTTAAGCACTTAATTGCAGTCATTAAATAATAATTAAAGTGTACGGAAATTACCGGTTTGGTGCAAGTTATCACAGTCTCCCCCCATTAAAAGAATTTCGTCCCGAAATTCAGGCCGAACTAGCTCTGGCAGGAGTCTTCTTGAACAGGTGGGGATACTTTTCTTTGAACTGGTCTTCACATTCCCACGTGTACTCTGGTCCGTGCTTTGAGTTCCAACGTACTTTGACAAGTTTCACACTGCTCCTCCTGGTCTTGTTGACTTTCCAGTCGGTAACCTCAATGGGTTGTTCTGTAAATCGGAGGGCATCATCAATATGCACTTCATCCGCAGGGATGATCATGTTTTCTTGTGTTGGACTCTTCTTGAGGTTGGATACATGAAACGTATCATGTACTCCATTAAGTTCTTTCGGTAACTCCAATTTGTAAGCAATGGTACCAATTCTTTCTAGAATCTTGAATGGTCCGATGAATCGGGGATTCAGCTTCCCACGTTTTTCGAATCTGACTACGCCCTTCCAAGGTGAAACCTTTAACAACACTTTGTCTCCAACCTCGAATTCTAATGGTTTTCGTCTTCGATCAGCGTAGCTCTTTTGTCGATCTCGAGCCACCTTAATGCGCTCTCGGATCTGCATAATCTTGTCGGTTGTCTCTTGTACAAGTTCAGGACCAACCATTCGTTTGTCTCCAGCGTCTGCCCAACATAAGGGCAATCGGCACTTGCAGCCATACAGAGCTTCGAACGGTGCGGCTTTTATGCTTGTATGATAACTGTTATTGTAGGAAAACTCAACTAAAGGTATATGAGTATCCCAGCTGCCGCCTAGATCCATGACACATGCGCGAAGCATATCTTCTAACGTTTGTATAGTCCGTTCGCTCTGGCCGTCTGTTTGTGGATGGAATGTCGTGCTTAGATCTAGCTGAGATCCAAAGGCTTCCTGAAAGGATTGCCAGATTCTTGAGACAAAGCGTCCATCTCTGTCTGAAATAATTGAGATTGGCACTCCATGACGTGCCACAATTTCTTTTAAGTATATCTCAGCAAGCTTTCCAATGCTGTCTTTTTCTCGGATCGGTAGGAAGTGTGCAGACTTCGTTAACCGATCTACTATTACCCATATCATATCGTGTCCTCTCGGGGTCCTGGGCAATTTTGTTATGATGTCCATTGAGATTTACTCCCACTTCCACATGGGTATCCCTGGTTGTTGTAGTAGGCCAGACGGTTTCTGATATTCGGCCTTAACCTTAGCACAGGTTAAGCATTTTCCAACATAGACAGCAACGTCGCTTTTAAGTCTTGGCCACCAGTAGTATTCTTTTAAGTCTTGATACATTTTGTTTGATCCTGGGTGGATCGAGTATCTTGATTTATGCGCTTCATAAAGGATGACTTCTCGAATACCGCCATAGAGTGGAACCCAAATACGCTTCTTAAAGTATAAGGCTCCCTCTTCATTTGGCAGCATATACTTCAACATGCCCTGTAGGTATTCAGCTTTACGGTTTTCCATTTTAAGGGCTTCTTTTTGTGCATCATGAATACGTGCAGTGAGGTTCGTTCGAATTGTCATTTCCAATGCTCGAACCCTTAGGGTCTTAACCCTTTCTTTTCGACTTAATATGTCACACCCCGACCACGTAAAACATCAAATCGTGGCGGAAACGTCGGGGAGTGTTGTAACAGAATTATTGTTCCACAACCATGGTATTTAAAATTTTGTTTATTCATCAACCAAAGAGTGGAATACATTGTTTCAAAACAAGAACCAAAGAGTACACAACATAATTAAACTAAGTCTATCTTTATTTTTAAGTCTAAGGCACAAGTCCGCCCTAGTGTCACGATCATCACCCTAAGCATCAACTCCTGAAACACATGTGAAAATAGGTACGTCAGCATAAAAATGCCCGTGAGATACATAGGTTTTGCGAAAATAGGATCCATGACTTATGAGTTTAGAAAAAGTTGTTTAACAAAAGTCAGTCATGAACCTTGTTGATTGTTTGGTTTTATAAATCTTTCGAAAAGCAATGATATGTAAAAGAGTAATGTGAGGTTAAATGAATAACCAAGTAAAAATGAATTTTGTACAAAATAAGTTGTTTGTAAAACAATGACTTGAAAAATATGTTATTTGTATAGAATGTTATATGTTTAAATTGAAATGATCTAAATAACGCTACGATATGTAATACCATACAAGCACTTATATATAGGAAGTACCAGCGGCGTATCCACCATGCTTGTATCGTATTACACACGCCTCGTTATCCAAATCATTTTACCCAAACAAACCACCAATGTAAATTGCCCATGACTAAACCATTTGTCAAATGTCTTTGTGTAAATCATGTCAAAATGTCTATGTCAAAATGTAGATATGTACATCAGTATCAAAATGTCTATGTCAAATGTCAAATATGAAATGTGTAAACAAAATGTCATGTATGGCAAGAAAATATATATATATATATATATATATATATATATATATATATATATATATATATATATATATATATATATATATATCAACTGAGCCACAGATAAAATGCATAAGACAATGTATTGAAGTAAAACGTGGTTTAAATCAACGTTATGTCTTGTGGAAATGCATGCTATACTGAATACAAACATTTATGCGGTATTGTAGAAATGCATACATCCAAGCCTTGTGACTGTGGTGATAAGCCTTTAAACAAATTAAAGGTCTATCTGTTTTATGTTTTATCGGATTCGGTCATTCCTTTCATCCAAACATACCTAGGATGTCAGGAACGGGAGTTGTCAATTCCTATGGTACCATTACCTACTAACGAGCGGCGTGATCAAAGTTAATGAATGTATATGGTCCCATTTAAACAAGCCAAATGTCATATCAAAATGTAAGCATGTGGTGAAATGAAAATGTACTAAGTATGATGAACATACATAGTATGAAAAGGTAATGTAAAACAATGCACTAAGTATGCACACAATGGACATACATAGCATAAATGTCATGTAAAACGATGTACTAATAATGTACTAATGAACATAGCGTGTATATGATAAGAAAAACATGAAAAGCACGAAAGTAACAAGTAGGCACATGTGTTTCACCCCAAAATGTTTAGAAAACAGTAAAAGAGGGGTCTATGTACTCACATGAGATTGCTTAATAGACTTTAGATATCCACCAAGCAATGCTAGAAGGTTACGGAATCAAACGGCACCTAATATAGGTAACTACATTAATAAACGGACCTATCGGAGGATCGGGTAGCATGAGGGTTCGTAAACCAAATGAGTGTAGGAACTCATGTAATATGGTTTAACAAAGCCTACATACTAAAACGAAACTTATCCTAAGTGCTTTTGACCCGTTACGACCCGTTTAGGTAGCTTATGCTACTTTAACGCGTCGTTTGCGTAAAACGCGTTCGGAACGCCTAACTAGCCCTATTGTCACACCCCGACCACGTGTAACATACAAAACGTGGCGGAAACGTCGGGGAGTGTTGTAACAGAATTAATTGTCTCATAACCATGGCATACAAAGTTTTATTTATTTATTAAACAAGGGTGTTACATTGTCTTGAACAGTAAACAAAAGAGTTTATAACATAATTAAACATAGTCTATCCTCTTTTAAAGTCTCTAAGGCACAGGTCCGCCCTAGTATCATGATCAACATCCTACGGAAAAGCTCCTGAAAACACATGTGAAAATAGGTACGTCAGCATAAAAATGCCTGTGAGATACATAGGTTTGTAAAAATAGGATTCATGACTTATGTTTAAGAAAAATGTTTAGTCATGAACCTTTTTGTTTGCTTTGTCTTGTAAATCATTTGAAAACAATAAGATCAGATGATATGTATAAGAAAATGTCAGGTTAAATAAATAACCATGTAAAAATGTGTATGTATAAGATAAGTTGTTTGTAAATCAATGTCTTGTGAAAAGTGTGTTATTTGTATAAAATGTTCTATGTCTCAATATTGAAATGATTCAAATAACGTTACGACATGTAATACCATACAAACACTTAAATATAGGAAGTACCAGCGGCGTATCCACCATGCTTGTATCATATTACACATGCATCGTTACTTAATCACTTAATCAAACCAAACCAACCAATGTAAGAAGTCTATGTTTAAACTTATTGTCAAATGTATTGAATAATATGTCAAAGTATTTATGTCGAGATGTAAATCATGTCAAAATGTCTATGTCAAATGTCCATGTCAAATGTCTATGTCAAATGTCCATGTCAAATGTCTATGTCAAATATCCATGTCAAATGTCTATGTCAAATATCCATGTCAAATGTCTATGTCAAAATGTCATGTATGGCAAGTGAAATGTCTCAACTAAACCATATGCACAAAAACAAAGTATTGAAGTAAAACTTGGTTCAAATCAAAGCTATGTTTTGTGTAAATGCATGCAACTATTTAATATGAACATCTATGCGGTATTGTAAAAATGCATACATCCAAGCCTTGTGACTGTGGTGATAAACCCTTTAAACAAATTAAAGGTCTATCTGTCTTATATCATCGAATTCGGTCATTCCTTTCTGTCCCCTTTCCCTGGGATGTCCGGAACGGGAGTTGTCAATTCCTATGGTACCACTACCTACTAACGAACGGCGTAGCTAGTGTTAATGAATGTATTGTCCCATGTAAACAAACCAAATGTCATACCAGAATTGTAAGCATGTGAAAACAATGCACTAAGTATGTAATCAAATGAACATACATAGCGTGAAATGTCATGTAAAACGATGTACTAAGTAATGCACAAAATGGGCACACCTAGCATGAAATGTCATGTAAAACAATGTACTAAGTAATGCACAAAATTGGGCACACCTAGCATGAAATGTCATAAAATCATGTACTATAATGTACTAACGAACATAGCAGTATATAATGTGAAAACAGGAAAGCATGAAAGTAACAAGTAGGCACATGTGTTTCACCCCAAAACAGTTTGGAAAACAGTAAAAGAGGGGTCTATGTACTCACTTGAGATTGCTCAGATGTCTAAAGATAATCACCAAGTAATGCTAGAGATCTCAGAATCAAACGGCACCTAATATAGGTAACTATGTTAATAACCGGACCTTAATCGGATGATTGGATAGAATGAGGTTTCGTAAACCAAACGAGTGTAGAGACTCGTGTCATTTGGTTTAACAAAGCCTACATACTAAATGAAACCTATCCTAAGTGCTTGTGACCCATTACGACCCGTTTAGGTAGCTTATGCTACTTTAACGCGTCGTTCGCGTGAAACACGTTCGTACCGCCTAACTAGTCCTATGACAAGTAATATATGCCTTAACATGTCTAATATGGTTGTCAAATCAGTTTAGATGTCAAAAGTTATGTTACATATGTTTAAAATGAATTTTGGCATCAAAGGGGTATTTTGGTAATTTACCTAAGGCATATAAACTACCTATCATACAACTACTTAAACGAAGCGACCATAAGGTATAACCTCGTAAGGTTATTCCCTATATACTATGGTCACCTAATGTGCTTGGTCGGATCCTAATGATCGACCAAACGGGTCGGGTTCGAAAGTATAAGCGATTGTTTAGATCGCTTACCTTACGACCCTATCTAAGCACTAAACTAAAAGTGACGAGCTAAGCATGTTAAAACATGCTTAACTAAGTTTAGAAAACAGGTTTGGTATCAAAACAAACGGTTTTGATACCCATAAGTAGTTTGGTTACAAAATACGCAAGAATACGTATTCTGACCGAAACTACGGCTCGTCACTGAGCCTAGATAACGTGGTAATCAGTAGGTATAGTCACTAGGGACTATAACCATCGTGATCACGCTCACGTTATGAAGTTCAAACGAACTTTGCATCGACCATAAACTGGTCAATGCAGAAAGTCAAACAAAGTTTGACTTTCGGACTCGAAAAGCAATAAAAGAACGAAAGAGGACTTACGAAGGGTCCCCGAATGCTAATCCCGATCCAAGTAACTCAGGTATGAAACGAAGGTTCCAACTTAGAGCCCAAATGATCAGATTTGTGGGTTTTGAAGCAATGGGGGGTGGGTATTTATAGGAAAAGTAGAGCCGTTAGGATCGTTTCTTGAATATCATGCCACGATCCGAGCCGTACACTTGTCACAAAGTTGTGGTGGTTAGAGATGATGTTTATCAGCTGAAAATGCAAGTTGCAAACATGTGGTTGTGGTTTAATCAGCTGATAATCTGCTGACTGTTTGTTATTATCTGATCTGCAGAACCCATACGCACCGTATGGTAAAGATACCATACGCATCGTATGGTGTAAGTTTGTCAGAATTACAGTTTTGGTCCCTGCAGTGTAATCAGCCCATTTTCGACACGTTTAAGGCCCGTTAACCCCATTTCAAAGCTCTAAAATGAAGTTAAAGTATAGGGAACTTAAAACATGCTCAAAAATATCTCAGATGTCGGTTCGTTTAGCCGTACGGTTGCGTTGTTCGGTTAATTACGACGGAATGCGCATAAGCGCGAAAAATGATCCAAATGACGCAACGAATGGATTTTTCTTATGGCGAACACTAAAATATAATGTAGTCATGCTTTCATAAATTTTTGGATGTCCGGATGTATTCAGAACGTAAATTATGCGCGAAAATGCAAACTTGTGCACTTTTTGACACTTTTAGTCCCTGGATGACCCAAAAGTTTATTTTAGCACACCGAACCCCTCAAAGCCTATTTCTAAGCTATGTAAAGGATATTTAAGGTGTGTTTAACTTATGGTCATGTTCCGGAATGTTCGTTACAGTTCAAATTGACATACTTTCACAGTTTGTCATATTTAGTCCCTGTAGTCGAATTAACTTGTTTTTGCCATACCAAAGCCTTCAAAACTTATTTCTAAGTTATGTAAAGGTTATTTAAGGTATGTTGAGTATATGTTGATGTTCCGGAGTATTTCTCGCATTAAACTGAGTACGTTTACGCACTAGTTTGCGTATAACTCTCCAGAAAGCGATGTAGAGTTTGAAATTACATAAAAGTCAAAACATGAAAAATGTAAATCATAACAAAACAAACATTGGGATCAAATAACATTGTTTTATTGATAATAGAACTGTTCACAATGATTACAAGCACAGTTGTTACAGTCTCCCCTACTTGTGGAAATTTCGTCCCGAAATTTATTTAGAGGAAACTCGTGGAAAAAGATGCGGATATTTCGCTTTCATTTGATCTTCGCGTTCCCAAGTAAACTCAGGTCCACGTTTAGCTTCCCAGCGAACTTTGACCAAAGGAATGCGCTTGCGTTTAAGCCACTTGACTTCACGTTCCATGATTTCCACTGGTTTCTCAACAAATTTCAGTGTTGTGCCAACACGAATTTCGTCAAGCGGTATGGAGAAATTCTCATCAGCTGTACACTTCTTGAGATTGGACACGTGAAAAGTTGGATGAACATTTCCCAGTTCAGGAGGTAACTCAAGTCTGTAGGCTACCTTTCCGATTCTTTCGACGATCTTGAATGGTCCAACGTACCTAGGTGCAAGTTTTCCTTTCTTTCCAAATCTGATCACACCTTTCCAAGGTGAGACCTTAAGTAATACTCGATCACCGACTTGAAATTCCAAGGCTTTGCGTTTTGGATCCGCGTAAATCTTCTGACGGCTCTGAGCTGCCTGAAGGTTATCACGAACTTTCTTGACCTTGTCAGTTGTCTCTAAAATGAGGGCAGGTCCAGTAAGTTGAGCTTCGCCAATCTCATTCCAGCAGACTGGTGAACGACATTTTCGACCATAGAGAGCCTCAAAAGGAGCCATTTTGATGCTAGTGTGATAACTGTTGTTGTAGGAGAATTCAATCAATTTAAGATGTGAATCCCAGCTACCACCAAAATCGATCACACAAGCTCTTAGCATATCCTCCAGAGTCTGGATTGTTCTCTCAGATTGACCATCCATTTGCGGATGATAAGCTGTGCTCAGATTAAGTTGGGTCCCCATAGCAGATTGCATGGTTCTCCAAAAATGAGAAGTGAAACGAGCATCTCTGTCAGAAATGATGTTCAAAGGAACACCATGTCGAGCTACAATTTCATCCACATAGATTTGTGCAAGTCTGTCAGCAGGAAAATCCTCACGGATTGGCAAGAAATGTGCTGACTTTGTAAGACGATCAACGACTACCCAGATGGCATCATGACCCTTCTTTGTGCGTGGAAGTTTGGTAACGAGATCCATAGTAATGTTTTCCCATTTCCAAACTGGGATCTCTGGTTGCACCAATAAACCAGAAGGACGTTGATGTTCAGCCTTAACCTTAAGACAAGTAAGGCATTTTGACACGTATAAGGCAATGTCTTTCTTCATACCAGGCCACCAATAGTGAACACGAAGATCCTTATACATTTTATCTGAGCCCGGATGAATAGAATAACGAGACTTATGGGCTTCATCCATAAGCAAGGTACGAAGATCATCTAGGCTTGGGACCCACAAACGGTCCATGAAGTAATACGATCCATTGTCCTTCAGTTCCAGAGCAGGTGTTATGTGATAAGGAAATCCCTTATCCATCAATCCTTGTGAAACACAAGATTGTTGAGACTGAGAAATGCGTGCTTGAATATCGGATCGAGCTTGAATAACAGATTGAACACGTACACAATGAAGCTTAGTACGTTCCTTACGACTCAATGCATCAGCTACGACATTCGCCTTACCAGGATGGTAGCGAATTTCGCAATCATAGTCGTTTAGAAGCTCAACCCAACGTCGCTGTCTCATGTTGAGTTCTTTCTGGTTGAAGATATGCTGAAGACTTTTGTGGTCAGTGAAAACCACACATTTTGTACCGTACAAATAATGTCTCCAGATCTTGAGAGCAAAGACAACTGCACCCAACTCAAGATCATGAGTGGTGTAGTTCTTCTCATGAATCTTCAACTGCCTCGATGCATAAGCTATGACTTTGTTCCTTTGCATAAGAACACAGCCAAGACCCAATTTCGATGCATCACAATACACAACAAAATCATCATCACCCTCAGGCAATGATAGAACAGGCGCATCGCAAAGCTTCTGCTTCAGGTGTTGAAAAGCTTCCTCTTGTTTGTACCCCCAATAAAAGGGCATTTTCTTCTGAGTTAGAGCAGTTAGAGGAACTGCAATCTTCGAGAAGTTTTCTATGAAGCGGCGATAATAACCCGCTAGACCAAGAAAAGAACGAACTTCAGTAGGAGTAGTAGGCGCATCCCAATCCTTAATCGCACTGATCTTGGAGGGATCTACATGAATACCTCGTTCGTTGATAATGTGTCCCAAAAATTGAACTTCTTTAAGCCAAAATTCGCACTTGGAGAATTTGGCGAAAAGTTGCTCTTTCTTCAGGAGTTCCAGAGTAAGACGAAGATGTTGCTCGTGGTCAGCTTGCGTCTTAGAATATATCAAGATGTCATCAATAAAAACAATGACGAACTGATCCAAATAAGGTTTGCAGACCCTATTCATTAAGTCCATGAAAATAGCAGGAGCATTAGTCAAACCGAATGGCATGACTGTGAATTCATAATGCCCATAACGAGTACGGAACGCTGTCTTCGGAATGTCTTCTTCTTGCACCCGAAGTTGATGATATCCAGATCGCAGATCAATCTTCGAAAAATAAGAAGCGCCTTGTAACTGATCAAAGAGATCATCGATGCGAGGTAGGGGATATCGATTCTTGATGGTAAGCTTGTTAAGCTCACGATAATCGATACACATCCTAAAGGATCCATCCTTCTTCTTGACAAAAAGGACGGGAGCACCCCAAGGTGAAAAACTAGGACGTATAAAACCTTTGTCAGAGAGCTCCTGAAGCTGCTTAGACAACTCTTGCATCTCAGATGGTGCAAGACGATATGGAGCTCTGGCAATGGGATTTGCACCAGGTACGAGATCAATGCGAAACTCGACTTGGCGTGCTGGAGGTAGACCAGGTAAATCTTCAGGGAACACTTCAGAATAATCCCGAACGACAGGAATATCTTAAATAGATTTACCCTTGCCTTTATCTTCTGTAACATGTGCTAAGAAAGCCACATAGTTCTTCCGTAAATACTTCCGAGCTTTAAAACAAGACATGAGTTTGAGACCACCGATAGGCTTCTCACCTTGAACCTGCAGGATCTCGCCTGTCGAAAGCGGCACACGAACAATCTTCTCAGAACAAACTATCTCTGCGTGATGCTTGGATAACCAATCCATTCCCACAATAACGTCGAAGCTTCCAAGTTGCATAGGCGTGAGGTCGATAGGAAAAAGATGGTTGTTAAGATTCAACTGGCAGTTGCGAAGAACAGAATCAAGAATAATTGGTTCACCACTAGCAACTTCTACTGTCAAAGATTCACTTAGTTTTGTTCTAGACACTCGAAGCATTGGCTCAAAAGACAATGACACAAAACTCTTGTCGGCACCCGAATCAAAGAGAACATATGCAGGCTGGTTATTAATAAAGAACGTACCGTTCACCACGTTATCGTCCGCCTGCGCCTCTTGGGCGTTCATGTTAAAGACTCGGCCTCGAGCCGGAGCCGGATTCTGGTTCTGGTTCTGGTTCGCCAGTCTTGGGCACCGATTCCTGTAGTGGGTCAGATCTCCACAATTGTAACAAGCACCAGGTGGGTATTGTGGTCGTGCAGCTTGACCCTGTTGCGGAGCCGGAGGCTGAGCAACTTGTTGAGCCGGGTTCTGAACCGCGGGATTCTGAGCAGACCGACAAACATTGGCAAGATGGCCTGATTTCCCACAGTTAGTACAGAAACGGCATGGAAGTTGCGGCTGGTGGTGACTGTTGCATCTATTGCACAAAGGTGCATTCCCTGAATAGGGTTTCTTCGCTGGAGGCTGTGCGGGTTGGTTGGGAGCTGCCTGGTTAGCTTGGGCAGTGACAGCAAAATTTTGAGAAGCCTTACGCTTCCTTGACCTCTTCGAAGAACCAGAGTTCTTTCCATTCAAGTTTTGACCTTTCTTGCTATCTTCCTTGTCAGCCAACTGCTTCTTGCCCTTGTCACCCTTCCTGTGTAGCTTTCCCTTTCTAATCTGCGACTCGGTCAATGTCGCTGATAACTCGATCGCCTGACGGAGTGTGGCAGGGTTACTACCAGTAAGAATGTCTTGTACCGAGTCAGGTAGGCCATCTATGTATCTCTCGATAGCCTTGTCGAGTGGGGTGACCATTGTTGGGCAAAGCAGACTCAACTCTTCAAACCGATCAGTATATGCCCTGTGCTCACCACTATCTTGCTTCAAAACATCAAACTCTTTCTCCAACGCTCGCTGCTCATGGCGAGGACAGAATTCCCTCATCATAAGGGCTCTAAGTTCAGCCCAGGTCTGTGCGAGAGCAACTTCTGCACCTCTGTCTCTCATAACCCCGTTCCACCATGTCAAAGCCCTCTTCTAAAATACGCTCGAAGCAAACTCGACTTTGCGATTTTCCGGACACTGCACATGGCGAAAAGTATTCTCACTGCTCTCGAACCACTGAAGAAGCCCAGTCGCTCCCTCAGAACCACTAAACTTGAGTGGTTTAGCCAAATTAAAATCCTTGTATTTGCACGGACCATTGTTGTTGTTGTTGGCTTGTTTCCATTGAGCAAAGAGATTTGGGAATTGAGCAGCCATCTGCTGCGCAATAATTTCTGCCAGTTCGGCAGTAGCTATCTGGTTCTCGCGTCGAGGAGGCATTCTAAAAGAGGAAAACATGAAAAGAAACGAGTGAGATGATTGGATGAAAAGAATGAGATGAAACAAAATCAACAAGAGCAAAGACGGTGGTCATTCGTCCGTATCACAAAGCAAACAAACGACACACAGTGACTAATCAAAGTAAATGGGTCAAAATAACGTATTAGCGAAGACATGCTCGCCTATAAGTGAACACTCACTCCAAGAATTCCCAGGTAAGCACAACTGGTCTCGCGTCTGGTTGAGATGTATACGAAGTGCTTGCCTAGACAGAAAACCCAGAATACAGGCATTCACCCTTCCAGTTTGCACATGTTCACATTATTTAAAACCCACAACGTTTGACGGGATTTTGAAAAATTTGAAGGCACAAGGCCAAAAACCAAACTGAAAAGGGTTCAAAACCATATAACAGAGGGTTCAAAACCTTACAATTGAGGGTTCAAAACCTTGTAAAAATTTATTCAAAAACAGATGATTGTTTTTCAAAAATCGTTTCGGAAAAATTTTGGTTCCTTGTTTTGTTAATCACCTAAGGATAGGTGATGTACATGTTTTAAGATCTAAACACAAGATAACTTGTGTTAGGTTCCTAGAAAAGTTATAGTCTAGGTCAAAGCATTACTAATAACCTAATTCCCTATAACCATTGGCTCTGATACCAACTCTTCTGTCACACCCCGACCACGTGTAACATACAAAACGTGGCGGAAACGTCGGGGAGTGTTGTAACAGAATTAATTGTCTCATAACCATGGCATACAAAGTTTTATTTATTTATTAAACAAGGGTGTTACATTGTCTTGAACAGTAAACAAAAGAGTTTATAACATAATTAAACATAGTCTATCCTCTTTTAAAGTCTCTAAGGCACAGGTCCGCCCTAGTATCATGATCAACATCCTACGGAAAAGCTCCTGAAAACACATGTGAAAATAGGTACGTCAGCATAAAAATGCCTGTGAGATACATAGGTTTGTAAAAATAGGATTCATGACTTATGTTTAAGAAAAATGTTTAGTCATGAACCTTTTTGTTTGCTTTGTCTTGTAAATCATTTGAAAACAATAAGATCAGATGATATGTATAAGAAAATGTCAGGTTAAATAAATAACCATGTAAAAATGTGTTTGTATAAGATAAGTTGTTTGTAAATCAATGTCTTGTGAAAAGTGTGTTATTTGTATAAAATGTTCTATGTCTCAATATTGAAATGATTCAAATAACGTTACGACATGTAATACCATACAAACACTTATATATAGGAAGTACCAGCGGCGTATCCACCATGCTTGTATCATATTACACATGCATCGTTACTTAATCACTTAATCAAACCAAACCAACCAATGTAAGAAGTCTATGTTTAAACCAATTGTCAAATGTATTGAATAATATGTCAAAGTATTTATGTCGAGATGTAAATCATGTCAAAATGTCTATGTCAAATGTCCATGTCAAATGTCTATGTCAAATGTCCATGTCAAATGTCTATGTCAAATATCCATGTCAAATGTCTATGTCAAATATCCATGTCAAATGTCTATGTCAAAATGTCATGTATGGCAAGTGAAATGTCTCAACTAAACCATATGCACAAAAACAAAGTATTGAAGTAAAACTTGGTTCAAATCAAAGCTATGTTTTGTGTAAATGCATGCAACTATTTAATATGAACATCTATGCGGTATTGTAAAAATGCATACATCCAAGCCTTGTGACTGTGGTGATAAACCCTTTAAACAAATTAAAGGTCTATCTGTCTTATATCATCGAATTCGGTCATTCCTTTCTGTCCCCTTTCCCTGGGATGTCCGGAACGGGAGTTGTCAATTCCTATGGTACCACTACCTACTAACGAACGGCGTAGCTAGTGTTAATGAATGTATTGTCCCATGTAAACAAACCAAATGTCATACCAGAATTGTAAGCATGTGAAAACAATGCACTAAGTATGTAATCAAATGAACATACATAGCGTGAAATGTCATGTAAAACGATGTACTAAGTAATGCACAAAATGGGCACACCTAGCATGAAATGTCATAAAATCATGTACTATAATGTACTAACGAACATAGCAGTATATAATGTGAAAACAGGAAAGCATGAAAGTAACAAGTAGGCACATGTGTTTCACCCCAAAACAGTTTGGAAAACAGTAAAAGAGGGGTCTATGTACTCACTTGAGATTGCTCAGATGTCTAAAGATAATCACCAAGTAATGCTAGAGATCTCAGAATCAAACGGCACCTAATATAGGTAACTATGTTAATAACCGGACCTTAATCGGATGATTGGATAGAATGAGGTTTCGTAAACCAAACGAGTGTAGAGACTCGTGTCATTTGGTTTAACAAAGCCTACATACTAAATGAAACCTATCCTAAGTGCTTGTGACCCATTACGACCCGTTTAGGTAGCTTATGCTACTTTAACGCGTCGTTCGCGTGAAACACGTTCGTACCGCCTAACTAGTCCTATGACAAGTAATATATGCCTTAACATGTCTAATATGGTTGTCAAATCAGTTTAGATGTCAAAAGTTATGTTACATATGTTTAAAATGAATTTTGGCATCAAAGGGGTATTTTGGTAATTTACCTAAGGCATATAAACTACCTATCATACAACTACTTAAACGAAGCGACCATAAGGTATAACCTCGTAAGGTTATTCCCTATATACTATGGTCACCTAATGTGCTTGGTCGGATCCTAATGATTGACCAAACGGGTCGGGTTCGAAAGTATAAGCGATTGTTTAGATCGCTTACCTTACGACCCTATCTAAGCACTAAACTAAAAGTGACGAGCTAAGCATGTTAAAACATGCTTAACTAAGTTTAGAAAACAGGTTTGGTATCAAAACAAACGGTTTTGATACCCATAAGTAGTTTGGTTACAAAATACGCAAGAATACGTATTCTGACCGAAACTACGGCTCGTCACTGAGCCTAGATAACGTGGTAATCAGTAGGTATAGTCACTAGGGACTATAACCATCGTGATCACGCTCACGTTATGAAGTTCAAACGAACTTTGCATCGACCATAAACTGGTCAATGCAGAAAGTCAAACAAAGTTTGACTTTCGGACTCGAAAAGCAATAAAAGAACGAAAGAGGACTTACGAAGGGTCCCCGAATGCTAATCCCGATCCAAGTAACTCAGGTATGAAACGAAGGTTCCAACTTAGAGCCCAAATGATCAGATTTGTGGGTTTTGAAGCAATGGGGGGTGGGTATTTATAGGAAAAGTAGAGCCGTTAGGATCGTTTCTTGAATATCATGCCACGATCCGAGCCGTACACTTGTCACAAAGTTGTGGTGGTTAGAGATGATGTTTATCAGCTGAAAATGCAAGTTGCAAACATGTGGTTGTGGTTTAATCAGCTGATAATCTGCTGACTGTTTGTTATTATCTGATCTGCAGAACCCATACGCACCGTATGGTAAAGATACCATACGCATCGTATGGTGTAAGTTTGTCAGAATTACAGTTTTGGTCCCTGCAGTGTAATCAGCCCATTTTCGACACGTTTAAGGCCCGTTAACCCCATTTCAAAGCTCTAAAATGAAGTTAAAGTATAGGGAACTTAAAACATGCTCAAAAATATCTCAGATGTCTGTTCGTTTAGCCGTACGGTTGCGTTGTTCGGTTAATTACGACGGAATGCGCATAAGCGCGAAAAATGATCCAAATGACGCAACGAATGGATTTTTCTTATGGCGAACACTAAAATATAATGTAGTCATGCTTTCATAAATTTTTGGATGTCCGGATGTATTCAGAACGTAAATTATGCGCGAAAATGCAAACTTGTGCACTTTTTGACACTTTTAGTCCCTGGATGACCCAAAAGTTTATTTTAGCACACCGAACCCCTCAAAGCCTATTTCTAAGCTATGTAAAGGATATTTAAGGTGTGTTTAACTTATGGTCATGTTCCGGAATGTTCGTTACAGTTCAAATTGACATACTTTCGCAGTTTGTCATATTTAGTCCCTGTAGTCGAATTAACTTGTTTTTGCCATACCAAAGCCTTCAAAACTTATTTCTAAGTTATGTAAAGGTTATTTAAGGTATGTTGAGTATATGTTGATGTTCCGGAGTATTTCTCGCATTAAACTGAGTACGTTTACGCACTAGTTTGCGTATAACTCTCCAGAAAGCGATGTAGAGTTTGAAATTACATAAAAGTCAAAACATGAAAAATGTAAATCATAACAAGACAAACATTGGGATCAAATAACATTGTTTTATTGATAATAGAACTGTTCACAATGATTACAAGCACAGTTGTTACACCTATGACAAGTAAGATATGCCTCGACATGTCTAATATTGTTACTAAATCAGTTTAGATACCAAAAGTTATGTTACATAGGCTTAAAATGAATTTTGACTTAAAAAGGGCATTTTGGTAATTTACTTAAGGCATAAGAACTACTTATCATACAACTACTTAAACGACATGACCATAAGGTATAACCTCGGAAGGTTATTCCCTAAACTACTATGGTCACCTAAAGTGTTTGGTCGGATCCTAATGATCGACCAAATGGGTCGGGTTCGAAAGCATAAGCGATTGATTAGATCGCTTACCCTTACGACCCTAAACAAGCACAAATCTAAAAGTGACGAGCTAAACATGCTAGAACATGTTTAGTTAAGTTAGAAAACAGGTTTTGATATCAAAACAAACGGTTTTGATACCCTAGAGTAGTTTGGTTACAAAATACGCAGGAACACGCATTTTGCCCGAAACTACGACTCGTCACTGAGCCTAGATAACGTGGTAATCAGTAGGTATAGTCACTAGGGACTATGACCATCGTGATTACGCTCACGTTATGAAGTTCAAACGAACTTCGCATTGACCATAAACTGGTCAATGCAGAAAGTCAAACGCAGTTTGACTTTCAAGCATAAAAACGCATAAAAGAACGAAAGAATAATTACAAAGGGTCCCCGCAAGATTGATTTCCAAGTATTTCTCAGGTATGAAGTGATAACCACTCCAACTTAGAGAAAATCTCAGAATCAAGTGGGTTTGGAATGAAATGGGTTGGGGGTATTTATAGGAAATGGACCACCGTTAGGATCGTTCGTCGAAAAACGTGCCTCGATCCCAACCGTCCATGTGTGCCCCTTGGTTTGGAAAACCATTAGAGCCCATAGATTTAGTCCATGGTTTGAGAAATACCATTTGCAAGGGGTTTTGAGGTGATTAACAGCTGAAAACAGCTGTTTGCAACAATTCTGCAGGTCTGGGAGGGCCTAGCGGCCCGCGTAAGTGGACAACAGAAGTCTACGCGGCCCGCCTGGGCAGCACAGATCAGAAACAGTTTTGCAGAATTACAGTTTCAGTCCCTGTTGTGTTTTAAGGCCATTTCCGACACTTCTAAGGCCCGTTATCTAACACATGTGCCTCCACGGCCATCAAACAAATACCGAACCAATGAAATATTATATTTCATACCTGGTATTTGTTAAAAATATGTGTATCATTTGCACATATCAATTTTTGTTCAATTCCAAACTCTAAATCGCTTTCTGGGAGGTTATACGCACACCGATGCGTAAATATAACCAGTTTAATGCAACAAACACTCCGGAATAGTGACATAGGCTTAACATATCTTAAATAACCTTTACATAACTTAGAAATAAGTTTTGAAGGCTTTGGTATGGCAAAAACAAGTTAATTCGCTTACAGGGACTAAAATTGACAAACTGCGAAAGTATGCCAATCTGAACTAGAACGAATATGCCGGAACATGACCATAAGTTAAACACACCTTAAATATCCTTTACCTAGCTTATAAATAAGCTTTGAGGGGTTCGGTGTGCTAAAATATACTTTTGGGTCATTCAGGGACTAAAAGTGTCAAAAAGTGCACAAGTTTGCATTTTCGCGCATAACTTACGTTCTGAATACATCCGGACATCCAAAAATTTATGTAAGCACTAAAATATTTTATTTTAGTGTTTGGCATAAGAAAAATCCATTCGTCACGCATTTTGGATCGTTTTTCGCGCTTATGCGCATTCCGTCGTAATTAAGCGAACATCGCGTTCGTACGACCAAACGAACTGACATCCGACATATTTTTGAGCAAGTTTCATGTCCAAAATGATTAGGCATCTTTTTGGAGGCTTGAAAATGATTTAACGAGCCTTAAACACATCGGAAAGAGCCTGAATGCGCAACGGGGACTGAAAGATAAACATTTGAAGGTGTTTGCTGATCAGGGGGACCCTAGCGCGACGCCTAGCCCCCTTGGCGTCACGCTAGGCCTCTTCTGATCAGCAAAGGTCATTTTTAACACAAGTTAGCAGCCCCTAACACTTCCCAAAGGTCAAGTGCCACATGTTAAACTCTTATGGTGGCCAAATTCAGTAACCACAACATTCCAACAAGTGTAGGGGTGTGATCATTCCCTCTTCTCCAAGAAACGATCCTAACGGTACGGGAAAAACTATAAATTCCCACATACCCCAACTTCATTTCTCACTAGAATCTGATCAATTGTGCTCTAAGTTGAAACCTTTGTTTCATACCTGAGCTATTTTGATCTAGATTAGCATTCGGGGACCCTTCGTAAGTGTTCCTTCGTTCTTTTATTGCTTTTCGAGTCTTTTCGAGTCTGAAAGTCAAACTTTGTTTGACTTTCTGCATTGACCAGTTTATGGTCAGTGCGAAGTTCGTTTGAACTTCGCAACGTGATTGTAATCACGATGGTTATAGTCCCTTGTGACTATGCCTACTGATTACCACGTTGTCTAGGGTCGTAAGGGTAAGCGATCTAATAAATCGCTTATACCTTCGAACCCGACCCATTTGGTCGATCATTAGGATCCGACCAAACACATTAGGTGACCATAGTATATAGGGAATAACCTTCCGAGGTTATACCCTATGGTCGCTTCGTTTGAATAGTTGTATGATAGGTAGTTTATATGCCTTAGGTAAATTACCAGAATACCCTTTTCATGTATAATTGGTAATTAAGCATATGTAACCTAAACTTTTGTCACATAACTGATTATGTAACATGTTTAGGCATATAACACTTGTCATAGGACTAGTTAGACGTTCCGAACGCGTTTCACGCGGACGACGCGTTAAAGTAGCATAAGCTACCTAAACGGGTCGTAATAGGTTGTAATCTTTTATGTTAGGTTTCATTTAGTATGTAGGCTTTGTTAAACCAAATGACACGAGTCTCTACACTCGTTTGGTTTACGAACCCTCATTCTATCCGATCCTCCGATTTAGGTCCGGTTTATTAACATAGTTACCTATATTAGGTGCTGTTTGATTTCCGTGATCTCTATCATTGTTTGGTTGTCACTCCAGGACTACTGAGTAATCTCAAGTGAGTACATAGACCCCTCTTTTACTGTTTTCCAAACTGTTTTGGGGTGAAACACATGTGCCTACTTGTTACTTTCATGCTTTCCTGTTTTCACATCATATACTTCCTACGTTCATTAGTACATTATAGTACATGATTTCATTACATTTTATGCTATGTATGTCCATTGTGTGCATACTTAGTACATGGTTCTTCATTACATTTCGGCTATGTATGTTAACTGATAGCATGCTAGCACATTGATTTACATGACTTTTCTGCTTTGTATACTTAGTACATTTCTTATTCATCATATGCTTACATTTTGGTATGACATTTGGTTTGTTTAAACTATACTATACATTCATTAACATCGATCATGCCGCTCGGTAGTAGGTAGTGGTACCATAGGACTTGACAAATCCCATTCCTGAAATCTCGGGTTTGTTTGGACGTAAGGAATGACCGAATCCGAATACATATTCTTTTGATAACCCATTTTTACATGGTTATCCGACAGTCTCAAGGCTTGGATGTATGAATTTTCACAATACCGCATAAATGTCTATATCAGTATAGCATGCATTTACTACACAAAACATAACTTTGATTTAAACCAAGTTTTATGTCACACCCCGACCACGTAGAACATACGAAACGTGGCGGAAACATCGGGGAGTGTTGTAACAGAATTTAATGTTTCAAATCCATGGCAATTGAAGTTTCGTTTTATTAATTAAAAGTGATACAATGTCTAAACAAACAAGGAAAAACAACATAATTAACTAGTCTTGCATCTTTTATTATCACTAAAGCCCAAGTCCGCCTATATGTATCTTGATCATCTTATGCAACAGCTCCTGAAAAACACATGTGAAAATAGGTACGTCAGCATAAAAATGCCTGTGAGATACATAGGTTTTGTGAAAATAGGTTCCATGACTTATGTTTGAGAAAATGTTTAGTCATGAACCTTGTAATTTGCTTTGTTTTGTAAATCATTTGAAAAACAATGAGTTCAGATGATATGTATAAATAAGTAAATAATGTATGGTTAAATAAATGACCATGTAAGATGAGTTTGTATAAGATAAGTTGTTTGTAAAACAATGTCTTGTGAAAAGTATGTTATTTGTATAAAACGTTCTATGTCTCAAACTGAAATGATTCAAATAACGCTACAATATGTAATACCATACAAACACTTATATATAGGAAGTACCAGCGGCGTATCCACCATGCTTGTATCATATTACACACGCATCGTTACTTAATCACTTAATCAAACCAAACTAATGTCAAAATGTCTATGTCAAATATCCATGTCAAATGTCTATGTCAAAATATCATGTATGGCAAGTGAAATATCTCAACTAAACCATATACACAAGAACAAAGTATTGAAGTAAAACTTGGTTTAAATCAAAGTTATGTTTTGTGGGAAATGCATGATCAAATGTCAATCATGTTAAAATGTCTATGCCGAAATGTCTATGTCAAATACGGTTCACACGGTTCACAGATACAAACGGTTCACAGATACAAACGGTTCACAGGTACAATGGTTCACAGATACAAATGGTTCACAGGTACAACGGTTCACAGATACAACGGTTCATAGATACAACGGTTCAAAATGTAGTATAATGTGTTCACATGCTGGATGAGCATATGCAACAAAATGCAATGTAAAACAATGTACTAAGTAATGCACACAATGGGCACACCTAGCAGGAAATGTCATGTAAAACAATGTACTAAGTAATGCACACAATGGGCACACCTAGCATAAGATGATATGAAATCATGTACTATAATGTACTAATGAACATAGTAAGTATATGATGTCAAAACAGGAAAACATGAAAGTAACAAGTAGGCACATGTGTTCCACCCCAAAACAGTTTGGAAAACAGTAAAAGAGGGGTCTATGTACTCACCTGGGATTGCTCAGTAGTTCTGGAGTGACAACTAAACAATGCTAGAGATCGCGGATATCAAACGGCACCTAGTATAGGTAGCTACATTAATAAACCGGACCTAAATCGGAAGATCGGGTAGCATTAGGGTTTGTAAACCAAACGAGTGTAGAGACTCGTGTCTTTTGGTTTAACAAAGCCTACATACTAAATGAAACTTAACCTAAGTGTCTACGACCCATTACGACCCGTTTAGGTAGCTTGTGCTACTTTAACGCGTCGTTCGCGTGAAACGCGTTCGGACCGCCTAACTAGCCCTATGACAAGTGTTATATGCCTAAACATATTACATAATCAGTTATGTGACAAAGGTTTAGGTTACATATGCTTAATTACCAATTATACATGAAAAGGGTATTCTGGTAATTTACCTAAGGCATATAAACTACCTATCATACAACTACTTAAACGATGTGACCATAGGGTATAACCTCGGAAGGTTATTCCCTACCTACTATGGTCACCTAAAGTGTTTGGTCTGATCCTAATGATCGACCAAACTGGGTCGGGTTCGAAGGTATAGGCGATTTATTAGATCGCCTACCCTACGACCCTAGACAACGTGGTAGTCAGTGGGCATAGTCCCAAGGGACTATGACCAACGTGATTACACTCACGTTGCGAAGTTCAAACGAACTTCGCATTGACCATCACTGGTCAACGCTGAAAGTCAAACAAAGTTTGACTTTCTGACTCGAAAAGCAGTAAAATAAGGAAAAGAACGAAAGAATACTTACCCAGGGTCCCCGAATGCTAACCCAGATCAAAATAGCTCAGGTATGAAACGAAGGTTCCAACTTAGAGTCTTTTCAATCAGATTTGTGGGTTTTTAAGCCAAAGGGGGGTGGGTATTTATAGATAAAGTAGAGCCGCTAGGATCGTTTCTTGAATATCGTGCCACGATCCGAGCCGTACACTTGTCACAAAGGTTATGGAGCCACATATGCTCCTAATCTTAGTGATTAAGCAAGTTGCAAACATGTGGTTGTGGTTAATCAGCTGAAATCTGATTGCAAATACACTTAATCTGGTCAGGTTAGGCAGTCGCGTAGCGCTAGTGCAAAGGCACTATGCAGTCGCGCTACGCTAGCACCTCCCTGTTTCAGAAATGTTTCAAAAGTGGCAGAAATGGTCCCTGCACGTGTTTAAGGCCTTTTTCGATGCGTTTGAACCCCGTTAACCTCATTTCAAGGCTCTAAAATGAAGTTAAAGTATAGGGAACTCAAAACATGCTCAAAAATATGTCGGATGTCGGTTCGTTTGGTCGTACGATCGCGATGTTCGCTTAATTACGACGGAATGCGCATAAGCGCGAAAAACGATCCAAATGACGCGACGAATGGATTTTTCTTATGGCGAACACTAAAATATAATATAGTCATGCTTACATAAATTTTTGGATGTCCGGATGTATTCAGAACGTAAGTTATGCGCGAAAAGGCAAACTTGTGCACTTTTTGACACTTTTAGTCCCTGAATGACCCAAAAGTTTATTTTAGCACACCGAACCCCTCAAAGCCTATTTCTAAGCTATGTAAAGGATATATATGGTATGTTTAACTTATGGTCATGTTCCGGAATGTCTGTTACAGTTCAAATTGGCATACTTTCGCAGTTTGTCAACTTTAGTCCCTGTAAGCGAATTAACTTGTTTTTGTCATACCAAAGCCTTCAAAACTTATTTCTAAGTTATGTAAAGATTATTTAAGGTATGTTAAGCCTATTTCACTATTCCGGAGTGTTCGTTGCATTAAACTGGTTATATTTACGCATTAGTGCGCGTATAACCTTCCAGAAAGCGATTTAGAGCTTGAAATCGAACAAGAATTGATATGTGTAAACGATACACATATTTTTACAAATCCCAAGTATGAAATACAATATTTCACTGGTTGGGCATTTGTTTGATGGTTGAAATGACACAGGTGTTACAGTCTCCCCTACTTTAGGAAATTTCGTCCCGAAATTAATTCGTAGGAGTCTGTCTATGACTTTGTTTCAAATAGTCATCAAAGATATGTAAAGCATAATCTGATTATTTTCTTCAACGGATATTTTTCAGAAGCGAAAATGAACGAACAGAGTCATTTTCTTCAACGGTTCTTCGGAAATGGAGAATAAAGGAATTAACTAAACGGATATACATTTCCCTCAACGGATATTCTTCAGAAGTGAAAATGAATGGATGATTCATTCTTTCTCAACGGATTCTTTGCCAGAAATGGGAATGAAGGAATAATCCACGGATATTCATTTCTCTCAACGGATATTCTTCAGAACGAAAATGAACAAACGGGGTCATTTTCCTCAACGGTTTGTTCTTCAGAAGTTGAAAAAAAAAAAAAAAAAAAAAAAAAAATCAACGGATATTCATTTCTCTCAACGGATATTCTTCAGAACGAAAATGAACAAACGGAGTCATTTTCAACGGTTATTTCCTCAGAGTTGGAAATGAAGGATTACACAACGGATATTCATTTCCTCAACGGATAAATCTTCAGAAACGAAAATGAACTAACGGAGTCATTTTCAACGGTTGCTTCCTCAGAGTTGGAAATGAAGGATTACACAACGGATATTCATTTCCTCAACGGATAAATCTTCAGAAACGAAAATGAACTAACGGAGTCATTTTCAACGGTTGCTTCCTCAGAGTTGGAAATGAAGGATTACACAACGGATATTCATTTCCTCAACGGATAAATCTTCAGAAACGAAAATGAACTAACGGAGTCATTTTCAACGGTTGCTTCCTCAGAGTTGGAAATGAAGGATTTCACAACGGATATTCATTTCCTCAACGGATATTCTTTAGAACGAAAATGAATGGATAATTCATTTTCCTCAACGGTTATTCTTCAGAATGGAAATGAAAAGATAAACAACGGATATTCATTTCCTCAACGGATATTCTTCAGAAGTGAAAAATGAATAGCTAGTTCATTTTTCCTCAACGGATGCTTCATCAGAATTGGAAATGAATAGGGTTAACTCTTGATACATGATAGAACTTGCTGTGATTTCTGTGCACTAAATTCCATAATTATGTATGCATCCATAATTACGTAATTCCTTGCACAGTCCGCACAGTTTGTTTTGAAATGTTGTGGGGAAAGATATCAAACCTGAGATGAGAGCGACTAGACTACCATAGGGTCCTTTTAATTAGATCAACAGAGGATCTTCTTAATTAGGCCACTAAGGAGTCCTTTCAGCTATATCATCACATGATATCCCTAACCAGATTTTTGGATCAATCTGTTTAACTAGACCACTAAAGGGTCTAATTATGAAGTAGTACATTATAATCCAAGGGACTTTAACTACAACGTAGAAGTCCATTAAGGATTTAAGTAGTACCTTTGGGTATCCTACTATGAATCTCTTGCACAAAGATATGTAAGATTTTACGAGGATTTGAATAACATAAATTGGATCACATGACACATAAAGGATAACACATAAGCACATAACCACATAATTGTTTAATTGTTATTTTCTTGTTATTGATTGCTATTAACTTGGCGCCTCGTACATCGTCTCTCTTGGAAGAAACGGGTACTTAGGATTTTCGTGGAAACGCAAGAGATTATACAAGGGAAGAAATTTGGAAGTAGTCTGTTCTTCAAGGAATGCGGTTCCTTGATTGTCGGTATTGTAGGGGATATGTTTATACATGCAACCACATAAACATATTGAAATGTAAATGAAAGATTTATTTATAAACAACAATAACAACAACTGTTTCATAGATTGATAAAAGAAAATAATACACAAGGCTCGATTATTTTCTAAACAGCGTTTTCTTCTGTCGGTCAGATACTCATCCCTGCGCTGGATTTGCATCAGCAAGTCTTGGGCAATTTCTACTAAAATGGCCCATCTCGCCACAGTTGTAGCAAGATCCCAGTGGGAAACGAGCTTGAGCAGGATTGTTGTTAATCTGATTTGGTGCTGCTGCTGTTGGGCAAACCCTCGCTGTATGACCTATAAGTCCGCAAACTTGGCATGTGCGGCACTTCACACCAGCATGATGATGTAGGCCACATTGGTTGCACAAGGGTGCAGTTCCTTTGTAGGGTTTCCTGGCAGGGGGTTGAGCTGGTTGGTTGGGGACGGCTTGATCATTATGAGCGACCACGGCGAAGTTCTGAGAAGCCTTTCGCTTTTTTGACTTCTTAGAGGATCCAGTCTGTTCATCCATGGTCTTTGATTCCTCGATTGGTTTCGATTCCTCGACCAGTTTCTTGTCACCCTTTCGGAAAAGCTTACGTTTCCTGATCTGCGATTCAGTCAAGGTTGCAGATAACTCAATGGCCTGCCTAACAGTAGTAGGGTTGCTACCAGTCAAAATGTCTTGTATTGAGTTGGGAAGGCCATCAATGTACTTTTCGATCGCCTTATCCAAAGGCGTGACCATGTTTGGGCATAACAGACTTAACTCCTCATAACGGTCCGTGTAGGCTCGATGCTCACCGCTGTCTTGCTTAAGATCATCAAATTCCCTTTCCAAAGCCCTGATCTCGTGACGAGGACAAAACTCCTTCATCATGAGAGCCCTAAGTTCGGCCCATGTCTATGCTAGAGCAACTTCTGCACCACGATCTCTCATAACCCCATTCCACCACGTAAGGGCTCTCTTCTGGAACACACTCGAAGCAAACTCGACCTTGCGATTGTCAGGACACTGCACATGGCGGAAAGTATTCTCAATGCTCTCGAACCATTGAAGAAGCCCAGTCGCTCCCTCAGAACCACTAAACTTGAGTGGTTTCGCCGAGTTAAAACTCTTGAAATTGCATGGACCATTGTTGTTGTTGTTGGCTTGATTCCATTGAGCAAAGAGGTTTGGGAATTGAGCAGCCATTTGCTGCGCAATAATTTCTGCCAGTTCGGCTGTCGCTATCTGGTTTTCGCGTCGAGGAGGCATTCTAAAAGAGGAAACATGAAAGGAAACGAGTGAGAGAATTAGACGAAAAGAATGAGATGAAACAAATATGATGAAAGCAAGGATAGTGGTCATTTGTTTGTTACTACAAAGCAACAAACGACCCGGTGAAAGGTAAATAGGTCAAAAATAATGTATTGCGAAGATATGCTCGCCTATAAGTGAACACTCATCCCAAGAATTCCCAGGTAAGCACAACTGGTCTCGCGTCTGATGAGATGTATACGAAGTGCTTGCCTAGACAGAAAACCCAGAATACAGGCATTCACCCTTCCAGTTTGCATGTGTTCACATTATTTAAAACCCAAAACCTTGACGAGATTTTGAAAACTCAAAAGGGTTCAAAACCATATAACAGAGGGTTCAAAACCTAGTAATCAATCATCCTAGAACAGATGATTAGTTTTCAAAGCGGTTTTGAAATTTATGTTCTTGTTGTGGTCGTCGCCTAAGGATAGGTGACAGTATTGTTTTATGACTAAACGCAAGTAAACTCGCGTTAGGGTCCTAAGAAGGTTATAGACTAGGTCAAAGCATTACTAATTACTAATAACCTAATTCCCTATAACCATTGGCTCTGATACCATCTTTTCTGTCACACCCCGACCACGTAGAACATACGAAACGTGGCGGAAACATCGGGGAGTGTTGTAACAGAATTTAATGTTTCAAATCCATGGCAATTGAAGTTTCGTTTTATTAATTAAAAGTGATACAATGTCTAAACAAACAAGGAAAAACAACATAATTAACTAGTCTTGCATCTTTTATTGTCACTAAAGCCCAAGTCCGCCTATATGTATCTTGATCATCTTATGCAACAGCTCCTGAAAAACACATGTGAAAATAGGTACGTCAGCATAAAAATGCCTGTGAGATACATAGGTTTTGTGAAAATAGGTTCCATGACTTATGTTTGAGAAAATGTTTAGTCATGAACCTTGTAATTTGCTTTGTTTTGTAAATCATTTGAAAAACAATGAGTTCAGATGATATGTATAAATAAGTAAATAATGTATGGTTAAATAAATGACCATGTAAGATGAGTTTGTATAAGATAAGTTGTTTGTAAAACAATGTCTTGTGAAAAGTATGTTATTTATATAAAACGTTCTATGTCTCAAACTGAAATGATTCAAATAACGCTACAATATGTAATACCATACAAACACTTATATATAGGAAGTACCAGCGGCGTATCCACCATGCTTGTATCATATTACACACGCATCGTTACTTAATCACTTAATCAAACCAAACTAATGTCAAAATGTCTATGTCAAATATCCATGTCAAATGTCTATGTCAAAATATCATGTATAGCAAGTGAAATATCTCAACTAAACCATATACACAAGAACAAAGTATTGAAGTAAAACTTGGTTTAAATCAAAGTTATGTTTTGTGGGAAATGCATGATCAAATGTCAATCATGTTAAAATGTCTATGCCGAAATGTCTATGTCAAATACGGTTCACACGGTTCACAGATACAAACGGTTCACAGATACAAACGGTTCACAGGTACAATGGTTCACAGATACAAACGGTTCACAGGTACAACGGTTCACAGATACAACGGTTCATAGATACAACGGTTCAAAATGTAGTATAATGTGTTCACATGCTGGATGAGCATATGCAACAAAATGCAATGTAAAACAATGTACTAAGTAATGCACACAATGGGCACACCTAGCAGGAAATGTCATGTAAAACAATGTACTAAGTAATGCACACAATGGGCACACCTAGCATAAGATGATATGAAATCATGTACTATAATGTAATAATGAACATAGTAAGTATATGATGTCAAAACAGGAAAACATGAAAGTAACAAGTAGGCACATGTGTTCCACCCCAAAACAGTTTGGAAAACAGTAAAAGAGGGGTCTATGTACTCACCTGGGATTGCTCAGTAGTTCTGGAGTGACAACTAAACAATGCTAGAGATCGCGGATATCAAACGGCACCTAGTATAGGTAGCTACATTAATAAACCGGACCTAAATCGGAAGATCGGGTAGCATTAGGGTTTGTAAACCAAACGAGTGTAGAGACTCGTGTCTTTTGGTTTAACAAAGCCTACATACTAAATGAAACTTAACCTAAGTGTCTACGACCCATTACGACCCGTTTAGGTAGCTTGTGCTACTTTAACGCGTCGTTCGCGTGAAACGCGTTCGGACCGCCTAACTAGCCCTATGACAAGTGTTATATGCCTAAACATATTACATAATCAGTTATGTGACAAAGGTTTAGGTTACATATGCTTAATTACCAATTATACATGAAAAGGGTATTCTGGTAATTTACCTAAGGCATATAAACTACCTATCATACAACTACTTAAACGATGTGACCATAGGGTATAACCTCGGAAGGTTATTCCCTACCTACTATGGTCACCTAAAGTGTTTGGTCGGATCCTAATGATCGACCAAACTGGGTCGGGTTCGAAGGTATAGGCGATTTATTAGATCGCCTACCCTACGACCCTAGACAACGTGGTAGTCAGTGGGCATAGTCCCAAGGGACTATGACCAACGTGATTACACTCACGTTGCGAAGTTCAAACGAACTTCGCATTGACCATCACTGGTCAACGCTGAAAGTCAAACAAAGTTTGACTTTCTGACTCGAAAAGCAGTAAAATAAGGAAAAGAACGAAAGAATACTTACCCAGGGTCCCCGAATGCTAACCCAGATCAAAATAGCTCAGGTATGAAACGAAGGTTCCAACTTAGAGTCTTTTCAATCAGATTTGTGGGTTTTTAAGCCAAAGGGGGGTGGGTATTTATAGATAAAGTAGAGCCGCTAGGATCGTTTCTTGAATATCGTGCCACGATCCGAGCCGTACACTTGTCACAAAGGTTATGGAGCCACATATGCTCCTAATCTTAGTGATTAAGCAAGTTGCAAACATGTGGTTGTGGTTAATCAGCTGAAATCTGATTGCAAATACACTTAATCTGGTCAGGTTAGGCAGTCACGTAGCGCTAGTGCAAAGGCACTATGCAGTCGCGCTACGCTAGCACCTCCCTGTTTCAGAAATGTTTCAAAAGTGGCAGAAATGGTCCCTGCACGTGTTTAAGGCCTTTTTCGATGCGTTTGAACCCCGTTAACCTCATTTCAAGGCTCTAAAATGAAGTTAAAGTATAGGGAACTCAAAACATGCTCAAAAATATGTCGGATGTCGGTTCGTTTGGTCGTACGATCGCGATGTTCGCTTAATTACGACGGAATGCGCATAAGCGCGAAAAACGATCCAAATGACGCGACGAATGGATTTTTCTTATGGCGAACACTAAAATATAATATAGTCATGCTTACATAAATTTTTGGATGTCCGGATGTATTCAGAACGTAAGTTATGCGCGAAAATGCAAACTTGTGCACTTTTTGACACTTTTAGTCCCTGAATGACCCAAAAGTTTATTTTAGCACACCGAACCCCTCAAAGCCTATTTCTAAGCTATGTAAAGGATATATATGGTATGTTTAACTTATGGTCATGTTCCGGAATGTCTGTTACAGTTCAAATTGGCATACTTTCGCAGTTTGTCAACTTTAGTCCCTGTAAGCGAATTAACTTGTTTTTGTCATACCAAAGCCTTCAAAACTTATTTTTAAGGTATGTAAAGGTTATTTAAGGTATGTTAAGCCTATTTCACTATTCCGGAGTGTTCGTTGCATTAAACTGGTTATATTTACGCATTAGTGCGCGTATAACCTTCCAGAAAGCGATTTAGAGCTTGAAATCGAACAAGAATTGATATGTGTAAACGATACACATATTTTTACAAATCCCAAGTATGAAATACAATATTTCACTGGTTGGGCATTTGTTTGATGGTTGAAATGACACAGGTGTTACATTTTACTTCAATACTTTGTTTTGTGCATTTCACCTATGGTTTAGTTGATGCATTTCACTAGCCATACATGTCATTTTGGTTACACATTACATGATTTACATTTGACACATAAACATTTTCAACATTGGTTATACATCACATGATTTACATTTGACACATAAACATTTTCGACATTGGTTATACATTACATGATTTACATTTGACACATAAACATTTTCAACATTTGTTATACGTTGCATGATTTACATCTTGACATAAACATTTTGGTATATTATTCAATACATTTGACAACTGGTTTAAACATAGACATCTTACATTGTTGGTTTGGTTTGAGTAAGTGATTTAAGTAACGATGCGTGTGTAATATGATATAAGCATGGTGGATACGCCGCTGGTACTTCCTATATATAAGTGATTGTATGGTATTACATATCGTGGCGTTATTTGAATCATTTCAATTTGGACATATAACATTTTATACAAATAACATACTTTTCACAAGACATTGTTTTACAAACAACTTATCTTACACAAACTCATTTTACATGTTTATTCATTTAACCATACATTATTCTCTTATTTATACATATCATCTGAACTTATTGTTTTTCAAATGATTTACAAAACAAATCAATTTACAAGGTTCATGACTAAACTTTATTAAACAACTCTTTCTAAACTTACAAGTCATGAAACCTATTTTCACAAAACCTATGTATCTCACAGGCATTTTTATGCTGACGTACCTATTTTCACATGTGTTTCAGGATATGATGCATAGGATTTATCAAGAGACACTTAGGCGGACTTGGGCCTTAGCAACAATAAAAGATGCAAGACTAGTTATTTATGTTATGTTTCTTTGATTGTCAAGACATTGTAACTACTTTAATCAATAAAACAATATTTAAATTTCCATGTGTTATGAAACAATGATTCTGTTACAACACTCCCCGACGTTTTCCGCCACGTTTTGTTGTTCTACGTGGTCGGGGTGTGACAGAAAAGTTGGTATCAAAGCTCATGGTTATAGGGAATTAGGTTATTAGTAATACTTTGACCTAGTCTATAACCTTCCTAGGACCCTAACGCGAGTTTACTTGCGTTTAGTCATAAAACAATACTGTCACCTATCCTTAGGCGACAACCACAACAAGAACATAAAATTCAAAACCGCTTTGAAAACTAATCATCTGTTCTAGGATGATTGATTACTAGGTTTTGAACCCTCTATTGTAAGGTTTTGAACTCTCTATTATATGGTTTTGAACCCCTTTGAGTTTTCAAAACCTCGTCAAGGTTTTGGGTTCTAAATAATGTGAACACGTGCAAACTGGAAGGGTGAATGCCTGTATCCTGGGTTTTCTGTCTAGGCAAGCACTTCGTATATATCTCATCAGACGTGAGACCAGTTGTGCTTACTTGGGAATTCTTGGGATGAGTGTTCACTTATAGGCGAGCATGTCTTCAGTGATACATTAATAAGACCTGTTTACTTTGATTAGTCACCGTCTCATTTATTTGCCTTAGGTAACAAACAAATGATCGCAAATTCTTATGCATTGCCATTCTGTTTTGTTTAGCCAATGACGTTTCACTTGTTTCTTCCTATTTCTTTCATTTCCTTCTAGAATGTCCCTTCCTCTCAGCAACGGCCAAATGTCCGAGCAAACAGCCAAACTTGCCCAACAAATAGGCGAAGTGATTCTGAAGACTGTGGAATTGGGAATTGCTATGTCTCGTCTCAACAATGAAGCCACTCAAGAGCCACGAAAGGAAGCAGAAGCCAAGCCTTCACCTAAACCAAAGAAACGTAAGGCTTCAAGGAAACCCGCAGCGGTGGCACCAAAACAGGCAAGACCTAGCCAAATGACAGCACCACCAGCCAAGAAAGCAATCAAGGAATCAAAGACCATGGATGAACGATCCCCTAAGAAGTCAAAGAAGCGAAAGGCTTCTCAGAACTTCGCCATGGTCGCTCACAATGGTCAAGCCATCCCCAACCAACCAGCTCAACCCCCTGATAGGAAGCAATACAACGGAACTTTACCCTTGTGCAACCAATGTAGCCTTTATCATCAGACTAGTGTGAAGTGCCGCAAATGCCAAATTTGTGGACTTATAGGTCATACGGCAAGGGTTTGCCCAACTACAGCAGTACCAAATCAAACAGGACCCATCCGGGTGGCAACACCACCTGCTAAGAAGCAATACAAGGGAACGGCACCAATATGCGACAAATGTAATGGGCATCACCAAGCTCACTTACCGTGTCGTCTGTGTGTATCATGTGGGCGAGTTGGTCACCTGGTAAGTGCTTGTCGATGTAACCCGAACCAAGGTGGTCCAGAACAACCACAAGCCAACTCTGCTCAAGCTCGTTTCTCACCAGGGTCTTGCTACAACTGTGGCGAGATGGGCCATTTCCTAAGGGATTGCCCAAAGCTTGCTAGTGCAAATCCAACCCACGGATGAGTAGTTGGCTGACTAGGAGATGTTGCTGTCTTATGCTTTTGTTCTTTTGTTCTCTTGTAATGTTAAACAATCTGTTTTGTTTATAAATAAATCGTTGATCACAAATTCTGATATACAAGTGTAGTTGCATGTGTGTATGACTTTTCCTATGATACCTACATCAAGAAACTATGTACCTTGCAAACTACTTTTGTGATTTCTCTCTTTCAAATGATCGCTCATGATTCCCTCGAAAATTTTAAGTACTCGTTTCACTCTAAGAAACAAAGTACAGAAAATAAAGTGACATTATGAGTAATCATGCTTCTGCACATCTGTGCCTTTGAATCCTTGGTTAAATAACTAAGGGTATTTCCAAATCTCATACCCATTACGTTTTGAATTTTCAACATATACAGTACAAGTATTTCAAAAACAATCTTCATGATCTCAAAACATTTCATATAATTTGAAAACAATTTTTCTAAATGCATTGTCTATGTTATTTCAAAAACATTGACCATGTTTTCAAAACCAATCTTCCTAATTTCAAAATATTTCATATAGTCTGAAGGCAATATTAACACAGTACATTTTCTTATCAAGTGCATGATTTCGAAAAGCATCATTCATGTTTTTTTTTCAAAAACCTTATACATAATTTCAAAATTTATCTCGCATAATTTTAAAACATTTTTAGGAATATACCTACCTAATACACCTACTTTATGATTTCAAAGGTATTATATATAAGGTCTCAAAAACATTGAACACATTTCTTTTTAAAAGAACCCCATGCATAGTTTTCAAAAATATTTTCTTCATACATTGAGTTAACTTTCAAAATTCGCTTCATATGTCGCCTTGGCATATCTGGCATCTCAACTTCATAAGCATTTTACTTCATATTTTGACCTAAGCACATCAAGTGCAAGGTTTCAAAACATCTTCAACTTCTAAAATCCATAAGGGATCTTTTTGTCTTCACATTTAGACCCTTGTGGATAATTATCATTCAAATCAGAGTCCTTGATTGGATTCCTTGTGTACCTAAATTCGAACATTTCGGTTCCTTATAATCGAAATCGAATTTTTCTTTTAAAAATCTTTCTATCTTTATAGTTAGATTCTTGATAACGTTTAAAGTACCAAATGAAATCCACGGAATGGATTCCTAGTGTGCTTTAAATGCATGTACGCAATTAACAAGACAAATTAACAAACAATTTTGTGGTTATGTGACTATGTGTTTATTCATCTTATGTTTTCTTTTATGCATTTTGTGTTTTTATACTCTGGGTATTAGTTATCCAAATCCTCGTAGAATCTTTCATATCTTTATATGAGGGATTCGTAGTAGGATATTCAAAAAGGTACTACCTTAAATCCTGAATGGGCTTCTATGTAATAGTTAAGACCCTTGGATTATATAGTACTATTCCATGATTCATAAGAGACCCTTAAGTGGTCTAGTAAAAAAAAAGATTGATTCACGATTTGGTTAAAGAATGACATCTAGTGATATAGCTGAACAGGCTCCTTGATAGTCTATTTAGATCATTTATTGATTTAATTAAAAGGACTCTATGGCGGTCTAGTCACACTCATCACAGGATTGTTCATTTGGTTTTACCCTACATATTATAAAATAGACTGTGTGAACTGTGCAAGGAATTGTCTAATTATGGACGCGTACATAATTATGAGATTCAGTGCACGGTAACCACAATAAGATTTATTATGTGTAAGAACCGATAGTGACAACAATAACGAAATGAGAACGATGTAATGGAGGTACGGTGGACGCACCAATGACGCTTCATATACTTGTATATAAGTATCCCTCTTACATTGCAAGCATGATGTTATTAAAGTTACTAGAAGTTCAGAACCCTAACCAATGTTGTTTGATCTTTTCAACTTCATGTTTTCAAACTCACACAAGTTTCCTCTAGATAAAATTTCGGGACTAAATTTCCTAAAGTAGGGGAGACTGTAACACTTGTGCCTCCACGGCCATCAAACAAATACCGAACCAATGAAATATTATATTTCATACTTGGTATTTGTTAAAAATATGTGTATCATTTGCACATATCAATTTTTGTTCAATTCCAAACTCTAAATCGCTTTCTGGGAGGTTATACGCGCACCGATGCGTAAATATAACCAGTTTAATGCAACAAACACTCCGGAATAGTGACATAGGCTTAACATACCTTAAATAACCTTTACATAACTTAGAAATAAGTTTTGAAGGCTTTGGTATGGCAAAAACAAGTTAATTCGCTTACAGGGACTAAAATTGACAAACTGCGAATGTATGCCAATCTGAACTAGAACGAATATGCCGGAACATGACCATAAGTTAAACACACCTTAAATATCCTTTACCTAGCTTAGAAATAAGCTTTGAGGGGTTCGGTGTGCTAAAATATACTTTTGGGTCATTCAGGGACTAAAAGTGTCAAAAAGTGCACAAGTTTGCATTTTCGCTCATAACTTACGTTCTGAATACATCCGGACATCCAAAAATTTATGTAAGCACTAAAATATTTTATTTTAGTGTTTGGCATAAGAAAAATCCATTCGTCACGCATTTTGGATCGTTTTTCGCGCTTATGCGCATTCCGTCGTAATTAAGCGAACATCGCGTTCGTACGACCAAACGAACTGACATCCGACATATTTTTGAGCATGTTTCATGTCCACAATGATTAGGCATCTTTGTGGAGCCTTGAAAATGATTTAACGAGCCTTAAACACGTCGGAAATGGCCTGAATACGCAACGGGGACTGAAAGATAAACATTTGAAGGTGTTTGCTGATCAGGGGGACCCTAGCGCGACGCCTAGCCCCCTTGGCGTCACGCTAGGCCTCTTCTGATCAGAAAAGGTCATTTTTAACACAAGTTAGCAGCCCCTAACACTTCCCAAAGGTCAAGTGGCACATGTTAAACTCTTATGGTGGCCAAATTCAGTAACCACAACATTCCAACAAGTGTAGGGGTGTGATCATTCCCTCTTCTCCAAGAAACGATCCTAGCGGTACGGGAAAAACTATAAATACCCACATACCCCAACTTCATTTCTCACTAGAATCTGATCAATTGTGCTCTAAGTTGAAACCTTTGTTTCATACCTGAGCTATTTTGATCTAGATTAGCATTCGGGGACCCTTCGTAAGTGTTCCTTCGTTCTTTTATTGCTTTTCGAGTCTGAAAGTCAAACTTTGTTTGACTTTCTGCATTGACCAGTTTATGGTCAGTGCGAAGTTCGTTTGAACTTCGCAACGTGATTGTAATCACGATGGTTATAGTCCCTTGTGACTATGCCTACTGATTACCACGTTGTCTAGGGTCGTAAGGGTAAGCGATCTAATAAATCGCTTATACCTTCGAACCGACCCATTTGGTCGATCATTAGGATCCGACCAAACACATTAGGTGACCATAGTATATAGGGAATAACCTTCCGAGGTTATACCCTATGGTCGCTTCATTTGAATAGTTGTATGATAGGTAGTTTATATGCCTTAGGTAAATTACCAGAATACCCTTTTCATGTATAATTGGTAATTAAGCATATGTAACCTAAACTTTTGTCACATAACTGATTATGTAACATGTTTAGGCATATAACACTTGTCATAGGACTAGTTAGACGTTCCGAACGCGTTTCACGCGGACGACGCGTTAAAGTAGCATAAGCTACCTAAACGGGTCGTAATAGGTTGTAATCTTTTATGTTAGGTTTCATTTAGTATGTAGGATTTGTTAAACCAAATGACACGAGTCTCTACACTCGTTTGGTTTACGAACCCTCATTCTATCCGATCCTCCGATTTAGGTCCGGTTTATTAACATAGTTACCTATATTAGGTGCCATTTGATTTCCGTGATCTCTATCATAGTTTGGTTGTCACTCCAGGACTACTGAGTAATCTCAAGTGAGTACATAGACCCCTCTTTTACTGTTTTCCAAACTGTTTTGGGGTGAAACACATGTGCCTACTTGTTACTTTCATGCTTTCCTGTTTTCACATCATATACTTCCTACGTTCATTAGTACATTATAGTACATGATTTCATTACATTTTATGCTATGTATGTCCATTGTGTGCATACTTAGTACATGGTTCTTCATTACATTTCGGCTATGTATGTTAACTGATAGCATGCTAGCACATTGATTTACATGACTTTTCTGCTTTGTATACTTAGTACATTTCTTATTCATCATATGCTTACATTTTGGTATGACATTTGGTTTGTTTAAACTATACTATACATTCATTAACACCGATCATGCCGCTCGGTAGTAGGTAGTGGTACCATAGGACTTGACAAATCCCATTCCTGAAATCTCGGGTTTGTTTGGACGTAAGGAATGACCGAATCCGAATACATATTCTTTTGATAACCCATTTTTACATGGTTATCCGACTGTCTCAAGGCTTGGATGTATGAATTTTCACAATACCGCATAAATATCTATATCAGTATAGCATGCATTTACTACACAAAACATAACTTTGATTTAAACCAAGTTTTACTTCAATACTTTGTTTTGTGCATTTCACCTATGGTTTAGTTGATGCATTTCACTAGCCATACATGTCATTTTGGTTACACATTACATGATTTACATTTGACACATATACATTTTCAACATTGGTTATACATCACATGATTTATGTTTGACACATAAACATTTTCGACATTGGTTATACATTACATGATTTACATTTGACACATAAACATTTTCAACATTTGTTATACGTTGCATGATTTACATCTTGACATAAACATTTTGGTATATTATTCAATACATTTGACAACTGGTTTAAACATAGACATCTTACATTGTTGGTTTGGTTTGAGTAAGTGATTTAAGTAACGAGGCGTGTGTAATATGATACAAGCATGGTGGATACGCCGCTGGTACTTCCTATATATAAGTGATTGTATGGTATTACATATCGTGGCATTATTTGAATCATTTCAATTTGGACATATAACATTTTATACAAATAACATACTTTTCACAAGACATTGTTTTACAAACAACTTATCTTATACAAACTCATTTTACATGTTTATTCATTTAACCATACATTATTCTCTTATTTATACATATCATCTGAACTTATTGTTTTTCAAATGATTTACAAAACAAATCAATTTACAAGGTTCATGACTAAACTTTATTAAACAACTCTTTCTAAACTTACAAGTCATGAAACCTATTTTCACAAAACCTATGTATCTCACAAGCATTTTTATGCTGACGTACCTATTTTCACATGTGTTTCAGGATATGATGCATAGGATTTATCAAGACACACTTAGGCTGACTTGGGCCTTAGCGACAAAAATATTTTAGTGCTTACATAAATTTTTGGATGTCCGGATGTATTCAGAACGTAAATTATGCGCGAAAATGCAAACTTGTGCACTTTTTGACGCTTTTAGTCCCTGAATGAGCATAAAGTTTATTTTAGCACACCGAACCCCTCAAAGCCTATTTCTAAGCTATGTAAAGGATATTTAGAGTGTGTTTAACTTATGGACATGTTTCGGAATGTCTGTTATAGTTCAAATTGGCATACTTTCGCAGTTTGTCAATTTTAGTCACTGTAGGCGAATTAACTTGTTTTTGCCATACCAAAGCCTTCAAAACTTATTTCTAAGTTATGTAAAGGTTATTTAAGGTATGTTAAGCATATGTTGATGTTCCGGAGTATTTTTCGCGTTAAACTGAATATGTTTACGCACCAGTTTGCGTATAACTCTCCAGAAAGCGATATAGAGTTTGAAATTGAATAAAAGTCAAAACATGAAAAATGTAAAACATAAACAAACAAACATTGGGATCAAATAAATTTATTTCATTGATAACTGAATCGTTTACAATGATTACAAGCACAGATGTCACAGTCTCCCCTACTTGTGGAAATTTCGTCCCGAAATTTATTTAGAGGAAACTCGTGGGAAGAGATGTGGATATTTCACCTTCATTTAATCTTCACGTTCCCAAGTAAACACAGGTCCACACTTAGATTCCCAGCGAACTTTAACCAACAGAATGCGCTTGCGTTTAAGCCATTTGACCATACGGCCCATGATTTCCACAGGTTTCTCAACAAAATGTAGTGTTTTATCAACACGATTCGTCAAGTGGTATGTGGAGGTTTTCATCAGCTAAACACTTCCTGAGATTGGACACATGGAAGGTTGGATGAACATTTCCAAGTTCAGGAGGTAACTCAAGTCTATAGGCTACCTTACCGATTCTTTCGACGATCTTGAATGGTCCAACATATCTAGGTGCAAGTTTTCCTGTCTTTCCAAATCTGATCACACCTTTCCAAGGTGAGACCTTAAGTAAGACTCGATCACCGACTTGAAAATCCACAAGCTTGCGTTTTGGGTCCGCGTAACTCTTTTGACGGCTTCTAGCTGTCTGAAGGTTATCACGAACTTTCTTAATCTTATCAGTTGTCTCTAAAATGAGGGCAGGTCCAGTAAGCTGAGCTCACCGATCTCATTCCAGCAGACTGGTGAACGACATTTTCGACCATAGAGAGCCGCAAAAGGAGCCATGTTGATGCTGGAGTGATAACTGTTGTTGTAGGAGAATTCAATCAACGGAAGATGTGAATCCCAACTACCACCAAAATCGATCACACAAGCTCTAAGCATATCCTCCAGAGTCTGGATTGTTCTTTCAGATTGACCATCCGTTTGCGGATGATAAGCTGTGCTCAGATTAATCAAGACACACTTAGGCATAGGATTTATCAAGACACACTTATTGTTTCAGGATAATCAAGACACACTTAGGCGGACTTGGGCCTTAGTGTGTTTGCGGATGATAAGCTGTTCTTTCAGATGTGTTTGCGGATGATAAATCCTATGCATCATATCCTATGCATCATATCCTGACACACATGTGAAAGAACAGCTTATCAGATTAATCAAGACACACTTAGGCTAAGGCCCAAGTCCGCCTAAGTGTGTCTTGATATCATCTGAACTTATTGTTTTTCAAATGATTTACAAAACAAATCAATTTACAAGGTTCATGACTAAACTTTATTAAACAACTCTTTCTAAACTTACAAGTCATGAAACCTATTTTCACAAAACCTATGTATCTCACAAGCATTTTTATGCTGACGTACCTATTTTCACATGTGTTTCAGGATATGATGCATAGGATTTATCAAGACACACTTAGGCGGACTTGGGCCTTAGCGACAAAAATATTTTAGTGCTTACATAAATTTTTGGATGTCCGGATGTATTCAAAACGTAAATTATGCGCGAAAATGCAAACTTGTGCACTTTTTGACGCTTTTAGTCCCTGAATGAGCATAAAGTTTATTTTAGCACACCGAACCCCTCAAACCCTATTTCTAAGCTATGTAAAGGATATTTAGAGTGTGTTTAGCTTATGGCCATGTTCCGGAATGTCTGTTATAGTTCAAATTGGCATACTTTCGCAGTTTGTCAATTTTAGTCACTGTAGGCGAATTAACTTGTTTTTGCCATACCAAAGCCTTCAAAACTTATTTCTAAGTTATGTAAAGGTTATTTAAGGTATGTTAAGCATATGTTGATGTTCCGGAGTATTTTTCGCGTTAAACTGAATACGTTTACGCACCAGTTTGCGTATAACTCTCCAGAAAGCGATATAGAGTTTGAAATTGAATAAAAGTCAAAACATGAAAAATGTAAAACATAAACAAACAAACATTGGGATCAAATAAATTTATTTCATTGATAACTGAATCGTTTACAATGATTACAAGCACAGATGTCACAGTCTCCCCTATTTGTGGAAATTTCGTCCCGAAATTTATTTAGAGGAAACTCGTGGGAAGAGATGTGGATATTTCGCCTTCATTTAATCTTCACGTTCCCAAGTAAACACAGGTCCACGCTTAGATTCCCAGCGAACTTTAACCAACAGAATGCGCTTGCGTTTAAGCCATTTGACCATACGGCCCATGATTTCCACAGGTTTCTCAACAAAATGTAGTGTTTTATCAACACGATTCGTCAAGTGGTATGTGGAGGTTTTCATCAGCTAAACACTTCCTGAGATTGGACACATGGAAGGTTGGATGAACATTTCCAAGTTCAGGAGGTAACTCAAGTCTATAGGCTACCTTACCGATTCTTTCGACGATCTTGAATGGTCCAACATATCTAGGTGCAAGTTTTCCTGTCTTTCCAAATCTGATCACACCTTTCCAAGGTGAGACCTTAAGTAAGACTCGATCACCGACTTGAAAATCCACAGGCTTGTGTTTTTGTTCCGCGTAACTCTTTTGACGGCTTCTAGCTGTCTGAAGGTTATCACGAACTTTCTTAATCTTATCAGTTGTCTCTAAAATGAGGGCAGGTCCAGTAAGCTGAGCCTCACCGATCTCATTCCAGCAGACTGGTGAACGACATTTTCGACCAAGAGAGCCTCAAAAGGAGCCATGTTGATGCTGGAGTGATAACTGTTGTTGTAGGAGAATTCAATCAACGGAAGATGTGAATCCCAACTACCACCAAAATCGATCACACAAGCTCTAAGCATATCCTCCAGAGTCTGGATTGTTCTTTCAGATTGACCATCCGTTTGCGGATGATAAGCTGTGCTCAGATTAAGTTGGTTCTCCAAAAATGAGAAGTGAAATGAGCATCTCTGTCAGAAATGATGTTCAAAGGAACACCATGTCGAGCTACAATTTCATCCACGTAGATTTTAGCTAGTACTTCAGCAGAAAAATCCTCACGGATTGGCAAGAAATGCGCTGATTTTGTAAGACGATCAACAACTACCCAAATGGCATCATGACCTTTCTTAGTGCGCGGAAGTTTGGTAACGAGATCCATAGCAATGTTTTCCCATTTCCAAACTGGGATCTCTGGTTGCTCCAATAAACCAGAAGGATGTTGGTGTTCAGCCTTGACCGTAAGACAAGTAAGGCATTTTGAAACATACAAGGCAATGTCTTTCTTCATACCAGGCCACCAATACTGAGTACGAAGATCCTTATACATTTTGTCTGAGCCAGGATGGACATAATAACGAGACTTATGAGCTTCATCCATAAGCAGAGTGCGAAGACAATCGTGGCTTGGGACCCACAGACGGTCCATGAAATAATAAGATCCATTGTCTTTCAAAACAAGATCAGGCTTAATGTGATAGGGTAATTCCTTACCCATCAAGTCTTGTGAAACACAAGCATGTTGAGCCTGAGAAATGCGGGCTTGAATATCAGCTCGAGCTTGAATATCAGATTGAACACGAACACAATGAAGCTTGACATGTTCCTTACGACTCAAAGCGTCAGCTACGACATTCGCCTTACCAGGATGGTAGCGAATTTCGCAGTCATAGTCGTTCAGAAGCTCTACCCAACGTCTTTGCCTCATGTTGAGTTCTTTCTGATTGAAGATATGCTGAAGACTTTTGTGGTCGGTGAAAACCATAAATTTTGTTCCATACAAATAGTGTCTCCAGATCTTAAGAGCGAACACAACTACACCCAATTCAAGATCATGAGTGGTGTAGTTTTTCTTATGCACCTTCAACTGCCTCGATGCATATGCTATGACTTTTTTCCTTTGCATCAGAACACAGCCAAGACCTAATTTGGATGCATCGCAGTACACAACAAATTCATCATTCAGGCAAAGTCAGAATAGGTGCGTCACAAAGCTTCTGCTTCAAGGTTTGAAATGCTACTTCTTGTTTAGAACCCCATTCAAAGGGCTTGTTCTTCTGAGTTAGAGCAGTTAGAGGAACTGCAATCTTCGAGAAGTTCTCTATGAAGCGGCGGTAATAACCCGCAAGACCAAGAAAAGAACGAACCTCGGTAGGAGTAGTAGGCGTATCCCAATCCTTAATCGCACTGATCTTGGAGGGATCTACATGAATACCTTGTTCGTTGACAATATGTCCCAAGAATTGAAATTCTTTAAGCCAAAATTCACACTTGGAGAATTTGGCGAAAAGTTGCTCTTTCTTTAGGAGTTCCAGAGTAAGACGAAGATGTTGCTCATGATCAGCTCACGTATTAGAATAAATCAAGATGTCATCAATAAAAACGATGATGAACTTATCTAAATAAGGCTTGCAGACCCTATTCATCAAGTCCATAAAAACAGCCGGAGCATTAGTCAAACCGAATGGCATAACTGTGAACTCATAATGCCCATAACGAGTACGGAACGCTGTCTTGGTAATATCTTCTTCATGCATGCGAAGTTGATGATATCCAGAATGAAGATCAATCTTCAAGAAATAAGAAGCGCCCTGTAACTGATCAAAGAGGTCATCGATGCGAAGTAGGGGATATCGATTCTTGATGGAGAGCTTGTTAAGCTCACAGTAATCGATGCACATCCTGAAGGATCTATCCTTCTTCTTGACAAAAAGAACGGGAGCACCCCAAGGTGAAAAGCTAGGACGGATAAAACCTTTATCTGAAAGCTCCTGAAGCTGCTTGGACAGCTCTTGCATCTCAGACGATGCAAGACGATATGGAGCTCTGGCAATGGGATTTGCACCTGGTACGAGATCAATACGGAACACGACTTGGCGCGCTGGGGGTAATCCAGGTAACTCTTCAGGAAACAACTCCGGATAATCCCGAACGACTGGGATATCTTGAATGGACTTACCTTTGCCCTTATCTGCTGTAACATGTGCCAAAAAGGCCACATAGTTCTTACGCAGATATTTCCGAGCTTGAAAACAAGACATAAGCTTGAGGCTACTAGCAGGTTTCTCACCACGAACCTGAAGGATCTCACCTGACGAAAGCGGCACACGAACGATCTTCTCAAAACAATCTACCTCTGCGCGATGCTTGGCTAACCAATCCATACCCACTATAATGTCGAAGCTTCCCAGTTGCATTGGCATGAGGTCGATGGGAAAAAGATGGTTATTAAGGTTCAACTGGCAGTTGCGAAGAACAGAATCAAGAACAATAGGTTCACCACTGGCAACCTCTACTGTCAAGGGTTTACCTAGTTTCATTCTAGACATGCGAAGCAATGGCTCAAAAGATAATGACACAAAACTCTTATCAGCACCAGAATCAAAAAGAACAGATGCGGGTTGATTATTAACAGAGAACGTACCATTCACCACTTCATTGTCTGCTTGCGCTTCTTGTGCATTCATGTTAAAAACTTGACCTCGAGCTGGAGCCTGATTCGGATTCGCATTAACCAGCCTTGGACACTGGTTTCGATAATGTTAAAAACTAAACTTTATTAAACAACTCTTTCTAAACTTACAAGTCATGAAACCTATTTTCACAAAACCTATGTATCTCACAGGCATTTTTATGCTGACGTACCTATTTTCACATGTGTTTCAGGATATGATGCATAGGATTTATCAAGACACACTTAGGCGGACTTGGGCCTTAGCGACAATTAAAGATGCAAGACTAGTTATTTATGTTATGTTTCTTTGATTGTCAAGACATTGTAACTACTTTAATCAATAAAACAATATTTAAATTTCCATGTGTTAGGAAACAATGATTCTGTTACAACACTCCCCGACGTTTTCCGCCACGTTTTGTTGTTCTACGTGGTCGGGGTGTGACACGTTAAGCCAACTTTAAGGCCATAAAATGATGCCTAAACATTGTGGACATGAAACATGCTCAAAAATATGCCGGATGTCGGTTCGTTTGGTCGTACGATCCAACTTTAAGGCGATGTTTGCTTAATTACGACGGAATGCGCATAAGCGCGAAAAACGATCCAAATTGCGCGACGAATGGATTTTTCTTATGCCAAACACTAAAATAAAATATTTTAGTGCTTACATAAATTTTTGGATGTCCGGATGTATTCAAAACGTAAGTTATGCGCGAAAATGCAAACTTGTGCACTTTTTTACGCTTTTAGTCCCTCAATGAGCATAAAGTTTATTTTAGCACACCGAACCCCTCAAAGCCTATTTCTAAGCTATGTAAAGGATATTTAGAGTGTGTTTAACTTATGGCCATGTTCCGGAATGTCTGTTATAGTTCAAATTGGCATACTTTCGTAGTTTGTCAATTTTAGTCCCTGTAGGCGAATTAACTTGTTTTTGCCATGCCAAAGCCTTCAAAACTTATTTCTAAGTTATGTAAAGGTTATTTAAGGTATGTTAAGAATATGTTGATGTTCCGGAGTATTTTTCGCGTTAAACTGATTACGTTTACGCACCAGATTGCGTATAACTCTCCAGAAAGCGATATAGAGTTTGAAATTGAATAAAAGTCAAAACATGAAAAATGTAAAACATAAACAAACAAACATTGGGATCAAATAAATTTATTTCATTGATAATTGAATCGTTTACAATGATTACAAGCACAGATGTCACATAATGCGTCCGCTACAACGTTTGCCTTTCCAGGATGGTACTTGATCTCACAGTCGTAATCATTTAACAGCTCGACCCATCGCCGCTGGCGCATATTCAATTCCTTCTGATCAAATATGTGTTGTAAGCTTTTGTGATCTATGAAGATTGTACATCGAGTACCATATAGATAATGCTGCCAGATTTTCAAGGCGAACACCATCGCGCCGAGTTACAAGTCGTGAGTGGTATAGTTTCTTTCATGAACCTTCAATTGTCTTGAAGCGTAAGCGATGACTTTTTGGCACTGCATCAGCACACAGCCCAAACCTTGTCGTGAAGCGTCGCAGTATACCACGAAGTCTTCTATGCCTTCGGGTAATGATAGTATTGGTGCATCGCATAGCCTGTTTTTGAGCAGTTGAAAGGCTTCTTCGTGCTTGCCACCCCAGGCGTACTTTTTGTCTTTCTGCGTAAGGGCAGTTAGCGGTTGAGCTATCTTTGAAAAATTCTCAATAAATCGTCGATAATAGCCCGCTAAGCCCAAAAATTATCGAACTTCAGTTGCGGTTTTGGGGGCTTCCCAATTCTTTATTGCTTCGATCTTAGATGGGTCTACATAATGCCCTTCTCGTTCACAACATGACCAAGAAATTGTACTTCGCGAATCCAGAATTCGCATTTCGAGAATTTTGCATAAAGCTTCTCTTTCTTCAGTAGTTCCAGAATAGTTCTGAGGTGTTGCTCATGTTCTTCTTTCGTTCGTGAGTAAATCAGGATGTCATCGATAAATACAATCACAAATTTATCGAGATATGGTTTGCATACGTGGTTCATCAGATCCATAAATACCGCTGGCGCGTTCGTCGGTCCAAATGGCATCACAAGAAACTCGTAGTGCCCATAACACGTTCGGAATGCAGTCTTTGGTACACTTTCTTCTTGGATTCTTAGCTGATGGTATCCAGATCGAAGATCGATCTTGGAATAGTAGCTTGATCCTTGCAACTGATCAAATAAGTCATCAATCCTCGGTAGTGGATACCGATTCTTGATCGTGAGCTTGATCAGTTCCCTGTAATCGATACACATCTGCAGTGTTCCATCCTTCTTCTTTACGAACAATACAGGAGCTCCCCAAGGCGAGAAGCTTGGCCTTATGTATCCTTTATCCAACAAATCCTGAAGTTGTGTAGATAATTCTTGCATTTTGGATGGTGCAAGCCGATAGGGTGCCTTGGCTACAGGAACGGCTCCTGGAACCAAGTCTATACGGAATTCGACTTGTCGTTGCGGAGGTAGTCCTGGTAGATCTTCAGGAAAAACATTAGGGAATTCCTTTACCACAGGAATGTCTTCGAGCTTCGGCTCCTCAGCCTTCTTATCTACAACGTGAGCTAGGAAAGCAACACATCCTTTCCTTAAGCACTTCTATGCCTTCATGCAACTGATGATTCATAGAGGCGCGTCTCGTCTTTCTCCATGTACGTTGAGAGTTTCATCATTTGCCAAAGGAATGCGAATGATTTTCTCATGACAAATAACTTCAGCTTTGTTCTTGGACAACCAGTCCATTCCGACCACTACATCGAAGCTACCAAATTGAATAGGTAAGAGATCGATGCTAAATCTCCGTTCACCAAGTTCTAGTGTGCAGCCTCTAACAACTTCGCTCGATTCTACAAGTTTACCGTCGGCTAGTTCTATGGAGTAAGGAATATCCAATCTACTAGACTCTATCCCAAGCATACATTTAAATTCCACAGACATGAAACTATAATCGGCAACAGTGTCAAATAATATGGATGCAAAGCGATTGTTAACGAGAAACGTACCGGTGACCATGTTAGGGTCCTCGCGTGCGTCCCTTGCTCCAATCACAAATGCTCGAGCCTGAACGTTGTTTCCAGCACCGTTGCGGGTTCCATTCCCGTTCTTGTTTCCCTTACTCCAACAGTCTTCAGTGCGGTGACCCAATTTTCCACACTTGTCGCATCTTGGAACGCGACACACCCCTTCGTGATGACGCTTGCAATGATTGCATTTCGGCAGAGTGCCCAGATATCCTTTAGCTGAAGCATCATTCATGGCTGCAAGAGATTTCTCCCCCTGATGTGACAACCGTCACTTTTCCGTACATTCCGTACATGAAATGAACAGTAATTTGTGCTTAAATGACTGTGCATGATCTGGTTTACCAGACAAATAAATTTCTGAATTCCATACAAGTGAATTCATGCATGATATATGCTACAAGAATTACGTTATGATAGCGTTGCGTCAAAAATATTAGTAAACTCACCGGTAAGACACATCGTGTCAACGGAACTGCAGAAAGCGGTCAGACATTAGAATTGAGGCCTAGGTGTAGGTCCGACGACAAAAGTACATTAAAACCCAAGAGTACATATAAGGGTTTAATTTATAGACATTGCGAAAGCAAAAATAAACACTAAAAAGCACCCGAAACGCACTTTAAGTGCAGAATTTTATACAATTCAGCTCTAATCAGCATTTAGAGATATAAATATTATGCAGAAATTTCGTTTTATTATCCAGAATACTTCCCTAAGTGTTGGGAATTGAAAGGATACAAAAAGGTACTTAAAAGACACTAAAAAGTGTGATTTAGCACCTTAACGAATCGGTATCTAACCGAACAACCGGATATTATCCGGAACACTAAAATAATGCTAGAAGCATTGTTTTTATTTTTTTCTAAGCTAGTTAGGGTCCCCGGACACCCTAACACACTATATATTACTTAAACACTTAAAACCCCTAAACATATCACTTAAGATGTAACTAGATTTAGTAACCAAGAATCAAGATCCAACCAAACACCCCCCCCCCTCATGACCGGTTTTGGACATGGGTGGCCCACCCTTGATTTCTTCCATTTGTTTAATTGATCATGTTGGGGTATTTTGAACATAAAAACCATGGGGTAAAGCCTTGGAATGGGTTATAAGTATGCACATTAGGATCTTGAGTTCATATTTCACACACTTGAAAAACACACAACTCCTCTCTCTCCCTCCCCATGCTCTCGGCTCAAGCATAGCATCACCACCACCATTATTTCAATTCCATCCAATCCATTCCAAGGTGATATTAAGGTGTAAGAAGGTCGCTAACGAGGCTCGGTGCTCACGGAACTTGAAGGACCTTCACCATTTGCTTTTATCCACCTCATTTGCACTCTTGAACTTCCCTAGCCTTGAGCTAGTAGTAAGTGTTCTAAAACACCTTCTTGATCTTGTCTAGAGTGGTTAATAAGAGATTTGTCGCTTGAAAATCATGAACATGCTAAATCACCAACTAAAAGTCTATTAAAGTGATGAATATGATGGTTAATAGATGGATAATTGTGTAAAACTTGTTAAACTTGTTTTGTGATGATTATTTTGTGTTGTTTAATGCTAGTAGTAGTTTGGATCGTCATCTAACCCAGCTAGGTTATGTTCTTAGAACATGAGCTAGTGTATGTTAAAGTATAAAAAGGACTAGATGATGAACACTACTACTATTAAACATGAACTTGTGTAAAAACAGTTTATCTTATGAAATGGAGTTCTAAACTAGTAGATCTAAAGATCTACACGTGGTATTTTCGAAAGACCAACTGTAAGACAAAACCATGTTTTAAAACCGGATCTTTCATGAAGTAGAGGTGTTTTTATGAACAAACAAGTGTGTGGACACTTGTGTAACAAAAGTTTTAACAAAGAAATAATTTTCGTAAAAACCAACTAAAAGTTGTGAAACTTCATATTCTTTAAAAATAAAGTTTTTAAGAAATTAAACTTATTTTTAAAGATAACAAGGCTTACTAAATGTGCTAGTAAATTACTACACATTTTTGTAAATATTCAAGTTCATGAAATGGAGAAATTAGTGATTGTTGTTGATGATTATTGTTGATAATTGTTGTTGACGATTTAAAAGAAAATAAACACATGTTTTGAAAACATGGGAAACCTCCATTTTTAGGGGAAACTCTGTCAAAATTTTTATAAATTTTGACACTTAGAAAAATATAAGTTTTTGGGAAACTTATTCCCTAAAATTGTATTTAAAGTATTACCAAGGTTTCCCTAATTTTTGGTGATAAGAAATGAGGATTTCTTCAAGAATAAAAATGGATATAAGTATGTATATTTTTGAGAGAAAAATATATATTATTTTATCACCAACTTTTGTGCTAAGTGTATATAGTATGTGTTATACGTGCTAGTGTATTAAGATTTAAAAATACACTAAATACTCATGAGGGGTATGAACATAAAAATACACATACAACATACAAGATACATAATTCGGGTACAAAGTGCAAAACACGAGATACTTATACTAATTTTTGAGAAAATAATATAAGTAAGATACGTAGTTAAAAATATAGAATATTTTTAACACAAGAATATATACAAAAGAGAGTGACTGTACTTGTGCGACGCAAGTCTAGTGACTAACGTTAAGAAAACGCGTATAGGTTACGACGTTAATTAAGCTAATCCGGTGAAGTTTACGACGCACAGGAACGCAAAGTTGTGAGTTCATGCTCCCCCTTTTCTCTAACTGTTTTTGGTTTTATAACTCTCGGGGGTGAAATACATGTTACAAATATTATAATTTTTACAAAGGGTAAAAATACAAGAAGCACTCTTGGTGAGAACGAGAACCGAGTGCAATATGATTTGAGAATACGAGAAGCACTCGTGGTGAGTGCAATATGATGAGCTTTAAGAAAAGCCTAGAAAATACTAGATCATGTGAGCTTAAACTAGATATTGAGATGCCATTAATACTTAATCAGGGACGAGGGTTAGATCTAACGGGTACGGCCGAGCCCCACTCATGGTCCTTATGCGACCACTTGAGTGCTTCGGTGTCCCAGTCTAGGGAAATCGACGCAGTCGAGGGTAATCGACACAGTCGAGGGTAATCGACACAGTCAAGGGAAATTGACACAGTCGAGGTTAATCAACACAGTCGAGGTTAATCGACACAGTCGAGGGAAATCGACATAGTTAGAGGGAGAATATACTAATGCTTCCTATGTCCTCACATGCCTTGAAGGAGAATATACTAATCTATGTCCTCACGTGCCTTAATGTCCTTGCATAAACAATCATTTAAAACGTGGGGTACACAAGAAAACTTGAATGATAATTGAGTACGTGAGGTACTCAAGAAAGCGGGAATTATACTTGAGTACGTGGGGTACTCAAGAAAGACTTGAATTATACATGACAAATACTATGTTTTCATACAAAGTATAAAAACGTGAAATACAAAAACGCATGAACTCGCTCAACTTTATGTTGATGTTTTCCAAAATTACATGTATTTCAGGTGACATGATGGATCTTGGGCGCAAGTGTCGTAACTAGAAGTAGACTACAAGTTTGGATGTCATCCACTTTTGTTGAATTGTAACATTGTCAAAGGTCGTATTTTGAAAACTTAAATAACAAGTGTTTGTAATACTCAAATTTTCATGAATGGATGAACATCGTTTTGATCATGTAGTTGTTTATTACGATTGAATGCAATGATAACAAACTAGTCACACATCATACGCTTCCGCAAAAGACAGGGTGTGACAGTTTGGTATCAGAGCTTCGATTGTAGTGAACTAGGATTATTTCTCGAGTCTAGACTACAATCACTAGAGTTCTCTCACGAAAACATTTTTCAAAAAGGTTTTCATAGTATTCACAAAAGCGCCAAGATCCACGAGTCAGACACTTTTCAAAAAGTGACAAGGCAAGGACATTAGTGAGGAATACCTTTAAAATAAGGTGCCAACCAAAGCATAGTCTACACGAGTTAGACTTGCCAAAAAAAAAAAACAAAATGACCCCCCAAAAAAAACGAGAGTTATACGTGATATAATGCATTAAATTGCTTGATTATGCTAAGTAGCATATATGTTATTGATATACATACACACAAATAAGTGTACGGAATGATTATTGACGTGAATGAGATACTTTCGACTCTGACTCCTATTACTATACGTGACTCGCACGATGAAGCTACCGACCTCGCGTCCTTTGTAAAGCTCATGGCTGGGAGTGATTACCAAACAAGATGCTGAGCTTGCTTCCGTAGGAGATGGCTGCTCTTCCCTCTCGATCGTGAAGGTGCCTAACTACGGTGATGATGACGAGGCAGAGGCGGCAACCTTGAACGAATTCTCAATCAACGGGACGAGATCCCTGCGGCTTATGTGAAGCAAGATTGACGATGTGCTTAACCAGAAAAGGGAGATGAAGTATTCATCTCGAAGGTGCCCCTCCAACTACTAGGAATTCTCTCTATTCCTATTCCATCTAATCATCGTGCCTATACGCGCGTAACGATAACGGATGTTAGCGCGTGGACCATCGCAAAGGTCCTTTCCATGACAAGAGGTATAAGGACAGTAGTGTCCCCTCTTTGATTGATCATCTGCTTGGACGAGAGAAAATTTGGGTAATTGTGCAAGACAATTTATTATTACGGGGGCCCACGTAATAACGACTTGTAGTGCACAGGAATCCTGGTGGACTCTGCGGGCCGAGCTAATGAAAACCATACAAAATTAATCTATAGGTGTCCTCACCTTCATCTGGTAGAACAACACATAGATCAGTGCTTTAGCACGTTAGAAAGTAGGAAGCCTGTCTTAGCCTACTTCGTGACTGACATATCTACCTGCATACGAGACGTCTGAGAAGACGATGTTTAAGCAAGAGAGGTGGAATGACATTCAGAATCAGTGACGACACACTCCCTATCACCTCTACACAAACAACCCCATCAAAGGGGAGAGATACGCACCGGTAAAGCTAAAGACCTAAGAAAACCAATGTAGCAGGAAATAACTGAAACTTGAATGACCAAGGCGATGTAGCCTCGAATTCATTTCAAACGATAAGCCAAGTTGGCAAGCCTATGTGAAGGGTCAATAACTGTTTCCTCGCTTATACACTGATTATATATACGTGTGAAATTGGGTGGCTTATGGTGCTATGTATATCATAGACAATTGAAATGTTGTCTAACCTACTTCATACCATTTTGGCAGAAGAGAATGCCGCCCAGGCGAGACACAAACACCAGTACGTTGCCAAGGACAGAAGCCGAGCTGCAAGAACGCATCTCACAGGCAATTGCGCGACATGAAGCCCTCCGCTCTAAGCACAGCGATGGCACTACTGAAAATAACCCTCCAACTGGCTGCACCTATAAACAATTCCTGGACTGCAAGCCATTGAATTTTGATGGCACAGGAGGTGCCGTTGCATTTGTTCGTTGGGCAGAAAAGACTGACTCCATTCTAAGAATGAGTAACTGTTCGCCCCGACAGAGTGATTATATCTCAGGGTTATTCGTAGATGGCGCACTCTCCTGGTGGAACCTTCAGGTTCAAACCCTTGGTGCAGATGCTGCTTATGCACTGAGCTGGGACGAGCTCAAGGAAATGATGGAAAAGAAGTACTGTTCTAGGACGGAAATCCAGAAGATTGAGGTCGAGTTCTGGAATTTGAAAATGGACGGACCGAAGATTCCTGAATACGTCCAACGATTTCACGACTTGTCTAGGGTCGTCCCCTACTTAGTCAAACCTGAATTTAAAAGGGTTGAACGATTCATTTGGGGACTTGCACCTCAGATCAGGAGCATGGTTACTACCTCAAAGCCCTCAACCATTGCAGAGGCTATCGATATGAGTGTCACTCTTACTGAATACCCTCTTCATGCGGGAAAATTTTTGGAATCTGAGGATAACAAGAAAGAGACTCATGTGGAGTCGTCAAGCAACAAGAAGAGGAAGTCCTCAAACCTAAAGACGAGCACCCAAGTCAACTATGGAAGCTCTAAAATAGGCAAAAGAAAGAAAGTGAAACCGCCGCATGACAGGAAAACTGATGGAGCCACTAATAAGGCTGGTGGCAAAATATACTCAGGGACTAAGCCGAGATGCGGGGAATGCACTTTTCACCATGAAGGTCGATGTTTAAGGCCTACGTGCGGAAAGTGTGGAAAATAAGGGCACAGCAAGGATGCCTGTTGGGCGAAGGACCCAGATGGAAGAAATAAGAGAATACCAGGTTGCTACAGATGTGGTGGAGCAGGGCACCTTAGGAAGAATTGTCCTGGGAAGAAACAAGCAAGGAAGGGTTTTCACGATTGAAACTCGTGAAGCACGCCAGGATCCAGATGTGGTTACGGGTACGTTCCCTATTAACCAACCCTATGCATCTACTTTTAATTGATACTGGAATCAACTGTAACCTTGCATGCTTAGAACATAAGAAACTGCTTGGCCTAGTCTCGAGTAAAATAAACGCCCCGTATTCTTTAGATATAGGCATATAGAAGGCTAGTTTAAACAGTCGAAGCGAGTAAGAATTGTATTTAGGGACTCAGAAGGCCGGAACCTTCTGTTACCAATGACTCGCGAAGTCATCAAATGGTAGTCAGCATGGATCAGAAATCCAAGTACAGCTGAAGTCGTTCGACATGAGAAAATCAGACGCATCCCTCTTGCGGATGATGAAACCCAACTTTCCTGCAATAGGTGCAAGGATGTTAGACCCCATAAGGCGACAGATCTACGACACCCCTCATTGGTCGAAGAGGCATAGAAACGCCACCGAGTAGACTGCAGAGCCTGAGAACATCCCCGTGAAGGAAGAACTCCCAGTAGCCTCTTCAGAAGACTTGCCAGGAACGCCTCTCTGTAGCGACGAGAGGAGTTCAGAATAAATCGCGTGCCAGGAGCAGCACCAGTGACGAATGACGCCATACCGACTAACTTCACCAGCGAAGCATGAACCTCTGATATAACTGCAAGAGCTGCTAGACAGAGGAAATTAAGGACATAACATCCTTAGTTAAGGAGACAAGGAGAAAGTTGGTAGTCTCCACTTTACATAAACTTCAGAAAATTGAGAATCAGAATCCTTTGCCAAGGATCAACTTGAGGACAAGAGGTCCTCCACTGTGAATACAAGAGGGAATATCCCTAAAACGACCTTTAGGACTTGCTTCGAGCATTACGAGATCCTTGTCGTATCATTTGGCTTGACACATGCATCGACAATATATTCATGGACCTCATGAATCGAACGTGTGAGCCATACCTGGATAAGTCGTATACTTATTGACTACATTCTTATATGGCCAACGACCAAGGAAGGTCGTGAGCAACAGCTGCAATTTACCTTGCAACTCTTAGAGAAAGCACAGTTATGTGCAATGATGACGAAAAGCGGATTTCGAGTTCGCGAAGCGAGAACGAAATTCATGCCAACCCTGCAACTAAGAGCTAAAGAGCTAGAGTTGCAATGATGTGACGTCTCTCGACAAAGTCTCGATTGTACGTCGAGGCAACGAGACCACAACATTCCGTACGCGGCACATTGATTAAGGAGTCATGAGAAAAGACCTTGAGATAGATACAGTAATTGCGCGCCGCAAACTGGACGTCATTACCTGAAAGAAAACGCTGCACGATCTTTACTGATCACAAGGGTTGCAGCACACCGATGATCATAAGAACTCGAATATGAACTGAGCTGCTGAACGATGCAGACGGTATGAACACGATACGTGCTTGTGTGATAAACTTCGATAAAAAGTCGGAACACTCACTTGCCCTTAGTAGAGTTTTCCTTCAACTGTACCGCTTCGTGTGAAGCTTTAGAAGGAACATAACAAGACGATCCCCGTCGCGTTGAACGGAGACCGAAGATAAACAATCTACTGACCCGCGTTGGTTCAGGAAAACCAGAGGCAAACCGTTTAGATATGTGAACATATCAAGGTAGCACGTATAATACAGAAAGATTGTGCCGATGAGCGGCAGAAATCGTAAGGAATTGAGACAAGAAGTATGACAAAAATGAGAGCCTCGCCTAGAGAAGGCGTAATGTGGTTTGGAAAACGAAAAGGCTGAATCCCCAGTGTAGGGATCAGAACCATTGTTCACAAGATAAAACTCCCAGAAAAAGATTAGTAGTGATCGCGACACATTCATGTGTCTAATCGTTAGAGGAGTCTGACTCAAGGAACAGTCGTTGTTTCCACAAATAAGATTCACGTCAATGACAAATGACAAGAATTACTATAGAAACCTGTTGAGGTTTTGGACCTAGAGTCCGTTATACTATAGAAACCTGTTGAGGTTTTGGACCTAGAGTCCGTGATACTATAGAAACCTGCTGAGGTTATGGACCAAGAGTCCACAAGATACAGAAAAAGTCATGATCGACTTACTTGAGTACGATAGAATTCATGACATGGCCCAGAGATTTTATGGGAACATAAAGACAGATCATGAATCTAAGTGACCATATTGGTTTCACAACTCCCCTGCGACCGATGGCATCGCTTGAATTTCGGGACGAAATTCTTTTAACGGGGGGAGACTGTGACAACCGTCACTTTTCCGTACATTCCGTACACGAAATGAACAGTAATTTGTGCTTAAATGACTGTGCATGATCTGGTTTACCAGACAAATAAATTTCTGAATTCCATACAAGTGAATTCATGCATGATATATGCTACAAGAATTACGTTATGATAGCGTTGCGTCAAAAATATTAGTAAACCCACCGGTAAGACACATCGTGTCAACGGAACTGCAGAAAGCAGTCAGACATTAGAATTGAGGACTAGGTGTAGGTCCAACGACAAAAGTACATTAAAACCCAGGAGTACATATAAGGGTTTAATTTATAGACATTGCGAAAGCAAAAATAAGCACTAAAAAGCACCCGAAACGCACTTTAAGTGCAGAATTTTATACAATCCTGCTCTAATCAGCATTTAAAGATATAAATATTATGTAGAAATTTCGTTTTATTATCCAGAATACTTCCCTAAGTGTTGGGAATTGAAAGGATACAAAAAGGTACTTAAAAGACACTAAAAAGTGTGATTTAGCACCTTAACGAATCGGTATCTAACCGAACAACCGGATATTACCCGGAACACTAAAATAATGCTAGAAGCATTGTTTTTATTTTTTTCTAAGCTAGTTAGGGTCCCCGGACACCCTAACACACTATATATTACTTAAACACTTAAAACCCCTAAACATATCACTTAAGATGTAACTAGATTTAGTAACCAAGAATCAAGATCCAACCAAACACCCCCCCCCCTCATGACCGGTTTTGGACAAGGGTGGCCCACCCTTGATTTCTTCCATTTGTTTAATTGATCATGTTGGGGTATTTAGAACATAAAAACCATGGGGTAAAGCCTTGGAATGGGTTATAAGTATGCACATTAGGATCTTGAGTTCATATTTCACACACTAGAAAAACACACAACTCCTCTCTCTCCCTCCCCATGCTCTCGGCTCAAGCATAGCATCACCACCACCATTATTTCAATTCCATCCAATCCATTCCAAGGTGATATTAAGGTGTAAGAAGGTCGCTAACGAGGCTCGGTGCTCACGGAACTTGAAGGACCTTCACCATTTGCTTTTATCCACCTCATTTGCACTCTTGAACTTCCCTAGCCTTGAGCTAGTAGTCAGTGTTCTAAAACACCTTCTTGATCTTGTCTAGAGTGGTTAATAAGAGATTTGTCGGTTGAAAATCATGAACATACTAAATCACCAACTAAAAGTCTATTAAAGTGATGAATATGATGGTTAATAGATGGATAATTTTGTAAAACTTGTTAAACTTGTTTTGTGATGATTATTTTGTGTTGTTTAATGCTAGTAGTAGTTCGGATCGTCATCTAACCCGGCTAGGTTATGTTCTTAGAACATGAGCTAGTGTATGTTAAAGTATAAAAAGGACTAGATGATGAACACTACTACTATTAAACATGAACTTGTGTAAAAACAATTTATCTTATGAAATGGAGTTCTAAACTAGTAGATCTAAAGATCTACAAGTGGTATTTTCGAAAGACCAACTGTAAGACAAAACCATGTTTTAAAACCGGATCTTTCATGAAGTAGAGGTGTTTTTATGAACAAACAAGTGTGTGGACACTTGTGTAACAAAAGTTTTAACAAAGAAATAATTTTCGTAAAAACCGACTAGAAGTTGTGAAACTTCATATTCTTTAAAAATAAAGTTATTAAGAAATTAAACTTATTTTGAAAGATAACAAGGCTTACTAAATGTGCTAGTAAATTACTACACATTTTTGTAAATATTCAAGTTCAAGAAATGGAGAAATTAGTGATTGTTGTTGATGATTATTGTTGATAATTGTTGTTGATGATTGTTGACGATTTAAAAGAAAATAAACACATGTTTTGAAAACATGGGAAACCTCCATTTTTAGGGGAAACTCTGTCAAAATTTTTATAAATTTTGACACTTAGAAAAATATAAGTTTTTGGGAAACTTATTCCCTAAAAATGTATTTAAAGTATTACCAAGGTTTCCCTAATTTTTGGTGATAAGAAATGAGGATTTCTTCAAGAATAAAAATGGATATAAGTATGTATATTTTTTAGAGAAAAATATATATTATTTTATCACCAACTTTTGTGCTAAGTGTATATAGTATGTGTTATACGTGCTAGTGTATTAAGACTTAAAAATACACTAAATACTCATGAGGGGTATGAACATAAAAATACACATACAACATACAAGATACATAATTCGGGTGCAAAATGCAAAACACGAGATACTTATATTAATTTTTGAGAAAATAATATAAGTAAGATACGTAGTTAAAAATATAGAATATTTTTAACACAAGAATATATACAAAAGAGAGTGATTGTACTTGTGCGACGCAAGTCTAGTGACTAACGTTAAGAAAACGCGTATAGGTTACGACGTTAATTAAGCAAATCCGGTGAAGTTTACGACGCACAGGAACGCAAAGTTGTGAGTTCATGCTCCCCCTTTTCTCTAACTGTTTTTGGTTTTATAACTCTCGGGGGTGATATACATGTTACAAATATTATAATTTTTACAAAGGGTAAAAATACAAGAAGCACTCTTGGTGAGAACGAGAACCGAGTGCAATATGATTTGAGAATACGAGAAGCACTTGTGGTGAGTGCAATATGATGAGCTTTAAGAAAAGCCTAGAAAATACTAGATCATGTGAGCTTAAACTAGATATTGAGATGCCATTAATACTTAATTAGGGACAAGGGTTAGATCTAACGGGTACGGCCGAGCCCCACTCATGGTCCTTATGCGACCACTTGAGTGCTTCGGTGTCCCAGTCGAGGGAAATTGACGCAGTCGAGGGTAATCGACACAGTCGAGGGTAATCGACACAGTCAAGGGAAATTGACACAGTCGAGGTTAATCGACACAGTCGAGGGAAATCGACATAGTTAGAGGGAGAATATACTAATGCTTCCTATGTCCTCACATGCCTTGAAGGAGAATATACTAATGCTCCCTATGTCCTCACGTGCCTTAATGTCCTTGCATAAACAATCATTTAAAACGTGGGGTACACAAGAAAACTTGAATGATACTTGAGTACGTGGGGTACTCAAGAAAGCGGGAATTATACTTGAGTACGTGGGGTACTCAAGAAAGACTTGAATTATACATGACAAATATTATGTTTTCATACAAAGTATAAAAACGTGAAATACAAAAACGCATGAACTCGCTCAACTTTATGTTGATGTTTTCCAAAATTACATGTATTTCAGGTGACAGGATGGATCTTGGGCGCAAGTGTCGTAACTAGAAGTAGACTACAAGTTTGGATGTCATCCACTTTTGTTGAATTGTAACATTGTCAAAGGTCGTATTTTGAAAACTTAAATAACAAGTGTTTGTAATACTCAAATTTTCATGAATGGATGAACATAGTTTTGATCATGTAGTTGTTTATTACGATTGAATGCAATGATAACAAGCTAGTCACACATCATACGCTTCCGCAAAAGACAGGGTGTGACACCTGAGGCGGGTTAGGGTCACGCTTCTTGTTGGAACCCTTGTTGTTACGAGTTGCTTGATTCAAGTTTGCATGTTTCCTTTTCTTGTCACTAGACGACTCAGCATGCGTCTCGGCATTTTCTGTTGGGTTCAGTGATAGCTTCTTCATACGAACACAATCTTCAGTAAGGCTGACAACCAGAGTTACAGCCTCGGTGATTGTTTGAGGTTTGGCCGAAGTTAATATGCCGCGGAATTCTGAGGCCAATCCCCAAATGTAGCATTCAACGCGCTTAAATTCGGGAGTCACCATGTAGGGAACCACTCTAGACAGATCGTGGAACCTTCGAGTATATCCATTAATGTCAGCACCTTCCATGGTCAAGTGCCAGAACTCCGTTTCCAGCCTTTGGAGTTCAGCACGGGAGCAGTACTTTTCCCTCATTTTCTCTTCCAGTTCATCACAAGTCATGCCATACGCGGCATCATCACCCAAAGTTTGGACTTGCAAGTTCCACCAAGTCAGAGCTTCATCAACAAACAACCCAGTAGCAAAAGTGACTTGCTGATCTGCAGTACACTTGCTCATGCGGATAGTAGCTTCAGTCTTCTCCGTCCAGCGTACAAACGCTACTGCACCTCCAGTGCCGTCGTAGTTCATTGGTTTGCAGTCGAGGAACTGCTTGAAAGTGTAACCTTGAGTTGCGTTTCCCCCAGACGAATCACCATTCCCATTACGCCTGGCATTGCTTGGTCCTCCACTGTCTTGAGTACGGTTCGCCTCGTAGTGGGCGATAGCAGCGGAGATCCTTTCTTCCAGTAGAGCGTTGAGCTCCTCAGCAGTACTTGGCAATGGGGGAGGAGGAGGTTGATCACGAGCATTCACAGCTTTCCTGGGTGCCATGTTCTGACAGAACACCACACAATAGGTTTAGGAATTTGTTTGATATCGTCATACTAGACAGTAGTAGTATACATATACACAGGCATATACCACATAAGTGACATCAAACAATTATTTCTCTAGCAGAGTATTTAATAAGCTGGTGTTCACGTTTGACCTTTTCTTGCACTGAGGGAATCCATGCGTGACAAGACTTGCTGTGGTTTCTGTGCACTGAATTCCATAATTATGTATGCATCCATAATTACGCAACTCCTTGCACAGTCCGCATAGTTCGTTTCATCCTCGTATTTCTTCCTTCAGATAGGCTATTGTTTTAAGGTAAGTCACGTATACTAGTGGTATTATATTTCTAGTATGTGTATATGCTAATTATCACACATAATTGCAAGCAATTTCTCAGTCAAAGACAAGTGCTACTCTTGTGCACCCTAAGTCTCGTAGTGTCTTTTCTAGACTCATGTAAACAGTTTTAGGTAGTGGATGTCACGGGACATTTTATGCAATGAAAACTCTTTGAAAAATTGTTTTCGTGAAAGGATCCTATAGATTGTAGACTAGACTCGAGAAGGAATCCTGGTTCACTACAATCGCAGCTCTGATACCAATCTGTCACACCCCTTTCTGTTGCGGAAGCACGAGGGGTGATCATGAAAGGTTCTCATTGCATACGAAAGGTAAACATACTACATGCTCGTAAAAATAACATCAAATACCAAACATTTCATAATTCGAAAACATAAGTTTAGCGTTTACATCATGAGATAGCATAAAACATTGTCTTGAAAGTTTACAACTTTATTTAAAGATAAACATAAGCGACATCCACAAGCATGAGTAAGGCCGCGCGCACATCCACTTCTAGTTACCTGAAATACATGTGAGTTTTAAAAAACGTCAACATAATGTTGGTGTGAATTCATGCAGTTCTTGTAATGTACGTTTGTATACTTTGTTTGAAAAACATGGTATGTATCTCGTATTAGTCACTTATTCTTGTATAAATCATGTATTTCTGTATGTATCAAGTGTTAATGGGTTGCAAAGCCATTAACATGTGACACGACATAGGAAGTCACCAAACCATAGGTATTTTTCTAGTAGTCGATTCACGACTGAGACACAAAAACACTACTCGGAACTAGTTGTCACCAAGAGTGGGGCTACCCTGAAACCCATTAGATCTAAACTTTTGTTCTGCGGTCTAAGTATGTACACGATTAATGGTGCTTATGGTACCCTATTCGTGACACGATTTCTCGTATCATTTCTCAAAACGCATCATACTTGGTACTAGTTATCACCAAGTGTGCCTCTTGTTTTTGTATCATACCATTTATAAATATTGTCGTATTTGTAACATGTATTTCACCCCCGAAGTTATAAAACTGAAAACAGTTAAAAGAAAAGGGGGAGCATGAACTCACAACTTTGCGTTCCTTGCGTCGTAAACTTCACCGGGTTTTGCTTATAATGCGTCGTGACCTAAACATGTTTTATTATCGTTAGTCACTAGACTTGTATCGCACAAGTACAAGTCCCTATCTCTTGTATATGTATTCTTGTGTTAAAAATAATTTTTATATTTTTAACTAAGTGTCTTACTTATATTATTTTCTCAAAAATAATTATAAGTTTCTTGTATTTTGCACCCGAATTATGTATCTTGTATGTCGTATGTGTATTTTTGTGTTTTTTACTTCTCAAGAGTATTTATTGTATTTTCAAGTCCTAATACACTATCAAGTATAATACATACTACATACATTTAGCGCAACATTTTGTGATCAACAAATATATATATTTTTCTCCAAAAATATACATACTTAATATTAACTTTTATTCTTGAAGAAATCCTCATTTCTTAACACAAACGTCTGGGAAACCTTGATAAATTCTTTTAGGTACATTTTTAGGGAATAAGTTCCTCAGAACTTATACTTTTCTAAGTGTCAAAATTTATAGAAATTTTGACAGAGTTTCCCCTAAAAATGGAGGTTTCCCATGTTTTCAAAACATGTGTTTATTTTCTTTTAAAATCATCATCAATCAATTTCAACAACAATCATCAACAATATACATTAATTTCTCTATTTCTTGAACTTGAAAATTTACAAAAATGTGTAGTAACTTACTAGTGTATTTAGTAAGTCTTGTTACCTTCCAAAATGTGATTAGTTCTTTAAAAACTTTATTTTTAAAGAGTTTGAACATTTGCAACTTCTAGTCATATTTTCTAAAAGTATTTCTTTGTGAAATTTTCTTTTTACACAAGTGTTTCTACACTTGTTTACCCACTAAAAATGTGTTAAGTTTATGTAAGATCCAAGTTTTAACAAACTCATACTTTTCACTTGGTTCTTTCGAAAAACCACTCATGGATCTTTAGATCTACAAGATTATAACTTACTTTGATCTTTATTTTCCAAGAAAACACTTATTTGTTCAAGTTCATAGTTCATGTGTGGATGATTCCATCATCCTACACATCTCTAACTTTCACATCTTGCTAGTTCATGTCTTTAAACATGATCTAGCAAGTCCATGTGATGAACCATATCATTTTTACTAGTAAACAATAAACAGCAAGCATAACAACACAAGTATAACATGATTTCTTCATTACTTCAACCATACTTCATCACCTTGTTAGTTTATGTTCAAGACTTGTTTATGTTCTTAGAGTTTCTTAATATTTCACCATTCTTTTTACTATTAACCAACAAAAAAATATGAAGAGTATGAAGATCTAAGACACTTACTACTAGCACAAGGCTAGGGGAGTTCAAGAGTATAAATGTGGTGGATAAAAGAAAATAAGTGAGGTCCTTGAGCTTCCGAACACACCAAGCTCACTTGTACGATCTCTAGCACCCTTGGATATGTATAGATTGCATGAAGGAAGTTTGAAGGTGGTGATGATGGTTGTGGTGTTCTCGGCCGAAACAAGCAAGGAGGAGAGGAAGTGTGTTGTTGTTTGATGTGAATGAGGAAGAAATGGTGGTTAACTAGTGGGTTATATAGAGATCTAATAACCCTTGTGTCTTATGTCTCCTTAGTACCAATCATAATCCAATAAAATAATCTAACAAATCTTATGTGTAAGTCCTCATGTAACCGTCCCCATGGGGGGGGGGGGGGGGGGTCTTGTTGGATTTCAAATGGTTTAGTTGCAATCTAGTTAGATTTAGTTAGGAAGGTTAAGTGTTAAGTTAGTGTGTTAAGGTGTGTTGTATAATATATAGTGTGTTAGGGTGTTCGGGGACCCTAACTAGCTCAGAAAAATAAAAACAATGTGTTTGACAATATTTTTGTGTTCCGGGTAAAGTCCGTTTGTTCGGTTGAATACCGGTTCGTTAAAGTGCTAAATTGCACCGTTTAGTAACCTTCAAGTATATTTTGTAACCCTTATAATTCCCGACACTTAGGGAAGTATTCTGGATGATAAAACGTAATTTCTGCATAATATTCCAGTGCCATAATGCTAATTATAGCTGAATTTACTGAAATTCCGCACTTAAAGTACGTTTCGGGTGCTTTCTAGTGCTTATATTAGCTTTTGAAATGTATATACGTTAACCCTTGTATGTACTCTTGGGTTTTAATGTATTCTTGTTGTTGGACCTACACCTAGGCCTCAATTCTAATGTCTGACTGCTTTCTGCAGTTTTGTTGACACAAAGTGTCTTACCGGTGAGTTTACTAGTATTTCTGACGCAACGCTCTCGTTTATGCATAAAGCAATATTTTGTAGTATAAAACGTGCATGAATTCACTTGTGTACCATGAAATCAAACAATGTTGACATTTAAGCACTTAATTGCAGTCGTTGAATAATAATTAAAGTGTACGGAAATTACCGGTTCGGTGCCAGTTGTCACAATATAGCCTATTTGCACAATGGCGGACACACAGAATATGCACTAACAGTTTCCCCCTTGTATGCCACTCCAGAATCTTTATCTTCAAATATGAGAGTCGTGTTTGAATAATCTGCAACTTCAATCAAGCATTTGATATCTTCAATTAGTTCCCCTTTGATTGAAGATTCGGGTTTGCATTATCTCCAATAAGTTCCCCCTAAATAAATCTTCAGGTCTTTGTTTGCAAGGTTCCTAACCTCCTCTGATTTGCTAAATCCAAATCTTCACAAATAATCACCAACTTGAAACTACAAAATGTAACTTCTCCTTTTTGACTTTAACCACACCCTTGTTTGGTTTTTGAATTCTCTCTCATAACTTAAACTTTTAATCTTCAAAAACCCAACCGGAAATTGATAGAAACTTCGAACACCACACTGGTGAACTTCAAGTTTGTGAATACCCACGAATATCTGAAATCCTGTGACATTTGTGCTTGTGTAATCATTGTACAAACTCTGAACAATTCATATATCAATAAAACAATGTGATTTGATCCCAATATTTGTTTATTTATGTTTGACATTTTGCACATTTTGATTTTTGTTCGATTTTAAACTCTATATCGCTTTCTGGAAAGTTATACGCAAAATAATGTGTAAACGTAATCAGTTTAATGCGACAAACACTCCGGAATAGCAACATAATCTTAACATACCTTAAATAACCTTTACATAACTTAGAAATAAGTTTTGAAGGGTTTCGTATGGCAAAAATAAGTTTATTCGCTCATAGGGACTATTTACGTCAAACTGCAAAAGTCTACCGTTTCGTATGGCAACGTACATTCTGAAACATGATCATAAGCTAAAAATACCATAAATAACCTTAACATAGCTTAGAAATAAGCTTTGAGGGGTTCAGTATGCGAAAATACGCTTATTTGATCAGCAAGGACTAAAAGCGTCAAAAACTGCGTAAGTTTACATTTACGCGCATATCTTACGTTCTGACCACATCCGGACATCCAAAAATTTTTTTAGTCACTAAAATATTTTATTTTAGTGATAGGAATGCAAAAATACCATTCGTTGCTTAATTTGGAAAGTTTCGCGTCCGTTCGAGTTTCGTCGTAATTAGCCGAATAACGCGACCGTACGACCAAACGAACCGACATCCGTGATATTTCCAAGCATATTTCAACTCCCCTACACTTTGACGTCCTTGTAGAGCCTTGAAAATGGCTTAACGGAGGTTAAATACGTCATATATGCATGAATGTGTGTGAAGGGACTGAAATTGTAATTTTTGAAACTGTTACCTCGCTCGCGGGCCACGACCGCCTAAGCGGTATCTGTCATGGGACGCGAGAGCCCCCTGTCGACATAAAGTTTGGTTTTCAGCTGCCATCTTGATTTTTAGGGGCTTTTATGCAAATTCCTTGTTTTGGGCACCAAGTAAACACCTTTCCAAGTAATGCAAGCTGGCCATAACACATGTAGGGTCATGATTTAATGCTTGGGCAATACATAACCACATGTAATGATCCTACAAACCTTCCACAACTATAAATACCCCCCTCCTTCACCTCATTCTTTGCACATTCAATCTTTTCTACTCTCTTGAACTCTAAGTGGAGGATTTCCATCTTTGGGAGCCACCTACCTGAGTTCTTCTAGTTCAATCTTTTAGCCATAGAGCCTTGTAAGTGTTCTCTCATGGCTTAGTTATTATTTTCAGCCATTTAAAGCTGAATGTCAAATAGTTTAACTAACAGTTTGACTTTCGGTTTTGAACATCAATTGATCAAATCAAAGTTCAATTGAACTTTGCAACGTGATCGTAATCACGATGGTTATAATTCATAGCGATTATACCTACTGATTACCACGTTGACTAGTCGTAGTGACGAGTCAAAATTTCGGTCAAAATGCATATTTATGCATTTTGCAACGGAACTATTTTCGGGTATCAAAACACTTGGTTTTGATACCAAATCATTTTTTTAACTTAGTTAAACATGTTTTAAGATGTTTAACTCGTCACTACTAGTTTAGTGCTTGTTTAGGGTCGTAAGTCAAGCGGTCTCGACAACCGCTTAGACTTTCGAACTCGACCCGTTTGGTCGATCATTAGGATCCGACCAAACTTATTTAGTGTTCATAGTTGCATAGGGAATAACCTACTGAGGTTATACCTTATGATCACTTAGGTTGGTTAGTTATTCTTTAAGTCGTTATTATGACCATTGAAAATGACCAAAATGCCCTTTTGAGCATAAATTCATATTTAGCATGTGTGATCAATTTTTTGACATCTAAACTGATTTAATAACATATTTAAACATAATTGGGCATGTAAGACTTAACATAGGATATAGATAACCACCCGAACTTAGATTTACGCAAAAGACGCGTTAAAGTAGCTTAAACTACCTTAACGAGTCGAAACGGGTCAAAAGCACTTAGGTTAACTTCCTAATCAGAATGTTAGGTCTATTAAATCATACCCTATGAGTTCCAATACTCATTTGATTTATAGAACCTCATTCTATCCTGTCTCCCGATTCAGGATCTGATTATTAACGTAGTTACCTATATTAGGTGCCGATTGATTCCATGATCCTTGAAGCTTTAATTGATCTTAATTCCAAGACTAAAAAGCAATCCTAAGTGAGTACATAGTCACCTCTTTTACCGCTTTCAAATAGTTTGGGGTGATACACATGTGCTTACATTGTTACTTTCATGTTTTTCATGCTTTTATGACATATGCTCGCTATGTTCACTTAGTACATATATAGTACATGATTTCGATTATGCTTTGCTATGTATGTTGACTGAGCATGCTAGGACATTGATTTCATAAACACTTTTGCTGCATATGTTTACTCAGCATATGGGCACATTGTTTTACACATTACATTTATGCTGCATATCTTTATTCAGCATATGGGCACATTGATTTCATAAACATTTCTACTATGTATGTTTACTTAGCATACTTAGTACATGGTTTTCACATGACATGCTTACATTGGTATGACATTTTGTATGTTTAACGGGACAATAATACATTCATTAACATTGATCACGCCGCTCGGTAGTATGTAATGGTACCATAGGACTTGATAAATCTCGTTCCCGACTTCCTAGGTTTGTTTGGAAGTAGGGAATGACAGAATCCGATATACATAATTGATAAAATTTTAATTCGTTTAAGGGTTTATCCGACAGTCTCAAGGCTTGAATGTATGCGATAAACATTACTACATAAATGTTTGTATCCATAAAGCATCAGTTTTGCAAAACACAACTTTTGATTTAAACTTAGGTTTATTCAAAGACATAGTTTTGTACAGTTTACATATGGGATTGAGTAAATACTTTTATTCACCATACATGACATTTGGTTACACATTGACATTATACATATGGTTTGAGAAATTACTTTTTACTTTCCATACATTACATTTGATTATTCATGACATGATTTACATTTGACATTTGAACATTGTTTACACATAAACATTTTGACCTTGGTTTAAACAAGACATATTGGGTGGTTATTGATAAGTGATTTGCATAACGAGGCGATGTGTAATATGATAAAAGCATGGTGGATACGCCGCTGGTACTTCCTATATATAAGTGCTTTTATTATATTACATATCGTAGCGTTATCTAAACCACTTCGACAAAGACATGATACATTTTATACATGACACGACATTGTTTTACATATGACATATTTTATACAAACTCATTTTTACTTGATTATTTATTTAACCATGCATTATTCTTTTATACCATCTGATTTTCATATCGACTTCATATGATTTTATAAAAGAAAACATTTTTAAAGGTTCATGACTATTTTTGTTAAACACTTCTTTTAACTACAAGTCATGAATCCTTCATCAACAAAACCTATGTATCTCACAGGCATTTTTAAGCTGACGTACCTATTTTCACATGTGTTTCAGGTGCTAATGTATGATGTTGATTGTGCTATACTTAGGCGGACTCGGGCCTTAGTGACTTAAAATACAATTTAATTATGTTATCTTTTCGTTAATACCAAGACAATGTAAACATTAATTCTAATAAAATCAAATCTTTAAATACCATGGTTATGAAACAATAATTATGTCGCTACACTCCCCGACGTTTCCGCCGTGGTTTGTTGTTTTACGCGGTCGGGGTGTGACAGAAGAGTTGGTATCAAAGCTCATGGGTATAGGGAATTAGGTTATTAGTAATGCTTTGACCTAAACTATAACCTTTCTAGGACCGTAACACAAGTTATCTTGTGTTTAGATCTTAAAACAATAGACATCACCTATCCTTAGGTTATTACCAAAACAAGAACACAAATTTCCAAAACGAGTTTGAAATCAATCATCCATCCTTGCATGATTTCTTTTTGGCTTTAAGCCATCCAAGTTTATAAAATCTCGTCAAAGTTTGGGTCTAAATAATGTGAACACGTGCAATCTAGAAGGGTGGATGTATGTACCTCAAGTTTTCTGTCTATGGCTAGAGTGTTCGTACAAATCCGTAGTATCGGACCAGTCACTCTTACCTGGGAACTCTTGGGGTGAGTGTCCACTTATAGGCTAAAGCATGTCTTCGCGATACATTATTATGACCCATTTACTTTGATTAGTCACTGTGTGTCGTTTGTTTGTTTTGAGGCAACGAACAAATGACCACCATCCTTACATTTTGTCGATGTTTATGATATCTCAATTTTCACCATATCATCTCACTCGTTTTCTCTCATGTTTCCTCTTTTAGAATGCCTCCTCGACGAAACGTGCAACAACCCGATGCCGAACTGGCAACTATTATAGCACAGCAGATGGCTGCTGTACTCCCAAATCTCATCACTCAAATTAACCAAGCCAATAATAACAATGTTAATGCACCTGCTCCGTGCAACTTTAAAAGTTTTAACTCGGCTAAACCACTCAAGTTTCGTGGTTCTGAAGGAGCAACTGGGCTCCTATAGTGGTTTGAGAGTCTTGAGAGCACCTTTCGCCATGTTCAGTGTCCTAATAACCGTAAGGTCGAGTTTGCTTCTAGCATATTCCAAAAGAGGGCTCTCACATGGTGGAATGGGTTAATGAGAGATCGAGTGGCTGAGGTTGCTTTGGGTCAGACATGGGAGGAACTTAGGGCTCTTATGATGAGAGAATTTTGCCCTCATCACGAGCAGAGGGCTTTAGAAAATGAGTTCCATGATCTGAAGCAAGACAGTGGTGAACACCGAGCTTACACTGATAGGTACGAGGAGTTAAGCTTGCTTTGCCCAACGATGGTCACGCCTTTAGACAAGGCGATTGAGAAATGCATAGATGGTTTGGCAGATCCTGTTCAGTATATTGTCACTGGCAGTAACCCTACTACCGTCCTACAGGCCATCGAGCTCGCTGCTACCCTAACTGACTCTCAATTCAAAATGGGTAAACTCCACATGAAGGGTGACAAGAAGCAGAAACAGTTTGATAACACCAAGGAGCAAAAGGGTAAAAAGGCTGAGTCCTCAAAGAAATCAAGGAAGCGTAAGGCTTCCAAGAATTTCGCCGTTACTGCTCAGACAAACCAGGTAGCACAGAATCAGCCTGCAAAACCTGCTGCCAAGAGGCAGTACGCTGGCAATGCACCTCTGTGCAACAAATGTAACAGCCACCACAAACCACATGTGCAATGCCGCATCTGCACAAACTGTGGGAAATCTGGTCATCTGGCAAACACCTGCCGCTTTGCTCCTAACCAAAATCAGGCAGCACAAAACTCTCCTCAACAGCCTGCACGACCTCACTACCCGCCTGGTTCGTGTTACAATTGTGGGGATCTAACCCACTACAGGAACAACTTCCTGAAGTTGGCAAACGCAAATCAGGCACAGGCTCATGGTCGAGCTTTTAATTTGAATGCTATTGAGGCACGTGCAGGCAATGAAGTGGTGAATGGTACGTTCTTTGTTAACAACCAACTTGCTTCTGTTCTTTTTTATTCGGGTGCCGATAAGAGTTTTGTGTTCTTAGCTTTTGAGCCTTTGCTTTCGATGACTAGAACAAAACTAGGAAAGCCCTTGACAGTAGAAGTAGCTAGTGGTGAACCCGTTGTACTCGATTCTGTTCTTCGAAATTGCCAGTTGAACCTTAATAACCATCTTTTTCTATTGACCTCACGCCAAATACCATGCTGAGGTGGTTTGTTTTGAGAAGATTGTTCGTATACCGCTTTCGATTGGTGAAATCTTAGAAGTTCGTGGGGAGAAACCCGTTAGTATTCTTAAACTCATGTCTTGTACCCAATCCCAAAAATACCTACGAAAGAACTATGTTGCCTTCTTGGCACATGTCGTAGAGGAGAAAGGGAAGGGTAAGACAATTCAAGATATCCCTGTTGTTGGGATTATCCTGAGGTATTTCCTGAAGAATTACCTGGTTTACCCCCTGTACGCCAAGTTGAGTTCTGTACTGATCTTGTACCTAGTGCAAATCCTATTGCTAAATCCTGTTATCGTCTTGCACCGTCTGAAATGCAAGAATTATCTAAACAGCTGCAGTAGCTTTCTGACAAAGGATTCATCCGTCCGAGCTTTTCACCTTGGGGTGCTCCTGTTCTATTCGTGAAAAAGAAAGATGGATCTTTTAGGATGTGTATCGATTATCTTGAGCTCAACAAACTCACCATCAAGAATCGGTATCCCCTACCTCGCATTGATGATCTCTTTGGTCAGTTACAGGGTGCTACTTGCTTTTCAAAGATTGATCTACGTTCTGGGTATCATCAACTTCGTGTACTCGAAGAAGATATTCCCAAGACTGTTTTTTGTACAAGATATAGTCATTATGAGTTCACTGTTATGCCCTTTGGTTTAACTAATGCTCCAGCTATTTTCATGGACTTGATGAATAGGGTTTGTAAGCCTTATTTGGACAAGTTCATCATTGTTTTCATTGATGACTTTTTGATCTATTCTAAGACATGAGCTGACCATGAACAACATCTCCATCTTACAATGGAACTCCTAAAGAAAGAATAACTTTTTGCCAAGTTCTCCAAGTGCGAATTTTGGCTTAAGGAAGTTCAATTTTTGGGACACATCGTTAAGAAACAAGGTATTCATGTAGATCCCTCCAAAATTAGTGCGATTAAGGATTGGGATACACCTACTACTCCTACCGAGGTTCGTTCATTTCTTGGTTTCGCAGGTTATTACCGTCGTTTTATTGAAAACTTCTCCAAGATTGCTGTTCCTCTCACTGCTTTAACTCAAAAGAATAAATCTTTTGAGTGGGGATCCAAACAGGAAGAAGTTTTCAGACCTTGAAACAGAAACTCTGCAATGCACCTATCTTATCTTTATCTGAGGGCAACGACGATTTTGTCGTATATTCTGATGCATCCAACTTAGGCCTTGGCTGCGTTCTCATACAAAGAAACAAAGTCATAGCCTATGCATCAAGACAGCTGAAGGTACACAAGAAAAACTACACGACTCGTGATCTTGAGTTAGGTGTAGTAGTTTTTGCTCTCAAAATTTGGAGACACTACCTGTATGGTACAAAAGGTGTGGTTTTTACTGACCATAAAAGTCTCTAGTATATTTTCAATCAGAAAGAACTCAACATGAGGCAACGAAGTTGGGTAGAACTTCTAAACGACTACGATTGTGAAATTCGCTACCATCCTGGTAAGGTGAATGTCATGGCTGACGCAATAAGTCGTAAGGAACGTGTTAAGCTTCACTGTATTCAGGTTCGATCTAATATTCAAACCCACATTTATCAGGCTCAACATACTTGTGTTACACAAGACTTGATGGGTAAGGAATTACCATATCATATTAAGCCTGAGCTTGAAATGAAAGACTTTGGATTATATTATTTCATGGACGGTTTGTGGGTCCCAAATCAAGACAATCTCCACACCTTGCTAATGGATGAAGCTCATAAGTCTCGTTATTCAATTCATCCTGGTGCAGACAAAATGTATAAGGATCTTCGAACCCAGTACTGGTGGCCGGGTATGAAGAAAGACATTGCCTTATATGTTTCCAAATGCCTTACTTGTCTCAAGGTTAAGGTAGAATATCAACATCCCTCTGGATTATTGGAGCAACCAGAGATACCGGTTTAGAAATGGGAAAACATTGCTATGCATCTCATTACCAAGATGCCACGTACTAATAGAGGTCATGATGCCATTTGGGTAATCGTCGATCGTCTAACAAAGTCAGCACACTTCTTGCCGATCTGTGAGGATCTATCTGCTGACAAACTTGCTAAAATCTATGTGAATGAGATTGTATCCCGACATGGTGTTCCTTTGAACATTATATCTGACAGAAATGCTCGATTCTCGTCTCACATTTGGAGAACCATGCAATCTGCAATGGGTACCCAACTTAATTTGAGCACAGCTTATTGTCCGTAAACGGTTGGTCAATCTGAGAAAACAATCCAGACACTGGAGGATATGCTTAGAGCTTGTGTGATCGATTTTGGTGGTAGTTGGGATTCGCATCTACCGTTGATCGAATTCTCCTACAATAATAGTTATCACTCTAGCATCAACATGGCTCCTTTCGAGGCTTTATACGGTCGAAAATGTCATTCACCGGTCTGCTGGAATGAGATAGGTGAAGCTTAGCTTACAGGACCTGAACTCATTCTAGAGACAATAGACAAAATCAAAAAGATTCGCGATAACCTACAGATAGCTAGAAGCCGTCAAAAGAGGTACGCAGATCGACGATGCAAGCCCTTGGAATTTCAAGTCGGTGATCACGTCCTACTCAAGGTATCCCCTTGGAAAGGTGTAATCAGATTTGGAAAGAAAGGAAAACTTGCACCACGATATGTTGGACCATTCAAGATCGTTGAAAGAATCGGAAAAGTGGCCTACAGACTAGAGATACCTCCTGAACTTGGAAATGTTCATCCAACTTTCCATGTGTCCAATCTCAAAAAGTGTTTAGCTGATGAGAACCTCCACATACCACTTGATGAAATCCGCGTTGATGACACGATGCACTTCGTTGAGAAACCTGTGGAAATCATGCACCGTGAAGTCAAAAAGCTCAAACGCAAGCGCATACCAATTGTCAAAGTTCGCTGGGAATCTAAACGTGGCCCAGAATTTACTTGGCAATGTGAGGATCACATGAAAGAGAAATATCCACATCTACTCTCACAATTTTTCTCTAAATAAATTTCGGGACGAAATTTCCTAAAGTAGGGGAGACTGTGACATATGTTCTTGTGTAATCATTGTACAAACTCTGAACAATTCATATATCAATAAAACAATGTGATTTGATCCCAATATTTGTTTATTTATGTTTGACATTTTGCACGTTTTAAACTCTATATCGCTTTCTAGAAAGTTATACGCAAACTGATGCGTAAACGTAATCATTTTAACGCGACAAACACTCTAGAACAGCAACATAAGCATAACATAGCTTAAATAACCTTTACATAACTTAGAAATAAGTTTTGAAGGGTTTGGTATGGCAAAAACAAGTTTTTTTTTTGGGTAAAGGGTTACCCCGGTGATTTTATATATTCACAAAAAATAAAAACAAGTAGTGAGGAGACGTCCACACTAGTTCAAACATGAGACATGCCCCATGAAAGTAAGCCAAACACCCAACAAACAAAACTAAAAAAAAAACTAGCCTCTTATCTAGAACTGACACAATCAACTAGCAAACATGATAATTAGCCTCCATCATCGTTCATTTTGTCTTCCGCAATCTCCCACTCTTCCAACAGCTTCCTCACATTAGCACACTGTCTGAACTTCACGCCCATTAGTTTATATCTAATAGTCTTGAGAATTGTATCTCGTATAATATCCGGGGGTCTTGTTTGATTTCTGAATAATCTCGCATTACGCTCTTGCCAAATAACATAAGCCGTCGCCCCAACCAAGAGTCTACTAACATAATCAACCGCCCTCTTCGACTTCCCTCGATCCTTAAGCCAATTGACAATCGAGGACCATTTTTGATCAACATTAGCCATACCCGCCTTATCTCGGACCATACACCAAATTTGAGTTGAGAACCTACACTCAAAGAAAAGGTGCTCGTGGGAGTCAACATTTTCGAAGCACAGGAGACAACACATCATGTTCATATTTTTCCGTCTTGATATATCCCACTTTAAAATAATATCTTGCGTGAGGAGCTTTCGCCGCATAATGAGCCACATTAAGAATGCGTGTCTAGGAATACATTGATTAAACCAAACAAAATTAACCCAATCGATCTCTTGCTCCCTAGACCGAAGAGAATGCCATACTCTAGAGGAAGAAAAGTCATGCAGATCATCACCTTCTTTCCAGCATAACCTGTCTACATTATTCGGTTGCAAGTGGATATTATCCAGCTGACCCAAAACATTAAACCGATATCTCCAAACCTGCGGCCATGCCCATGTATTATCAGAATAAACATCCGCAACCTTGGCATGTAACAAAAATCCTGCATTGGTTATCATTCTAGGCGATAAAAAATTTATGAGAGGCCCTAGATTACTCCAAGTATCAAACCAAGCGGAAGTTGTTTTACCATCCCCCAACTTCGACCAAATATAACTTCTCAAAAGCGGCCTGATTTGCAGTAACTTCCTCCATGACCAGCTACAATTCTCAACTTCATTACACCTCCAAAAATTACATTGCTTTAACCGATAAGAATAAATTCATGCGACCCATAACGAATTTCTCTTGATCAAAATACTCCAAGCATGAGACGCCATAAGTGCCTTGTTAACATCTCCAAGCCTCCTAATTCCCAGCCCACCTTCATACTTTGGGACGCAGATAGCATTCCAAGATACTTTTGCTTTTCCTCTATGAAAAGAAGCTTCTTGAGACCAAAGGAAATTCCGCATTTTCGCCTCCAGATCTTTAATAATACTAACGGGTAAAATGAAAACTGATGACCAATAAACATGCATTGACGCCAAAACCGAGGTAATAAGTTGAAGCCTACCAGCGAATGAAAGCAGCTTATTCCTCCAATTAGCGATTCTCTTCTCCACTCTCTCCACCAAAACACTACAATCTTTAGCAAGAAGTCTTGACGAAATAAGAGGAACACCCAAATACCTAACCGGCAAGACGCCCTCCTCAAACGGCAAAACATCCAAAATAGCATCCTTGACGAAAAACAAGTTTATTAACTCACAGGGACTATTTGTGTCAAACTGTAAAAGTCTGCAGTTTCGTATGGCAACGTACATTCCGGAACATGATAATAAGCTAATCATACCATAAATAACCTTAACATAGCTTAGAAATAAGCTTTGAGGGGTTCGGTATGCGAAAATACGCTTATTTGATCAGCAAGGACTAAAAGCGTCAAAAACTGCGTAAGTTTGCATTTACACACATATCTTACGTTCTGACCACATCCGGACATCCAAAAATTTTTGTAGTCACTAAAATATTTTATTTAAGTGATAGGAATGCAAAAATACCATTCGTCGCTTAATTTGGATAGTTTTCGCGTCCGTTCGAGTTTCGTCGTAATTAGACGAATAATGCAACCGTACGACCAAACGAACCGACATCCGTTATATTTCCAAGCATATTTCAAGTCCCCTACACTTTGACGTCCTTGTAGAGCCTTGAAAATGGCTAAACAGAGGTTAAATACGTCAAATATGCATGAATGTGTGTGTAGGGACTGAAATTGTAATTTTTGAAACTGTTACCTCACTCGCGGGCCGCGGCCGCCTAAGCGGTACCTGTCGCAGGGCGCGACAGCCCCTTGTTAACAGAAAGTTTGGTTTTCAGCTGCCAGCTTGATTTTTTGGGGCTTTTTTGCAAATTCCTTGTTTTGGGCACCAACTAAACACCTTTCCAAGTAATGCAAGCTGGCCATAACACATGTAGGGTCATTATTTAATGTTTGGGCAATACATAACCACATGTAATGATCCTACAAACCTTCCACAACTATAAATAACCCCCTCCTTCAGCTCATTCTTTGCACATTCAATATTTTCTACTCTCTTGAACTCTAAGTGGAGGATTCCTATCTTTAGGAGCCACCTACCTAAGTTCTTCTAGTTCAATCTTTCAGCCATAGAGCCTTGTAAGTGTTCTTTCATGGCTTAGTTATTATTTTCAGCCATTTAAAGCTGAAAGTCAAACAGTTTGACTAACAGTTTGACTTTCGATTTTGACCATCAATTGGTCAAATCAAACTTCAATTGAACTTTGCAACGTGATCGTAATCATGATGGTTATAATGCCTAGCGATTATACCTACTGATTACCACGTTGACTGTCACACCCGCTCGTAGCGGAAGCGCGAGATGTGATCTGATCGGTTCTCATTGCATAACAATATATGTGATCATACTAAATGAATAAAACAAAGTCCAATGCCATTGTCATAATCGTTTCAGAAGAACGCAACATAAGTTAAATGTATTGGTTACATACCATCAAATGAAAATAAGTTGTCATTGTTTCATACATCAAAATGTAATTCTTAAAATGTCGAGGCTTTGACCACTATATCACCGCAAAGTGGCGGTATATAACGGGCAAACCCTTCAAATGGTGGCATGGAGTCTAGATAATTTGCTATCTTGTATAAACATTTGCATGGTCCACTAATTCCCTGAAATACATGTTAAGTTGAAAACATCAACTAAAGTTGGCGAGTTCATGCAGTTTAATTGTATAAGATGTATCTTGTAAAATGTGAGTTGTATAAAATGTATCTGTAAAAGGTGAGTTGTATAAAATGTATCTATAAAAGGTGAGTTGTATAAGATGAAAGCCAGTATGTAAAGATGTAGTATGTAAAGTGTCAATGAAATCGTTGATCATTAATGTTTCGCGAGGACATTAATATGTGTGACGAAATAGGAAGCAATCCAAACCTAGACGATTTCGTGTCGACTACCATCGACTGGGACACAAACGCACTCTTCTGTATGGGTCCATGACCAAGAGTGGGGCTCGCCAAAACCCATTAGATCTAACCCTCTATACCTAGGTCCAAACTGGATTAATGGTGCTCAGATGTATGACGCTAATCGCACATGATCTAAGGTGTTTCATTCCATGACTTAACATACAATTGGACATGTATTTTCCCCGATAGTTATAAAGTTGTAAAGCATTTAAAATGATTAGGGGACATGAACTCACTGAATTGCGTTCTGTAAACTGTATATAAATGTAACCTCACTGGCTGTTGTCTTGAATTGTATCACGACCTACAAAGGTCCTAGATTTGTTAGACACTTCGGTCTTTGTAATGACTTGAGTACAAGTCTTTTATCTTGAATATGTGTTAAGACTTGTATGTCTTTGTTATTCGTTGAACTGTATCTTAGATGCATTAACTGATAACTGTTTAGTGTATATATTTCGCCAAATATATATTCTTGTATCTCGTGAGTTGTATCGTAGTTGTATAAGTGTGTGTTCACCTAGTTTTAGGTGAATGTGAATGTGCATATCGTTGCACGTATAGGAATACGTATGTCCGCGTGTTTGTTATATGTGCTCTTGTATTCTTAGAATATATAAAATTATATATTCTAAGATATATTTCATAAAAAATATATATGTTATACTTGGTAAAAGGTATAGAAAATATCTTAAAAATAATCTATTTTTAAGATTAGTTCTAAAAATATAGTTTTTAGTCTTCTACTAAAACATTATATTTTAGATGGTAAGAAATATATGTATGTTTATATATTTCTAAAACAATACCTTTTTATTATAAACCATAAGTAATATATTTTGTATATGGTAGAAAATATGTAGTTACTTATTCGGTTTAGAAAATGTATTTTTACCAAGTCGTCGACATATGGTATATTACAGTCCGTAATATTTATATAGTCCGTATATTTGTTCGTAAGTCCGATTTGTCCATAAGTTGTGTCCGAAGGCTCGGAATGTCCCTAAGTTATTTTTAAGGTGTATTTTCGTGTAGTCTTGTAAGACTTTAGTTGTAATGTGTCTTGTGTTTATTTGTACCATTGTATTCAAGTTCCTAGTTATCATACATATAACTAATACAAACAAATAACACATAGCACATAAGTTGTTAGGTTAACTAAATATATATTTTCTAAAAAATATATATTTATAACTAGTTTTGCTTTTATAAAAACTACTCTTTAAAATATTTTTAATCTAATGAAGATTTTGTCAAAAATGGTAGTTTTTATCACACATGATTTTTAAGAAAAATTGCCATATTTCCTTTGAAATATATGCTTAGCCATCTTTAATAAAACATATATTTTTCTTATAAAAAATCACCAATAATCTTCTCATATTATTCTTAATAAAAACATACGAGATTTATTCCAAAATCTTTAACAAGATGAAATCAATAACATGTAGGGTTTTGGTATGATCATAACATATGTTAAATAGTTCAAAATCCATGCTTTAATTATAGTTTTAACAAACTTTTTACAAAAACCCATCTTGTATGTTTCTTTTTATAACTTTGTAAAAGTATTTTTTTTAGTGAAAAACCTTATATACTTTAACAAAATCAAAGATTATGATCATCCATCTAAACATTTATGTTTAACAAAACTCTTAAACATTTTCATGTACACTTGTTAGATTATGTTTTTAAACATCATCTAACAAGTTATTCATATGCTAATCATCAGAACTAGATCAAATATGCAAGTAATCATCCTTAAATCACAACATAAACAAACTTTTATATCATGATTATTATTTTGCTTCTTTGTATTTTCATATTATTTTGTATGATTATTTAGTTTAATACATGTTCTTTAAACAAATAATAAATAAATAAGTATGAAAAAGGGATTTTAGAAGCTTACTTCTAGCACTAATGGCTAGGGATGATCTTGACGATGATTAAAGAAAAGAAAAAATGTTGATCTTGATGTTTGGAAGCTATGGAATGGAAGAAAAAGCTTGCTTCTTCTTGTAGTATCCTTAGATCATCTTAAGTATCTTCAAGTTCCATCTTGATCATCAAAGAAGTGTAAAATGGTGAAAGATTTTTGGTGGTGTTCTTGGCTAAGGTATGAATGTTGAGAGAGTTTTCTTAACTATGTGAAAATGAAGGTGAAAATGAGATAAATGTGGTTAGTGATTATGGTAACTAATTGTTTATTATCTTTCACTAACTTCACCACGTGGTCCACTTGGTTAAACAACTTGCAACCAAAGGTAAATAGAAAGATATTTGTGGAGACTAGTTGAAAGGGGGGTCCCACATGTTTGCAACTTGTTTTCTCTGGTGAAAAGTGCTAGTTTTCATAGGTGAAATGTTAGGAAACTTCATATGCTTAAGTGTTTAAGTGTTTTAAATTTGTTAAGTGACCATTACTGGTCCTACATGATCCAAATAACATTAGATGGTTACTAAAAAAAAGATCCGATATCGTTCGAATATTCGTTTGGCGTTGTTTCTGTTAGTCGTTGTTTGAACGCTAAGCTTGTCTAAGTTGTGTGAATTGATGTAGTTATTGGTTCGGATGATACCCGAAGGTATCCTCATATGAATTTTATGTTAAACAACATTTTTACATGTTGCAAAAATATTAACAAGCTAATTTCTGCAGAAAAGTGTTAAAATTGTCGCTTTTAGTGCTTTTCAGGTAGTTTTTAGTGTTATCAGACTTCGGGAAGGTTTTAAACCAAACCCTTGAATTCTTAGTTAGGGTTTCATGTATATTAGGTGTTGGACTTTCGTCTGAGTCCTAAAGATTTCATTTAGATGGTTTCTGCGGATCCTGCGTTTTTGTCAGAATACTAGTTCACTAAGTGTTTTTCTAGTTGTTTTGAAGCATTATTTAAACTGTTTCAAATGTAATCAAATAAAATGAATCGTGTGCATTAAAAATAAGTATTCCATGAGTAATCTAAGTGTACGTCATGAAATATGAAGTTCGGATGTTCAAAACACATAAAAGTGTAGCTAAAAATGAGTACTTTCAGTGTAAGAAAGTTACCGAAAAGTGGCAGTTGTCACATTCTCCCCACGTTATTGAGAATTTCGTCCCGAAATTTAAGCTGAGTCATCCTTTGCAGGAATATTCTCGAACAGGTGGGCGTATTTTGGTTTTGATTTGATCTTCACATTCCCAAGTATATTCGGGTCCGTGTCGAGAGTTCCAACGAATTTTTACTAATATGTTGCGACTCCTTCGTGTTTTCTGGACCTTCCGGTCCATGACCTCAACAGGTGCTTTGGTGATTTGGAGTTTGTCATCGATGTGAACTTCATCTGCCGGGATGATAACCCTTTCTTGTGTTGGACTCTTCTTAAGATTCAACACATGAAATGTGTCGTGTACGTTACTAAGTTCTTCTGGTAACTTTAGATTGTAGGCAACAGTGCCAATCTTTTCCAAGATTTCAAATAGTCCTACGTATCGAGGGTTAAGCTTTCCAAGCTTACCGAATCTTGCTACGCCCTTCCAAGGTGAGACTTTCAACAAGACCTTGTCTCCGACCTCGAAAGATAATGGCTTTCGTCTCTTGTCTGCATAGCTCTTTTGTCGATCGCAAGCCGCCTTGATACGGTCTCTGATCTGAAAGATTTTATCCGTAGTCTCTTGGACTAATTCCGGACTGATTAGTTGTTTAGCGTCCGCTTCCGCCCAACATAGCGGAGATCGACACTTTTGACCGTAAAGAGCTTCGAACGATGCAGCTTGTATACTTGTATGGTTGCTGTTATTTTAGGAAAACTCAACCAATGGTAAGTGAGTATCCCAGTAGCCGCCCACATCCATAACACACGCACGAAGCATATCTTCGTGTGTTTGGATTGTCCATTCACTCTAGCCGTCAGTTTGTGGATGAAAGGTCGTGCTTAGATTTAAATGAGATCTAAAGGCCTCTTGAAATGACTTCCAAATTCTTGAACTAAAGCGACCGTCTCGGTCTGAGATGATTGAAATAGGCACTCCATGACGAGCCACTATTTCTTTGAGATAGAGCTCCGCTAGTTTCTCTGTACTATCCTTCTCCCGAATCGGCAAGAAGTGTGCGGACTTTGTCGATCAATCGACGATTACCCAAATCATGTCATGACCTCTTGAGGTCCTGGGTAACTTCGTAATGAAGTCCATCGATATTTGATCCCATTTCCAAATGTGAATCTCGGGTTGTTGTAGCAAGTCCGAGGGATTTTGATATTCTGCCTTAACCTTCGCGCAAGTCAAGCATTTCCCGACATAAGTCGCGATATCCCTTTTGAGGTTAGGCTACCAATAGTTCTCTTTAAAGTCTTGGTACATTTTATCTGATCCAGGATGGATCGAGTACTTAGACCTATGAGCTTCCTCAAAATAAGATCTCGAAGGCCTTCAAAGAGTGGAACCCAAATTCTTCCTACAAAGTACAAAGTTCCATCCTCTTTCGGCACTAACTGTTTTTCCATGCCTCGAAGTGATTCTGCTTGAATATGTTCTTCCTTGAACGCTTCTTGTTGTGCATTATGAATTTGTGTGGTAAGATCGGTGTGAATCGTCATCTCTAATGCTCGAACTCTCAAAGTTCTAACTCGTTCCTTGTGGCTCAAGGTGTCCGCTACAACGTTCGCCTTGACCGGATGGTACTTTATTTCATAATCATAGTCGTTCAACAACTCAATCCAATGTTGTTGATGTGACACCCGACTTTTTAGGCCGTACCTGTTGGTGCATCTAATGTCTGTTAACTACGTCTTAATCGAGTTTTATGTCTAGAATAGATAAACGAATGCACAACTGAGATCAAATTGGGGTTTGTTTAGTTATAAGCATGTAATTTCATTTGAGGATGGCATGTACATGTTCAAACGAAACCACAACATGTAATTTCGTTTGAACATGGTTGTGACACCTTCAAACGGAATTGCAACTAGTATATATAGGAGTTGTGTGATTTCATTTGATACGGACCTGATTTTGTGTGTGAGTCAAGGTGCTGCCAAAATTGTGTCAGAATCATTGTAAAAGGCTCGGATAAGCAGTAATAGAAAGAAAGTTAAAAGGAACAAGCTGTGTGACGTTGTTTACTTTGATTCCGCCTTAGTAAATGATGATGAACTACCTTTACTGACTGTTTAGAGTCACGGAACCAATCCAACAAGTGGTATCAGAGCTCAGGATGAGGAGTTCATACCAAATTCAGCTTGATTTCATCGGATTCTCTCACTTCTACCTTTCTTTTCTGATTTGAACAAGTTTTTACGGATAAAATGGACTAAAACTCTCACATATCAAGTGAAACATAGTGTTAACTAATCCTTGAAAGTTTTGGACTAAAACTCGACCTAAAATTGATACAAAACTGTAATACCGTTTGAAACTGTTCGAAAAATGCTGACATCATAGGTTATTCCGTTTGAATTAACCTAATCCCGTTTGAAATTTGCTCATAATCTCGTTTGAAAAACACAACTTACATAATACCATTTGAAGAATATGGGTAATTTCGTTTGAGGCATGTATCTCGTTTGAAAGTTTCGTTTGAAAGTCACACATATTTGTGATCTCGTTTGAGGATTATAAAAGTTTTGTTATTCCGTTTGAAAGTGGTGTAGTCTCAAACGAGATAAGACATTTCGTTTGAAGTTGAACCCTGATTTGATATTCCATTTGAACCAAGTGTTGTCTCAAACGAAATAACAGATTTCGTTTGAGAAGAGCTATCTCGTTTGAAAGATATAATATTGTTTGAACAATAATTCCACTTCAACAGATTCTGTTTAAATCTGTCATTTTTCAAATTCAAAAATATTTCTAAGTGTTTGCTGATTTTTCAGGTTCGTACAAGATGGATGATCTATTCATGAATCCGTTTAGCGATATGTATGCCTTTGCTGGAAATTATGGAGACGATACTTCTCCTAACAACACCAATGAGAAGACGTCGAGTGCAAAGAAAATCTTATCAGATGCTTTGGGAGTTGAAAGTGCTTTTGGAACATATAACAAACCCCTGAAGTTAATGGTTATCGAAGAGTACAGTCGGTGGGCCAAGAAGTTTGATGAATGGTTGAAAGCCTTTGCTTATCCCAGCTGGAAGAGTCTACAGAATGGATACATTGATGGAGGCAAAACTGGTGAAAGCTTGACATCATCTGATGAAATAGAATCGTTTATTGCTGAGCAAAAATGCATCGCACTACTATTTCAATCTGTCCGAGAAGATATAATATCCTTGATGGAGTACAAGAATTCTACAGATCTCTGGAACAAGTTGAAAGTTAAATGTTTAGGAAGTGCAGAAATTGTGAAAAATAAAAAGAAACTGCTAAGAAAAGAATTTGATTTATTTGGTTGTTTAAAAAATGAATCAGTTTGTAAAATGATTGAGAGGTTTGGGCACCTGAAGCTTGTCACACCCCGACCACGTAGAACATACAAACGTGGCGGAAATGTCGGGGAGTGTTGTAACAGAATTAATTGTTTCAAATCCATGGCAATTGAAGTTTCGTTTTATTGATTAAAAGTGTTACAATGTCTTAACAAACAAAGAAATACAACATAATTAACTAGTCTTGCATCTTTTATTGTCACTAAAGCCCAAGACTGCCTATGTGTATCTTGATCATCTTATGCAACAGTTCCTGAAAAACACATGTGAAAATAGGTACGTCAGCATAAAAATGCCTGTGAGATACATAGGTTTTGTGAAAATAGGTTTCATGACTTATGTTTGAGAAAATGTTTAGTCATGAACCTTGTAATTTGCTTTGTTTTGTAAATCATTTGAAAAACAATGAGTTTAGATGATAAGTATAAATAAATGTAAGGTTAAATGAATAACCAAGTAAAATATGTTTGCATAAGATAAGATGTTTATAAATCAATGTCTTGTGAAAAGTATGTTATTTGTATAAAATGTTCTATGTCTCAAACTGAAATGATTCAAATAACGCTATGATATGTAATACCATACAAACACTTATATATAGGAAGTACCAGCGGTGTATCCACCATGCTTGTATCATATTACACACGCATTGTTACTTAATCACTTAATCAAACCAAACCAACCAATGTAAGAAGTCTATGTTTAAATCAATTGTCAAATGTATTGGGTAATATGTCAAAGTGTTCATGTCAAGATGTAAATCATATCAAAATGGCTATGTCAAATATCCATGTCAAATGTCTATGTCAAATATCCATGTCAAACGTCTATGTCAAGATGTCATGTATGGCAAGTGAAATGTCTCAACTAAACCATATGCACAAAAACAAAGTATTGAAGTAAATCTTGGTTTAAATCAAAGTTATGTTTTGTGGGAAATGCATGATCAAATGTCAATCATGTTAAAATGTCTATGCCGAAATGTCTATGTCAAATGTCTATGTCAAAATCGATGTACTATAATGTACTAACGAACATAGCAGTATATGATGTTAAAACAGGAAAGCATGAAAGTAACAAGTAGGCACATGTGTTCCACCCCAAAACAGTTTGGAAAACAGTAAAAGAGGGGTCTATGTACTCACCTGAGATTGCTCAGTAGTCCTTGAGTAAAAACTAAACAATGCTAGAGATCGCGGATATCAAACGGCACCTAGTATAGGTAACTATGTTAATAAACCGGACCTAGATCGGAAGATTGGGTAGCATTAGGGTTTGTAAACCAAACGAGTGTAGAGACTCGTGTCATTTGGTTTTAACAAAGCCTACATACTAAATGAAACTTAACCTAAGTGTCTACGACCCATTACGACCCGTTTAGGTAGCTTATGCTACTTTAACGCGTCGTTCGCGTGAAACGCGTTCGGACCGCCTAACTAGCCCTATGACAAGTGTTATATGCCTAAACATATTACATAATCAGTTATGTGACAAAGGTTTAGGTTACATATGCTTAATTACCAATTATACATGAAAAGGGTATTCTGGTAATTTACCTAAGGCATATAAACTACCTATCATACAACTACTTAAACGATGTGACCATAGGGTATAAACTCGGAAGGTTATTCCCTACCTACTATGGTCACCTAATGTGTTTGGTCGGATCCTAATGATCGACCAAACTGGGTCGGGTTCGAAGGTATAGGCGATTTATTAGATCGCCTACCCTACGACCCTAGACAACGTGGTAATCAGTGGGCATAGTCCCAAGGGACTATGACCAACGTGATTACACTCACGTTGCGAAGTTCAAACGAACTTCGCATTGACCATTACTGGTCAACGCTGAAAGTCAAACAAAGTTTGACTTTCTGACTCGAAAAGCAATAAAATAAGGAAAAGGACGAAAGAATACTTACGAAGGGTCCCCGAATGCTAAACTCGATTCAAAAATCTCAGGTATGAAACAAATGTTTCAACTTAGAGTTTCTCAAATCAAGTTTCTAGTGATTTTAGCAATGGGGGGTATGGGGTATTTATAGGAATACCCGAACCGTTAAGATCGTTTCATGGAAAACGTGCCTTAATCCCATCCGTACATGTGTTGAAATGTCATGGTGTTTAGGTGTTTAAATTCCATCCATACATGTGTTGAAATGTCATGGTGTTTAGGTGTTTAAATTCCATCCATACATGTGTTGAAATGTCATGGTGTTTAGGTGTTTAAATTCCATCCATACATGTGTTGAAATGTCATGGTACCAAAACTCCATCCTTATCCGCTGACTAAGCAAGTTTAGAATGTGTGGTTGTGAATTAAACAACGGCTAATACATCGAATCTGGTCCCGAATGCGAAAAACGAACCAAATGACGCGACGAATGGATTTTTCTTATGGCGAACACTAAAATAAAATATTTTAGTGCTTACATAAATTTTTGGATGTCCGGATGTATTCAGAACGTAAGTTATGCGCGAAAATGCAAACTTGTGCACTTTTTGACACTTTTAGTCCCTGAATGACCCAAAAGTTTATTTTAGCACACCGAACCCCTCAAAGCCTATTTCTAAGCTATATAAAGGATATTTATGGTATGTTTAACTTATGGTCATGTTCCGGAAGGTCTGTTACAGTTCAAATTGGCATACTTTCGCAGTTTGTCAACTTTAGTCCCTGTAAGCGATTAAACTTGATTTCACCACACCAAACCTTCCAAAACTTATATATAAGTTATGTAAAGGTTATTCAAGGTATGTTAAGCCTATTTCACTATTCCGGAGTGTTCGTTGGATTGAACTGGTTATATTTACGCATTAGTGCGCGTATAACCTTCCAGAAAGCGATTTAGAGTTTGAAATCGAACAAGAGTTGATATGTGCAAAAGATACACATATTTATACAAGTCCAAAGTATGAAATACAATATTTCATTGGTTTGGCATTTGTTTGATGGTTGAAATGACACAGGTGTTACAGTCTCCCCTACTTTAGGAAATTTCGTCCCGAAATTAATTCGTAGGAGTCTATTTGTGACTTTGTGTTAAATAACCATCAAAGATGAACAAGACGTAATCCTGTAATTTCTCTTTAACGAACATTTTTCAGAAATGAAAAATGAACTGAGTTATTCTCAACAGGCATTCTTTAGAAACAAAAATGAACAGAATAGTCATTTTCCACAACATCTTCAGAAACAAAAATGAACAGAATAGTCATTTTACATCTTCAGAAACAAAAATGAACAGAATAGTCATTTTACATCTTCGGAAACAAAAATGAACAGAATAGTCATTTTACATCTTCGGAAACAAAAATGAACAGAATAGTCATTTTACATCTTCGGAAACAAAAATGAACGGAATAGTCATTTTACATCTTCAGAAACAAAAATGAACGGAATAGTCATTTTACATCTTCAGAAACAAAAATGAACGGAATAGTCATTTTACATCTTCAGAAACAAAAATGAACGGAATAGTCATTTTACATCTTCAGAAACAAAAATGAACGGAATAGTCATTTTACATCTTCAGAAACAAAAATGAACGGAATAGTCATTTTACATCTTCAGAAACAAAAATGAACGGAATAGTCATTTTACATCTTCAGAAACAAAAATGAACGGAATAGTCATTTTACATCTTCAGAAACAAAAATGAACGGAATAGTCTCTAGACACATGACAAAATTTGTTGTGGTTTCCGTGCACTGAATTTCATAATTATGTATGCATCCATAATTCCGCAATTCCTTGCATAGTCCGCACAATTTGTCTGAAATGTGAAGGGGAGGAAAAATCAAACCTGATGATGAGTGTGACTAAACTACCATAGGGTCCTTTTAATTAGATCGACAAAGGATCCTTTTAAATTAGGCCACCAAGGAGTCCTTTCAGCTATATCATCACATGATATTCCTAACCAGATTTTTGGATCAATCTGTTTACCTAGACCTCTCAGGGTCTAATTATGGAATGGTACAATATAATCCAAGGGTCTTTACTATTACGTACAAGCCCGTTGAGGATTTAATATAGCACCCAAAGATATGGAAGATTCTACGAGGATTTGGATGACAAGAATTTGGATCACACAAAAACATAAAAGGGAACACATAAGCACATAATCACATAATTGTTTAACTTGGTTATTAATTTGTTATCTTTGGACGCGGATACTCAAAGTGCACCAGGAATCCAATTCGTGGATTTCATTTGGCACTTAAATCATTAGAATCTAACTATGAAGATAGGAAGATCTAAATAAGAATTCGGCTTTGTCCTTATTGAATGGTAATGTTCGTATTAAGGCATACGAATAATTCAATTAAGGGCTCCGATTTGAGTGATATTCATCCACAAGGATCCGATTATGAGGATAGAAAGATCCTTTATGGATTTTGAAATTTGTGTAACGAGAGGTGCTTCGACACCTTGCACTAGGCGTGCTTAAGTCGATACACAAAGTAGAAAGTTCATGAGGTTGAGGTGCTAGATATGCCAAGGCGACATATGAAGCAGAACTTGAAGGTTAAGTAGCAACAGGGTTTGCAACTGCTTTGCTTTGAACAGCAAAGCGACACATGTTAACCAAATGTCTCCATCGTCCACCGTGGGTACATTTGTAACATGGTATTTGATTTGGATGATGACGGTTACATTGATTTCTCCAAGGAGTGGTTCCCTTGCACGGCTTCATTCCTGAGCTGACTCCTGGTGACAGCTAAATCAACGGTCTTCTGGAGTACGACGCCTATTTGTTGGGCAATTGTAGCACCTGGTCCGGACACTCGAGTCTTGTTGCGATGAAGAGGCAAAATGAAGAAAATGGAAGACATAGAAGGAAACAAGCAAAAGATAACCAAAAGAGAATAACAACACATGAAGATTGTGACCATTTGTTTGTTACCAAAGGCAAACAAATGAGATGGTGACTATTCAAAGTAAATGGGTCAATATAATGTATCGCGAAGACATGCTCGCCTATAAGTGAACACTCATCCCAAGAATTCCCAGGTAAGCACAACTGGTCTCGCGTCTGGTTGAGATGTATACGAAGTGCTTACCTAGACAGAAAACTCAGAATACAGGCATTCACCCTTCCAGTTTGCACGTGTTCACATTATTTAAAACCCAAAACCTTGACGAGATATTTGAAAACTCAAAGGGGTTCAAAACCGTATAACAGAGGGTTCAAAACCTTACAATAGAGGGTTCAAAACCTAGTAATCAATCATCCTAGAACAGATGATTAGTTTTCAAAGCGGTTTTGAAATTTATGTTCTTGTTGTGGTCGTCGCCTAAGGATAGGTGACGGTATTGTTTTATGACTAAACGCAAGTAAACTCGCGTTAGGGTCCTAAGAAAGTTATAGACTAGGTCAAAGCATTACTAATAACCTAATTCCCTATAACCATTGGCTCTGATACCATCTTTTCTGTCACACCCCGACCACGTAGAACATACAAACGTGGCGGAAATGTCGGGGAGTGTTGTAACAGAATTAATTGTTTCAAATCCATGGCAATTGAAGTTTCGTTTTATTGATTAAAAGTGTTACAATGTCTTAACAAACAAAGAAATACAACATAATTAACTAGTCTTGCATCTTTTATTGTCACTAAAGCCCAAGACTGCCTATGTGTATCTTGATCATCTTATGCAACAGTTCCTGAAAAACACATGTGAAAATAGGTACGTCAGCATAAAAATGCCTGTGAGATACATAGGTTTTGTGAAAATAGGTTTCATGACTTATGTTTGAGAAAATGTTTAGTCATGAACCTTGTAATTTGCTTTGTTTTGTAAATCATTTGAAAAACAATGAGTTCAGATGATAAGTATAAATAAATGTAAGGTTAAATGAATAACCAAGTAAAATATGTTTGCATAAGATAAGATGTTTATAAATCAATGTCTTGTGAAAAGTATGTTATTTGTATAAAATGTTCTATGTCTCAAACTGAAATGATTCAAATAACGCTATGATATGTAATACCATACAAACACTTATATATAGGAAGTACCAGCGGCGTATCCACCATGCTTGTATCATATTACACACGCATCGTTACTTAATCACTTAATCAAACCAAACCAACCAATGTAAGAAGTCTATGTTTAAATCAATTGTCAAATGTATTGGGTAATATGTCAAAGTGTTCATGTCAAGATGTAAATCATATCAAAATGCCTATGTCAAATATCCATGTCAAATGTCTATGTCAAATATCCATGTCAAACGTCTATGTCAAGATGTCATGTATGGCAAGTGAAATGTCTCAACTAAACCATATGCACAAAAACAAAGTATTGAAGTAAATCTTGGTTTAAATCAAAGTTATGTTTTGTGGGAAATGCATGATCAAATGTCAATCATGTTAAAATGTCTATGCCGAAATGTCTATGTCAAATGTCTATGTCAAAATCGATGTACTATAATATACTAACGTACATAGCAGTATATGATGTTAAAACAGGAAAGCATGAAAGTAACAAGTAGGCACATGTGTTCCACCCCAAAACAGTTTGGAAAACAGTAAAAGAGGGGTCTATGTACTCACCTGAGATTGCTCAGTAGTCCTTGAGTAACAACTAAACAATGCTAGAGATCGCGGATATCAAACGGCACCTAGTATAGGTAACTATGTTAATAAACCGGACCTAGATCGGAAGATTGGGTAGCATTAGGGTTTGTAAACCAAACGAGTGTAGAGACTCGTGTCATTTGGTTTTAACAAAGCCTACATACTAAATGAAACTTAACCTAAGTGTCTACGACCCATTACGACCCGTTTAGGTAGCTTATGCTACTTTAACGCGTCGTTCGCGTGAAACGCGTTCGGACCGCCTAACTAGCCCTATGACAAGTGTTATATGCCTAAACATATTACATAATCAGTTATGTGACAAAGGTTTAGGTTACATATGCTTAATTACCAATTATACATGAAAAGGGTATTCTGGTAATTTACCTAAGGCATATAAACTACCTATCATACAACTACTTAAACGATGTGACCATAGGGTATAACCTCGGAAGGTTATTCCCTACCTACTATGGTCACCTAATGTGTTTGGTCGGATCCTAATGATCGACCAAACTGGGTCGGGTTCGAAGGTATAGGCGATTTATTAGATCGCCTACCCTACGACCCTAGACAACGTGGTAATCAGTGGGCATAGTCCCAAGGGACTATGACCAACGTGATTACACTCACGTTGCGAAGTTCAAACGAACTTCGCATTGACCATTACTGGTCAACGCTGAAAGTCAAACAAAGTTTGACTTTCTGACTCGAAAAGCAATAAAATAAGGAAAAGGACGAAAGAATACTTACGAAGGGTCCCCGAATGCTAAACTCGATTCAAAAATCTCAGGTATGAAACAAATGTTTCAACTTAGAGTTTCTCAAATCAAGTTTCTAGTGATTTTAGCAATGGGGGGTATGGGGTATTTATAGGAATACCCGAACCGTTAAGATCGTTTCATGGAAAACGTGCCTTAATCCCATCCGTACATGTGTTGAAATGTCATGGTGTTTAGGTGTTTAAATTCCATCCATACATGTGTTGAAATGTCATGGTGTTTAGGTGTTTAAATTCCATCCATACATGTGTTGAAATGTCATGATGTTTAGGTGTTTAAATTCCATCCATACATGTGTTGAAATGTCATGGTACCAAAATTCCATCCTTATCCGCTGACTAAGCAAGTTTAGAATGTGTGGTTGTGAATTAAACAACGGCTAATACATCGAATCTGGTCCCGAATGCGAAAAACGAACCAAATGACGCGACGAATGGATTTTTCTTATGGCGAACACTAAAATAAAATATTTTAGTGCTTACATAAATTTTTGGATGTCCGGATGTATTCAGAACGTAAGTTATGCGCGAAAATGCAAACTTGTGCACTTTTTGACACTTTTAGTCCCTGAATGACCCAAAAGTTTATTTTAGCACACCGAACCCCTCAAAGCCTATTTCTAAGCTATATAAAGGATATTTATGGTATGTTTAACTTATGGTCATGTTCCGGAAGGTCTGTTACAGTTCAAATTGGCATACTTTCGCAGTTTGTCAACTTTAGTCCCTGTAAGCGATTAAACTTGATTTCACCACACCAAACCTTCCAAAACTTATATATAAGTTATGTAAAGGTTATTCAAGGTATGTTAAGCCTATTTCACTATTCCGGAGTGTTCGTTGGATTGAACTGGTTATATTTACGCATTAGTGCGCGTATAACCTTCCAGAAAGCGATTTAGAGTTTGAAATCGAACAAGAGTTGATATGTGCAAAAGATACACATATTTATACAAGTCCAAAGTATGAAATACAATATTTCATTGGTTTGGCATTTGTTTGATGGTTGAAATGACACAGGTGTTACAAAGCTGGAACTGGCGAGACATGAAATTTTCTATTCTCAAAAAGAGCTAATCGACAAATTGTTTGATTCATTGCCAGATGAGATGGATTGGCAATATTATGCTTTGATGTTGAAGAATACGATTAAGCCTGAAGTTCTTACGGTGGATCTGTTGATTGAAAGACTAGAGAGTCACGAGCTGGAGATAAAGAAAACGCACAAAGTCAATCACTCGTCATATCAACAGAACTTGGATTTGTCTTATCCAAAAAGCATGATGCCAAAGAATACACCTCCCAAGACAGCTTTTTCTGCTGAGAATTCCAACACTTCTAGCAAAGAGAGTCAAAGCAGTGGATTTCACAGTGGTTCTTCGTCACATTCAAGCCAATAAGATGCAAAGAATCTATTTCAATGCAATATCGCTGTAGACTTAAAGAATGCTCAAAACTTCAGCGAGGAGCCGGCAAAGCAACAAATGGTTTTTCTCGCTTCTGTGCTAGAATCGTATGAAAGCCTTGTAGCAGGGAAGATAGGCAACACCAACCTGACAAAAGAAGACTACGATCAGAATGATCCTGAGGAGATGGAATTGATCGACATAAGGTGGTGTATGGCCAGTGCAGTTCGTCGGGCACAGCGTTTCATGGAGATAACTGGGAGAAATTCGATTGGTGGACCATCTACCAAGTTAGGCTTTGACAAGTCTAAAGTGACATGCTTCAAGTGTAAACAGAAAGGTCACTTTAAGCGTGAATGCCGAAATGCTTATGCTGATGAGTCTGAAAACCCGTTCAGAGAAGATTACTACAAGAAAGCAATAAATCATCAGAATAAATCAGAACCGCCAAGAATGAAGCAACTTGAGGATAACAAAGAGAAATCTAGAGCTCTTGCTGTGATTCACGACGATGAAGGTTTCGACTGCAGCGAGTTGTTACCTGAAGAGGATGCGGTTGGATATGCTTTCATGGCAAAATCTGCTGAACCTGTTCCTTGGAAAGACAACAGAACTGAAGAAAATAAGTATGGTTACATAAAGATGATAGCTCAGCAAAGAATGATCAGAATATCTGGTATCTATCTTGAAGCAAAAAGAGCGAGGAGATGGGATCCATATAGAGAATGTTATCTTGACCCCGAGGGAAATATTTCTATTGACCATAACACTCTTGATCTTGAAACCATAATTAAAGAAATGGCTGATGAAGATGAGTATTGGCAAAGAAAATGGTGGGGAAGTGGAGAAGAGAAAGAGAAAGAAGAAGAGTCAAAGAAGGTTGATAATGGGATCATTGACACGACTCAAGAGTTGAATGCTGAAAACATGGTAAAGATGGCTGACAAGGTGCTGGCTGCTAAGGCACTTGAGGTAGACTCTAAGTCTGTATCTGAGTCTAAAAGCTAGGTCAGTACAAATGCGTCAACGACTGAGTCAGGTAAGAAAGTCAATAGTGATGCTGACAGCAAAAATTGCATCAAAGAATGCAAAGTTTGTAGTACAATCACCTATCTCAATGGTAAAAAGGTTGATGATCTGACTGCTAGAGTCAGAAGTGTTGAGGATCAGATCCTTGACCGTGATAAAATGTTGAAAGCTTCAACTGACAGATTAAAAGAATTAACTAACAAAATTGAAAATGATAAAATTGACCAAGAAAAGGTTAGGAAAGAAAATGAGAAGTTAGTTCTTGAAAATCGTCAGCTTACTGAAAAATTTGAGAAGCTTAAAAGAACAGTTAAAGATAATGATGACAGAAATGGTAAAACATACAAAGAAAATTGTCATTTGCCAAGTGTTTTGAGGGTTAAAGAAGAATTAATCAATCAACAATTGGATGAGATTGCTAAATTGAAGCTTTAGTTTGAAGAAGCTAAGATTGAGAATGAGCGTATCAATTTGAAATTGAACAGTTACAGCTCTGCAAGCTTTGTTTTACAACACATTGTTCCCAAACCTATCGGGAAAAACAAAGCACGTGAAGATGTATACTGTGATGGAACCGGGGTCGGGTTTCATCAAGTTCCACCACCAGTTCTAGACAATTATTCGAAAAAGCAATCTGGGTTGGTTAATCTTGAAGATGAAAATGAAGTGAAACTTCCTGATTCAATTGATGTTACATTTTCTTCTTCATCATCTGATGATAGTGTTCAGACAGAGATTGTTAAAAGCACAGCTGAAAGTATTTTGATGTCTGAAAGTGATTTAGCTGAAGATGATGGATGTTTCTTGGACAAATACATTCCGAAACAAAATTCCAAAAACAACTTAAATGATGAACCTAATCTTGTCATGTACAAGATGTCGGGATCGGATAAGTTGTATTCGGATTCTGAGTTTCCACTTGAGAATGTTAATGTTGCAAAGTTGACAAATGTGTTCAAATTGATTGAAATTGATTTGTCTGAAGTAAAAAGATTAAATCAAACAAAGAGGCAAATGAATTTTGAAAAAGATAAAGCTTACTACAAGAAAACTGTTGTACCATCGCGTTTTTATAACAACAATCGAAACAGATGGTCGGGTGGTTATCAGGGTGGTAAGAGTTATCAAAGAAAGAATTTTCAGAACAAGAAGTTTGTTGAGAAGAAAGTGTTTGTGAACAGTTCAAGTTCACTATCTGATGAAGAATCTGAATTTTTTTCAAAATCGAATGAAGAGTTCTTTGAGAAGAGGGCTTCACAACCTCAGTCTGAAGGCACAAGTCGGGTAGTTGATACTCGTACATGTTTTAGATGCAACAAAGTTGTTCACATTGCAAGAAATTGCACCAACTTCAAGCCTAAGACTGAAGTTGTTGAGAGTCAAAAGAAGAAGGTTGATGCAAAAGGAAAAGCACCAATGGTTGTTGAGAAAATTTTGTAAAATGAGAAAACAAAAGTCAAAATTGAACCTGTTAAGAAATTGGTAACTAAAAATGACAAATTCTATAAACGGGTTGCTTCATCTCAACAAACATGGAAGCCAAAAGTTGTTGAAAAACCAAAGGTTTCAGAGTTGGAAAAACAATCATCATCTACCACACCGATAAAGATGGATGTTCCTTTGGATTATTATGAAAAGTTGGAGAAACAATCTTCTACTCAACCAGAGAAGAAGAATGTTCAAAAGAAAGATCAATCAACCGGTCAACTTAAAATAGATAAGTTTTTCTTATACAAAAAGCTTGAGGTTGGATCTGAAGAAAGTTTAAAAATGAATGACAAAAATTTTCCGCCACTTTACACTACAAAATCTCACATTAAAGTCCAGTTACCTGAGTCGAAAGAGGCTTGGGTAGCATCAAAATCTCACTAAAAATTTCGGACTTGCCGGAGCTTCCTAGTTGGTAATTGTGAAGCATGAATCGGCATCTTTATTGAAATGTGTTTTTAAAATCAATTTGTAATATGTGCAGGAATTTCCGAGAGCTGTTTCACGATGGATTATGGATAGTGGAGCGTCTCGACATATGACAGGGAAGACTGCATTGTTGTACGATGTTAGAAATTTCAATGGTGGTTATGTGGGATTCGCAGGAAATCAAGGTGGTAGAATTGTTGGTGAAGGAACATTATCCAATGGGATTGTTACGTTTGAAAGAGTTAACTACATTGCCGAGCTGGAGAATAATCTGCTGAGTATCTCACAGATTTGTGACAAGATGTATACTACTCACTTCACAGACAAAGAATGTTTGATCTTGAAGCCAGGATTTGTTATCCCTGAAGAATGGATTATCATGAGGGCACCTAGAGTGAATGATCTGTACGTGTTGGACATGAGTGTAGCTACTACAACCACGGGTCAAGCTCACTGTTTTGTGTCTAAAGCAACGGAGAAAGAATCACAGTTGTGGCACCGCAAGATGGGGCATATTCATCTTAGAAAAATGAATCACTTAGTACACAATGATTTGGTTATAGGTGTTCATGTCAAAGGTTTTCATCTTGAAGGGGAGTGCATAAGTTGCATTAAAGGCAAGCAAAAGAAGAAATCACATCCTCAAAAGAAAGTCAATTCAGTATCGAGACCTTTAGAGAGACTTCATATGGATCTTTTTGGTCCAGTGAACGTCAAAAGCATCACTGGTGATTACTATTGTCTGGTAGTAATAGATGACTACTCAAGGTTTTCATGGGTTTCATTTCTGAAGACGAAAGATGAGACGTTTGATAGTTTGATGGCGTTGTTCAGGAAAATTGAAAATTTGTACCAAAGGCGTATCAAAAGAATCAGAAGTGATAATGGTACTGAGTTCAAGAACAACAAGATGGAAGAGTATTGTGATGAAAGAGGTATATTGCATGAATTTAGTGCTCCTTACACTCCGCAGCAGAATGGAGTAGCTGAAAGAAAGAACAGGACGCTAATTGAAACGGCTAGGACAATGCTTGCTGATTCAAAGCTACCAGTCAACTTTTGGGCATAAGCGGTTTCCGCCGCATGCTATACACTCAATCGGGTTCTCACTGTTAAAAAATTCAATAAGACGTGTTTCGAGCTGATTAATAATTGCAAACCGAATCTGAAGTATTTAGAACCGTTTGGGTCTCCCTGTACAGTTCTAGAGCCTTTTGGAAAGTTTGGTGCAAAGAGCATTGAAGGAATTTTCGTGGGTTATCAAAGTCCATTGAAACGAGTCTTTGTTCCAAGCTTGAAGCGGATTATTGAAGCACACAATGTTGAGTGTCAAGGTTACACAATGCCACCACAGAATCCTGGAGATTCATGGCATTTTCATTATGACAGTTTGCGGGATTCGTTTAACATGGAAGAAGAAAAGGAAGAAGAAGAAGATTTTTTTGATGAGTTAGATATTTTGAGAGAGTATGAAGAATCGCAGGAAAGGTTCCCAGCTGAGTATTCAAGAAGACCAAGACAAACTTCGAATGACGATGAAGCAGGTCCAAGCAATGCTGGTGAACATGATGATGTCCAACAAAATGAAGTTGCTCATGATAATCAGACGGTACAGAATGATAATCAAGAATCTGAGAACATGCCAGTATTTGATCGTGGTGATTCAGATTCTGAGGGGGAGCAAATTCAGATTTCAAGTCAAACAAACCCAGTTAGTGAACAAGGTGCAAATCAGAATGTTACTAATCTGGAAGGCGATGTAGATGTTTCAGGCGAAGTGATGCCATGAACTCTTTCATACCATCCAGAGGAATTGATCATTGGAGAATTGCAGACAGGCGTCCGCACTAGAAGACAGCTTGATCAAGGGCTTACATGTTTTTATTCAAAAGTTGCTCCTTTACAAACTGACTTTTCACTAAGTTGTTTTATCTCGCAGGTTGAACCAAGGACTTACAAAGAGGCGCCTACTGAAGATTCTTGGGTCAATGCGATGCAGGAGGAACTGAGCCAATTCGAGAAGTTAGGTGTGTGGAAGTTAGTAGATTTGCCTGATGGTCAGAGGAAGATAAACACCAAGTGGGTGTTCAAGTGTAACAGAGATGATAGAGGAGTTGTGGTTCGTAACAAAGCTCGACTTGTAGTCCAGGGTTCAAGTCAACAGGAGGGTATAGATTTTACTGAAGTGTATGCTCCTGTGGCTCGAATAGAAGCTATCAGAATCTTCCTAGCATTTGCATCTTGGAAAAATTTCAAAGTTTATCAGTTAGATGTAAAATCGGCGTTTCTTTATGGGAAGGTAAAAGAGGAGGTATATGTCGGACAGCCACCGGGCTTTACCGATCCACTCCACAAAGACAAGGTCTACTTGCTAGATAAAGCGCTGTATGGTTTACACCAGGCCCCGAGAGCTTGGTACGAGACATTGTCTCAACACCTGCTAGCCAACAGCTTCATTCGTGGAAAAGTGGATGCCACTCTCTTCACCAAAGAGGTCGACGGTCATCTTCTGATAGTTCAAATATACGAGGACGACATCATATTTGGGTCAACAAATGAGAATTTGTGCAAAGATTTTGAACAAGTTATGAAGCAAAAAATTCAAAATGTCATCGATGGGTGAGATGAAATTCTTTTTGGGACTTCAGGTTGATCAACTGCCTAAGGGAATTTTCATACATCAAACGAAGTACGTTCATGATATCTTGGAGAAATTCGGGATGTCAAATTCTACTCCAGCCTCCACCCCATTAGCAACGAATCATGGGATAAATCTTGATCTCACCGGAAAGAAGGTAGATGAAACGATGTATCGTTCTATGATCGGGTCGTTAATGTATTTGATAGCTTCAAGACCCGATATTATGTTCCCAACCTGCCTCGCAGCAAGATTTCAATCTAATCCGAGAGCTTCGCATATGGTGATTGTGAAAAGGATATTACGCTACCTGAAAGGAACTCCATCATTGGGGTTGTGGTATCCAAAAGATGGCGACTTCATGCTCGAAGGATATTCCAATTCAGATTTCGGAAGCTGCAAAGTTAACGCTAAATCAACAACAGCGGGGTGCCAGTTTTTCGGACCACGATTGGTCACCTGGCAATGCAAAAAGCAGACCTCTGTGGCTTTATCCACATGTGAAGCGGAGTACCTATCTGCTAGCAGTTGCTGCTCTTAGATCTTGTGGATCCAGCAACAGATGCGCGACTACGGTTTGCAATTTATAAACACCCCTATCTTTGTTGATAATGAGGCAGCGATTAACATTACTAAAAATCCTGTTTATCACGCTAAAACCAAACATATTGAAATTTGTTATCACTTCATCCGAGATTGTTTCGAGAAGAAGTTGATACGAATTGAGAAAATCAAGACTGACGAACAAAAAGCTGATTTACATACCAAAGCTTTTGATAAAATACGTTTTCAATATTTGCTAAAACTAAACGGTATGAAGCTTTTATCGGTGTTGGAGGAGATTATTGGCGTTGATGAAGGAGACATTGTAGATGATGTTGAGAAGCGATCTGCAATGGTTTGTTGATTTTTTACTTGTTTTGGTATTTTGGGGGAGAGTATAAGGTAATATTTTTCAGAAAATACAAAAACAGTAAAAAATTTCAAAAATACAAAAACATGAGATATTTTTAAAATCCAAAAACAATAGAAAATTGAAAAAGAGCTTGTGTAAAAAGGGAAAATGATAGTACATCGGCTTGACAGTTACAGTATGCTAAAGAAATGGAATGTTTAAAAGGTTAAACAGTCTCGATGATGATGTGCCGATAGGTTTTTGCACATGTAGTAGGTTTGTTCGGGATATAAATCTAAATTCTTACTTGCTTATTTTGTGGGGAACACTACTTGGATATATAGGTAACCCCTGAAATCTCGTTTGAAAAATCCCTCTTTCTGAGATACTAGGTCTTTATACTCAGTGATATCTGGGGTATTATCCCGGGACTTCTGATTTTGCGGAAGCAATGGCCTAGTCCCCGGAGAATACTTTACCGCATGCTTGAAATTTAGCGCCGCCCTCAGCATAAATGATGAAGACAATAAAATTGCTAATCAATGTTGTTGTAACAAAAGATCCTCTAAAGGGGACACACCCAAGTCGAATCGTGATCTCTCTGCTGAACGATAGTTCTGACCTGAGCTCTCACGTTTTCGTACTATTTCATAATTTATTCCCCTTACAGATATCATCTGTGGTATACTCACCTGTAAGACTGAATATTGGGATTTGGATACGGGAGTATATTCAAAAGGTGGGACACACATATAAGTTTAAGTCTTTAAAACACTAAATCCGTATCCTAGACAGATTGAAATTTGTGTGAGAATTTAAGTGGATCAGTATATCGACAATCTAAGTGAATTGTTTAATTCTGAGTATGAAATTAAAGCTTAACGGTACTTGTGACTTGTCAAATAGCTGATATGATTCCCTAACACGCTCAACCAAAAATATGTTTGTAAATAGTTTACTTTTATTGCATTTTATTTCTGTAATTCATTGTCTAGTTTAGAACTTTATTCAAAATCCAAAAAGATTTTACACTTCTGCTTTATTTTTGACAAACCAAAGTGGAGAGTTGATCTTCAGATTCGAACTGAAGCAGATGCATGAATTTCCTGGGCTGGATGATGAGTTTGGAGCTAAAACATGATAAGTTTGTGAAAGTTGAAAAGTCAAAAGCAAGTTCATTAATTTGAAACTTTTAATTTTCAGAAAAGTTGAACAAAATGTCAGTGTGAATTATCTCTGATCAACCAAGGTCATTAAGTTGGACTTGGTAGATTAATTAAGTAATCAGGGTCATTAACTTGGACCTGAATACTTAAGTGGATTTCTAACACTGAAGGTTAAATGGTAAGTTTTGAATTGAAATTATTATTATCATATATCTTATATTTGGGTAGAAATTATACAGGAATCAAGTTCCCCATGGCAACAAAATGTCAAAGTTTGAACCAGAATTTAAAGCCCTAGCTTATCGAGAGGGGGAGTCTGTGAAAGGGGGAGTCAGAATTCTGGATCAACATTCAAAGGGGAGATTGAAGATTAAAGTTTGAAGATAAAGATTGAAGGGAGCTTTACAATGTCAAGACAAAACTTGGAAAGAGACAAAGACTAAAGACTCGACGCCGAAGACTTCGTCAACATCCAAGGGGGAGTCTGTTGGTGCATCTAATGTCTGTTAACTACGTCTTAATCGAGTTTTATGTCTAGAATAGATAAACGAATGCACACCTGAGATCAAATTAGGGTTTGTTTAGTTATAAGCATGTAATTTCATTTGAGGATGGCATGTACATGTTCAAACGAAACCACAACATGTAATTTCATTTGAACATGGTTGTGACACCTTCAAACGGAATATCAACTAGTATATATAGGAGTTGTGTGATTTCATTTGATACGGATCTGATTTTGTGTGTGAGTCAAGGTGCTGCCAAAATTGTGTCAGAATCATTGTAAAAGGCTCGGATAAGCAGTAATAGAAAGAAAGTTAAAAGGAACAAGCTGTGTGACGTTGTTTACTTTGATTCCGCCTTAGTAAATGATGATGAACTACCTTTATTGACTGTTTAGGGTCACGGAACCGATCCAACAAGACATGCAATTTCGTTTGAACATGGTTGTGACACCTTCAAACGGAATAGCAACTAGTATATATAGGAGTTGTGTGATTTCATTCGATACGGACCTGATTTTGTGTTTTAGTCAAGGTGCTACCAAAATTGTGTCAGAATCATTGTAAAAGGCTCGGATAAGCAGTAATAGAAAGAAAGTTAAAAGGAACAAGTTGTGTGACGTTGTTTACTTTGATTCCGCCTTAGTAAATGATGATGAACTACCTTTACTGACTGTTTAGGGTCACGGAACCGATCCAACAGTACCGTACAATTGTAACACGTGTTGTGAATAGGTAACAGGGCTGTATCTGACTGGTTATGATGTTTCTATATGGTATTTAATGAGTTGGTAAACTTAAACTTTGGTAAAAATCACGTTGGCAACGGTAAGATAAACGCTTATCGCGTAACGGTTAAAATGCGAAACGAACGTCGGTGACCACCCGATTAGTGTTAAAATCCTAAAAATAATCTGTTATGATTAGAATGGTAATTTTAATCATATCTGTGAGGAAAAACAAATTAAAACGCTAAGAAACTCTATTTTTCGAATTTGAGCTCGTACCGCGCGATACTACGCGAATTAAATAAAATACTGTCAATACAGCCAGTCAAGGCAACTGGTAATTATTTCAGTAATAAGTTTGAGTGATTATTTTTATAGAATGAAAAAAATAATTTAAAACGCACTAAAACGGGATTAAAACGCTAGATAAAACGGGATTAAAACGGGATTAAACAAATGGGTTTTTTTTAAATGAAATAAAATGGATGTGTGTATATATATATATATATATATATGTATATATGGCCATGGGTGTGTGTGTATGTGTAGGTGTTTGTGTTTTTTATTTTTGTTGAAAGATTCTTGAGTTACATGATTACTAGAAAAGTAGGATTGCATGTAAGAATCAATGTGTGTCATATAAGAATGTTCTAAAGGTGATTTAAGATTTGAAAGCGACATGATGAAAACTAAATTTTTCGTGGTTTATATGTATATATATATTTCGTATATATGTGTGTATGTATGTATGCATGCATATAAAAGTTTGTCATATATTCTTAAATTTGAAGGATATTAGCATTGATGTATGAATAAGTATGAATGATTGGATGATCATGATGATTGTGTGTGTTGTGTTTTGTAAGAACATGATATTAATGTGTTCTTGAGTATGATTAGATCATAAATGATGTTGATGATGTTGTATGAGTGCATTAGATGCCCATATGTGAACATGCATGATAATATGAAAGCATGAAATGATCATTTGAGCATGATTTGATAAAAATCAATTTTGATCAGATTATAAACCCTAAAATAAAGTTATTTTGAAGGGTTTAATGATATATAACTTTGTCATAAGGTTTGCTAGCTTTGCATGTTGTACTTGGTGCATTAAAAGTTGTAAAATACGTGAAATCGCATGATTTATGTGACTTACACAAAAACTGCACTAATCTGATAATAACCACTATTTTAATCAGTAAATAACATGTACTGTGTTAAAATATCAAGTCGTTTCAAGTTGGGATGATTATAGTAACGTTCAACGCAAAACTATCCGTTAAAACGATCAAAAAATCGGCTTTTCGGGTGATTTTTGCAAAACTGATTTAGATCAGTAAATAAACTGATGTTTTTAGTTTAAAAACAAGTATTTTAACTAATTTTGAGTTTACTTGGTGTTTGGTTGTGTGACAACTGTGTTCTATAATCGATGTACAATGTAAAACAATGATGATTATTAATAAAACAATGTGCTTTGGTGTTATTATATGTGTTTTGGTGTTTTTATGTGTGTATTTGTGTTTGGTGATTTTTCAATTCGATTCGATTCCGATTTCAAGCTTTAAATCGCTTTCTGCAAGGTTATATGCGCACTGATGCGTAAATATAACTAGTTTAATGCAACGAACACTCCGGAATAGTGAAATAGGCTTAACATACCTTAAATAACCTCCACATAACTTAGAAATAAGTTTTGGATGGTTTGGTGTGTTGAAATCAAGTTTGTTCGATCGCAGGGACTATTTGTGTCAAACTGCGAAACTATACCGATTTGTATAGTAACTGTGACAACTGTGTTCTGTAATCGATGTACGATGTAAAACAATGATGATTATTAATAAAACAATGTGCTTTGGTGTTACTATATGTGTTTTGGTGTTATTAGGTATGTATTTGTGTTTGGTGATTTTTCAATTCAATTCGATTCCGATTACAAGCTTTAAATCGCGTTCTGGAAGGTTATGTGACAACCCTCACAAAACCAGGTATCCGTACAAATTAATTAATGTTTAATTAATGCTTAATTACTGTGCTTGCTTACATTTGTGGTTAAACTGCTTCTTGATTTCTGATACATACATACTCATGCATCACATTTTATACTGTCACTCCATTATTTACACGCAAACCTTAGTGACAACCTTGATGCACAAAAGCACAGTTAGCACACTAAACAGACAACCCAGTAAACATGCTGACATTACCAGCACCAAAACAGACATTGTTCTGAGGCCAATATGAGCCGGGAGTAGATTACTACACTGGTAGGAAGTGTAGGGAGGAGAGGATCATTAAACTGCGTCACTAGGGGATAGTTATAGTGCCGGGAAGTGCCTAAAACATGCTTTGATTACAAAATTCTGCACTTTACACAAAAATTCAGCATTTAACATAACTAGTAAAGTGCAAAAACATGGAAAAATAATACTAGACACTTTCCAAAGTGTCAAGAATTTATGGTGTCACTAAAAACAATATAAAAGACACTTTAAATACTTATTTAACACTTTAACGGAACAGTATCTAGCCGAACAACCGGACACTACCCGAAACATCAAAATTATACTAGAAGCATTGTTTTAATGTTTCCAAACTAGTTATGATCCCCGAACATCATAACACCCCTTACAAAATATCTAGTAACTAATACATGTAACAAGCACTTGAAATTGAACTAAATGGTAACTATATAGTTAGAAGCTAAGCTAGACCCCCCCCCCCCCACCTATGTAATCGGCCCAAGTGGCCCCTACATGAAGATTTCATAAAACTATTTTATTGGATCATGTCTCCTAGTGAGTAGCATATTAACCAAGAGTTAAAGTGCTAAGATGGTTTATAAAAAGAGATGTTGGATCATGAGCTCATTATCACACCTACTAAAACACACACAAAATTGTTCTCTCTTCCTCCATGCTTTCGGCAGCCACAACCATCCACCATACAACCACCTTCAACCTTCCATTCAAGCATTTTCCATACACTCAAAGGTGCAAGAGGTCCAACAAGTAAGCTTGGTGCACTCGGAAGCTCAAGGACCGCTCTCGTTTTCTTTTATCCACCACTTTTACGCTTTGAAACTCCCCTAGCCTTGTGCTAGTAGTAAGTGCCTTAGATCTTCATCTTGTTCATATTTTTGGTGGTTAATAGTTGAAAGAATGATAAAATATTAAGAACTCTAAAGAACATCATCAAGTGTTGAAGTTTAAACTAACTAGAGAAGATGTATGGTTAAGTGATGTTGAAATCATGATAAATCTGAAATAAACAAACCATAATCTGCTGTAACAGACTTATGATCTTATTTTTATCGTATTAGAAAGGTTGGCGAACGTATATGTGCGTTTTAGTTACATTTAACCTTTAAACAGCATGCTGATTTGCACTTTCAGCCAACTTTAACTTGCTGTAACAGGACCTTAATTAAGCGAAAAATGTATTTTCTGAAGTCTAGGTTTATTTATTATGAAATACGGTTCTAATGGCACTGGAATCATAATTTTTGGACTTCGTTTACTATGTTTAAAGTGTCGTTTTGTAACAGCAGCTAGAGCTGCATTTTTACAGCAGTAAATGGGTGTTATATTTTTAGTCATAACTTGAAACCTGTGTAGAGTTAGATTATGAAATTTTTACTGTAGATGACCACCGATGTATTTGTAATTCTCTCACTGGAATTTCATAAATCGGACTCTCGATGAATTTTAAACAAATTATTCCACAGACTGTGGTCAGAAAAAGATAAATCTGATTTCAGTCCGGAAAATGATTTTCTATAAAATATTGGTAATGATTTGGACCCCGATATTTTTACACAATAATATTTGGATCGTTTAAGACATTCTATAAAAATTTAGGAATTTTTGGAATAAGATAACTATTTTATTAAAATGCCTGAAAACAGCTCAGTTTTGTATATTTAAACTAAAACGATATAAGTAGTGTTTTGCATGCCTAAATGTCGGGTTGGTTATTTGAAAGCGATCTAATGTGTTATATGTTAAAGAAAATGATACGCTAGTAAGCGTGGACGCCTCCATTTACAAAGGAAACCCTGGCGAAATTTTCCTAAAAACCCAACACTTAGCACATATTTTTCTAACAATTATTACAAGTATATTTTATAACTTGTGTTCCAAATATAAACTTCGCCATCAATTTTGTTACGAAATACAAAGTGTCGGAGGTGGGTTTTCGTAAATAAAAGTGGATAAATATATATTTAGAATATATATTTCATAGTAAAGCGCTTATGTGACTATATGATTATTTTGTGAACTAGAGATATATCATTTTTAGAGTAAAAATAATATAACTGGAATATACAGAGAAGTTTCGACTCCAAAATAATACCAACGCTATCACAAATAAATATTTAAGTTACGTCAGTATTGTTATAACAACGCGAACTTTAAAACGTAACTTATGTAGTATTTCTGAAAAATACTCTTGTATGAATATTTTGATAAAGTATTACTTTGGAGAATGTATAAAGTAAAATATAATATTTTTGGGAAAAATATGTTTATTTTGGGATTAAAATATTTTGGACTTGTGATTAAAATATATTTTTCAAGTGAGACTTAAAAATATATTTTTCGCAATTATAACGTATACGTATATATTGGTAAAATACTATTTTGGAAATACATTATTTTTTGGACAAATGAGATACCCCCACCCTTGGGAAGGAAATACAAAGCTAAAATGCTTGAGAAGTATTAATACAGAATCACTGCATAAACAATTATTCCAAAACTAAATACAATTATTATAACTTGGAATAATCCCAGAATCGTAACTCAAAAACATACATACTAAGACAAGGCACTACCCGTTCGTCTAATAGACGTGAGACCATTGTAGGTAGTCGTGTTTGCTGCGGAGATTTGGGTTACACATACTGAAGACGCAATACAGTGAGTTCATGTCCCCCCTTTTCTCTTAACTGTTTTCAGTTTTATACTTCGGGGGTGAAATACATGTTACTATGATTACGAATACTTTTTACATGGTACGGTTAGCTTAAGGAGGGTTTACTACTTAGATCATATGAGTGGGTAGGCTGCAACTAGAGGCCATTAATCCTCATTGTAGGACCAAGGGTCATGAGTGATAGATCTATTTGGGTGTAGCGAGCCCCACTCCTGAGTCCGCTTAGTGGGCCAGGCGGTGACTATGTATCCGACGCAAAAATCTGCTAGGTTTGAGTCTTCCTGCACCACTTCACACATATCATTGGCTTTGCAACCCAATGGTGATCTCTTTTTCCTTAATTGCTACATACCAGGGATTTTCATACATACAAACATATTACAAAGGTTTATACATACTCACTTACACATCAACTCGCTCAACTTTATGTTGATTTTTCAAACTACATGTATTTCAGGAAACTAACGGATCTGGCACGGTATGCATATTTTTCAAGCTGCGTTTGAGTAAAGAAATCATCCAGGGTTTAGTAGGTGTAACCTCTTCCTGGACGGGTTACATATCTCTAAACCTAGTATTGTTTAAAGTCTTTTGCTAAGTTTTTATGAACTCAGTTAAATCAAGCCAAGGTTGTAACTTATTTTGTGAATGTTGTTTAAGACAAGTATAATATGGTATTTTTCTAAACTTTATTAATGGATGAATATCTCATGTTTTTTATCATATAGCATTGTTATGATTGTTGCTATGATATTAAGAAGTCACACCAATAAACCCACGCTTCCGCAAAAGTCAGGGTGTGACAGCTTGGTATCAAAGCCTTGATCATAGCGAACCAGGATTCCTTCTCGAGTCTAGACTATGATCACTAGGGCTCTCACGAAAACATTTTTACATTGCATACACTAAATGTCCAGATCCAGGGTACAAAACATTTTACGAACAAAAATGGCACAAATACACTTTTCAAAATTTATAGCTCAGTCGGGAAGACTGAAGGAGTCCAGTCTGAGAGACTGGGGAAAAATTTTAGTCGGAGAGACCAGGAATTCAATCTGAGAGATTGGGAGATTTTAGTCTGAGAGACTGAGAGATTGGGAGATTTTAGTCTGAGAGACTGAGAAATTCAATCTGAGAGATTGGGAGATTTCAGTCTGAGAGACTGAGAAATTCAATCTGAGAGATTGGGAGATTTTAGTCTGAGAGACTGAGAAATTCAATCTGAGGGATTGGGAGAGTTTAGCCTGAGAGACTGGGTAGGATTGTCTGGGGAAGACTAGGATGAATACATGCTTACATTGTTATTAGTTACACGCGTAATTGCTGATTTTTGATATACGTGCATATGAATATATGCATACACTAATTGCTAATAATTACTATGGGTATACACGCTATGACTATTATGAACTGGCACACACGTCACATTATTTAGAAGGCGAGCTATCAGACATTGATAACCCTACGGCCGCTGTCAGAAATGATGAGACTGCATCTGCGCCAGAGAAATTTACGTCAGGCCATGAGAGTGGTCCAGAAATGCTGATCAAGGACGAGGACGACTTCCAACAGACCGCGCCACCAGATTTTGGTGATACTTTACCATTGCGGGTGATTTCTCTGACAAGAATCCTTCTGTCACTCTTATGTCAGTCCATGACCCCTTCGTCACTGGACATCCCGATGATGAGCACACCATGGCTCCGATCCTCGACAATGCCCCTCTTGTGGACATTCCTTCCGAAGGTTGATTACTCGGCGAACAATTGATAACGATATCGACGTGATATTGACAGTCCTTCTGATAACGCCCATGATGATGGAAAGTTAGACGAGAACGCATTACTAATTTCATTTCTCGAGACCCCTGTTAACAAGCTATACTCTGATTCTAGCATGCATTCAGACTCCTTTGAGTCTGTGATGCCTGCAACCTTACAAACAGCTGGATTACAACATTCTACTACCGACACAGGACGACGATGACATGGCTGCTGCTCTATCACCTGCTCGAGACACCACACCGTTACTGACCCAGAGCCTACTCTTGAGCTAGCTTCTACACCTTTTGGGTCAGCTTGATGTTGCGCCTGCTGAGCCTACACCTATACGTGATCACGATCCTGTTTCTTTTGGTTTACCAGTCATTGCCCCCCTATACCTGACCCAGTACCTAAACCTGACGATCTCCTTATTGGTTGAGACGTTTTTTTTTGCACCCGCAACCGATGATGTTGCTCCTTTCCCCTATGAAGACCAACGTCCATTGCGCCAACGTGCCTATCGCTTTCTTTCAAGACCTACCTGCATCCCGGAAAGGTGCTCCAGGTCAGTACCCACGTAACGATCCTTTTGCTACAGCAGCATTTTCTACGGCCTTACAAGCCGCAACGTTTACTACTTTCACCTCTACATCGCTAGACGAGCCGATTTGATGATTCCTATAATACACTATACTTTAGACCCTTGCCATCCCTCCTATTATGGAGACCACACATGAGATGAGTTGCTCCGGTAACATCAACTACAGTTTGAGGGTATGAGTCACAGAATGTTGGAGCTTGAGCTGACACCACAATTGGCAACTTCAAATGCAAAACATTACAGAACCGAAAACATGATTTGAGCGTCTACATCACAAGACAGCATATTGTCTGAAAAGTTTATGTAAAACACCACGTCCTCCACCCTGTCTATTGCCAGCATACTTTGATTCGCCACATACATCAAGGTCCCTTTTGCGCTCTCGACCGTTGCTATTACACTGTTCCCAGGATTCTGACACTTATTTCCTTACTATCGGGCGGCAGACTAGTTAACTACTTCGATATATATACAAGCTCGAGGAGGGAATCATGCATGTTAACAGTTACTTTTCTTTCCTCCTCCACCTCAGTCACCAGTATAGTTGGTTTCTGGATTATGCGGATTGCATTACACTTGGGTAAAGGCACTAATGATAAGCCGGGATTGCGGAGACTTTTGAGGACCACTTCTGATTACGAAATTTTGATGCACTAATATACTTGTTGGACAAGGGTAGGGTGACCCTGTGTCCCTTTCGATGTGATACATTTTGTTAGACACAGTGATTGTGGCCGGAGGATAATGAAAGCCCAATCATCTTTAAAAACGCGACAATATTTGTGACTAAGAACTAATGAAAAACTTGGTCGCTATGTCCTCACTAAGCACGCTGTTAATTTACATAATTGTGCTACAACTATAATGCTACATGCGTACTTGCTACCGTCCTATTTACTAGTTGTGCAATACTTATGATGATATATGATTCAGTGTTATAACGACTGCGTATATACGTATATGTAATACATTTATGAGGTCTTATTCACTAAAAAGAGACTTGTGTGCTCGTGTCCTTAACAAGACCTGACCTAACCAATCTTCTTTTCAGAAGATGTCGATGCGAGGGAACGTCGATACCAACAACCCTCCGCCCACATCGACGGCACGACTACCAGAACGCATCTCGCAAGTCATCGCACAACTCGAGGCCCTTCACTCTGAACACAGCAAGGGCTGCACCTACAAGCAGTTCTTGGACCACAAACCTCGAGAGTTCGACGGCACTGGGGGTGCCTTAGCCTTCGTGCGCTGGGTTGAAAAGACGGATTCTATTTTACGATTGAGCAAATGTGATCCCGAACATCAGGTCACGTATATAGTTGGACTATTGGTAGATGAGGCCCTGTCATGGTGGAACCTTCAAGTTCAGACAATGGGCGAGACCGCTGCGAATGCTTTGACGTGGGACTAGCTGAAAGATCTGATGCGTAAGAGATATTGCTCGAAGGCAGAAGTCCAGAAGTTGGAAACGGAACTGTGGAACTTGAAGATGGAAGGACCAAAGATAGCTGAGTGTGTGCGGAAATTTAACGATTTATCACAAGTTGCTACGCTCCTGGTGGTACCAGAGTTTAGGAGAATTGAACGTTTCATAGGGGGATTGGCACCTCAGATTCTAAGCCTGGTAATAGCGTCTAAACCTTCAACGATCACCGAGGCTATCGATATAAGCGTGGCGCTCACTGAAGAAGCGGTTAGACAAGGAAAATTTTCCACTTCGGAAGAGAAAAACGAGACTCCTGTAGAGCCATCTGGAGACAACAAGAGAAAGCTTGCGAATTTCAAGAAGTTTACTCGGGCAAATAACAAAAAGAAGGCCAAAAAGGGAAAGGATTACAAGGGTATCCTACCAAGTTGCGACAATTGTTTACGTTATCATGTCGAGCGATGCAAATATGGAAAATGTGATAACTGTGGTAAGAGGGGGCATCCCAAAGAAACTTGTTGGCAAAATACTGAACATAGTAATGGAGGCCAAGATAGTAGTGAGAATCACGAAGGAAACAACGACAATGACAATTACCAAGGCATAATGAGTGATAAACAAAAACGTGCTCGAGGATGTTTAAACTGTGGAAGCAAAAAGCATTTAAGAAGATATTGCCCTAAAAACAATCAGGCACAAGGATGAAAGCTCCTCACCAGAGCTAGGGAGGCACGCCAGGGATTCAAGCATGGATATCGGTACGTCCCGAATTACTCAATGTTATGCGTCTGTATTGCCAAATATTGTTGCAAGTTTTACGATTCGCACCGCTAGAGTTCAAGAGTATAATTGGTTTAAGTAGCGAGTAAGTAGATGTTCCAGTACCCATTAGAACTAGCTTAGGGGTAGCTAGTGGAAGCCAACGCAGTAACTGGAGGCGACCAAATAAAAACCGAAGAGCGTAAGTTCACGCTTGATCTACTGCCAGTGAATTGGGAGACTTCAACAAGGTAGTTGGAGGGATTGGTTGACAAATGACCAAAAGGAGATTGATATCCGCACTGCGATGGTGACGAAGAAGCGATCTTGACTCATGAAGCGGGATACGCCTTTGCAAATTACAAAATCGCTTGAAGGCACGAAGAATATTGCATAAAGGATGTGTTGCATTCTTGGCTCATGTCGGGGACAGGAGGAGCCGAAGAATCAAAGCGTGAAGATATTCCTATGATAAGGAAATATCCTAAGGTCTTCCTCGAAGACTTGCCAGAATTATCTCCTCAACGATTAGTCGAGTTGCGCGTCTATTTGATTCCAGGCGTCGCGCCTGTAATCGATGCATCTTAGCGACTTACATCTTCGAAGATGCAAGGATTGACAGTGTAGTTTCAGTAGTAGATAGAGAAGGAAGATAACAGACCAAAATTCCCTTTCGGGTAACCCCATTTCTGCTCGTCAAAGGAAGGATGATGATTTTCAAATGAGCACCATCTACTAAGAGCCGAACGAGCTAACCCACGAGAATCGGTGACTCTTGCTAAGAACTGACGACTTACTTATTTGATTAACTGCGAGGATCCAACAAGTATTTCCCGACTGATCAATGATCGAGTAGCTGTGAATTCAGGAAGAAAGTATACCAGGGCGAAATTGTGCGACAATGACTTGTTCTTAGACAAAATGGTGCTTCCTACACAATGTACAAACCGGATCCACGCGGGATACGAAATCTGGAGAATCTAGAAAAACTTATATCTAGGACCTTTGGGAACCCAGGACCAAACTCGTAAGGGTTTACTTAGGAACCATATCTGTCAACTCAATCAAACATCATTAACTTGACAAACATGTCATTGCAGTTAACAAAAACAGAAAGTACTTAAGTTTTCTTTCGTTGAAAATTTCACTTTTGCTTCTAGCAAGTAGATGTTTGCATCTCTACTCCCCTCAAAATAGTTGCATCACGTAAATTTTCTTCGCTGAGAGCGAACACCCATTGATTCGATACTTGGTCATTTCCCCATTTTAGCAAATGCACATTGCTTCAATTCTTGGAAACTTATATGGTATACATGCACCTTTTACTACGCATGCGGTTTCATTTCAAACGCTTCATTGAAGTTCCAATATTATTTGCTAAATCTGATTACTGAATTGTGATTCGAATAACCTACATTATTGTAATTGTTGACTCCTTTGCTACCAAGTCAACACACTTTCTTAAAAATTCCTTTTATTTCGAGTTGCATTCATGGCTTATCTTTGTGGCCATGCCGGGATTTCCTTTGTTGGAACATACATTTATTATCGGGTCATACTAAAACTAAGTTCAATTGCTTGAACTCATCCATTTCACATGTTTAACTTGAGATGTCACACCCCGACCGCGTAAAACAACAAATCGCGGCGGAAACATCGGGGAGTGTTGTAACAGAATTAATTGTTTCAAATCCATGGCAATTTAAGTTTCGTTTTATTGATTAAAAGTGTTACAATGTCTTAACAAACAAAGAAATACAACATAATTAACTAGTCTTGCATCTTTTATTGTCACTAAAGCCCAAGTCTGTCTATGTGTATCTTGAACATCTTATGCAACAGCTCCTGAAAAACACATGTGAAAATAGGTACGTCAGCATAAAAATGCCTGTGAGATACATAGGTTTTGTGAAAATAAGATTCATGACTTATGTTTGAGAAAATGTTTAGTCATGAACCTTGTTATTTGCTTTGTCTTTTAAATCATTTGAAAAATGATAAGATCAGATGATAAGTATAAATAAATGTAAGGTTAAATGAATAACCAAGTAAAATGTGTTTGCATAAGATAAGTTGTTTATAAATCAATGTCTTGTGAAAAGTATGTTATTTGTATGAAATGTTCTATGTCTCAAACTGAAATGATTCAAATAACGTTATGACATGTAATACCATACAAACACTTATATATAGGAAGTACCAGCGGCGTATCCACCATGCTTGTATCATATTACACACGCATCGTTACTTAATCACTTAATCAAACCAAACCAAACAATGTAAAATGTTCATGTCAAGATGTAAATCATGTCAAAATGTCTATGTCAAATATCCATGTCAAATGTCTATGTCAAATATCCATGTCAAATGTCTATGTCAAATATCCATGTCAAATGTCTATGTCAAATATCCATGTCAAATGTCTATGTCAAATATCCCTGTCAAATGTCTATGTCAAAATGTCATGTATGGCAAGTGAAAGGTCTCAACTAAACCATATGCACAAAAACAAAGTATTGAAGTAAAACTTGGTTTAAATCAAAGCTATGTTTTGTGTAAATGCATGATCAAATGTCAATCATGTTAAAATGTCTATGCCGAAATGTCTATGTCAAATGTCTATGTCAAAATGTCATGTATGGCAAGTGAAAGGTCTCAACTAAACCATATGCACAAAAACAAAGTATTGAAGTAAAACTTGGTTTAAATCAAAGCTATGTTTTGTGTAAATGCATGCAAATATTTAATATGAACATCTATGCGGTATTGTGAATATGCATACATCCAAGCCTGGCGACTGTGGTGATAAACCCTTTAAACAAATTAAAGGTCTATCTGTCTTATATCAACGAATTCGGTCATTCCTTTCTGTCCCCTTTCCCTGGGATGTCCGGAACGGGAGTTGTCAATTCCTATGGTACCACTACCTACTAACGAACGGCATGATCGGTGTTAATGAATGTATTGTCCCATGTAAACAAACCAAATGTCATACCAAAATGTAAGCATGTGATGAAAACAATGTACTAAATATGCACGCAATGGACATACATAGCATAAAACACAATGAGATCATGTACTATAATGTACTAACAAACATAGCAGTATATGATGTGAAAACAGGAAAGCAGGAAAGTAACAAGTAGGCACATGTGTTCTACCCCAAAATGTTTGGAAAACAATAAAAGAGGGGTCTATGTACTCACTTGAGATTGCTCAGAAGTCCTAGGATAACCACCAAGCAAAGCTAGAGATCACGGAATCGAACGGCACCTACTATAGGTAACTACATTAATAAACCGGACCTAAATCGGAAGATCGGGTAGCATTAGGGTTTGTAAACCAAACGAGTGTAGAGACTCGTGTCATTTGGTTTAACAAAGCCTACATACTAAATGAAACTTAACCTAACTGCTTACAACCCATTACGACCCGTTTAGGTAGCTTATGCTACTTTAACGCGTCGTTCGCGTGAAACGCGTTCGGACCGCCTAACTAGCCCTATGACAAGTGTTATATGCCTAATCATGTTACATAATCAGTTATGTGACAAAGGTTTAGGTTACATATGCTTAATTACCAATTATACATGAAAAGGGTATTCTGGTAATTTACCTAAGGCATATAAACTACCTATCATACAACTACTTAAACGATGTGACCATAGGGTATAACCTCGGAAGGTTATGCCCTGTACTAGGGTCACCTAATGTATTTGGTCGGATCCTAATGATCGACCAAACTGGGTCAGGTTCGAAGGTATAGGCGATTTATTAGATCGCCTACCCTACGACCCTAGACAACGTGGTAATCAGTGGGCATAGTCCCAAGGGACTATGACCAACGTGATTACACTCACGTTGCGAAGTTCAAACGAACTTCGCATTGACCATTACTGGTCAACGCTGAAAGTCAAACAAAGTTTGACTTTCTGACTCGAAAAGTAGTAAAAATAAGGAAAAGAACGAAAGAATACTTACGAAGGGTCCCCGAATGCTAATCCCGATCCAAGAACTCAGGTATGAAACAATGGTTTCAACTTAGAGCTCTCAAATCAGAATTCTTGTGCAAAATGAGGTTGTGTGGGTTGGGTATTTATAGGAATACCCGAACCGTTAGGATCGTTCCATGGAAAACGTGCCATGAATCCAACCCGTACACTTGTCGGAACCTTATGGTGGCTGGAAATCCATCCTTATCAGATGACTAGACAATTATGATTATGTGGTTGTGGTTAAAACATGTGCAAACAGCCTGTTTAAACATTGCACCTGGTCTGGAGACCCCTAGCGCACCGCTACACTAAAAGTGTAGCGCACCGCTAGGCTTAAGTTTGGCAGATTTACACTTTTGGTCCCTGTCATGCATTTAGCCCATTTTCGACACGTTTAAGGCCCGTTAACCCCATTTCAAAGCTCTAAAATGAAGTTAAAGTATAGGGAACTTAAAATGTGTTCAAAAATATCTCGGATGTCGGTTCGTTTGGCCGTACGAACGCGATGTTCGCTTAATTACGACGGAATGCGCATAAGCGCGAAAAACGAACCAAAAGACGTGACGAATGGATTTTTCTTATGGCGAACACTAAAATAAAATATTTTAGTACTTACATAAATTTTTGGATGTCCGGATGTATTCAGAACGTAAGTTATGCGCGAAAATGCAAACTTGTGCACTTTTTGACGCTTTTAGTCCCTGAATGACACAAAAGTTTATTTTAGCATACCGAACACCTCAAAGCCTATTTCTAAGCTATGTAAAGGATATTTATGGTATGTTTAACATATGTTCATGTCCCGGAAGGTCTGTTACAGTTCAAATTGGCATACTTTCGCAGTTTGTCAACTTTAGTCCCTGTAAGCGATTTAACTTGATTTTGCCATACCAAAGCCTTCAAAACTTATTTCTAAGTTATGTAAAGGTTATTTAAGGTATGTTAAGCCTATTTCACTATTCCGGAGTGTTCGTTGCATTAAACTGGTTATATTTACGCATCAGTGCGCGTATAACCTTCCAGAAAGCGATTTAGAGTTTGAAATTGAACAAGAATTGATATGTGCAAATGATACACATATTTTTACAAATCCCAAGTATGAAATATAATATTTCATTGGTTTGGTATTTGTTTGATGGCCGTGGAGGCACAGGTGTTACAGTCTCCCCTACTTTAGGAAATTTCGTCCCGAAATTTAGAGGAAACTTGTGAGAGCTTAAAAACATGGAGTTGAAAAGATCGAACAACATTGGTTAAGGTTCTGAACTTCTAGTAACCTTAATAACATTATGCTTTCAATGTAAGAGGGACACTTATATACAAGTATATGAAGCGTCATTGGTGCGTCCACCATGCCTCCATTACATCGTTATCATTTTGTTATTGTTGTCGCTATCGGTTCTTTCACATAATAAATCTTACTGGATTTATGTGCACTAAATTTCATAATTATGTGCGCATACATAATTAGAGAATTCCTTGCACAGTTCACACAGTCTATTTTATAATGTGTAGGGTAAAACCAAATGAAAAATCCTGTGATGAGCGTGACTTAGACCGCCATAGAGTCCTTTAGACTAAATCAATAAATGATTTAAATAGACTACCAAGGAGTCTGTTCAGCTACATCACTAGATGTCATTTTTTTAACCAAATTGTGAATCAATCTTTTTGACTAGACCACTAAAGGGTCTCTTATGAATATTGGAGTGGTACTATATAATCCAAGGGTCTTAACTATTTCATAGAAGCCCATTTAAGGATTAAAGGTAGTACCTTTTGAATATCCTGCTACGAATCCCTCATATGAAGATATGAAAGATCCTGCAAGGATTTGGATAAAGAATATCCAGAGTATTAAAAACACCAAAAATGCATAAAAGAAAACATAAGATGAGTAAACACATAGTCACATAATCACAAAATTGTTTGTTTATTTGTCTTGTAAATTGCGTACATGCATTTAAAGCACACTAGGAATCCATTCCGTGGATTTTATTTGGTACTTTAAACGTTATCAAGAATCTAACTATAAGGATAGAAAGATTCAAAAAGAAAATTCGATTTCGATTGTAAGGAATCGAAATGTTCGAATTACGGTACATAAGGAAATCCAGTTAAGGATTCTGATTTGAATGATGATCATCCACAAGGATCTAATTGTGAGGATAAAAAGATCCCATATGAATTTTAGAAGTTGAAGATGTTTTGAAACCTTGCACTGGATGTGCTTAGGTCAAAACATGATGTAAAATGCTTATGAAGTTGAGATGCTTGATATGTCAAGGCGACATATGAAGCAGAATTTTGAAGGTTAAGTCAATGTATGAGGAAAATATTTTTGAAAACTGTGCATGGGGTTCTTTTAAGAGAAATGTGTTTAACGTTTTTGAAACCTTATATATATAATACTTTTGAAATCATAAAGTAGGTGTATTAGATAGATATATTTAAAAATGTTTTAAAATCATGCGAGATGAATTTTTTTGAACTTATGTATAAGGTTTTTAAAAGACATGAACGATGCTTTTCGAAATCATGCACTTGATAAGAAAATGTATGGTCTTAATATTGTCTTCAGACTATATGAAATATTTTGAAATTAAGAAGGTTGGTTTTGATAACATGGACAATGTTTTTGAAATAACATAGACAATGTATCTAGAAAAATTGTTTTCAAACTATATGGAATGTTTTGAGATCATGAAGATTGTGTTGAAATACTTGTACTGTGTATGTTGAAAAATCAAAACGTAATGGGTATGAGATTTGAAAATATCCTTAGTTATCCAACCAAGGATTCAAAAGTACAGATGTGCAAAAAAAAACACGATTACTCATAATTTCACTTTATTTCCTGTACTTCGTTTCTTAGAATGAAACGAGTACTTAGAACTTTCGAGGAAATTATGAGCGATCACTTGGAAGTGAGAATCACAAGAGTAGTTTGTAAGGAACATAGTTCCTTAATGCAGGTATCATAGGAAAATCATACACACATGTAACTATACTTGTATATCAGAATTTGTGAACAATGATTTTTATTTATGAACAAGACATATTGTTTCACAATACACGAAAACAAAAGAAACAAAGGCATAAGACAGCAACATCCTTTGTTCAGCCGAATGCTCATCCAAGAGTTGGATTTGCATTAGCATTTGCATTCCCCAGTCTCGGACAGTTGTGGCGGAAGTGACCAATTTCTCCGCAGTTGAAACAGGAACCCAGTGGGAAATCTTGCAGCATTCCCTTGAACCGGAGCTTGGACCTGAGAAGCCTGATTTTGTCCTAAACGACAAACATTGGCCAAATGCCCAAGTTTACCACACGTCGTGCATTGCCAGCAAGCTTGTTGTACCGCGTGATGACCGTTGCAGCGTGCACAATGAGGTGCGGTACCGGCATATGCTTTCTTTGCAGGTGGTGTTGCCACCCGGATGGGTCCTGCTTGATTTGCTACTGCTGCAGTTGGACAAAACCTTGCCGTATGACCTATAAGTCCACAAATCTGGCATTTGCGACACTTCACACTAGGGTGATGATGGAGGCTACATTGGTTGCACAAGGGTGCAGTTCCGTTGTATGGCTTCCTAGCAGGGGGTTGAGCTGGTTGGTTGGGGACGGCTTTACCATTGTGAGCGACCATGGCGAAGTTCTGAGAAGCCTTTCGCTTCTTTGACTTCTTAGGGGATCGTTCATCCATGGTCTTTGATTCCTCGATTGGTTTATTGGCTGATGGTGTTGTCGCCTGACTAGGTCCTGCCTGTCTTGGTGACTCTTGAGTGGCTTCATCCTGGAGACGATACATGGCAGTAGCTAATTCAACAGTCTTCAGGACTACTTCGCCTATTCGCTGAGCGAATTTTTCAGTCTGCTTGGATATCTGGGCGTCATCGTGATGAAGAGACATTCTTGAAGAAAATGAAAGACAGAGGAAGAAACGAGTGAAAGTTTATCGGATAATCAATACAGAATGGTAACGAATGAAAATTGTGATCATTTGTTTGTTACATAAGGCAAACAAATGAGATGGTGACAAATCAAAGTAAATGGGTCAAAAATAATGTATCGCGAAGACATGCTCGCCTATAAGTGAACACTCATCCCAAGAATTCCCAGGTAAGCACAACTGGTCTCGCGTCTGATGAGATGTATACGAAGTGCTTGCCTAGCCAGAAAACCCAGAATACAGGCATTCACCCTTCCAGTTTGCACGTGTTCACATTATTAAAAACCCAAAACCTTGACGAGAGTTTTGAAAACTCAAAGGGGTTCAAAACCATATAATAGAGAGTTCAAAACCTAGTAATCAATCATCCTAGAACAGATGATTAGTTTTCAAAGCGGTTTTGAAATTTATGTTCTTGTTGTGGTCGTCGCCTAAGGATAGGCGACAGTATTGTTTTATGACTAAACGCAAGTAAACTCGCGTTAGGGTCCTAGAAAGGTTATAGACTAGGTCAAAGCATTACTAATAACCTAATTCCCTATAACCATTGGCTCTGATACCATCTTTTCTGTCACACCCCGACCGCGTAAAACAACAAATCGCGGCGGAAACATCGGGGACTGTTGTAACAGAATTAATTGTTTCAAATCCATGGCAATTTAAGTTTCGTTTTATTGATTAAAAGTGTTACAATGTCTTAACAAACAAAGAAATACAACATAATTAACTAGTCTTGCATCTTTTATTGTCACTAAAGCCCAAGTCTGTCTATGTGTATCTTGAACATCTTATGCAACAGCTCCTGAAAAACACATGTGAAAATAGGTACGTCAGCATAAAAATGCCTGTGAGATACATAGGTTTTGTGAAAATAAGATTCATGACTTATGTTTGAGAAAATGTTTAGTCATGAACCTTGTTATTTGCTTTGTCTTTTAAATCATTTGAAAAATGATAAGATCAGATGATAAGTATAAATAAATGTAAGGTTAAATGAATAACCAAGTAAAATGTGTTTGCATAAGATAAGTTGTTTATAAATCAATGTCTTGTGAAAAATATGTTATTTGTATGAAATGTTCTATGTCTCAAACTGAAATGATTCAAATAACGTTACGACATGTAATACCATACAAACACTTATATATAGGAAGTACCAGCGGCGTATCCACCATGCTTGTATCATATTACACACGCATCGTTACTTAATCACTTAATCAAACCAAACCAAACAATGTAAAATGTTCATGTCAAGATGTAAATCATGTCAAAATGTCTATGTCAAATATCCATGTCAAATGTCTATGTCAAATATCCATGTCAAATGTCTATGTCAAATATCCATGTCAAATGTCTATGTCAAATATCCATGTCAAATGTCTATGTCAAATATCCCTGTCAAATGTCTATGTCAAAATGTCATGTATGGCAAGTGAAAGGTCTCAACTAAACCATATGCACAAAAACAAAGTATTGAAGTAAAACTTGGTTTAAATCAAAGCTATGTTTTGTGTAAATGCATGATCAAATGTCAATCATGTTAAAATGTCTATGCCGAAATGTCTATGTCAAATGTCTATGTCAAAATGTCATGTATGGCAAGTGAAAGGTCTCAACTAAACCATATGCACAAAAACAAAGTATTGAAGTAAAACTTGGTTTAAATCAAAGCTATGTTTTGTGTAAATGCATGCAAATATTTAATATGAACATCTATGCGGTATTGTGAATATGCATACATCCAAGCCTGGCGACTGTGGTGATAAACCCTTTAAACAAATTAAAGGTCTATCTGTCTTATATCAACGAATTCGGTCATTCCTTTCTGTCCCCTTTCCCTGGGATGTCCGGAACGGGAGTTGTTAATTCCTATGGTACCACTACCTACTAACGAACGGCATGATCGGTGTTAATGAATGTATTGTCCCATGTAAACAAACCAAATGTCATACCAAAATGTAAGCATGTGATGAAAACAATGTACTAAATATGCACGCAATGGACATACATAGCATAAAACACAATGAGATCATGTACTATAATGTACTAACGAACATAGCAGTATATGATGTGAAAACAGGAAAGCAGGAAAGTAACAAGTAGGCACATGTGTTCCACCCCAAAATGTTTGGAAAACAGTAAAAGAGGGGTCTATGTACTCACTTGAGATTGCTCAGAAGTCCTAGGATAACCACCAAGCAAAGCTAGAGATCACGAAATCGAACGGCACCTACTATAGGTAACTACATTAATAAACCGGACCTAAATCGGAAGATCGGGTAGCATTAGGGTTTGTAAACCAAACGAGTGTAGAGACTCGTGTCATTTGGTTTAACAAAGCCTACATACTAAATGAAACTTAACCTAACTGCTTACAACCCATTACGACCCGTTTAGGTAGCTTATGCTACTTTAACGCGTTGTTCGCGTGAAACGCGTTCGGACCGCCTAACTAGCCCTATGACAAGTGTTATATGCCTAATCATGTTACATAATCAGTTATGTGACAAAGGTTTAGGTTACATATGCTTAATTACCAATTATACATGAAAAGGGTATTCTGGTAATTTACCTAAGGCATATAAACTACCTATCATACAACTACTTAAACGATGTGACCATAGGGTATAACCTCGGAAGGTTATGCCCTATACTAGGGTCACCTAATGTATTTGGTCGGATCCTAATGATCGACCAAACTGGGTCAGGTTCGAAGGTATAGGCGATTTATTAGATCGCCTACCCTACGACCCTAGACAACGTGGTAATCAGTGGGCATAGTCCCAAGGGACTATGACCAACGTGATTACACTCACGTTGCGAAGTTCAAACGAACTTCGCATTGACCATTACTGGTCAACGCTGAAAGTCAAACAAAGTTTGACTTTCTGACTCGAAAAGTAGTAAAAATAAGGAAAAGAACGAAAGAATACTTACGAAGGGTCCCCGAATGCTAATCCCGATCCAAGAACTCAGGTATGAAACAATGGTTTCAACTTAGAGCTCTCAAATCAGAATTCTTGTGCAAAATGAGGTTGTGTGGGTTGGGTATTTATAGGAATACCCGAACCGTTAGGATCGTTCCATGGAAAACGTGCCATGAATCCAACCCGTACACTTGTCGGAACCTTATGGTGGCTGGAAATCCATCCTTATCAGATGACTAGACAATTATGATTATGTGGTTGTGGTTAAAACATGTGCAAACAGCCTGTTTAAACATTGCACCTGGTCTGGAGACCCCTAGCGCACCGCTACACTAAAAGTGTAGCGCACCGCTAGGCTTAAGTTTGGCAGATTTACACTTTTGGTCCCTGTCATGCATTTAGCCCATTTTCGACACGTTTAAGGCCCGTTAACCCCATTTCAAAGCTCTAAAATGAAGTTAAAGTATAGGGAACTTAAAATGTGTTCAAAAATATCTCGGATGTCGGTTCGTTTGGCCGTACGAACGCGATGTTCGCTTAATTACGACGGAATGCGCATAAGCGCGAAAAACGAACCAAAAGACGTGACGAATGGATTTTTCTTATGGCGAACACTAAAATAAAATATTTTAGTACTTACATAAATTTTTGGATGTCCGGATGTATTCAGAACGTAAGTTATGCGCGAAAATGCAAACTTGTGCACTTTTTGACGCTTTTAGTCCCTGAATGACACAAAAGTTTATTTTAGCATACCGAACACCTCAAAGCCTATTTCTAAGCTATGTAAAGGATATTTATGGTATGTTTAACATATGTTCATGTCCCGGAAGGTCTGTTACTGTCACACCCCGACCACGTAGAACATACGAAACGTGGCGGAAATGTCGGGGAGTGTTGTAACAGAATTAATTGTTTCAAATCCATGGCAATTGAAGTTTCGTTTTATTGATTAAAAGTGTTACAATGTCTTAACAAACAAAGAAATACAACATAATTAACTAGTCTTGCATCTTTTATTGTTACTAAAGCCCAAGTCTGCCTATGTGTATCTTGATCATCTTATGCAACAGTTCCTGAAAAACACATGTGAAAATAGGTACGTCAGCATAAAAATGCCTGTGAGATACATAGGTTTTGTGAAAATAGGTTTCATGACTTATGTTTGAGAAAATGTTTAGTCATGAACCTTGTTATTTGCTTTGCTTTGTAAATCATTTGAAAATCGATAAGATCAGATGATAAGTATAAATAAATGTAAGGTTAAATGAATAACCAAGTAAAATATGTTTGCATAAGATAAGATGTTTATAAATCAATGTCTTGTGAAAAGTATGTTATTTGTATAAAAATGTTCTATGTCTCAAACTGAAATGATTCAAATAACGCTATGATATGTAATACCATACAAACACTTATATATAGGAAGTACCAGCGGCGTATCCACCATGCTTGTATCATATTACACACACATCGTTACTTAATCACTTAATCAAACCAAACCAACCAATGTAAGAAGTCTATGTTTAAATCAATTGTCAAATGTATTGGGTAATATGCCAAAGTGTTCATGTCAAGATGTAAATCATATCAAAATGTCTATGTCAAATATCCATGTCAAATGTCTATGTCAAATATCCATGTCAAACGTCTATGTCAAATATCCATGTCAAACGTCTATGTCAAGATGTCATGTATGGCAAGTGAAATGTCTCAACTAAACCATATGCACAAAAACAAAGTATTGAAGTAAATCTTGGTTTAAATCAAAGTTATGTTTTGTGGGAAATGCATGATCAAATGTCAATCATGTTAAAATGTCTATGCCGAAATGTCTATGTCAAATGTCTATGTCAAAATGTCATGTAAAACGATGTACTAAGTAATGCACACAATTGGGCACACCTAGCATGAAATGTCATAAAATCATGTACTATAATGTACTAACGAACATAGCAGTATATGATGTTAAAACAGGAAAGCATGAAAGTAACAAGTAGGCACATGTGTTCCACCCCAAAACAGTTTGGAAAACAGTAAAAGAGGGGTCTATGTACTCACCTGAGATTGCTCAGTAGTCCTTGAGTAACAACTAAACAATGCTAGAGATCGCGGATATCAAACGGCACCTAGTATAGGTAGCTACATTAATAAACCGGACCTAAATCGGAAGATCGGGTAGCATTAGGGTTTGTAAACCAAACGAGTGTAGAGACTCGTGTCATTTGGTTTAACAAAGCCTACATACTAAATGAAACTTAACCTAAGTGTCTACGACCCATTACGACCCGTTTAGGTAGCTTGTGCTACTTTAACGCGTCGTTCGCGTGAAACGCGTTCGGACCGCCTAACTAGCCCTATGACAAGTGTTATATGCCTAAACATATTACATAATCAGTTATGTGACAACGGTTTAGGTTACATATGCTTAATTACCAATTATACATGAAAAGGGTATTCTGGTAATTTACCTAAGGCATATAAACTACCTATCATACAACTACTTAAACGATGTGACCATAGGGTATAACCTCGGAAGGTTATTCCCTACCTACTATGGTCACCTAATGTGTTTGGTCGGATCCTAATGATCGACCAAACTGGGTCGGGTTCGAGGTATAAGCGATTTATCAGATCGCTTACCCTACGACCCTAGACAACGTGGTAATCAGTGGGCATAGTCCCAAGGGACTATGACCAACGTGATTACACTCACGTTGCGAAGTTCAAACGAACTTCGCATTGACCATTACTGGTCAACGCTGAAAGTCAAACAAAGTTTGACTTTCTGACTCGAAAAGCAGTAAAAATAAGGAAAAGAACGAAAGAATACTTACGAAGGGTCCCCGAATGCTAATCGTGATCGAATAGCTCAGGTATGAAGCGAAGGCTTCAACTTAGAGCTCCTCAATCAGATTCTAGTGGGTTTTTGTGTTGAGTATGGATGGGTATTTATAGTAAATGCACCACCGTTAGGATCGTTTATCGGGAAACGTGCCTTGATCTCACCCGTACAAGTGTCGGAAGCTTATGGTAGGTTAATTGGCCACCCACCATAAGGTATCAACATGTGGAAGAGAGATTAGGAGTGCAAAACAGCTGAAAACAGGCTGTTAAGTACTCTGCATCTGGTCTGAACTTGCTTTACGGACCTCAAAGCTGCCAATGTTGAGGTCCGTAAGGTAACAACTTTGGCAGATTTACAGTTTTGGTCCCTGCAGCCCCTAAACTTGGTTTTCGATGCATTTTTGACACGTTTAAGCCCCGTTAACCCCATTTCAAAGCTCTAAAATGAAGTTAAAGTATAGGGAACTTAAATTGTGCTCAAAAATATCTCGGATGTCGGTTCGTTTGGCCGTACGATTGCGTTGTTCGGCTAATTACGACGGAAGTCGTAACGAACGCAAAAACGATCCAAATGATGCGACGAATGGATTTTTCTTATGGCGAACACTAAAATGTAATGTAGTCATGCTTACATAAATTTTTGGATGTCCAGATGTATTCAGAACGTAAGTTATGCGCGAAAATGCAAACTTGTGCACTTTTTGACACTTTTAGTCCCTGAATGTCCCAAAAGTTTATTTTAGCACATCAAACCCCTCAAAGCCTATTTCTAAGCTATGTAAAGGATATTTAAGGTGTGTTTAACTTATGGTCATGTTCCGGAATGTTCGTTACAGTTCAAATTGACATACTTTCGCAGTTTGTCAACTTTAGTCCCTGTAAGCGATTTAACTTTGATTTCACCACACCAAACCTTCCAAAACTTATGTCTAAGTTATGTCAAGGTTATTTAAGGTATGTTAAGCCTATTTCACTATTCCGGAGTGTTTGTTGGATTAAACTGGTTATATTTACGCATCGGTGCGCGTATAACCTTCCAGAAAGCGATTTAGGGTTTGAAATTGAACAAGAGTTGATATGTGTAAACGATACACATATTTTTACAAATCCCAAGTATGAAATATAATATTTCATTGGTTTGGTATTTTTTTGATGGCCGTGAAGGCACAGGTGTTACAGTCTCCCCTACTTTAGGAAATTTCGTCCCGAAATTAATTCGTAGGAGTCGATTTGTGACTTTGTGTTAAATAACCATCAAAGATGAACAAGACGTAATCCTGTAATTTCTCTTTAACGAACATTTTTCAGAAATGAAAAATGAACAGAGTTATTTTCAACAGGCATTCTTTAGAAACAAAAATGAACAGAATAGTCATTTTCCACAACATCTTCAGAAACAAAAAATGAACAGAATAGTCATTTTACATCTTCAGAAACAAAAATGAACGGAATAGTCATTTTACATCTTCAGAAACAAAAATGAACGGAATAGTCATTTTACATCTTCAGAAACAAAAATGAACGGAATAGTCATTTTACATCTTCAGAAACAAAAATGAACGGAATAGTCATTTTACATCTTCAGAAACAAAAATGAACGGAATAGTCATTTTACATCTTCAGAAACAAAAATGAACGGAATAGTCATTTTACATCTTCAGAAACAAAAATGAACGGAATAGTCATTTTACATCTTCAGAAACAAAAATGAACAGAATAGACTCTAGACACATGACAAAATTTGCTGTGGTTTCCGTGCACTGAATTTCATAATTATGTACGCGTCCATAATTACGTAATTCCTTGCACAGTCCACACAGTGCATTTCATGATGTATAGGGAAAAAAATATCAAACCTGTGATGAGTGTGACTAGACTACCATAGGGTCCTTTTAATTAGATCGACAAAGGATCCTTTTAAATTAGGCCACCAAGGAGTCCTTTCAGCTATATCATCACATGATATTCCTAACCAGATTTTTGGATCAATCTGTTTACCTAGACCTCTCAGGATCTAATTATGGAATAGTACTATATAATCCAAGGGACTTAACTACAACGTAGAAGTCCGTTAAGGATTTAAGATAGTACCTTTGGATATCCTACTATGAATTTCCTTATACAAAGATATGGAAGATTCTACGAGGATTTGGATAACAAAACTTGGATTACACAAAAACATAAAAGAAAACACATAAGCACATAATCACATAGTTGTTTAACTTGGTTATTAATTTGTTATTTTCGGACGCGGATACTTAAAGCACACCAGGAATCCAATTCGTGGATTTCATTTGGCACTTTAATCATTTCAAGAATCTATCTATGAAGATAGGAAAATCTTAAAAGAAATTCGGCTTTGTCCCTATTGAATTGTGATGTACGTATTGAATCATACAAAGAATTCAATTAAGGACTCCGATGAATGATATCCATCCACAAGGATCTAATTATGAAGATAGAAAGATCCTACATGGATTTTGGAGTTTGTGTAACGAGAGTGTTCCGACACCTTGCACTAGGCGTGCTTACGTCGATACACAAGGTAGAAAGTTCATGAGGTTGAGGCGCCAGATATGCCAAGCGACATATGTAGCAGAGTTTGAAGGTTGAGCAGCAGCAGGATTTGTAACAGCTTTGCTTTGGATTGTAAAGCGGCATATTTTAACCAAATGTCTCCATCGTCCACCGTGGGTACATTTGAAACAAGGTATTTGATTTGAATAATGACGATGGCATTGATTGCACCAAGGAGCAGTTCCCTTATACAGCTTCACCCCTGAGGCGAGTCATGGTGATAGCTAAGTCAACGGTCCTCTGGAGTACGACGCCTATTCGCTGGGTAATTGCAGCACCTGGTTCGGACATTGTTGTTGCGATGAAGAGGCACCATGAAGAAAATAGAAGACATGGGAGGAAACAAGGGAAAGATAGTCAAAAGAAAATGACAAGGCATTTAGATTGTGACCATTTGTTTGTTACCAAAGGCAAACAAATGAGATAGTGACTAATCAAAGTAAGCGGGTCAAAAATAATGTATCGCGAAGACATGCTCTCCTATAAGTGAACACTCATCCCAAGAATTCCCAGGTAAGCACAACTGGTCTCGCGTCTGATGAGATGTATACGAAGTGCTTGCCTAGACAGAAAACCCAGAATACAGGCATTCACCCTTCCAGTTTGCACGTGTTCACACTATTTAGGACCCAAAACTTTGACGAGATTTTGAAAACTCAAAGGGGTTCAAAATCTTATAACATAGGGTTCAAAACCTAGTAATCAATCATCCTAGAACAGATGATTAGTTTTCAAAGCGGTTTTGAAATTTATGTTCTTGTTGTGGTCGTCGCCTAAGGATAGGTGACAGTATTGTTTTATGACTAAACGCAAGTAAACTCGCGTTAGGGTCCTAAGAAAGTTATAGACTAGGTCAAAGCATTACTAATAACCTAATTCCCTATAACCATTGGCTCTGATACCATCATTTCTGTCACACCCCGACCACGTAGAACATACGAAACGTGGCGGAAATGTCGGGGAGTGTTGTAACAGAATTAATTGTTTAAAATCCATGGCAATTGAAGTTTCGTTTTATTGATTAAAAGTGTTACAATGTCTTAACAAACAAAGAAATACAACATAATTAACTAGTCTTGCATCTTTTATTGTTACTAAAGCCCAAGTCTGCCTATGTGTATCTTGATCATCTTATGCAACAGTTCCTGAAAAACACATGTGAAAATAGGTACGTCAGCATAAAAATGCCTGTGAGATACATAGGTTTTGTGAAAATAGGTTTCATGACTTATGTTTGAGAAAATGTTTAGTCATGAACCTTGTTATTTGCTTTGCTTTGTAAATCATTTGAAAATCGATAAGATCAGATGATAAGTATAAATAAATGTAAGGTTAAATGAATAACCAAGTAAAATATGTTTGCATAAGATAAGATGTTTATAAATCAATGTCTTGTGAAAAGTATGTTATTTGTATAAAAATGTTCTATGTCTCAAACTGAAATGATTCAAATAACGCTATGATATGTAATACCATACAAACACTTATATATAGGAAGTACCAGCGGCGTATCCACCATGCTTGTATCATATTACACACACATCGTTACTTAATCACTTAATCAAACCAAACCAACCAATGTAAGAAGTCTATGTTTAAATCAATTGTCAAATGTATTGGGTAATATGCCAAAGTGTTCATGTCAAGATGTAAATCATATCAAAATGTCTATGTCAAATATCCATGTCAAATGTCTATGTCAAATATCCATGTCAAACGTCTATGTCAAATATCCATGTCAAACGTCTATGTCAAGATGTCATGTATGGCAAGTGAAATGTCTCAACTAAACCATATGCACAAAAACAAAGTATTGAAGTAAATCTTGGTTTAAATCAAAGTTATGTTTTGTGGGAAATGCATGATCAAATGTCAATCATGTTAACATGTCTATGCCGAAATGTCTATGCCGAAATGTCTATGTCAAATGTCTATGTCAAAATGTCATGTAAAACGATGTACTAAGTAATGCACACAATTGGGCACACCTAGCATGAAATGTCATAAAATCATGTACTATAATGTACTAACGAACATAGCAGTATATGATGTTAAAACAGGAAAGCATGAAAGTAACAAGTAGGCACATGTGTTCCACCCCAAAACAGTTTGGAAAACAGTAAAAGAGGGGTCTATGTACTCACCTGAGATTGCTCAGTAGTCCTTGAGTAACAACTAAACAATGCTAGAGATCGCGGATATCAAACGGCACCTAGTATAGGTAGCTACATTAATAAACCGGACCTAAATCGGAAGATCGGGTAGCATTAGGGTTTGTAAACCAAACGAGTGTAGAGACTCGTGTCATTTGGTTTAACAAAGCCTACATACTAAATGAAACTTAACCTAAGTGTCTACGACCCATTACGACCCGTTTAGGTAGCTTGTGCTACTTTAACGCGTCGTTCGCGTGAAACGCGTTCGGACCGCCTAACTAGCCCTATGACAAGTGTTATATGCCTAAACATATTACATAATCAGTTATGTGACAACGGTTTAGGTTACATATGCTTAATTACCAATTATACATGAAAAGGGTATTCTGGTAATTTACCTAAGGCATATAAACTACCTATCATACAACTACTTAAACGATGTGACCATAGGGTATAACCTCGGAAGGTTATTCCCTACCTACTATGGTCACCTAATGTGTTTGGTCGGATCCTAATGATCGACCAAACTGGGTCGGGTTCGAGGTATAAGCGATTTATCAGATCGCTTACCCTACGACCCTAGACAACGTGGTAATCAGTGGGCATAGTCCCAAGGGACTATGACCAACGTGATTACACTCACGTTGCGAAGTTCAAACGAACTTCGCATTGACCATTACTGGTCAACGCTGAAAGTCAAACAAAGTTTGACTTTCTGACTCGAAAAGCAGTAAAAATAAGGAAAAGAACGAAAGAATACTTACGAAGGGTCCCCGAATGCTAATCGTGATCGAATAGCTCAGGTATGAAGCGAAGGCTTCAACTTAGAGCTCCTCAATCAGATTCTAGTGGGTTTTTGTGTTGAGTATGGATGGGTATTTATAGTAAATGCACCACCGTTAGGATCGTTTATCGGGAAACGTGCCTTGATCTCACCCGTACAAGTGTCGGAAGCTTATGGTAGGTTAATTGGCCACCCACCATAAGGTATCAACATGTGGAAGAGAGATTAGGAGTGCAAAACAGCTGAAAACAGGCTGTTAAGTACTCTGCATCTGGTCTGAACTTGCTTTACGGACCTCAAAGCTGCCAATGTTGAGGTCCGTAAGGTAACAACTTTGGCAGATTTACAGTTTTGGTCCCTGCAGCCCCTAAACTTGGTTTTCGATGCATTTTTGACACGTTTAAGCCCCGTTAACCCCATTTCAAAGCTCTAAAATGAAGTTAAAGTATAGGGAACTTAAATTGTGCTCAAAAATATCTCGGATGTCGGTTCGTTTGGCCGTACGATTGCGTTGTTCGGCTAATTACGACGGAAGTCGTAACGAACGCAAAAACGATCCAAATGATGCGACGAATGGATTTTTCTTATGGCGAACACTAAAATGTAATGTAGTCATGCTTACATAAATTTTTGGATGTCCAGATGTATTCAGAACGTAAGTTATGCGCGAAAATGCAAACTTGTGCACTTTTTGACACTTTTAGTCCCTGAATGTCCCAAAAGTTTATTTTAGCACATCAAACCCCTCAAAGCCTATTTCTAAGCTATGTAAAGGATATTTAAGGTGTGTTTAACTTATGGTCATGTTCCGGAATGTTCGTTACAGTTCAAATTGACATACTTTCGCAGTTTGTCAACTTTAGTCCCTGTAAGCGATTTAACTTTGATTTCACCACACCAAACCTTCCAAAACTTATGTCTAAGTTATGTCAAGGTTATTTAAGGTATGTTAAGCCTATTTCACTATTCCGGAGTGTTTGTTGGATTAAACTGGTTATATTTACGCATCGGTGCGCGTATAACCTTCCAGAAAGCGATTTAGGGTTTGAAATTGAACAAGAGTTGATATGTGTAAACGATACACATATTTTTACAAATCCCAAGTATGAAATATAATATTTCATTGGTTTGGTATTTTTTTGATGGCCGTGAAGGCACAGGTGTTACAGTTACAATTCAAATTGGCATACTTTCGCAGTTTGTCAACTTTAGTCCCTGTAAGCGATTTAACTTGATTTTGCCATACCAAAGCCTTCAAAACTTATTTCTAAGTTATGTAAAGGTTATTTAAGGTATGTTAAGCCTATTTCACTATTCCGGAGTGTTCTTTGCATTAAACTGGTTATATTTACGCATCAGTGCGCGTATAACCTTCCAGAAAGCGATTTAGAGTTTGAAATTGAACAAGAATTGATATGTGCAAATGATACACATATTTTTACAAATCCCAAGTATGAAATATAATATTTCATTGGTTTGGTATTTGTTTGATGGCCGTGGAGGCACAGGTGTTACATGAGACGTCATATGATGTATTGAGAGCATCATATTCTAATACTTTGGCAAAGGTTCTTTTGTTTCGAGTCGTAGTAGGACTTGATTGGTCTACGACTCCATTAAATCGTTGTTGATCTCGATACCTTACAGTGATACTTTCACATAATTGAAGCTTGCGCCAATTGGGTTACTCATTTCATACACGGATTTAATTGCCTATTTACTTGTTAACAATCCATTTTGATATCCACGATCAAAGCAGTCTTAACACAATTGTGTGTTGAGGCAATGGTACATATATTCATTTCATAAGCACAAATGTACCTCCTAACGATTCTTTCGTTGTCAATCAAATGCCTTACAGTACTTAATACTTTTTCATCTTCGATCAAAACAGTGGCTCTTTGATGATTCCGTATTCAACCGAAAACTTTATGACATTGTGTAAATCAAATCTTACGGCTTGTTTCGGTACACTTTCATCTGATCTCAAACATGGTGAACTTGTTCAGTCACCGCTATTATGGAATTATGTCATTGCAACACCTTGTGGTGTCATTACAAACTTGTAGCTTGTGCTAATCATGGTCAACCGTTTGACACAGGACTACATATACTTTTGCTTGACTCATCATTCAAACATTTCTGATGCAACTACTAATTAAGGCAAGGATACACCAGATTCGCTTGTTTCTCACTCGGCGTATTCTCGCAATTCAAAATTTTCAACACACTAAACTTTACCATTCATCTACTCGGGAGTTGACAGATCATTTTACTATTTCATTTGAGTTGTTGATTTTGAATTCATATAGCGGGTGCTATGTTTTGTGAAAACTCGTTTGCATATTGCAACCGATCGTTTAAAAATCTTAATAGTCAAAACTCCACTTTTGTGGAACCCCTGCTAGCTGGATTACACTAGACTATACATCAAATGCGTCTTGTACCTTTGACACCCAATGCTAAAAGCACACACCTTTTAACCCTAGGATTCGGGTCGCTATATATTCTTGGACTCACCTAATGTGAGTAATGTTTGTTTCGGTGTGATGATTATCTACTCCGATATTATCCATATACATACATGTGTGACTTAACCATAAGGAGTTAAGGTAGTACAAATTTCGAGGACGAAATTTCTTTAACGGGTGGAGAATGTGACAACCCTCACAAAACCAGGTATCCGTACAAATTAATTAATGCTTAATTACTGTGCTTGCTTACATTTGTGGTTAAACTGCTTCTTGATTTCTGACACATACATACTCATGCATCACATTTTATACTATCACTCCATTATTTACATGCAAACCTTAGTGACAACCTTGATGCAAAAAAGCACAGTTAGCACACTAAACGGATAACCCAGTAAACATGCTGACATTACCAGCACCAAAACAGACATTGTTCTGAGGCCAATATGAGCCGGGAGTAGATTACTACACTGGTAGGAAGTGTAGGGAGGAGAGGATCATTAAACTGCGTCACTAGGGGATAGTTATAGTGCCGGGAAGTGCCTAAAACATGCTTTGATTACAAAATTCTGCACTTTACACAAAAATTCAGCATTTAACATAACTAGTAAAGTGCAAAAACATGGAAAAATAATACTAGACACTTTCCAAAGTGTCAAGAATTTATGGTGTCACTAAAAACAATATAAAAGACACTTTAAATACTTATTTAACACTTTAACGGAACAGTATCTAGCCGAACAACCGGACACTACCCGAACCATCAAAATTATACTAGAAGCATTGTTTTAATGTTTCCAAACTAGTTATGATCCCCGAACATCATAACACCCCTTATAAAATATCTAGTAACTAATACATGTAACAAGCACTTGAAATTGAACTAAATGGTAACTATATAGTTAGAAGCTAAGCTAGACCCCCCCACCTATGTAATCGGCCCAAGTGGCCGCTACATGAAGATTTCATAAGACTATTTTATTGGATCATGTCTCCTAGTGAGTAGCATATTAACCAAGAGTTAAAGTGCTAAGATGGTTTATAAAAAGAGATGTTGGATCATGAGCTCATTATCACACCTACTAAAACACACACAAAATTCTTCTCTCTTCCTCCATGCTTTCGGCAGCCACAACCATCCACCATACAACCAGCTTCAACCTTCCATTCAAGCATTTTCCATACACTCAAAGGTGCCAGAGGTCCAACAAGTAAGCTTGGTGCACTCGGAAGCTCAAGGACCGCCCTCGTTTTCTTTTATCCACCACTTTTACGCTTTGAAATTTCCCTAGCCTTGTGCTAGTAGTAAGTGCCTTAGATCTTCATCTTGTTCATATTTTTGGTGGTTAATAGTTGAAAGAATGATAACATATTAAGAACTCTAAAGAACATCATCAAGTCTTGAAGTTTAAACTAACTAGAGAAGATGTATGGTTAAGTGATGTTGAAATCATGATAAATCTGAAATAAACAAACCATAATCTGCTGTAACAGACTTATGATCTTATTTTAATCGTATTAGAAAGGAAGGCTAACGTATGTGTGCGTTTTAGTAACATTTAACCTTTAAACAGCATGCTGATTCGCACTTTCAGCCGACTTTAACTGGCTGTAACAGGACCTTAATAAAGCGAAAAATGTATTTTCTGTAGTCTAGGTTTATTTATTATGAAATACGGTTCTAATGGCACTGGAATCATAATTTTTGGACTTCGTTTACTATTTTTAAAGTGTCGTTTTGTAACAGCAGATAGAGCTGCATTTTTACAGCAGTAAATGGGTGTTATATTTTTAGTCATAACTTGAAACCTGTGTAGAGTTAGATCATGAAATTTTTACTGTAGATGACCACCGATGTATTTGTAATTCTCTCACTGGAATTTCGTAAATCGGACTCTCGATGAATTTTAAACAAATTATTCCACGGACTGTGGTCAGAAAAAAGATAAATCTGATTTCAGTCCGGAAAATGATTTTCTATAAAATACTTTTCTAACAATTATTACAAGTATATTTTATAACTTGCGTTCCAAATATAAACTTCGCCATCAATTTTGTTACGAAATACAAAGTGTCGGAGGTGGGTTTTCGTAAATAAAAGTGGATAAGTATATATTTAGAATATATATATTCATAGTAAAGCGCTTGTGTGATTATATGATTATTTTGTGAACTAGAGATGTATTATTTTTAGAGTAAAAATAATATAACTGGAATATACAGAGAAGTTTCGACTCCAAAATAATACCAACGCTATCACAAATAAATATTTAAGTTACGTCAGTATTGTTATAACAACGCGAACTTTAAAACGTAACTTATGTAGTATTTCTGAAAAATACTCTTGTATGAATATTTTGATAAAGTATTACTTTGGAGAATGTATAAAGTAAAATATAATATTTTTGGGAAAAATATGTTTATTTTGGGATTAAAATATTTTGGACTTGTGATTAAAATATATTTTTCAAGTGAGACTTAAAAATATATTTTTCGGAATTATAACGTATACGTATATATTGGTAAAATATTATTTTGGAAACTATAGAAACAAAAATATATTATTTTTGGGAAAAATACATATATTTTGGAAATACATTATTTTTTGGACAAATGAGATACCCCCACCCTTGGGAAGGAAATACAAAGCTAAAATGCTTGAGAAGTATTAATACAGAATCATTGCAAAAACAATTATTCCAAAACTAAATACAATTATTATAACTTGGAATAATACCAGAATCGTAACTCAAAAACATACATACTAAGACAAGGCACTACCCGTTCGTCTAATAGACGTTAGACCATTGTAGGTAGTCGTGTTTGCCGCGGAGATTTGGGTTACACATACTGAAGACGCAATACAGTGAGTTCATGTCCCCCCTTTTCTCTTAGCTGTTTTCAGTTTTATACTTTGGGGGTGAAATACATGTTACTATGATTACGAATACTTTTTACATGGTATGGTTAGCTTAAGGAGGGTTTACTACTTTGATCATGTGAGTGGGTAGACTGCAACTAGAGGCCATTAATCCTCATTGTAGGACCGAGGGTCATGAGTGATAGATCTATTTGGGTGTAGCGAGCCCCACTCCTGAGTCCGCTTAGTGGGCCAGGCGGTGACTATGTATCCGACGCAAAAATCTGCTAGGTTTGAGTCTTCCTACACCACTTCACACATATCATTGGCTTTGCAACCCAATGGTGATCTCTTTTTCCTTAATTGCTACATACCAGGGATTTTCATACATACAAACATATTACAAAGGTTTATACATACTCACTTACACATGAACTCGCTCAACTTTATGTTGATTTTTTCAAACTACATGTATTTCAGGAAACTAACGGATCTGGCATGGTATGCATATTTTTCATGGTGCGTTTGTGACAACTCGAGTTTCCGACATTTCATTTTCGCATTTATTGCATGTTGACTGTTTAGTTGTTTGATTGGTTTGACTTGTAACTGTACACGTTGTGTTAGAAAGAAACGTAGTGTGATTGTTGCATGTATGTGATTGATGTTATAACATGAGACTTGTTAGAAAACTTAAACTGTTGAACACATGAAACAACCCGACGAAACAGAAGTCTGTTTCGTCACTCCCATCTTGACGAAACACAAGTGGCTTCACCATAAACCAAAACGACGAAACAGATATTGATTCGTCACAAGCATCTCGACGAAACAAGTTGTTTCGCCGAGCCCATGATTCGCCGAAGCCCAGTTAGGGCCCAATACGCTACGTAATTATAATAGGCATTCTGTTTCATTCGCCACATGTTTTGGCAATCAGAAACCCTAGAACTCTTTGTGTGACGGCAACCACAAAACTTCAACCTTTTCCTCCAATCGATCTTGTGATCTATCATCACGGTTAGTTGCACTATTGTTTGAACTATGCATGATTTCATGTTTGTATTTATACGTTAGACTGAATAGTGGATGTTATATGATTATGTTATGGTTCTCGATGATTAATTTGATGATAAAATGCTGATTGTAAAACTGAATGGATGGATGCACATGTTTATAGATCGGCTGCAATAAGTAATGTTTTATTGTTGAATTGAATGATATGATGACATTATGATGATTTCGATTTGTTAAAATGATGGCCGAATAACAAATCATGATGGTATGTATATGGATAACAACTTGCTGATGCTAGATGATGACTGAATGTTAATCAGGGATGTATAGTGGTCGAGTAACTCATATGATTGCATGAGTTGGTTTGATGATTCTGTTATTTAATAAAAAGAAAATCATATGAGTTCTAGGGAATTGGGTAATGGCAGTAGCTTCTCATTTGTAATTAGTGGAGATATGATGTATGGTAACTCCGTTAAGTTAGTTAAGTTGTTAACCCGATTAGTTAACTCTCAATGTTAGTTTATCATCTCCGTTATGTATATCAACCCAGTTAAGTTGTTAACCTTGTTAAAGCAGGTGAATGACCGTTATGTGAAACATGATTTGTATACATGTGACTAACTGTTGTGTAATGCATGATGTTAACTGTCAACCGTATCTTGTGGTGTTGATTGCATGCGAAACTGTATGAACTTGAACTGATTGAGTATACGTGCGTACTATAGGTCGCGACTGATTATTTGTGAGCGTGTATTTCTTTAGCATACCGAGCAAACCAAGGTGAGTTCACACTCTTACCAAGGCATGGGATTCCCGGGGTTGGGAATGGGTTTGGATGATTACTTATGCTTGAGTTGTTATTGGAATTACATACCATAGTCCTCGGAAGAGGAAGGTTATTGGTAGATACTGCTAGACTAGTGATACCTATACTTCTCTTCGCACACACGCCGGGATTGGCTGCGATAATAGAACTAATCTTTGCACACATGCCTGGAATGGCTGCGAACCATACTTTAAACTTCGCACACATGCCGGGTGGGCTGCGATACAAATATACCTAGTCTAGAAAACATGGGAAACCCCCCACAATCTTCGCACACATGTCTAAGAGACTGCGATTCAAGTACATACGATACATGGGTTACTAAACGAACATACGGGTTACAATACAATTACTATAACTGAACAACCAACTGTGAACTCGCTCAACTAGTTGTTGACTCTCTGTTACATGCCTTGCAGGACCATAGGTACTCTTGGAGCTTGCACGGGAGGCGCGGTCGTTGTGGGCACGGATTGTGGATTTTATGATAAACTCCTTTATGACATTTCAACTTAATACTTATGTTGGGCTTTTTACATTATTGCTTCCGCTGCATACTTATTTATGTTTGGTTTTGAAAACGCCTATCGTATTGATGAATGACATTTACTATTTACTTATATGTTCAATATGATTGGTGGCTTGATCCTGGTCAGTCACGCCTCCAAGCGGTGGTACTCCGCGTGTGGATTTTGGGGGTGTGACAGATTGGTATCAGAGCCATTGTTTATAGTGAACTTGGTTTTAATGAGGGGGAAAAGTTTTTATTAAAACCAGACTATAACTTGTACAGTGCTCAACGATCCACAACGACGCCTCGCTCCACGTGCAAGACTCAACACTCTAGGTACTACTATTCATGTTTACATTGCCAACTTGCTAGATTACATAGAACTTTGCTCACGGTATGCTTAGATAAACGTAACAACTGTTGGTTGAAACACATGTGTGCTTACTCTCTCCTGTCATCGCACTTTCGCGAACCTTTCTCACTCATGTTTCCACTGATATGAAGATCATGAGTGGACGTGTTAACCTAACTCAAGCCCAGTTGGCGGCTTTGATCACTGAACAAGTTACTACAGCACTCGCAGCTGCCCAGGCAGGAGGTATAACCTGCCATCACCACTTACTCTAGGATCTTTAGATCCTACTCTCGTAAACCAACACTCGTGCTTAATTCCGTTTACTCTTGCGCACACGACAAGTCGACACGCTCAGCCACCTGTTTGCACCTTCAAGACTTTCATGGACTGTCGTCCTATTACTTTTAGTGGCACGGAAGGAGCAGTTGGACTCCTCCATTGGTTTGAAAAGCTCGAGTCCGTTTTTGAGATGTGTGAATACCCTGAGGCTCGCAGGGTGAAGAACGCCACTGGTACTCTAGAAGGCATTGCGCTGACTTGGTGGAAGGCGCAAGTTCAGATGTTAGGGTTGGCAGTTGCTAACGCCACACCCTTGGAACGATTTCAAGGAACCAATCAAGCGAGAATACTGTAGTCGTGATGACATCCACAAGCTAGAAGTGGGGTTCTTTGACCTGAAGATGACGGGATCAAAGATAGAAGCGTGCACGAAACGATCCAACGAACTGGCAGTGTTGTGTCCAACTATGGTGGATCCTCCTATCAAGTGCATTGAGCTGTACCTCAAATGCTTAGTACCAGAGATTCAAAGTCATGTGACATCGGCCAACCTTGCTACTATCCGGGATGTTACTCATCTTGCTCATCGCCTCACAGAGCAGGCAGTGGAACAGAACAAGCTGCCTAGACACATTGGTGCTACTACTACTACTTCTGCTATTCCCAGTGACAACAAGAGAAGGTGGGATGGAACCTTCAGCAAGGGCTCAACTTCAGTTCAGTCTCAGGCACGGCAGCGAAAGATTGATGACTATTAGAGCACTGGTCAACAATCTTCTGGTAGTCAAGGGTTGTAACCTCGTCTTAGTTGGTCAGACTTTCTCTATCGATCTCATTCCTATAACTCTGGGTAGTTTCGACATCGTCATTGGTATGGATTGGTTATCCCAACAACAAGCAGAGATCCTATGCAAGGAGAAGATCATTCGCATTCCCCGTACTGGAAAAGAACCTCTCGAAGTTCAAGGCGACAAGAGTGGTGTCGTGAGTGGCATCATCTCCTTCTTGAAGGCACATAAGTGTTTGCGAAAGGGCCACACAGCTATTTTAGCACTCGTTACAGATACATCGACAAAAGAGAAGAAGTTAGAGGATATTCCTATTGTACGCGACTTTCCTCAAGTGTTTCCTGAAGAGTTACCTGGGTTACCGCCTCATCACCAGGTCGAATTTCAGATCGAGCTAGCTCCAGGAGCAACACCTATAGCTCGAGCACCTTATCGTTTAGCTCCAACCAAACTGGAAGAACTATCTAAGAAATTGCAAGAACTTTTGGAAAAGGGTTTCATACGTCCTAGCTCTTCGCCCTGGGGAGCTCCAGTATTATTTGTGAAGAAGAAAGACGGTACCTTCCGCATGTGTATTGATTACCGCGAACTGAACAAGGTGACCGTGAAGAATCGCTATCCTCTTCCACGCATCGACGACTTATTCGACCAGTTGCAAGGGTCGAGCTATTACTCGAAGATTGACCTGAGGTCAGGCTATCATCAATTGAGATTCCGGGACGAGGAGGTCTCCAAAACAGCATTTAGAACTCGCTACGGCCACTACGAGTTTCTAGTCATGCCATTCGGGCTAACGAACGCACCTGCGGTTTTCATGGATCTTATGAACAGGGTGTGCAAACCTTATCTTGACAAGTTTGTCATTGTTTTCATCGATGATATCCTGATCTATTCGAAGAGTCAGGAGGAACACGAGCAGCATTTACGACTTATTTTGGAACTCCTTCGAACGGAACAACTTTACGCCAAGTTTTCAAAATGCGACTTCTGGCTTCGTGAACTCCACTTTCTAGGCCACGTAGTAAACAAGGATGGGATTCATGTCGATCCATCCAAGGTAGATTCGATCAAGAACTGGCCTGCACCTCGCACACCAACAGAAATTCGCCAATTCTTGGGTTTGGCGGGTTATTACAGACGGTTCATCAGAGACTTCTCAAAGATTGCGCAGCCGCTTACACTACTGACACAGAAAGGTGTTGCTTATCGTTGGAGTAATACACAGGAAACAGCATTTCAGCACTTAAAGGATAGACTTTGTAGCGCACCTATCGTCTCATTGCCTGAAGGCACGGACGATTTTGTTGTCTACTGCGACGCATCTATCCAAGGTCTTGGATGTGTGTTGACGTAACGAGATAAAGTCATTGCTTATGCTTCGCGCCAACTTAAGATTCACGAACGGAATTACACAACACATGATTTAGAGCTGGGAGCTGTTGTCTTTGCGCTCAAGATATGGCGACATTACCTGTATGGCACTAAGTGCACCATCTACACCGATCACAGGAGTCTCGAGCATTTATTCAAGCAGAAAGAATTGAACATGCGACAACGTAGATGGGTCGAACTACTGAACGATTACGAATGTGCTATAAAGTACCATCCAGGAAAAGCCAATGTGGTGGCCGACGCCCTCAGTCGAAAGGATACTACACCTAGGCGTATACGAGCGTTGCAACTCACTATTCAGTCTAGTCTTCCTGCACAGATACGTGATGCTCAGGTAGAAGCATTGAAACCAGAAAACGTCAGGGCTGAAGCTCTACGCGGCTCAAGGCAACGGTTAGAACAAAAGGAAGACGGCGCCTACTATGTAACAGGACGCATCTGGGTCCCACTCTACGGCAACTTACGCGAGCTTGTAATGGATGAAGCTCATAAGTCTCGCTACTCAATACATCCTGGTTCGGATAAGATGTACCACGACCTCAGAACTACATATTGGTGGCCTAGCATGAAAGCTCACATAGCCACTTACGTTAGCAAGTGTTTGACTTGTGCGAAAGTCAAAGCGGAATATCAGAAACCTTCAGGCCCACTCCAACAACCTGAGATACCACAATGGAAATGGGAACAAATTTCCATGGATTTTGTTACTGGCCTGCCTAGATCCCAACGTGGGAATGATACTATTTGGGTGATCGTGGATTGACTCACTAAGTCTGCACACTTCTTGGCTATCAAGGAAACGGATAAGTTCTCCACTCTAGCAGACGTATACCTTAAGGAAGTTGTCTCGAGGCACGGGGTGCCCACCTCTATTATCTCTAATCGTGATGCACGTTTTACTTCTGAACTGTGGCAAGCAATGCACAAGTCCTTTGGCTCACGTTTAGATATGAGCACAGCTTATCACCCGCAAACGGATGGGCAGTCTGAACGCACCATCCAGACACTTGAAGACATGCTTAGGGCATGTGTCATCGACTTTGGTAACGGCTGGGAAAAGCATCTCCCGTTAGTGGAGTTCTCATATAACAACAGTTACCACACCAGCATCCAGGCTGCTCCATTCGAGGCATTGTACGGGCGTAAATGACGATCACCTCTTTGTTGGGCAGAGGTGGGGGATAGCCAGATCACTGGCCCAGAACTTGTGGTAGACACAATAGAACGAATTGCTCAAATACGACAACGAATGGCGGCAGCTCGTGACCGTCAGAAAGCCTACGCAAACAAGCGCCGGAAACCACTCGAGTTCCAAGTTGGGGGATTGAGTGCTACTCAAAGTTTCACCCTGGAAGGGTGTGGTTCGCTTTGGAAAAAAAAAGGGGCAAACTCAATCCACGTTGCGTCGGACTATTTGAAATCATTGAGAAAATAGGCAGGGTGGCCTACAAACTAAACTTACCAGCTGAACTCAGTGCAGTTCACAACGTTTTCCACTTGTCGAATCTGAAGAAGTGTCTGTCAGATGAGACCCTCATAGTTCCTTTGAAGGAGCTCACTATCGACGAACAGTTACGATTCGTCGAGGAACCAGTTGAAATCACGGACCAGGATATTAAGGTCCTCAAGAACACTAGAATACCTCTTGTTCGAGTTCGTTGGAACTCCCGTCGTGGCCCAGAGTTCACCTGGGAACGAGAAGATCAAATGAAACTCAAGTATCCCAAGTTATTCGGAAACAGTGCAACCACTACTGAGGCTGAAGCTACTACAGAATTTCGGGACGAAATTCCAAATCAACGGGGGGATGATGTGACACCCCAGGAAAACCAGTAAACGATACAACTTACCTAGCTTCCTCAGTAACCGCATGCTAAATTTCGGGACGAAATTTCTTTTAAGTTGGGGATAATGTGACAACTCGAGTTTCCGACATTTCATTTTCGCATTTATTGCACGTTGACTGTTTAGTTGTTTGATTGGTTTGACTTGTAACTGTACACGTTGTGTTAGAAAGAAACGTAGTGTGATTGTTGCATGTGTGTGATTGATGTTATAACATGAGACTTGTTAGAAAACTTAAACTGTTGAACACATGAAACAACCCGACGAAACAGAAGTCTGTTTCGTCACTCCCATCTTGATGAAACACAAGCGGCTTCGCCATAAACCAAAACGACGAAACAGAGATTGATTCGTCACAAGCATCTCGACGAAACAAGTTGTTTCGCCGAGCCCATGATTCGCCGAAGCCCAGTTAGGGCCCAATACGCTACGTAATTATAATAGGCATTCTATTTCATTCGCCACATGTTTTGGCAATCAGAAACCCTAGAACTCTTTGTGTGACGGCAACCACAAAACTTCAACCTTTTCCTCCAATCGATCTTGTGATCTATCATCACGGTTAGTTGCACTATTGTTTGAACTATGCATGATTTCATGTTTGTATTTATACGTTAGACTGAATAGTGGATGTTATATGATTATGTTATGGTTCTCGATGATTAATTTGATGATAAAATGCTGATTGTAAAACTGAATGGATGGATGCACATGTTTATAGATCGGCTGCAATAAGTAATGTTTTATTGTTGAATTGAATGATATGATGACATTATGATGATTTCGATTTGTTAAAATGATGGCCGAATAACAAATCATGATGGTATGTATATGGATAACAACTTGCTGATGCTAGATGATGACTGAATGTTAATCAGGGATGTATAGTGGTCGAGTAACTCATATGATTGCATGAGTTGGTTTGATGATTGTGTTATTTAATAAAAAGCAAATCATATGAGTTCTAGGGAATTGGGTAATGGCAGTAGCTTCTCATATGTAATTAGTGGAGATATGATGTGTTGCTTTGGAACTTGATATGATGATGAATAATTTCTGAACCCTTTGACTATGTTTTATGATTTCCGAATTCATGATGCATGAATGTTAATGTTGTTGATGATGATAATGTACCTCACCGAAAACCTTATCCCCAATGAAAACACCTTGGTGTTTTCGGCCCAGGTGATTTCGGCCCAAAGTGTGTTCGCCCACTTAATGTTTTCATCCAATAATCTTTCAGTTTGTTAACGATATTAGTTCACTAATTCTGTTAAGTATGTAAATTATGTTAATATGTTAACTAAGTTATGCTAACTGGATTATGTATGTTAAGCGCACCATGTATGGTAACTCCATTAAGTTAGTTAAGTTGTTAACCCGATTAGTTAACTCTCAATGTTAGTTTATCATCTCCGTTATATATATCAACCCAGTTAAGTTGTTAACCTTGTTAAAGCAGGTGAATGACCGTTATGTGAAACATGATTTGTATACATGTGACTAACTGTTGTGTAATGCATGATGTTAACTGTCAACCGTATCTTGTGGTGTTGATTGCATGCGAAACTGTATGAACTTGAACTGATTGAGTATACGTGCGTACTATAGGTCGCGACTGATTATTTGTGAGCGTGTATTTCTTTAGCATACCGAGCAAACCAAGGTGAGTTCACACTCTTACCAAGGCATGGGATTCCCGGGGTTGGGAATGGGTTTGGATGATTACTTATGCTTGAGTTGTTATTGGAATTACATACCATAGTCCTCGGGAGAGGAAGGTTATTGGTAGATACTGCTAGACTAGTGATACCTATACTTCTCTTCGCACACACGCCGGGATTGGCTGCGATAATAGAACTAATCTTCGCACACATGCCTGGAATGGCTGCGAACCATACTTTAAACTTCGCACACATGCCGGGTGGGCTGCGATACAAATATACCTAGTCTAGAAAACATGGGAAACCCCCACAATCTTCGCACACATGTCTAAGAGACTGCGATTCAAGTACATACGATACATGGGTTACTAAACGAACATACGGGTTACAATACAATTACTATAACTGAACAACCAACTGTGAACTCGCTCAACTAGTTGTTGACTCTCTGTTACATGCCTTGCAGGACCATAGGTACTCTTGGAGCTTGCACGGGAGGCGCGGTCGTTGTGGGCACGGATTGTGGATTTTATGATAAACTCCTTTATGACATTTCAACTTAATACTTTTGTTGGGCTTTTTACATTATTGCTTCCGCTACATACTTATTTATGTTTGGTTTTGAAAATGCCTATCGTATTGATGAATGACATTTACTATTTACTTATATGTTCAATATGATTGGTGGCTTGATCCTGGTCAGTCACACCTCCAAGCGGTGGTACTCCGCGTGTGGATTTTGGGGGTGTGACAGCGTTTGAGTAAAGAAATCATCCAGGGTTTAGTAGGTATAACCTCTTCCTGGACGGGTTACATATCTCTAAACCTAGTATTGTTTAAAGACTTTTGCTAAGTTTTTATGAACTCAGTTAAACCAAGCCAAGGTTGTAACTTATTTTGTGAATGTTGTTTAAGACAAGTATAATATGGTATTTTTCTAAACTTTTTTAATGGATGAATATCTCATGTTTTTTATCATATAGCATTGTTATGATTGTTGCTATGATATTAAGAAGTCACACCAATAAACCCACGCTTCCGCAAAAGTCAGGGTGTGACAGGTTATACGCAAGCTGGTGCGTAAACGCAGTCAGTATAACGCGACAAACACTCCGGAATAGTGACATAGTCTTAACATACCTTAAATAACCTTCACATAACTTAGAAATAAGTTTTGAATGGTTTGGGTGTGTTGAAATCAACTTTGTTCGATCGTAGGGACTACTTGTGTCAAACTGCGAAACTATACCGATTTGTATAGTAACGAACATTCCGGAACTTGATCATAAGTTAAACATACCCTAAATGTCCTTTACATAGCTTAGAATTAGGCTTTGAGGGGTTCGGTATGCTAAAATAAACTTTATTGATCAATAGGGACTAAAAGCGTCAAAAAAGTGCATAAGTTTGCATTTTCGCGCATATCTTACGTTCTGAATATATCCAGACCTCCAAAAATTTATGTAAGCATTAAAATATTTTATTTTAGTGTTTGGCATAAGAAAATTCCATTCGTCGCTTGATTTTGATCGTTTTTGCGTTCGTTACGAATTCCGTCGTAATTAACCGAAAAACGCAACCGTACGGCCAAACGAACCGACATCCGAGATAATTTTGAGCATGTTTCATGTTCCCTATGCTTTAACATCCTTATGAAGCTTAAAAATGGGCTTGACGGGTGTTAGAAGTGCCAAAACATGACCATACGCGCACAGGGACCAAAACTGCCAAAACTGAAACTTGCTGGTCTGCAGGGTCCTTACGGACCTAAGGGTGAGGACCATACGGTCCGTAAGCATGTCCCAGTTCATCAGAAACTTCTTTCCAGCCTGTTTCCAGCTGTTACACTCACAAAACCCACTTCCACATGTTATTTCCTGATGATAGGGGGCCATTTTGATGTACCATGGTATTGCAACACATGTATGGATGAGATTGAATCACGGTTTACGATAAACGATCTTAACGGTTCAAGGAAATCTATAAATACCCCCATGATCTCAACTCCAAAACCCACAATTTGAAATCTGATTTATGCTCTCTAAGTGGAAGTATATGCTTCCTACCTAAGAGAAAATCGGAATCAAATCTAGCGGGGACCTTCTGTAAGTGTTCTTTCGTTCTTTTCATTCGTTTAGCGTTAAATTCAAACTGCGTTTGACTTTCTGCATTGACCAATTTATGGTCAATGTGAAGTTCGTTTGAACTTCATAACGTGAGTGTAATCACGATGGTTATAGTCCCTAGTGACTATACCTACTGATTACCACGTTATCTAGGCTCAGTGACGAGTCGAAGTTTCGGCCAAAATGCGCATTTACGCGTATTTTGTAACCAAACTACTCTAGGATATCAAAACCATTTGTTTTGATATCAAAACATGTTTTCTAACTTAACTAAACATGTTTTAGCATGTTTAGCTCGTCACTTTTTAGTTTAGTGCTTGTGTAGAGTCGTAAGTCAAGCGGACTAAACACCCGCTTAGACTTTCGAACACGACCTGTTTGGTCGATTTAAGGATCCGACCAAATATGTTTAGTGACCCTAGTAGCATAGGGAATAACCTTCCGAGGTTATACCTTATGGTCACCTAGTTTAGGTAGTTGTATGAAAAGTAGATTATATGCCATAGGTAAATTACCAGAATACCCTTTTCATATATAATTGGTAATTAAGCATATATAACTTATTTAAACATGTTTTGGCATTTAATACTTGTCATAGGACTAGTTAGACGTCTCGAACGCGCTTTGCGTGCACGACACATCAAAGTAGCGTAAGCTACCTTAATGGGTCGCGATGGGTCGCAAGCACTTAGGTTAGGTTTCATTTAGGATGTAGGCCTTGTTAAACCATATCACATGAGTTCCAACACTCATTTGTTTTACAAGACCTCATTCTGTCCGATCTTCCGATTTAGGCGTCTATTGTTTGACTAGTGATTCAATTACTAGGTGCTGCTTGATTTCCCTGGTTTACTCGAGTTTGTTGAAGTACTATTGATTGAGGATACCTTGCACTACATGTGAGTACATAGTTCCCCTATTTTACCGTTTTCAACTGTTTTGGGGTGATTCATATGTACAAAATGTTTTCAAGGTTTAAACGATGATTTCAAAAACGAATAGAACGATTTATACTAAACTAATAACGATTTCGATAATGTGAACGAACTTTTTGGTTGTAGTTACATAACGAATGACATCCATTAATTTTGGCCGAACCTACCAGTAATAGGTTATGGTACCATAGGATCTGACAAATCCCGTTATTGCACTATACCCATGGTTATGTGTGGGTGTTGTGGGTAACAACTGAATCTGTAATTATTAACTTACCCTTTGGGGTTTGTTAATACGAGAAGCGAGGAACGAGGTAGTCGAGTCACGAAGGTTTGAATGTTATTAGCGAGACGACCACATATATAAGTTTTCACAATTAAAACAAGGATGATTTAAACGATTTAAAGGAGTAAACGATTTGGAAAACGATTTAGAAAACGATTTGGAAAACGATTTGGAAACGATGTTAAACGATTTGGGTAAACGAGTGGTTTTTGGCTAGTGTTTAGATAACGGGACGGGTGTAATGTGGTGAAAACATGGTAGATACGCCGCTAGTGCTTCTTATATATAAGTGTTTTCAACATATTACATACGGTGGCGTTATTTAGTTCACTTGGGTAAACGATATTGAAACGATGTCAATCAACGATGTTTTCGAAATAATATACGAGTTTTATTAACAAGTTTATACGAGACGTTTTACAGGATGGTTTTCTAAAACAAAAAGCTTTTGGGTTAAGAATCGTGGCTACGGAATTTTATAAATTATAACCATCTTGATTTGAGTTGGTTAATCATGTTGCAATATTATACACTTTTTAAAAACAAGGTTTTCGAGGTATTGGAATATATGCAAACAAGCCATGATTCCGATACTCTTATAAAACCTATGTACTCGCCAGGATTTCTTTGCTGACTTTTTTTTTAACTTATGTTTCAGGTGCTGTTGCTTGATTGACGTTCTAGGATGCATGCGTCACATAGGATCTGGATGAGGCCTTAGTGACATAAAACAATGATAGTCGATATAAAACTTGTTTGTTATGTGTTAAAATAATGTTAATGTTTAATATTATCAATAAAACGAAACACTTTTTTGTATCCATGGTTATGAAACGATAATTCTGTTACAACACTCCCCGACATTTCCGCCACGCTTTGTTGTTTTACGTGGTCGGGGTGTGACAGAAGAGTTGGTATCAGAGCCAATGGTTATAGGAAATTAGGTTATTAGTAATGCTTTGACCTAGACTATAACTTCTAGGACCCCAACGTAAGTTTAGTTGCGTTTAGATTTTTAAAACAAAATCCGAATCTGTTTCGAAAATTAATCATCCATTCTAGGATGATTGATTACTAGGTTTTGAACCCTCTGTTGTAAGGTTTTGAACCCTTCCAGTTTAACTCATTTTTGGCTTAGTGCCTTCTGAGTTTTCAAAATCTTGTCAAAGTTTAGGTCTAAATAATGTGAACACGTGCAAACTGGAAGAGTGAGTGCCTGTACTCTGAGTTTTCTATTTAAGGCTAGAGTGTTCGTACAAATCCACATAATCGGACCAGTCACTCTTACCTGGGAACTCTTGGGGTGAGTGTTCACTTATAGGCGAGCATGTCTTCAGTGATACATTACATTGACCCATTTACTTTGATTAGTCACTGCGTGTCGTTTGTTTGTTCGAGGTAACGAACAAATGATCGCCTTCCTTGTGTTTTGTCGATGTTTTCAATACCTCTTTGTTTTTCCAATTGTCGATCCCACTTGTGGGCGAGCGTACAATCTGAATGCAAACGAGGCTCGAGCTGACAACCTCATTGTCAGAGGTACCTTGGTTGTCAATGGTACGTTTCTTGTTAACAATCAACCTGCATCTATTCTTTTTTATTCTGGTGCCGATAGAAGTTTTGTTTCATTGTCATTTGAGCCTTTGCTTGCGATACCTAGAACTAAACTGAGGAAACCCTTATCTGTTGAAGTTGCCACTGGTAAACCTCTTGTTCTCGATTCTATCATTCGTAATTGTCAGTTGAACCTTGATAACCATCTTTTTCCTATTGACCTCACACCGATGCAACTTGGGAGTTTCGATATTATCGTTGGAATGAATTGGTTAACCAAACACCACGCTGAGGTGGCTTGTTTCGATAAGATTGTTCGTATTCCTTTGTCTTCTGGCGATGTTCTGGAGATTCGTGGCGAGAAGCCATCTGGTGGTTTGAAGCTTATGTCGTGTATGGAAGCCCAAAGTTATTTGCGAAAAGGATATGTTGCTTTTCTGGCACATGTCACCGAGGAGAAAGACAAGAGCAAGAGTATTCAAGATATTCCGATTGTGCGGGATTATCCAGAGGTGTTTCCTGATGAACTGCCTGGTTTGCCTCCAGTTCGTCAAGTCGAGTTTCATATTGACCTCATACCCAATGCCAACCCGATTGCAAAAGCACCTTATCGTCTTGCACCGTCGGAGATGCAAGAGTTATCGAAACAGCTTCAAGAGTTATCTGATAAAGGATTCATCCGACCGAGCTTTTCACCCTGGGGAGCTCCTGTCCTCTTCGTGAAAAAGAAAGATGGATCTTTTCGAATGTGCATCGATTATCATGAGCTTAATAAGCTCACCATCAAGAATCGATATCCCCTACCTCGAATTGATGATCTCTTCGACCAGCTGCAGGGTGCTTCATGCTTTTCCAAGATCGATCTGCATTCTGGGTATCATCAACTTCGTGTTCTCGAAGAAGATATTCCCAAAACTGCTTTCCGCACAAGATATGGGCATTACGAGTTCACTGTCATGCCTTTTGGTTTGACGAATGCTCCAGCTATCTTTATGGACTTAATGAATAGGGTCTGCAAACCTTATTTGGACAAGTTCATTATTGTGTTCATCGACGATATTCTCATTTATTCAAAATCTCGAGCCGAGCACGAGCAACACCTTCGCTTAACATTGGAACTCCTGAAGAAGGAACAACTTTTTGCTAAATTCTCCAAGTGTGAATTCTGGCTTAAAGAAGTTCAATTCTTGGGTCATATAGTCAATGAGCAGGGTATTCATGTGGATCCATCCAAGATTGCGGCTATTAAGGAATGGAATACACCGACGACGCCTATAGAGATTCGATATTTTCTTGGTCTTGCTGGTTATTATCGTCGATTCATTTCAAATTTCTCGAAGATTGCAGTTCCACTCACTACTTTGACTAAAAAGAATAAGCCTTTTGAGTGGGGACCCAAGCAAGAAGAAGCGTTCCAAACGCAGAAGCATAAGTTATGTAATGCTCCTGTTCTATCTCTGCCCGAGGGAAGCGATGCTTTCGTTGTCTATTGCGATGCGTCCAACTTATGCCTTGGTTGCGTCCTTATGCAACGAGGTAAAGTTATTGCATATGCATCTAGGCAGCTGAAAGGTCACGAGAAGAACTACACGACTCATGATCTTGAATTAGGAGCTGTGGTTTTCGTGCTTAAAATCTGGAGACACTACCTCTATGGAACGAAGTGTGTGATTTTCACAGACCACAAAAGTCTCCAGCATATTCTTAATCAGAAGGAGTTGAACATGAGGCAACGACGTTGGGCTGAACTCTTGAATGACTATGATTGCGAGATTCGCTACCATCCTGGTAAGACGAATGTCGTAGCTGATGCGCTTAGTCGAAAAGAACGAGTCAAGCTTCATTCTCTTCGAACTCTATCTGATCTTCAATCCCGTGTCCTTCAAGCTCAACAATTTTGTGTTTCACAAAATTTGATGGGTATGGAATTACCACGTCAACTTGAGCTTAAGCTCGAAGCGAAAGATGATGGTTTACTCTATTTCAAGGATCGTTTGTGGTTTCCGAAACAAGTCGATCTTCGTACTTTAGTGATGGACGAGTCTCACAAGTCTCGATATTCTGTCCATCCTGGTGCGGATAAAATGTACAAGGATCTTCGTACTAAGATCTGGTGGCATGGTATGAGGAAAGATGTTGCCTTGTATGTATCGAAATGCCTAACTTGTCTCAAAGTCAAGGTTGAACATCAACGACCATCTGGTTTGCTTGTACAACCAGAGATACCGGTTTGGAAGTGGGAGAACATTGCCATGGATCTCATCACTAAGTTACTGCGTACGTCTAAAGGTCATGATGCTATTTGGGTTATTATCGATCGATTAATGAAATCAGCTCATTTCATTCCGATTCGCGAGGATCTATCTGCTGATAAACTTGCAAAGATCTATGTAGACGAGATTGTATCACGACATGGTGTTCCCTTGGATATCATCTCTGATCGTGATGCTCGATTTTCATCTAATTTTTGGAAGGCCATGCAATCTGCTTTGGGAACCCAACTGAATCTAAGCACTGCAAATCATCCCCAAACAGATGGCCAATCTGAGAGAACGATTCAAACTTTGGAGGATATACTTAGAGCATGCATGATATACTTTGGTGGTAATTGGGATTCTCATCTGCCACTGATCGAGTTCTCTTACAACAATAGTTATCATGCTAGCATTAATATGGCGCCATTCGAAGCTCTCTACGGTCGAAAATGTCGTTCACCTGTCTGTTGGAACAAGACCGGTGAAGCTCAGCTTACTGGACCTGAGCTGGTTCTGGAAACAACAGACAAAATCAAGAAAACCCGCGATAATCTTGTGATAGCTCGAAACCGTCAAAAGAGATATGCGGATATGCGACGCAAGCCCTTAGAATTTCAAATCGGAGACCGTGTCCTACTCAAGGTGTCACCTTGGAAGGGAGTGGTGGGATTTGGAAAGAAAGGAAAACTTGCACCTCGATATGTGGGACCATTTAAGATTGTGGAAAGGGTTGGAAATGTTGCCTATCGATTGGAGCTACCTCCAGAGCTTGGAAATATTCACCCGACTTTTCACGTGTCCAATCTGCGAAAGTGTTTAGCTGACGCTGATCTACACATTCCTCTAGACGAGATCCAAATCGATGAAACAATGCACTTTGTGACAACCCGATATTTAGAACCCTTCATTGTATCTCGATGTATCATGCTTGAACGTTATGTGTTTATATATACTAGTAAATGAAAGTTGGTGATTATCTTAATGTGCTACGTGTTATTAATGTGTACGTATAACGTATAGTTTATACAAGTATGTGCAGTGAACCGGAACCAAAACACAAGAACCCAACTCGAGACCACTCGGTCTCGAGTGAATAGTGTAACTGTTGGGCCGGTTGGGCCATGCTCCCCTTCACCCCACTCGAAAACCCACTAGGGTGAAGTAACTTAGTATATAACTCATGCTCCTAGCCATTTTTGCCACTTCTTTGGACAACACACACTCTCCTACACACACACTCCCACATTCTCTCTCACTAAAACCCTAAGTCTTAACATCCTTCTTCCCTCATTCTCAGATTCAAACCGACAACACTAGGACCCTCGGTTCAAGCTTGGAATCGTCAATCGGAAGTTCACCTTTCATACCCTCTAGCCGGTTAGTATCTCCTTTAGTTGTTTAATAAGAAATACATGAGAAATTGTTGGTAAAGGTGTTTGTTTGATAGAAGATGGTTATTGTTATTAAATGATGATTATTCATTGAAGGATGCACATGTTTTTGTATAACACGCATACTTTTATGTGGTTAGGAAGATTGAGGTGAATTAACGATTATCATGCTAACCTGACAATTAAAATTGGTAGAAATGTATAAGTGGACACAAGCATAATCGGATGTTGATGCACTAGCTAAGTGTGATATGTTTGAACAATTTGTCTTAGTGTATGTGTTTTAAAAATATGATAAATCTTATGTAAGCATGCTATGGTATTGATTGAACATACTAGATATAGAAACCGATGATAGCCTTTAGTGATGTCCGAATCATGCATTTGTTTAGAGGTTTAGGTTGCCTTGAATGAACATGCTTGTAAATGATGAAATGGATGAATAAGGGTTGATTGTGATATGAATATTGGATGAACTATTTGAATATATGTTGAACATGCTATGAACATTTGAAAAATGCTTGTTTGATCCGTTTTATTTGAGTATTAGACAAGAAAACATGTTTGTATGGATAGTACACACTGTTGCATGAAATCGGAATCCCATTGGTTAGTACATGTGCTGGCAATTAGCAGGTGTGCCAGTCGAGACCCTCTGTCTCGACTCGAGACCATGTATGTGACAGCTCGAGATCACGGTTACGACACAGGTTGCGAGTCGAGAACCCCTAGTCTCGACTCGAGACCACACATTACCAGCGCACAAACAACATGACTCGAGACCAGGTTACGAGTCTTGTTGCGACTCGAGACCGTCTAGTCTCGACTAGTACATGCATGACTCGAGACCTTCACAGTTGCGACTCGAGAACTTGTAGGCTACAAATCGAGACCGCACAGTCTCGACTCGGGACCTCTAGTCTCGACTCGAGACCATATACACGTGCACACTGTTTTGGACTTGCATGCTATTACGAGCCCAACTAATTGGGCCGCATAACTGGACTTTGCTTATTTACGTAAATGAGGCTATTGGATGTGTTTGTGCCTGTTGATTAACTGAAGTATTTTTACGTGTGTGCCATGATCAATATGTGTATGCAAATGTGTGTAGAAAACATACGTGCACTACCTAAATACGAACCTGACTTGTATGGTACAACTATGTTAGGACGTGGTTGACCACAATATAGCTTGATTGACCTTTCTGTGTATCTGCCGAGCAAACCAAGGTGAGTTCACACTTTCTTCAAAGCATGGGATTCCCAGGGTTGGGAATGGGGTTAAGGAACATGGATTCCTCGTCCTTTCTTGGGTAGGACAGTATTGGTTCAGGAATGTAATTCCTCGTCCTCATGGACAGATAACTCGTACTAGACAAAAACTCTATCACGAAGTCCCTCCTTTTTATATCGACTTAATCACCGGGCCAATGGCGAGCGGGTCATTAGTTAGATAGCGCTATTTAGGTCTGACAAGCCTCACACCGTGCCGCAGAGGACGGGTGTGAACTAATGGATCTGGGCACGTCAATGATGATAGACATTGACAGTTCAGGGCACATAAACATGACTACAGTCAGCAGTCGATATGGTAACGAGCCTAGTGTATACATGGGGTAGCCCCCACGGCCGAAATGCCAGATAACTAACAAGGGGTAGCCCCCACGGCTGGATTACCAGAGTAACCGGGAATAAACAAGTCACGTTTTTCATCTATGGGGTAACCCCCACGGCAGGATGCCAGATAAAGGAAACTGTTTTCGAAACAACTTAAAACGAACACCCAACCGTGAACTCACTCAACTTGTTGTTGACTCGTTACTACATGCTTTGCAGGTCAATAGGTACTTAGCTGGAGCTTGCATGGAAGAGAGTCGTTGTGGGACATGGACAGCTGTGTGCCATGTTAAACTTTGAAACAATTGAACTTATGTTTTGGGTTTAAACATTATGCTTCCGCTTGCAACTTAAACTATGTTTTGTTTGAACACCAATTGTATTGGTTAGATTGTTATAATCACTTACATGCTTGTTCAATATGATTGGTGGCTGGATCCTGGTCAGTCACGCCTCCAAGCGGTGGTATTCCACAGGTGGACTTTGGGGGTGTGACAGATTGGTATCAGAGCCATTGGTTATAGTGAACTTGGTTTTAATAAGGGCAAAAGTTTTATTAAAATCAGACTATAACCTGTACAGTGCTCTACGATCCACAACGACGCTTCACTCCACATGCAAGGCTCGACATTCTAGGTGATATGATCCATGTATATATTGCCTACTTGTTAGTTACATAGTACATTGCTCATGGTATGCTTGGTTAGTATAACTACTGTTGCTTGAACACATGCGTGCTTACTCCCTTCTGTCATCGCATTTTTCGCGAACCCCTCTCACTCATGTTCCTCTTGATATGAAGATCATGTCTGGACGCGTTAACATGACACAAGCCCAGTTGACGGCTCTGATTAACGAACGAGTTGTTGCGGCACTTGCAGCTGCACACGCAGGAGGTATATCCTGCAGTCCAAACTCATTCCAGGATCTTTAGATCCTACTCTTGTGAACCAACCTTTGTGTTAAACTCTGTCTTTTCTTTCACCCACAACAGGTCAACATGCTCAACCACCTGTGTGCACCTTTTAAAACTTTTATGGACTGCCGACCAACTACTTTTAGCGGCACTGAAGGAGCTGTAGGTCTCCTCCACTGGTTTGAGAAGCTCGAGTCAGTTTTTGAAATGTGTGAATGCCCTAAGGCGCAGGGTGAAGTATGCTACCGGTACTCTCGAGGGTTTAGCCCTCACATGGTGGAACGCTCAGGTCCAAATGTTGGGGTTGGTTGCTGCCAACGCCACCCCATGGGAAAATTTTAAAGAGATGATCAAGGAAGAATACTGCAGCCGGGATGACATTCATAAGCTGGAAGTCGAGTTCTTCAACCTCAAGATGATGGGGTCAGAAATTGAGGCGTATACTAAGAGATCGAATGAGCTTGCATTATTGTGTCCTACTATGGTGGACCCCCCCAATTAAGCGTATTGAACTATTTCTCAAGGGCTTGGTGCCGGAAATCCAAAGTCATGTGACTTCAGCAAACCTCGCCACTATCCAGCAGGTTGTTCAGTTGGCTCACTGTCTTACTGATCAGGCGGTGGAGCAGAACAGGTTACCCAAGCGCATAAGTGCTACAACTACTTCAGGTGCTCTTAATGACAACAAACGGAAATGGGATGGAGCTTCAAGTAAGGGGTCGACTTCTGTTCAGTCTCAGTCTCAGCAGAGAAAGACTGATGACTACAAGAGCCATAGTCAGCAATCATCTGGTGGTCAAAGTCATGGTGGGTACAAAGGGAATCACCCCAAATGCAATCGCTGTAGCCTACACCACAGCGGGCCATGCACCAGGGGTAACTGCCATCGGTGCAACAAGCCAGGTCACGCTGCAAAGGATTGCAGGAGCTTATATCCCGCCAATCAGAATCGTCAGCAAGCTCAACAGAACCAACGCCAGCAGCAGCAGCAGCAAGGTGATAACAAAGGGTGCTTTCAGTGTGGAGCTGAAGGCCACTTCAAGAGAGATTGTCCCCAACTGAACAGGAACCAGAACAACAACAACAATTACAATAATCAGGGGAATGGTAACAATGGGAACAACAACAACAACAATGGTGCCAGGGGGCGGGCGTTCGTGATTGGTCAAGGTGAAGCAAGGAATGACCCCAATGTTGTGGCGGGTAAGTTCCTTCTCGACGACTTTTATGTTACGGTTTTATTTGATTCGGGTGCCGATACTAGCTACATGTCACTAGAGGTTAGTCGAATGCTTAAGCGTATTCCAACACCCTTGAACAACAAGCACACTGTAGAGCTAGCAAATGGTAAGAGTTTAGAGGCCACTCACGTAGTCCAGGGTTGTAAACTTGTTCTTGCTAACCAGGCCTTCTCTATCGACCTTATTCCTATCGTCTTGGGTAGTTTCGACGTTGTCATTGGGATGGATTGGTTATCTCAACACCGAGCAGAGATTCTTTGCAACGAGAAGATTGTTCGCATTCCTGGTTCCGGTGGTGAACCTCTCATGATTCGTGGCGACAAGAGGAGTGCTGTTGAGAACATCATCTCTCTCCTTAAGGCCCAGAAGTGCTTGCGAAAGGGCCACACTGCCATTTTGGCTCTCGTTACTGACACCTTGGAGAAAGAGAAGAAGATAGAAGACTTTCCAATTGTACGTGACTATCCTGAGGTATTTCCTGAGGAATTACCTGGTCTTCCGCCTCATCGACAGGTCGAGTTTCAGATTGAACTAGCCCCTGGGGCTGCGCCTATAGCTCGTGCACCTTATCGTTTAGCTCCATCAGAGTTGGAAGAACTCTCTACGCAACTACAAGAACTCTTGGATAAGGGTTTTATTCGTCCTAGCTCATCGCCTTGGGGAGCCCCAGTATTATTCGTGAAGAAGAAAGACGGCACCTTCAGAATGTTCATCGACTACCGGGAACTCAACAAGGTGACCGTGAAGAATCGTTATCCTCTATCACGTATTGACGACTTGTTCGACCAGCTGCAAGGGTCGAGCTACTACTCCAAGATTGATTTGAGATCGGGATATCACCAGCTGAGAGTCCGAGAGGAGGACGTCTCCAAGACAGCTTTTAGAATGCGTTATGGACACTATGAGTTTTTGGTCATGCCTTTTGGGCTGACAAACGCACCTGCGATTTTCATGGATTTGATGAATCGAGTGTGCAAGCCTTACCTGGACAAGTTCGTTATAGTCTTCATCGACGACATCCTGATCTATTCTAAGAGTCAGGAGGAACACGAGCGGCATCTACGACTCATTCTGGAACTCCTTCGAACAGAACAACTTTACGCAAAGTTCTCGAAATGCGACTCCTGGCTTCGTGAAGTCCATTTCTTAGGCCATGTGGTGAACAAGGATGGGATTCACGTTGATCCATCCAAGGTAGACTCGATTAAGAACTGGCCTGCACCTCGTACGCCAACAGAAATTCGCCAATTCTTAGGTTTGGCAGGTTACTCCAGGAGGTTGATTAAGGATTTTTCCAAGATTGCACAGCCTCTCACCTCACTAACGCAGAAAGGCGTTGTTTATCGATGGGGAAATGCACAGGAGTTAGCATTTCAGCATTTAAAGGATAGACTTTGCAGCGCACCCATCCTTTCCTTGCCAGAGGGCACAGACGACTTCGTGGTCTACTGCGACGCATCAATTTAGGGTCTTGGTTGTGTACTGATGCAACGGGATAAGGTCATAGCCTACGCCTCACGCCAACTTAAAGTTCATGAGAAGAACTACACTACACATGATTTAGAGCTGGGAGCTGTTGTTTTTGTACTTAAGATATGGAGACATTACCTATACGGTACCAAGTGCACCATTTACACCGATCACAGGAGTCTCGAGCACATCTTCAAACAGAAGGAACTAAACATGCGTCAACGACGATGGGTCGAGTTATTAAATGATTACGAATGTGCAATCAAGTACCATCCTGGCAAAGCCAATGTTGTGGCTGACGCCTTTAGTCGGAAGGACACTACGCCTAAGCGCGTACGGGCATTGCAGCTCACTATACATTCTAGTCTTCCTTCTCAAATACGAGACGCTCAAATAGAGGCATTGAAACCAGAAAACATCAGGGCTGAAGCCCTACGCGGCTCAAGGCAACGACTAGAGCAAAACGAAGACGGTGCATACTACGTAACGGGACGTATTTGGGTCCCACTTTATGGAAACTTACGAGAGCTCGTGATGGATGAAGCACACAAATCTCGTTACTCGGTACATCCTGGCTCGGATAAGATGTACCACGATATCAAAACTACGTATTGGTGGCCTAGTATGAAGGCCCACATAGCAACCTACGTCAGTAAGTGTTTGACTTGTGCGAGAGTCAAGACTGAATAGCAGAAACCCTCGGGCCTACTCCAACAACCAGAGATACCACAATGGAAATGGGAGCAGATTTCCATGGATTTCGTTACTGGCCTGCCTAGATCCCAGCGCGGAAATGATACTATTTGGGTGATCGTGGATCGACTCACAAAGTCTGCACACTTCTTGGCTATCAAGGAGACAGATAAATTCTCCACTCTAGCAGAAGTATATCTCAAGGAAGTTGTCTCGAGGCACGGGGTGCCCACCTCTATCATCTCGGATCGTGATGCACGTTTTACTTCAGAGCTGTGGCAAGCAATGCACAAATCCTTTGGCTCACGATTAGACATGAGCATGGCATATCACCCTCAGACGGACGGGCAGTCTGAGCGCACTATTCAAACTGACATGCTTCGTGCATGTGTAATCGACTTTGGCAACAGCTGGGAAAAGCATCTGCCACTCGTAGAATTCTCGTATAATAACGGCTACCACACCAGCATTAAAGCTGCTCCGTTTGAGGCATTGTATGGGCGTAAATGCCGGTCACCTCTTTGTTGGGCAGAGGTGGGGGATAGTCAGATCACTGGTCCAGAACTTGTGGTAGACACAACCGAACGAATTGCTCAAATACGACAACGCATGGCGGCAGCTCGTGACCGTCAGAAAGTCTACGCCGATAAGGGCAGGAAACCACTAGAGCTCCAAGTTGGGGAGCGGGTACTACTCAAGGTTTCACCCTGGAAGGGTGTGGTTCGTTTTGGTAAATGAGGCAAACTTAACCCACGATACGTCGGACCTTTTGAAATCATTGAGAAAATAGGCAAGGTGGCCTACAAACTGAACTTACCAGCAGAACTCAGTGCAGTTCACAACGTTTTCCACGTGTCGAATCTGAAGAAGTGTCTGTCAGATGAGACCCACATAGTTCCTCTGAAGGAACTCACTATCGACGAGCAGTTACGATTCGTCGAGGAGCCAGTTGAAATCACGGACCGGGATGTTAAGGTCCTCAAGAACACTAGAATACCTCTCGTTCGAGTTCGTTGGAACTCACGTCGCAGCCCAGAGTTCACCTATCAGATGAAACAAAAGTATCCCCAACTATTCTCAAACGGTACAACCACTACTGAGGCTGAAGCTACGGAATTTCGGGACGAAATCCAGATCAACGGGGGGAGGATGTGACACCCCAGGAAAACCAGTGAAAACCATAAAACTTAACTAGCTTCCTCAGTGAGTACTTACCAAATTTCGGGACGAAATTTCTTTCAACTTGGGGATAATGTGACAACCCGATATTTAGAACCCTTCATTGTATCTCGATGTATCATGCTTGAGCGTTATGTGTTTATATATACTAGTAAATAAAAGTTGGTGATTATCTTAATGTGCTATGTGTTATTAATGTGTACGTATAACGTATAGTTTATACAAGTATGTGCAGTGAACCGGAACCAAAACACAAGAACCCAACTCGAGACCACTCGGTCTCGAGTGAATAGTGTAACTGTTGGGCCGGTTGGGCCATGCTCCCCTTCACCCCACTCGAAAACCCACTAGGGTGAACTAACTTAGTATATAACTCATGCTCCTAGCCATTTTTGCCACTTCTTTGGACAACACACACTCTCCTACACACACACTCCCACATTCTCTCTCACTAAAACCCTAAGTCTCAACATCCTTCTTCCCTCATTCTCGGATTCAAACCGACAACACTAGGACCCTCGGTTCAAGCTTGGAATCGTCAACCGGAAGTTCACCTTTCATACCCTCTAGCCGGTTAGTATCTCCTTTAGTTGTTTAATAACAAATACATGAGAAATTGTTGGTAAAGGTGTTTGTTTGATAGAAGATGGTTATTGTTATTAAATGGTGATTATTCATTGAAGGATGCACATGTTTTTGTATAACACGCATACTTTTATGTGGTTAGGAAGATTGAGGTGTTGATGCATTTTTAGTGTCTGTAACTAGTCTTGTACCTAATGATGTATTTTGTACGGTCTTTAACGTTTATCGAGTATGTATTTGATGTCGACCAAGTCGGATATCCTCCTATCTACTTGTGTCTGACTTTATTGTCTCCGTTTAATATGTAATGCTATTCGAACAATGCATGTTGCATACAAAGGGTAGAATGGTCATTATAAGTTGTTTATATGTTGCTGTTGTTGCTGTCTGTTTGCAGAAACAACCACAACAGTTGCAGTCCTCGACGAAACAGGTCTGTTTCGTCGAACACATCATGACGAAACAGACCAACAGTCATTAAGTCTGTTTCGCCGACATTCATGACGAATCACACTTGATTCGTCGTGTAATGGGCTGCTTCAAGCCCAATGTTTGGCCCATATTCTGTTTCGCCGAGACACCTTGTGTTTCGTCAACTGTTGGGCCCAGGGACTATATAAACAAGTCTGCTTTCAACTGAGAAAGCAGATGAGAGCTTACACATAAAGAAACTCTGTCAAAATTCTGTTAAACTGTGTTTGTATCAGTTTGTAATCGGTTCTCAACCCGTTTAATCAATCGAGTGTGTATCATTGATTATACCGTGTCGTTATTGATTTATATGTTTGATTTGGCATAGTTACGTGGATTCCGCACACGTAACCGTGTTTGCTATAAACAAGTGATTTGGTTCGTTATCGATCCTCAGATTACGGGACCTACAATTGGTATCAGAGCGTTTGGCTCTAATCCTTGTTTAAAATCAAACATTGTTCGGTTTTTATCAAGTATTTGTGTGTGTTTTTCTGAAAAATTTGTTCTTGAAAAATCATATTTCTGAAAAATATTCATAAAAACTGTTGTTGTGTTGTTATTTACTAAGAGTTTTATCAAAAACCCTGTTAGATTGATTGCTTATGCTTTAAACCGGGTTTTTAGTGAAAGTCTTGTGCATTATCGTGTTTCGAAAATTTGTCCGGTCACCGGAAAACTCATAAGTTTACCGGAAAACTCATTGTTCTTGAGTGTGTTCTTCATATCTTCATAGAGTTCTTATCATATGTGTGAATTGGATCCTTTATTGTTTAAACAAAAGTTGTTTATCAATATAATAGATTAATTGGACTTTTGTGTTAAAGATATTTTAAATATCTAAACCTGAAAGCATGTTATTGTGTCAGTAAGATAAGACTTAAGTTGAAATATTTTACCAACTATCACAGCTGTCTGAGACTCACATTCGACGAAACAAGTAGTCAACGAAACACAAAGCGTTTCGTCAAAAATATCTTCGACGAAACAAACTCAGTTTCGTCAAAATATCTTCAACGAAACAAGTCTGTTTCGTCATCATTCATTTCGACGAAACAAACATGTTTCGTGGAATCTGTTTCATCGAGTTCACTTCTGTTTTACACAGAGGACTTGTAAAACCTTTATAACCTTGTGTTTTCAAGTGTGTGTGCAGGTGTTATCATACATATACCAAATATGAGCAACAAAGGTCTGTGGGATTGGAGTTCGGACTCAAGACCAAGTGAAAATCAGCCTTCGCTTGCCGATTTGATGAACCAATTGCCTCAAAAACAACAAGCAGTAAATGCAGGTCAATGGGAAATGGTTTCTAATCAAAATCAAAACATTCAAAATCTATTGCTCTGTGAAAGTGAGACGGGAAGCAACAATCGCCCGCCAAAGCTAAATCACATGAACGACTATCCATCATGGAAGGGTCGTTTTCATACATACATTCAAGGGCAAAACGTTGAACTTTGGACGTGTTTCACTACTGAATGTAGCCCAGAACTAGAAGCAGCAGCATCAACTGCCGCTGGTATTTCTAATATGCTTGAAGAAGACAAGAAAGCGTATGAATTAGAGAAGAAGGCGTTTGCTTTTCTAACACAAGCTCTTCATAAAGACATCTATCATCAATTTTCTTATAGTAAGAGCACAAAAGCTTTATGGGATGCATTGGAAACAAGAGGAGAAGGAAATGCAGCTTCTAGAAAAATTCGCCATGATCTTTTAAAGAAAGAATTTGAATCATTTCAATCTTTGGAAAATGAAACTCTAAATGATTTGACTTCTCGTTTCTATCATTTGATAAGTGAAATGAGTTCTTATAAGGTTGATGTAAGTCATGTGGAAATGATTGCACGTTTAGCTGATGCTCTACCTCCTGTATGGAGTCCATTCATTGAACTTCTAAAGCATACTGGTGCTCTGGATGGGGAAACTGTCACTATCTATGGATTCGTTCAGAAGTTGGAGCACAAGAGCGAAGAGGAAAATCGGAAAGCTAAAAGGATTGGAGCTCCTCAAAACACAGAAATTTATTTGCCTGGTTTTGCTCCTTCTGCAAGTTCTAGTTCTATTCAGCAACCTACGCTTCAAACGGCGTTTGTTTCCAACACAAACTCATCTCCGTTTCCATTCAAACCTACTCAACCAGAGTTTGATTTAGGTGCTTATCTTTCACAATCAATATCCAAATTAAAATCTCAAGATCAACCTGCACCGCAAGTTACTACTACTCAACCAGAGTTTGATTTAGGTGCTTATCTTTCAAAATCATTATCCAAATCTACAGCACAACCACCACCACAACAAGTACATTATACCAACAATCCTCCATCACAAGACACGAATACTATCAAAGTTGATACTTCGAACCTCTCAAAAGTTAGCATTGAAGTGGCAAAGGAGCATTCGGAACTCATTAATACAATGGTCAGTGCTTACTGCGGTTTGGTCGCAGGTCAAATTGGGAACATCAGTATGACCAACGAAGATTATCAACAAATCGACCGTGATGAAATGGAGTTGATGGATATAAAGTGGGCGTTTGCAAGTGCAGTAAGAAGGGCAAAGGATTTCATGAGTCGAACAGGAAGAAGTTCTTTGGAAAGTAAGCAGGATACGAAGTACGGGTTTGATAAAGAAGTTGTTACATGCTTCAATTGTGGCGAGAAGGGTCACTTTAAACGTGAATGCACTCGACCACCCAAGCAAGGCAATCAGAACCCTTTCAGAAATCAGACAAGTACTTCAAATTCCAATCAAGGCACTCAAAACAATCGTGAAAAAGGGATAGTATCTGTGAACAATACCACCAACCAGAACCAGTCTGGACCATCAAATAACACTCGTGCATTGACTGTTCAAACAGATGAAGGGTGTAATTGGTCTTTACAATTAGGGGGAGGTGATAATGAAGGAGGAGGAACCGCGTGCTACGCAAAGATCATCAATCACATCAAGCACATTCATAGGGAAGAATTTTCTGAAAGTGACGATAGTTCGGGTTATACCGGGAGTTCTGATGAAGAAAGTTCTATTTCTGGTGATGTGAAAGAAGAAGCGAGTTCTATTGATGATTTGTTGAATGAAGCAGAGGAGTTGAAGTCTCAGAAATCTGTTCTTATTAAGAAGGCTGGGATCGCATCTAAGGAAATGGAGAAGTTCATCTCTGAAGACGGATCTTTTTCTTTTCAAACTGCCTTTATGGAAAATGTTTCAGCCTCTTCGAGTCAGGTAACATCTGAACTTCCTAGAATATGCAATGACTGTGCTTATATGAAACAGGAATGTGAAAGAGTGAAACTTGAATGTGACAAAATACATGGTCACAATCAAAGTCTGGTTGTTGATATGTCAAAGTGCAAAGAAGCAAATATGGCTTTAACAAGAAACGAAAAGGACTTTAAATCTTTAATTGAAAATTTAAAGAAAAGTGTTTCCGAAACTACCAAAGTTGTTTATCACAAACAAATTAGTATTAACAAGTACATAAATCTCGTTGAGGAAACCAAAAGGGAAATAGCCATTGCAAAATGCGAGCACGATGCGATCAAGCAAAAATTGGAGAGTTACTCTAACTCCCAATTTGTGCTCGATCACATAATTGACGTTCAACAACTGAAGAAAAACAAGAGTGGTGTTGGGTATAAGAAATGTCCCCCCCCCCCCCCCTTTGAGACACAATTATGCTCCACCACCTGATGAAGAGGATATGCCTCGTTTTGAACCCAGTGTGCCTCTTAATTATGAGGAACTTACTACTGGATTAGGGTTTAAACCGGACAGCTCCTCGGGAACCTCATCTGTTGAAACAGAAACTTCAACACCAGTGAGTCAAAGTCCTCCAACTGTTGAGGATTATGATTCATCTGATGATGAAACAGATGCAAATGACAAGGATGAATCACTTGATAAGAAAAAGGGAATAGAAATTCCAATTGAGAATCATATTCTTTGTGATCCTCCTATTCCTGTTGTGCAACAAGTTGCCAAAAATGTGATTAATCCTGTCATAAATGACAAGAAACCTGTGTCTACTGTTAAGAGTAACAAAATGTTGTATACTTTGGTTGGTGATTCTAAAATCTACTAAGATAATGATTTTCCAATTAAAAATGTCAATGTAAATGGAGAAGTTCATCTCTGAAGACGGATCTTTTTCTTTTCAAACTGCCTTTATGGCAAATGTTTCAGCCTCTTCGAGTCAGGTAACATCTGAACTTCCTAGAATATGCAATGACTGTGCTTATATGAAACATGAATGTGAAAGAGTGAAACTTGAATGTGACAAAATACATGGTCACAATCAAAGTCTGGTTGTTGATATGTCAAAGTGCAAAGAAGCAAATATGGCTTTAACAAGAAACGAAAAGGACTTTAAATCTTTAATTGAAAATTTAAAGAAAAGTGTTTCCGAAACTACCAAAGTTGTTTATCACAAACAAATTAGTATTAACAAGTACATAAATCTCGTTGAGGAAACCAAAAGGGAAATAGCCATTGCAAAATGCGAGCACGATGCGATCAAGCAAAAATTGGAGAGTTACTCTAACTCCCGATTTGTGCTCGATCACATAATTGACGTTCAACAACTGAAGAAAAACAAGAGTGGTGTTGGGTATAAGAAATGTCCCCCCCCCTTTGAGACACAATTATGCTCCACCACCTGATGAAGAGGATATGCCTCGTTTTGAACCCAGTGTGCCTCTTAATTATGAGGAACTTACTACTGGATTAGGGTTTAAACCGGACAGCTCCTCGGGAACCTCATCTGTTGAAACAGAAACTTCAACACCAATGAGTCAAAGTCCTCCAACTTTTGAGGATTATGATTCATCTGATGATGAAACAGATGCAAATGACAAGGATGAATCACTTGATAAGAAAAAGGGAATAGAAATTCCAAATGAGAATCATATTCTTTGTGATCCTCCTATTCCTGTTGTGCAACAAGTTGCCAAAAATGTGATTAATCCTGTCATAAATGACAAGAAACCTATGTCTACTGTTAAGAGTAACAAAATGTTGTATACTTTGGTTGGTGATTCTAAAATCTACTCAGATAATGATTTTCCAATTAAAAATGTCAATCCATCATTGATTGATAACGTTTTTGAAAATAACACAAGTAAGTTTTTGGGAAAGTCGATTCCGGGAGTTACAGTAACTCAATGTGATCCAATTCCTAAGGCTGAAATCAAAAAGCAATTTGGAAATCGAAAATCCCCAACAAAACAACAACCTTTTGCTCCTAAGGGTAAACAACCATTTCAACGAGCTCAAAGGCCAAATGTTTCTAAATCAAAATTTGAAACAAATGGAGCTCGTTATCAAAAGAAAAACAATGATGTCAGATTTGTGGCATCTGAGGGTACTGATAAAATTGAGGATTTTGCTAACAAATCAAACACTGATTTTGTACAACAAGTCAAGATTTTAAAGCGTAACAGTCAAAATAATTACACTCAACATTCAAACGGGTGTGATGAAAAGGCAAGTACCTCAGGTTCTACAGGTTTGACATATGAGCGTCGATTCGTTTCTCCTAAGTTTGTTGAGAGGAGAACGTGTTTTAAATGTGGAGAGTTTGGGCACATCATCAAAGATTGTGCAAACACTCCAAAAGAGAAATTTGTTGAGAAAGCACCACCTGAAAAGATTCACCTTCAATGTCATTCCGTTTTGCCAAAACATGATAAAAGAACTGTTAAAGAACAGGAAACGAAACAACGACATCAAAATGTGAAGAAAATAGAAAAGGCCTTAAAATCTGAGGTCAAATCTATTCCAAGGGAACCAAGTTCATCTTTAAAACCAGAAGTTTCAAAATCTGTTTACAAAACTGAATCTGGTAAACAAAAACAAACTTGGAAACCTAAGAAAGGTGAAAGTTCAGGGGGAGCTGTTATGTTGTAAAATCATCACCAGATCGAGATCACTATTCGTGATTCTCAGGGACGACCCAAGACCACTGTGGCTTGGGTCCCCATCCTTAACTAATCATTTGATGATATGTGCAGGATGTTCCAGGAGGAACTATCAGTAGTCATTGGATTGTTGATAGTGGGGCATCCAGGCACATGACGGGCGACTTACGGCTTCTGTACGATGTGAGAAATATTAGAGGAGGCTATGTCGCGTTCGCAGGAGACAAAGGCGGATATATCACCGGAGAAGGAATGATCTCCAATGGTGTGGTATGCTTCGAAAAGATTAATTATGTTCGTCAACTTGATCATAATCTTCTCAGTGTGTCGCAAATCTACGATAAAAAGTTCACCGTGCATTTTGATGATGCCGGTTGTTATGTGCTTAAACCTGGATTCAAGATTCCTGATGAATGGATTCTCTTATCGGCTCCAAGAATTAATGATCTTTATATTCTTGATATGAGCCAAGCAATTACGACATCTGCGCAAGTACAATGTTTTGTCTCAAAAGCCACAGAGAAGGAGTCTATTTCTTGGCACAGAAGAATGGGGCACATTCACTTGAGGAAAATGAACCATTTGGTGAAAAACAATCTAGTGAATGGTGTGCCTGTGAGAAGTTTTCATCTACAAGATATCTGTGTTTCGTGCCAGAAAGGGAAACAAACAAAGAAGTCTCACCCTCTGAAGAAAATCAACTCAGTTAGCATGCCTCTCGAACGTCTTCATATGGACCTCTTTGGACCTATGAAGCACAAGACAACATTCGGAGATGCTTACTGTCTGGTTGTTACTGATGATTATTCTAGATTTTCTTGGGTAGCTTTCATGGCACACAAGAGTGATACTCCTGGAATCCTCAAGGATCTTCTCACAATGTTGGAGAATTTATACACTTTGAAAGTGAAGAGGATCCGAAGCGACAATGGAACTGAATTCAAGAACCGTGTGATGGATGAGTTCTGTACTTCTAAAGGCATTCTTCATGAATACAGTTCTCGCTATACTCCACAACAAAACGGTGTCGCTGAGAGGAAGAATCGCACGATTATTGAAACTGCAAGAACTATGTTAGTAGAGTCGGAGCTTCCTGTTCAATTCTGGGCAGAAGCTGTGTCGACTGCATGCTACACTTTGAATAGAGTTCTTACAGTTAAGAGGCATGGCAAAACTTGTTTCGAACTTCTACAGAAAAGGAAACCGGATCTTTCCTTCCTTGAACCCTTTGGCGGTCCATGTACCATGATTGACCCAGATGGAAAGTTTGGCGCAAAAGCTATCGAAGGTTTCTTCCTTGGATATGCAACTCCAAATTTTCGTGTATGGAATCTGACCACCAAAAAGATTGAGCTTTGGAATGAAGTAAGGGTTCAAAGGTATACAAGTCCTGTAAGAGCTCCGGGTGATCCTTGGATGTTCGATTACGATGGGATATTTGACTCCTTTAATCTGCCTACCTTTGATGAAGAATCTGCAGCTGTTCAAATGTTATTTGATAGTGACAACGCTGCCGGCTCGCCATTGGTAAGACCTGTTATTGTTTGCCCTCAAGGTTCTAATTCAGTTAACAATACTGTTCAAAATGAGGTATTTGAAGATGCTACTGAGTCATCGGAAGATGATGAACATTTTGATGCGACTGAAGGCACTTCTACCCCTGTTGCTCCTGTTCAAGGCTCTTCTTTAGAAACTCCTCAAGTGCAGAATGATGATACTGCTGAAGGAAATGCATCCACTTCCACTCATATTCCCGGTGCGGAGTTGGTTGCTGATCTTAATCTTAACAATTTGGGTATTAATGCTAGTGTTCCTGAAAATCCTGAATTGAGGATTCACAATACCCATCCACAGCAGAACATTATAGGAGATGTCCAACGCGGTGTGCAGATGCGTAATCAGCTGAGAAATAACCAGAATGCTGGTTTATATTCAGCCATTAGAGAATCTGGTCTCCAAAACGATTGGTCCTTTGCGTGTTACGTTTCACAAGAAGAACCGAAGTCTTGGAAGGAAGCTTTAAAAGATAATTCTTGGGTTGAAGCCATGCAGGACGAACTGCAGCAATTTCAAAAGCTTGGTGTTTGGAAGCTTGTTGAAAAGCCGGATAATTACAAGAAAATTGGCACACGATGGGTTTACAAATGCAAGAAGGACGACCGTGGAATTTTTATTCGCAACAAGGCGAGACTGGTTGTTCAGGGTTTTCGCCAGATAGAAGGCATTGACTACAATGAAGTTTATGCACCCGTTGCACGTCTGGAAGCTATTCGGATCTTCTTAGCTTATGCTTCTTTCAAAGGATTCAAAGTTTACCAGATGGACGTCAAAAGTGCTTTTCTTCATGGTATAGTTCAAGAAGAGGTGCACGTCGAACAACCTCCAGGTTTTGAAGATCCTATTCACCCCGATCGGGTTTGGTTGCTCAACAAAGCTCTTTATGGTTTACATCAAGCACCTAGGGCTTGGTACGCAACCTTATCCAACTATCTTCTGGAGAATGGATTTCGACGAGGTCTTATTGATTGCACACTCTTTATCAAGGAACTAGATGGAGATCTTCTGCTGGTGCAGGTATATGTTGATGATATAATATTTGGTTCCACTAATGATTCTTTGTGCAGGCAATTCGAACGTGTTATGCAAGAAAAATTCGAAATGAGCGCAATGGGGGAGATGACTTTCTTCTTGGGTCTACAAGTTCAACAAACAGAGTCTGGGATATTCATCCATCAGACTAAATATGTTGGTGACATTTTGAGCCGATTCCAAATGTCAGATGCAACGCCCATTGGTACCCCTCTTCCGCAGAATCACGGGATTACTCCGGATTTGAAGGGTGAAAGCATCAACTCCTCATACTATCGTGCCACGATCGGATCTCTCATGTATCTCACCGCTTCGAGACCTGACATAATGTATCCAACATGCCTGCTTGCAAGATATCAAGCAAACCCGAAGGCCTCTCATCTGTCAGCTATCAAAAAGATTTTTCGCTATTTGAAGGGATGCCCGGACCTTGGTCTTTGGTACCCTAGGGATGATAGCTTTGAATTAATTGCATACAGTGATTCTGATTTTGGTGGTTGCAAAATCGATGGCAAATCGACAACAGCAGGATGTCAGTTCTTAGGAAATCGCCTGGTCACGTGGCAGTGCAAGAAGCAAACGTGTGTTGCTACATCAACATGTGAAGCAGAATACATTGCTTCCTCGAGTTGTTGCTCCCAAGTTCTTTGGATACAACAACAAATGCGTGACTACGGTGTTGAATTCCTATCTACTCATATTTTTCTTGATAATAATGCTGCCTTACAGATCACTAGAAATCCTGTGCAGCATTCCAAGACTAAACACATCGACATTAAATATCACTTCATACGTGATTGTTTTGACAAGAAATTAATCGATGTTGTTCATGTCCCCACCGATCACCAACGTGCCGACCCGTTTACAAAAGCTTTTGATAAATCACGGTTTGATTATCTACTTTTGGTCAATGGCATTAAGGTGATACCCGAGTAAACTTCTTTGGCTAATCGTTTTTGTAATTATTTTCTTTAAAAACTCTAAAAATTCAAAAAGATTTTCGTTTTTCGTAACCTTTTAGCATTTTAGGGGGAGTAATCAAGAAAATACAAAAACATTGAAAAATTTCAAAATCCAAAAAGATGTCTTTATTTTTCTGTCTTTACGTTTGAAAAATTCAAAAACAATAGAAAAACCAAAAATGAGTTTCTTGGATAAAGGAAAATGATGATGTTCACTGGTGTGGTCGGTCAACGTGCTCAAAATGAAAAACAAAAAGAAAATGATAAGTATCTCTACTAACGATGTATCGGTAGGCTCACAATCAGACTAAAATGTGCAGGATGATACAAACCTAACAGACTTCAAGTCAGGTGGGAACCATTCATAGGCATATGGTCTTAGTACCGAAATCTCGTTTGAAAGATTGCCGAGATCTGAAATATTCGGTCTTTATGCTGCTTATCATCTGGGTATCATGGTTGTATCAAACCGTAAAAATAACGGAGACGAAGTCTAGATCTTCCATGATACTATACATACGTGTACATATTGCATACGACCTCAATAAGTGATCAACAATCACATGTCCATACAAAATAAGTGATATTATATCACAGATTCTTTGCGGGAGTCACGTTCGTCTCTCCGCTGTACGGAAGTACTGACCTGTTCACGGACTTGCTCCTGTGCCCTCATGCATCGAAAATCAAGTTCCTCATCAATAAGTGATTCTATCACATAGGGCTTGTTTTCAATCAAAATAAGTGAGTTTCTCACATTTTTATACGGTCAAACGGATGATAAACGGTATACTCACCGGTAAGATGAATTCTCGTGCATACCTTGATACGGGAATGTGTCGTGAGTGGATTCACATCGACTAGTAAGTATAATCCTTACCGTTAATCGTATCTCTTAAATTATGATTACGTCTGATCAGTTTGAGCTTATGTGGACCACAATACCGAGAATCGAGGTAGTATACTTATCCAGAGCTTTAAACAGAAATCACAATCACGTTGACTAAGACCATAAGCTGGTATGATTCCTTATCCTTGAGATTCTCAAAAAGATTGCTTTTGTACAGTTGTTTATTGTTTTTCACAGTTTATTGCCTTTTCGTTTAGTTTACCGCGTTTAAATTCGTTTTTAGTATTATTTGTAAAGTTCGTTTTTTGATTAAGCTGAAGTTGTTGCTTGGTGTATTCTGCCGGAAGCCTGAAACCTACTTCATAACACGTCCTTGCATTTGAAAATTCAATCAAAATGAAAAAGTGTTCATTTTAAATCATAATTTGTTCAGTCTGCAAAAATCTTTCATGCCTCTGTTGATTTGAAAAATTAATGTCGACGAAACAGAATATGTACGGCGAATCAAAAGTGTGACGACGAAACAGATCAGTTTCGTCGAAGTTACGACGAATCACATGAGCCCAAATCAGTTTCGTCATGGGCTAATTGAAGGCCCAAGTGTAAGCCCAACTTCGTTCTATTTCGTCGAGCCCAATCCTGTTTCGTCGAATTATCTGATTCGTCGAAATGAGGCGGTGTATAAATGGGTCCCTGTTGTTCACTTTTTCAAAATAACAACAGTTTCTCCTTCTTCTTCTCACACAATACCCATCATCATCTTTTATCATCCAAGTTCACCAACCCTTATTTTTATCAAAAACCGTACAAAAATCAAAGGTAGTAAAATGTTCCGGTTCACATTCCGAATCTTTTAAACCGTTTGAAATTGTTCGAAACCCTCGGAAACCGATCTTACTTGCTGTTTTATTGATCTGAACTTATGTTTGTTGTGATTTTCTACAATAACTGATAGTTTTAGGTTATTTTACAGTGATTGATGTTTGTTTTTGGGTGTGGGTTTCATATAACAAAAACAGGGGTTATTGATTGATAAAGTTCTTAACTGTTTTTAAATGGGTTTTTGATCGGAAATCATTTATGGGTTTTATCAGTTTTTTTGGGTAATAAACATTGATGTTGAATGTGATTGTATTAAATCTGATTTTTGTTTAAACCTCAAAATGGCGAAACAGAAAAACCCCAAATCGACGAATCAATTAAACCCTAATTCCGGCGAATCAAACATACGGCGAATCAGAAACGGCGAAACAGACGACGAATCAGAAACGGCGAAACAGACATGGCGAATCAAACCAACGACGAATCAGATCTGTTTCGTCGCACATCTTCTGTTTCGTCGAAGTGTTTCTGTTTCGTCGTCCATGCCTTAGCAGTTTTCTGTTTCTGCTGTTTGTTCACAGAATGATTAAAATTTTATGTTTGATGATCATTTGATGCTATAACCTGTATATATACATGTATAATACACATGTTATATCAAATATGGCTCATTGTGGGCATTTTCATGTACAGATGGCACCAAAGGCACCGAAAGAAGGAAAACGCAAGAAGGCGATAAAGAAGGAAAACAAAACTGAAGAGGAGATTATGTCAGAGAAGCGTCATAATCAAGTTGCATATCTGGATCCTGATGACAAGCTCATGGAATTGAAAGATATCACGAAGTGGATCAGGGAATCACGTATTAATTATGCTGTTACATTCTCGACGCCCGTTTACAAATCTCTTATCAAGGCTTTCTGGGATTCTGCAAGCGTCGTACAAGTGAATGGAACAGATGTTATAAGGGGTCGAGTGAATAATCTGGATGTTGTTGTCTCTCCGGATATATTGAACGAAGTTTTACAATTACAAGATCAACAGGATGCTCCATATTCAATCCCAATCATGTGTTCACGAGGCTGTTTGCTACGGATGAAGTGTATTGGAGACATTTTCGTCAAACAAATCAACAAAGGTGATCTTCCATTACGCTACAAATTTTTATTGCATATTCTTATTCAGTGTCTCAGTAATAGACGGTCTGGATATGATATGGCTGGAGATGATCTCGTTGGTTTCATGGTTGCTTTGGTGTTAAACAAACCGTTTAGCATCTCAAAGTATATTTTCAGCAACATGAAAGAAAATATGACAAGGACAGGAAGTAGAACAACCGGGAACAAGTTTTGGATGTATCCACGTTTTATTTAAATGATTATGAATGTTCAACATCCGGACCTTCCTAAAGCTGAAAATGATCTTCTGAAGATAGAGGCAATGAATTTCAACTCTTTAAGGCTAATCAAGAACCTTGCCGCCAAAAGATACAAAGAAAGCGTTCCTCCAAGGAAGCTATTTGGCGCACTTGAAAATCCTGATTATGTTGCTCCAGGAAATGATAAATGGCGTCATGATGACAGCCAATCTGACAACGAAGAGCCTGAGTTGGAAAGAAAAAGGATAGAGAAATTTGGTCCTGACCCGGTTGACTCAGATGAGTCTGGGAGTGATAGTGATGACAGTAGTGGTGAAGGAGATGATGGTGGTGATACTGGTGTTGTTGGTACATCGAGCAAGGGTGCAGCTGGTGGTACATCAGCTAGTAGTTCTTCAGCAAGTGGCGATGATGAATCTGATTCTAGCTCTAGTGATCATATAGTCGAGCCTGGATACGAAATGTATATCGATTTACGTGGAGTGAAAAGATATAGAAAGATTAGAACTGAAGATGATCCAGCATACGTTCCAGAGGATCCTGAAGGTGAAAGAAGAACAAAAAGGAGAGCTGAGAAAGCTGCTGAAACTCAAAAGAAGAAATCAAGAAGATATTTGAGTACTTATACTAGGAAACCTGTGCCTCAAGAGACTTCATCTGTACCTCAGGAGCCTGTACAAGAAGCTCCTGTAGTTACATCAGCTACAGAAACTCCAGTAGTTACATCAGCTGCTGAAACTCCATCTGTTACCCCTCAGACAGTTCCTCAAAGAACTATGGCTTCTGCAATCAGAGCAACCACTTCGGAGATCAGTTCTGAACGTCATAGGGTATTTTCCGGATATTCTCAAGACGAAAAGAACAGATACCTATTCTCTACACTTGAAGCAGCTGCTGATCGTGTTCAGAGGCAATCTCATTTCATTAATCTCACGAAGAATGATCAGCTTAAACAATTGGTGGAAATTAACAACTTGAAGTCCACCGTTGGTCAACAGCAAACGGTGATAGAGAGACAACAAGCTGAGATTGATTTGCTTAAAGCCGAGAATGCTCGTTTGAAGGCTGCTGATGAAGAGAGAGAGAAGAATAACTCTATACTTCAAACCCGACTTGCTGATCTGTGGGATTATCATTGTAAACAACAAGAAGTACTGAAGAAAAAGGATGATGATACGGAAGACCAAGGAAATCCTGACACTTCTGGTACATCACAGAAGCAGCCAGCCGCTACATCTTCGGAAATAGTTGAAGTTCAACCGACAGTGGTCGAATCTTCTCAGGGAACTTCTACTGGCAAAGTTCAACAGATCACAGGTACATCTTCTGTTCAAAGCAGCGCTGATATTGCTTTACAGGCTATTCATCCAGTCACGGGAGAATTGCTTGAAGAAGGAGAACTAATAGAAGATCTTTCTCAAGAGCAATTACTTGCTTTACAAGCTATGAGAAAGATTGATGACGCTGAGATCGAAAGAATGCCCAGTGAACCTGATTCTGCAAATGTTGAAGATGTTAATGAGATCGTATTTGAAGGCGAAGCTAGAAAATCAACTTATGTTCCAAAAGATGGTACTGAATTCGCTCCATTTGATGAAGATTGGATGAAGGAGAATGTTGAAGATATAGATGAACACTTAAGGAATCGTGATTCGTTTGATTCGTCCGAAAAAGCCACAGATGCATTCTCTGAATGGCGAAAACGGTTTCTATCAAAAGTCTCAAAGCCTGTTCCGGAAAGTGTTCAAGTTGACTACTTGCAGTTTGAGAGGGGGAAGCCAAGTGGAAGAGTTCTATGCTGGATGTTTGTTAAAGATATACACTGCGTAGCCGTTAAACGTGAATACGGTATACAATACTTCCGGTCATTGTTGAGCATTTTATCGTTGCCATTTTATGATGTCGCAGCGTTGACGAGGCTTGAGCTTGTTAATCGTTCAAACTTCGACGGCGCTACTTTATTTGAGCGACTGATTAAAGTAAACAAGAAGTAGGGCTGGAAGGATGAATCATACAAGCCACAATTCCCCATCTATCAACCGATCAAGTTTACTCTTGATCCTGAAACCAACACTTGCAGATACAAGCTTGTGTACCAGCCTCCGAGGGTCGTAGATAAAATCCCATTGATGCCTATGCAGCAGGATTTTCTTGAAGATATGGCATTATGGTGCTACGACTCGGACACGCATGAAGCCGTGATTGTATTTAGAGATAATCGTGCAAATTATCGGATGTTGGATCCAATGTGGATCGTCAACATGTCCGAGGCTGATATTAACAGACTATATCGTCACGATATTTTTTATGAAGATCAGGATGCTCGTCAAGCTATGAAGTTTCAGTGAGTAGCGTGTTTTTGCTACTACCGGGGAATACATTCGGGCAGTTCGTGGTCCGAACAACACTGAGATGGAAGATTAGAAGACCGAAGACGAGTAACAGACAAGGGGGAGTTTGTTGATGCATTTTTAGTGTCTGTAACTAGTCTTGTACTTAATGATGTATTTTGTACGGTCTTTAACGTTTATCGAGTATGTATTTGATGTCGACCAAGTCGGATATCCTCCTATCTACTTGTGTCTGACTTTATTGTCTCCGTTTAATATGTAATGCTATTCGAACAATGCATGTTGCATACAAAGGGTAGAATGGTCATTATAAGTTGTTTATATGTTGCTGTTGTTGCTGTCTGTTTGCAGAAACAACCACAACAGTTGCAGTCCTCGACGAAACAGGTCTGTTTCGTCGAACACATCATGACGAAACAGACCAACAGTCATTAAGTCTGTTTCGCCGACATTCATGACGAATCACACTTGATTCGTCGTGTAATGGGCTGCTTCAAGCCCAATGTTTGGCCCATATTCTGTTTCGCCGAGACACCTTGTGTTTCGTCAACTGTTGGGCCCAGGGACTATATAAACAAGTCTGCTTTCAACTGAGAAAGCAGATGAGAGCTTACACATAAAGAAACTCTGTCAAAATTCTGTTAAACTGTGTTTATATCAGTTTATAATCGGTTCTCATCCCGTTTAATCAATCGAGTGTGTATCATTGATTATACCGTGTCGTTATTGATTTATATGTTTGATTTGGCATAGTTACGTGGATTCCGCACACGTAACCGTGTTTGCTATAAACAAGTGATTTGGTTCGTTATCGATCCTCAGATTACGGGACCTACATGAGGTGAATTAATGATTATCATGCTAACTTGACAATTAAAATTGGTAGAAATGTATAAGTGGACACAAGCATAATCGGATGTTGATGCACTAGCAAAGTGTGATATGTTTGAACAATTTGTTTTAGTGTATGTGTTTTAAAAATATGATAAATCTTATGTAAGCATGCTATGGTATTGATTGAACATACTAGATATAGAAACCGATGATAGCCTTTAGTGTGTCCGAATCATGCATTTGTTTAGAGGTTTAGGTTGCCTTGAATGAACATGCTTGTAAATGTTGAAATGGATGAATAAGGGTTGATTGTGATATGAATATTGGATGAACTATTTGAATATATGTTGAACATGCTATGAACATTTGAAAAATGCTTGTTTGATCCGTTTTATTTGAGTATTAGACAAGAAAACATGTTTGTATGGATTGTACACACTGTTGCATGAAATCGGAATCCCATTGGTTAGTACATGTGCTGGCAATTAGCAGGTGTGCCAGTCGAGACCCTCTGTCTCGACTCGAGACCATGTATGTGACAGCTCGAGATCACGGTTACGACACAGGTTGCGAGTCGAAAACCCCTAGTCTCGACTCGAGACCACACATTACCAGCGAACAAACAACATGACTCGAGACCAGGTTACGAGTCTTGTTGCAACTCGAGACCGTCTAGTCTCGACTAGTACATGCATGACTCGAGACCTTCACAGTTACGACTCGAGAACTTGTAGGCTACAACTCGAGACCGCACAGTCTCGACTCGGGACCTCTAGTCTTGACTCGAGACCATATACACGTGCACACTTTTTTGGACTTGCATGCTATTACGAGCCCAACTAATTGGGCCGCATAACTGGACTTTGCTTATTTACGTAAATGAGGCTATTGGATGTGTTTGTGCCTGTTGATTAACTGAAGTATTTTTACGTGTGTGCCATGATCAATACGTGTATGAAAATGTGTGTAGAAAACATATGTGCACTACCTAAATACGAACCTGACTTGTATGGTACAACTATGTTAGGACGTGGTTGACCACAATATAGCTTGATTGACCTTTCTGTGTATCTGCCGAGCAAACCAAGGTGAGTTCACACTTTCTTCAAAGCATGGGATTCCCAGGGTTGGGAATGGGGTTAAGGATCATGGATTCCTCGTCCTTTCTTGGGTAGGACAGTATTGGTTCAGGAATGTAATTCCTCGTCCTCATGGACAGATAACTCGTACTAGACCAAAACTCTATCACGAAGTCCCTCCTTTTTATATCGACTTAATCGCCGGGCCAATGGCGAGCGGGTCATTAGTTAGATAGCGCTATTTAGGTCTGACAAGCCTCACACCGTGCCGCAGAGGACGGGCGTGAACTAATGGATCTGGGCACGTCAATGATGATAGACATTGACAGTTCAGGGCACATAAACATGACTACAGTCAGCAGTCGATATGGTAACGAGTCTAGTGTTTACATGGGGTAGCCCCCACGGCCGAAATGCCAGATAACTAACAAGGGGTAGCCCCCACGGCTGGATTGCCAGAGTAACCGGGAATAAACAAGTCACGTTTTTCATCTATGGGGTAACCCCCACGGCAGGATGCCAGATAAAGGAAACTGTTTTCGAAACAACTTAAGACGAACACCCAACCGTGAACTCACTCAACTTGTTGACTCGTTACTACATGCTTTGCAGGTCAATAGGTACTTAGCTGGAGCTTGCATAGAAGAGAGTCGTTGTGGGACATGGACAGCTGTGTGCCTTGTTAAACTTTGAAACAATTGAACTTATGTTTTGGGTTTAAACATTATGCTTCCGCTTGCAACTTAAACTATGTTTTGTTTGAACACCAATTGTATTGGTTAGATTGTTATAATCACTTACATGCTTGTTCAATATGATTGGTGGCTGGATCCTGGTCAGTCATGCCTCCAAGCGGTGGTATTCCGCAGGTGGACTTTGGGGGTGTGACACACTTTGTCGAGAAACCCGTGGTGATCGTGGACCGTGCTTTCAAACAGTTGAAGAACAAATGGATTTGATTGGTCAACGTTCGCTGGGAATCCAAACGTGGCCCAGAGTTTACTTGGGAACGTGAGGACCAGATGAAGACGAAATATCCGCATTTATTTTCACAAGCTTCCTCTAGTTAAAATTTCGGGACGAAATTTCTTGAAATAGGGGAGACTGTGACAAGTGTGTTCTGTAATCGATGTACGATGTAAAACAATGATGATTATTAATAAAACAATGTGCTTTGGTGTTACTATATGTGTTTTCGTGTTATTAGGTGTGTATTTGTGTTTGGTGATTTTTCAATTCGATTCGATTACGATTACAAGCTTTAAATCGCGTTCTGGAAGGTTATACGCAAACTGGTGCATAAACGCGGTTAGTATAACGCGACAAACACTCCGGAATAGTGACATAGTCTTAACATACCTTGAATAACCTCCACATAACTTAGAAATAACTTTGTTCGATCGCAGGGACTACTTGTGTCAAACTGCGAAACTATACCGATTTGTATAGTAACGAACATTCCAGAACTTGATCAGAAGTTAAACATACCCTAAATGACCTTTAGATAGCATAGAAATAGGCTTTGAGGAGTTCGGTATGCTAAAATAAACTTTATTGATCAATAGGGACTAAAAGCGTCAAAAAAGTGCATAAGTTTGCATTTTCGCTCATATCTTACATTCTGAATATATCCGGACCTCCAAAAATTTATGTAAGCATTAAAATATTTTATTTTAGTGTTTGGCATAAGAAAATTCCATTCGTCGCTTGGTTTGGATCGTTTTTGCGTTCGTTACGACTTCCGTCGTAATTAACCGAACAACGCAACCGTACGGCCAAACGAACCGACATACGAGATAATTTTGAGCATGTTTCATGTTCCCTATGCTTTAACATCCTTTTGAAGCTTAAAAATGGGCTTGACGGGTGTTAGAAGTGCCAAAACACGACCATACGCGCACAGGGACCAAAACTGCCAAAACTGAAACTTGCTGGTCTGCAGGGTCCTTACGGACCGTAAGGGTGAGGACCATATGGTTCTTAAGCATGTCCCAGTTCATCAGAAACTTCTTTCTTGCCTGTTCCCAGCTGTTACACTCACAAAACCCACTTCCACATGTTATTTCCTAATGATAGGGGGCCATTTTGATGTACCATGGTATTGCAACACATGTATGGATGAGATTGAATCACGGTTTACAATAAACGATCTTAACGGTTCAAGGAAATCTATAAATACCCCCATGATCTCAACTCCAAAACCCATAATTTGAAATCTGATTTATGCTCTCTAAGTGGAAGTATATGCTTCCTACCTGAGACAAAATCGGAATCAAATCTTGCGGGGACCTTCTGTAAGTGTTCTTTCGTTTTTTTCATTCGTTTAGCGTTAAAGTCAAACCGCATTTGACTTTCTGCATTGACCAGTTTATGGTCAATGTGAAGTTCGTTTGAACTTCATAACGTGAGTGTAATCACGATGGTTATAGTCCCTAGTGATTATACCTACTGATTACCACGTTATCTAGGCTCAGTAACTAGTCGAAGTTTCGGCCAAAATGCGCATTTACGCGTATTTTGTAACCAAACTCTCTAGGATATCAAAACCGTTTGTTTTGATATTAAAACATGTTTTCTAACTTAACTAAACATGTTTTAGCATGTTTAGCTCGTCACTTTTTAGTTTAGTGCTTGTGTAGAGTCGTAAGTCAAGCGGACAAAACACCCGCTTAGACTTTCGAACACGACCCGTTTGGTCGATCTTAGGATCCGACCAAACATGTTTAGTGACCATAGTAGCATAGGGAATAACCTTCCGAGGTTATACCTTATGGTCACCTAGTTTAGGTAGTTGTATGATAAGTAGATTATATGCCATAGGTAAATTACCAGAATACCCTTTTCATACATAATTGATAATTAAGCATATATAACTTATTTAAACATATTTTGGCATATAATACTTCTCATAGGAGTAGTTAGACGTCTCGAACGCGCTTTGCGCGCACGACACGTTAAAGTAGCGTAAGCTACCTTAATGGGTCGCGATGGGTCGCAAGTACTTAGGTTAGGTTTCATTTAGGATGTAGGCCTTGTTAAACCATATCACATGAGTTCCAACCCTCATTTGTTTTACAGGACCTCATTCTGTCCGATCTTCCGATTTAGGCGTCTATTGTTTGACTAGTGATTCAATTACTAGGTGCTGTTTGATTTCCCTGGTTTACTCGAGTTTGTTGAAGTACTATTGATTGAGGATACCTTGCACTACATGTGAGTACATAGTTCCCCTATTTTACTGTTTTCAATTATTTTGGGGTGATTCATATGTACAAAATGTTTTCAAGGTTTAAACGATGATTTCAAAAACGAATAGAACGATTTATACTAAACTAATAACGATTTCGATAATGCGAACGAACTTGTTGGTTGTAGTTACATAACGAATGACATCCATTAATTTTGGCCGAACCGACCAGTAATAGGTTATGGTACCATAGGATCTGACAAATCCCGTTATTGCACTATACCCATGGTTATGTGTGGGTGTTGTGGGTAACGACTGAATCTGTAATTATTAACTTACCCTTTGGGGGTTTGTTAATACGAGAAGCGAGGAACGAGGTAGTCGAGTCACGAAGGTTTGAATGTTATTAGCGAGACGACCACGTATATAAGTTTTCACAATTAAAACGAGGAAGATTTAAACGATTTAAACGAGTAAACGATTTGGAAAACGACTTGGAAAACGATTTGGAAACGATGTTAAACGATTTGGGTAAACGAGTGGTTTTTGGCTAGTGTTTAGATAACGGGACGGGTGTAATGTGGTAAAAACATGGTAGATACGCCGCTGGTGCTTCTTATATATAAGTGTTTTCAACATATTACATACCGTGGCGTTATTTAGTTCACTTGGGTAAACGATATTGAAACGATGTCAATCAACGATGTTTTCGAAATAATATACGAGTTTTATTAACAAGTTTATACGAGACGTTTTCAAGATGGTTTTCTAAAACAAAAAGCTTTTGGGTTAAGAATCGTGGCTACGAAATTTTATAAATTATAACCATCGAGATTTGAGTTGGTTAATCATGTTGCAATATTATACACTTTTTAAAAACAAGGTTTTCGAGGTATTGCAATATATGCAAACAAGCCATGATTCCGATACTCTTATAAAACCTATGTACTCGCCAGCATTTCTTTGCTGACTTTGTTTTTACATATGTTTCAGGTGTTGTTGCTTGATTGACGTTCTAGGATGCATGCGTCACATAGGATCTGGACGAGGCCTTAGTGACATAAAACAATGATAGTCGATATAAAACTTGTTTGTTATGTGTTAAAATAATGTTAATGTTTAATATTATCAATAAAACGAAACACTTTTTTGTATCCATGGTTATGAAACGATAATTCTGTTACAACACTCCCGACATTTCCGCCACGCTTTGTTGTTTTACGTGGTCGGGGTGTGACAGTAACGAACATTCCGAAACTTGATCATAAGTTAAACATACCCTAAACATCCTTTACGTAGCTTAGAAATATGCTTTGAGGGGTTCGGTATGCTAAAATAAACTTTATTGATCAATAGGGACTAAAAGCGTCAAAAAGTGCACAAGTTTGCATTTTCGCGCATATCTTACGTTCTGAATATATCCGGACATCCAAAAATTTATGTAAGCATTAAAATATTTTATTGTAGTGTTTGGCATAAGAAAATTCCATTCGTCGCTTAATTTGGATCGTTTTTGGTGTTTGTTACGACTCCCGTCGTAATTAACCGAACAACGCGACCGTACGACCAAACGAGCCGACATCCGAGATATTTTTGAGCATGTTTCGTGTCCCTCATACTTAGGCATCATTGTAGAGCCTTAAAAATGGTTTAACGGGCCTTAAACGTGTCAAAAAAGGCCTTAAACACATGCAGGGACTAAAACTGCAATTTCTGAAACTTGATATGCAGACCTGAGGCCCAGGCGGCCCGCGTAAGTTCTGCATGTCTCTTACGCGGCCCGTGTGAGTGCACCAGATCTGCACAGAATCTTGTTCCAGCTGTTTCCAGCCAACTGAATTTTCTACTTGCAAATGGTATTTTGGAATCTATGGGCTCATTCTAGGGGCTCTAATGGTTTTAGAACACTATGGGCCCAAGTGGAGGGCCTAGATCGAAGCTCGTTTCCCGATAAACGAACCTAACGGTTATAGATTTCCTATAAATACCCTCACCATTCACTTGCAAAACCCACATTTGATCTGATTTTGGCCCTCCAAGTTGGAGTATACACTTCATACCTGAGGGTAAATCGGATCAAAGCTTGCGGGGACCCTTTGTAAGTATTCCTTCGTTCTTTTCATTCGTTTTTATTGTAAAAGTCAAACTACGTTTGACTTTCTGCATTAACCAGTTTATGGTCAATGCGAAGTTCGTTTGAACTTCATAACGTGAGCGTAATCACGATGGTTATAGTCCGTAGTGACTATACCTACTGATTACCACGTTATCTAGGCTCAGTGACGAGTCATGTGACGCATGTGTTTGTAATCATTGTAAACCGTTCAGTTATCAATAAAAAACGCTATTTAATCCCAATGTTTGTTTATTTATGTTTGACATTTTTCATGTTTTGACTTTTGTTCAATTTCAAACTTTACATCGCTTTCTGGAGAGAGTTATACGCAAACTGGCACGTAAAACGTAACCAGTTTAAGGCAAAAAATACTCCGGAACATCAACATATACTTAACATACCTTAAATAACCTTTACATAACTTAGAAATAAGTTTTGAAGGCTTTGGTATGGCAAAATCAAGTTAATTCGCTTACAGGGACTAAATTCGACAAACTGCGAAAGTATAACGATTCGTACTAGAACAGACATTCCGGAACATGACCATAAGTTAAACATACCATAAATATCCTTTACATAGCTTAGAAATAGGCTTTGAGGAGTTCGGTGTGCTAAAATAATCTTTTGGGCCATTCAGGGACTAAAAGCGTCAAAAAGTGCACAACTTTTCATTTTCGTGCAAAACTTACGTTCTGAATACATCCGGACATCCAAAAATTTATGTAATAATTAAAATATTATGTTTTAGTGATTGTCTTGTTAAAAATCCATTCATCGCGCAATTTGGATCGTTTTCGCATCCGTTACGACTTCCGTCGTAATTAACCGAACAAAGCAACCGTACGGCCAAACGAACTGACATCCAACATATTTCTAAGCATGTTTCATGTTCCCTATGCTTTAACATCCTTATAGAGCTTAAAAATGGGTTTGACGGGTGTTAGAAGTGCCAAAACACGACTATACGCGCACAGGGGCCTGTTCTGCCAAAAATGAAACATTGCTGGTCTGCACAAGGCTTACGGACCGTAAGCACTTAGCCATACGGTCCGTAAGGACCTACCAGATCAGCAAAACCAGATTAAACAGCTGTTAACAGCTGTTATGCACTCATAACCCCCTTGCACATGGTTTTGGGCAATACTAGGGGCTCCAATGGTTTTGTAAAACTATGGGCTTGAGGTGTATGGATGAGATTGAAGCACGGTTTTCAAGGAACGATCTTAACGGTCCTAGAAATCCTATAAATACCCCTTCATTCTCATTTGCAAAACCCACACCTTTGAAATCTGAATTTGTTCTCTAAGTTGATGTGTTTATCACTTCATACGTGAGAATATTCGGATCAAGACTTCCGTTCTTGGACCCGTTGTAAGTCCTCTTTCGTTCTTTTAGTGTTTTCTGCGTTGACCAGTTTATGGTCAACGCGAAGTTCGTTTGAACTTCGCAACGTGAGCGTAATCACGATGGTTATAGTCCTTTATGACTATACCTACTGATTACCACGTTATCTAGACTCAGTGACGAGTCGTAGTTTCGGCCAAAATGCGTATTCTTACGTATTTTGTAACCAAACTACTTTAAGGTATCAAAACCATTTGTTTTGATACCAAACTTGTTTTCTAACTTAGGTAAGCATGTTCTAACATGTTTAGCTCGTCACTTTTAGTTTTGTGCTTGTCAGGGGTCGTAAGGGTAAGTGATCTAATCAATCGCTTATACTTTCGAACCGGACCCTTTTGGTCGATCATTAGGATCCGACCAAATACTTTAGGTGACCATAGTATATAGGGAATAACCTTCCGAGGTTATACCTTATGGTCACGACGTTTAGTTAGTTGTATGATAGGTAGTTTATATGCCTTAGGTAAATGACCAAAATGCCCTTTTACGCCCAAAATTCATTTTAAGAATATGTAACATAATTTTTTATATCTAAACTATTTTGGCAACAATATTAGACATGTTAAGGCATATATTACTTGTCATAGGACTAGTTAGGCGGTCCGAACGCGTTTTACGCAAACAACGCGTTAAAGTAGCATAAGCTACCTAAACGGGTTGTAATGGGTCGTAAGCACTTAGGTTAGGTTTCATTTTAGTATGTAGGATTTGTTAAACCATATTACATGAGTTCCCATAGTCGTTTGGTCTACAAACCCTCATACTATCCGATCCTACGATTTAGGTCCGGTTTATTTACATAGTTACCTATATTAAGGTGCCGGTTGATTTCCGTGATCTGTAGCATTGTTTGGTTGTTACGCAAGGACTTCTAGGCAATCTCAAGTGAGTACATAGACCCCTCTTTTACTGTTTTCAAACTGTTTTGGGGTGAAACACATGTGCCTACTTGTTACTTTCATGCTTTCCTGTTTTCACATCATATACTTGCTATGTTCATTAGTACACTTATAGTACATTGTTTTACTTTACATTTCCGCTATGTATGTTGACTGAGCATGCTAGCACATTGATTTACATGACTTTTCTGCTATGTATGTTGACTGAGCATGCTAGTACATTGATCTACATGACTTTTTCTGCTTTGTATGTTAACTTAGCATACTTAGTACATTGTTTTCATATAACACGTTTACATTTGGTATACCATTTGGTTTGTTCAAATGGGACTTATATACGTTCATTAACATTAGCTACGCCGCTCGGTAGTAAGTAGTGGTACCATAAGACTTGACAAATCCCCTTCCTGACATCCTAGGTTTGTTTGGGTGTAAGGAATGACTGAATCCGAAAACATTTCTTTTGATAACCTTGACTTAGGGTTATCCGTCTGTCTCAAGGCTTGAATGTATGCGTTAACTTACCACATAAGTGTTTGTATCAATATAACATGTGTTTACTTTGCAAAACATAACTTTTTGATTTATTCAAAATACTTTGTTTTGTACATTTTTACATTGGGTTTATGTAACAACACATTACTCACCATACATAACATTTTTTACACATTACTTGACTACATTTGGATTTTTAACATTTGATATGGTTTATACAAGGACTTTTTGACAATTGGTTTAAACGTAGACTTTATACATTGGTGGTTTGTTTAAGTGACTTAAGTAACGAGATGTGAGTAGTATGATACAAGCATGGTGGATACACCGCTAGTACTTCCTATATATAAGTGTTTGTATAATATTACATATCATAGCGTTATTTAAATCATTCATTTTGGACTTATACATTTTACACAAGTAACATGCTTTTCACAATTTACAAAACAGTTCATTCTATACAACTCATTTTACTTGGTTATTCATTTAACCATATATTATTCTTTTATTTATACATATCATCTGATCTTATCTCTTTTCAAATGATTTACAAAACAAAACAATTTACAAGGTTCATGACTAAATCTTATTAAACATTTTCTTAAACTTAAGTCATGAATCCTATTTTCACAAAACCTATGTATCTCACAGGCATTTTTATGTTGGCGTACCTATTTTCACATGTGTTTTCAGGAGCTGTTGCTTAGGATGATGATCGTGACATTAGGGTGGACCTATGCCTTAGTGACTTAAAACGAAGCAAGAACTAGTTTAATTATGTTATGTACTCTTTATTTCCTGTTTTAAGACAATGTAATTCTCTTGTTTGATAAATAAAATATAACTTAAATTGCCATGGTTATGAAACAATTAATTCTGTTACAACACTCCCCGACGTTTCCGCCACGTTTTGTTGTTCTACGTGGTCAGGGTGTGACAAGTCGTAGTTTCGGCCAAAATGCGTTTTCTCGCGTATTTTGTAACCAAACTAGTTTTAGGTATCAAAACCATTTGTTTTGATACCAAACCTGTTTTCTAACTTAACTAAACATGTTTTAGCATGTTTAGCTCGTCACTTTTTAGTTTAGTGCTTGTGTAGAGTCGTAAGTCAAGCGGACTAAACACCCGCTTAGACTTTCGAACACGAACCGTTTGGTCGATCATTAGGATCCGACCAAACATGTTTAGTGACCATAGTTGCATAGGAAATAACCTTCCAAGGTTATACCTTATGGTCACCGAGTTTAAGTAGTTGTATGATAGGTAGTTTATATGCCTTAGGTAAATTACCAAAATGCCCTTTTCATGCGTAATTGGTAATTAAGCATATGTAACCTAACCTTTTGTCACGTAACTAATTATGTAACATATTTAAATAGGTTTTGGCATATAATACTTGTCATAGGACTAGTTAGACGTCTTGAACGCGTATTTGCGCGCACGATGCTTTAAAGTAGCGTAAGCTACCTTAGTGGGTCGCGATGGGTCGAAAGCACTTAGGTTAGGTTCCGATTTAGGATGTAGGATTTGTTAAGCCATATCACATGAGTTCCAACACTCATTTGGTTTACAAGACCTCATTCTGTCCGATCTTCCGATTTAGGCGTCTATTGTTTGATATAGTGATTCGACTACTAGGTGCTGCTTGATTTCTCTAGTTTACTTGAGTTTGTTGGAGTTCTATTGATTGAGGATACTTTGCACTACATGTGAGTACATAGTTCCCCTATTTTACTGTTTTCAATTGTTTTGGGGTGATTCATATGTACAAAAATGATTTCAAGGTTTAAACGATGATTTCAAAAACGATTAAAACGATTTATACTAAACTAACAACGATTTCAATAATGTGAACAAACTTGTTGGTTGTAGTTACATAACGAATGACATTCAGTAATTTTGGCCGAACCGACCAGTATTAGGTTATGGTACCATAGGATCTGACAAATCCCGTTATCGACTACACCCATGGTTATGTGTGGGGGTTGTGGGTAACGACTGAATCTGTGATTGTTAACTTACCCTTTGGAGGTTTGTTAATGCCAGAAGCGAGAAACGAGGTAGTCGAGTCACAAAGGTTTGAATGTTGTTAGCGAGACGACCATAAATAGTTTTCACAATTAAAACGAGGATGATTTAAACGATTTAAACAAGTTAACGATTTGGAAACAATTTGAACAAGTTAAACGAATTGGATAAACGATTGGTTTTTGGTTAAGTGTTTAGATAACGGGACGGGTGTGATGTGGTGAAAGCATGGTAGATACGCCGCTGGTACTTCTTATATATAAGTGTTTTCAACATATTACATACCGTGGCGTTATTTAGTTCACCTGGGTAAACGATTTTGAAACGATGTCACAAAACGTTGTTTTCTAAAAGACATGAACCATACGAGTTTTATTAACGAGTTTTTACGAGATGTTTTACAAATTGGTTTTCTAAAACAAAATGTTTTGGAGTTAAGAATCATGGCTACGAGGTTTTATAAATTATAACCCACTTGATTTGAGTTGGTTAAATTATGTTGCAATACACTTTTCAAAATGAGGTTTGTATTTTGACTCTTGTAGTCTAATAAAGTACTGCAACATGTAAACTAGCCATGATTCCGATACTCATATAAAACCTATGTACTCGCCAGCATTTCTTTGCTGACTTTGTTTTTACATATGTTTCAGGTGTTGTTGATTGATGTGATTTCTAGGATGCATGCGTCACATAGGATCTAGACATGGCCTTAGTGACATAATAATAGTGATAGTCAATATGTAACTTGTTTGTTATGTGTTAAGACAATGTTAATGTTTAATATTATCAATAAAACGAAACTATTTTTGTATCCAGGGTTATGAAACGATAATTCTTCCACGACACTCCCCGGCGTTTCCGCCATGGTTTGTTGTTTTACGTGGTCGGGGTGTGACAGAAGAGTTGGTATCAGAGCCAATGGTTATAAGGAATTAGGTTATTAGTAATGCTTTGACCTAGACTATAACTTTTAGGACCCTAACGCTAGAAAATTTGCGTTTACATTTTAAAACAAAACCGTCACCTATCCTTAGGTGATAACCACAATGAGAACACAAAATTTGAATCCGCCTTGAAAGCCAATCATCTGTTCTAGGAAGATTGATTACTAGGTTTTGAAACCTCTGTTATAAGGTTTTGAACCCTTTAAGTTTTCAAAATCTCGTCAAAGTTTGGGTCTAAATAGTGTGAACACGTGCAAACTGGAAGAGTAAGTGCCTGTACTCTGAGTTTTCTGTCTAACGCTAGAGTGTTCGTATAAATCCACATAATCAGACCAGTCACTCTTACCTGGGAACTCTTGGGGTGAGTGTTCACTTATAGGCGAGCATGTCTTGGCGATACATTATTTTTGACCCATTTACTTTGATTAGTCACTGCGTGTCGTTTGTTTATTCGAGGTAACGAACAAATGATCGCCTTCCTTGTGTTTTGCCGATATTTTCAATGCCTCTTTTGTTTCTCCAATTTTCAACCTCACTCGTTTCTCCTGTTTCCTTGTTAGACAATGCCTCCTCGACGTGATGCTCGAACTTTTACTGCTGAAGAAGTCGCAGCCCTTGTCTCTCAGCAAATGACTGCTGTACTTCCAGGCGTTTTGACCCAAATCCACGAGTTATACAACAACAACAATAATAACAACAATAACGCACCGTGTAATTTTAAGAATTTCAATTCTGCGAAGCCGCTTAAGTTTTATGGGTCACAAGGAGCAATTGCGCTCCTGCAGTGGTTCGAGAGTATCGAGAGCACATTCAGACATGTGCAGTGTCCGAATGCGCGTAAGGTTGAATTCGCATCAAGCGTGTTTGAGAAGCGAGCTCTTACTTGGTGGAACGGTATTATGCGTGATAGGGGTGCCGAAGTGGCAATGGCACAAACAAGGGAAGAGCTTCGAGCTCTCATGATGAAAGAGTTTTGTCCCCGTCACGAAATTCGAGCTTTGGAACGAGAGTTTGACGATTTAATGCAAGATGGGGGTGAACACCGTGCGTATACGGATCGTTTTGAGGAACTCAGTCTGTTGTGTCCCACTATGGTTACCCCTCTGGAGAAAGCAATCGAGAGATATATCGATGGTTTACCCGATTCCATACAGGATATTGTGACAGGTGTTAATCCTACCACTGTACGTCACGCGAACGAGTTGTCTGCTACCCTGACTGAGTCTCAAGTCAGGAAGGGTAAACTCACCCGTAAGGGTGATAAAAAGAAGTCGACCGATTCTGACAAGGAAAAGGGTAAGGGTAAGAAAGGCGAGTCGTCGAAGAACTCTAGAAAGCGAAAGGGTGCTTAGAATTTTGCTGTTACAGCACAGACTGCTCAGAACCCGCAGAACCCACCGGCTCAACCGCCTGCGAAGAAGGTGTATGTTGGTACCACACCTCATTGTGCTCGCTGCAACGGTCATCATGTTGCACAATAAGCTTGCAAGCAATGCACGACGTGTGATAAACTTGGGCATTTGGCCAATATTTGTCGTTTGGGACAAAATCAGGTTGGGCTAATGCTTGTTAATGGATTGTCAGAGGTTGTTGAATGAATTTATTAGATTGTCGGCCATTATATGCATAAACCCTTTTTGGATTATTAGTGATGTTATGCAAATAAATATAAGAATCATATGATCGGCTAGTTTAGACCTTCATGTGAGATGTCAGTGCCATGTGAGTCTCATAGGAATGTGTGAATCAATATAGATCACACATGGTACTCTATAATCTAGGTTGCATGCTAGTGTTGTGATAATTCTAGTAGTATGATGGGTGAATGATGATGTTACGATGAAACCGAAGTAACAGTTAGACATCATTAGGGTTTTGACTTATGAAACTATTGATTGATTAATTGTAATTTTGGAAATAGATAATTGGTTGTAACCGAATGGCAAGATATTCGGATATTTAAATCTATTCCCACATGCAGCCTTGTCGCACAAGATCAGGTCGTACAAGACCTGATCCGATCACACAAGTGTCAAGCGCATAAGACGGACCGCACAAGACATCTTGGTCGCACAAGATGTCTTCAGTCGCACAAGCATTATTGGACCGCACAAGTGGTTTTATTGGTTTAAATGTTGGGCCGTAGACTTGGGCTGGGAAATAAATGTGGTCGCACAAACTGTTAAGCTAATTGTTGGGCCGAGTATATTGCTAAATCACACAAGACTTACTATTAGGGCTATGTTAAAGTTACGATTTGGTTTGGGTTTCTTGACTTTGGGCCGGGTATTAATGGGCTCCAACGGATGACTCGCACAAGACCACAAAGCTTGTGCGAGCCCAAGTTTGAATACGCTTTTAACTGTTGAACGTGTTGGTGAATGTTGCCATGATCCGTATGTGTTTTCTTATTTGCTATCTATGTGATACTTATGTGCTTAACTTGAACGTGAACCTGACTTGTATAATAACCATGTTAGGACGTGGTTGACCACTAGCTGCTAGGTTTGACTTTCTGTGTAATCTGCCGAGCAAACCAAGGTGAGTTCACACTCTACAAGGCATGGGATTCCCAGGGGTTGGGAATGGGGTTAAGGAATATGGATTCCTCGTCCTTCTTGGGTAGGACAGTATTGGTTCAGGAATGTAATTCCTCGTCCTCACGGACAGATAACTCGTACTAGACCAAAACTCTATCACGAAGTCCTCCTTTTTATATCGACTTAATCGCCGGGCCAATGGCGAGCGGGTCATTAGTTAGATAGCGCTATTTAGGTCTGACAAGCCTCACACTGTGCCGCAGAGGACGGGCGTGAACTAATGGATCTGGGGTACGTCAATGCTGATAGACATTGACAGTTTCAGGGCACTTAAACATGACTTCAGTCAGTAGTCGATATGGTAACGAGTCTAGTGGATACATGGGGTAGCCCCCACGGCCGAAATGCCAGATAACTATCATGGGGTAGCCCCCACGGCAGGATTGCCAGAGTAAATGGGTAAAACAAATGGTTAAACAAATCACGTTTTCAACTATGGGGTAACCCCCACGGCTGGATGCCAGTTAAAGGAAACTGTTTTTGGAACAACTTAAAACGAACACCCAACCGTGAACTCACTCAACTTGTTGTTGAATCGTTACTACATGCTTTGCAGGTCTTTAGGTACTTAGCTGGAGCTTGCACAAGGGAGAGTCGTTGTGGGACATGGACAGCTGCGTGCCATGTTAAACATTTGGATAATTAAACTTTTGATTGGGTTTTAAACATTATGCTTCCGCTCATAACTTAAACTATGGTTGTTTTGGACACTAATTATGTTGGTTGGATGTTTACAATTAAATTACTTGCTTGTTCAATATGATTAGTGGTTTGATCCTGGTCAGTCACGCCTCCAAGCGGTGATACTCCGCGGGTGGATTTTGGGGGTGTGACAGATTGGTATCAGAGCCATTGGTTATAGAGAACTTGGTTTTAATAAAGGAAAATGTTTTTGTTAAAACCAGACTATAACCTGTACAGTGCTCTACGATCCACAACGACGCTTCACTCCACGTGCAAGGCTCGACATTCTAGGTGATATGGTTTGTGTTTTATTGCCTACTTGTTAGATTACGTAGAACCTTGCTCATGATATGCTTAGCTAGTATAGCTACTCTTGCTTGAACACGAGTGTGCTTACTCTCTTCTGTCATCGCACTTTTGCGAACCTTTCTCACTCATGTTTCCCTTGATATGAAGATCATGTCTGGACGCATTAACATGACCCAAGCCCAGTTGACGGCTTTGATCAACGAATAAGTTGCTACGGCACTTGCAGCCGCACAAGCAGGAGGTATACCCTGCTGCTTAAAACTCATTCTAGGATCTTTAGATCCTACTCTCGTGAATCTATCCTTGTGTTAAATCTTGTCCTTTCTTATACCCACAACAGGTCAACATGCTCAGCCACCCGTATGCACCTTCAAAACTTTTATGGACTGCCGACCCACTACTTTTAGTGGCACTGAAGGAGCAGTAGGCCTCCTCCACTAGTTTGAGAAACTAGAATCTGTGTTCGAAATGTATGAATGCCCTGAGGCACGCATGGTGAAATATGCTACCGGCACTCTCGAGGGTTTAGCCCTCACATGGTGGAATGCTCAGGTCCAAATGCTGGGGTTGGTTGCTGCTAACGCCAACCCATGGAACAATTTTAAAGAGATGATCAAGGAGGAATACTGCAGTCGTGACGACATTCATAAGCTGGAAGTCGAATTTTTCAACCTCAAGATGACGAGGTCAGAAATTGAGGCGTATACTAAGAGATCGAATGAGCTTGCACTACTGTGTCCTACTATGGTGGACCCTCCAATTAAACGTATCGAACTTTATCTTAAGGGCCTAGTGCCAGCAATCCAAAGTCATGTGACATTAGCAAACCTCGCCACCTACCAGCAGGTTGTTCAATTGGCTCACCGTCTCACTGATCAGGCGGTGGAGCAAAACAAGTTACCAAAACGTATTAGTTCTACAGCTACCTCTGAACCTCCCAGTGATAACAAACGTAAATGGGATGGAGCTTCGAGCAGAGGTTCGACTTCTGTTCAATCCCAGTCGCAGCAGAGAAGAACTGAAGAGTATAAGAGTCCTAGTCAGCAATCGTCAGGTAGCGAAAGTCAGGGTGGATACAAAGGAAATCACCCCAAATGTAATCGTTGCAACTTGCATCACCGCGGGCCATGCACCAGGGGTAACTGTCATCGGTGCAACAAGCCAGGCCATGCGGCAAAGGATTGTAGAAGCTTATACCCAGCAAACCAGAATCGTCAGCAACCGCAAGATCAACAGAATCAACGCCAGCAACAGCAGCCGCATGATAACAACAAAGGGTGCTTTCAGTGTGGAGCTGAAGGCCACTTCAAGAGAGATTGTCCCCAGCTGAACAGGAACCAGAACAACAATAACAACAACAATCAGGGGAATGGGAACAACGGGGGTAACAATGGTAATGGAGCAAGGGGCCGTGCGTTTGTTATTGGCAATGGAGAAGCTAGGAACGATCCCAATGTTGTGACGGGTAAGTTCCTTCTCGACGACTTTTACGTTACTGTCTTATTTGATTCGGGTGCTGATACTAGTTATGTGTCTCAAAGCGTTAGTCAACTGCTTAAGCGTACCCCAACACCTTTGAATCCCAAACATGCTGTAGAGTTAGCTAATGGTAAAAGTATAGAGGTCACACATGTAGTTAAAGGTTGTAACCTAGTACTTGCTGATCACACTTTCTCAATCGACCTTCTTCCTATCACTCTGGGTAGTTTCGACGTTGTCATTGGGATGGACTGGTTATCCCAACACCAAGCTGAGATTCTTTGCAACGAAAAGATTGTCCGCATTCCGCGCCAAGGTGAGGAACCTCTTATGATTCGTGGCGACAAGAGTGGTGCTGTTGTGAGCATCATTTCTTCCCTTAAGGCCCAGAAGTGTTTGCGTAAGGGCCACACTGCCTTTCTAGCTCTCGTTACTAACACCTCGAAGAAAGAGAAAAAGATAGAGGACTTTCCGATTGTACGCGACTATCCTGAGGTATTCCCTGAAGAACTACCTGGCCTCCCGCCTCATCGTCAGGTCGAGTTTCAAGTCGAGTTAGCTCCTGGAGCGGCACCTATAGCTTGTGCACCGTATCGCTTAGCTCCATCAGAGTTGAAAGAGCTATCTACGCAACTGCAAGAACTCTTAGATAAGGGTTTTATTCGTCCTAGCTCTTCGCCCTGGGGAGCTCCAGTACTATTTGTGAAGAAGAAAGACGGTACGTTCAGAATGTGCATCGACTACCGTGAACTGAACAAGGTGACTGTGAAGAATCGCTACCCTCTTCCACACATTGACGACCTGTTCGACCAGCTGCAAGGGTCGAGCTACTATTCAAAGATCGGTTTGAGATCGGGGTATCACCAGCTGAGAGTCCGAGAAGAGGATGTCTCCAAAACAGCCTTCAGAACTCGTTATGGCCACTATGAGTTTTTGGTCATGCCTTTTGGGATGACAAACGCACCAGCGGTCTTCATGGACTTGATGAATCGAGTGTGCAAGCCCTACTTAGACAAATTCGTTATTGTCTTCATTGATGACATCCTGATCTATTCGAAGAGTCAGGAGGAACATGAGCAACATTTACGACTTATTTTGGAACTCCTTCGAAAGGAACAGCTATACGCCAAGTTCTCAAAATGTGACTTCTGGCTTCGTGAAGTCCATTTCTTAGGCCATGTAGTGAACAAGGATGGGATTCACGTTGATCCATCCAAGGTAGAGTCAATCAAGAGCTGGCCTGCACCTCGTACGCCAACGGAAATTCGCCAATTCTTGGGATTGGCAGGTTATTACAGGAGATTTATCAAGGATTTCTCCAAGATTGCTCAGCCTCTTACTTCACTAACGCAGAAGGGCGTTGTTTATCGTTGGGGAAACGCACAGGAGTTAGCGTTTCAGCACTTAAAGGATAGACTTTGTAGTGCACCTATCCTTTCATTGCCAGAGGGCACGGACGACTTCGTGGTTTACTGCGACGCATCCATTCAGGGTCTTGGCTGTGTATTGATGAAGCGGGATAAGGTTATAGCTTACTCCTCACGTCAACTCAAAGTTAATGAAAAGAACTACACTACACACGATCTAGAGCTGGGAGCGGTTATTTTTGCACTTAAGATATGGCGACACTACTTGTATGGCACCAAGTGTGCTATCTACACTGATCACAGAAGCCTCGAGCACATCTTCAAACAGAAGGAACTCAATATGCGACAGCAACGATGGGTCGAACTGCTGAATGACTACGAATGCTCAATCAGGTACCACCCGGGCAAAGCCAATGTTGTGGCCGACGCCCTCAGTCGAAAGGACACTGCGCCTAAGCGCGTACGAGCTTTACAACTTACTATACAGTCTAACCTTCCTTCTCAAATACGAAATGCTCAAGTAGAAGCATTGAAACCAGAGAACGTCAGGGCTGAAGCCCTACGCGGCTCAAGGCAACGCTTAGAACAGAAGGAAGACGGCGCTTACTACGTCACGGGACGCATTTGGGTCCCATTTTATGGCAACCTACGAGAGCTTGTGATGGATGAAGCACACAAGTCTCGCTACTCGGTACATCCTGGTTCGGATAAAATGTACCACGACATCAAAACCACATATTGGTGGCCTAGCATGAAGGCCCACATAGCAACGTACGTTAGCAAGTGCTTGACTTGTGCGAGAGTCAAGGCGGAATACCAGAAACCTTCAGGCCCCCTTCAACAACCAGAGATACCACAATGGAAATGGGAGCAAATTTCCATGGATTTTGTTACTGGCCTGCCTAGATCGCAACGTGGTAACGATACTATTTGGGTGATCGTGGATCGACTCACAAAGTCTGCTCACTTCCTGGCTATCAAAGAAACGGATAAGTTCTCCACTCTAGCAGAAGTATACCTAAAGGAAGTTGTCTCGAGGCACGGGGTGCCCACCTCTATTATCTCGGATCGAGATGCATGTTTTACATCAGAATTGTGGCAAGCAATGCACAAGTCCTTTGGCTCAAGGTTAGACATGAGCACAGCTTATCACCCGAAAACGGATGGGCAGTCTGAACGCACCATCCAGACCCTCGAAGACATGCTTAGGGCATGTGTTATTGACTTTGGCAACGGCTGGGAAAGGCATCTGCCACTTGTGGAATTTTCGTACAACAATAGCTACCACACCAGCATTAAAGCTGCTCCGTTTGAGGCATTGTACGGGCGTAAGTGCCGGTCACCTCTTTGTTGGGCAGAGGTGGGGGATAGTCAGATTACTGGTCCAGAATATGTGGTTGACACAACAGAGAAAATTTCTCAGATACGACAACGAATGGCGGCAGCTCGTGAGCGTCAGAAAGTCTACGTCGATAAGGACAGAAAACCACTAGAGCTCCAGGTTGGGGAGCGTGTATTACTCAAAGTTTCACCCTGGAAGGGTGTGGTTCGTTTTGGGAAACGGGGCAAACTTAATCCACGATATGTTGGACCTTTTGAAGTCATTGAGAAGATAGGCAAGGTGGCCTACAGATTGAACTTACCAGCGGAACTCAGTGCAGTTCACGATGTTTTCCACGTGTCTAATCTGAAGAAGTGCCAGTCAGATGAGACCCACGTAGTTCCTTTGAAGGAGCTCACGATCGACGAGCAGTTACGATTCGTCGAGGAACCTGTTGAAATCACAGACCGGGATGTTAAGGTCCTCAAGCGTACTAGAATACCTCTCGTTCGAGTTCCTTGGAACTCACGACGCGGCCCAGAGTTCACCTGGGAACGCGAAGATCAGATGAAACAAAAGTATCCCCAACTGTTCGCAACCGGTGCAACCACTGCTGAGGCTGAAGCTACGGAATTTCGGGACGAAATTCCAGATCAACGGGGGGAGGATGTGACACCCCAGGAAAACCATGCAACTTAACTAGCTTCCTCAGTGAGTACGTGCTAAATTTCGGGACGAAATTTCTTTCAACTTGGGGATAATGTGACAACTCGTATTTCCAAACCGATCTTTGTACTTTGATGTAACGTATGTGTACGATATGTGACTTTTATGAAAGTGTATATTTATGTGAATGTTATGTTATTACGTGCTTGTGAATGTATGTATGATAAGCGCACAACACACACTCGACCGCACAAGCCTTTTGGGCTACACAACTTGTATTCGGACCAATGGGCAGCCCAAGTGAGAGTTCGGCCCACTTCCCCATATCGCATAACACTATGGGGATAGGGTAAACTTCTCATTGTTGCTAAACACCTACACACACAAAACTCTAGTGCTCTCCTCTCTCTCTCTAAGCCGACGGCAAGTATCCCCTTTCTCTTGAAGATCATTCCTCGAATCGGATCACCCTCTATCTTTCGGTTAGTGTCTCATAATTTGTTAACTTGTTAATAATTGATACTTGATATTGTAGTTGTTATAATATTGAATGATGATTCTGCTTATGTGCAATCGGATCTATGATAACACATGTTGATGTAGCAATAGGCCTTGATGATTCAATAGATTTGAGGTCAATAGTTGATAAAGTTGGATAACCATGACAATCAAAAATGGCGGCCATGTGATCAATTATGTTACCGATGACTGTTGCTAGTATTATGTGATTGAATTGTAATATTTGTGATTATAATATATGCGTGCATGATACTGATATGAACATTGTATACATGATTCGGATTTATTGATTGGACCGAATACATTAACAGATCATACATACATCATTTTTGGGCTAATGCATGTTAATGGATTGTCAGAGGTTGTTGAATGAATTTATTAGATTGTCGGCCATTATATGCATAAACCCTTTTTGGATTATTAGTGATGTTATGCAAATAAATATAAGAATCATATGATCGGCTAGTTTAGACCTTCATGTGAGATGTCAGTGCCATGTGAGTCTCATAGGAATGTGTGAATCAATATAGATCACACATGGTACTCTATAATCTAGGTTGCATGCTAGTGTTGTGATAATTCTAGTAGTATGATGGGTGAATGATGATGTTACGATGAAACCGAAGTAACAGTTAGACATCATTAGGGTTTTGACTTATGAAACTATTGATTAATTAATTGTAATTTTGGAAATAGATAATTGGTTGTAACCGAATGGCAAGATATTCGGATATTTAAATCTATTCCCACATGCAGCCTTGTCGCACAAGATCAGGTCGTACAAGACCTGATCCGATCACACAAGTGTCAAGCGCATAAGACGGACCGCACAAGACATCTTGGTCGCACAAGATGTCTTCAGTCGCACAAGCATTATTGGATCGCACAAGTGGTTTTATTGGTTTAAATGTTGGGCCGTAGACTTGGGCTGGGAAATAAATGTGGTCGCACAAACTGTTAAGCTAATTGTTGGGCCGAGTATATTGCTAAATCACACAAGACTTACTATTAGGGCTATGTTAAAGTTACGGATTTGGTTTGGGTTTCTTGACTTTGGGCCGGGTATTAATGGGCTCCAACGGATGACTCGCACAAGACCACAAAGCTTGTGCGAGCCCAAGTTTGAATACGCTATTAACTGTTGAACGTGTTGGTGAATGTTGCCATGATCCGTATGTGTTTTCTTATTTGCTATCTATGTGATACTTATGTGCTTAACTTGAACGTGAACCTGACTTCTATAATAACCATGTTAGGACGTGGTTGACCACTAGCTGCTAGGTTTGACTTTCTGTGTAATCTGCCGAGCAAACCAAGGTGAGTTCACACTCTACAAAGCATGGGATTCCCAGGGGTTGGGAATGGGGTTAAGGAATATGGATTCCTCGTCCTTCTTGGGTAGGACAGTATTGGTTCAGGAATGTAATTCCTCGTCCTCACGGACAGATAACTCGTACTAGACCAAAACTCTATCACGAAGTCCCTCCTTTTTATATCGACTTAATCGTCGGGCCAATGGCGAGCGGGTCATTAGTTAGATAGCGCTATTTAGGTCTGACAAGCCTCACACCGTGCCGCAGAGGACGGGCGTGAACTAATGGATCTGGGGCACGTCAATGCTGATAGACATTGACAGTTTCAGGGCACTTAAACATGACTTCAGTCAGTAGTCGATATGGTAACGAGTCTAGTGGATACATGGGGTAGCCCCCACGGCCGAAATGCCAGATAACTATCATGGGGTAGCCCCCACGGCAGGATTGCTAGAGTAAATGGGTAAAACAAATGGTTAAACAAATCACGTTTTCAACTATGGGGTAACCCCCACGGCAGGATGCCAGTTAAAGGAAACTGTTTTTGGAACAACTTAAAACGAACACCCAACCGTGAACTCACTCAACTTGTTGTTGACTCGTTACTACATGCTTTGCAGGTCTTTAGGTACTTAGCTGGAGCTTGCACAAGGGAGAGTCGTTGTGGGACATGGACAGCTGCGTGCCATGTTAAACATTTGGATAATTAAACTTTTGATTGGGTTTTAAACATTATGCTTCCGCTCATAACTTAAACTATGGTTGTTTTGGACACTAATTATGTTGGTTGGACGTTTACAATTAAATTACTTGCTTGTTCAATATGATTAGTGGTTTGATCCTGGTCAGTCACGCCTCCAAGCGGTGATACTCCGCGGGTGGATTTTGGGGGTGTGACAATATGCATCTAGACAATTGTAAGTTCACGAAAAGAACTACACAACTCATGATCTTGAGTTGGGAGCTGTGGTTTTCGCGCTTAAAATCTGGAGACACTACCTCTATGGCACGAAGTGTGTGGTTTTCACAGACCACAAGAGTCTCCAACATATTCTTAATCAGAAGGAGCTGAACATGAGGCAACGACGTTGGGTTGAGCTCTTAAGGGATTACGATTGCGAGATTCGCTACCATCCTTGTAAGGCGAATGTCGTAGCCGATGCGCTTAGTCGAAAGGAGCGAGTCAAGCTTCATTCTGTTCAAACTCTATCTGATCTGCAGATTCGTGTTCTTCAAGCTCAGCAATTTTGTGTTTCACAGAACTTGATAGGTAAGGAATTACCACGTCAACTTGAGCTTAAACTCGAAGCAAAGGACGATGGTTTGCTCTATTTCAAGGATCGATTATGGATTCCGAAACAAGACGATCTTCTCACCTTGGTAATGGATGAATCTCACAAGTCTCGATATTCTATCCATCCTAGTGCCGATAAAATGTACAAGGATCTTCGTACTTAGTATTGGTGGCCTGGTATGAAAAAGGATGTTGCCTTGTATGTATCGAAATGCCTAACTTGTCTCAAAGTCAAGGCTGAACATCAACGACCTTCTGGCTTGCTTGTACAACCAGAGATACCGGTTTGGAAGTGGGAGAACATTGCGATGGATCTCATCACTAAATTACCGTGTACATCTAAAGGTCACGATGCGATTTGGGTTGTTATCGATCGATTAACGAAATCAGCTCATTTCATTCCTATTCGCGAGGATCTATCTGTTGATAAACTTGCAAAGATTTATGTTGATGAGATTGTATCACGACATGGTGTTCCCTTGGATATCATTTCTGATCGTGATGCTCGATTTTCATCTCATTTTTGGAAGACCATGCATTTCGCTTTGGGAACCCAACTAAATCTAAGCACTGCTTATCATCCCCAAACAGATGGTCAATCTGAGAGGACAATTCAAACTTTGGAGGATATGCTTAGAGCATGTGTGATAGACTTTGGTGGTAATTGGGATTCTCATCTTCCGTTGATCGATTCTCTTATAACAATAGTTATCATGCTAGCATTAATATGGCACCATTCAAAGCTCTCTACGGTCGAAAATGCCGTTCACCTGTCTGTTGGAATGAGATCGGTGAAGCTCTGCTTACTGGACCTGAGCTCATTCTGGAAACAACAGACAAAATCAAGAAAATCCGCGATAATCTTGTGACAGCTCAGAGCCGTCAAAACAGTTATGCGGATATGCGACGCAAGTCCTTAGAATTTCAAGTCGGAGACCACCTACTCAAGGTTTCACCTTGGAAGGGAGTCGTGAGATTTGGAAAGAAAGGAAAACTTGCACCTCGATATGTGGGACCATTTAAGATTGTGGAAAGAATTTGGAAGGTTTCCTATCGACTAGAGCTACCTCCAGAGCTTGGGAATATTCATACGACTTTTCACGTGTCCAATTTGCGAAAGTATTTAGCTGACGCTGATCTTCACATTCCTCTCGACGAGATCCGAATCGACGAAACGATGCACTTTCTCGAGAAACCCGTGGAGATAGTGGACCGTGCTTTCAAACAGTTGAAGAACAAACGGATTCGATTGGTAAAAGTTCGCTGGGATTCCAAACGTGGCCCAGAGTTTACTTGTGTGACAACTCGAGTTTTCAAGGTCTCTATCTGATTTAACTCTCTCTGTATTCATTCGCTAAACATATTTGATAATTATCGGGGTGCAATATAAATGGATAATTGTAATATGTAGTATGTGTGTTATACATGTTTAGATTGTGGGAGTACATAACATGCATTTTTTTAAATGATTAATTATTTAATAATATGAGATTCAACTTAAATAACCTAGCTGAAAACTTCACCACATAAAACCCCCAATACGAAAACACTATGATGAAAACACTCAAAGTGTTTTCATCCATTGACTTCTGCCGAAAACCAAATGGGCCTTAGGCCCAGTACAATCCATCATATAACTTGATTTAAACCTTACGTAGAAACGAAATCGTGAAACCCTAGACTATCTCTTGCACTCGACGGTAACTAACTGTTCTATTGGAGTTCTTGTTTGTTCTCTCCTACATACGGTTAGTATGTGATATTGATTATGTGATATATTATGATTAGTCGACTGAATAATATATGCATACATGTTTAATGTTTGAACTGATGATGATTCTGTTGCATAGTAAATAGATGATTTTATCTTCATAGTATTTGTAAACAGTACATGTATATATATCGATTTCCATGCAATATTGTTGGTGGTTGGAAGTGATGTTGTTGGGATTTTTATTAAACAGCCATGTGATTTCATAGGTGATTGATGCTGTATACCTGACACATAGATGATGATTCAGATTGTACTAATGACTAATAAATAACTAGACTTTTGTGTAGTGCATGTGAATTGTCAGACATCATATGACTTCTTATATTGTGCAAGTGGTAATGCATGGGATATTGGATGGGGTATAGCCTGCGAAAGGGTCTAGTCAAACGATGACTTTATGAGTGATGTTGTGTTTCACAATTGACTTTATGTACATCTGATTCTACTTATTTAATTAGATTATAATTGTGTTTCATGTGCATCCGATGATATTCATTTAATGATCTATATCTACTAGCTGATGTTAAACGATGACTGAATGATGATCATGATTTAGAGATTTCGTGATGATTGATAATGTAACTGTTAACTTTGTTTGTTAACTTTATTAGTTTATTAACCAGGTTAGTTGTTAACTCAGTTAATTCATTTGTTCTATTAGATGTTAACTTGTGTTAACTGTGTAACATTGTTAGAATATGGTAACCCAGTTAAACTGGCTAATTCTGTTAAAGTGTGTTATCGGTTAACAACATTTGATGGTACGAAGTTTGCATGAGTTGGATTAACTGTTTACATGATACATGATGCTAACTGCCAAGTACACACTGTGATATTACTGTGATACTAGTTACATGTGAAACTTTACGAACGTGAACTGATTTAATATACGTGCATACTATAGGACGTGATTAATTATTTGCGAGCACATAACCTAGCATACCGAGCAAACCCAAGGTGAGTTCACACAGCCAAGGCATGGGGTTCCCGGGTGGGAATGGGATTTGATGAATTATTGTGCATACTCATAAAGTAGAACCTAATGATAAGATACGACTAGACTAGTAACACTTATTGAACTGATCTTCGCACACCTGCCAAGGGTTGGCCGCGATATTATGACTGACTTCGCACACCTGCCTTAGGAAGGCCGCGAACTAAATTTACAAATCTTCGCACACCTGCCTGGTAGGCCGCGATACAAATAAACCTAGTCTAGAATACTTGGGAAGAACATCCCCTAATATCTTCGCACACCTGCCTGGAAGGCCGCGATGGGAAATAATACGATACTTTGTAACGAACGAACATACTACTACTCACGCTATATTATTACTGAACTATTAACTGTGAACTCGCTCAACTAGTTGTTGACTCTCTCTTGCATGCCTTGCAGGACCTTAGGTACATATGGAGCTTGCACAGGGAGGAGCAGGTCGTTGTGGGACATGGATCGATGATGCCATGTTATCTATCTAAACATTTGAATTTACTATTTACATTGGGTTTACATACTTATGCTTCCGCTACACACTTGTTGATGTTTGGTTTTGAAAACACCTTTCGTATTGATGAATGATTTTTGGTATTTACTTATATGTTCAATATGATTGGTGGCTTGATCCTGGTCAGTCACGCCTCCAAGCGGTGATACTCCGCGTGTGGATTTTGGGGGTGTGACAGATTGGTATCAGAGCCATTGGTTATAGAGAACTCGGTTTTAATAAAGGGAAAACGATTTTGTTAAAACCAGACTATAACCAGAACAGTGCTCTCAACGATCCACAACGACGCTTCGCTCCACGTGCAAGGCTCAACATCATAGGTATTACTATTCATGTTACATTACCTACATGCTAGAACTACATAGAACTTTGCTCGTGGTATGCCTAGATTACAGAACCCACTATATGCTATTACTTGAGAACACTTGTGTGCTTACTCTCTTCTGTCATCGCACTATTCGCGAACCTATCTCACTTACGTTATCTTTACTATGAAGATCATGTCTGGACGTATCAACATGACCCAGGACCAGTTGACGGCCCTCATTAACGAACGAGTTACTGCGGCAGTTGCAGCCGCACAAGCAGGAGGTATACCCTGCAGTTACAACTCACACTACGATCCTTAGATCCTACATTCCTAAATCAACTCTCGTGTTTAAACTTGTCCTAATTCTTTTACACAACAGGTCAAGCACCTGTATGCACTTTCAAGACTTTCATGGACTGTCGTCCAACCACTTTCAGCGGCACTGAAGGAGCCGTAGGTCTCCTGCACTGGTTTGAAAAGATAGAGTCTGTGTTTGAGATGTGTGAATGCCCTGAGGTACGCAGGGTGAAGTATGCTACCGGTACCCTCGAGGGTTTAGCCCTCACATGGTGGAAAGCTCAGGTCCAAATACTGGGGTTGGTTGCTGCTAACGCCACCCCATGGAACAATTTCAAAGAGATGATCAAGGAAGAATACTGCAGTCGAGATGATATTCATAAGCTGGAAGTCGATTTTTTCAACCTCAAGATGACGGGGTCTGAGATTGAAGCGTATACCAAAAGATCGAATGAGCTTGCGTTACTGTGTCCTACTCTGGTGGACAAACGTATCGAACTTTATCTTAAGGGTCTGGTGCCAGAGATCCAAAGTCATGTGACTTCAGCAAATCATGCCACTTACCAGCAGGTTGTTCAGTTGGCTCACCGTCTCACTGATCAGGCGGTGGAGCAAAACAGGTTGCCTAAACGCATCAATGCTACTACTACCGCTACCACTTCAGTTACTCCTGCTATTCCCAGCGACAATAAGAGGAAATGGGAGGGGGATTCTAGCAAGGGTTCAGCTACTGTTCAGTCTCAAGCTCAGCAACGCAAGAGGAATGATTACCAGAGTCCGAATCAGCAATCATCAGGTAGTCAAGGGCAGAGTGGATATCAGGGAATTCATCCATGGTGTAGTAGGTGCAACAAACACCACAGTGGAAGGTGTCACAGGGAACAATGTCAAAGATGCCTCAAGGTGGGTCATGAGGCTAAGGATTGTAGAAGCACACGGCCAGCAAATCAGAACCAGCAACTCCCACCACCAGCTCCACAACACCAGCAACAACGGCCACAGCGTGGAAACAGTGGATGTTTCCAATGTGGGGCTGAAGGCCACTACAAACGTGATTGCCCTCAATTGAACCAAAACCAGAATCGCAACAACAACAACAACAATCAGGGCAACGGGAACAACAACAACGGGGGAAACAACAACAACAATGGCAACAAAGCTCGGGGTCGTGCTTTTGTGCTGGGTCGGGGCGACGCAATGAATGATCCCAATGTGGTTATGGGTAAGTTCCTTCTTGACGATATTTACGTTACTGTACTATTTGATTCGGGTGCGGACACCAGTTATATGTCTCTGAAGGTTAGTCAAATTTTAAAACGTGCACCAACACTTTTAAACACCAAACATGTAGTAGAGTTAGCTAACGGTAAAAGTTTAGAGGCCACGCACATAGTTCAAGGTTGTAATCTTATCCTCGCTGGTCAAACTTTCTCCATTGATCTCATCCCTATAACACTGAGTAGTTTCAACATCGTCATTGGCATGGATTGGTTATCCCAACAACAAGCAGAGATACTATGCAGGGAGAAGATCATTCGTATTCCACGTTCTGGTAAGGAACCTCTCAAAGTTCAAGGCGACAAGAGTGGTGTCGTGAGTGGCATCATTTCTTTCTTGAAGGCTCAGAAGTGTTTACGAAAGGGCCACACCGCTGTTTTAGCTCTCGTTACGGATACATCGAAGAAAGAGAAAAAGATTGAGGATATTCCTGTAGTACGCGACTTTCCTCAAGTGTTTCCTGAAGAGTTACCTGGGTTACCGCCTCATCGCCAGGTCGAATTTCAGATTGAGCTCGCTCCAGGAGCAGCACCCATAGCTCGAGCACCTTATCGTTTAGCTCCAACCGAATTGGAAGAACTGTCAAAGCAGCTACAAGAACTCTTGGAAAAGGTGTAACAACTGTGCTTGTAATCACTATGAACAGTTCTGTTATCAATAAAACAATGTTATTTGATCCCAATGTTTGTTTTGTTATGTTATACATTTTTCATGTTTTGACTTTTATGTAATTTCAAACTCTTCATCGCTTTCTGGAGAGTTATACGCAAACTAGTGCGTAAACGTACTCAGTTTAATGCGAGAAATACTCTGGAACATCAACATATACTCAACATACCTTAAATAACCTTTACATAACTTAGAAATAAGTTTTGAAGGCTTTGGTATGGCAAAAACAAGTTAAATCGCTTACAGGGACTAAATATGACAAACTGCGAAAGTATGTCAATTTGAACTGTAACGAACATTCCGGAACATGACCATAAGTTAAACACACCTTAAATATCCTTTACATAGCTTAGAAATAGGCTTTGAGGGGTTTGGTGTGCTAAAATAAACTTTTGGGACATTCAGGGACTAAAAGTGTCAAAAAGTGCACAAGTTTGCATTTTCGCGCATAACTTACGTTCTGAATACATCTGGACATCCAAAAATTTATGTAAGCATGACTACATTATATTTTAGTGTTCGCCTTAAGAAAAATCCATTCGTTTCGTCATTTGGATCGTTTTTCGCGCTTGTGCGCATTCCGTCGTAATTAAGCGAACATCGCGTTCGTACGGCCAAACGAACCAACCTCCGGCATATTTTTGAGCATGTTTTGAGTTCCCTATACTTTAACTACATTTTAGAGCCTTGAAATGAGGTTAACGGGGTTCAAACGCATCGAAAAAGGCCTTAAACACGTGCAGGGACCATTGCTGCCAAAATTGAAACTTTCTGATTCAGGTTGAGTGCTAGCGTAGCGCGACGCCTGAGGGGCTACCTGTCGCGCTACGCGACTAACTTGCTGGACAGATTCAATGTTTCTAATTGCAAGTTGCAACCAAATTAATTCTTAACCACATGTTTTAACATGATGTGTCATTAAGTTAAGGAGCATATGTGGTTCCATAACATTTCCGACAAGTGTACGCACGAGATTCGATCACGTTATTCAAGAAACGATCCTAACGGTTACCCGAATACTATATATAACCCATGCCTTTCATTGTTTTTAAGCACTAGAATCTTATTAGTTGTGTTCTAAGTTGAAACCTTGTTTCATACCTGAACTATACTGATCTAGATTAGCATTCGGGGACCCTTCGTAAGTATTCTTTCGTTCTTTTCCTTATTTTTACTGCTTTTCGAGTCAGAAAGTCAAACTTTGTTTGACTTTCAGCGTTGACCAGTAATGGTCAATGCGAAGTTCGTTAGAACTTCGCAACGTGATAGTAATCACGATGGTTATAGTCCCTTGGGACTATGCCTACTGATTACCACGTTGTCTAGGGTCGTAGGGTAAGCGATCTAATAAATCGCCTATACCTTCGAACCCGACCCAGTTTGGTCGATCATTAGGATCCGACCAAATACATTAGGTGACCATAGTGTAGGGAATAACCTTCCGAGGTTATACCTTATGGTCACGACGTTTAAGTAGTTGTATGATAGGTAGTTTATATGCCTTAGGTAAATTACCAGAATACCCTTTTCATACATAATTGGTAATTTAGCATATGTAACCTAAACTTTTGTCACGTAACTGATTATGTAACATGTTTAGGCATATAATACTTATCATAGGACTAGTTAAGCGGTCCGAACGCGTTTCACGCGCACGACGCGTTAAAGTAGCATAAGCTTCCTAAACGGGTCGTAATGGGTCGTAAACAAATATGTTAAGTTTCATTTAGCATGTAGGCTTTGTTAAACCATATCACGTGAGTTCCGACACTCATTTGGTTTACAAACCCTAATGCTACCCAGTCTTCCGAGATAGGTCCGGTTTATTAACATAGTTACCTATATTAGGTGCCGTTTGATTCCGAGATCTCTTGCATTGCTTGGTGGTTATCTTTATACAACTGAGCAATCTCAAGTGAGTACATAGACCCCTCTTTTACTGTTTTCCAAACTGTTTTGGGGTGGAACACATGTGCCTACTTGTTACTTTCATGCTTTCCTGTTTTCACATCATATACCTGCTATGTTCGTTAGTACATTATAGTACATGATTTCATTTCATCTTATGCTAGGTGTGCCCATTGTGTGCATTACTTAGTACATTGTTTTACATGACATTTCCTGCTAGGTGTGCCCATTGTGTGCATTACTTAGTACATTGTTTTACATGACATTTCCTGCTAGGTGTGCCCATTGTGTGCATTACTTAGTACATCGTTTTACATGACATTTCACGCTATGTATGTTCATTTGATTACATACTTAGTGCATTGTTTTCACATGTTTACATTTTGGTATGACATTTGGTTTGTTTACATGGGACAATACATTCATTAACATTAGCTACGTCGTTCGTTAGTAGGTAGTGGTACCATAGGAATTGACAACTCCCGTTCCGGACATCCCAGGGTAAGGGGACAGAAAGGAATGACCGAATTCGTTGACATAAGACAGATAGACCTTTAATTTGTTTAAAGGGTTTATCACCACAGTCGCCAGGCTTGGATGTATGCATTTTCACAATACCGCATAAATGTTCATATTAAATAATTGCATGCATTTACACAAAACATAGCTTTGATTTAAACCAAGTTTTACTTCAATACTTTGTTTTCGTGCATATGGTTTAGTTGAGGCATTTCGCTTGCCATACATGACATTTTGACATAGACATTTGACATGGATATTTTGACATAGACATTTGACATGGATATTTGACATAGACATTTGACATGGATATTTGACATAGACATTTGACATGATTTACATCTTGACATAAACACTTTGACATATTATTCAATACATTTGACAATGTGGTTAAACATAGACTTCTTACATTGGTTGTTTTGGTTTGATTAACTGATTAAGTTAACGATGCGTGTGTAATATGATACAAGCATGGTGGATACGCCGCTGGTACTTCCTATATATAAGTGTTTGTATGGTATTACATGGCGTAACGTTATTTGAATCATTTCAGTGTGAGACATAGAACATTTTATACAAATAACATACTTTTCACAAGACATTGATTTACAAACAACTTATCTTATACAAACACATTTTTACATGGTTATTTATTTAACCTGACATTTACTTATAAATATCATCTGACATTATTGTTTTCAAATGATTTACAAAACAAAGCAAAGTACGGGGTTCATGATTAAACATTTTCTTAAACTCAAGTCATGAATCCTGTTTTCACAAAACCTATGTATCTCACAGGCATTTTTATGCTGACGTACCTATTTTCACATGTGTTTTCAGGAGCTTTTCCGTAGGATGTTGATCATGATACTAGGGCGGACCTGTGCCTTAGAGACTTTAAAAGAAGATAGACTATGTTTAATTATGTTCTGAACTCTTTAATTTCCTGTTTGAAACAATGTAACACCTTTGTTTAATAAATAAAATACACTTTGTGTGCCATGGTTATGAAACAATTAATTCTGTCGCAACACGCCCCGATGTTTCCGCCGCGATTTGTTGTTTTACGCGGTCGGGGTGTGACAGAAGAGTTGGTATCAGAGCCAATGGTTATAGGGAATTAGGTTATTAGTAATGCTTTGACCTAGACTATAACTTTTCTAGGAACCTAACACAAGTTATCTTGTGTTTAGATCTTAAAACATGTACATCACCTATCCTTAGGTGATTAACAAAACAAGGAACCAAAATTTTTCCGAAACGATTTTTGAAAAAAAAAAAAAAACAATCATCTGTTTTCGAATAAATTTTTACAAGGTTTTGAACCCTCTGTTTTATGGTTTTGAACCCTTTTTCAGTGTTTGTTTTTGGCCTTGTGCCTTCAAATTTTCAAAATCCCGTCAAACGTTTTGGGTTTTAAATAATGTGAACATGTGCAAACTGGAAGGGTGAGTGCCTGTATTCTGAGTTTTCTGTCTAGGCAAGCACTTCGTATACATCTCAAACAGACGCGAGACCAGTTGTGCTTACCTGGGAATTCTTGGGATGAGTGTTCACTTATAGGCGAGCATGTCTTCATTATACATTATTTTTGATCCATTTACTTTGATTAGTCACTGTGTGTCGTTTGTTTGCTTTGTGATACGGACGAATGACCACCATCTTTGCTTTTGTTGATTTTGTTTCATCTCATTCTTTTCATCCAATCATCTCACTCGTTTCCTTTCATGTTTTCCTCTTTTAGAATGCCTCCTCGACGCGAGAATCAGATAGCTACTGCCGAGCTGGCAGAAATTATTGCGTAGCAGATGGCTGCTCAGTTTCCAAATCTCTTTGCTCAATGGAACCAAGCCAACAACAACAACAATGTTCCATGCAAATACAAGGATTTTAACCAGGCCAAACCACTCAAGTTTAGTGGTTCTGAGGGAGCGACCGGGCTTCTTCAGTGGTTTGAGAGCATAGAGAATACTTTTCGCCATGTGCAGTGTCCGGATAATCGCAAGGTCGAGTTCTCCTCGAGCGTATTTCAGAAGAGGGCTTTGACATGGTGGAACGGGGTTATGAGAGACCGGGGTGCAGAAGTTGCTCTCGCACAGACATGGGCTGAACTTAGAGCCCTTATGATGAGGGAATTCTGTCCTCGCCATGAGCAGCGAGCGTTGGAGAAAGAGTTTGATGTTTTGAAGCAAGATAGTGGTGAGCACAGGGCTTATACTGATCGGTTTGAAGAATTGAGTCTGCTTTGCCCAACAATGGTCACCCCACTCGACAAGGCTATCGAGAGATACATCGATGGTCTACCTGACTCGGTACAAGACATTCTTACTGGTAGTAACCCTGCCACACTTCGTCAGGCGATCGAGTTATCTGCGACATTGACTGAGTCGCAGATCCGGAAGAACAAGTTACACAGGAAGGGTGACAAGGGCAAGAAGCAGTCGGCTGACAAGGAAGATAGCAAGAAAGGTCAAAACGGGAGTGGAAAGAACTCTGGTTCTTCAAAGAGGGCAAAGAAGCGTAAGGCTTCCCAAAATTTTGCTATCACTGCTCAAGCTAACCAGGTAGCTCCCAACCAACCTGCACAGCCTCCAGCAAAGAAACCCTATACAGGGAATGCACCTTTGTGCAATAGATGCAACAGTCACCACCAGCCACAACTTCCATGTCGTTTCTGTACTAACTGTGGGAAATCAGGCCATCTCGCCAATGTTTGTCGATCTGCTCAGAATCCCGCGGTTCAGAACCCGGCTCAACAAGTTGCTCAGCCTCCTGCTCAGCAACAGGGTCAAGCTGCAAGACCACAATACCCACCGGGTGCTTGTTATAATTGTGGGGATCTGACCCACTATAGAAACCGGTGCCCAAGGCTAGCCAACCAGAACCAGAACCAGAACCAGAATCCAGCTCCGGCTCGAGGCCGAGTTTTTAACATGAATGCCCAAGAGGCACAGGCTGATGATAATGTGGTGAACGGTACGTTCTTTATTAATAATCAGCCTGCATCTGTTCTTTTCGATTCCGGTGCCGATAAGAGTTTCGTGTCTTTGTCTTTTGAGCAAATGCTTCGAGTGTCTAGAACGAAACTAGGCAAATCTTTGACAGTAGAGGTTGCTAGTGGTGAACCCATTATTCTTGATTCTGTTCTTCACAACTGCCAGTTGAATCTTAACGACCATCTTTTTCCTATTGACCTCGCGCCTATGCAACTTGGAAGCTTCGACGTTATTGTGGGAATGGATTGGTTATCCAAGCATCACGCAGAGATAGTTTGTTCTAAGAAGATTGTTCGTGTGCCACTTTCGACAGGCGAGATCCTGCAGGTTCAAGGTGAGAAGCCTACCGGTGGTCTCAAACTCATGTCTTGTTTTAAAGCTCGGAGGTATCTGCAGAAGAACTATGTGGCTTTCTTAGCACATGTTACAGAAGATAAAGGCAAGGGTAAGTCTATTTCAGATATTCCTGTCGTTAGGAATTATTCTGAAGTGTTCCCTGAAGATTTACCTGGTCTACCTCCAGCACGCCAAGTCGAGTTCCGCATTGATCTCGTACCTGGTGCAAATCCCATTGCCAGAGCTCCATATCGTCTTGCACCATCTGAGATGCAAGAGTTGTCTAAACAGCTTCAGGAGCTCTCTGACAAAGGTTTTATCCGTCCCAGCTTTTCACCTTGGGGTGCTCCCGTTCTTTTTGTCAAGAAGAAGGATGGATCCTTTAGGATGTGTATCGATTATCGTGAGCTTAACAAGCTTACCATCAAGAATCGATATCCCCTACCTCGCATAGACGACCTCTTTGATCAGCTACAAGGCGCTTCTTATTTTTCGAAGATCGATCTGCATTCCGGGTATCATCAACTTCGGGTGCAAGAAGAAGACATTCCGAAGACAGCATTCCGTACTCGTTATGGACATTACGAGTTCACAGTCATGCCATTCGGTTTGACTAATGCTCCTGTTGTTTTCATGGACTTAATGAATAGGGTCTGCAAACCTTATTTGGATCAGTTCGTCATTGTTTTTATTGACGATATCTTGATTTACTCTAAGACGCGAGCTGATCACGAGCAGCATCTTCGTCTTACTCTGGAACTCCTGAAGAAAGAGCAACTTTTCGCCAAATTCTCCAAGTGCGAATTTTGGCTTGAAGAAGTTCAATTTTTGGGACACATTATCAACGAACAAGGTATTCATGTAGATCCCTCCAAGATCAGTGCGATTAAGGAGTGGGATACACCTTCTACTTCTACTGAAGTTCGTTCATTTCTTGGTCTAGCGGGTTATTATCGTCGCTTCATTGAAAACTTCTCTAAGATTGCAGTTCCTCTAACTGCTCTAACTCAGAAGAAAATGCCCTTTTACTGGGGATTCAAACAAGAAGAAGCTTTTCAACACCTGAAGCAGAAGCTTTGCGATGCGCCTGTCCTATCATTGCCTGAGGGTGATGATGATTTTATTGTGTATTGTGATGCATCGAAATTGGGTCTTGGCTGTGTTCTTATGCAAAGGAACAAAGTCATAGCCTATGCATCAAGACAATTGAAGATACATGAGAAGAACTACACCACTCATGATCTTGAGTTGGGTGCAGTTGTCTTTGCTCTCAAAATCTGGAGACACTATTTGTACGGTACAAAATGTGTGGTTTTCACGGACCACAAAAGTCTTCAGCATATCTTCAACCAGAAAGAACTCAACATGAGACAGCGACGTTGGGTTGAGCTTTTAAACGACTATGACTGCGAAATTCGCTACCATCCTGGTAAGGCGAATGTCGTGGCTGATGCATTGAGTCGTAAGGAACGTACTAAGCTTCATTGTGTACGCGTTCAGTCTGTTATTCAAGCTCGATCCGATATTCAAGCACGCATTTCTCTAGCTCAGCAATCTTGTGTTTCAGAAGGATTGATGGATAAGGAATTTCCTTATCACATAACACCTGCTCTTGAACTGAAGGACAATGGGTCATATTACTTCATGGACCGTTTGTGGGTCCCAAGCCAGGATGATATTCGTACCTTGCTTATGGATGAAGCCCATAAGTCTCGTTATTCTATTCATCCGGGCTCAGATAAAATGTATAAGCACCTTCGTACTCACTATTGGTGGCCTGGTATGAAGAAAGACATTGCCTTATACGTATCCAAATGCCTTACTTGTCTTAAGGTTAAGGCTGAACATCAGCGTCCTTCGGGTTTATTGGAGCAACCAGAGATCCCAGTTTGGAAATGGGAAAACATTACTATGGATCTTGTTACCAAACTCCCGCGCACAAAGAAAGGTCATGATGCCATCTGGGTAGTCGTTGATCGTCTTACAAAGTCAGCACATTTCTTGCCAATCCGCGAGGATTTTCCTACTGACAGACTTGCTCAAATCTATGTAGATGAAATTGTGGCTCGACATGGTGTTCCTTTGAACATCATTTCTGACAGAGATGCTCGTTTCACTTCTCACTTTTGGAGAACCATGCAATCTGCTATGGGGACCCAACTTAATCTGAGCACAGCTTATCATCCGCAAACGGATGGTCAATCTGAGAGAACAATCCAGACTCTGGAGGATATGCTAAGAGCTTGTGTGATCGATTTTGGTGGTAGCTGGGATTCACATCTTAAATTGATTGAATTCTCCTACAACAACAGTTATCACACTAGCATCGGAATGGCTCCTTTCGAAGCTCTCTATGGTCGAAAATGTCGTTCACCAGTCTGCTGGAATGAGATTGGCGAGGCTCAACTTACTGGACCTGCCCTCATTTTAGAGACAACTGACAAGGTCAAGAAAGTTCGTGATAACCTTCAGGCAGCTAGAAACCGTCAGAAGATTTACGCGGACCCAAAACGCAAAGCCTTTGAATTTCAAGTCGGTGATCGAGTATTACTTAAGGTCTCACCTTGGAAAGGTGTGATCAGATTTGGAAAGAAAGGAAAACTTGCACCTAGATACGTTGGACCATTCAAGATCGTCGAAAGAATCGGAAAGGTAGCCTACAGACTTGAGTTACCTCCTGAACTGGGAAATATTCATCCAACTTTTCACGTGTCCAATCTCAAGAAGTGTACAGCTGATGAGAACTACTCCATACCGCTTGACGAAATTCGTGTTGGCAAAACACTGAAATTTGTTGAGAAACCAGTGGAAATCATGGAACGTGAAGTCAAGTGGCTTAAACGCAAGCGCATTCCTTTGGTCAAAGTTCGCTGGGAAGCTAAACGTGGACCTGAGTTTACTTGGGAACGCGAAGATCAAATGAAGGCGAAATATCCACATCTTTTTCCACGAGTTTCCTCTAAATAAATTTCCGGACGAAATTTCCACAAGTAGGGGAGACTGTAACAACTGTGCTTGTAATCACTATGAACAGTTCTGTTATCAATAAAACAATGTTATTTGATCCCAATGTTTGTTTTGTTATGTTATACATTTTTCATGTTTTGACTTTTATGTAATTTCAAACTCTTCATCGCTTTCTGGAGAGTTATACGCAAACTAGTGCGTAAACGTACTCAGTTTAATGCGAGAAATACTCTGGAACATCAACATATACTCAACATACCTTAAATAACCTTTACATAACTTAGAAATAAGTTTTGAAGGCTTTGGTATGGCAAAAACAAGTTAAATCGCTTACAGGGACTAAATATGACAAACTGCGAAAGTATGTCAATTTGAACTGTAACGAACATTCCGGAACATGACCATAAGTTAAACACACCTTAAATATCCTTTACATAGCTTAGAAATAGGCTTTGAGGGGTTTGGTGTGCTAAAATAAACTTTTGGGACATTCAGGGACTAAAAGTGTCAAAAAGTGCACAAGTTTGCATTTTCGCGCATAACTTACGTTCTGAATACATCTGGACATCCAAAAATTTATGTAAGCATGACTACATTATATTTTAGTGTTCGCCTTAAGAAAAATCCATTCGTTTCGTCATTTGGATCGTTTTTCGCGCTTGTGCGCATTCCGTCGTAATTAAGCGAACATCGCGTTCGTACGGCCAAACGAACCAACCTCCGGCATATTTTTGAGCATGTTTTGAGTTCCCTATACTTTAACTACATTTTAGAGCCTTGAAATGAGGTTAACGGGGTTCAAACGCATCGAAAAAGGCCTTAAACACGTGCAGGGACCATTGCTGCCAAAATTGAAACTTTCTGATTCAGGTTGAGTGCTAGCGTAGCGCGACGCCTGAGGGGCTACCTGTCGCGCTACGCGACTAACTTGCTGGACAGATTCAATGTTTCTAATTGCAAGTTGCAACCAAATTAATTCTTAACCACATGTTTTAACATGATGTGTCATTAAGTTAAGGAGCATATGTGGTTCCATAACATTTCCGACAAGTGTACGCACGAGATTCGATCACGTTATTCAAGAAACGATCCTAACGGTTACCCGAATACTATATATAACCCATGCCTTTCATTGTTTTTAAGCACTAGAATCTTATTAGTTGTGTTCTAAGTTGAAACCTTGTTTCATACCTGAACTATACTGATCTAGATTAGCATTCGGGGACCCTTCGTAAGTATTCTTTCGTTCTTTTCCTTATTTTTACTGCTTTTCGAGTCAGAAAGTCAAACTTTGTTTGACTTTCAGCGTTGACCAGTAATGGTCAATGCGAAGTTCGTTAGAACTTCGCAACGTGATAGTAATCACGATGGTTATAGTCCCTTGGGACTATGCCTACTGATTACCACGTTGTCTAGGGTCGTAGGGTAAGCGATCTAATAAATCGCCTATACCTTCGAACCCGACCCAGTTTGGTCGATCATTAGGATCCGACCAAATACATTAGGTGACCATAGTGTAGGGAATAACCTTCCGAGGTTATACCTTATGGTCACGACGTTTAAGTAGTTGTATGATAGGTAGTTTATATGCCTTAGTTTATATTCCTAAACGGGTCGTAATGGGTCGTAAACAAATATGTTAAGTTTCATTTAGCATGTAGGCTTTGTTAAACCATATCACGTGAGTTCCGACACTCATTTGGTTTACAAACCCTAATGCTACCCAGTCTTCCGAGATAGGTCCGGTTTATTAACATAGTTACCTATATTAGGTGTCGTTTGATTCCGAGATCTCTTGCATTGCTTGGTGGTTATCTTTATACAACTGAGCAATCTCAAGTGAGTACATAGACCCCTCTTTTACTGTTTTCCAAACTGTTTTGGGGTGGAACACATGTGCCTACTTGTTACTTTCATGCTTTCCTGTTTTCACATCATATACCTGCTATGTTCGTTAGTACATTATAGTACATGATTTCATTTCATCTTATGCTAGGTGTGCCCATTGTGTGCATTACTTAGTACATTGTTTTACATGACATTTCCTGCTAGGTGTGCCCATTGTGTGCATTACTTAGTACATTGTTTTACATGACATTTCCTGCTAGGTGTGCCCATTGTGTGCATTACTTAGTACATCGTTTTACATGACATTTCACGCTATGTATGTTCATTTGATTACATACTTAGTGCATTGTTTTCACATGTTTACATTTTGGTATGACATTTGGTTTGTTTACATGGGACAATACATTCATTAACATTAGCTACGCCGTTCGTTTGAAGGTAGTGGTACCATAGGAATTGACAACTCCCGTTCCGGACATCCCAGGGTAAGGGGACAGAAAGGAATGACCGAATTCGTTGACATAAGACAGATAGACCTTTAATTTGTTTAAAGGGTTTATCACCACAGTCGCCAGGCTTGGATGTATGCATTTTCACAATACCGCATAAATGTTCATATTAAATAATTGCATGCATTTACACAAAACATAGCTTTGATTTAAACCAAGTTTTACTTCAATACTTTGTTTTCGTGCATATGGTTTAGTTGAGGCATTTCGCTTGCCATACATGACATTTTGACATAGACATTTGACATGGATATTTTGACAAGACATTTGACATGGATATTTGACATAGACATTTGACATGGATATTTGACATAGACATTTGACATGATTTACATCTTGACATAAACACTTTGACATATTATTCAATACATTTGACAATGTGGTTAAACATAGACTTCTTACATTGGTTGTTTTGGTTTGATTAACTGATTAAGTTAACGATGCGTGTGTAATATGATACAAGCATGGTGGATACGCCGCTGGTACTTCCTATATATAAGTGTTTGTATGGTATTACATGGCGTAACGTTATTTGAATCATTTCAGTGTGAGACATAGAACATTTTATACAAATAACATACTTTTCACAAGACATTGATTTACAAACAACTTATCTTATACAAACACATTTTTACATGGTTATTTATTTAACCTGACATTTACTTATAAATATCATCTGACATTATTGTTTTCAAATGATTTACAAAACAAAGCAAAGTACGGGGTTCATGATTAAACATTTTCTTAAACTCAAGTCATGAATCCTGTTTTCACAAAACCTATGTATCTCACAGGCATTTTTATGCTGACGTACCTATTTTCACATGTGTTTTCAGGAGCTTTTCCGTAGGATGTTGATCATGATACTAGGGCGGACCTGTGCCTTAGAGACTTTAAAAGAAGATAGACTATGTTTAATTATGTTCTGAACTCTTTAATTTCCTGTTTGAAACAATGTAACACCTTTGTTTAATAAATAAAATACACTTTGTGTGCCATGGTTATGAAACAATTAATTCTGTCGCAACACGCCCCGATGTTTCCGCCGCGATTTGTTGTTTTACGCGGTCGGGGTGTGACAAAAGGGTTTTATACGTCCTAGCTCTTCGCCTTGGGGAGCTCCAGTGTTATTCGTAAAGAAGAAAGACGGTACGTTCAGGATGTGTATAGACTACCGTGAACTCAACAAGGTGACGATCAAGAATCGTTACCCTCTTCCACGCATAGATGATTTATTCGACCAGCTGCAAGGGTCGAGCTACTACTCCAAGATAGACTTAAGGTCAGGGTACCATCAGCTGAGAGTCCGGGATGAGGACGTCTCTAAAACAGCATTTAGAACTCGCTACGGCCACTACGAGTTTATGGTCATGCCATTCGGGCTAACGAACGCGCCTGCTGTATTTATGGATCTTATGAACAGGGTGTGCAAACCCTATCTCGACAAGTTCGTCATTGTTTTCATCGACGACATCCTGATTTATTCGAAAAGTCAGGAGGAACACGGGCAGCACTTACGACTTATACTGGAACTTCTACGAACGGAACAGCTATACGCTAAGTTTTCCAAATGTGACTTCTGGCTTCGTGAAGTCCACTTCTTAGGCCACGTGGTAAACAAGGATGGGATCCATGTCGATCCATCCAAGGTAGATTCGATCAAGAATTGGCCTGCGCCTCGTACACCAACTGAAATACGCCAATTCTTGGGTTTGGCGGGTTACTACAGAAGGTTCATCAAAGACTTCTCAAAGATTGCTCAGCCGCTTACACTACTGACACAGAAAGGTGTTGTTTACCGTTGGAGTAATGCACAGGAAACAGCATTCCAACACTTAAAGGATAGACTCTGTAGCGCACCTATCCTCTCATTGCCTGAAGGCACGGAAGATTTCGTAGTCTACTGCGATGCATCTATCCAAGGTCTTGGATGTGTATTGATGCAAAGGGATAAAGTCATTGCTTATGCTTCGCGCCAACTTAAGATTCACGAACGGAATTACACAACACACGATTTAGAGCTGGGAGCGGTTGTTTTTGCACTTAAGATATGGCGACACTACCTGTACGGCACCAAATGTGCTATCTACACTAACCATAGAAGCCTTGAACATATCTTCAAACAGAAGGAACTGAATATGCGACAGCGACGATGGGTCGAACTGCTAAACGACTACGAATGTTCAATCAGGTACCACCCAGGCAAAGCCAATGTTGTGGCTGACGCTCTCAGTCGAAAAGACACTGCGCCTAAGCGCGTGCGAGCTTTACAACTCACTATACAGTCTAGTCTTCCTTCCCAGATACGAGATGCTCAGGTAGAAGCATTGAAACCAGAAAATGTCAGGGCTGAGGCCCTACGTGGCTCAAGACAACGTTTAGAACAGAAGGAAGATGGTGCTTACTACGTCACAGGACGCATTTGGGTTCCACTTTATGGCAACTTACGTGAGCTAGTGATGGATGAAGCTCATAAGTCTCGCTACTCGGTACATCCTGGTGCGGATAAAATGTACCACGATATCAAAACTACATACTGGTGGCCTAGCATGAAGGCCCACATAGCCACATACGTTAGCAAATGCTTGACTTGTGCGAGAGTCAAGGCAGAATATCAGAAACCGTCAGGACCACTCCAACAACCTGAGATACCACAATGGAAATGGGAGCAAATTTCCATGGATTTTGTTACTGGCTTACCTAGATCTCAGCGCGGAAATGATACTATTTGGGTGATCGTGGATCGACTCACAAAATCTGCTCACTTTTTGGCCATCAAAGAAACAGACAAGTTCTCTATCTTAGCAGACATCTACTTAAAAGAAGTGGTCTCAAGGCACGGGGTGCCCACCTCCATCATCTCTGATCGGGACGCACGTTTTACTTCAGAACTGTGGCAAGCAATGCATAAATCTTTTGGCTCTCGTTTAGACATGAGCACAGCTTATCACCCTCAGACAGATGGGCAGTCTGAGCGCACTATTCAAACTCTAGAAGACATGCTTCGAGCGTGCGTAATAGACTTTGGCAATGGTTGGGAAAAACATCTGCCACTTGTGGAATTTTCGTATAACAACAGCTACCACACCAGCATTAAAGCTGCACCATTCGAGGCATTGTACGGGCGTAAGTGCCGGTCACCTCTCTGTTGGGCAGAGGTGGGAGAAAGTCAAATCACAGGTCCAGAAATGGTAGTTGATACTACTGAAAAGATTGCACAAATACGACAACGCATGGCGGCAGCTCGTGACCGTCAGAAAGTATACGCCGATAAAGACAGGAAACTACTCGAATTCCAAGTTGGGGATCGAGCGCTACTTAAAGTTTCACCCTGGAAGGGTGTGGTTCGTTTTGGCAAACGCGGCAAACTTAATCCACGATACGTCGGACCTTTCGAAGTTACAGAGAAAATAGGCAAGGTGGCCTACAGACTGAACTTACCACCTGAACTCAGTGCAGTTCACAACGTCTTTCACGTGTCGAATCTGAAGAAGTGTACGTCAGATGAGACCCACATAGTTCCCTTGAAGGAACTCACTATCGACGAGCGGTTGCACTTCGTCGAAGAACCAGTTGAAATCACGGACCGGGATGTTAAGGTCCTCAAGAACACGAGAATCCCTCTTGTACGAGTTCGTTGGAACTCCCGTCGCGGCCCAGAGTTCACCTGGGAGCGTGAAGATCAAATGGAACTCAAATATCCCCAGTTATTCGGAACCAATGCAACTACTACTGAGGCTGAAGCTACCAATACAGAATTTCGGGACGAAATTCCAAATCAACGGGGGGATGATGTGATACCCCAGGAAAACCAGTAATCTTCACAAACCTGCTCGGGGAGCCGCGATACAATACAGGTAAACAACGTCACACCATTAGCTTCCTCTGTAACCGCATGCTAAATTTCGGGATGAAATTTCTTTCAAGTTGGGGATAATGTGACAACTCGAGTTTTCAAGGTCTCTATCTGATTTAACTCTCTCTGTATTCATTCGCTAAACATATTTGATAATTATCGGGGTGCAATATAAATGGATAATTGTAATATGTAGTATGTGTGTTATACATGTTTAGATTGTGGGAGTACATAACATGCATTTTTTTTAAATGATTAATTATTTAATAATATGAGATTCAACTTAAATAACCTAGCTGAAAACTTCACCACATAAAACCCCCAATACGAAAACACTATGATGAAAACACTCAAAGTGTTTTCATCCATTGACTTCTGCCGAAAACCAAATGGGCCTTAGGCCCAGTACAATCCATCATATAACTTGATTTAAACCTTACGTAGAAACGAAATCGTGAAACCCTAGACTATCTCTTGCACTCGACGGCAACTAACTGTTCTATTGGAGTTCTTGTTTGTTCTCTCCTACATACGGTTAGTATGTGATATTGATTATGTGATATATTATGATTAGTCGACTGAATAATATATGCATACATGTTTAATGTTTGAACTGATGATGATTCTGTTGCATAGTAAATAGATGATTTTATCTTCATAGTATTTGTAAACAGTACATGTATATATATCGATTTCCATGCAATATTGTTGGTGGTTGGAAGTGATGTTGTTGGGATTTTTATTAAACAGCCATGTGATTTCATAGGTGATTGATGCTGTATACCTGACACATAGATGATGATTCAGATTGTACTAATGACTAATAAATAACTAGACTTTTGTGTAGTGCATGTGAATTGTCAGACATCATATGACTTCTTATATTGTGCAAGTGGTAATGCATGGGATATTGGATGGGGTATAGCCTGCGAAAGGGTCTAGTCAAACGATGACTTTATGAGTGATGTTGTGTTTCACAATTGACTTTATGTACATCTGATTCTACTTATTTAATTAGATTATAATTGTGTTTCATGTGCATCCGATGATATTCATTTAATGATCTATATCTACTAGCTGATGTTAAACGATGACTGAATGATGTTCATGATTTAGAGATGCTAACTGTTTACATGATACATGATGCTAACTGCCAAGTACACACTGTGATATTACTGTGATACTAGTTACATGTGAAACTTTACGAACGTGAACTGATTTAATATACGTGCATACTATAGGACGTGATTAATTATTTGCGAGCACATAACCTAGCATACCGAGCAAACCCAAGGTGAGTTCACACAGCCAAGGCATGGGGTTCCCGGGTGGGAATGGGATTTGATGAATTATTGTGCATACTCATAAAGTAGAACCTAACGATAAGATACGACTAGACTAGTAACACTTATTGAACTGATCTTCGCACACCTGCCAAGGGTTGGCCGCGATATTATGACTGACTTCGCACACCTGCCTTAGGAAGGCCGCGAACTAAATTTACAAATCCTCGCACACCTGCCTGGTAGGCCGCGATACAAATAAACCTAGTCTAGAATACTTGGGAAGAACATCCCCTAATATCTTCGCACACCTGCCTGGAAGGCCGCGATGGGAAATAATACGATACTTTGTAACGAACGAACATACTACTACTCACGCTATATTATTACTGAACTATTAACTGTGAACTCGCTCAACTAGTTGTTGACTCTCTCTTGCATGCCTTGCAGGACCTTAGGTACATATGGAGCTTGCACAGGGAGGAGCAGGTCGTTGTGGGACATGGATCGATGATGCCATGTTATCTATCTAAACATTTGAATTTACTATTTACATTGGGTTTACATACTTATGCTTCCGCTACACACTTGTTGATGTTTGGTTTTGAAAACACCTTTCGTATTGATGAATGATTTTTGGTATTTACTTATATGTTCAATATGATTGGTGGCTTGATCCTGGTCAGTCACGCCTCCAAGCGGTGATACTCCGCGTGTGGATTTTGGGGGTGTGACAACTTGGGAACGTGAGGACCAGATGAAGGCGAAATATCCGTATTTATTTTCACAAGTTCCCTCTAAATAAAATTTCGGGACGAAATTTCCTAAAGTAGGGGAGACTGTGACAACTGTGTTCTATAATCGATGTACAATGTAAAACAATGATGATTATTAATAAAACAATGTGATTTGGTGTTATTATATGTGTTTTGGTTTTTTTATGTGTTTATTTGTGTTTGGTGATTTTTCAATTCGATTCGATTCCGATTTCAAGCTTTAAATCGCTTTCTGGAAGGTTATACGCGCACTGATGCGTAAATATAACCAGTTTAATGCAACAAACACTCCGGAATAGTGAAATAGGCTTAACATACCTTAAATAACCTCCACATAACTTAGAAATAAGTTTTGGATGGTTCGGTGTGTTGAAATCAAGTTTGTTCGATCGCATGGACTATTTGTGTCAAACTGTGAAACTATACCGATTTGTGTAGTAACGAACATTCTTGAACTTGATCATAAGTTAAACATACCCTAAATATCCTTTACATAGCTTAGAAATAGGCTTTGAGGGATTCGGTATGCTAAAATAAACTTAATTAATCAATAGGGACTAAAAGCGTCAAAAAGTGCACAAGTTTGCATTTTCGCGCATATCTTACGTTCTGAATATATCCGGACATCCAAAAATTTATGTAAGCATTAAAATATTTTATTTTAGTGTTTGGCATAAGAAAATTCCATTCGTCGCTTAATTTGGATCGTTTTTGCGTTCGTTACGACTCCTGTCGTAATTAACCGAACAACGCAACCGTACGACCAAACGAGCTGACATCCGAGATATTTTTGAGCATGTTTCATGTCCCTCATACTTAGGCATCATTGTAGAGCCTTAAAAATGGTTTAACGGGCCTTAAACATGTCGGAAAAGGCCTTAAACACATGCAGGGACTAAAACTGCAATTTCTGAAACTTGGTACGCAGACCTGAGGCCCAGGTGGCCCGCGTAAGCTCTGCCTGTCTCTTACGCGGCCTGTGTGAGTGCACCAGATCTGCACAGAATCTTGTTCCACCTGTTTCCAGCCATTTCCAACTGAATTTTCAACTTGCAAATGGTATTTTGGAATCTATGGGCTCATTCTAGGGGCTCTAATGGTTTTAGAAAACTATGGGCCCAAGTGGAGGGCCTAGATCGAAGCTCGTTTCCCGATAAACGATCCTAACGGTTCTAGATTTCCTATAAATACCCTCACCATTCACTTGCAAAACCCACATTTGATCTGATTTTGGCCCTCTAAGTTGGAGTATACACTTCATACCTGAGGGTAAATCGGATCAAAGCGTGCGGGGACCTTTGTAAGTATTCCTTCGTTCTTTTCATTCGTTTTTATCGTAAAAGTCAAACTGCGTTTGACTTTCTGCATTAACAGTTTATGGTCAATGCGAAGTTCGTTTGAACTTCATAACGTGAGCGTAATCACGATGGTTATAGTCCCTAGTAACTATACCTACTGATTACCACGTTATCTAGGCTCAATGACGAGTCGTAGTTTCGGCCAAAATGCGTTTTCTTGCGTATTTTGTAACCAAACTACCTTTAGGTATCAAAACCATTTGTTTTGATACCAAACCTGTTTTCTAACTTAACTAAACATGTTTTAGCATGTTTAGCTCGTCACTTTTTAGTTTAGTGCTTGTGTAGAGTCATAAGTCAAGCGGACTAAACACCCGCTTAGTCTTTCGATCACGACCCGTTTGGTCGATCATTAGGATCCGACCAAACATGTTTAGTGACCATAGTTGCATAGGGAATAACCTTCCGAGGTTATACCTTATGGTCACCGAGTTTAAGTAGTTGTATGATAGGTAGTTTATATGCCTTAGGTAAATTACCAAAATGCCCTTTTCATGCGTAATTGGTAATTAAGCATATGTAACCTAAACTTTTGTCACGTAACTAATTATGTAACATATTTAAACATGTTTTGGCATATAATACTTGTCATAGGACTAGTTAGACGTCTCGAATGCGCATTTGCACGCACGACGCGTTAAAGTAGCGTAAGTTACCTTAATGGGTCGCGATGGGTCGAAAGAACTTAGGTTATGTTCCGATTTAGGATGTAGGCGTTGTTAAGCCATATCAGATGAGTTCCAACACTCATTTGGTTTACAAGACCTCATTCTGTCCGATCTTCCGATTTAGGCGTCTATTGTTTGATATAATGATTCGACTACTAGGTGCTGCTTGATTTCTCTGGTTTACTTGAGTTTGTTGGATTTCTATTGATTGAGGATACTCTGCACTACATGTGAGTACATAGTTCCCCTATTTTACTGTTTTCAATTGTTTTGGGGTGATTCATATGTACAAAATGATTTAAAGGTTTAAACGATGATTTCAAAAACGATTAAAACGATTTATACTAAACTAATAACGATTTCAATAATGTGAACAAACTTATTAGTTGTAGTTACATAACGAATGACATTCATTAATTTTGGCCGAACCGACCAGTATTAGGTTATGGTACCATAGGATCTGACATATCCCGTTATCGACTGCACCCATGGTTATGTGTGGGGGTTGTGGGTAACGACTGAATCTGTGATTGTTAACTTACCCTTTGGAGGTTTGTTAATGCGAGAAGCGAGAAACGAGGTCGTCGAGTCACGAAGGTTTGAATGTTGTTAGCGAGACGACCATAAATAGTTTTCACAATTAAAACGAGGATGATTTAAACGAGTTAACGATTTGGAAACGATTTGAACAAGTTAAACGAATTGGATAAACGATTGGTTTTTGGTTAAGTGTTTAGATAACGGGACGGGTGTGATGTGGTAATAGCATGGTAGATACGCCGCTGGTACTTCTTATATATAAGTGTTTTCAACATATTACATACCGTGGCTTTATTTAGTTCACTTGGGTAAACGATTTTGAAACGATGTCACACAACGATGTTTTATAAAAGACATGAACCATACGAGTTTTATTAACGAGTTTTTATGAGATGTTTTACAAATTGGTTTTCTAAAACAAAATGTTTTGGAGTTAAGAATCATGGCTACGAGGTTTTATAAATTATAACCCACTTGATTTGAGTTGGTTAAATTATGTTGCAATACACTTTTCAAAACGAGGTTTTTATTTTGACTCTTGTAGTCTAATAATGTACTGCAACATGTAAACTGGCCATGATTCCGATACTCATATAAAACCTATGTACTCGCCAGCATTTCTTTGCTGTCTTTGTTTTTACATATGTTTCAGGTGTTGTTGATTGATGTGATTTCTAGGATGCATGCATCACATAGGATTTGGACAAGGCCTTAGTGACATAATAACAGTGATAGTCAATATGTAACTTGTTTGTTATGTGTTAAGACAATGTTAATGTTTAATATTATCAATAAAACAAAACTCTTTTTGTATCCATGGTTATGAAACGATAATTCTGCCATGACACTCCCTGACGTTTCCACCACGGTTTGTTGTTTTACGTGGTCGGGGTGTGACAGGTTGGTCATACGCATTTTTCGATGAACATTAGTATGGGTAAATTTTTAGTGAACCTTATGTGGTAAAATGTGATAAGTGATTTAAACATGTAAATGTGATAATATGTTAAGTGTTAATTTGATAGTGGGAAATTTAGACTATGCATGTATGTATGTACATTTTCTGCGGTAGAAACGGTAAAATTGTGTTAAAAGTGTAACTCGTTTGTCGAGCATGAAATTTGATAAACATGTGATGTTTTATATATATTTGCTTTAAAAATGACAAAATAGATAAGTTAGCAATATTTCGCGTGTTTCGGTGTTAAATTATGTGAACGTTTATGTATATATATTACGACTCGCAAATCATAGATATATTTCGTATAAACGGGAGAGTTAACAGATTTACACAATATTGGTCACCAATAAAATCGTTCGAGTCGCAAAAATCATATATATATATATATATATATATATATGTATATGGACTCATAAATATATTTTAACATGCCAACATAATAAAAAATGACAACCTTTCGAGAAAATCTCAAAGTTATGTGATAATTCTAAGAAACGGAGAAACTTAGGATTTTTGTGTTATGTATATTGATTTAGAATTGTTCCTATATTAGGACATGTAGAAAATCAATCTCTAGGACTGCGATATTAAAATATGCACCCAAAGGTGAGTGTCACTAAACCCCTCTTTTTACTCCTTTGTATATATTTTGGGGGTAGAACACGTTGTTAAAAGGGTTAAATTTTTTTTCGGAATAAAACATAACTTTTAATATAAAATATATACGTTGTACGAATTCCCCTTACTCTCCATCATAGGAGACCCAGTCAAGAATTCGTCCCCAACTGTACGGTCATGTTTCACTTAAGAAATACCGTACTTTTAATATTCATATTAGTAGGATATATATATATTGAACGTGAGGTAGACATCATATTGTTCTCAAAGAGAGAACCATGCGCCCATGATGTTGTTTAATCAGTAAAGTATTGCACGCGATGAACTGTTGGTAGATCTGTCGGGTTGACAACCCCGTCGTGACCGGTCTCCCCGTGTCAAGTCAAACGACGAATTTAAATTATGTTTATTGTCTAGCTTTGATTATCCCTGCATGGTTAATATATAGTTTGTATCGTCTAGCTAACATACGATTCTGAAAGTTGACGCAATAATTTAATATACAAAACTTGGGCAATATATATATTACAGTTGTCGGATTGATGAACCGGCGGTAGGCCCATGGATTTTTATTAAGGAAGTAAAACGGACTTTCAAAATTATATGGATATTTTCAAATAAACACCTAATCAGAAAGTTTTCCTTGGATTAAAATTGGTTGTAAGTGAATACGTGAACTCACCTTCCTTTGTGTTGACACTTGATTTTAACGTGTTCTATAGGTACTTGAGTTCGGCTTCGGGAAATCATGGCGTATCTTGTGTTTGATGATGCATGTTGTGTAATTTTAAAATGTTGGACAACTTATAAACTTTCTGGGACGTTTTGTAATAAGATCCGTGAGGATCAAAGACATCTTAACTATGTAGTTGTGTCATGTCATAAAACGTAATGTTTAATAACTTATGCTTAAAATAAACCAATATGTCCAACATTAAAATGCATCGCTCGACAAGATATAAATGGGCACCAACTTCAGTCACCACTACGTTTAATATTCCGCTGCGACGTTTTTGGGGTGTGACAGAAGTTGGTATCAGAGCCATTGGTTGTTAGCGAACTTGATGTTTTCGGAGGAAAACACTAGACTTCAACCGGAGAATTTTGAAATATAAGTCCAAAATTCTCAAAGCCTAGAATTTTAAATAAACATAGAAAAATTGTATCATGTGTGAAAACCCTTATGTGTTTATGTGCATGCGTGATTTTCTGTTTATTTTAAGCCTTATATGTTACTATTCATGTTGATCACACACTTACTTGTACGGTTACATATGTGTCACAGATGTCGCACGAGCACGAGGTCATCGAGATCAACGACTCAAGTAGCGAGCCAGATTTCGAGACTTCACCCAGATCCATTTTACCAGAGACACCTATCACGATTCCACAGATGGTCGGTATGGCTGAGTTTACTTCATCATTCCGTGTCGACCCTGCTTTCACTAGCCAGGTAGACCCCCGATATGCTTTCACAAGCAACGGGTGGATTGATGACAACGATGACGCTCCTCTCGATTCACGAGACGGGACAATCATCTGGCATAGTACCAGTTATCGATGACGTGATCAGAGATGTCCCTGTATTTGGAGGACATTTTAGTATTGCACCAGCAGTGGATGCCACTATTGTCACAGCTCGACCATTAGAGCCGTCTGTTGCTCCACCTACTACTGTGATCGAGGCTGTTGCTGAGGTCCCTCCACCTGTTTTGTCAGAGTCATCTTTACCTATCGTTGAGTCACGCGCATCTACAACGCCTCTATTAGTGTATTATCGTCACAAAAAGAGAGTTAAGCCTGCTGGAGAGGTTGCTTCTACGTCACAAGTTGAGACTGCATCTGCTTCTAAGGAGCAGAAAGGAGTTTGGATGGATCGATGTTGCCATTGTGACCGACAGTTTGTTGCCATGCGAGAAGAACTAGAAACGACTAAGGGTAAACTAAAGGACCTCGAGGGGCAAATGGATTGGTACGATGAGTTGAAGGAATTAGATGACAGCGCGATGGATCAGATGCATTGGACGATAGTGGATCTAGAGGAGTTGGTTAGGAAAATGCTAAATTTCATAGGAATGAAGCGTTAGATGTTGTTTTTGTTTGTTTGTGGTTGTTTGTTTTTGGTTGTGGTGACTGGATACTCTTTTGGTTTTGGGGGCCTACGTGCCAATTATATTTTTGTGATATTAGGTAGAAATTTTGTGAAAGCTTTTTATGGATGTCGATGTAGATATGCCAATGATAGATGTCATGTACTGAAAAACTAGTTTGTTAATTTCTATGATAATATCGGAATATTAACTTTTGGATTAAAAATTGTTCTCATTAATATGTGGATATTATACATGCGCAATGTTTGGTCCACTAATATTTAATGATTGGGTTATTTTTATTTTGGTTATCGTCTCATGTGATTATTATTCTTGTAAATAATAGAAACGACGAAAATGCCGCCAAAAGCGAGAAAGGTTACTGAACTACCTGCCACCCCAGAGGAGTTGGCAAGACTCATAACCCAACACGTTAATACTGCCTTGGAACAGCGTGATTCTAACCAAAATGATGTCCAGAAACGTGAATGCGGTACTCCCGGGTAGGATCTTGGTGGGACACAGATTGGAAACCCTTCAGGTAAAATAATGATCAGAATGTTTTGGTTGTTTATCTGTTATGATCTCATTGGAACGTATTCCTGATTTCTATTAACTGTATGAACAGTGCATTCGAGCGTACATAAAACAATCCAGGGATGTAGCCCAAGATCATTTACTGGTGTCCTATGCAATGATGTGACCTCGATATGTGTGATATCGGGCTGTCAGAATGAGTCGGTTATCTGAGTGTTTCAGTGATCTGAACCTGGAATTGGAAATTCGAAGAAGCGCAAACCCGAGAGCTCCAAGAAGACTCCCGAAGTCGAAAGTAGGAAGAAACGCAAATTGGAGAAAGCGAGTGTAGCTAACCCTAAAGAGTCAGGAAAGGGTAAGGATGGTGATGGACAAGAGAAGTGCGCCAGATGTAGCTGAACCGGACATGTGACTTCCCAGTGTTACGCTAAGAGTACATTGGATGGAGTTGCGCTTAAAGGATGCTTTGCGTGTGGTGAACAGGGACACTACAAAAGGGGATGCCCGAAATCGAAAGGACAGGATGTTAAGAGTAATTCTGTTGGGGCAAGTGTCAGGAAGGCATGTGATAGTCCTGCTACTGTTACCAGTATGTTTCAAATCAAATGCCAATCTATGTTCATACTTATAATACTAAAGCTGACTTGAGTTTTGTTCGGAAAACTTTGAACCATTTTTGTGTTCACCTACAAGTAAGCTAAGTATAAAGTGTCCAATAGAACTAATAGTTGGTAAATTGATAGAAACTAGCGAGGTCGTTCGTGGTTATAGTATATAGTTAAGCGATTGTAGTTCTAGAGATTGGTTTATTATCAGTGGAGCTGAGAAGCTTTGACGAAGATGCAAGAATGAATTCAATTTCTGAGGATGAAGTGGGGACTATCGCTCGAAGAGGCTAGTTGGAATATCTCATCCTGATGACTGTAGGAAGGCGGAAGCTGTTCGCGGGAATCGATTGAGTCGAGTGTTGAGTGTTAATATTCGAGAGTGGTCAGTGTTGTGAGGATGCTTGAGTTGTTTTGAAAGGACTATCCTGCGTTTGTAGTGAATGTGATGGATGCGGAAACCGAATGTAGGAACGTTGGAGAGATTTCTATCAATCGCAACTATCAGGAAGTCATCCTAAAAAGTCTTACCTGGATCTTCCCTGCGAGATGGATCGAATTTCGAATCGATCTGACCCACGGTGTTGCGCCCAATTGCACAAACTTCTTATAGATTAAGCAGCGCCTAAAATGATAGAAATGACGAGATAGTTTTAAGAGCTTTTGGACAAGGGTTTCATTCGATTGAGCTTTTCGCCTTAAGATGCATCTGCTTTGAATGGAATAAAGAAGAATGGATTCTTTAGGATATGTGAGGACTTTAGAAAGCCGAGCAAGTTGACTACCAAGAATCGGTACCTTATTACCGAGGATTTGACAATTTGTTCAATCAGGCTACCGGGACTCAGCCGCTATACGAGGAATCGATCTACGACTAGGATATTTTCAGTTGAAGGTTTCTACGAAGAAAATTTCAAGGACTGCTTTTCAAACGTAATATGGCCATTACGAGATATTAGTCATGCCCTTTGATTTAATTAATGTGCCATTTAAATTCATAAATCTCATGAATAGGATATGGAAACCCCAATCAGATAAGTTCGTGATAACAGTCATCAACGACATGTTTGTCTATACACGAACCAAAGAGAATTATAAGTAACGTTTGAAGTTAACTATGGAATTAGAAAGGAGGATGAAAGTATGCTTATAGATCAGTTTGAGATTGGGAAGCGTGTATCATGGACTTAGAAGGAAGTTAAGATACTCACATGCCCTTGGCAGAGATATCTTACAACAATACTTAACACGCTTAGTATTTAGGTTACTCAGTTTGAGGCCTTGCATGGATGATGAGTTGTAAGGGGAATTCGTACAACGTCGTGTATTAAATTGTCATAATAGTAGGATATATATATATATATATATATATATTGTACGTGAGGCAGATATCATATTGTTCTCAAAGAGAGAACCATGCGCCCATGATGTCATTTAATCAGTTAAGTATTGCACGCGATGAATTATTGGTAGATCTATCGGGTTGACAACCACGTCGTGACCGGTCGCCCCGTGTCAAGTCAAACGACGAATTTAAATTCTGTTTATTGTCTAGCTTTGATTATCCCTGCATGGTTAATATATAGTTCGTATCGTCTAGCTAACATACGAGTCTGAAAGTTGACGCAATAATTTAATATACAAAAACTTCAGAAATATATATATTACAGTTGTCGGATTGAAGAACCGGCGGAAGGCCCATGGATTTTTATGGATGTTTTTAAATAAACACCTAATCAGAAAGTTTTCCTTGGATTAAAATTGGTTGTAAGTGAATACGTGAACTCACATTCCTTTGTGTTAACACTTGATTTTAACGTGTTCTACAGGTACTTGAGTTCGGCTTCGGGAAATCATGGCGTATCTTGTGTTGGATGATGCATGTTGTGTAATTTGGAAATGTTCGACAACTTTTAAACTTTCTGGGACGTTTTGTAATAAGATCCGTGAGGATTAAAGACATCTTAACTATGTAGTTGTGTCGTGTCATAAAACGTAATGTTTAAAATAAACCAATATGTCCAACAATAAAATGCATCGCTCGACAAGATATAAATGGGCACCAACTTCCGTCACTACTACGTTTAATATTCCGCTGTGATGTTTTTGGGGTGTGACAGTTGACGCATATTTAATTCTTTTTGATTGAATATATGTTGAAGACTTTTATGATCCGTGAAAATTTTACATTGAGTACCATATAAGTAATGTCGCCATATTTTCAAAGCGAATACCACCGCGCCTTACTCGAGGTCGTGAGTGGTATGGTTCTTTTCGTGAACTTTTAGTTGACACTATGCGTACACGATAACTTTCTCCCGTTGCATAAGTACGCAACCCAATCCTTGATGCGAAGCATCACAGTAAACTATGAAGCCATCGGTACTATCGGGTAGTGATAAGATTGGTGCCTCGCACAACTTATCTTTGAGAAGTTGAAATGATCCTTCTTATTTTTTTCGATTTGGGGCGAATTTATTGTCGGACTTCAGTTAGGGTCTTGGGTGCTTCCCAGTTCCTAATTGCTTCGATCTTCGAGGTGTCTACTTGAATGCCTTTCTCGTTCACTATATTCCCGAGAAATTGTACTTCACGAATCCAAAACTCGTATTTGGAAAATTTTGCGTATAGTGACTCCTTCTTGAGTAGTTCTAAAATGTTCCTCAAATGTTGTTCGTGCTTGTTGTCCGATCGTGAGTGTAACACCCCGTGTTTTCAGAAGTCAAAGTCAAAGTCTAGGTCAAAGTCAACGACTGATTGTACGAATTTGACTTATAGTGATCTCCTTATTTTAATTGTATTATGTGGAGTAAGTGTTGTTAATTGCAAGAATCGATATGTGTTAATCGATGACTAATCGACTTACGACTGTGAATTATAGGAAGTAACAATGCGATAAAGTTAACTAATCAATAATCAAGCTATGCTACTCGACATCAAATCGTGATACGAACTGCAACTCGATTTAATTTGGTTATTATATGTGTGTGTGTGCCTTATGTGTTACTTGTGCATGTTATATATATATAAATATGTTGTGGAATTCAATCGAACTCAATCGAAGCTCGAAACTTAATCGAACTCGAATCCGAATCGAAAACCGAACTATGATACTTAATAGTTGGGACTGAAAGAAATTTGACTAGGAAACCCTATCGTGACGAGTCGCTCGCAATCGAAATCGAAACGTCAAAAATCGTCGCGTCAAACAATCGAACCAAGTGCCATCCGGCCAGATAGCCATCCGACCGGATAACCACTGCGCCCCAGGTCAGGCGTCATCCGACCAGGATGTCATCCGACCGGATCGTCATCCGGGCGGTACGCCATCCGATCGGATAACCCCTTCCTCTTTTGGAATCCTATAAATACACCTGTCATTGTCATTCTTTCCATTTCTGGAAACTCTCTATCCGAACCATTAGTGCTCCTCACCTTTTCTTCGATTTCTCTCAATCCATGTAAGATCTCGACCTAAATCTTGTACTTTCCTGATCTACACGCACTCCTACACCTTTCTATCTTTTAAATCTTAATTTTTAACCGTGAAATCACTTGGTTTCGGGTGTTCTAGGGTGACGTCATCATGTGTTCTTCAAGAACTTCATGTTTTGACTTCAATCCACCAAGAACAACCGAGATCTAACCGATTTCCACGCAAACATACAAAGATCTTGTAAAGATCTCGACACAAGAATGATGTAAAAGGTTTGAAGGATGGTTTTAACTTTCTTTCAACTCTTTTGCACTCAAAGTACTCAGAACCGATAGGATCCGACCCTGATTTAGTCTTCTACTCGATTGTAGTGTTGTACTAACTCAAGATCCGGATTCTACTCACGAGACTATCGATTTCGGGTTAGCCAAGACCAACCGTCTCGAGCCGGTAACCGGCCGAACTAGGGTGATTCCTGGTCGGGTTGGTCATCTGGGTCGAACTAGGGGTTCTGTTGGCTAACACGTTGTCAAAGTGTCTCGACATAACGACAAACCTTCAAAACGACCAAGTGTAAGACGAACAGTACAATCAGAACGGATTACTGTCCGAACGGATTGCTGTCCGATCGGATAGGTCATCCGAACGGATTGACATCCGAACGGACCACACTTGGGTCCCACCTTTTAAAACAACCTTATCTAAAGTTTGAGTATTGAACGAATTGTAATCCGATCGGATGACCATCTGACTGGATTACTCTTCGGATCATGAGATACTAAGACTTTAAAGACATAAACAATTTTCAACATGTTCAATGACAAGGTTGCCATCCAATCGGATTGCCATCCGATCGAATGATACTTCTGTTATGAGCTTGCTTTCCCTAAGTAATCTCACCACCAAGTTACCGTCCGACCGGACAACCGTCCGACCGAATGACCATCCGAACGGATTGTCATCCGCACGACCCACTATCCGATCGAACGACTTGATGAATAGAGATACTTCAATGTTTTCAAAATACTACAACGAAAACTTCAAAAGTCAAGCCATCATATACAAACACATTCCTCTCATAGGAAGAAACAATCCACTCGAACCGTCATCCGATCGGACAACTGTCCGACCGGATGACCACCCGAACAGATTGTTATCCGCACGGATTGCTGTCCGATCGGATTACCATACGATCGAACCACTATCCGACCCTTTCACACTTCGTGACGTTTTACACATCACTTATCGTTATGCTATCAAATATATTCAGGCTAATCTTACTCGCTAAGCGCTCCCTTCAATCCATTAATCGCTGTGAGTATACTCGATCCCTTTTTGCTTTAAGCACTTTTAGGTGTTACATACGTTACAACTATTCAAACCACATCAATCACACTACTCAATACTATTTGAACGCTAACCGTTAATGCATGTTATACGTGGCTTATGAATGCTTGTTTGTTATGTTTACACATGGAATGCTGTCTACCTGCCTTAGCAACGATAGTACTATAGTTTGGACTCAGCACCCGTTCACACGGGGGTTGTTAAGGATCATTTACTTGCATGGATTACGGTGGTAATCATGTATTGCGAACTGCCTCAGTCAGTCAACCCGCAGTCATTGGTATCGATGGATCTATGTCGATAACTAACGTGCTTCATTTCACTATGTGTACGTGCTGGTTATGCGTAAACGAATTTGAACTCTATACGCTATTATTAAACTTGTATGCTCACCTTTACATTATATGTATTGACTTTTATTTTAACGTATGTGACAGGTGCTTAGGACGCACACTTGGTAGGAATTTGAAGCTAGTATAAAGCTTTAGAGCCCAACAAATAGTTGTCTGTAGTGGTCAAACTAAGGGTCTCTAGAAGCAGATGAACAATTGCTCTATTTTGAAATCTGAGTTGTCGGAACAAAATATTTGCCTAGATTTTGTCTGTAATAATTGTTTTACTGTTTGAGATACGGTATGGGACATGTGACAGATTGGGGTGTGACAGATTGGTATCAGAGCCATAACTATAGGGAATTAGGCAGGACTCGACCTAGTCTGGGTCGATGTCTTAAAAACCTAGTCTATAGTTAGGAACCAACAGACCGAATTGTACATAACCAGTAGGGATTATGTACGAGCTTATTCCTCGCTATTCTCGCTTATGCTACACTATCACTACACTCGAAATTTCAGCTATAAGTAGGCGATAAAGTCAAGACTAGGTGTGAAAACCACAAACTCTTGACTAAATTGCTTGAATTAATGCTGTTTTATCAACTTATCAATGATTTCTTCTTTCTTTTTCAATAATGAACGCTTGCTCAACGGGGAAATTATACCAAATCAGGAGTGAAATCCATATTTTGATGAATAATCTCCTCTATTTTATCAAAAACAGGGACGAAGTTGTTGAGCCAGGGGTGAAACCCTAACCTTGACGACTTGTTCCGCACATTTTACAAAACTCTCACCAAAGTCTCAACGGACTCCAACGACCTGAAGTCACGACATGACTAACGGGATGTGTGCCAAACGCCCAAGAATCGAGGCGAGGACACAGTCCTGAAAGTCAGAGGTAGACAACAAGTCCTTGCGAATAGTTGAATCGCTTTGGTTAGTCGAAGTCTACTAGCCGCAGACAGTCTATCTCTCGATTTTTACATGTTTCAAATTTTGATCCCGCAAACTGCCACTCTGATAATTCGTTGATTTTTATGAGTTTACATGTGTGTTACCTGTTTATGTGTTTAAATTTTTGGAACTTGCTCGATTTCGCTCTCACTTCGATCTACACATACGACTCGCACTGCATTCTATTTCAAAACCTTAACAAATCGCGGAATTTTGGACGACCTTATGCTACGATATATGCTTATACTACACTATTCTTGAATAATCGCAGACTTTGAATGATAGGTTTCTGTTTTCTAACTGCCTCTAGTGATTAAATACGTATGTGTTTCCTTGCTATTTTGCTCTACGTGCTTAGGTGTTATGTGATTATGTGCTCTACATGCTTATGTGTTTATGTGATTTTGTGTTCTACGTGGTTATATGTCTACGTGTTTATGTGGTACGTGTTACTGAGCTTTAGTAGTAGTAGACGTGTGAGGTGAGATTCGAATATTTTGTGTTGAGTCCTGTGACGATGTCTGTTGCAGACAATGTCGTCTGGATCCCGTCATCCCTTACTTTCTTGGCAAGAAAAGAGAGACAAACGTCTTACTGCCATCATCGCTAAGAGTGTGGCAAAGGCCATGAGTGATGTTTATGAGAATGCCAGCAATTCGTCTGAGGAATCGAGAACTGAAGCTCCTAAAGCTACCGCGAAGACCTTCAGTTTCAAGCAATTCAAGTCGTGTGGGCCAAAAGAATTCACTGGCGAGGGAGGTCCCACTGCATTATTTCACTGGTTTGATTCCATTGAGGTTACTCTGCGACAGAGTGGTTGCCCTGATGACCTCCGTACTCTGAATGCTACCAGCGTTTTCCAGTCCCGTGCATTAGACTGGTGGACGGCCGAGAGGAACAAGTGAGGGAACGATGCAGCCTACGGTCTGTCGTGGGACGAGCTCAAGGAAGTTATGCTAGAGGAATTCTGCCCTCCTCACGAGCGTCAAAAGCTAGAAGATGAATTTTGGCACATACAGCAAAAGGATGGTGACAATGCTGGTCTCACTACTCGTCTCAAACAGCTCAGCATTATCTGTGCCGACCAAGTCAAGACTCCAGAAATGGCAATCAAGAAGTACATCCGGGCCCTGCCTGACTGCGTTGCTGATTTCGTGCAAGTGGCTAAGACTACGACGATCGAGGAAACTTATCTACTGGCCGCTGAAATCAACAACAAGCGGGTTAAGGCTGGTGTCTGGGATAAGACTTCGAAGCATCTGCATCAAGCTACCGCTACCGCACCAACTGCTGAACCCACCTCATCGAGCAACAAGAGGAAGAACAAGAGAAAGAACAGCTCCAACAACAAGAACTGTGCGATCACTGCTGCACCAGTTCAATCCGTACCAGCTCAACAGCGCCAAGTGGCAGCGCCTGTGACCAATGCACCTCTTGCTAAGTGTGCATACACTGGGCCACATCCGCTCTGCCCTACTTGTACCTACCATCACCCGACTGCAATTCCTTGCCATTTTTGTGCTCATTGCAATGTGTAAGGTCATTTTACTACCAACTGCCGCATCCGACAAGCTCCTACTCATCAAGCTCTACTCACCGCCCCACAGGGTCAACAAGCTCCTCCGGCACCCGCGGTCAAAGCCAGATCCTGCTTCGCATGAGGCGATCCTAAGCATTTCGCCAACATGTACCCAAACAGGATTGTGAAACAAGAGCCCCAGCAACAACAGCCTCAACAGCAGCAGCAACACCCGCAACAACAGCAGCAACAGCAACAACAGGCCGCACGCGCCAGAACTTTCAACATCAACATGCGCCAAGCCTAAGCCGACAACAACGTGGTTAATGGTACGTTCCTTGTGAATGGTATTTATGCATCCTATTTGTTTGATACTGGAGCCGATAATTGCTTTATGTCATTCGAATTCAAGAAGCTCCTTAATCGTAAACGCTCCAATCTCTCTTCGACGTTCGATGTAGAAGTCGCCACCGGAAGAACTGTCGTCGTTAATTCCGTTATCTGTGATTGTACTCTTGAGCTCAACAATCACATCTTCCCAATCGACCTCATTCCGATGCAACTCGGAAGTTTCGACGTCATAGTAGGCATGGACTTTCTACGCGAAAACCATGCTGAAGTTGTGTGTTACGATAAGATGATTCGATTCTCGCTCGCGAATGGTGATTATTTGTGTGTATACGGTGAAACTGCCTCGAAAGGTCTCAAGCTCATGCCATGTGTCCAAGCTAGCAAGTATCTCCGCAAGAAATACAAAGCTTTCTTGGCAAACATTGTAGTAGCGGAGAAGGAAAAGAAAGAGAAGAAGGAAGTGAAAGACGTTCCTGTGGTTCGTGAATTCCCTCACATGTTTCCTGATGATCTTCCAGGCTTGCCTACAAGCCGTGATATCGACTTTCGTATCGACCTCATTCCTGGAGCAAATCCTGTTGCCAAAGCTCCTAATCGACTCGCGCCATCCGAAATGCGTGAACTCTCCATGGGGCGCACCAGTCCTTTTCATCAAAAAGAAGGATGGGTCGTTCCGGATGTGCATCGACTATCGGGAATTGAATAAGTTAACTATCAAGAACCGCTATCCCCTACCTCGTATTGACGACTTGTTTGATCAGCTACAAGGTGCTACGTGTTTCTCGAAGATCGATCTACGTTCAGGATATCACCAGCTACGCATACAAGAGGAGCATATACCCAAAACCGCATTTCGTACCCGATACGGCCACTACGAATTCGTCGTTATGTCTTTTGGCTTAACCAATGCACCAGCGGTTTTCATGGATATGATGAATCGCGTGTGTAAACCATATCTCGACCGTTTTGTCATCGTATTCATTGACGACGTCTTGATCTATTCCAAATCGAAAACCGAACACGCGCAACATCTACGTTTGGTTCTCGAGTTACTCCAGGGGAACCAACTCTATGCCAAGTTCTCCAAGTGCGAATTCTGGTTGGAGGAAGTCTAGTTTCTGGGTCACATCGTTAATAGTCAAGGTATTCACGTCGATCCTGCGAAAATTGAAGCTGTTAAGAGTTGGGTTACGCCTAAGAACCCGTCTGAAGTCCGTTCCTTCCTCGGACTAGCGGGCTATTATCGACGATTTATCGAAGGATTCTCGAAGATTGTTGTGCCGCTTACCTCTCTTATGCATAAAGATCAGCCTTTTGTCTGGGGAACCAAACAAGAGACTGCCTTTCAAACCCTCAAGTATAAGCTTTGCAATGCTCCTGTTCTCACATTGCCCGACGGAAACGACGATTTCATTGTCTACTGTGATGCTTCCAACCTTGGTCTCGGTTATGTTCTCGTGCAACGGAACAAGGTTGTAGCCTACGCGTCTCGTCAGCTCAAAATCCACGAGAAGAACTATGCAACCCATGATCTCAAGCTAGGCGCGGTTGTTTTTGCATTAAAGATTTGGCGACACTACCTGTATGGCACCAAGTGTACGATCTTCACCGATCATAGGAGCCTACAACATATCTTTAATCAGAAGGAACTTAATATGCATCAACGCCGATGGGTAGAACTTCTCAACGATTACGACTGCGAGATCCATTATCACCCAGGCAAGGCGAATGTTGTTGCCGACGCACTTAGCAGACGGAGTTATCTGCTTAGCACTCGTAATGTTCAAGCCCAACACGATCTCGAAACCCTTATTCGTGAAGCCCAGCATGCGTGTTTTAACGAACGCACGCTGAAGAGGGAACCAATCTACCACGATGGAGCCCAGCTTGTGAGCAAATCCAATGGGATATTCCACTTTCTGGACCGAATCTGGACCCCTAAGCGGACCGATTTGCGACAGATTCTGATGGACGAAGCCCATAAATCCCAGTACTCTATTCATCCCGGTGCCGATAAAATGTACCAGGATCTTCGCTACAGGTACTGGTGGCCCGGCATGAAACGGGATATCGCTCTCTACGTTGGAAAATGCCTAACTTGTGCAAGAGTCAAGGCTGAACATCAAAGACCCTCTGGCTTACTCGAACAACCACCAATTCCTATGTGGAAATGGGAAAGTATAGCTATGGATTTCATAACGAAGCTTCCACACACGTCATCAGGTCACGACAGCATTTGGGCTGTGGTCGACCGTTTGACTAAATCAGCTCACTTTCTACCGATACGAGAAGACTACAAGGTAGAACGATTAGCCCGAATCTACACCGACGAGATCATTTGTAATCATGGGACGCCTCGTGACATCATCTCTGACCGTGATGCTCGGTTTACCTCGCGACTGTGGGAAACGTTTCAAACGGCACTCGGTACATCGCTTAATCTAAGTACCGCATTCCACCCGCAAACCGATGGTCAGACTGAATGGACGATTCATACTCTTGAAGACATGCTCCATTCGTGTGTCTTAGACTTCGGTGGTAATTGGGATAAATACCTGTCGTTAGTCGAATTCTCGTATAACAACAGCTATCATTCTAGCATCCAAATGGCACCATTCGAGGCATTATACGGAAGAAGATGTCGATCGCCTATTGTGTGGCACGAGATCGGTCATTCGCAATTAACCGGTCCTGAGCTATTACAAGAAACGACAGACAAAATTTTCCAAATTCGAGACAACCTGGTGAAAGCTCGGGATCGACAGAAAAGTTACGCCGATAAGAAACGCAAGCCCCGGGAATTTGACGTTGGTGACCACGAACTCCTAAAGGTGTCACCTTGGAAGGGTGTGGTCCGATTCGGCAAAAAGGGAAAACTCGCACCTCGATATGTTGGACCTTTTAAGATTCTGGAAAGGATCGGAAAAGTCTCCTACAGACTCGAACTACCGAAGGAACTTAGTAACGTCCACCCAACTTTCCATGTGTCAAACCCCCGAAAGTGCCTAGCTGACCACGACTTACATGTCTCTCTCGATGATCTTCAAGTAAACGAAACATTACACTTCGTGGAGAAGCCTGTCGAAATCATGGATCGCCAAACCAAGCAACTCAGACGCTCTCGCATTCCTATTGTGAAAGTCCGATGGAAAGGCAAACGAGGCACAGAGTTCACTTGGGAACTCGAAAGCGACATGAAGGCGAAGTACCCGCAGTTGTTTAGATAGAGAAGCTAGAGAGAGAAAGTGGCATTGTGATTCAAGTACTTTGTACGATTTCATATCAATCAATAGAATCACCAATTATATTACGTTCTCGTGTGTTTGGTCACGTTCGTGTACGAATTCCGCACGTCACACGTTCCGTTCGGTTCGCAATCATTTCGGAGTCAAAACCGGTCCGAACAGAAAGTTCTCAAACGTGATTCACGGAGTTGTACAGCTATCAGCTTAATATCGGGACGAAATTCCCTAAACAAGGGGAGGCTGTAACACCCCGTGTTTTCAAAAGTCAAAGTCAAAGTCAAGGTCAAAGTCAACGACCGATTGTACGAATTTGACTTATAGTGATCTCCTTAATTTAATTGTATTATGTGGAGTAAGTGCTGTTAATTGCAAGAATCGATATGTGTTAATCGATATCTAATCGACTTACGACTGTGAATTATAGGAAGTAACAATGCGATAAAGTTAACTAATCAATAATCAAGCTATGCTACTCGACATCGAATCGTGATACGAACTGCAACTCGATTTAATTTGGTTATTATATGTGTGTGTGTGCCTTATGTGTTACTTGTGCGTGTTATATATATATAAATATGTTGTGGAATTCAATCGAACTCAATCGAAGCTCGAAACGTAATCGAACTCCAATCCGAATCGAAAACCGAACTATGATAATTAGTAGTTGGGACTGAAAGTAATTTGACTAGGAAACCCTATCGTGACAAGTCGCTCGCAATCGAAATCGAAACGTCAAAAATCGTCGCGTCAAACAATCGAACCAAGTGCCATCCGGCCGGATAGCCATCCGACTGGATAACCACTGCGCCCCAGGTCAGGCGTCATCCGAACAGGATGTCATCCGACCGGATCGTCATCCGGGCGGTACGCCATCCGATCGGATAACCCCTTCCTCTTTTGGAATCCTATAAATACCCCTCTCATTGTCATTCTTTCCATTTCTGGAAACTCTCTGTCCGAACCATTCGTGCTACTCACCTTTTCTTCGATTTCTCTCAATCCAGGTAAGATCTCGACCTAAATCTTGTACTTTCCTGATCTACACGCACTCCTACGCCTTTCTATCTTTTAAATCTTAATTTTAAACTGTGAAATCACATGGTTTCGGGTGTTCTAGGGTGACGTCATCATGTGTTCTTCAAGAACTTCATGTTTTGACTTCAATCCACCAAGAACAACCAAGATCTAACCGATTTCCACGCAAACATACAATGATCTTGTAAAGATCTTGACACAAGAATGATGTAAAAGGTTTGAAGGATGGTTTTAACTTTCTTTCAACTTTTTTGCACTCAAAGTACTTAGAACCGATAGGATCCGACCCTGATTTAGTCTTCTACTCGATTGTAGTGTTGTACTAACTCAAGATCCGGATTCTACTCACGAGACTACCGATTCCGGGTTAGCCAAGACCAACCGTCTCGAGCCGGTAACCGGCCGAACTAGGGTGATTCCTGGTCGGGTTGGTCATCTGGGTCGAACTAGGGGTTCTGTTGGCTAACACGTTGTCAAAGTGTCTCGACATAACGACAAACCTTCAAAACGACCAAGTGTAAGACGAACAGGACAATCAGAACGGATTACTGTCCGAACGGATTGCTGTCCGATCGGATAGGTCATCCGAACGGATTGTCATCCGAACGGACTGTAGGTCCCCTTGAGTCTTATGGATCTTTCACAGAATTGTCTTTCCAATCAAGAGTGCGGAATCCTCTTGATCAGAATATAGCAGAATGAGTAGAAACACATAAATCACTTTCAAACTGGGTTTCTATTCATTATCCGAACAAACGTTTTACAATCAATCAAACCCAAACTCTCTCAAATTCGTCCAAGCTGTATAGCTCTCACGAAATCCTCTCTAGCAACTGTTTTGGCTGATTAACCTAAACCCTAAAGTCTAACCTTGTTTATATAACACATGGTTACTACTTGGGCCAAGGTTAAACATCATGGACTGCGAATTGGACAGGCCTAATTCGCCCCCACACACCCAATTCGTTGGGTTTGGTTAGCCCAAACATTACAACTAACTATTACAAAGCTAAACCCACTAACCGTTTATCGTTTATCTAATTACAAGATATCTAAAGACCAAATCTAAGCTGTTGTCACCAAACATGCACCAACAAACTCCCCCTTGACAATAGCTTCATAAAATAACTTTGTCTTCAGTCATCTTGCAATCTTCATGTAGTCTTGCACTGTCTTTGGTCTTTGGATAGCTTCAGCTTCAACAGCTTCTGTCAGCAACAGACTCCCCCTAAGCTGATGCATCCAATCACCAAATCTTCAAAAACTTTAGCGTTTGAGTAAACTCCAGTTCAGCATATGTATAGTAATCTTCAAACTCTTCAATCTGGTCTGCAATGTAGAAAGGAGGTTCTACCATGCATCCAATCAAACTCTCATCTTCACAGCAACTCATCACTTTAACTTCTCAGCAACACACTGCTTCAATCTGTATACTATAAAACAAACATCTCGAGAAACCATAAGAATTTTTCAACAAAGTTAAATAAATTATTATTTTTCAAGAGATAGTTAAACTGTATCACAGATTAAGCATTTTCAATCTATCACCAACACGCAAAACTTTTTAATCACACACCCTATAACCCGCATGATTTAAAATTTTGAACTCACTTTCTAACACCGTCTACCCCTATCAGTAACAATTCCTCCAAGAATAACAGTTTTCCGTACGTTAAGAATTTTAAACAGAAAAAGACACTATTTTTGGATTTTTTATATTTTTCTGAAAGCAAGTAAATAACAAAAGCAATAAACACTCTATTTTTGTGAGAATCACCAGTAAGAAGATCATATCAACAAAATCAAACTGTTTCACACTATTAGATAATTCTTTATTTAATTTTTCATGAAAAACAGTCCAAGACGATTACCAGTATGTTTGTCCACTTAAACAAAATGCATGAACATTTCAAGTACCATTACCATATGATACGTTAAGGTAATTTTATTTACTGATATACTAGTGTGTCCCACTTCAGGATATACCCCCGCGATCAAGGTATGCACAAAGATTCATCGTAGTAGGTGAGTATACTGAATTCATCCTTTAAGATATCCTGACAGTGCCTAGGTCTGCATATAATCTGTTTTATCATGTTTTGATTGCTTAACTATGAACACCCAAATAAATACTAATCAAATCCTGGAAATATAAACAACACACTCTATCATGCAAGTGTCTTCCCTACCACATATTTCACAAGTCCAATCCAGATTTCTGAAATCTTAACTGGGAATAGGTTGAGAAGAGAACAGAATAGATCTTTAGCAGAGATGGTATAATATACAGATCAAATGAGTTTTTCTCAGTTTGATATAGGTTTCTTGGGTTTCATTTGGGCACTTGAGGGCCTCTTTCGGGTGTATTAGATCTATAGCGCGACAACGTACAGCTAGGTCAGCATGTATCTGGATGCAGCAGAAGCTGTCGTTGCCTAGCACCTCCAGGTCAGCATATATCTGGATGCAGCAGAGGAGGTACACGATTTTTTTCAGAGAAGATTTCAGAATCAGATCAAAATTGTGTGTATCGGAACAACATACAGACATTCAAATAGAAATGAGCTAATTCCAAGTGACTTTCTTTCCTGGGGTCATGTACAATTTTAGTTCTAAACAAAAGAACAGCCAAGATATCCCCAGATGAAATAACAGTATAAAGACCCAAAACTTCAGATTTTGGCAATCTATCAACGCAAGATTTAAGGTCATTAAACCATACACCACTGATGTGTTCCCCACTCATATTCAGTTCATTTAGGTTTATATCACATTGGTAAGTTGATTATTTCATGCTTTTTGTCTACTGGTACATCATATGATGAAGCTGCTATCACACTTAAGCAATTTAATTTCAGTTTCAGTGTGACAGTCTAACTTACCGATGTACTATCATTTCTTCTTTTTCACACAGTGATAACTCATTTTTGATTTTCTATTTTTTTATGTTTTTGATTTTTCAATGTTTTTGTATTTTTGATTTTTAAGAAAAACAGTAAACTATTTACAAAAATTCTTATGAAAAACCAGTTATTCAGGATTCCTCATCCCGTTGAGTTCAACTAAGTGTTCAAAGCGAGCCCTGTCAAAAGCTTTACTATAAAGATCTGCCAGGTTATCTAGTGTGTCGACTCAGCACTCTGAACTTCAATTTAAATCAATCAATGTAAATATATCAACAATCTCACACCCCCTTCATGTGCCTAGAGCAGCCACTATCAACATAAGTTGATAATCCTCCTTAGCAGCTCCTGCACACACCAACTAAGAAATTAGTTAGATTGGGGGACCCAAGCCTTAATGGTCTTGGGTCGTCCAAATTCACCAACCACTGGAACATCCATCCAATATCCATTACTCCTAACTGGAGTCTTGGATCTCAGACCTGTTGATGGAATTTGATTTTGATTTCCATAAGATCTATGGTCCTGAGGGTTCCTATATGTGTTTGGACTATTTGACCTTTGAAAATTTTGATTTTGGTACCTCGAATTTTGATTCCAAGAAGCATTATTGTTGTAATTTCTAAAGCCATTGTTATAAAAAGTTCGACCACCATTATTTTGGTATCGAGTTTGATATTGACCTTGACTTCTGAAATTACTTGAATTTCCATTAAAATTGTTCATTCTAGGTGAACTGCTTCTAGGTCTCTCGTATCTGCCTGGTGGAGATCTAGGCTGAAATCTTGGTTGATTTCTTTGAAAACGATGAACTTGTGGAGTTCCTTTTCCAGCCTTATCTACACCAACAGCAACATTCTCTGGTTGCTTAGGAGCAGATTTCTTTTAAGAATTTGATCCTTTCTCCTCACTATCACCTTCCTTCACTGGTAATTTCCCTCTCTGTTTTTCACTAAGTTGTGCTTCACTCTTTTTGTTAGGACAGCAACTAGCTACATGTCCTTTGACGTGACACTTGAAGCACGATCTTTTTTTCGAAGACTTCTTAGCTGGAGTCTCTGAGGTAGATCCCTTATCAGATGGTGATGATCCCTTAGATGAACCTTGTCTAGTTTGCTTGATTTCAGATTTTTCTATGTTCTTATTTTTTGCAAACTCTACATTTGATTCATTTTCAATAACAGCAGTTTCGTTTTTCATATCACTACCTTGAACAAAATTAATCTTTTTAACAAAAGCTTGATTTTTATTCTTAGGCGGTGAATTTTTCTTTTTCAAAAGTTCCCTGTTATTGTTTTCCTTAGCCTCATCACTCTCAGATCCATCACCTTGACTTGATGTGGATGCGAAACTACTAGGTGCAGATGCCATAAAGTTTGCTAGCTCATCTTCACTAGGCAGGAATGAATAGTCATCACTAAGAGGAGGTGGAACTTCATTAAAGCCCTGGAAGCCCACACTGGTCTTGTCATTACTCTTCTTTAACCCACCCATCATGTGTTTCATTACAAAAGACGAATCTCTGAATTGACTCAATTTCTTTTCAAGTTCAACAATTTTGAGTTGTGCATCTGACAACTCTTTGCATTTTTCAGAAATCTCTTTTGTTTTCTCAGCCATCATGTCATGAGCTAAGTCTATGACTTGAAGTTTTTCATTCAATTTGCAAGTTAAAGCTTCAATTTCAGCTTCATAACCTCTTATCTTCTTCAAGTATGTAGATTCATTTCTTTTAGCAAAAAAATTTGCTTCTTTTATATTAGACATCTCACTTACCAAACTTTGGTTTTGTGTTGACAACCTGGCAACCTCACCCTGTAGTTCACGACATCTCAAACATACAGAATTAGATTGTACCTCTTTCTCATGAACTTCTGTATTTTCATCAGCAACAACCTGTTCAGCTTCACTCACCTTCTCTACTTCAGCATCCACTGTTGCTTCAGCATTTTTCACTTGAGCTTCAGCATTCTCCACTTGAGCTACAACATTTTTCACTTCAGATTCAGCATCATTCACAGTAGTTTCAGCCTCATCAGCTGGCACTATCTCTGCCATGAATGCCTGAGTGGCACTCTCATTCCCCTGATATCGCTTTTGTAATGCATCCCACATATCCTTTGAATTAGTGTACTTTGTGAAGGTATGCTTGATGCTATCAGGTAAGGACATCTTTATCGCAGCCAAGGCTCTCTTTTCAGCCTCAGACATCTTTTTATCATCCTCTTTCATGTTCACATAGTCTGTTCTACGTGGTCTGCCCTCATAATCGTGTGTTGGGTTTATGTACCCATCTTCAATACAGATCCACATGCGTGCATCCTGAGATTTAATGAATGATTGGAAGCTTGCCTTCCATGTAAGATAATTCTCCACCTTCATCATCTTAGGTGCATTCAATTTTGTCATGTTCGACATTTTAACGCAAACAGACTAGTAAAACCGTACAAAATATCTCCGAAAACAGTGGTTACTAACTTACACCGTTAGAATCGTCTCGACATTTTTTTTTACCCTAAAAATGCAAGGAATCTAACGGTCCAAATGGTTCTGTCAAACGAGCTGCGGATCAATTTCTACTTTCGAAAACGTGAATTTTTTGTTACACTTGCCAGAAAATTTTCCACCTTTTTTAATTATGCTGATAATTTCGCTAGCTAGTCAACTAAATTCGCTAGTCTGATCAGTGATTAAATTCGCTGGGGTCAGTCCTTAAATTCGCTGGGTCTATTTCGCTGAAAATCAAGTTCGCTGATCAATTTCGCTGGTCAAATTCGCTGTGTATTTTCGCTATTACGACGACTAATAAGTTGCTGAAAACCGTAATATTTTTGCTGTGGAAAATTTCACGGTTACCAAAGTCGCCTTTGGATTTAACTTCGCCGGTCACCGAGTAGTTAAGTCACAAATTCGCTGGTAAAAATGCTGGATCAGTTAATTTCGCAGGTCTATTAATTTCGCAGATCAGTAAATATGGAAATTCAATCTTCTCGAAAATTTTGATGATTTTCTGGATTCCCTCCAACACAAATCTGCAAAATCAGAAAACCAAATCAGCAAAAAATTTCGAAAATTATGAAGAACACAAAGAAACAGTCTTCGAATCTTCAAGTCTTTCAGCCAGAATTCCTCAAACAATCAACCAAAAACTGTCCCGAAAACCTGCAAATCAATAAAATCTTTCCAGAAATCCTGCAAAACACCAAACAAACAAACCAGAAGATCAAAACAGCCAAAAATTTCGTAACCCTACCAGTAACTCTTGATTCGAAACCCTAATTTTATCAGATTTCAAAAATTCGAAAATCTCCCTGTTTCTGCAGACATAATTCTGAACCGAGCCTTCAAGAGCCTAGTGCTCTGATACCAATTGTAGGTCCCCTTGAGTCTTATGGATCTTTCACAGAATTGTCTTTCCAATCAAGAGTGCGGAATCCTCTTGATCAGAATATAGCAGAATGAGTAGAAACACAGAAATCACTTTCAAACTGGGTTTCTATTGATTATCCAAACAAACGTTTTACAATTAATCAAACCCTAACTCTCTCAAATTCGTCCAAGCTGTATAGCTCTCACGAAATTCTCTCTAGCAACTGTTTTTGTTGATTAACCTAAACCCTAAAGTCTAACCTTGTTTATATAACACAAGGTTACTACTTGGGCCAAGGTTAAACATCATGGACTGCGAATTGGACAGGCCCAATTCGCCCCCACACACCCAATTCGTTGGGTTTGGTTAGCCCAAACATTACAACTAACTATTACAAAGCTAAACCCGCTAACAGTTTATCGTTTATCTAGTTACAAGATATCCAAAGACCAAATCTAAGCTGTTGTCACCAAACATGCACCAACATGGACCACACTTGGGTCCCACCTTTTAAAACATCCTTATCTAATGTTTGAGTATTGAACGAATTGTAATCCGATCGGACGACCATCTGACTGGATTACTCTTCGGATCATGAGATACTAAGACTTTAAAGACTTAAACAATTTTCAACATGTACAATGACAAGGTTGCCATCCGATCGAATGACACTTCTTGTGACAACTCGTATTTCAGAACCTATCTTTGTGCTAAGAGTAGCGTGTTTGAACACTATGTGATTGTATGAACTTGGTTGATTAATTGAATGTTCGATGTTTGTTATGTTTTTATTGTGTAACGAATGTATGTATGAATATAAACGAGCTCTAACACACGACACAACCCGATCGTACAAGCCCATTCGGGCTATACTCGAAACTCAAGGGCAGCCCAAGGAAGGGTTCGGCCCACCCCCTAGCCATACGAAAACATTATCCCATCTTAGGGATTAGTTTCACATATTTCACAACACACAAAACCCTAGTGCTCTCTTTCTTCTCTCTAGAACTCGACGGCAACAACACTCTCTCCCTAGAAGCTGGTGATTCGGATTAACCCTTATTCATCCCTAATCCGGTTAGTGTTTTAAGTGTTTTATTGTTATTTAATTTTATGCGATCGATGAAGGTGTATGGTTATATGATTTAATTAAATCCGGTTAGGGTTCTTGCTTGTGGTATCGATAATAATGAGGTCGCATGAGGTTGTGATGTATGTATGTTTTATATGATGACAAATATGGTTACTTATGTATGTGTTTATAATTGATATGATTGCATGACTATGTTGTTCAACATTAGGGGATAAACTTGCAAACCCACTACAAAAATCGGTCCAATAACATGTAAGTATGTACTGTTGTCGGCACGTGTTAGCTTTAATTAGGTGTTGTTATGATATAGGTATGGGAATGATGGAATAACATGAAGTAATCATAGTGTCAGAATTTGTCAGCCATGTGAAGTCTTGAATATTGTTTGAAATATTAATGTGTTGAATGGATTATAGAAATTATAGGTGAGGTTTTGATAAGAGTGGATAATAGTGAGTAAGTAGATGGCGGCCATGTACATGAGAAATCTTGGTTTCATCAAATCATGTGATCATTCCCATCATGTTGTCAGATTAAGTCAAATGAATTAAATCATATACATTGTTTTGTGATTTGGGAAACTACACTATCTTGTGTCTTGTGCAAAGTTGGTTAGTGGGTAGGAATATGATAGCTTTCGTGATAATGATTACCTGTTTTGATCGAATATTTGTTTGAATAGAAACTGTTAATTGATAGTTGTAAATAAAGAAACAATTAAATGATTGTAACTGATTAACATAAATATCGGATATTGTAAACTGGTCGCACAAGACCCTTAGTCGCATAAGGGGACCATTCGCACAAGCCTTGTCAGTCGTACAAGACACCTCCAGTCGCACAAGGCTTGCTGGACCGCACTAGATGTAATATGTTTAACTGTTGGGCCTCAAAATCCAAAATGAGTCGCACAATATGATCCGAGCCGCACAAGATGCATGAACCGTACAAGATGTTTATTTGTTTAATTGTTGGGCCGGTTACTTGTTGAACTAATTATGCTTAATTGGGTTTCTTGTTACTTGGGCCGGGTATTAAATGGAATCGCACAAGACAACATGGATCGCATAAGTTAAATGTTAATTAGTTTATTAGGTTGTACAAGTTGTTGGGCTTATTTATTGTTTGGGCCGGATTCATGTTGGATCGCATAACATGCTGTGGGTCGCACAAGGTTGTGCTGACCGCACAACATGTTGGGCCGAGTTATGTTTGGGCTTCTTGTGTATGCAACAGTTATCGTTTAACGTGTTCTTTGGATATGCCATGATTGTTACATGTTAGCAGCCTGTTAGTTCTATGTAACCATACGCGCTTTGCCTGAACCTAAACCTGACTTGCATTGATAACCATGTTAGGACCTGGTTGACCACTAGCTGCTAGACCTGACCTTTCTATGTAATCTGCCGAGCAAACCAAGGTGAGTTCACACTTCGTTACAAAGCATGGGATTCCCAGGGGTTGGGAATGGGTTAAGGAATAGGGATTCCTCGTCCTGTTGAGACGTAATCAGGAACATAGATTCCTCGTCCTGTTGAGACGTAATCAGGAACATAGATTCCTCGTCCAGTATGAGACAGATTTAACTATACTAGACTATAACTCTATCAACGAAGTCCCTCCTTTTATATCGACTTAATCGCCGAGGCCAATGGCGAACGGGTCATTAGTTAAATAGCGCTATTAGGTTTAACAAACCTCACACCGTGCCGCAGAGGACGGGCGTGGACTAATGGACTATGGCACGTCAGTGATGATAGACACAGACGTTAGGGCACTTAAACATGACGAACGTTAGTAGTCGATATGGTAACGAGTCTGGTGAATTAAACATGGGGTAGCCCCCACGGCCATAGAGCCGGGCTGGAATAGCCAACGTAAGAACGGGTAACTAATAAACGTTTTTCGAACTATGGGGTAACCCCCACGGCTGGATAGCTGGTAAAGAGCAAACTGTGTTTTCAGAACAACTATAAACTGGACAACCAAACGTGAACTCACTCAACTTGTTGTTGACTCGTTACTACATGCTTTGCAGGTCTATAGGTACTTTGCTGGAGCTTGCACAAGGAAGAGTCGTTGTGGGACATGGACAGCTGTGTGCCATGTTAAACATTTGATAATTAAACTTTTGATTTGGTTTCGAACATTTTGCTTCCGCTCATAACTTAACTATGGTTGTTTTGGACACTAATCGTGTTGGTTGGACTTTTACATTTAATTATTTACTTGTTCAATATGATTAGTGGTTTGATCCTGGTCAGTCACGCCTCCAAGCGGTGATACTCCGCGTATGGATTTTGGGGGTGTGACAGATTGGTATCAGAGCCATTGGTTATAGAGAACTTGGTTTTAATAAGGGAAAACGTTTTTGTTAAAACCAGACTATAACCTGTACAGTGCTATACGATCCACAACGACGCTTCACTCCACATGCAAGGCTCGACAATCTAGGTGATATAGTTTATGCTTACATTGCCTACTTGCTAGATTACGTAGAACTTTGCTCATGATATGCATAGTAGTTTAGCTACTGTTACTTGAACACGAGTGTGCTTACTCTCCTCTGTCATCGCACTTTCGCGAACCTCTCTCACACATGTTTCTTTTGAAATGAAGATCATGTCTGGACGCATTAACATGACACAAGCCCAGTTGACGGCTCTGATTAACGAACAGGTTGCTGCGGCACTTGCAGCCGCACAAGCAGGAGGTCAACATGCTCAGCCATCTGTTTGCACCTTTAAAACTTTTATGGACTGCCGACCCACTACTTTTAGTGGCACTGAAGGAGCAGTAGGTCTCCTCCACTGGTTTGAGAAACTAGAGTCTGTGTTCGAAATGTGTGAATGCCCTGAGGCACGCAGGGTGAAATATGCTACCGGCACTCTCGAGGGTTTAGCCCTCACATGGTGGAACGCTCAGGTCCAAATGCTGGGGTTGGTTGCTGCTAACGCCACCCCATGGAACAATTTTAAAGAGATGATCAAGGAGGAATACTGCAGTCGTGACGACATTCATAAGCTGGAAGTCGAATTTTTCAACCTCAAGATGACGGGGTCAGAAATTGAGGCGTATACTAAGAGATCGAATGAGCTTGCACTACTGTGTCCTACTATGGTGGACCCTCCAATTATGCGTATCGAACTTTATCTTAAGGGCCTAGTGCCAGCAATCCAAAGTCATGTGACATCAGCAAACCTCGCCACCTACCAGCAGGTTGTTCAATTGGCTCACCGTCTCACTGATCAGGCGGTAGAGCAAAACAAGTTACCAAAACGTATTAGTGCTACAGCTACCTCTGAACCTCCCAGTGATAACAAACGTAAATGGGATGGAGCTTCAAGTAGAGGTTCGACTTCTGTTCAATCCCAGTCGCAGCATAGAAGAACTGAAGAGTATAAGAGTCCTAGTCAGCAATCGTCAGGTAGCCAAAGTCAGGGTGGATACAAGGGAAATCACCCCAAATGTAATCGTTGTAACTTACATCACAGTGGGCCATGCACCAGAAGTAACTGTCATCGGTGCAACAAGCCTGGTCATATTGCAAGAGAATGTAGGAGTCAGTTTCCCGCGAACCAAAATCGGCAACAACAGTGAGCCCCACCAAATCAACGTCAGCAGCAGCAACAACAGGGTAACAACAGAGGGTGCTTTCAGTGTGGAGCTGAAGGCCACTTCAAGAAAGACTGTCCCCAGCTGAACCAGAATAACAACAATAACAACAACAATCAGGGGAATGGAAACAACGGGGGTAACAATGGCAATGGTGCAAGGGGCCGTGCGTTCGTTATTGGCAATGGAGAAGCGAGGAATGACCCCAATGTTGTGACGGGTAAGTTCCTTCTCGACGACTTTTACGTTACTGTCCTATTTGATTCGGGTGCTGATACTAGTTATGTGTCCCAAAAAGTTAGTCAACTGCTTAAACAAACCCCCAACACCTTTGAACCCCAAACACGATGTAGAGTTAGCTAATGGTAAGAGTTTAAAGGTCACACACGTAGTCAAAGGTTGTAATCTCGTTCTTGCTGATCACACTTTCTCGATCGACCTCCTTCCTATCACTCTGGGTAGTTTCGACGTTGTAATTGGAATGGACTGGTTGTCCCAACACCAAGCAGAGATTCTTTGCAACGAAAAGATCGTTCGTATTCCTCGCCCAGGCGATGAACCTCTCATGATTCGTGGCGACAAGAGTGGTGCTGTTGTGAGCATCATCTCTTCCCTTAAGGCCCAAAAGTGTTTGCGTAAGGGCCACACTGCCTTTCTGGCTCTCGTTACCGACACCTCAAAGAAAGAAAGAAAGGAAGATAGAAGATTTTCCGATTGTACGCGACTATCCTGAGGAACTACCTGGCCTCCCGCCTCATCGTCAGGTCGAGTTTCAAATCGAGTTAGCCCCTGGAGCGGCACCCATAGCTCGTGCACCGTATCGTTTAGCTCCATCAGAGTTGAAAGAGCTATCTACGCAACTATAAGAACTCCTAGATAAGGGTTTTATTCGTCCTAGCTCTTCGCCCTGGGGAGCTCCAGTGCTATTTTTGAAGAAGAAAGACGGTACGTTCAGAATGTGCATCGACTACCGTGAACTGAACAAGGTGACTGTGAAGAATCGCTATCCTCTTCCACGCATTGACGATTTATTCGACCAGCTGCAAGGGTCGAGCTACTATTCAAAGATCGATTTGAGATCGGGGTATCACCAGCTGAGAGTCCGAGAAGAGGACGTCTCCAAAACAGCCTTTAGAACCCGTTATGGACACTATGAGTTTTTGGTTATGCCTTTTGGGCTAATAAACGCACTTGCGGTCTTCATGGACTTGATGAATCGAGTGTGCAAGCCATACTTAGACAAGTTCGTTATTGTCTTCATCGATGACATCCTGATCTATTCGAAGAGTCAGGAGGAGCATGAGCAACACTTACGACTTATTTTGGAACTCCTTAGAAAAGAACAGCTGTACGCCAAGTTTTCAAAATGTGACTTCTGGCTTCGCGAAGTCCATTTCTTAGGCCATGTAGTGAACAAGGATGGGATTCACGTTGATCCATCCAAGGTAGAGTCAATCAAGAGCTGGCCTGCACCTCGTACGCCAACGGAAATTCGCCAATTCTTGGGATTGGCAGGTTACTACAGGAGATTTATCAAGGATTTTTCTAAGATTGCACAACCTCTTACTTCACTAACGCAGAAGGGCGTTGTTTATCGTTGGGGAAACGCACAGGAATTAGCGTTTCAACACTTAAAGGATAGACTTTGCAGTGCCCCTATCCTTTCATTGCCAGAGGGTACAGACGACTTCGTGGTTTACTGCGACGCATCCATTCAGGGTCTTGGTTGCGTATTGATGCAGCGGGATAAAGTTATAGCCTACGCCTCACGTCAACTCAAAGTTCCTGAAAAGAACTACACTACACACGATCTAGAGCTGGGAGCGGTTATTTTTGCGCTTAAGATATGGCGACACTACTTGTATGGCACCAAGTGTGCTATCTACACTGATCACAGGAGCCTCGAGCACATCTTCAAACAGAAGGAACTCAATATGCGACAGCGACGATGGGTCGAGCTACTGAACGACTACGAATGCTCGATCAGATATCACCCGGGCAAAGCCAATGTTGTGGCCGACGCCCTCAGTCGAAAGGACACTGCGCCCAAGCGCGTACGAGCGTTACAACTTACTATACAGTCTAGTCTTCCTTCTCAAATACGACATGCTTAGGTAGAAGCATTGAAACCAGAAAACGTCAGGGCTGAAGTCCTACGCGGCTCAAGGAAACGCTTAGAACAGAAGGAAGACGGTGCTTACTACGTCACAGGACGCATTTGGGTCCCACTTTATGGCAACCTACGAGAGCTTGTGATGGATGAGGCACACAAGTCTCGCTACTCAGTGCACCCTGGTTCGGACAAAGTGTACCACGACATCAAAACCACATATTGGTGGCCTAGCATTAAAGCCCACATAGCAACTTACGTTAGCAAGTGCTTGACTTGTGCGAGAGTCAAGGCGGAATACCAGAAACCTTCAGGCCCCCTTCAACAACCAGAGATACCACAATGGAAATGGGAACAGATTTCCATGGATTTTGTTACTGGCTTGCCTAGATCACAACGTGGTAACGATACTATTTGGGTGATCGTGGATCGACTCACAAAGTCTGCTCACTTCTAGGCTATCAAAGAAACTGATAAGTTCTCCACTCTAGCAGAAGTATACCTTAAGGAAGTTGTCTCGAGGCACGGGGTGCCCATCTCTATCATCTCGGATCGAGATGCACGTTTTACATCAGAACTGTGGCAAGCAATGCACAAGTCCTTTGGCTCAAGGCTAGATATGAGCACAGCTTATCACCCACAAACGGATGTGCAGTCGGAACGTACCATCCAGACCCTCGAAGACATGCTTAGGGCATGTGTGATTGACTTTGGCAACGGCTGGGAAAAGCATCTGCCACTTGTGGAATTTTCGTACAACAATAGCTACCACACCAGCATTAAAGCTGCTCCGTTTGAGGCATTGTACGGGCGTAAATGCCGGTCACCTCTTTGTTGGGCAGAGGTGGGGGATAGTCAGATTACTGGTCCAGAACATGTGGTGGACACAACAGAGAAAATTGCTCAGATACGACAACGAATGGCGGCAGCTCGTGACCGTCAGAAAGTCTACGCCGATAAGGGCAGAAAACCACTAGAGCTCCAGGTTGGGGAGCGTGTACTACTCAAAGTTTCACCCTGGAAGGGTGTGGTTCATTTTGGCAAACGGGGCAAACTTAACCCGCGATACGTTGGACCTTTCGAAGTCATTGAGAAAATAGGCAAGGTGGCCTACAGACTGAACTTACCAGCAGAACTCAGTGCAGTTCACGACGTTTTCCATGTGTCAAATCTGAAGAAGTGTCTGTCAGATGAGACCCACGTAGTTCCTTTGAAGGAGCTCACGATCGACGAGCAGTTACGATTCGTCGAGGAACCTGTTGAAATCACGGACCGGGATGTTAAGGTCCTCAAGCGTACTAGAATACCTCTCGTTCGAGTTCGTTGGAACTCACGTCGCGGCCCAGAGTTCACCTGGGAACGCGAAGATCAGATGAAACAAAAGTATCCCCAACTGTTCGCAACCGGTACAACCACTACTGAGGCTGAAGCTACGGAATTTCGGGACGAAATTCCAGATCAACGGGGGGAGGATGTGACACCCCAGGAAAACCAGGAAAACCATGCAACCTAACTAGCTTCCTCAGTGAGTACGTGCTAAATTTCGGGACGAAATTTCTTTCAACTTGGGGATAATGTGACAACTCGTATTTCAGAACCTATCTTTGTGCTAAGAGTAGCGTGTTTGAACACTATATGATTGTATGAACTTGGTTGATTAATTGAATGTTCGATGTTTGTTATGTGTTTATTGTGTAACGAATGTATGTATGAATATAAACGAGCTCTAACACATGACACAACCCGATCGTACAAGCCCATTCGGGCTATACTCGAAACTCAAGGGCAGCCCAAGGAAGGGTTCGGCCCACCCCCTAGCCATACGAAAACATTATCCCATCTTAGGGATTAGTTTCACATATTTCACAACACACAAAACCCTAGTGCTCTCTTTCTTCTCTCTAGAACTCGACGGCAACAACACTCTCTCCCTCGAAGCTGGTGATTCGGATTAACCGTTATTCATCCCTAATCCGGTTAGTGTTTTAAGTGTTTTATTGTTATTTAATTTTATGCGATCGATGAAGGTGTATGGTTATATGATTTAATTAAATCCGGTTAGGGTTCTTGCTTGTGGTATCGATAATAATGAGGTCGCATGAGGTTGTGATGTATGTATGTTTTATATGATGACAAATATGGTTACTTATGTATGTGTTTATAATTGATATGATTGCATGACTATGTTGTTCAACATTAGGGGATAAACTTGCAAACCCACTACAAAAATCGGTCCAATAACATGTAAGTATGTACTGTTGTCGGCACATGTTAGCTTTAATTAGGTGTTGTTATGATATAGGTATGGGAATGATGGAATAACATGAAGTAATCATAGTGTCAGAATTTGTCAGCCATGTGAAGTCTTGAATATTGTTTGAAATATTAATGTGTTGAATGGATTATAGAAATTATAGGTGAGGTTTTGATAAGAGTGGATAATAGTGAGTAAGTAGATGGCGGCCATGTGCATGAGAAATCTTGGTTTCATCAAATCATGTGATCATTCCCATCATGTTGTCAGATTAAGTCAAATGAATTAAATCATATACATTGTTTTGCGATTTGTGAAACTACACTATCTTGTGTCTTGTGCAAAGTTGGTTAGTGGGTAGGAATATGATAGCTTTCGTGATAATGATTACCTGTTTTGATCGAACATTTGTTTGAATAGAAACTGTTAATTGATAGTTGTAAATAAAGAAACAATTAAATGATTGTAACTGATTAACATAAATATCGGATATTGTAAACTGGTCGCACAAGACCCTTAGTCGCATAAGGGGACCATTCGCACAAGCCTTGTCAGTCGTACAAGACACCTCCAGTCGCACAAGGCTTGCTGGACCGCACTAGATGTAATATGTTTAACTGTTGGGCCTCAAAGCCCAAAACGAGTCACACAATATGATCTGAGCCGCACAAGATGCATGAACCGTACAAGATGTTTATTTGTTTAATTGTTGGGCCGGTTACTTGTTGAACTAATTATGCTTAATTGGGTTTCTTGTTACTTGGGCCGGGTATTAAATGGAATCGCACAAGACAACATGGATCGCATAAGTTAAATGTTAATTAGTTTATTGGGCTGTACAAGTTGTTGGGCTTATTTATTGTTTGGGCCGGATTCATGTTGGATCGCATAACATGCTGTGGGTCGCACAAGGTTGTGCTGACCGCACAACATGTTGGGCCGAGTTATGTTTGGGCTTCTTGTGTATGCAACAGTTATCGTTTAACGTGTTCTTTGGATATGCCATGATTGTTACATGTTAGCAGCCTGTTAGTTCTATGTAACCATATGTGCTTTGCCTGAACCTAAACCTGACTTGCATTGATAACCATGTTAGGACGTGGTTGACCACTAGCTGCTAGACCTTACCTTTCTGTGTAATCTTCCGAGCAAACCAAGGTGAGTTCACACTTCGTTACAAAGCATGGGATTCCCAGGGGTTGGGAATGGGTTAAGGAATAGGGATTCCTCGTCCTGTTGAGACGTAATCAGGAACATAGATTCCTCGTCCTGTTGAGACGTAATCAGGAACATAGATTCCTCGTCCTATTGAGACGTAATCAGGAACATAGATTCCTCGTCCAGTATGAGACGGATTTAACTATACTAGACTATAACTCTATCAACGAAGTCCCTCCTTTTATATCGACTTAATCGCCGAGGCCAATGGCGAACGGGTCATTAGTTAAATAGCGCTATTAGGTTTAACAAACCTCACACCGTGCCGCAGAGGACGGGCGTGGACTAATGGACTATGGCACGTCAGTGATGATAGACACAGGCGTTAGGGCACTTAAACATGACGAACGTTAGTAGTCGATATGGTAACGAGTCTGGTGAATTAAACATGGGGTAGCCCCCACGGCCATAGAGCCGGGCTGGAATAGCCAACGTAAGAACGGGTAACTAATAAACGTTTTTCGAACTATGGGGTAACCCCCACGGCTGGATAGCTGGTAAAGAGCAAACTGTGTTTTCGGAACAACTATAAACTGGACAACCAAACGTGAACTCACTCAACTTGTTGTTGACTCGTTACTACATGCTTTGCAGGTCTATAGGTACTTAGCTGGAGCTTGCACAAGAAAGAGTCGTTGTGGGACATGGACAGTTGTGTGCCATGTTAAACATTTGATAATTAAACTTTTGATTTGGTTTCGAACATTTTGCTTCCGCTCATAACTTAACTATGGTTGTTTTGGACACTAATCGTGTTGGTTGGACTTTTACATTTAATTATTTACTTGTTCAATATGATTAGTGGTTTGATCCTGGTCAGTCACGCCTCCAAGCGGTGATACTCCGTGTGTGGATTTTGGGGGTGTGACACTTCTGTTGTGAGCTTGCTTTCCCTAAGTAATCTCACCACCAAGTTACCGTCCGACCGGACCACCGTCCGACCGGATGACCATCTGAACGGATTGTCATCCGCACGACCAACCATCCGATCGAATGACTTGATGAATAGAGATACTTCAATGTTTTCAAAATACTACAACGAAAACTTCAAAAGTCAAGCCATCATACACAAACACATTCCTCTCATAGGAAGAAACAATCCACTCGAACCGTCATCTGACCGGACACTGTCCGACCGGATGACCACCCGAACGGATTGTTATCCGCACGGATTGCTGTCCGATCGGATTACCATCCGATCGAACCACTATCCGACCCTTTCACACTTCGTGACATTTTACACATCACTTATCGTTATACTATCAAATCTATTCAGGCTAATCTTACTCGCTAAGCGCTCCCTTCAATCCATTAATCGTTGTGAGTATACTCGATTCCTTTTTGCTTTAAGCACTTTTGGGTGTTACATACGTTACAACTATTCAAACCACATCAATCACACTACTCGATACTATTTAAACACTAACCGTTAATGCATGTTATACGTGGCTTATGAATGCTTCTTTGTTATGTTTACACATGGAATGCTGTCTACCTGCCTTAGCAACGATAGTACTATAGTTTGGACTCAGCACCCGTTCACACGGGGGTTGTTAAGGATCATTTACTTGCATGGATTACGGTGGTAATCATGTATTGCGAACTGCCTCGGGCAATCAACCCGCAGTCATTGGTATCGATGGATCTATGTCGATAACTACCGTGCTTCATTTCACTATGTGTACGTGCTGGTTATACGTAAACGAATTTGAACTCTATACGCTATTATCAAACTTGTATGCTCACCTTTACATTATATGTATTGACTTTTATTTTAACGTATGTGACAGGTGCTTAGGACGCACACTTGTTAGGAATTTGAAGCTAGTATAAAGCTTTAGAGCCTAACAAATAGTTGTCTGTAGTGGTCAAACTAAGGGTCTCTAGAAGCAGATAAACAATTGCTCTATTTTGAAATCTGAGTTGTCGGAACAGAATATTTGCCTAGATTTTGTCTGTAATAATTGTTTTACTGTTTGAGATACGGTATGGGACGTATTATTTAAATTGAATGGTATTGATAATTGTTATGGAAACTTCTGGACAATCTGTTTCGCTCAGTGCCATGCCCCAATGATTCCGTCATCGGTTGGGGTGTGACATTGAGTATATTAATAATGTCGTCAATGAACACTATGACGAATTTATCAAGATACGGTTGTTGTCAATGAACACTTATGATGAATTTATCAAGATACGGCTGGCACACGCGGTTCAATAAACCCATGAGGACCGCTGGTGCGTTCGTTTAAATCAAAGGGCATAACGAGGGGCTCGTAATGACGATAACGAGTTTGAAAAGTCATCCTTGGTATGCCTTCCTCTTGTATTCATAACTTGTGATTCCCTGATTGTAAGTCTATCTTGGAGTAGAAGCTTGAACTTTGCAATTGATCGAATAAGTCATCAATCCTCAGTAGTGTATACCAATCCTTGATGGTGAGTTTATTCAACTCTATGTACTCTATGCACATTCTGAACGTTCTGTCCTTCTTCTTCACAAATAGGAATGGAGTTCCCCAAGGTGAGAAGCTTGGCCTAGTGAATACTTTATCCAACAACTCTTGAAGTTGTGTGGATGAATCTTGCATTTCAGAAGGTGCTAATCGATATGGAGATTTGGCTACGGGTGCGGTTCCTGGTACTAAGTCGATATGAAACTCAAATTGTCGATATGGTTATAGTCCTGGCAAGTCTTCAGAAAAAGACTTTCAAGAAACTCTTTTACCACTGGAATATCTGTCAGCTGTGGCTCAACGGCCTTCTTGTCGACAATATGTGCCAGAAAGGCAACACAACCTTTCCGTAAGCACTTTTGTGCCTTCATGCAATTGATGATCCGCAAAGGTGTGTCGTGTGACATCTGTGCTTATAATCATTGTACAAACTCTGAATAGTTCATGTATCAACAAAACAATGTGATTTGACCCCAATATTTGTTTTATTTATGTTTGACATTTTGCACGTTTTGATTTTTGTTCAATTTCAAACTCTATATCGCTTTTTAAAAGTTATACGCAAACTGATGCGTAAACGTAATCAGTTTAACACGAAAAACACTCCGGAACATCAGCATAACCTTTACATAACTTAGAAATAAGTTTTGAAGGGTTTGGTATGGCAAAAACAAGTTTATTCGATTACAGGGACTATTTGCGACAAACTGTTAAAGTATGCCGATTCGTACAGTAATGAACATTCTGGAACTTGATCATAAGATAAACATACCATAAATATCCTTCACATAGCTTAGAAATAGGCTTTGGGGGTTCGTTATGTAAAATAAACTTATTTGATTAAACAGGGACCAAAAGCGTCAAAAAGTTCATAGGTTTGCATTTACGCGCATATCTTACGTTCTAAACATATCCGGACATCCAAAAATATTTGTAATCATTAAAATATTTTATTTTAGTGATTGGAATGAAAAATTACGTGACGAGTCGTAATTTGGATCATTTTTCGCGTCCGTTCGTGTTTCGTCGTAATTAACCGAATAACGTGATCGTACGATCAAACAAACTGACAACCGAGATGTTTTCAAGCATATTTCATGTTCCCTACACTTTGGCATCATTGTAGAGCCTTGAAAATGGCTTAACAGGGCTTAAACATGTCGAAAATGAGCTTTATATGCATGTAGGGACAGAACTTGTAAAATATAACACTATTGCTGATCTGACCTTAGGTCGCGGGTCACGAACGCCTAGGCTGATGCCTACGCGGGGCGCGACAGACCCCCAGGTCTGTAAAAATGGTTTTTCAGCAAACAGCAACTGATTTCTGTGATTTAGACATGGTATTCTCACACTATGGACTGGTTTTCAAGGTCCCATTGTATACAAAACAGTGTGCCACACTTGTATGGTCCAGATCGAAGCTCAAATTATGAGGAACGATCTTAACGGTTGTCGAAAATCTATATAAACCCAAGATTTTTCATTTCACAACTTGCTCATTTCTGGTTTTCTTCTTCTCCTGCTCATTTGGGGCTATCCCTTTTGGTTGAAGGTCCCATTCTTCAAGTTTCCTTATTCTATCTTCAAGCTTTGGACCTCTTGTAAGCTTCTTTCATGTTTTTTTTATAGATTTTAAGCATGAAAGTCAAACAGTGTTTGACTTTCTGCTTTGACAAGTCTTTGGTCAACACAAAGTTCGTTTGAACTTTGTAACGTGAGCGTAATCACGATTGTTATAGTCCCTTGTGACTATACCTACTGATTACCACGTTAATTAGGCGTAGTGACGAGTCATAGTTTCGGTCACAATACGTGTTTATGCGTATTTTGCAACGAAGCTATCTTTAGGTATCAAAACACTTTGTTTTGATATCAAACTTGTTTTCTAACTTAGTTAAACATGTTTTAACATGTTTAACTCGTCACTTTTAGTTTAGTGCTTATTTAGGGTTGTAAGTTAAGCGGTCTAAACAACCGCTTAGACTTTCGAACCCGACCCATTTGGTCGATCATTAGGATCCGACCAAACACATTTGGTGACCATAGTTGTATAGGGAATAACCTTTCGAGGTTATACCTTATGGTCACTTGGTTTACTTAGTTGTATGATAGGTAGTTATATGCCTTAGGAAAAATGACCAAAACGCCCTTTTTGCGCATAATTCCATTTTAAGCATATGTAACTTAAATTTTGCCACATAACCTGATTATTAAATATGTTAGGGGATATAACACTTGTCATAGGACTAGTTAGGCTACTCGTTTGCGCTTTTGCGCAAATGACGCGTTAAAGTAGCATAAGCTACGTAAACGGGTCATATCGGGTCATAAGCACTTAGGATAGGTTCCGATTTAGAATGTAGGCTTTCTTAAACCATATAATATGAGTTCCAATACTCATTTGGTTTACGAGACCTCATTCTATCCGATCTTCCGATTTAGGTCCGGTTTATTAACATAGTTACTATATTAGGTGCCGGTTGATTCTGTGATCCTTTGAGTGTTACTTGGTTGTTACTACAAGACTATAAGCGTTATCAAGTGAGTACATAGTCCCCTCTTTTACCGCTTTCAAATATTTTGGGGTGAAACACATGTGCCTACTAGTTACTTTCGTGGTTTTCGTGCTTTCATGACCTATACTTGTTATGTTCATTAGTACGCATATAGTACATAATTTCATTTATGCTTTGCTATGTATGTTGAATGAGCATGCTAGCACATTGATTTCATAAACATTTATTGCATATGTTTAATCAGCATATGGACACATTGATTTACATTACATTTCTGCTATGTATGTTTACTGAGCGTGCTAGCACATTGATTTACATTACATTTCTGCTTCGTATGTTTATTTAGCATACTTAGTACATTGTTTTCACATAACATGCTTACATTTGGTATGACATTTGGTTTGTTTAACGAAACTAAAATACGTTCATTAACACTGATCATGTCGCTCGGTAGTATGTAGTGGTACCATAGGGAATTGACAACCCCCATTCCTGGAATCCTAGGTTTGTTTGGACGTAAGGAATGACAGAATCCGAAAACATTTTAATAAACCTTTGATGTGTTTAAAGGTTTATCCTACAGTCTCAAGGCTTAAATGTATACGATAAATAATTACCGCATAAATGTTTGTATCTGTAAAGCATTGATTTTGCGAAACATAACTTTTGACTTAAACTATGATTTAATCAAATACATTGTTTTGTACATTTTACTATGGGATTGAGTAATACTCTTATTCACCATACATTTGTTTACACATTAACATTATACACATGGTTTGAGTTGATACTTTTCGCTTGCCATACATATTATTTGATTATACAAAACTTGAGTTACATTTGATATTAGACATCGTTTACACATAAACATTTAGACATTGGTTAAAACAAGACATTTGGTGGTTATTTGGTAAGTGATTTAAATAACGAGACATGTGTAATATGATAAAAGCATGGTGGATACGCCGCTGGTACTTCCTATATATAAGTGCTTTTATGATATTACATATCGTAGCGTTATCTAAATCATTTCAATTTATTCAATAACATAATACATTTTACACAAATGACATATTTTCACAAGACATTGTTATACAAACGACATGATTTATACAAATTCATTTTCACTTGGTTGTTCATTTAACCATGCAATATTCTTTTATATCATCTGATTTTCTTATCGATTTTTGTATGATTTATAAAAGATAACATTTTAAAAGATTCATGACTAACTTTTGCTAAACATTTTCTTTTAACTTACAAGTCATGAATCATGCATAAACAAAACCTATGTATTTCACAGGCATTTTTATGCTGACGTACCTATTTTCACATGTGTTTTCAGGAGCTGATGCATAGGATTGATCAAGATACACTTAGGCGGACTTGGGCCTTAGTGACAATAAAAGATGCAAAACTAGTTTAATTATGTTATGTTTCTTTTGTTCTAAAACAATGTAATCACTTTTATTTAAATAAAATGAAACTTTAAATACCATGGGTTTGTAACAATAATTCTGTCGCTCCACTCCCCGACGTTTCCGCTGCAGTTTGTTGTTTTATGCGGTCGGGGTGTGATAGAAGAGTTGGAATCAGAGCCAATGGTTATAGGGAATTAGGTTATTAGTAATGCTTTGACCTAGACTATAACTTTTATAGGACCCTAACACAAGTTATCTTGTGTTTAGATCTTAAAACATACACGTTACCTATCTTTAGGTGATTACCAAAACAAGAACACAATTTTCCAAAACGATTTTTGAGAATCAAAAATCTACTCTTAGATGATTTCTTATAAGGTTTTGAACCCTCTAAGTTTTCAAAATCTTGTCAAAGTTTGGGTCTAAATAATGTGAACACGTGCAATCTGGAAGAGTGGATGCCTGTATCTTGAGTTTTCTGTCTAGGCTAGAGTGTTCGTACAAATTCACATAATCGGTCCAGTCACTCTTCCTGGGAACTCTTGGGGTGAGTGTCCACTTATAGGCTAAAGCATTTCTTCGCGATACATTTTAAGACCCGTTTACTTTGATTTGTCACTATGTGTCATTTGTTTGCTTTGTGGTTACGAACGAATGACCACCATCTTTGCTTTTTGTCGATATTTGTAACATCTCATTTTCCATCATGTCAACTCACTCGTTTTCTCTCATGTTTCCTCTTTTAGAATGCCTCCTTGACGAGATCCACAACAGCCACCTAATGTTGAACTGGCGGCTATCATTGCGCAGCAAATGGCTGCTGCACTCCCAAATCTCATCGCTCAAATAAACCAAGCCAACAATGTCAATGCACCTACTCCGTTCAACTTTAAAAGTTTCAATTCGGCTAAACCGCTCAAGTTCAGTGGTTCTGAAGGAGCAACTGGGCTCCTACAATGGTTTGAGAGCATTGTGAGCACATTCCGTCATGTTCAGTGTCCTGATAATCGTAAGGTTGAGTTTGCTTCTAGCGTGTTCCAAAAGAGGGCCCTTACTTGGTGGAATGGGGTAATGAGAGACTGTGGTGCTAATGTTGCTTTAGCAAGAACCTGGGAAGAGCTCAGGGCTCTTATGATGAGGGAATTTTGTCCTCGTCACGAACAAAGGGCGTTAGAAAGGGAATTTGATGATTTGAAACAGGATAGTGGTGAACATCGGGTTTATACCGACATATATGGGGAGCTGAGTTTGTTATGCCCTACAATGGTTACCCCACTTGATAAAGCTATCGAAAGGTATGTCGATGGATTACCTGACTCTGTGCAAGATATTGTTACTGGTAGCAACCCTACCACAGTTCGACTGGCCATCGAGTTGGCTGCGACATTGACCGAGTCGCAAATCAGGAAAGGTTAACTTCATAGGAAGGGTGACAAGAAACAGAATCAGTCGTCTGACAAGAGTGAGAATAAGAAGGGTAAGAAATATGGTTCTTCAAAGAGGTCTAGGAAGCACAAGGCTTCCCAGAATTTCACTGTTACAGCGCAGGCCAACCAAGCTGCTCCAAATCAGCCCGCACAACCACCTACCAAGAAACCATACATTGGCAATGCACCTTTGTGCAACCGGTGTAACAGTCACCATCAGCCGGAAGTTCAGTGTCGTTATTGTACCAACTGTGGGAGATCGGGTCATCTTGTCAATACATGTCGTCTTCCTCCTAATAAGAATCAAGCAGCCCAAAACCCTGCTCAGCAAGCTGCTCAACAGCCTGCTCAACAACAAGAACAAGCTGCATGACCTCGCTATCCTCCTGGTTCATGCTACAATTGTGGGGATCTGACCCACTATCGAAATTAGTGTCCGAGGTTGGCTAATGCGAATCAGGCACAGGCTCGTGGTCGAGTCTTTAATATGAATGCTAATGAAGCGCGTGCAGACAACGAGGTGGTCAATGGTACGTTCTTTGTTAACAATCAGCCTACTTCTGTTCAATTTGATTTAGGTGCCGATAAGAGTTTTGTGTCATTATCTTTTGAGCCTTTGCTTTGCATGTCTAGTACAAAACTAGAAAAGCCCTTGACAGTAGAGGTAGCTAGTGGTGAACCTGTTGTTCTCGATTCTTTTCTTCGAAATTGCCAGTAGAACCTTAATAACCATATTTTTCCTATTGATCTCACACCAATGCAACTTGGAAGCTTCGACTGTGACAACTGCCACTTTCGGGTAATTTACGTACATTTAAAGCAATGATTTACATTATACAAATATGTGTTTTGAATATCCGAACTGCATGATTACATGATATACATCTTAGAATACTCATGGAATATTCATTTATGATGCACATGATTCATTTTTATTGGTTACAGTTGAAACAGTGTAAACAATGCATCGAAACAACTAGAGTAGTACCTAGTAAACTAGCGTGCTGACGAAAACTCAGGTGTAACACCTGTGTCATTTCAACCATCAAACAAATGCCAAACCAATGAAATAATGTATTTCATACTTTGGACTTGTATAAATATGTGTATCTTTTGCACATATCAACTCATGTTCGATTTCAAGCTCTAAATCGCTTTCTGGAAGGTTATACACGCACTGATGCGTAAATATAACGAGTTTAATGCAACGAACACTCCGGAATAGTGAAATAGGCTTAACATACCTTAAATAACCTTTACATAACTTAGATATAAGTTTTGGAAGGTTTGGTGTGGTGAAATCAAAGTTTAATCGCTTACAGGGACTAAATTTGACAAACTGCGAAAGTATGCCAATTTGAACTGTAACAGACCTTCCGGAACATGACCATAAGTTAAACATACCGTAAATATCCTTTACATAGCTTAGAAATAGGCTTTGAGGGGTTCGGTGTGCTAAAATAAACTTTTGTGTCATTCAGGGACTAAAAGTGTCAAAAAGTGCACAAGTTTGCATTTTCGCGCATAACTTACGTTCTGAATACATCTGGACATCCAAAAATTTATGTGAGCATGACTATATTATATTTTAGTGTTCTCCATAAGAAAAATCCATTCGTCGCGTCATTTGGATCGTTTTTCGCGCTTATGCGCATTCCGTTGTAATTAAGCGAACATCGCGTTCGTACGACCAAACGAACCAACATCCGAGATATTTTTGAGCATGTTTTGAGTTCCCTATACTTTAACTTCATTTTAGAGCCTTGAAATGAGGTTAACGGGGTTCAAACGCATCGAAAATCGCTTAAACGGGCTGCAGGGACTAAACCTGCCATTTTGGAAACATTTCTGAAACAGAGGGGCAGTGGCGTAGCGCGAGCCCTAAGGGCCTATGCAGTTGCACTACGCGACTGCCTATGCTGGACAGAAAACATGCAGAAAACTCGGTTTTGCGTTTTCGGGACCAGATTCGATGTATTAGCCGTTGTTTAATTCACAACCACACATTCTAACTTGCTTAGTCAGCGGATAAGGATGGAATTTTGGCACCATGACTTTGCAACACATGTATGGATGGAATTTAAACACCTAAACACCATAACTTTGCAACACATGTATGGATGGAATTTAAACACCTAAACACCATAACTTTGCAACACATGTACGGATGGGATTAAGGCACGTTTTCCATGAAACGATCTTAACGGTTCGGGTATTCCTATAAATACCCCATACCCCCCATTGCTAAAATCACTAGAATTCTGATTTGAGAACCTCTAAGTTGAAACCATTGTTTCATACCTGAGATTCTTGAATCGGGATTAGCATTCGGGGACCCTTCGTAAGTATTCTTTCGTTCTTTTCCTTATTTTATTGCTTTTCGAGTCAGAAAGTCAAACTTTGTTTGACTTTCAGCGTTGACCAGTAATGGTCAATGCGAAGTTCGTTTGAACTTCGCAACGTGAGTGTAATCACGTTAGTCATAGTCCCTTGGGACTATGCCCACTGATTACCACGTTGTCTAGGGTCGTAGGGTAGGCGATCTAATAAATCGCCTATACCTTCGAACCCGACCCAGTTTGGTCGATCATTAGGATCCGACCAAATACATTAGGTGACCATAGTAGGTAGGGAATAACCTTCCGAGGTTATACCCTATGGTCACATCGTTTAAGTAGTTGTATGATAGGTAGTTTATATGCCTTAGGTAAATTACCAGAATACCCTTTTCATGTATAATTGGTAATTAAGCATATGTAACCTAAACTTTTGTCACATAACTGATTATGTAACATGTTTAGGCATATAATACTTGTCATAGGGCTAGTTAGGCGGTCCGAACGCGTTTCACGCGAACGACGCGTTAAAGTAGTATAAGCTTCCTAAACGGGTCGTAATGGGTCGTAAACAATTAGGTTAAGTTTCATTTAGTATGTAGGCTTTGTTAAACCAAATGACACGAGTCTCTACACTCGTTTGGTTTACAAACCCTAATGCTACCCGATCTTCCGATCTAGGTCCGGTTAATTAACATAGTTACCTATATTAGGTGCCGTTTGATATCCGCGATCTCTAGCATTGTTTAGTTGTCACTCCAGAACTACTGAGCAATCGCAGGTGAGTACATAGACCCCTCTTTTACTGTTTTCCAAACTGTTTTGGGGTGGAACACATGTGCCTACTTGTTACTTTCATGCTTTCCTGTTTTAACATCATATACTGCTATGTTCGTTAGTACATTATAGTACATGATTTCATGACATTTCATGCTAGGTGTGCCCAATTGTGTGCATTACTTAGTACATCGTTTTACATGACATTTTGACATAGACATTTGACATAGACATTTCGGCATAGACATTTTAACATGATTGACATTTGATCATGCATTTCCCACAAAACATAACTTTGATTTAAACCAAGATTTACTTCAATACTTTGTTTTTGTGCATATGGTTTAGTTGAGACATTTCACTTGCCATACATGACATCTTGACATGAACACTTTGACATATTACCCAATACATTTGACAATTGATTTAAACATAGACTTCTTACATTGGTTGGTTTGGTTTGATTAAGTGATTAAGTAACGATGCGTGTGTAATATGATACAAGCATGGTGGATACGCCGCTGGTACTTCCTATATATAAGTGTTTGTATGGTATTACATATCGTAGCGTTATTTGAATCATTTCAGTTTGAGACATAGAACATTTTATACAAATAACATACTTTTCACAAGACATTGTTTTACAAACAACTTATCTTATACATACCCATTTTACTATGGTTATTCATTTAACCATACATTATTCACTTATTTTATACATATCATCTGGACTCATTGTTTTTCAAATGATTTACAAAACAAAGCAAATAACAAGGTTCATGACTAAACATTTTCTCAAACATAAGTCATGAAACCTATTTTCACAAAACCTATGTATCTCACAGGCATTTTTATGCTGACGTACCTATTTTCACATGTGTTTTTCAGGAACTGTTGCATAAGATGATCAAGATACACATAGGCAGACTTGGGCTTTAGTGACAATAAAAGATGCAAGACTAGTTAATTATGTTGTATTTCTTTGTTTGTTAAGACATTGTAACACTTGTAATCAATAAAACGAAACTTCAATTGCCATGGATTTGAAACAATTAATTCTGTTACAACACTCCCCGACATTTCCGCCACGTTTTGTATGTTCTACGTGGTCGGGGTGTGACAGAAAAGATGGTATCAGAGCCAATGGTTATAGGGAATTAGGTTATTAGTAATGCTTTGACCTAGTCTATAACCTTTCTAGGACCCTAACGCGAGTTTACTTGCGTTTAGTCATAAAACAATACCGTCACCTATCCTTAGGCGACAACCACAACAAGAACATAAATTTCAAAACCGCTTTGAAAACTAATCATCTGTTCTAGGATGATTGATTTCTAGGTTTTGAACCCTCTATTGTAAGGTTTTGAACTCTCTATTATATGGTTTTGAACCCCTTTGAGTTTTCAAAATCTCGTCAAGGTTTTGGGTTTTAAATAATGTGAACACGTGCAAACTGGAAGGGTGAATGCCTGTATTCTGAGTTTTCTGTCTAGGCAAGCACTTCGTATACATCTCAACCAGACGCGAGACCAGTTGTGCTTACCTGGGAATTCTTGGGATGAGTGTTCACTTATAGGCGAGCATGTCTTCGCGATACATTATATTGACCCATTTACTTTGAATAGTCACCATCTCATTTGTTTGCCTTTGGTAACAAACAAATGGTCACAATCTTCATGTGTTGTTATTCTCTTTTGGTTATCTTTTGCTTGTTTCCTTCTATGTCTTCCATTTTCTTCATTTTGCCTCTTCATCGCAACAAGACTCGAGTGTCCGGACCAGGTGCTACAATTGCCCAACAAATAGGCGTCGTACTCCAGAAGACCGTTGATTTAGCTGTCACCAGGAGTCAGCTCAGGAATGAAGCCGTGCAAGGGAACCACTCCTTGGAGAAATCAATGTAACCGTCATCATCCAAATCAAATACCATGTTACAAATGTACCCACGGTGGACGATGGAGACATTTGGTTAACATGTGTCGCTTTGCTGTTCAAAGCAAAGCAGTTGCAAACCCTGTTGCTACTTAACCTTCAAGTTCTGCTTCATATGTCGCCTTGGCATATCTAGCACCTCAACCTCATGAACTTTCTACTTTGTGTATCGACTTAAGCACGCCTAGTGCAAGGTGTCGAAGCACCTCTCGTTACACAAATTTCAAAATCCATAAAGGATCTTTCTATCCTCATAATCAGATCCTTGTGGATGAATATCACTCAAATCGGAGCCCTTAATTGAATTATTCGTATGCCTTAATACGAACATTACCATTCAATAAGGACAAAGCCGAATTCTTATTTAGATCTTCCTATCTTCATAGTTAGATTCTAATAATTTAAGTGCCGCATGGAATCCACGGATTGGATTCCTGGTGTGCTTTAAATATCCGTGTCCAAAGATAACAAAGTAAAGATCAAGTTAAACAACTATGTGATTATGTGTTTATGTGTTCCCTTTATGTTTTTGGTGTGATCCAAATTCTTGTCATTCAAATCCTCGTAGAATCTTCCATATCTTTGGGTGCTATACTAAATCCTCAACGGGCTTGTACGTAATAGTAAAGACCCTTGGATTATATTGTACCATTCCATAATTAGACCCTGAGAGGTCTAGGTAAACAGATTGATCCAAAAAAAAATCTGGTTAGGAATATCATGTGATGATATAGCTGAAAGGACTCCTTGGCGGCCAAATTTAAAAGGATCCTTTGTAGATCTAATTAAAAGGACCCTATGGTAGTTTAGTCACACTCATCATCAGGTTTGATTTTTCCTCCCCTTCACATTTCAGACAAATTGTGCGGACTATGCAAGGAATTGCGTAATTATGGATGCATACATAATTATGAAATTCAGTGCACAGAAACCACAACGAATTTTGTCATGTGTCTAGAGTCTATTCTGTTCATTTTTGTTTCTGAAGATGTAAAATGACTATTCCGTTCATTTTTGTTTCTGAAGATGTAAAATGACTATTCTGTTCATATTTGTTTCTGAAGATGTAAAATGGCTATTCCGTTCATTTTTGTTTCTGAAGATGTAAAATGACTATTCCGTTCATTTTTGTTTCTGAAGATGTAAAATGACTATTCTGTTCATTTTTGTTTCTGAAGATGTAAAATGGCTATTCCGTTCATTTTTGTTTCTGAAGATGTAAAATGACTATTCCGTTCATTTTTGTTTCTGAAGATGTAAAATGACTATTCTATTCATTTTTGTTTCTGAAGATGTAAAATGACTATTCCGTTCATTTTTGTTTCTGAAGATGTAAAATGACTATTCTGTTCATTTTTGTTTCTGAAGATGTAAAATGGCTATTTCGTTCATTTTTGTTTCTGAAGATTTAAAATGACTATTCCGTTCATTTTTGTTTCTGAAGATGTAAAATGACTATTCCGTTCATTTTTGTTTCTGAAGATGTAAAATGACTATTCTGTTCATTTTTGTTTCTGAAGATGTAAAATGACTATTCTGTTCATTTTTGTTTCTGAAGATGTAAAATGACTATTCTGTTCATTTTTGTTTCTGAAGATGTAGTGGAAAATGACTATTCTGTTCATTTTTGTTTCTAAAGAATGCCTGTTGAAAATAACTCTGTTCATTTTTCATTTCTGAAAAATGTTTCGTTAAAGAGAAATTACAGGATTACGTCTTGTTCATCTTTGATGATTATTTAACACAAAGTCACAAATAGACTCCTACGAATTAATTTCGGGACGAAATTTCCTAAAGTAGGGGAGACTGTAACACCTGTGTCATTTCAACCATCAAACAAATGCCAAACCAATGAAATAATGTATTTCATACTTTGGACTTGTATAAATATGTGTATCTTTTGCACATATCAACTCATGTTCGATTTCAAGCTCTAAATCGCTTTCTGGAAGGTTATACACGCACTGATGCGTAAATATAACCAGTTTAATGCAACGAACACTCCGGAATAGTGAAATAGGCTTAACATACCTTAAATAACCTTTGCATAACTTAGATATAAGTTTTGGAAGGTTTGGTGTGGTGAAATCAAAGTTTAATCGCTTACAGGGACTAAATTTGACAAACTGCGAAAGTATGCCAATTTGAACTGTAACAGACCTTCCGGAACATGACCATAAGTTAAACATACCGTAAATATCCTTTACATAGCTTAGAAATAGGCTTTGAGGGGTTCGGTGTGCTAAAATAAACTTTTGTGTCATTCAGGGACTAAAAGTGTCAAAAAGTGCACAAGTTTGCATTTTCGCGCATAACTTACGTTCTGAATACATCTGGACATCCAAAAATTTATGTGAGCATGACTATATTATATTTTAGTGTTCGCCATAAGAAAAATCCATTCGTCGCGTCATTTGGATCGTTTTTCGCGCTTATGCGCATTCCGTCGTAATTAAGCGAACATCGCGTTCGTACGACCAAACGAACCAACATCCGAGATATTTTTGAGCATTTTTTGAGTTCCCTATACTTTAACTTCATTTTAGAGCCTTGAAATGAGGTTAACGGGGTTCAAACGCATCGAAAATCGCTTAAACGGGCTGCAGGGACTAAACCTGCCATTTTGGAAACATTTCTGAAACAGAGGGGCAGTGGCGTAGCGCGAGCCCTAAGGGCCTATGCAGTCGCGCTACGCGACTGCCTATGCTGGACAGAAAACATGCAGAAAACTCGGTTTTGCGTTTTCGGGACCAGATTCGATGTATTAGCCGTTGTTTAATTCACAACCACACATTCTAACTTGCTTAGTCAGCGGATAAGGATGGAATTTTGGCACCATGACTTTGCAACACATGTATGGATGGAATTTAAACACCTAAACACCATAACTTTGCAACACATGTATGGATGGAATTTAAACACCTAAACACCATAACTTTGCAACACATGTACGGATGGGATTAAGGCACGTTTTCCATGAAACGATCTTAACGGTTCGGGTATTCCTATAAATACCCCATACCCCCCATTGCTAAAATCACTAGAATTCTGATTTGAGAACCTCTAAGTTGAAACCATTGTTTCATACCTGAGATTCTTGAATCGGGATTAGCATTCGGGGACCCTTCGTAAGTATTCTTTCGTTCTTTTCCTTATTTTATTGCTTTTCGAGTCAGAAAGTCAAACTTTGTTTGACTTTCAGCGTTGACCAGTAATGGTCAATGCGAAGTTCGTTTGAACTTCGCAACGTGAGTGTAATCACGTTGGTCATATTCCCTTGGGACTATGCCCACTGATTACCACGTTGTCTAGGGTCGTAGGGTAGGCGATCTAATAAATCGCCTATACCTTCGAACCCGACCCAGTTTGGTCGATCATTAGGATCCGACCAAATACATTAGGTGACCATAGTAGGTAGGGAATAACCTTCCGAGGTTATACCCTATGGTCACATCGTTTAAGTAGTTGTATGATAGGTAGTTTATATGCCTTAGGTAAATTACCAGAATACCCTTTTCATGTATAATTGGTAATTAAGCATATGTAACCTAAACTTTTGTCACATAACTGATTATGTAACATGTTTAGGCATATAATACTTGTCATAGGGCTAGTTAGGCGGTCCGAACGCGTTTCACGCGAACGACGCGTTAAAGTAGTATAAGCTTCCTAAACGGGTCGTAATGGGTCGTAAACAATTAGGTTAAGTTTCATTTAGTATGTAGGCTTTGTTAAACCAAATGACACGAGTCTCTACACTCGTTTGGTTTACAAACCCTAATGCTACCCGATCTTCCGATCTAGGTCCGGTTAATTAACATAGTTACCTATATTAGGTGCCGTTTGATATCCGCGATCTCTAGCATTGTTTAGTTGTCACTCCAGAACTACTGAGCAATCGCAGGTGAGTACATAGACCCCTCTTTTACTGTTTTCCAAACTGTTTTGGGGTGGAACACATGTGCCTACTTGTTACTTTCATGCTTTCCTGTTTTAACATCATATACTGCTATGTTCGTTAGTACATTATAGTACATGATTTCATGACATTTCATGCTAGGTGTGCCCAATTGTGTGCATTACTTAGTACATCGTTTTACATGACATTTTGACATAGACATTTGACATAGACATTTCGGCATAGACATTTTAACATGATTGACATTTGATCATGCATTTCCCACAAAACATAACTTTGATTTAAACCAAGATTTACTTCAATACTTTGTTTTTGTGCATATGGTTTAGTTGAGACATTTCACTTGCCATACATGACATCTTGACATGAACACTTTGACATATTACCCAATACATTTGACAATTGATTTAAACATAGACTTCTTACATTGGTTGGTTTGGTTTGATTAAGTGATTAAGTAACGATGCGTGTGTAATATGATACAAGCATGGTGGATACGCCGCTGGTACTTCCTATATATAAGTGTTTGTATGGTATTACATATCGTAGCGTTATTTGAATCATTTCAGTTTGAGACATAGAACATTTTATACAAATAACATACTTTTCACAAGACATTGTTTTACAAACAACTTATCTTATACATACGCATTTTACTATGGTTATTCATTTAACCATACATTATTCACTTATTTTATACATATCATCTGAACTCATTGTTTTTCAAATGATTTACAAAACAAAGCAAATAACAAGGTTCATGACTAAACATTTTCTCAAACATAAGTCATGAAACCTATTTTCACAAAACCTATGTATCTCACAGGCATTTTTATGCTGACGTACCTATTTTCACATGTGTTTTTCAGGAACTGTTGCATAAGATGATCAAGATACACATAGGCAGACTTGGGCTTTAGTGACAATAAAAGATGCAAGACTAGTTAATTATGTTGTATTTCTTTGTTTGTTAAGAAATTGTAACACTTGTAATCAATAAAACGAAACTTCAATTGCCATGGATTTGAAACAATTAATTCTGTTACAACACTCCCCGACATTTCCGCCACGTTTTGTATGTTCTACGTGGTCGGGGTGTGACATCAGGATCCGCAGAAACCATCTAAATTACATCTTTAGGACTCAAATGAAAGTCCAACATCAATATACATTAAACCCTTTATGGGAATACAAGGGTTTGGTTTAATATATTACCAATCTCCGGTAACACTAAAAACTGCCCGAAAAGCGCTAAAAGTTACCATTTCAATAATTTTCCGCAAAATTCAGCATTAGTATTTTTATTACAAGATGCAAAAGTGTTGTTTAAACACAAATTTCATATAAAAATACATAGGGAATATCATATAAATACATAACTGAATATTTCCCTATAACTTATATATGTTAACCTTTCGACTATCTTCTTGCGAAACGAGCGCTAAACAACTAGCCGAACTATATTTTGGCACATCTAGCAAATTAGTGAACATTATTTTTGGTCTTTTTCATCCTATTTATGATCATTTTATAACAAGAAACACCTTGAAAATTTGCAAACAATTAAAACCCTTAACATCCTAATCTTTTCATCACATTTTAAACCCTTGAATTTACTAACACTTGAAAACAACATAAGGCACCCCCCCCCCACATGTTGGGCCGCAAATAAGGGGTCCCACACCCGTTAATCCCTTGCTAAATATCTAGATATTATTTCTTAGTTGCAAGTGGATTATGTTGGTGAATTATTATAACACTTAACCACTAAGTTACTATCACTTTACCCATTTCAAAACTCTCTCATCATCTTCATCTTTTCTTCACGAACACCCACCAAAAACCCATTTTATTTTATCACCTCCTTCATGATCAAGATGGATTTCTATGGAACATAAGAAGATCTAAAGTACTTAGAAGAAAAATGACACTCTTTCATCCACTCAAGAACCTTCAATCATCAAGATCTTCATCTTCTTAGTTCTTAATCATCCTTTAGATCATCCCTAGCCTAGTGCTAGAAGTGAGCTTCTAATCTATTTTTATTTTTTTTCATACTTATTTATGTTTATGATTATTATTATAACTAGTAATAACTAAATAATCGTACATAATATTATGAAGATACAAAGAAACAAAAATAAAAATCATGATATGTATATGTTTGTTTACGTTGTGATTTAGGATTTATTACTTACATTTTTGATCTTGTTATGGTGGTTATTATAAGTGTAACTTGTTAGATGATGTTTAAAAACATGATCTAAGAAGTACACATGATTATGTTAAAGGGTTTTTGTTAAACCTAAAGGATTACATGGATGATCATAACCTTTAATTTTGTTAAAGTATTTAATGTTTTTCACTAAAAACAATACTTCTACAAAATTATGAAAACAAAAAAACAAGATGAGATTTTTATAAAAATGGTTAAAACTATAAGTAAAGCATGGATTTGAACTTGTTAGCATATGTTATGATCATGTCCAAAACCCTACATGATTTGGAGATCATCCTTGTGTCCTTAAGAGTCCCACATCTTCTAGGCAAAAACCAAAGCCATTTAAATTTCCGAATTTTTTGGTATTCAAGAAGGAGTTCCTGGAGATTGTTAAAAAGACTTGGGAACACCAAGTCGTGGGCATTAAAATGTTACAAGTGGTGAAGAAGTTGAGATTGCTAAAACATCCGCTGAGATCCTTACTTGTGAAGCAAGGTAATCTGCATGAGAAGGTGAAACGTCTTCGCATGGAGTTAGATAAAGTTCAAGGTTCCATTGATGCTAATCCCTATGATGTTGAGCTGAGAGCTAGAGAGTCGAATTGTTTAAAGGTTTTTCAGGAGGCTGTTATTGATGAAGAAAGATTTTTAAAGCAGAAATCCAAGGTCAAATGGTTGGAGGTTGGTGACTCTAATTCAGCATTTTTTCATAATTCTGTTAAATGTAAAAATCATTACAGCAGAATAGATACTATTAAAGATGCTAATGGTATTATTTCTGAAGGAAAAGATGTTGAAAAAACTCTTGTAGCTCATTATGAATCTTTTTTCGGTCAAAGGGGTGCTACCAATTGTGTGCCCACTAGTGACCTTTTCTTGCATAAGATAGATGAGACTGTTGCCGAGTACATGGTACGTCCTTTTTCTAATGATGATATTAAGAAAGCTATGTTCTCCATTGGCTCTTTAAAGGCGCCAGGTCCTGATGGTTACTCTTCGGATTTTTTCAAACATGCTTGGAGCATTATTGGTGTTGACATTTGTGATGCTGTTCAGGAATTCTTTCAGTCGGGTAAAATCCTTAAGGAATTAAACCACACTTTTTTGGCTTTAATTCCTAAAGTTCTGACTCCAGCCTCAGTTTCTGATTTCAGACCCATCGCTTGTTGTAATGCTCTTTACAAATGCATTAGTAAATTGATCACAGCCAGAATCTTGGAGGGACTGAATGGTATAGTTAGTTTGAATCAATCGGCTTTTATCCCGGGGAGATGTATTTCGGATAATATTCTGTTAACTCAGGAATTATTGCACAATTATCATCGTGATTATGGCCCCCCTCGCTGTGCTTTTAAAGTTGACATTCAAAAAGCATATGACACGGTGGATTGGAATTTTTTGGAGGCCATTCTTAATGGTTTTGGATTTCATCCAACTATGGTTAAATGGATAATGGTTTGCGTCTCTTCTACCTCATTTTCAATTTGTGTTAACGGCAATGTTTGCGGGTATTTCAATGGAAAGAGAGGTTTAAGGCAGGGAGACCCGATGTCTCCATACCTCTTTACCCTAGTTATGGAAATCTTGACTTCTATATTGCAAAACGCATCGGCAATTGATGCTTCATTCAGATTTCATAATAGGTGTGTCAAGCAACGGATTATAAACCTTTGTTTTAGGGATGACCTTTTCCTCTTTGCTAGAGGGGAAGTTGCTTCAGTAAAGATGATTATGAGCTCTCTCAACAGGTTTAAAGACATGTCGGGCTTACATCCTAGTCTTGCTAAAAGTACTATATTCATGTGTAATATTGATAGGAGAGTAAAAAGAAGAATTCTCAATCTGGTTCCGTTTCAGCAAGGAGTCTTCCCTATTCGGTATTTGGGGGTTCCCCTTATAACCACTAAATTGTCTTATCGAGATTGCAGGGTCCTGATTGAGAGGATGGAAAGCAGAATCTCTGATTGGAAGAATAAGACTCTCTCTTTTGCAGGAAGACTCCAGTTAATTCTTTCAGTTCTCTCGGCTATGAGTATTTACTGGGCGTCGGTGTTCACTTTGCCGATTAGAATCATAAGAGAACTTGAGCAAAAAATGAGAGGTTTTCTTTGGTGCCATGGGCCGATGATGAGAGGTAAAGCTAAAGTTTCTTGGAAGTCCATTTGTCTCCCTAAAGCTGAAGGGGGGTTAGGTATTCGAAGGCTCAAGGATATAAATATAAGTCTTATGACCAAACATATCAATAGTATTCTAATTGGAAGGCAGTCGTTATGGGTGGATTGGATTAAATTATATCACTTAAAAGACAGGAATTTTTGGGACATTCCGGTGCCAAGCAATTGCAGTTGGGGTTGGAGGAATCTTTTGAAAGGGAGACACCATGTGCAACAGTTTTTCTGGACCAGAATTGGAGACGGTATGTCTACATCGGCTTGGTATGATTCGTGGTGTGAAGTGTGCCCGTTGGGGAGTTTTATATCCCCTCCGATTATGAGACAAGCTGGTTTTTCTATTTATACAAAAGTTTCGGATCTTATCTCTGATGGGAATTGGAATTGGCCGAATCATTGGTTAGTCTCCTACCCGATTCTAAATCAGCTTCAGCCTCTCTTTTTAACCGAAGGTACTCGGGATATTACTATGTGGAAAGATGTAGATGGTCGCCTTGCCCCATTCAGAACTTTTGATGCTTGGGATTGCATCCGTTTTCGAGATGAACAGGTGAACTGGTACAACTTAGTTTGGTTTTCGCAATGCATTCCAAGGCATGCTTTTGTCTTGTGGATGATTTTCAGACGAAAGTTAGTCACTCAAGACAAATTAAGGAAATGGAACATCAATAATGGGGGTTGTATGAATTTAATGTGCTGCCTTCTTTGCCAGAATAATATTGATTCTCATGAACACCTTTTCTTTCAATGCAACTTTGCATCTAAGATTTGGATGACAGTTCGGGATAATTCTGCTATGAACACTGTGGGATCGGATTGGGATAGCATTGTGGATTGGTTACTGCCTCGGGCTCGGTCGAGATCTATTACTACTGTTATTGGTAAACTCTTGGTTGCTGCATCAGCTTATTTTATCTGGCAAGAAAGGAACTCCAGGTTTTTCAATAACCAGTTGCGTCCCCTGGAGAAGTTGGCTGAACTCATTATCAATAATGTTCGACTAAAGCTTAAATCACTAAAGTTCAAAGACACAAGACATGTGCGGAGGGTCTTACAAAAGTGGGAGATTAGTTTGGTAGATTGTTAGTGTCAATTCATGTACTTCCAATTTTTTGTCTTTTGGTTTCCCTTGTTAGGGAGGGTGGTTGTTTTTTCTTTGTCTTGGTTTACACATTAGCGGTATGTCGCTTTTGTGAACTAGGTGGTGCTTATGCCACCTACTTGTTCTTTTTCTTTGTGATTAATAGATTCACCGGGGTAACCCTTTACCCAAAAAAAAATCTCATATGTTTATTTAAGATGTTATGAGTAAATTCATGATGATTTTGAAAAGAAAATGATATGTTTATTAAACATGGCTAAATGATTAATACAAAGGTTATATGGCCTTTTTTTTAACATTATGTTAACAAAACTATCATTTTTGGTTAAATCTTTACAAGATTTAAAAAGATTTTAAAGAAAGGTTTTTATAAAAGAAAAGATAAGATAAATATATATTTTTGAAAAAATATATATTTGGTAACTTTAACAATTTTTGTGATATATAATACTTGGTCTATTAGTTATATGTAACAAAAATTAGGAACTTGAATCAAATGTTATAATTAAACCCAAGACACATTATAACCAAAGTCTTACAAAACTATACATGATTACGCCTTACAAACGAGTTACGGACAATCCGAAGGATCGGACACCAATTATGGTTAAATTTCGACGCGGACACCAAAATTACGTTACCATTAACAAAATTCGGACATTTTGAAACTTATAAAAACTATTATGTTTTTATTAACTAAAAAGTATACTTGGTGAATTTTATAAAAATGTTTTTATAAAAATGAAAGACTTATACTTTCAAGAGGGCTTATATAATTACAAATGGGCTATCTTTTACAAGTGGGCTATCTTTTAACAAATGGGCTTATTTTAACACATGGGCCTAATTTTACAAATGGGCTATTCTATAATAAATGGGCTTAACTTCATAATGGGCTTATCAAAACACATGGGCTAAGCCCAGTACCAAACATATGGGCCAAGGCCCAATAACTTTAGGCCCAACACTATTTAGGCCCAACACTATTTAGGCCCAACACTATTGAGGCCCAACACTATTGAGGCCCAACACTATTTAGGCCCAACACTATTGAGGCCCAACACTTTTGAGACCCAACACTATTTAGGCCCAACACTATTGAGGCCCGACACTATTGAGGCCCATCACTATTGAGACCCAACACTATTTAGGCCCAACACTATTGGGCCCAACACTATTTAGGCCTAACACTATTTGGGGCCCAATAACATGAAAAAATGGGCACGGCCCAATGACACCATTAGTGAAAATACAAGTATACAATTGATACATATATAAGACACGAAATCAAGAGGACTAGATCTGACTATATAACTTACAAAATACAAGATTACTTACACATATATATTTGATGAAATATATACCAAGTTTAACAATACGTACATCTAATACAAAGTTCAACAAATAACAAAGACTTGTACAAGGGTCATTACAAAGACCGACGTGTCTAACATATATAAGAACATTTGTAGGTCGCAACATCATTCAGGACGACCACGCGTAAGATTAGGAACACGTACCATACACGGACGCAATACTGTGAGTTCATCTCCCCTATTCAATTAAATGTTTTACAACTTTACAACTATCGGGGAAAATACATGTTCAACGTATGTTAAAGTTAGGGAATGAAACACCTTAGATCATGTGCAGATTAGGGTTATACATCTAAGCACCATTAATCCAGTTTAGACCTAGGTACAAGTGGTTAGATCTAATGGGTTTTGGCGAGCCCCACTCTTGGTCGTGAACCCATACAGAAGAGTGCTTTTGTGTCCTAGTCGATAGGAGTCGACATAAAAATCGTCTAGGGTTGGATTGCTTCCTTTTTCGTCACACATATTACTGTCCTTGCAAAACATTAATGATCAAGGATTTCATTGACGCTTTACATACTACAACTTACATTTTAAATACATCTTTTACAGCTAAACTGCATGAATTCGCCAACTTTTGTTGATGTTTTCCAAACTTAACATGTATTTCAGGGAATTAACGGACCATGTAGGGATTCTCAGTCAAGATAACAAGTACCAGAACTCCATGCCATCTTTTGGAGGGTTTAAGTGTTATATTCCACCTCTTTGCGGAAATATGATGGTTTAAACCTTAGTAGTTTATTTCATGTTAATGTATGAAACAAGAACACTTTATTTTTATGTTAATGATTTGTAACCGACACACTAAACTTATGTTGTAATCTTTTGAAACACTTATATAATGGCAATGGAGTATGTTTTATTCATATAGTTTGTTCATGTACATCGATATTTATGCAATGAAAACCATACAGATCACACCTCGCGCTTCCGCTATGAGCGGGTGTGACATCGACGTTATAGTGGGAATGGATTGGTTAGCCAAGTTTCACGCAGAGGTAGTTTGTTTTGAAAAGATTGTTCGTGTGCCGCTTACGACTAGTGAGATCTTAGAGGTTCATGGGAGAAACCTGTTAGCAGTCTTTAACTCATGTCTTGTACTCAAGCTCAAAAGTACTTGCGTAAGAACTATGTTGCCTTCTTGGCACATGTCGTAGAGGAGAAAGGAAAAGGTAAGTCTATTCAAGATATCCCTGTTGTTCGGGATTATCCTGAAGTATTTCCTGAAGAATTACCTGGTTTACCCCCAGCACGCCAAGTTGAGTTTCGTAATCTTGTACTTGGTGCTAATCCTATCGCTAAATCTCCGTATCGTCTTACACCGTCTGAGATGCAAGAATTGTCTAAACAGATCCACGAGCTTTCTGAAAAAGGTTTTATTTGTCCTAGCTTTTCACCTAAGGGTGCTCCCGTTCTTTTTGTTAAGAAGAAAGATGGCTCTTTCAGAATGTGCATCGATTATCGTGAGCTTAACAAGCTTACCATCAAGAATCGATATCCCCTACCTCGCATTGATGATCTCTTTGATCAGTTACAGGGTGCTACTTGTTTTTCAAAGATTGATCTACGTTCTGGGTATCATCAACTTTGAGTGCTCGAGGAAGATATCCCTAAGACTGCTTTCCGCACAAGATATGGTCATTATGAGTTCACTGTTATGCCATTCGGTTTCACTAATGCTCCTGTTGTTTTCATGGACTTGATGAATAGGGTTTGTAAGCCTTATTTGGACAAGTTCATCATCATTTTCATTGATGACATCTTGATTCATTCTAAGACACTAGCCGATCATGAACAACATCTCCGTCTTACTATGGAACTCTTAAAGAAAGAGCAACTTTTCGCCAAATTCTCCAAGTGCGAATTTTGGCTTAAGGAAGTTCAATTTTTGGGACATATTGTCAACAAACAAGGTATTCATGTAGATCCCGCCAAGATCAGTGCGATTAAGGGTTTGGGATACACCTACTACTCCTACTGAGGTTCGTTCATTTCTTCATCTCGACCGCCGCTTTATCGAAAACTTCTCCAAGATTGCAGTTCCTCTCATGCACTAACTCAGAAGAACAAACCTTTTGAATGAGGATCCAAATAGGAAGAAGCTTTTCAGACCTTGAAACAGAAACTTTGTGATGCACCTATTCTATCTTTATGTAACAACTGTGCTTGTAATCACTATGAACAGTTCTGTTATCAATAAAACAATGTTATTTGATCCCAATGTTTGTTTGATTGTGTTTTTCATTTTTCATGTTTTGACTTTTATGTAATTTCAAACTCTACATCGCTTTCTGGAGAGTTATACGCAAACTAGTGCGTAAACGTACTCAGTTTAATGCGAGAAATACTCCGGAACATCAACATATACTCAACATACCTTAAATAACCTTTACATAACTTAGAAATAAGTTTTGAAGGCTTTGGTATGGCAAAAACAAGTTAATTCGCTTACAGGGACTAAATATGACAAACTGTGAAAGTATGTCAATTTGAACTGTAACGAACATTCCGGAACATGACCATAAGTTAAACACACCTTAAATATCCTTTACATAGCTTAGAAATAGGCTTTGAGGGGTTTGGTGTGCTAAAATAAACTTTTTGGAACATTCAGGGACTAAAAGTGTCAAAAAGTGCACAAGTTTGCATTTTCGCGCATAACTTACATTCTGAATACATCTGGACATCCAAAAATTTATGTAAGCATGACTACATTATATTTTAGTGTTCGCCTTAAGAAAAATCCATTCGTTTCGTCATTTGGATCGTTTTTCGCGCTTATGCGCATTCCGTCGTAATTAAGCGAACATCGCGTTCGTACGACCAAACGAACCAACGTCCGACATATTTTTGAGCATGTTTCATGTCCACAATGTTTAGGCATCATTTTAGGGCCTTAAAGTTGGCTTGACGGGCCTTAGAAGTGCCGGAAATGGGCTGAATACACAACAGGGACCAAAACTGCACATCTGCCAAACTTGAAGGCTTACGGACCGTAAGCCTTACCTTACGGTCCGTAAGGAGTCTGCAGACCAGATTCAGTGTTTCTAACAGCTGTTTGCAGCTGTTTTGCACTCCCTAACCCCTTGCCAAGTGTCCAATCCTTATGGTGGTGAGCATTTTGAGGCACCACAACTTTCCGACAAGTGTACGCATGAGATTAAGGCACGATAATCGACAAACGATCCTAACGGTGGACCGAATACTATAAATACCCAACACCCACTTACTTCATTTCACACAAATCTGATCATTTGGGCTCTAAGTTGGAACCTTCGTTTCATACCTGAGCTATTTTGATCTGGGTTAGCATTCGGGGACCCTTCGTAAGTATTCTTTCGTTCTTTCCCTTATTTTTACTGCTTTTCGAGTCAGAAAGTCAAACTTTGTTTGACTTTCAGCGTTGACCAGTAATGGTCAATGCGAAGTTCGTTAGAACTTCGCAACGTGATTGTAATCACGATGGTCATAGTCCCTTGGGACTATGCCTACTGATTACCACGTTGTCTAGGGTCGTAGGGTAGGCGATCTGATAAATCGCCTATACCTTCGAACCCGACCCAGTTTGGTCGATCATTAGGATCCGACCAAACACATTAGGTGACCATAGTGTAGGGAATAACCTTCCGAGGTTATACCTTATGGTCACGACGTGTAAGTAGTTGTATGATAGGTAGTTTATATGCCTTAGGTAAATTACCAGAATACCCTTTTCATACATAATTGGTAATTTAGCATATGTAACCTAAACTTTTGTCACGTAACTGATTATGTAACATGTTTAGGCATATAATACTTGTCATAGGACTAGTTAGGCGGTCCGAACGCGTTTCACGCGCACGACACGTTAAAGTAGCATAAGCTTCCTAAACGGGTCGTAATGGGTCGTAAACAATTATGTTAAGTTTCATTTAGCATGTAGGCTTTGTTAAACCATATCACGTGAGTTCCAACACTCATTTGGTTTACAAACCCTAATGCTACCCAGTCTTCCGAGATAGGTCCGGTTTATTAACATAGTTACCTATATTAGGTGCCGTTTGATTCCGTGATCTCTAGCATTGCTTGGTGGTTATCTCAATACATCTGAGCAATCTCAGGTGAGTACATAGACCCCTCTTTTACTGTTTTCCAAACTGTTTTGGGGTGGAACACATGTGCCTACTTGTTACTTTCCTGCTTTCCAGTTTTCACATCATATACTGCTATGTTCGTTAGTACATTATAGTACATGATTTCATTACATCTTATGCTAGGTGTGCCCATTGTGTGCATTACTTGGTACATTGTTTTACATTACATTTCATGCTAGGTATGCCCATTGCGTGCATTACTTAGTACATCGTTTTATATGACATTTCATGCTAGGTATGCCCATTGTGTGCATTACTTAGTACATTGTTTTACATGACATTTCATGCTAGGTATGCCCATTATGTGCATTACTTAGTACATTGTTTTACATGACATTTCATGCTAGGTATGCCCATTGTGTGCATTACTTAGTACATCGTTTTATATGACATTTCATGCTAGGTATGCCCATTGTGTGCATTACTTAGTACATTGTTTTACATGACATTTCATGCTAGGTATGCCCATTGTGTGCATTACTTAGTACATCGTTTTACATGACATTTCACGCTATGTATGTTCATTTGATTACATACTTAGTGCATTGTTTTCACATGCTCACATTTTGTTATGACATTTGGTTTGTTTACATGGGACAATATATCCATTAACATTAGCTACGCCGTTCGTTAGTAGGTAGTGGTACCATAGGAATTGACAACTCCCGTTCCGGACATCCCAGGGTAAGGGGACAGAAAGGAATGACCGAATTCGTTGACATTTAGACAGATAGACCTTTAATTTGTTTAAAGGGTTTTATCACCACAGTCGCCAGGCTTGGATGTATGCATATTCACAATACCGCATAAATGTTCGTATTAAATAGTTGCATGCATTTACACAAAACATAGCTTTGATTTAAACCAAGTTTTACTTCAATACTTTGTTTTCGTACATATGGTTTAGTTGAGACATTTCGCTTGCCATACATGACATTTTGACATAGACATTTGACATGGATATTTTGACATAGACATTTGACATGGATATTTGACATAGACATTTGACATGGATATTTGACATAGACATTTGACATGATTTACATCTTGACATAAACACTTTGACATATTATTCAATACATTTGACAATTTGATTTAAGCATAGACTTCTTGCATTGTTTGGTTTGGTTTGATTAAGTGATTAAGTAACGATGCGTGTGTAATATGATACAAGCATGGTGGATACGCCGCTGGTACTTCCTATATATAAGTGTTTGTATGGTATTACATGGCGTAACGTTATTTGAATCATTTCAGTTTAATACATATAACATTTTACACAAATAACATACTTTTCACAAGACATTGATTTACAAACAACTTACCTTATACAAACACATTTTTACATGGTTATTTATTTAACCTGACAATTTCTTATACATATCATCTGATCTTATTGTTTTCAAATGATTTACAAGACAAAGCAAATAACAAGGTTCATGACTAAACATTTTCTCAAACAAAAGTCATGAATCTTATTTTCACAAAACCTATGTATCTCACAGGCATTTTTATGCTGACGTACCTATTTTCACATGTGTTTTCAGGTGCTTTTCCGTAGGATGTTGATCATGATACTAGGGCGGACCTGTGCCTTAGAGACTTTAAAAGAAGATAGACTATGTTTAATTATGTTATAAACTCTTTTGTTTACTGATCAAGACAATGAAACACCCTTGTTTAATAAATAAATAAAACTTTGTATGCCATGGTTATGAGACAATTAATTCTGTCGCGACACGCCCCGATGTTTCCGCCGCGATTTGTTGTTTTACGCGGTCGGGGTGTGACAGAAGAGTTGGTATCAGAGCCAATGGTTATAGGGAATTAGGTTATTAGTAATGCTTTGACCTAGACTATAACTTTTCTAGGAACCTAACACAAGTTATCTTGTGTTTAGATCTTAAAACATGTACATCACCTATCCTTAGGTGATTAACAAAACAAGGAATCAAAATTTTTCCGAAACGATTTTTGAAAAAGAATCATCTATTTTTGAATAAATTTTTACAAGGTTTTGAACCCTCAATTGTAAGGTTTTGAACCCTCTGTTTTATGGTTTTGAACCCTTTTCAAGTTTGGTTTTTGGCCTTGTGCCTTCTAATTTTCAAAATCCCGTCAAACGTTTTGGGTTTTAAATAATGTGAACATGTGCAAACTGGAAGGGTGAATGCCTGTATTCTGGGTTTTCTGTCTAGGCAAGCACTTCGTATACATCTCAACCAGACGCAGAGACCAGTTGTGCTTACCTGGGAATTCTTGGGATGAGTGTTCACTTATAGGCGAGCATGTCTTCATTATACATTATTTTTGATCCATTTACTTTGATTAGTCACTGTGTGTCGTTTGTTTGCTTTGTGATACGGACGAATGACCACCATCTTTGCTTTTGTTGGTTTCGTTTCATCTCATTTCTCTTCATCCAAACATCTCACTCGTTTCCTTTCATGTTTTCCTCTTTTAGAATGCCTCCTCGACGCGAAAATCCGATAGCAACTGCCGAACTGGCAGAAATCATTTCAGAGCAGATGGCTGCTCAATTTCCAAATCTCTTTGCTCTGTGGAACCAGGCCAACAACAACAACAATGTTCCATGCAAGTACAAGGATTTTAACCAGGCTAAACCACTCAAGTTTAGTGGTTCTGAGGGAGCGACCGGACTTCTTCAGTGGTTCGAGAGTATAGAGAATACTTTTCGCCATGTGCAGTGTCCGGATAATCGCAAGGTCGAGTTCTCCTCGAGCGTATTACAGAAGAGGGCTTTGACATGGTGGAACGGAGTTATGAGAGACCAGGGTGCAGAAGTTGCTCTCGCACAGACATGGGCTGAACTTAGAGCCCTTATGATGAGGGAATTCTGTCCTCGCCATGAACAGCGAGCGTTGGAGAAGGAGTTTGATGTGTTGAAGCAAGATAGTGGTGAGCACAGGGCTTATACTGATCAGTTTGAAGAGTTGAGTTTGCTTTGCCCGACAATGGTTACCCCACTCGACAAGGCTATCGAGAGATACATCGATGGCCTACCTGACACGGTAAAAGACATTCTTACTGGTAGTGAACCTGCCACACTTCGTCAGGCGATCGAGTTATCAGCAACGTTGACTGAGTCGCACATTAGAAAGGGAAAGCTACACAGGAAGGGTGACAAGGGCAAGAAGCAGTCGGCTGACAAGGAAGATAGCAAGAAAGGTCAAAACTTGAATGGAAAGAACTCTGGTTCTTCAAAGAGGGCAAAGAAGCGTAAGGCTTCTCAAAATTTTGCTGTCACTGCCCAAGCTAATCAGGCAGCCCTTAACCAACCCGCACAGCCTCCAGCAAAGAAACCCTATACAGGGAATGCACCTTTGTGCAATAGATGCAACAGTCACCACCAGCCGCAACTTCCATGCCGTTTCTGTACTAACTGTGGGAAATCAGGCCATCTTGCCAATGTTTGTCGGTCTGCTCAGAATCCCGCGGTTCAGAACCCGGCTCAACAAGTTGCTCAGCCTCCTGCACCGCAACAGGGTCAAGCTGCAAGACCACAATATCCACCAGGTGCTTGTTATAATTGTGGGGATCTGACCCACTATAGAAACCGGTGCCCAAGGCTAGCCAACCAGAACCAGAACCAGAACCAGAACCAGAACCAGAACCAGAATCAAGCTCCGGCTCGAGGCCGAGTTTTTAACTTGAATGCCCAAGAGGCACAGGCTGACGATAATGTGGTGAACGGTACGTTCTTTATTAATAATCAGCCTGCATCTGTTCTTTTCGATTCCGGTGCCGATAAGAGTTTCGTGTCTTTGTCTTTTGAGCAAATGCTTCGCGTGTCTAGAACGAAACTAGGCAAATCTTTGACAGTAGAGGTTGCTAGTGGTGAACCCATTATTCTTGATTCTGTTCTTCGCAACTGCCAGTTGAATCTTAACGACCATATTTTTCCTATTGACCTCGCGCCTATGCAACTTGGAAGTTTCGACGTTATTGTGGGAATGGATTGGTTATCCAAGCATCACGCAGAAATAGTTTGTTCTAAGAAGATTGTTCGTGTGCCACTTTCGACAGGCGAGGTCCTGCAGGTTCAAGGTGAGAAGCCTACCGGTGGTCTCAGACTCATGTCTTGTTTTAAAGCTCGGAAGTATCTGCAGAAGAACTATGTGGCTTTCTTAGCACATGTTACAGAAGATAAAGGCAAGGGTAAGTCTATTTCAGATATTCCTGTCGTTCGGGATTATTCTGAAGTGTTCCCTGAAGATTTACCTGGTCTACCTCCAGCACGCCAAGTCGAGTTCCGCATTGATCTCGTACCTGGTGCAAACCCCATTGCCAGAGCTCCATATCGTCTTGCACCATCTGAGATGCAAGAGTTGTCTAAACAGCTTCAGGAGCTCTCTGACAAAGGTTTTATCCATCCCAGCTTTTCACCTTGGGGTGCTCCCGTTCTTTTTGTCAAGAAGAAGGATGGATCCTTTAGAATGTGTATCGATTATCATGAGCTTAACAAGCTTACCATCAAGAATCGATATCCTCTACCTCGCATAGACGATCTCTTTGATCAGTTACAAGGTGCTTCTTATTTTTCGAAGATTGATCTGCGATCTGGATATCATCAACTTCGGGTGCAAGAAGAAGACATTCCGAAGACAGCATTCCGTACTCGTTATGGACATTATGAATTCACAGTCATGCCATTCGGTTTGACTAATGCTCCTGCTGTTTTCATGGACTTAATGAATAGGGTCTGCAAACCTTATTTGGATCAGTTCGTCATTGTTTTTATCGATGACATTTTGATTTACTCTAAGACACGAGCTGATCACGAGCAGCATCTTCGTCTTACTTTGGAACTCCTAAAGAAAGAACAACTTTTCGCCAAATTCTCCAAGTGCGAATTTTGGCTTAAAGAAGTTCAATTTTTGGGACACATTATCAACGAACGAGGTGTTCATGTAGATCCCTCCAAGATCAGTGCGATTAAGGATTGGGATACGCCTACTACTCCTACTGAAGTTCGTTCTTTTCTTGGTCTAGCGGGTTATTATCGCCGCTTCATTGAAAACTTCTCTAAGATTGCAGTTCCTCTAACTGCTCTAACTCAGAAGAAAATGCCATTTTATTGGGGAATCAAACAAGAGGAAGCTTTTCAACACCTGAAGCAGAAGCTTTGCAATGCGCCTGTTCTATCATTGCCTGAGGGTGATGATGATTTTGTTGTGTATTGTGATGCATCGAAATTAGGTCTTGGCTGTGTTCTTATGCAAAGGAACAAAGTCATAGCCTATGCATCAAGACAGTTGAAGATACATGAGAAGAACTACACCACTCATGATCTTGAGTTGGGTGCAGTTGTCTTTGCTCTCAAGATCTGGAGACACTATTTGTACGGTACAAAATGTGTGGTTTTCACTGACCACAAAAGTCTTCAGCATATCTTCAACCAGAAAGAACTCAACATGAGACAGCGACGTTGGGTTGAGCTTTTAAACGATTATGACTGCGAAATTCGCTACCATCCTGGTAAGGCGAATGTCGTAGCTGATGCATTGAGTCGTAAGGAACGTACTAAGCTTCATTGTGTACGTGTTCAATCTGTTATTCAAGCTCGATCCGATATTCAAGCACGCATTTCTCTAGCTCAACAATCTTGTGTTTCACAAGGTTTGATGGATAAGGAATTTCCCTATCACATAACACCTGCTCTTGAACTGAAGGACAATGGATCATATTACTTCATGGACCGTTTGTGGGTCCCAAGCCAGGATGATCTTCGTACCTTGCTTATGGATGAAGCCCATAAGTCTCGTTATTCTATTCATCCGGGCTCAGATAAAATGTATAAGGACCTTCGTACTCACTATTGGTGGCCTGGTATGAAGAAAGACATTGCCTTATACGTATCCAAATGCCTTACTTGTCTTAAGGTTAAGGCTGAACATCAGCGTCCTTCGGGTTTATTGGTGCAACCAGAGATCCCAGTTTGGAAATGGGAAAACATTACTATGGATCTTGTTACCAAACTCCCGCGCACAAAGAAAGGTCATGATGCCATCTGGGTAGTCGTTGATCGTCTTACAAAGTCAGCACATTTCTTGCCAATCCGCGAGGATTTTCCTACTGACAGACTTGCTCAAATCTATGTAGATGAAATTGTGGCTCGACATGGTGTTCCTTTGAACATCATTTCTGACAGAGATGCTCGTTTCACTTCTCACTTTTGGAGAACCATGCAATCTGCTATGGGGACCCAACTTAATCTGAGCACAGCTTATCATCCGCAAACGGATGGTCAATCTGAGAGAACAATCCAGACTCTGGAGGATATGCTAAGAGCTTGTGTGATCGATTTTGGTGGTAGCTGGGATTCACATCTTAAATTGATTGAATTCTCCTACAACAACAGTTATCACACTAGCATCAAAATGGCTCCTTTCGAAGCTCTCTATGGTCGAAAATGTCGTTCACCAGTCTGCTGGAATGAGATTGGCGAGGCTCAACTTACTGGACCTTCCCTCATTTTAGAGACAACTGACAAGGTCAAGAAAGTTCGTGATAACCTTCAGGCAGCTAGAAGCCGTCAGAAGATTTACGCGGACCCAAAACGCAAAGCCTTTGAATTTCAAGTCGGTGATCGAGTATTACTTAAGGTCTCACCTTGGAAAGGTGTGATCAGATTTGGAAAGAAAGGAAAACTTGCACCTAGATACGTTGGACCATTCAAGATCGTCGAAAGAATCGGAAAGGTAGCCTACAGACTTGAGTTACCTCCTGAACTGGGAAATGTTCATCCAACTTTTCACATATCAAATCTCAAGAAGTGTACAGCTGATGAGAACTACTCCATACCGCTTGACGAAATTCGTGTTGGCAAAACACTGAAATTTGTTGAGAAACCAGTGGAAATCATGGAACGTGAAGTCAAGTGGCTTAAACGCAAGCGCATTCCTTTGGTCAAAGTTCGCTGGGAAGCTAAACGTGGACCTGAGTTTACTTGGGAACGCGAAGATCAAATGAAGGCGAAATATCCACATCTTTTTCCACGAGTTTCCTCTAAATAAATTTCGGGACGAAATTTCCACAAGTAGGGGAGACTGTAACAACTGTGCTTGTAATCACTATGAACAGTTCTGTTATCAATAAAACAATGTTATTTGATCCCAATGTTTGTTTGATTGTGTTTTTCATTTTTCATGTTTTGACTTTTATGTAATTTCAAACTCTACATCGCTTTCTGGAGAGTTATACGCAAACTAGTGCGTAAACGTACTCAGTTTAATGCGAGAAATACTCCGGAACATCAACATATACTCAACATACCTTAAATAACCTTTACATAACTTAGAAATAAGTTTTGAAGGCTTTGGTATGGCAAAAACAAGTTAATTCGCTTACAGGGACTAAATATGACAAACTGTGAAAGTATGTCAATTTGAACTGTAACGAACATTCCGGAACATGACCATAAGTTAAACACACCTTAAATATCCTTTACATAGCTTAGAAATAGGCTTTGAGGGGTTTGGTGTGCTAAAATAAACTTTTTGGAACATTCAGGGACTAAAAGTGTCAAAAAGTGCACAAGTTTGCATTTTCGCGCATAACTTACATTCTGAATACATCTGGACATCCAAAAATTTATGTAAGCATGACTACATTATATTTTAGTGTTCGCCTTAAGAAAAATCCATTCGTTTCGTCATTTGGATCGTTTTTCGCGCTTATGCGCATTCCGTCGTAATTAAGCGAACATCGCGTTCGTACGACCAAACGAACCAACGTCCGACATATTTTTGAGCATGTTTCATGTCCACAATGTTTAGGCATCATTTTAGGGCCTTAAAGTTGGCTTGACGGGCCTTAGAAGTGCCGGAAATGGGCTGAATACACAACAGGGACCAAAACTGCACATCTGCCAAACTTGAAGGCTTACGGACCGTAAGCCTTACCTTACGGTCCGTAAGGAGTCTGCAGACCAGATTCAGTGTTTCTAACAGCTGTTTGCAGCTGTTTTGCACTCCCTAACCCCTTGCCAAGTGTCCAATCCTTATGGTGGTGAGCATTTTGAGGCACCACAACTTTCCGACAAGTGTACGCATGAGATTAAGGCACGATAATCGACAAACGATCCTAACGGTGGACCGAATACTATAAATACCCAACACCCACTTACTTCATTTCACACAAATCTGATCATTTGGGCTCTAAGTTGGAACCTTCGTTTCATACCTGAGCTATTTTGATCTGGGTTAGCATTCGGGGACCCTTCGTAAGTATTCTTTCGTTCTTTCCCTTATTTTTACTGCTTTTCGAGTCAGAAAGTCAAACTTTGTTTGACTTTCAGCGTTGACCAGTAATGGTCAATGCGAAGTTCGTTAGAACTTCGCAACGTGATTGTAATCACGATGGTCATAGTCCCTTGGGACTATGCCTACTGATTACCACGTTGTCTAGGGTCGTAGGGTAGGCGATCTGATAAATCGCCTATACCTTCGAACCCGACCCAGTTTGGTCGATCATTAGGATCCGACCAAACACATTAGGTGACCATAGTGTAGGGAATAACCTTCCGAGGTTATACCTTATGGTCACGACGTGTAAGTAGTTGTATGATAGGTAGTTTATATGCCTTAGGTAAATTACCAGAATACCCTTTTCATACATAATTGGTAATTTAGCATATGTAACCTAAACTTTTGTCACGTAACTGATTATGTAACATGTTTAGGCATATAATACTTGTCATAGGACTAGTTAGGCGGTCCGAACGCGTTTCACGCGCACGACACGTTAAAGTAGCATAAGCTTCCTAAACGGGTCGTAATGGGTCGTAAACAATTATGTTAAGTTTCATTTAGCATGTAGGCTTTGTTAAACCATATCACGTGAGTTCCAACACTCATTTGGTTTACAAACCCTAATGCTACCCAGTCTTCCGAGATAGGTCCGGTTTATTAACATAGTTACCTATATTAGGTGCCGTTTGATTCCGTGATCTCTAGCATTGCTTGGTGGTTATCTCAATACATCTGAGCAATCTCAGGTGAGTACATAGACCCCTCTTTTACTGTTTTCCAAACTGTTTTGGGGTGGAACACATGTGCCTACTTGTTACTTTCCTGCTTTCCAGTTTTCACATCATATACTGCTATGTTCGTTAGTACATTATAGTACATGATTTCATTACATCTTATGCTAGGTGTGCCCATTGTGTGCATTACTTGGTACATTGTTTTACATTACATTTCATGCTAGGTATGCCCATTGCGTGCATTACTTAGTACATCGTTTTATATGACATTTCATGCTAGGTATGCCCATTGTGTGCATTACTTAGTACATTGTTTTACATGACATTTCATGCTAGGTATGCCCATTATGTGCATTACTTAGTACATTGTTTTACATGACATTTCATGCTAGGTATGCCCATTGTGTGCATTACTTAGTACATCGTTTTATATGACATTTCATGCTAGGTATGCCCATTGTGTGCATTACTTAGTACATTGTTTTACATGACATTTCATGCTAGGTATGCCCATTGTGTGCATTACTTAGTACATCGTTTTACATGACATTTCACGCTATGTATGTTCATTTGATTACATACTTAGTGCATTGTTTTCACATGCTCACATTTTGTTATGACATTTGGTTTGTTTACATGGGACAATATATCCATTAACATTAGCTACGCCGTTCGTTAGTAGGTAGTGGTACCATAGGAATTGACAACTCCCGTTCCGGACATCCCAGGGTAAGGGGACAGAAAGGAATGACCGAATTCGTTGACATTTAGACAGATAGACCTTTAATTTGTTTAAAGGGTTTTATCACCACAGTCGCCAGGCTTGGATGTATGCATATTCACAATACCGCATAAATGTTCGTATTAAATAGTTGCATGCATTTACACAAAACATAGCTTTGATTTAAACCAAGTTTTACTTCAATACTTTGTTTTCGTACATATGGTTTAGTTGAGACATTTCGCTTGCCATACATGACATTTTGACATAGACATTTGACATGGATATTTTGACATAGACATTTGACATGGATATTTGACATAGACATTTGACATGGATATTTGACATAGACATTTGACATGATTTACATCTTGACATAAACACTTTGACATATTATTCAATACATTTGACAATTTGATTTAAGCATAGACTTCTTGCATTGTTTGGTTTGGTTTGATTAAGTGATTAAGTAACGATGCGTGTGTAATATGATACAAGCATGGTGGATACGCCGCTGGTACTTCCTATATATAAGTGTTTGTATGGTATTACATGGCGTAACGTTATTTGAATCATTTCAGTTTAATACATATAACATTTTACACAAATAACATACTTTTCACAAGACATTGATTTACAAACAACTTACCTTATACAAACACATTTTTACATGGTTATTTATTTAACCTGACAATTTCTTATACATATCATCTGATCTTATTGTTTTCAAATGATTTACAAGACAAAGCAAATAACAAGGTTCATGACTAAACATTTTCTCAAACAAAAGTCATGAATCTTATTTTCACAAAACCTATGTATCTCACAGGCATTTTTATGCTGACGTACCTATTTTCACATGTGTTTTCAGGTGCTTTTCCGTAGGATGTTGATCATGATACTAGGGCGGACCTGTGCCTTAGAGACTTTAAAAGAAGATAGACTATGTTTAATTATGTTATAAACTCTTTTGTTTACTGATCAAGACAATGAAACACCCTTGTTTAATAAATAAATAAAACTTTGTATGCCATGGTTATGAGACAATTAATTCTGTCGCGACACGCCCCGATGTTTCCGCCGCGATTTGTTGTTTTACGCGGTCGGGGTGTGACACTTTACCTGAGGGCAATGAGGATTTTGTCGTTTATTGTGATGCATCAAATTTGGGTCATGGCTGTGTTCTCATGCAAAGAAACAAAGTCATAGCCTATGCATAAAGGCAGTTGAAGGTAAAAAAGAAGAACTACACGACTCATGATCTTGAGTTAGGTGCAGTTGTATTCGCTCTCGAAATCTGGAGACACTATCTGTATGGTACAGAATGTGTGGTTTTCACTGACCACAAAAGCCTCCAGCATATTTTCAATCAGAAAGAACTTAACATGAGGCAACGACGTTGGGTTGAACTTCTAAACGACTATGATTGCGAAATTCGCTACCATCCTGGTAAGGCGAATGTCATGGCTGACGTATTGAATCGTAAAGAGCGTGTCAAGCTTCACTGTGTACAAGTTCGATCTGATATTCAAAACCGCATTTCTCAGGCTCAACATAATTGTATTACACAAGACTTGATGGGTAAGGAATTACCCTGTCACATTAAGACTGATCTTGAACTGAAGGACAATGGATTGTATTATTTCATGGACCGTTTGTGGGTCCCAAATCAAGACAATCTTCGCACCTTGCTAATGGATGAAGCTCATAAGTCTCGTTATTCTATTCATCCTGATGCAGATAAAATGTATAAGGATCTTTGAACCCAGTACTGGTGGCCGGGTATGAAGAAAGACATTGCCTTGTATGTATCAAAATGCCTTACTTGTCTTACGGTTAAGGCAGAACATCAACATCCCTCTGGATTATTGGAGCAACCAGAGATTCCGGTTTGGAAATGGGAAAACATTGCTATGGATCTTATTACCAAACTTCCACGCACTAAATGAGGTCATGACGCTATCTGGGTAGTTATTGATCGTCTTACAAAGTCAGCACATTTCTTGTCAATCTGTGAGGATCTATCTGCCGACGAGCTAGCTAAAATCTATGTGGATGAGATTGTATCCCGTCATGGCGTTCCTTTGAACATTATATCTGATAGAGATGCTCGTTTTTCGTCTCGCTTTTGGAGAACTATGCAATGTGCAATGGGAACTCAGCTTAATTTGAGCACAGCGTATCATCCTCAAACGGATGGTCAATCTAAAAGAACAATCCAGACACAGGAGGATATGCTTAGAGCTTGTGTGATCAATTTTGGTGGTAGTTGTGTTGGTGCATAATGTCTATAGCCTACGTCTTAAGTCTAGGTCATGTTTGTATAGGTTTTACAGGGGTCTAAATGTAATTTTAAGTGATTTTGATGTAATTCCGCTTGAAATGACACATGGTCATTTCAAGAGAAATCAGAAGTTGTAATTCCGCTTGAAATGACATGTGTCATTTCAAGCGAAATCATAGGTCTATATATAGGCTTGTCTTGTTTCTCATTTGGCACGGAATCACAAGTTGTATACCGAACTGCTGCCGGATTTTCTAGTGAAATATTAATGAGAAACGTGTGTTAAAGTGATATACTCTGTTTTCTACTCAATTTCTTACTGATTCTAAGCTGTTTGTTTGATTCCGCCTTTCAAACAGTTGTGTATTACCTCTGATTGACTCATTTGGTTGGTAAAATGATCCTACAATTGGTATCAGAGCCAGTTATGAGTAAATACACTTGAATCAGTGCCTTTTTCTACACTTTATTGGTCTTCTGGACAATTTAATAGACAAAATGGACTGATTTTCTGATATTGTGTGTAAAATACTGTTTTAACAAACCCTTGAGAGAATCAGATCAAAATTCGGACTAAATCTGATAAAAATGGACTAAAAACCTTATTCCGCATGAATGAGACATCTGATTCCCCTTGAAAAATTGTGATAATTTCAAGCGAAATAAGTGATTCCGCTTGAAAACATCTGATTCCGCTTGAAAAGTTGAAGTAGTTTCAAGCGAAATAAGTGATTCCGCTTGAAATACAACTGATTCCGCTTGAGAAGGTAATTCTGCTTGAAAATCACTTGATTTCTCTTGAAAGCGCTGATTCAGCTTGAAATCTAATTTCGCTTGAAAGTATGTGTTTGTTGTGAAAGTCCATTTCGTTCGTGGTATTTCGTTTGAAGTACATTGTGTGTAGAAAGTGTTTTCACTTAAAAATAACCTGTTTTCAAAACTTGAAAATTTTTTCCGTAAATTGAATTTGTAAAATGGATAACGAGTTTTACAACATGTTTTCTGGTGGTGGAATGACGGCAGCACAAACCCCGGCTAGTATAGTACAAAATGTGAATATGGAGAATGAGTTAGGGACGATGCAGAAACCACTTAAACTGATGAATATTGATGAGTATTCGGGTTGGTCTGGAAGGTTTAAGACATGGGTTCAAGCAAACCACTTTGAGTGCTGGATGAAGATCGAATCGAAATATGTTATTCCTAAAGATGGTTTGGGTCTTGAGAAGTCTATTGGCAGTTTGACACAAGCTGAACAAGAAGATTTTAAGGCAGAAAAAAAGATGATGAGTATTCTTCAACAGGCGATTAAAGAGGATATCTTGGTGTTGTTGCAGCATGAGGATAATTCACAATCTATTTGGCAGTCGCTGCAAGTAAAGTTTCAAGGGTGTGTGTCCATGATCAAAAGCAAAAAGGCTTTGATAAAGAAACAATTTGACATTTTCATTGGTATGAAAGGTGAAACTACAAAACAACTGATTGAAAGATACTGCCATCTAGTTGTGGAGATGAAGAGATTGGAAATAACCAAGACTAATGAGGAGTGGATCGATAAATTGGCAGATGCATTGCCATACGATGAATGGGGTACTTATTTGCTGGTGATGAAGAACAATTCAGATTATGTTAATTTGAATCTTAGTGTGTTCATAGAGAAGATGGAAGCACATGAGTTAGAATTAACAAAGATTAAACAGATGAATTCTACAATTGTTCAACAGGATGTTTCACTATATTACAAAGGCAGTTCTCCGGCAACAACGAATCTAAGCCCGAAGATTCAAACAGCTTTCAGTGCAGATTCAACATTTGGTGCTTCGTCTAGTACTTCAAGCAACAACAAGCCTTCACCGTTTGCAAGTTATGAGCCGAATTCCAAGACATCAGAACAAATGTCTCCACAAAGCTCTTCAAGCTCGAACAATCAGGGATATGTTTCTGGGATACAGTGTAACATTGCTGTAAACATCAAAAATTGACAAGAGTTACAGAAGCAGCTGCAAAGCAACACATTGCACTATTAGCTTCCGTTCTTGAGTCATATGAGAATTTGGTAGCTGGAAGGATCGGTAATCCAGATATGACAAAGGAGGATTACGACCAAATCGATCCAGATGAGTTAGAATTGATTGATATCAAGTGGGGGATGGCTAGTTTGGTTAGAAGAGCCCATAGGTTTATGGAAATTACGGGCCGAAGCAGTTTGTCAGGTCCGGATCAAAAGCTTGGTTTTGATAAGTCCAAAGTGACTTGTTTCATGTGTAAAGAGAAGGGCCATTTTAAGAGGGAATGTCCGAATAGAGAGATCAATAACCATCAGAATCCTTTCACCAACGATTACTACAGACAGGCAATCTATCACAAGACAAATCAACAACCTGTCATTCAAAGACCTCAAATTGAAAATAAGCCGGAAAAAGCTCTTATTGTCAACCAGGATGATGAGAAGGTAGCTGAAGGGTTCAGTTGGGACAAGTATATCCCGGGCAGTGAAGATAGAGCAATGATGGCTGAGATTGTCGAGGTTCCGGAGAGTGTTGTTGAAACAGAGGTTGTTAGTGAAGATGTATCTAAAGAAAGTTCAGTTGATCTCGAAGAAATTGCTGCAGAAGTCTACTATTATCAGTCCGAACAGGAGGTTTTAGCTAGTTCTTTAAAATCAATTATGCCTCCTAATGTGTTTAATTCTTTTGCAGGTTATTTCAGTGAGCCAACAACAGGATCTTGCCCACAGTATGATGTTAAGAAAGATTCTGTTGAAGAGATAATTGATGTATCAAAAGAAATGACTGAAGAAACACTGAAAGAGATTGCTGACAAAGCCTTAATGGCAAAGCTGAAAGAGGTAGACACAGAATCTGTAAAACCAGAGTCTATTGATACTGAGTCAGTTGAAAGTGTGTCGGTCAAAACAGAGTCAGGTCAAATGGAGTCTGACGGGAAATCTGAAAGTGAGGAGGTCAAAACCGAAGGAGTGTCTGAGTCAGAGTCTGATAATGTCGGTAAACAGGATGTTGATTTTGAGCAAGAGGAAAAGATTGTTGAAAAGATTGATTCAATCTCTGAAACTTCATGCAAAAACTGTTCAAAACCATGCATGGAATGTCTTGAAAAAGACAAAAAGTTTCAGGAACTGAAACAATACACTGATGAGGTTAAATTTGATCTGAGTGAAGTAAAAGAAGCGTATGACAAGTTGGCTAAATCTATCAAAATGATTCAAAAGGAGAGTCTTGAAAACGATAAAGCCACAAAATTGTTAAAATCAACGGTTTTTGATAAACAAAAAGAAATCAACTTTCATTTGGACATGATTGCTTCATTGAAAAAAGAATTGGAGTTAACAAAAATTGAGAATGAAAGAACTGATAAGAAGTTGATGAGTTATGTTGCATCTTCATATGTAATTGAACAGATTGTCCCACAACAACCAATTGCAACACCTGTCTTTAACATTGTTCCACCTCCAATGTGGAATCATTATACTCAAAAGTATCCAGATAGGGTGGAAGCTGCTTTGAACCTCAAACTGAAAACCATTGAGAATGAGTTACCTGAAAGTATTGATGTTATTTTCTCTCCGTCCGACACTGACAATGAGTCACAGGTTATCAAGACCGTTGTTGACCAAGTGTTAGACGAAGAGAGTGATAACTCGGAGTCTGAGATTGTGAAAACTCATTTTGAGAACTCCATGTCTGAGTCTGAAGAAGATGGTAACTTCTTAGACAGATTCATACCAAAATCAGACAAAGTCACGAATGATGATCCGATCATTGTGGTTTACATAATGATTGGAACGGACAAGCTTTATTCTGATTTTGAGTATCTGCTCCAAAATGCTAGATTTGAGAATGTTGAAAAGGTGTTTAAATTGGTCGAAATTGACATTTCTTAGGTGAACAACAAAGAGTTCTTTTCAAAATCCAAAAAGTCTTTTGTTAAGTCACAACCTAACAACTCGGGAAAGAAAGAGTGGGAGGGAAATGGTGGTAACAACAAGAGAAATGGAAACAATTTTAAAAACAAAGGAATTGGATTTGAAAAGAAAATGGCTAAGCAGAATGTAAAGCCAAAGGAAACGATGAGTGATGTTTTATTTGTTGGTCCAAGTGTTGATGCTGAAAAAGAGTATATTTTCAGTCAAAAAGCCATTGATGATTTCAATGCAGCGAAGAAGCTGAAAGAAGAGTCGTACAAATCAACTTTTGTTGAATATGACAAAAGAGTTTGTTATCGCTGCAATGAGATTGGTCATATGGCCAAACAATGCATGAAAGTTTTTGAAAAACCTGTTTTGCAAAAACTCCGACCTAAAACTCCAACTGATAACAAGGGTAAAAAACCAATGATTTCACCGATTCGTATTTTGAAAAGAGGTGAATCTCTGAAGCTCGAAGAAAAGTCAAAATCAAGTTTTGAGGTTGGCGAATCTTCGAAAGTCCAAAAGGCTTCAAAGATTTATCCAAAAATGAAAGTTTTTGAGAATCAATCATGGGTTGCAAAACCAAAATCGTCAGTTGAAGATAAAAAGATGGAAAGTGTTTTGAAAACGGAACCAAAGGTTTTTAAAGATGATGTGGAAAAACTTGAATTTGAACTTGATAAGTTGCTTGAGGAATTTCCTCCAATCAAAGAGGGAAAGTCAAAGCCAAAATCTAAACCTGTGATCCCAAATGTCATTTTTAGTATTCCGAAAGTTGAAGTGGATTGTGATCTTGTGTTTGGTAGTGTTTCAACTGTTAAGAAATCATGGGCCTCATTATTTGAATAAATTGTCTGTGATGTTTGCAGCGGCTTCCGAAGTCGTTCATCTCGAAGTGGATAATGGACAGCGGAGCGTCAAGACACATGACAGGAATGCTAGCATTGCTTTATGATGTTAAATCTTTAAATGGTGGATACGTGGGATTTGCTGGGAATCAGGGAGGAAGGATTGTTGGTCAAGGGACTCTAACGAATGGAGTCATTTCACTTGATAAAGTGAACTATATAATTGAACTTGAAAACAATCTGCTGAGTATTTCGCAGATCTGTGACAAATCATTTACTGTCCACTTTACTAAAAACGAATGTTTAGTTTTAAAACCCGGTTTCAAAATTCCGGAAGAAATGGTGTTGTTGCGAGCTCCACGAGAAAATGATCTGTACATTCTTGATATGAGTGTCGCAACAACAACAGATTATAAAAAACAGTGTTTTGTGTCAAAAACAAAGGCTACTGAAAAAGAGTCGAAAATGTGGCATCGAAAGATGGGCCACATTCATGTTAGACAATTGAACTTTCTTGTACACAATGATTTAGTTGAAGGTGTGAATCTTAAAAGTTTTCATTTAAATGATGATTGTGTAGAATGCAAGAAAGGAAAGCAGATAAAGAAGTCACATCCGTGGAAGTTGCTTAATTCAATCAGAGTACCGCTTGAGAGACTCCATATGGATCCCTTTGGACCGGTCAATGTGAAAAGTATCAGTGGAGATTTATATTGCCTGGTAGTCACTGATGACTTCACCAGATTTTCTTGGGTGGTGTGTCTAGAGAGGAAAGATCAAACGTTTGAGTCACTGAAGATCTTATTCAAAAAGATGGAAATGTTGTATAAGCTGCCGATCAGGAGAATACGAAGTGATAATGGAACGGAGTTCAAGAATAATCAAATCCTTGATTTCTGTAACGAGAAATGGATTTTTCATGAATTCAGTGCACCATACACTCCACAGCAGAACGGTGTAGCTGAAAGAAATAATCGCACCTTGATCGAAACTGCTCGAACAATGCTCGCCGATTCCAAGTTACCTATATTTTTCTGGAGTGAAGCAGTTGCTGCAGCATGCTATACACTAAACCGAGTGCTCACTGTGAAGAAATATAAGAAAACGTGTTTCAAACTTTTACATCGATATAAGCCAAATTTAAAGTTTTTAGAACCTTTTGGATCTCCCTGTACCTTCATAGATCCAGATGGCAAATTTGGTACTAAAAGTAATGATGGTTTCTTCGTAGGTTACGCGAGCCCGCTCAAGAGAGTGTTTGTACCGTGCCTGGGGAAGGTAATTCAGGTTCTGCATGTGGATTGTCAGAAACATACTGCGCCACCGCAACTTCCCGGACAAAGATTCCTGTTCGATTATGATAAACTCTGGGAGTCTTTCCAGTTGCCGATCGAGCCAAGTGAAGAGGAACTTGCTTACTTATACCAACAGCAACAAACAATGGCACAAGATCAGGTTCCAAGACCATTGATAGTTTCTCAGCCCACTGGGGGTACAAACGATCATGAGGCAGGTCCAAGTGGAACGTCACATGAAGACCCAGTAGAACCAGCTCCTACATTTGATCATTCTAATGACTCAGAATTGGAAGACGGTCTGATTTTTTACGAGGAACCAAATTTTGCAACAACAGAAGCTGTGGATCACACCGGTGATCAAGACATTACGAACCTGGAATCAGAAGTAAATGTGCCTGACACTGCAATGCCGATAACTTTGTCTTATCATCCTTCAGAGCAGATTATTGGAGATCTTCATAGTGGAGTGAAAACAAGAGATCAAATCAACAGAGCACTTACTTGTTTTTATACATCTGTTGCTCCTTTACAGGAATAATTCTCACTTAAATGTTTTATCTCGCAGATTGAACCCAGAACGTATATGGAAGCTTTGACCGAAGACAGCTGGGTGAACGCTATGCAGGAAGAGCTGCAGCAGTTCGAGAAATTGGGTGTTTGGAGATTAGTTGATCTTCCTGAAAATCAAAAGCTTATAAAGACAAAGTGGGTATTCAAGTGCAAAAGAGATGATAGAGGTGTCGTTGTTCGAAATAAAGCATGATTGGTAGTACAAGGATTCAGTAAGCAAGAAGGCATTGACTATGATGAGGTTTATGCGCCTGTTGCTAGACTTGAGGCTATTAGGATCTTCCTGGCGTTTGCGTCCTGGAAAGGATTCAAAGTCTACCAGCTTGATGTGAAATCTGCATTCCTGTATGGAAAAATTAAAGAAGAAGTGTATTGGGACAACCGCCGGGTTTCACTGAACCACAACACAAGGACAAAGTCTATCTTTTGGATAAAGCGCTTTACGGACTACACCAGGCCCCGAGAGCCTGGTATGAGACGCTTTCCCAACATCTGTTGGCCAACGGGTTCATCAGAGGGACAGTTGATAGTACTCTGTTTACAAAGGAAGTTGCAGGCCATCTTTTAATCGTGCAGATCTACATCGATGATATCATTTTTGGTTCAACAAACGATGACTTGTGTAAATATTTTGAGAGAGTTATGAAGAAGAAGTTCGAGATGAGTTCAATGGGGGAGATGAAGTTCTTCCTAGGGCTGCAGGTGGAGCAAATGCCCGAAGGAAACTTCATTCATCAAACCAAATACGTGAATGATGTTCTGGAGAAGCTCAACATGGCTCAATCTAGTCCAGCATCAACCCCCTTAGCTCAGAATCACGGTATTTGCCCAGATGAGAGTGGAGAAAAGGTGGAAGAGACACTCTATCGGTCAATGATTGGATCTTTGATGTATCTTACTGCTTCCCTCCCGGACATCATGTATCCGACGTGTTTATGCGCCAGATATCAGTCAAGCCCAAGACAGTCACATCTGACAATCGTGAAACGTATCTTACGGTATTTGAAAGGCTGCCCAAGCATCGGCTTGTGGTATCCTAAGTCTGGTGACTTCTCTCTCACAGGTTTTGCTGATTCTGATTATGGTAGCTGCAAGCAGAACGCTAAGTCCACCACTGCAGGCTGTCAGTTCTTCGGCACTCGATTAGTCACTTGGCAGTGCAAGAAACAAACCTCAGTAGCGCTCTCTATTTGCGAGGCTGAATACGTTTCGGCCTCGAGCTGTTGCTCTCAGATCCTTTGGATCCAACAGCAGATGCGAGACTTTGGTTTGCAGTTCTTGGACACGCCGATTTTTGTGGACAATGAAGCGGCTATTAACATAACGAAAAACCCGGTTCACCACTCCAAAACTAAACATATTGAAATTCGGCATCACTTCATCCGTGATTGCGACGAGAAGAAGTTGGTCCGAATAGAACATATACACACCGATGAACAGAAGACTGATTTTTATACAAAACCTTTTGATAGAAAGAGATTTCACTATCTTTTGAAATTAAATGGGATGAAAAATCTGTTTTCTGGGAGGGTTATCGAGTGTGAAGCCGAGGAGGACGGCGATCTGATGTGATCCACGTTATGTTGTCAAGTTTTTGTACAGTTTATTTTCTGCTTTTGATAAAACCAAAAACACAAAAATATGTTTTTGTTTTTAGGGGGAGTTTGTTGGTGCATAATGTCTATAGCCTACGTCTTATGTCTAGGTCATGTTTGTATAGGTTTTACAGGGGTCTAAATGTAATTTTATGTGATTTTGATGTAATTCCGCTTGAAATGACACATGGTCATTTCAAGCGAAATCAGAAGTTGTAATTCCGCTTGAAATGACATGTGTCATTTCAAGCGAAATCATAGGTATATAGGCTTGTCTTGTTTCTTATTTGGCACGGAATCACAAGTTGTATACCGAACTGGTGCCAGATTTTCTAGTGAAATATTAATGAGAAACGTGTGTTAAAGTGATATACTTTGTTTTCTACTCAATTTCTTACTGATTCTAAGCTGTTTGTTTGATTCCGCCTTTCAAACAGTTGTGTATTGCCTCTTATTGACTCATTTGGTCGGTAAAATGATCCTACAGATACTAGTACCAAGCAGTGCTTTTGTGTCTCTGGTCGTGAATCGACAACGAAAAATGCCTATGGTTTGGATGCTTCCTATGTCATGTCACATGTTAATGGCCTTGCAAACCATTAGCGATCTCGATTTCCTTATATTTACAAAAATACTTGTTTCATACAAATTACATACCATGTTTTATACAAATTCAAAGCATAGGATTATGCGGGCATGAAGTCAAAGTCAGGGTGGGCATTGACGGTTATACAAACTTTACAAATACATGGTTCTACGAACATAATGCGTTACAAATACAAAGTTTCCATATAACTTACAAGAAAATGATTTTTAAATTCGTTTTCTTAATAATATTTCACAAACCGGTTATCAAAAAGATTTATTTCAAATATTTTACAAACAAACTATAAACTCGCTCAACTTTATGTTGATTTTTCGCATGTTTCTTTCTCAGGTTACTTTTCAGAAACCATGGCACGGTTGGAATAGGAGAACCATGTGGAGTTGAGTACTGATTGGCGTTCATTTTCTAAAAGACTTAGCTTATTTACTTCCGCTGTGCAATGAATAGGGTTTTCTGTAGAGATACCTGGGCTCTAACCTCACTTTCCTCTGGGGACTTAGATTATTAAGACTTTAAATACAAACCGAATGCCTAGTACTCAAGTATGGTCTCCAACCGTTGCCGAAAAACAAACAGTCAAGATTTCGTTTTCAAACATACGTTATTGTGGTGTTATACACATGGTACACAAAAACAATTACATACAGTACATAAAACTTTGAGAGCTTAGGAAACATGCATACGAAACTTTTGGAAACTCATGTTGAAGTTCATCATGTAGGAACCACGTTGATTAACTCGGACAAATGCCATTATTATGTCGTCCATGCTATTTTAAGTAACCGAGCAGGTAACCTACGCAAAACGAAGTACGGGCGCGCAAATTACACGAAACTCAACCTATACGTCAACGGAGGTTGAAGTATGTCATATACGAATATCGAGGCAAAGTCTTTGAGAAGACACGATGGCGCTACTGAACGACGCTAGATTCCATCAGCAGGAGAACTACCGAATCATGATGCGGCAACTTGTCACACGGTCCTGCAACGACACGAATCACGCCAAGGAGAAGACACATGTCTCCGTGTTCCCCCAATCTCAATAACGACGAATACGTCATATTCGACATTCCATGATAATGTCACCTAACAACCGGTTATCACATGCAAACCCAGGTAAAGTCCTTAAATTTCTTTTATTGAAATTCCGACTTTTGCATCTAGTGAGTAGATTTTCACATCTCTGTTCCTCTTAATGGTCATTGTATCACAATCATTTCTTTCATTATAGCGAATACTCATTGCTTCATTTCTCAAAAATTCATATGTTACGCATGCATCGTTTGTTACGCATGTGGTTTCGTTTCGAATAAAGCGTTTCATTAAAGTTCAAATATTATTTCGCTAAATCTAATTATTGATTTGTGATTCGAATGAACCGCATTATTGTAATTGTTGGCTTCTTTGTTATCAAGTCAACACATTTTCTTGAAACTTCTTTTCTTTTCAAGTTACATACATGGTTTTTCGTTGTGACCATGCCGAAAGTTTTCTTGTCGATACATGTACTTATTGTCGGCTTGCGCCGAAATCAAATTCAATTGTTTAAACTTGTTCATTACACATATTCAATTCAAAGCATCGTATGATGTATTGGGAGCATCATATTCAAATCAAATTTTAACGAGCACTTCATTTGTTCTGAGTCGTAGTAAACTTGTTTGGCATTCGACTCCATTAAATTGTTTGTTGATTTCGACACCATGTAGTGGTGCTTTCATTAACTTGAAGCTTGCGCTAAACTCGTTTACGCATCTCATGCACGGATTTAATAAGTTATTTATTGATTTGCCTTAAATCCGCATTGAATTATCATATTAAAGTAGTCTTAACACAATTGTGTGTTAAGAAAATGGTGCACAAATTCATTTTTATATTTCGGTGTACCTCTTAGCGATTCTTTCAACATCGATCGAATGTTTTTGCGATATTCATTGCTTCTTCATCTTCGATCAAAAATACTATTTCCTTGATGTTTCATTTTCAATTGAAATTCCTATGATGTTGTTAGAAACAAATTTTCATATTTACTTCATTGCGCTTTCATTTGACTTCAAACACGGTGAATTTGTTTTATCATAGCTATTATTGAATTATTCTGATCACTACGACACCTTGTGCCGTCGGTAGAACTTGCAGCTTGGGCTGATCATGATCGAGCGTTTCATGCAAAACTATTTCATTGAACTTGTTGATTCTAAGTTCCATTTAGTGGATGTTATCGTTTCTAGAATTCATTTACATATTGTAAACATCCACTTGGAATTCTATAGGCTGAAATTCCTCTTTTATTGGACCCCTGTTAACTTGGTCACACTGGTGGCTGTATCAGTATATCTCGTTTCCTTTGACGTTATTCGTATTTACCTACACATAACGTAACTCTAAGGAGTTAACGTAGTCTAAATTTCGAGGACGAAAATTTCATTAACAGGGGGAGAATGTGATAATCGGTGATTTACGGCTCCTAATTACGTGATTAAGAGATGATTAACGTGACAATAAATAGTGATTAAGACGTTGATTAACTCGGTTAGGCCCTTGGAGTGCCCAGGAACATTTATTCGAATGTAAAGTGCGCGTATGGCGATTTACGGGAAACCTGCTGAATATTACGTGACAACAAACTGATACGGTACAAAATACTGACAACGCCTGCAAGATCGTTTACTCTACCAAACGAGTCGTTCAGAAGAGTTCTTAGACAGAATCAGAGGGGGAATTCATTGATTCGGTCTTCGTTCAGCTTGTAAAACACTAGAATCACTATTAACTGTTTTGTTTATTGATCTTGTAACAGTTTACAGGCTAGAGACACTTCGACAGCACTTCGGCGTCGGAAAGTAATTTCGTACCAAATGAATCAAGCACACCCCTTGTAACATCTGTACTTGTAATCATTGTGAACAGTTCAATTATCAATAAAACAATGTTATTTGATCCCAATGTTTGTTTGGTTGTGTTTTACATTTTTCATGTTTTGACTTTTATTCAATTTCAAACTCTATATCACTTTATGGAGAGTTATACGCAAACTGTTGCGTAAACGTAATCAGTTTAATGCGAAAAATACTCCGGAACATCAACATATACTTAACATACCTTAAATAACCTTTACATAACTTAGAAATAAGTTTTAAAGGCTTTGGTATGGCAAAAACAAGTTAATTCGCCTACAGGGACTAAATTTGACAAACTGCGAAAGTATGCCAATTTGAACTGTAACAGACATTCCGGAACATGACCATAAGTTAAACATACCATAAATATCCTTTACATAGCTTAGAAATAGGCTTTGAGGGGTTTGGTGTGCTAAAATAAACTTTTGGGTCATTCAGGGACTAAAAGTGTCAAAAAGTGCACAAGTTTGCACTTTTGCGCATAACTCACGTTCTGAATACATCCGGACATCCAAAAATTTATGTAAGCACTAAAATATTTTATTTTAGTGTTTGGCATAAGAAAAATCCATTCGTCGCGTCATTTGGATCGTTTTTCGCACTTGTGCGCATTCCGTCGTAATTAAGCGAACATCGCGATCATACGACCAAACGAACCAACATCCGACATATTTTTGAGCATGTTTCAGGTCCACAATGTTTAGGCATCATTTTAGGGCCTTAAAGTTGGCTTAACGGGCCTTAAACGTGTCGGAAATGGCTTAAATACGTAACAGGGACCAAAATTGTCATTTATGAAAGTTGGTTTCTGACCAGTCAGGCCAGGCGGCCCGCGTCAGGCTCCCAGATCAGATAAGATCAATTAATCAGCAGATTACAGCTGTTAAACTCCCAACCACACACCCACACTTGCCCTTTCAGTTCATGAGGGGCCATTTTTAGTCACCACAACATTCCAACAAGTGTACGCCTTAGATTCGATCACGGTTTCCAAGAAACGATCCTAACGGTTCTGGAAATCCTATAAATACCCACATCCCCCAACTTCAAAACCCACTAGAATCTGATTTGAGAAGCTCTAAGTTGAAACATTTGTTTCATATCTGAGCTACTTGAATCAAGATTAGCATTCGGGGACCCTTTGTAAGTATTCCTTCGTTCTTTTACTGCTTTTTGAGTCCGAAAGTCAAACCTTGTTTGACTTTCTGGATTGACCAGTTTCTGGTCAATGCGAAGTTCGTTTGAACTTCGCAACGTGAGCGTAATCACGATGTTCATAGTCCCTTGTGACTATGCCTACTGATTACCACGTTGTCTAGGGTCGCAAGGGTAAGCGATCTAATAAATCGCTTATGCTTTCGAACCCGACCCATTTGGTCGATCATTAGGATCCGACCAAACACATTAGGTGACCATAGTATATAGAGAATAACCTTCCGAGGTTATACCTTATGGTCGCTTCGTTTAAGTAGTTGTATGATAGGTAGTTTATATGCCTTAGGTAAATTACCAAAATACCCCTTTGATGCCAAAATTCATTTTAAACATATGTAACATAACTTTCGACATCTAAACTGATTTGGTAATAATATTAGATATGTTAAGGCATATTTTACTTGTCATAGGACTAGTTTGGCGTTCCGAACGCGTTTCGCGCGAACGACGCGTTAAAGTAGCATAAGCTACCTAAACGGGTCGTAATGGGTCGTAAGCACTTATGTTAGGTTTCATTTAGTATGTAGGCTTTGTTAAACCATAGTACACGAGTCTCCATACTCGTTTGGTTTACGAACCCTCATTCTATCCGATCCTCCGATTTAGGTCCGGTTTATTAACATAGTTACCTATATTAGGTGCCGTTTGATTCCGAGATCTCTAGCATTGCTTGGTGGTTATCTTAGGACTTCTGAGCAATCCCAAGTGAGTACATAGACCCCTCTTTTACTGTTTTCCAAACTGTTTTGGGGTGAAACACATGTGCCTACTTGTTACTTTCGTGCTTTCCTGCTTTCACACCATATACTTGCTATGTTCATTAGTACATTTATAGTACATGATTTTATTGTGTTCATGCTATGTATGTCCATTATGTGCATACTTAGTACATTGTTTTACATTACATTTCATGCTAGGTATCTCCATTGTGTGCATACTTAGTACATTGTTTTACATTACATTTCATGCTATGTATGTCCATTGTGTGCATACTTAGTACATTGTTTTACATCAAATTTCATGCTATGTATGTCCATTGTGTGCATACTTAGTACATTGTTTCACATTACATTTCATGCTATGTATGCCCATTGTGTGCATGCTTAGTACATTTGTTTTCATCACATGCTTACATTTTGGTATGATATTTGGGTTGTTTAAAATGGAACAATACATTCATTAACATTAGCTACGCCGTTCGTTAGTAGGTAGTGGTACCATGGGAATTGACAACTCCCGTTCCGGACATCCTGGGTAGGTTTGGATGAAAGGAATGACCGAATTCGATAAACATAACTTAGATAAACCTTTAATTTGTTTAAGGGTTTATCGCCACAGTCTCAAGGCTTGGATGTATGCATTTTCACAATACCGCATAAATGTTTGTATCAGTATAGCATGCATTTGTTCCACAAAACATAACTTTGATTTAAACCATGTTTTACTTCAATACCTTGTTTTTGTGCATTTTACATATGGTTTAGTTGATATATTTCATTTACCATACATGATATTTTTGGGTACACATTACATGATCTACATTAAACATAAACCTTTTGACATTGATATACACATTTAGTGGTTTACATTGGACATAGACATTTCAATTTGGTTTACACATTAACACATGATAGTTCATTTATACATAAACAATTTACATTGGTGGTTGGTTCGAGTAAGTGATTTGAGTAACGAGGCGTGTGTAATATGATACAAGCATGGTGGATACGCCGCTGGTACTTCCTATATATAAGTGTTTGTATGACATTACATGTCGTAGCGTTACTTAAATCATTTCAATATTTGACATATTACGTTTTATATAAACAACTTATTTTCACAAGACATTGATTTACAAAACAACTTATCTTATACAAACTCATTTTTCTTGGTTATTCATTTAACCTTACATTATTCTCTTATTTATACATATCATCGCTTTTTGAATGATTTACAAAACAAAACAATTTACAAGGTTCATGACTGACTTTTGTTAAACAACTTTTTCTAAACTTATAAGTCATGAATCCTCTTTTCACAAATCCTATGTATCTCACAGGCATTTTTATGCTGACGTACCTATTTTCACATGTGTTTTCAGGAGCTTTTGCGTAGGATGATGATTGTGACACTAGGGCGGACCTGTGCCTTAGAGACTAAAAATGAAGATAGACTAGTTTAATTATGTTATGAACTCCTTGATTCCTGTTTAAAACAATGTAACTTTTATGTTGATAAATAAAATACAACTTTGTATGCCATGGTTATGAAACAATTAATTCTGTTACAACACTCCCCGACGTTTTTCGCCACGTTTTGTATGTTATACGTGGTCGGGGTGTGACAGAAGAGTTGGTATCAGAGCCAATGGTTATAGGGAATTAAGTTATTAGTAATGCTTTGACCTAGACTATAACCTTTCTAGGACCCTAACACAAGTTATCTTGTGTTTAGATCTTAAAACATGCACATCACCTATCCTTAGGTGTTTATCAAAACAAAAACCAATTTTTTTTCCGAAACGATTTTTGAAAAACAATCATCTGTTTTTGGATGATGTATTACAAGGTTTTGAACCCTCTATTGTAAGGTTTTGAACCCTCTGTTATATAGTTTTGAACCCCTTTGAATTTTCAAAAATCTCGTCAAGGTTTTGGGTTTTAAATAATGTGAACACGTGCAAACTGGAAGGGTGAATGCCTGTACCCTGGGTTTTCTATCTAAGGCTAGAGTGTTCGTATAAATCCACATAATCGGACCAGTCACTCTTACTTGGGAACTCTTGGGGTGAGTGTTCACTTATAGGCGAGCATGTCTTCGCGATACATTATTTTCGACCCATTTACTTTGATTAGTCACTGTGTGTCGTTGTTTGCTTTGTGATGCGGACGAATGACCACCATCTTTGCTTTTGTTGATTTTGTTTCATCTCATTCTCTTCATCCAACCATCTCACTTGTTTCTTTTCATGTTTCCTCTTTTAGAATGCCTCCTCGATGCGAAAACCAGATAGCGACTGCCGAACTGGCAGAAATCATTGCGTAGCAGATGGCTGCTCAATTCCTAAACCTCTTTGCTCAATGGAACCAAGCCAACAACAACAACAATGCTCCATGCAAATTCAAGGATTTTAACTCGGCTAAACCACTCAAGTTTAGTGGTTCTGAGGGAGCGATTGGGCTTCTTCATTGGTTCGAGAGCATTGAGAATACTTTCCGCCACGTGCAGTGTCCTGACAATCGCAAGGTCGAGTTTTCTTCGAGCGTGTTTCAGAAGAGGGCTCTCACATGGTGGAACGGGGTTATGAGAGACCGTGGTGCAGAAGTTGCTCTAGCACAAACTTGGGCTGAACTTAGGGCCCTTATGATGAAGGAGTTCTGTCCTCGTCATGAACAGCGAGCTTTGGAGAGAGAGTTCGATGACTTGAAACAAGATAGTGGTGAGCATCGGGCGTATACTGATAGGTTTGAGGAGTTGAGTCTGCTATGCCCAACAATGGTTACCCCACTCGACAAGGCTATTGAAAGATACATCGACGGCCTACCTGACTCAGTGCAAGACATCATTACTGGTAGTAACCCTGCCACACTCCGTCAGGCTATCGAGTTAGCAGCGACATTGACTGAGTCACAGATTCGGAAGAATAAGCTACACAGGAAGGGTGACAAGGGCAAGAAACAATCGTCTGACAAAGAGGATAGCAAGAAAGGTCAAACCAAGAATGGAAAGGATTCTGGTTCTTCGAAAAGGTCAAGGAAGCGTAAGGCTTCCCAAAATTTTGCTGTCACCGCCCAAGCTAACCAGGCAGCTCCCAACCAACCCGCACAGCCTCCAGCAAAGAAGCCCTATACAGGGAATGCACCTTTGTGCAATAGATGCAACAGTCACCATCAACCGCATCATCCGTGCCGTTTCTATACTAACTGTGGGAAGTCAGGTTATCTTGCCAATGTTTGTCGGTTTGCTCAGAATCGGGCAGTTCAGAACCCGGCTCTACAAGTTTCTCAGCCTCCTGCTCAGCAACAAGGTCAAGCTGCACGACCACACTACCCGCCAGGTTCTTGTTACAACTGTGGGGATCTGACCCACTACCGTAACCAGTGCCCAAGATTGGTGAATGCGAATCAGAATCAGGCTCAGGCTCGAGGGCGAGTCTTCAACATGAATGCACAAGAGGCACAGGCAGACAATGAAGTGGTGAACGGTACGTTCTTTATTAATAATCAGCCTACATCTGTTCTTTTTTATTCGGGTGCCGATAAGAGTTTTGTGTCATTATCTTTTGAGCCATTACTTCGCGTGTCTAGAACGAAACTAGGTAAACCTTTGACAGTAGAAGTTGCTAGTGGTGAACCCATTATTCTTGATTCTGTTCTTCGCAACTGCCAATTGAACCTTAATGATCATCTTTTTCCTATTGACCTCACCCTCACGCCTATCCAACTTGGAAGCTTCGACGTTATAGTAGGTATGGATTGGTTATCCAAGCATCACGCAGAGGTAGTTTGTTTTGAGAAGATCGTTCGAGTGCCGCTTTCGACAGGCGAGATCCTACAGGTTCATGGTGAGAAACCTACTGGTGGTCTCAAACTCATGTCCTGTTTTAAAGCTCGGAAGTATCTGCGAAAGAACTATGTGGCTTTCTTAGCACATGTTACAGCAGATAAAGGCAAGGGTAAGTCTATTTCAGATATTCCTGTCGTTCGGGATTATTCTGAAGTGTTCCCTGAAGAGTTACCTGGTCTACCCCCAGCACGCCAAGTCGAGTTCCGCATTGATCTCGTACCTGGTGCAAATCCCATTGCCAGAGCTCCATATCGTCTTGCACCATCTGAGATGCAAGAGTTGTCTAAGCAGCTTCAGGAGCTCTCTGACAAAGGTTTTATACGTCCTAGCTTTTCACCTTGGGGTGCTCCCGTTCTTTTTGTCAAGAAGAAGGATGGATCCTTTAGGATGTGTATCGATTATCGTGAGCTTAACAAGCTTACCATCAAGAATCGATATCCCCTACCTCACATAGACGATCTCTTTGATCAGTTAAAGGGCGCTTCTTATTTTTCGAAGATTGATCTGCGTTCCGGGTATCATCAACTTCATGTGCATGAAGAAGATATTCCCAAGACAGCTTTCCGCACTCGTTATGGGCATTATGAGTTCACGGTCATGCCTTTCGGTTTGACTAATGCTCCTGCTGTTTTCATGGACTTAATGAATAGGGTCTGCAAGCCTTATTTGAATCAGTTCGTCATTGTTTTTATTGATGACATCTTGATTTACTCTAAGACGCGAGCTGATCATGAGCAACACCTTCGTCTTACTTTGGAGCTCCTAAAGAAAGAGCAACTTTTCGCCAAATTCTCCAAGTGCGAATTTTGGGACATATTATCAACGAACGAGGTATTCAGGTAGATCCCTCCAAGATCAGTGCGATTAAGGATTGGGATACGCCTACTACTCCTACTGAAGTTCGTTCTTTTCTTGGTCTAGCGGGTTATTATCGCCTCTTCATTGAGAACTTCTCGAAGATTGCAGTTCCTTTAACTGCTCTAACTCAGAAGAACAAGCCCTTTGATTGGGGATTCAAGCAAGAGGAAGCTTTTCAAAACTTGAAACAGAAGCTTTGTGATGCGCCTGTTCTATCATTACCTGAGGGTGATAATGATTTTGTCGTGTATTGTGATGCATCGAAATTAGGTCTTGGCTGTGTTCTGATGCAAAGGAACAAAGTCATAGCATATGCATCGAGGCAGTTGAAGATACATGAGAAAAACTACACCACTCATGATCTTGAGTTAGGTGCAGTTGTCTTCGCTCTTAAGATCTGGAGACACTATTTGTACGGAACAAAATGTGTGGTTTTCACGGACCACAAAAGTCTTCAGCATATCTTCAATCAGAAAGAACTCAACATGAGGCAACGACGTTGGGTTGAGCTCCTAAACGACTATGACTGCGAAATTCGCTACCATCCTGGTAAGGCGAATGTCGTAGCCAATGCTTTGAGTCGAAAGGAACGTACTAAGCTTCACTGTGTTCGTGTTCAATCTGTTATTCAAGCTCGATCCGATATCCAAGCACGCATTTCTCAGGCTCAACAATCTTGTGTTTCACAAGGTTTGATGGATAAGGAATTTCCCTATCACATAACACCTGATCTGGAACTGAAGGACAATGGATCATATTACTTCATGGACCGTTTGTGGGTCCCAAGCCAAGATAACCTTCGCACCTCTCTTATGGATGAAGCTCATAAGTCACGTTATTCTTTTCATCCTGGCTCAGATAAGATGTATAAGGATCTTCGTATTCAGTATTGGTGGCCTGGTATGAAGAAAGATATTGCCTTATATGTATCAAAATGCCTTACTTGTCTTAAGGTTAAGGCTGAACATCAGCGTCCTTCTGGTTTATTGGTGCAACCAGAGATCCCAGTTTGGAAATGGGAAAACATTACTATGGATCTCATTACCAAACTTCCGCGCACAAAGAAAGGTCATGATGCCATCTGGGTAGTTGTTGATCGTCTTACTAAGTCAGCGCATTTCTTGCCAATCCGTGAGGATTTTCCTGCTGACAAACTTGCTAAAATCTATGTGGATGAAATTGTAGCTCGACATGGTGTTCCTTTGAACATCATTTCTGACAGAGATGCTCGTTTCACTTCTCATTTTTTGAGAACCATGCAATCTGCTATGGGGACCCAGCTTAACCGAGCACAGCTTATCATCCGCAAACGGATGGTCAATCTGAGAGAACAATCCAGACTCTGGAGGATATGCTTAGAGCTTGTGTGATCGACTTTGGTGGTAGTTTGGATTCACATCTTCCGTTAATTGAATTCTCCTACAACAACAGTTATCACACCAGCATTGTGACAACCCGTACTCTCGTTGTCGAGAGAAGGGAATTTTAGTAACACACGTATTTATTAATATCACTCTTACTATAAATATTATTATTATTTACGAAATAATAATCCGCAACGAAAGCTTTAATTATATACGTGTTAGTTAATTTTAACCGGGCCAATCGGTTTGAGCGAGACGCGTAGTCGTTTAAACAGATTCACACTCTTGGGCCAGGCCCAACCCAAATAACCTAAACCTAAAACCCTAGCATATCTAAATACCTTATAAACCCCACCCTTATTTTTATAAAAACCCCAAAAACCCTACAAAGAAACATATCAGCCGCAAACAAGAGATCAGATCCACCCTTGTTCCCTCTCGTTTCTGACCGACGACCGGAGCCAGATTCCGGCGATCTCCGACACCCTTTGTTCCCTGACCAGCTCCTCTCCAGCACTTCCCTTCCTTCCTGGCGAGCTCACACAACACCCGACCCACTCCTCTTCTCCCTTTCACTCTCTCACAGCCGCACACCTTGTGTGCAATCAGAGGACTCCGGCGACCACACGCACACATATGGACTCGAGAGAAAGAGAATCGGAGCTACTGAGAGAGAGAGAGAGAGAACAGAGACGGAGCCGGTGACGGCAGCGCCGCTGTGATGGCGGCGGTGGTGCTTCTGTTCTGATGGGTTTCACAAGACTGGTCAGCGGGTCAGACCCAGCTCCGGTGCAGATGGAGGCTTGGAACAGGAAGCAATGACAGCACACACTTTGGTCTCGAAGGTTTGGTCAGTATCTATTTGTTTTCAATTATCTTGCAATCCTTTTTTGGCTCTTAGTTGAAATAATAAATTAAAGAAAGCTTGTTGTAAAAATAACTGTTTGTTTATTGCTTAGATTCGAAAGCTGTTTGGAATTAGTTGAAACATTGATAAGTGGTTAATGATGAGATACATATACTCTATTGTTTCTATAAACTGATTTCATGATAATGATTTGTGGTGCATATCTCAGCTTTCTTTAGTTTTGATTGTGTAAATAAAATATAGAGGTAGGTGTTGAAATGGTGAACGTAAGCTGTTTTGATTTTGGATTCAAAATAAGGAATGTTGCTGAAAAGTGTGAATTGTGTTGCAAGTTGTTTGAAATGCCTGTTGATTATTCATCTGTGGGAATTGTGTTAAAATGAAAGTATTTTTGATATTTACCCTTAATTGTTTCGGATATAAAGAGAAATGTAATCTGCAATTGTAATATAAACATATATGCACTTGTTAATAGAAATTGCAGCCTTTGTTATTGGTAAAAATGGGATTAAAAGTGTGTTTTATGATGATTAAAGACAAACTGTTTTGGGATATGGGTTTAACATTGTTGTTTGAGCGTGCTTTCTATTACAAGCCTGATGTTTAGAATGGATAATAGGTTAAAAAAATAATAATAATAATAAATAAATAATGAATTCATGACAGACCTGTGTGTTCGGGTGATTAATTTGATTTGGGGTTTTTCATATAAAATAGCTGTGAAAATATAGTTGATGATAAGAATGTTAAAATAGTGGTAGGGTCATAATGTCTAGGATGAATGTTGTTGATACACTTTTTGTGTGGACGCGGCACGTTCGGTTCGAGCCTTTAATGGAATGAAGACCAAGTCGGATATCCTCCTATCCACTTGGGTCCGATAAGTTTGTCTCCGTTTAATTTACGTAATGCTATTCGAACAATGCATGTTGCATACAAAGGGTAGAATGGTCATTATAAGTTGTTTATATGTTGCTGTTGTTGCTGTCTGTTTCAAGAAACAACCACAACAGTTGCAGACCTCGACGAAACAGGTCTGTTTCGTCGGAACACATCATGACGAAACAGACCAATGTCCATTATGTCTGTTTCGCCGACATTCATGACGAATCACACTTGATTCGTCGTGTATTGGGCTGCTTCAAGCTCAATGTTTGGCCCATATTCTGTTTCGCCGTGACACCTTGTGTTTCGTCGAAAGTTGGGCCCAGAGACTATATAAACACATCTGCTTTCACAGTTGAAAGTAGATGAGAGCTTACACATAAAGAAACTCTGTCAAAATTCTGTTAAACTGTGTTTGTATCAGTTTGTAATCGGTTCTCATCCCGTTTAATCAATCGAGTGTGTATCATTGGTTATTACCGTGTCGTTATCGTTTTACGTGTTTGATTTGGCATAGTTACGTGGATTCCGCACGCGTAACCGTGTTTGCTATAAACAAGTGATTTGGTTCGTTATCGATCCTCAGATTACGGGACCTACAATTGGTATCAGAGCGTTTGGCTCTAATCCTTGTTTAAAATCAAACATTGTTCGGTTTTTATCAAGTTTTTGTGTGTGTTTTTTCTGAAAATTTATTCTTGAAAAATCATTTTTCTGAAAAATATTCATAAAATCTGTTTGTTTGTTGTTATTTGCTAAGAGTTTTATCAAAAACCTTGTTAGATTTATTGCTTATACTTTGAACCGGGTTTTTAGTGAAAGTCTTGTGCATTATCGTGTTTTCGGAAATTTGTCCGGTCACCGGAAAACTCATAAGTTTACCGGGAAACTCTTTGTTCTTGTGTGTGTTCTTCATATCTTCATAGAGTTCATTATAAAATTGTTCATTTGATCTTGTTGTGTTTAAATCAAAGTGTTACTCATTAAAATACATTAAGTGGACTTTTGTGTTTGTAACATTGAAACTCTAACTCAGAAAAACATACCTTGTGTCAGTTTAGATATTTTAAATATCTTAAACAGCTGTAAATATCTTAAACAGCTGTCTGAGACTCAGCATCGACGAAACAAACAGTCGACGAATCACTTGTGTTTCGTCAATAATATCTTCGACGAAACAAAGTCTGTTTCGTCATAATATCTTCGACGAAACAAGTCTGTTTCGTCATTATTCATTTCGACGAAACAAACCTGTTTCGTGGAAAGTGTTTCGTCGAGAACACTTCTGTTTTACACAGAGGACTTGCAAATTTGTCATAACATTGTGTTTTCAAGTGTGTGTGCAGGTACTAACATACATACACAAATCATGGGTAGCAAAGGTCTGTGGGATTGGAGTTCGGAAGCAAGACCAAGTGAAAATCAGCCTTCACTTGCCGATTTGATGAACCAATTGCCTCAAAAACAACAAGCAGCAAATGCAAGTCAATGGGCAATGGTCTCTAATCAAAATCAAAACATACAGAATCTATTGCTCAGTGAAAGTGAGACGAGAAGCAACAATCGCCCGCCAAAGCTAAATCATATGAACGACTATCCAACTTGGAAGGGTCGTTTTCATACATACATTCAAGGGCAAAACGTTGAACTTTGGACATGTTTCACTACTGAATGTAGTCCGGAACTGGAAGCAGCAGCATCAACTGCCGCTGGCATTTCTCATATGATTGAAGAAGATAAGAAAGCCTATGAATTAGAGAAGAAGGCGTTTGCTTATCTAACACAAGCTCTTCATAAAGACATCTATCATCAATTTTCTTATAGTAAGAGCACAAAAGCTTTATGGGATGCATTGGAAACAAGAGGAGAAGGAAATGAAGCTTCTAGAAAAATTCGCCATGATCTTTTAAAGAAAGAATTTGAGTCATTTCAATCTTTGGAAAATGAAAATCTAAATGATTTGACTTCTCGTTTCTATCATTTGATAAGTGAAATGAGTTCTTATAAGGTTGTTGTAAGTCATGTGGAAATGATTGCACGTTTAGCTGATGCTCTACCTCCTATATGGAGTCCATTCATTGAACTTCTAAAGCATACTGGTGCTCTGGATGGGGAAACTGTCACTATCTATGGATTTGTTCAGAAGTTGGAGCACAAGTACGAAGAAGAAAATCAAAAGCACAACCGCCACCACAACAAGTACATTATACCAACAATCCTCCACCCCAAGACACGAATACTATCAAAGTTGATACCTCGAACCTATCAAAAGTTAGCATTGAGGTTGCAAAGGAGCATTCGGAACTCATTAATACGATGGTCAGTGCTTACTGCGGTTTGGTTGCAGGTCAAATTGGGAACATCAGTATGACCAACGAAGATTATCAACAAATCGACCGTGATGAAATGGAGTTGATGGATATAAAGTGGGCGTTTGCGAGTGCAGTTAGAAGGGCAAAGGACTTCATGGCTCGAACGGGAAGAAGTTCCTTGGAAAGTAAGCAGGATACGAAGTACGGGTTTGATAAAGAAACCGTTACATGCTTCAATTGTGGCGAGAAGGGTCACTTTAAACGTGAATGCACTCGACCACCCAAGCAAGGCAATCAGAACCCTTTCAGAAATCAGACAGGTTCTTCAAATGCCAATCAAGGCAATCAAGACAATCGTGGAAGAGGGATAGTAGCTGTGAACAACACCACCAACCAGAACCAGTCTGGGCCATCAAACAACACTCGTGCATTGGTTGTTCAAACAGATGAAGGGTGTAATTGGTCTTTACAATTGGGGGAAGGTGATAATGAAGGAGGAGGAACCGCATGCTACGCAAAGATCATCAATCACATCAAGCACGTTCGTAGGGAAGAATTTTCTGAAAGTGACGACAGTTCGGGTTATACCGGGAGTTCTGATGAAGAAAGTTCTATTTCGGGTGATGTGAAAGAAGAAGCGAGTTCTATTGATGATTTGTTGAGTGAAGCAGAGGAGTTGAAGTCTCAGAAATCTGTACTTATCAAGAAGGCTGGGAAAGCATCTAAAGAAATGGAGAAGTTCTTCTCAGAAGACGGATCTTTTTCTTTTCAAACTGCCTTCATGGCAAATGTTTCAGCCTCTTCGAGTCAGGTAACATCTGAAACTCCTAGAATTTGTAATGACTGTGCTTATTTGAAACAGGAATTTGATAGAGTGAAACGTGAATGTGACACAATTCATAGTCACAATCAACATTTGGTTGTTGATATGTCAAAGTGCAAAGAAGCAAATATGGCTTTAACAAGAAACGAAAAGGACTTTAAATCTTTAATTGAAAATTTAAAGAAAAGTGTTTCCGAAACTACTAAAGTTGTTTATCACAAACAAGTTAGTATTAACAAGTACATAAATCTCGTTGAGGAAACCAGAACGGAATTAGCCATTGCAGAATTGGCGCACGATGCGATCAAGCAAAAATTGGAGAGTTATTCTAACTCCCGATTTGTGCTCGATCACATAATTGACGTTCAACAACTGAAGAAAAACAAGAATGGTGTTGGGTATAAGAAATGTCCGCCCCCTTTGAGACACAATTATGCAGCACCACCTGATGAAGAGGATATGCCTCGTTTTGAACCCAGTGTGCCTCTTAATTATGAGGAATTTACTACTGGATTAGGGTTCAAACCAGACAGCTCCTCGGGAACTTTATCTGATGAAACAGGAACTTCAACATCAGTGAGCCAAAGTCCTCCAATTGTTGAGGATTATGATTCATCTGATGATGAAACAGATGCAAATGACCAGGATGAATCACTTGATAAGAAAAAGGGAATAGAAATTCCAATTGAGAATCATATTCTTTGTGATCCTCCTATTCCTTTTGTGCAACAAGTTGCCAAAAATGTGATTAATCCTGCCATAAATGACAAGAAACCTGTGTCTACCGTTAAGAGTAACAATGTGTTGTATACTTTGGTTGGTGATTCTAAAATCTATTCAGATAATGATTTTCCAATTAAAAATGTCAATCCATCATCGATTGATAACGTTTTTGAAAATAACACAAGTAAGTTTATGGGAAAATCGATTCCAAGAGTTACTGTAACTAAATGTGATCAAATTCCTAAGGCTGAAATCAAGAAGAAATTTGGAAATCAAAAATTCCCAACAAAGCAACAACCGTTTGCTCCTAAGGGTAAACAACCATATCAACGAGCTCAGAGGCCAGATGTTTCTAAATCAAAATCTGAAACAAATGGAGCTCGTTATCAAAAGAAAAACAATGATGTCAGATTTGTGGCATCTGAGGGTACTGATAAAATTGAGATTTTTGCTAACAAATCAAACACTGATTTTGTACAAAAAGTCAAGATTTTAAAGCGTAACAGTCAGAATAATTACACCCAACATTCAAACGGGTGTAATGAAAAGGCTAGTACCTCAGGTTCTACAGGTTTGACATATGTGCCTCGATCCGTTTCTCCTAAGTTTGTTGAGAGGAGAACGTGTTTTAAATGTGGGGAGTTTGGACACATCATCAAAGATTGTGTTAACACTCCAAAAGATAAATTTGTTGAGAAAACACCACCTGAAAACATTCACCTTCAACGTCGTCCCGTTTCGCTAAAACATGATAAAAGAACTGTTAAAGAACAGGAAACGAAACAACGACATCAAAATGTGAAGAAAATAGAAAAGGCTTTAAAATCTGAGGTCATATCTGTTCCAAAGGAACCAAGTTCACCTTTAAAACCAGAAGTTTCAAAATCTGTTTTCAAAAGTCAATCTGGTAAACAAAAACAAACTTGGAAACCTAGGAAGGGTGAAGGTTCAGGGGGATTTGTTAGTTTGGAAAATCATCACCAGATCGAGATCTCTATTCGTGATTCTCAGGGACGACCCAAGACCACTGTGGCTTGGGTCCCCATCCTTAACTAATCATTGGATGATTCGTGTAGGATGTTCCAGGAGGAACTATCAGTAGTCATTGGATTGTTGATAGTGGGGCATCCAGGCACATGACGGGCGACTTACGGCTTCTGTACGATGTGAGAAATATTAGAGGAGGCTATGTCGCGTTCGCAGGAGACAAAGGCGGATATATCACCGGAGAAGGAATGATCTCCAATGGTGTGGTATGCTTCGAAAAGATTAATTATGTTCGTCAACTTGATCATAATCTTCTCAGTGTGTCGCAAATCTGCGATAAAAAGTTCACCGTGCATTTTGATGATGCCGGTTGTTATGTGCTTAAACCTGGATTCAAGATTCCTGATGAATGGATTCTCTTATCGGCTCCAAGAATAAATGATCTTTATATTCTTGACATGAGCCAAGCCATTACGACATCTGCGCAAGTACAATGTTTTGTCTCAAAAGCCACTGAGAAGGAGTCTATTTCTTGGCACAGAAGAATGGGGCACATTCACTTGAGGAAAATGAACCATTTGGTGAAAAACAATCTTGTGAATGGTGTGCCTGTGAGAAGTTTTCATCTACAAGATATTTGTGTTTCGTGCCAGAAAGGGAAACAAACAAAGAAATCTCACCCTCTGAAGAAAATCAATTCTGTTAGCATGCCTCTCGAACGTCTTCATATGGACCTCTTTGGACCTATGAAGCACAAGACAACATTCGGAGATGCTTACTGTCTGGTTGTTACTGATGATTATTCTAGATTTTCTTGGGTAGCTTTCATGGCACACAAGAGTGATACTCCTGGAATTCTCAAGGATCTTCTCACAATGTTGGAGAATTTATACACTTTGAAAGTGAAGAGGATCCGAAGCGACAATGGAACTGAATTCAAGAACCGTGTGATGGATGAGTTCTGTACTTCTAAAGGCATTCTTCATGAATACAGTTCTCGCTATACTCCACAACAAAACGGTGTCGCTGAGAGGAAGAATCGTACGATTATTGAGACTGCAAGAACTATGTTAGTAGAGTCGGAGCTTCCTGTTCAATTCTGGGCAGAAGTTGTGTCGACTGCATGCTACACTTTGAACAGAGTTCTTACAGTTAAGAGGCATGGCAAAAAAATTTTCGAACTTCTACAGAAAAGGAAACCGGATCTTTCTTTCCTTGAACCCTTTGGCGGTCCATGTACCATGATTGACCCAGATGGTAAGTTTGGCGCAAAAGCTATCGAAGGTTTCTTCCTTGGATATGCAACTCCAAATTGTCGTGTATGGAATCTGACCACCAAAAAGATTGAGCTTTGGAATGAAGTAAGGGTTCAAAGGTATACAAGTCCTGTTAGAGCTCCGGGTGATCCTTGGATGTTCGATTACGATGGGATATTCGACTCCTTTAATCTGCCTACCTTTGATGAAGAATCTGCAGCTGTTCAAATGTTATTTGATAGTGACAACGCTGCTGGCTCGCCATTGGTAAGACCTGTTATTGTTAGCCCTGAAGGTTCTAATTAAGTTAACAATACAGTTCAAAATGAGGTATTTGAAGATGCTACTGAGTCATCGGAAGATGATGAACATCTAGATGCGACTGAAGGCACTTCTGCCCCGGTTGCTCCTGTTCAAGGATCTTCTTTAGAAACTCCTCAAGTGCAGAATGATGATACTGCTGAAGGGAATGCCTCCACCTCCACGCATATACCCGGTGCGGAGTTGGTTGCTGATCTTAATCTTAACAATTTGGGTATTGATACAAGTGTTCTTGAACATCCTGAATTGAGGATTCACAATACCCATCCACAGCAGAACATTATAGGAGATGTCCAAAGCGGTGTGCAGACGCGTAATCAGCTTAGAAATAACCCGAATGCTGGTTTATATTCAGCCATTAGAGAATCTGGTCTTCAAAACGATTGGTCCTTTGCTTGTTGCGTTTCACAAGAAGAACCAAAGTCTTGGAAGGATGCTTTAAAAGATAATTCTTGGGTTGAAGCTATGCAGGACGAACTGCAACAATTTCAAAAGCTTGGTGTTTGGAAGCTTGTTGAAAAGCCGGATAATTACAAGAAAATTGGCACACGATGGGTTTACAAATGCAAGAAGGACGACCGTGGAATTGTTATTCGCAACAAGGCGAGACTGGTTGTTCAGGGTTTTCGCCAGATAGAAGGCATTGACTACAATGAAGTTTATGCACCTGTTGCACGTCTGGAAGCTATTAGGATCTTCTTAGCTTATGCTTCTTTCAAAGGATTCAAAGTTTACCAGATGGACGTCAAAAGTGCTTTTCTTCATGGTATAGTTCAAGAAGAGGTGCACGTCGAACAACCTCCAGGTTTTGAAGATCCTATTCACCCCGATCGGGTTTGGTTGCTAAACAAAGCTCTTTATGGTTTACATCAAGCACCTTGGGCTTGGTACGCAACCTTATCCAACTATCTTCTGGAGAATGGATTTCGACGAGGTCTTATTGATTGCACACTCTTTATCAAGGAACAAAATGGAGATCTTCTGCTGGTGCAGGTATATGTTGATGATATAATATTTGGTTCCACTAATGATTCTTTGTGCAGGCAATTCGAACGAGTTATGCAAGAAAAATTCGAAATGAGCGCAATGGGGGAGATGACTTTCTTCTTGGGCCTACAAGTTCAACAAACAGAGTCTGGGATATTCATCCATCAGACTAAATATGTTGGTGACATTTTGAACCGATTCCAAATGTCAGATGCAACGCCCATTGGTACCCCTCTTCCGCAGAATCACGGGATTACTCCGGATTTGAAGGGTGAAAGCATCAACTCCTCATACTATCGCGCCATGATCGGTTCTCTCATGTATCTCACCGCTTCGAGGCCTGATATAATGTATCCAACATGCCTGCTTGCAAGATATCAAGCAAACCCGAAGGCCTCTCATCAGTCAGCTATCAAAAGGATTTTTCGCTATTTGAAGGGATGCCCGGACCTTGGTCTTTGGTACCCTAGGGATGATAGCTTTGAATTAATTGCATACAGTGATTCTGATTTTGGTGGATGCAAAATCGATGGCAAATCGACAACAGCAGGATGTCAGTTCTTAGGAAATCGCCTGGTCACGTGGCAGTGCAAGAAGCAAACGTGTGTTGCTACATCAACATGTGAAGCAGAATACATTGCTGCCTCGAGTTGTTGCTCCCAAGTTCTTTGGATACAACAACAAATGCGCGACTACGGTTTAGAATTCCTATCTACTAATATTTTTGTTGATAATAATGCTGCCTTACAGATCACTAGAAATCCTGTGCAGCATTCCAAGACTAAACACATCGACATTAAATATCACTTCATACGTGATTGTTTTGACAAGAAATTAATCGATGTCGTTCATGTCCCCACTGATCACCAACGTGCCGACCTGTTTACAAAAGCTTTTGATAAATCACGTTTTGATTATCTACTTTTGGTCAATGGCATTAAGGTGATACCCGAGTAAACTTCTTTGGCTGATCGTTTTTGTAAATATTTTCTTTATAAACTTTGAAAATTCAAAAAGATTTTAGTTTTCGTAAACTTTGCAAATTTTAGGGGGAGAAATTTCAAGAAAATACAAAAACATTGCAAAAATTCAAAATCCAAAAAGATGTCTTTACTTTCTGTCGTTTCGTTTGAAAAATTCAAAAATTCAAAAACAATAGAAAAACCAAAATTGAGTTTCTTGGATAAAGGAAAATGATGAAGTTCACTGGTGTGGTCGGTCAATGTGCTCAAAATGAAAAACAAAAAGAAAAATGATAAGTATCTCTTCTAACGATGTATCGGTAGGCTCTCAATCAGACTAAAATGTGCAGGATGATACAAACCTAACAGACTTCAAGTCAGGTGGGAACCATTCATTGGCATATGGTCTTAGTACCGAAATCTCGTTTGAGAGATTGCCGAGATCTGAAATATTCGGTCTTTATGCTGCTTATCATCTAGGTATCATGGTTGTATCAAACCGTAAAAATAACGGAGACGAAGTCTAAGATCTTCCATGATACTATACATACGTGTACATACTGCATTCGACCTCAATAAGTGATCAACAATCACATGTCCAAACAAAATAAGTGATAAATTATCACAGATTCTTTGCGGGAGTCAAGTTCGTCTCTCTGCTGTACGGAAGTACTGACCTGTTCACGGACTTGCTCCTGTGCCCTCATGCATCTGAAAATCAAGTTCCTCATCAATAAGTGATTCTATCACATAGGGCTTGTTTTCAAATCAAAATAAGTGAGTTTCTCACATTTTTATACGGTCAAACAGATGATAATCGGTATACTCACCGGTAAGATGAATTCTCGTGCATACCTTGATACGGGAATGTGTCGTGAGTGGATTTACATCGACTTGTAAGTATAATTCTTACCGTTAATCGTATCTCTTAAATTATGATTACGTCTGATCAGTTTGAGCTTATGTGGACCACAATACTGATAATCGAGGTAGTATACTTATCCAGAGCTTTAAACAGAAATCAAAATCATGTTGACTAAGACCGTAAGCTGGTATGATTCCTTATCCTTGAGATTCGCAAAAAGATTGCTCTTGTACAGTTGTTTAGTGTTTTTAACAGTTTTCCGCATTTTCATTTAGTTTACCGTGTTTTAAATTTGCTTTTAGTATATTTGTGTAAAGTTCGTTTTTTTTATTAAGCCGAAGTTGTTGCTTGGTGTTTTCTGCCGGAAGCTTGAAACCTTCTTCTAAAACGTTCTTGCATTTGAAAACTCAAACAAAATGGAAAAGTGTTCATTTTAATCAAATTTTGTTCAGTGTGAAAATCTTCATAATCTGTCGAAGTTAACAAGTTTTGAAAGTTAAGAACTAAAATTGAACAATTTTTAAACTTTCAAACTGTTGTCGGTCGGTGTTTGATTGAGATTTGATCTCAAATGTGTCGTTTGTTTAATTTGTTTATAATACAAGCGATTGTTCTCATTATGCGTTTAGCTTTCTTGCCTGTGCAGATGCTAAAGGCGAGGAGAACATTTTCGATGACAAGCTTTGGAATGAAGACACGAAGTGGAGGCACTCAAAGGATAAAATGATCGAGTTGCCGCTGACCCTTCATCAACACCACAAGGATCTGAAGATTTGACAAGTCAAAAGATTCACGAGCATAACTCAATGGAGAGTTCATTCTAAGGGGGAGTTTGTTAACACACTTTCTAAATGAAAAGGGGAGTTTGTTGATACACTTTCATCTTACGATGCGTGAAGACTTTGAAGATCCTCCGACATGAAAGACATGGAAGTCGAACCATCACAGCAGCGTCCAAGGGGGAGTTTGTTGATACACTTTTTATGTGGACGCGGCACGTTCGGTTCGAGCCTTTAACGGAATGAAGACCAAGTCGGATATCCTCCTATCCACTTGGGTCCGATAAGTTTGTCTCCGTTTAATTTACGTAATGCTATTCGAACAATGCATGTTGCATACAAAGGGTAGAATGGTCATTATAAGTTGTTTATATGTTGCTGTTGTTGCTGTCTGTTTCAAGAAACAACCACAACAGTTGCAGACCTCGACGAAACAGGTATGTTTCGTCGGAACACATCATGACGAAACAGACCAATGTCCATTATGTCTGTTTCGCCGACATTCATGACGAATCACACTTGATTCATCGTGTATTGGGCTGCTTCAAGCCCAATGTTTGGCCCATATTCTGTTTCGCCGTGACACCTTGTGTTTCGTCGACAGTTGGGCCCAGGGACTATATAAACACATCTGCTTTCACAGTTGAAAGTAGATGAGAGCTTACACATAAAGAAACTCTGTCAAAATTCTGTTAAACTGTGTTTGTATCAGTTTGTAATCGGTTCTCATCCCGTTTAATCAATGGAGTGTGTATCATTGGTTATTACCGTGTCGTTATCGTTTTATGTGTTTGATTTGGCATAGTTACGTGGATTCCGCACGCGTAACCGTGTTTGCTATAAACAAGTGATTTGGTTCGTTATCGATCCTCAGATTACGGGACCTACAAATGTGTTAGTTGAATGTGTAAACCCTAAATGAAGAACTGTTTGATGATGTGATGAAAATATTTGAAATTTGCTGTTAATCCGATTTGGTGATTGTACGGTATGATAAAACATGTTAAGGAAAGGTGATTGGTTCGTACAAGTTGGATAAGGGTTCTAGAAGCCTCTGCACAGTTTGCGAGTCGAGACCTTATGGTTGCGACTCGAAACCAGACAACACACTCCTGGAGTCGAGACCAGCTTGGTTACGACTCGAGATCTCCTGATCTCGACTCGAGACCTGACTCGAGACCCCCAGAGGTTGCGACTCAGTTATGCACAACTCGAGACCATCTGATTTTGACTCGGGAATTCGTGGTTGCGGCTCGAGACCTCTTGTTCTCGAATCGAGACCACTCGGTTTCGACTGGACAACTCTGCTTGACTCCGTTATTGGGCCGCACTATGTGATAACCTGTTTCGGACTGTGTGTTATTTTCCACTGCTTAACTGGACTTTGTGCTGCTACTATTTAACTGCTCATATGTTAGGATAGGCCCAATAACGTATATGCCAGTATGACTTACGTGCTACGTGTTAGATACGTGTAGTTTGTACGTGACATTTTCTTGCATGAGAACCTAATAAATATTTAATAACCATAATAGGGTATGGTTGACCAACGTAACACGAGTAAATTGTCAACCGAGCAAAGCAAAGGTGAGTTCACTACTTTTTACTTAAAGCATGCGTTCCCGGTGGTTGGGAAACGGAACGAAACAACTTTTCCTGGTTTGGGATTGCTTACTATCTCCTTGTGCGGGATACGGTATTTCTATCTCCTTGTGTGGGATACGGGTAACAACACTATCCCCTGTGAGGGATACAAACCTACTTTTCTCCCCTTATGCGGGACCCTTAGTTAATTACTATTTATACTGGATGCAACAAGCAAAACTAAACGAAACTCTATCACTCAAGTCCTCACTACTTAATACCGATTAATCGTCGGGGCCTGGCGAACGGGTTATTAGTTGATAGCGCTATTTAGGTCTCACCAGCCTCACACCGTGCCCGCGTATGGGATCGGGCGTGAACTAATTGACTCTGGCAAACCATCAATGATGATAGAACATTGACAAACGGGACACTACGGAAACGTACGGATGACTAGTATTCGGTATTGTAAAAACAATTTAGTGGCTTACTTACGGGGTAGCTCCCCATGGCATGTATAAATGAGTAAATTAACTGTTGAAACAAGTTTTTGGAACTAAAACTGGAAAACTACAAACACGTGAACTCGCCAACGTTATGTTGACACTCTACTGCATGCTTTGCAGGTTGCTCGTTACAGCTCTGGACGGACGTTGCAATCAGATGGAGTGCGTGGTTCGTAAGTGACATGATATCAAACTTGTGGTTTTAAATTACGATATGTTCTACTTTCCCTTCCGCTGCAGACTTAAACCATGTTTTTGAAAAATTTAAATTAGGTCACTAATTATGCTAATGTTTATAACAATAACTAATTTGTTCGAAATAATTAGTGGCTAAGATCCTGGTCGTCACACGCCTCGCGGTAATACTCCGCGTGTGGATTTTGAGGGTGTGACAGATTGGTATCAAAGCCATTGGTTATAGCGAACTAGGTTTTAAATATAAAATATTTTTGGTTTAGAAAATAAAATATTTTATAAAAAGACCAGACTATAACCGTTCTTTAGTGGAAACCACAACGACACCACACTCCGGATTGCAAGGCTCGTCAACCTCAGATGCTTACCTGGTAATGGTAGGCTAACGACATTTACTTGTGCATAACTTATGTGTGTGAACACGCATGTGCGTATGTGTATAATTGGCATATATGTGTTAGTATGTATGCGTATATTTAGTATTTAACACAGTGGATCATACGAAGGCTAGGCTAGCGTGTTACTTGTTAAACAGGAGTAAGTCCTCCTAAACTTGGTTCGAAACCACAATACACTAAGGGCAGGGAACCAATTATTTCAAGCCCTTGTCCACGTATTTCCTGATATCATCCCTGGACTGCAAATCGACGCGAGGGACGTCCACTCGATAGACCTGCCCAGGAAAGGCCTTCTACGAAGCACATAGAGAAGGTACGAGAATGAATCGACGAAGGGGAGCCACCCCTATATCATGGGATAATGAAAGAAGCGACGACGCCATTCGCATCCTTTTTACCTGCGCATTTCTTTTCCCGACTTAAGTGGTGAGACTTATTCCCTCACCCGACTGATCACCTGGATTCTTGAAGCATTCTAGTAAGTCTACACTTTTTGGGTTTCTGTTTGCACGTCTCGAACACGAAAAGCATGCGCGGTGTATACTTTTCATTGCAGTGCCAGCAATTATGTCACCTATACATCGACCACGAAGTTATTACCCCTAATTTCTTGTTACATGGTTAACCCTTATTCAAGAACAACCTTATACCTTAGCATGCCCCAAAACCCAGCAAATTGATCTCTTTCTTACAAACCGGCGTATTTGAAGGCGTGGCAAGACGAAGACACAAGCCTGTCAACCTGTCACACCCCGACCACGTAGGACAACAAAACGTGGCGGAAACGTCGGGGAGTGTTGTAACAGAATCATTGTTTCATAACACATGGAAATTTAAATATTGTTTTATTGATTAAAAGAGTTACAATGTCTTGACAATCAAAGAAACATAACATAAATAACTAGTCTTGCATCTTTTATTGTCACTAAGGCCCAAGTCCGCCTATGTGTATCTTGATAAGTCCTATGCATCATATCCTGAAAACACATGTGAAAATAGGTACGTCAGCATAAAAATGCCTGTGAGATACATAGGTTTTGTGAAAACAGAATTCATGACTTATGTTTGAGAAAATGTTTAGTCATGAACCTTGTAATTTGCTTTGTCTTGTAAATCATTTGAAAAATGATAAGATCAGATGATATGTATAAATAAGAGAATAATGTATGGTTAAATGAATAACCATGTAAAATGAGTTTGTAAAAAAAGTAAGTTGTTTGTAAATTAATGTCTTGTGAAAAGTATGTTATTTGTATAAAATGTTATATGTCTCAAATTGAAATGATTCAAATAACGCTACGATATGTAATACCATACAATCACTTATATATAGGAAGTACCAGCGGCGTATCCACCATGCTTGTATCATATTACACACGCCTCGTTACTTAAATCACTTACTCAAACCAAACCAACAATGTAAGATGTCTATGTTTAAGCCAATTGCCAAACGTATTGAATAATATGACAAAATGTTTATTGCCAAGATGTAAGTCATGTAATGTATAACCAATGTCAATAATGTTTATGTGTCAAATGTAAATCATGTAATGTGTAACCAATGTCAATAATGTTTATGTGTCAAATGTAAATCATGTAATGTGTAACCAAAATGATATGTATGGCTAGTGAAATATATCAACTAAACCATATGCACAAAAACAAAGTATTGAAGTAAAACAAGGTTTAAATCAAAGCTATGTTTTGTGGAAATGCATGCTATACTGATACAAATATCTATGCGATATTGTGAGAATGCATACATCCAAGCTTTGACACTGTGGCGATAAACCCTTAAACAAATTAAAGGTCTATCTTGTTGTAAATGTATATCGAATTCGGTCATTCCTTTCATCCCCACCTACCCAGGATGTCCGGAACGGGAGTTGTCAATTCCTATGGTACCACTACCTACTAACGAACGGCGTGATCGGTGTTAATGAATGTATATTGATCCATCAAAACAAACCAAATATCATATCAAAATGTAAGCATGTGATGAAAACAACTGTACTAAGTATGCAACAAATGAACATACATAGCATGTGATGTGATGTGAAACGATGTACTAAGTATGAACTAAATGGACATACATAGCATAAAATGTAATGTAAGACAATGAAATTATGTACTATAAATGTACTAATGAATATAGCAAGTATATGATGTGAAAACATGGAAAGCACGAAAGTAACAAGTAGGCACATGTGTTCCACCCCAAAATGTTTGGAAAACAGTAAAAGAGGGGTCTATGTACTCACTTGAGATTGCTCAGAAGTCCTAAGATAACCACCAAGCAATGCTAGAGATCACGGAATCAAACGGCACCTAATATAGGTAACTATGTTAATATACCGGACCTAAATCGGAAGATCGGATAGAATGCGGGTTTGTAAACCAAACGAGTATGGAGACTCGTGTAATATGGTTTAACAAAGCCTACATACTAAATGAAACCTAACATAAGTGCTTACGACCCATTACGACCCGTTTAGGTAGCTTATGCTACTTTAACGCGTCGCTCGCGTGAAACGCGTTCGGAACGCCTAACTAGTCCTATGACAAGTAAAATATGCCTTAACATGTCTAATATGGTTGTCAAATCAGTTTAGATGTCAAAAGTTATGTTACATATGTTTAAAATGAATTTTGGCATCAAAGGGGTATTTTGGTAATTTACCTAAGGCATATAAACTACCTATCATACAACTACTTAAACGAAGCGACCATAAGGTATATGTAACACCTGTGCCTCCACGGCCATCAAACAAATACCAAACCAATGAAATATTATATTTCATACTTGGGATTTGTAAAAATATGTGTATCATTTGCACATATAAATTCTTGTTCAATTTCAAACTCTAAATCGCTTTCTGGAAGGTTATACGCGCACCGATGCGTAAATATAACCAGTTTAATGCAACAAACACTCTGGAATAGTGACATAGGCTTAACATACCTTAAATAACCTTTACATAACTTAGAAATAAGTTTTGAAGGCTTTGGTATGGCAAAATCAAGTTAATTCGCTTACAGGGACTAAACTTGACAAACTGCGAAAGTATGCCAATTTGAACTGTAACAGACGTTCCGGAACATGACCATAAGTTAAAAATACCATAAATATCCTTCACATAGCTTAGAAATAGGCTTTGAGGGGTTCGGTATGCTAAAATAAACTTTTGGGTCATTCAGGGACTAAAAGTGTCAAAAAGTGCACAAGTTTGCATTTTCGCGCATAACTTACGTTCTGAATACATCCGGACATCCAAAAATTTATGTAAGCACTAAAATATTTTATTTTAGTGTTCGGCATAAGAAAAATCCATTCGTCGCGTCATTTGGATCGTTTTTCGCACTTATGCGCATTCCGTCGTAATTAAGCGAACATCGCGTTCGTACGACCAAACGAACCATCATCCGGCATATTTTTGAACATGTTTTGAGTCCCCTATACTTTAACTTCATTTTAGAGCCTTGAAATGAGGTTAACGGGGTTCAAACGCATCGAAAAAGGCCTTAAAACACCACAGGGACCAAAACTGTCAATGTTGAAACTTTTCTGAAGCTGGTGCATGGTGGCGTAGCGCGACTGCATAGGGCCTTTACCGTCGCGCTACGCGACTGCCTATGCTGGACAGAAAACATGCAGAAACTTCAGTTTTTCGCTTTCGGGACCAGATTCGACGTATTAACAGCTGTTAACAGCTGTTCTCCACTCCTTAATCCCTTGCCACATGTTGATACCCTATGGTGAGTGGCCAATTTAGTCACCATAACATCTCGACAAGTGTACGGGTGAGATCTAGGCACGGTTTCCATGAAACGATCCTAACGGTTCGGGTATTCCTATAAATACCCATCCACCCCAACCTCATTTCTTACAAGAATTCTGATTTGAGAGCTCTAAGTTGAAACCATTGTTTCATACCTGAGTTCTTGGATCGGGATTAGCATTCGGGGACCCTTCGTAAGTATTCTTTCGTTCTTTTATTGCTTTTCGAGTCTTTCGAGTCTGAAAGTCAAACTTTGTTTGACTTTCTACATTGACCAGTTATGGTCAATGCGAAGTTCGTTTGAACTTCGCAACGTGAGTGTAATCACGTTGGTTATAGTCCCTTGGGACTATGCCCACTGATTACCACGTTGTCTAGGGTCGTAGGGTAGGCGATCTAATAAATCGCCTATACCTTCGAACCCGACCCAGTTTGGTCGATCATTAGGATCCGACCGAATACATTAGGTGACCATAGTAGGTAGGGAATAACCTTCCGAGGTTATACCCTATGGTCACATCGTTTGAGTAGTTTTATGATAGGTAGTTTATATGCCTTAGGTAAATTACCAGAATACCCTTTTCATGTATAATTGGTAATTAAGCATATGTAACCTAAACCTTTGTCACATAACTGATTATGTAACATGTTTAGGCATATAACACTTGTCATAGGACTAGTTAGACGGTCCGAACGCGTTTCACGCGCACGACACGTTAAAGTAGCATATGTTACCTTAATGGGTCGCGATGGGTCGAAAGCACTTAGGTTTGGTTTCATTGTAGTATGTAGGCCTTGTTAAACCATATCATATGAGTTCCAACACTCATTTGGGTTACCAAGCCTCATCCTATCCGATCTCCCGGTTTAAGTCCGGTTTATTTATATAGTTTTAGATTGCCGACTGATTCCGTGCTCTCTCTAGCTTTGTTTGGTTGTTGTTCAAGACCTCCAAGCATTCTCAGGCGAGTACATTATTCCCCTCTTTTACTGTTTTCAAACTGTTTTGGGGTGAAGCATGTGTACCTATCTGTTACTTTCATGTTTTCCAAAAGTATAGTTGATTATACATGTTATTACTTATCATTTGACAAACTGAATGATTAATTATAGTTTAAACATTGATTTCTCAAGGAACATAAAATAAATTGTTGAATTGTACTTATTTTATGTTCACCAGACCGATTGTTAGTATGATATAGCGCTATAGGATTTGACACCCCATTCCTGTTGTCATGGAATGTTTGAAACCAATTTGTTGCTCCATCCAAATAGGGATTTCCTTTGTGGTATTCCTATAGTCTCAAAGGTGTATTTTGATGCACTAGGTCTGAATGAATTCTTAAATCACACTATTAAAGTATAGTTGAATATACTCTCATGTGTGGTATTGTACAAAACCAACATATATTTACAAAACCAAAAACATAGTTTAATATGTTACTTACAAATCCAAAGTATACTTTTAATATGCTACTATAAGGTTATTTGTTTAATCTTACATTTATTTATACAAATCACATTGAATACATATTACATGATTTACATTAGACATGAACATTTTACATCTTGATGGTTTGGTTTGAATAAGTGATTAAGTAACGATGCGTGTGTAATATGATACAAGCATGGTGGATACGCCGCTGGTACTTCCTATATATAAATGTTTGTATGGTATTACATATATCGCAGCGTTATTTGAATCATTTTAGTTTGATACATATAAACATTTTATACAAATAACATACTTTTCACAAGACAATTATTTACAAACAACTTATCTTATACAAACTCATTTTACATGGTTATTCATTTAATCATGCATTATTTCTCTTATTTATACATATCATCTGAACTAATCATTGTTTTTCAAATAATTTACTAAAACAAATGTTTTTGGGTTAAGAGTCATGGCTACGAGGTTTTACAAATTATAACCCGCTTGATTTGAGTTGGTTAAATTAAGTTGCAATATTATACTCTTTTCAAAACAAGGTTTTTAAATAAAGTATTGCAACGTCTAAACTAGCCATGATTTCGACACTCCTACAAAAACAATGTATTCGCCAGCATTTCTTTGCTGACCTCGTTTTTACACATGTTTCAGGTACTGTTTTGCAATGATTGTTGATACATGCTACATTTAGGATGGACTCGTGCCTTAGCGACTTAAAACGAGACAATAACTAGTTAACTTATGTTATGTACCCTTTGTTTCTTGTTTAAACAATGTAAACTCTCATAATTGATTAATAAAACGAAACTTTAATTGCCATGGATTTGAAACGATTAATTCTGTTACAACACTCCCCGACATTTCCGCCACGTTTTGTATGTTCTACGTGGTCGGGGTGTGACAGTATAACCTCGGAAGGTTATTCCCTATATACTATGGTCACCTAATGTGTTTGGTCGGATCCTAATGATCGACCAAATGGGTCGGGTTCGAAGGTATAAGCGATTTATTAGATCGCTTACCCTTACGACCCTAGACAACGTGGTAATCATTAGGCATAGTCACAAGGGACTATAGCCATCGTGATTACAATCACGTTGCGAAGTTCAAACGAACTTCGCATTGACCATAAACTGGTCAATGCAGAAAGTCAAACAAAGTTTGACTGTCGGACTCGAAAAGCAATAAAAGAACGAAGGAACACTTACGAAGGGTCCTCGAATGCTAATCTAGATCAAAATAGCTCAGGTATGAAACAAAGGTTTCAATTGTGAGTAAAAGTGAAGGGTGGAGGTGGGTATTTATAGTTTTTGGTTCACCGTTAGGATCATTTCTTGGAAAAGGGGGCACGATCTAAGCCGTACACTTGTTGGAAAGTTGTGGTAACTCATTTGCCATCCACCATAAGAGTTTGACACTTGGAACTTGGCCTTTGGAGAGTGTTAAGGGCTGTTAAAAGCTGAAAAAAAAAACGTTTTGCTGCATCTGGCCCCTGTTTACGGACCTAGTTTGGCAGATTTACAGTTTCAGTCCCTGCAACCTCAAAACTTGGTTTTCGATGCGTTTTTTTGACACGTTTAAGCCCCGTTAACCCCATTTCAAAGCTCTAAAATGAATTTAAAGTATAGGGAACTTAAAATGTGTTCAAAAATATCTCGGGTGTCGGTTCGTTTACCGTACGGTTACGTTGTTCGGTTAATTACGACGGAATGCGCATAAGCGCGAAAAAATGATCTAAATGGCGTGACAAAAGGATTTTTCTTATGCCAAACACTAAAATAAAATATTTTAGTGCTTACATAAATTTTTGGATGTCCGGATGTATTCATAACTTAAGTTATGCGCGAAAATGCAAACTTGTGCACTTTTTTTTGACGCTTTTAGTCCCGGAATGACCCCAAAAGTTTATTTTAGCATACCGAACCCCTCAAAGCCTATTTCTAAGCTATGTAAAGGATATTTAAGGTGTGTTTAACTTATGTTCATGTTCCGGAATGTTCGTTACAGCTCAAATTGGCATACTTTCGCAGTTTGTCAAGTTTAGTCCCTGTAAGTGAATTAACTTGTTTTTGACATACCAAAGCCTTCAAAACTTATTTCTAAGTTATGTAAAGGTTGTTTAAGGTATGTTAAGCCTATTTCACTATTCCGGAGCGTTCGTTGCATTAAACGGGTTATATTTACGCATCAGTGCGCGTATAACCTTCTAGAAAGCGATTTAAAGCTTGAAATCGAACAAGAATTGATAATGTGCAAAGGATACACATATTTGTACATGTCCCAAGTATGAAATACAATATTTCATTGATACAGTATTTGTTTGATGGCCGTGGAGGCACAGGTGTTACACAACCCACCGACGAGTACGGTGACCTAGATGCATGCCTTACCCTTCATTGCCAGAGCCGATATCCTTTGACGACTATTCTGATTTTGTGAACCCTTTCGCTAGCTTTAGTACGAATCATCATTCACTGCTTAAGGTGGTAATCCTCTCTTCTATCGTTTCTTCATCACGACGCCCACGTCTCTTCGTATAGAGACCTTGACCAACTTTCTCTCCAGTTCAGAGAATTTAGTCGACTCGACCTTTAACCAAAAAACTTCATAGACCCCTGTAATGTGGCAGTGTGTTACTTCAATCCTGCTTTTTCGAGAACCTGTTTTCGCATTTTCACATCCCCCCCCCCCTGACGACGCAAGCGCTACTTCAAACTCATTCGCACGACTTAGAACAACCCACTTGAACTTGATTTTCTACCGACCCGAGAAATCACATCCTGCCAGGCATCTCTGTAGACCCTGAAACCTACAGACCCGCACGACGACCACCCCTCTCTAGCTGCTTCATTTTGCGCTAACCACATCGACGTAACACCCCTTTATCAGCAAGCAACATTCTTTATTCTAAACGCCTATAGCTTGTGTACGACCAGCTACCTCATCGACATCAGATAAATCCCTATTGCCGATCCCAAAGCCTTTATGTTTTGTCTCAAGTTAAACGCATCAATTTTGACTACCCTTCTTGCATTATCTCGCTACTCGTGTTATGTTTCACGGATTCCATGATCCTTATCCTACTCTACTCTGCACAAATCTCCGTTTGAACAAATTACTTCCTACGAATATTACTCGTTGGAGCAATGAGCCAAGGATACCCCGGGGGTAACGGGTATCGCAAGCACTATTCTTCGAACTCGATACGATCAACATCTAGTCACAACTCTCTAGTTTATTCCATCCTGTCAAAATTCGATGTTTGTTTCCTTCGACGAGATCTGAACCCTCTCTGAAAACCAGTGGGAATCTGAACGACTCCTTTACTTCGCTCTGGTACTTCTACGACATGAACCTCCTTGCGCTAAGTTTTTAAGACACAACTTTTAACGTCGAAGGCCCGTATTTCTCGACCGTGTACGCAACCCCTAACGATTTTGACTCAAAAGAGTATCACCTGACATTAGGGAGATGCTCAAAAATCCGCAACTTCAGCGAGTGGAAGATAATCTATGAGGTGCTTCTATTTTATTCTATCCTGCCCAAGGCATTGATGAAAAGCCTGCTAGTAATGGCAAGCGACCAAAGAAACCGACAAGTTTTCGAACTGGCAACCATCTACTTGAAGGAAGTAGATGTCAGGCACGGAGTGTCAACTCCTATTGTCTATGATCGTAATCCAAGTTTTGCATCCGATTCGTCGCAAGGTTGTGCACAAAAGACATTTGACTCACGGTTAGGCATGAGCACCGCTTATCGCCCGCAAACTGATGGTCGGGCTAAACGCACCATCCAAACACTCAAAGCCATGCTAGAACATGTGTTATCGACCGTGGATACGTGTGACACTTCCTTTTTGTAGAAATCTCTTCCGATAACTGCTACCGCACTAGCCTTCAGACAGCACCATTTGAGGCATCGCACGGACGCAGATGCCGGTCACCTTTGTGTTGGGCGGAAGCCAAATTACCGGCCCAGAACTTGCAATGGACACAACGGGTAGGATTGCCCAGAATAGACAACGTATGGCAGCAGCTCCAGACCGTCAGAAAGATTACGCGGATAAGCATAGGAAACCTCTAGAATTTCTAGTCGGAAACTAGGTTCTGCATATAGTTTCATCCTGGATGGGTGTGGTACGTTTTGGCTAACAGGGCGAACTTAATCCGCGATGTGTGGACCATTCGAAAATACCGAAGGGATCGGTAAGGTAGCTTTGCAGACTAAACCTGCCTGAAGAGCTGAATGCGGTACACAATGCCTTTCACGTGCCTAATCTGAAGAAATGTCTGCCTGATGAAACATTTGTTGTTCCTTTTTAGGAACTTGTGATCAGCAAACAAACTACACTACATTGAGGAACCGGTTGAGATCAGGGATCAACAAATCAAAACCCTCAAGCGTGGTACAATATGCCAACAGACCGCGTTCGTTAAAACTCGCGTCATGGCCCAGAGCTTACCTGGGGACGGGAAAACCAGATGATGCGCATGTATCCCCAGCTGTTTACAACCATTACTTCCAGCACTGAGGCTACAGCTGAATTCCGGGAAGAAATTCCAAACCAACAGGGGATGATGTGACGCCCTACGAAAACGTTTAAACACACTAGCTTGTCAGTGACTGCGTGCTAAATTTCGGGATGAAATTTCTTGAACTTGGGGATAATGTGACACTTCAAGCTTTCCTACGAGATTTCATCTTTGTGATATAATTAAATTTGTGAAATTCTATACTATGAGAAATACGTACAAACTCTGTGGATCTTGTGCTGCGTGATTTTTCGTGCCATGTGATTTTATGTGCTATGTGGCGTACATGTTCGTTCTGTGGACTTTCGTGAAACTGCTTGTATCTACGTATGGTAATATATATACACACATAGAGCGTATCATTTGACTGTTGCCTAAATTTCGAGGACGAAATTCCAGTAACATGAGGAGAATGTGACAACCCGTACTCTCGTTGTCGAGAGAAGGGCATTTTAGTAACACACGTATTTATTAATATCACTCTTCTTATAAATATTATTATTATTTACGAAATAATAATCCGCGACGAAAGCTTTAATTATATATGTGTTAGTTAATTTTAACCGGGCCAATCGTTTTGAGAGAGACGCGTAGTCGTTTAAACAGATTCACACTCTTGGGCCAGGCCCAACCCAAATAACCTAAACCTAAAACCCTAGCATATCTAAATACCTTATAAACCCCACCCTTATTTTTCTAAAAACCCCAAAAACCCTACAAAGAAACATATCAGCCGCAAACAAGAGATCTGATCCACCCTTGTTCCCTCTCGTTTCCCACCGACGACCGGAGCCGGATTCCAGCGATCTCCGACACCCTTTGTTCCCCGACCAGCTCCTCTCCAGCACTTCCCTTCTTTCCTGGCGAGCTCACACAACACCCGGCCAACTCCTTTTCTCCCTTTCACTCTCTCACATCCGCACACCTTGTGTGCAATCAGAGGACTCCGGCGACAACACGCACACATATGGACTCGAGCGAAAGAGAATCGGAGCTACTGAGAGAGAGAGAGAGAGAACAGAGACGGAGCCGGTGACGGCAGCGCCGCTGTGATGGCGGCGGTGGTGCTTCTGTTCTGATGGGTTTCACAAGACTGGTCAACGGGTCAGACCCAACTCCGGTGCAGATGGAGGCTCGGAACAGGAAGCAATGACAGCACACACTTTGGTCTCGAAGGTTTGGTCAGTATCTATTTGTTTTCAATTATCTTGCAATCCTTTTGTGGCTCTTAGTTGAAATAATAAATTAAAGAAAGCTTGTTGTAATAATAACTGTTTGTTTATTGCTTAGATTCAAAAGCTGTTTGGAATTAGTTGAAACATTGATAAGTGGTTAATGATGAGATACATATACTCTATTGTTTTTATAAACTGATTTCATGATAATGATTTGTGGTGCATATCTCAACTTTCTTTAGTTTTGATTGTGTAAATAAAATATAGAGGTAGGTGTTGAAATGGTGAACGTAAGCTGTTTTGATTTTGGATTCAAAATAAGGAATGTTGCTGAAAAGTGTGAATTGTGTTGCAAGTTGTTTGAAATGCCTGTTGATTATTCATCTGTGGGAATTGTGTTAAAATGAAAGTATTTTTGATATTTACCCTTAATTATTTCGGATATAAAGAGAAATGTAATCTGCTATTGTAATATAAACATATATGCACTTGTTAATAGAAATTGCAGCCTTTGTTATTGGTAAAAATGGGATTAAAAGTGTGTTTTTTGATGATTAAAGACAAACTGTTTTGGGATATGGGTTTAACATTGTTGTTTGAGCGTGCTTTCTATTACAAGCCTGATGTTTAGAATGGATAATAGGTTAAAAAAATAATAATAATAAATAAATAATGAATTCATGACAGACCTGTGTGTTCGGGTGATTAATTTGATTTGGGGTTTTTCATATAAAAGAACTGTGAAAATATAGTTGATGATAAGAATGTTAAAATAGTGGTAGGGTCATAATGTCTAGGATGAATGTGTTAGTTGAATGTGAAAACCCTAAATGAAGAACTGTTTGATGATGTGATGAAAATATTTGAAATTTGCTGTTAATCCGATTTGGTGATTGTACGATATGATAAAACATGTTAAGGAAAGGTGATTGGTTTGTACAAGTTGGATAAGGGTTCTAGAAGCCTCTACACAATTTGCGAGTCGAGACCTTATGGTTGCGACTCGAAACCAGACAACACACTCCAGGAGTCGAGACCAGCTTGGTTACGACTTGAGATCTCCTGATCTCGACTCGACACCTTACTCGAGACCCCCAGAGGTTGCGACTCAGTTATGCACAACTCGAGACCGTCTGATTTTGACTCGGGACCTCGTGGTTGCGGCTCGAGACCTCTTGTTCTCGAATCGAGACCACCCGGTTTCGACTGGACAACTCTGCTTGACTCCGTTATTGGGCCGCACTATGTGATAACCTGTTTCGGACTGTGTGTTGTTTTCCACTGCTTAACTGGACTTTGTGCTGCTACTATTTAACTGCTCATATGTTAGGATAGGCCCAATAACATATATGCCAGTATGACTTACGTGCTACGTGTTAGATACGTGTAGTTTGTACGTGACATTTTCTTGCATGAGAACCTAATAAATATTTAATAACCATAATAGGGTATGGTTGACCAACGTAACACGAGTAAATTGTCAACCGAGCAAAGCAAAGGTGAGTTCACTACTTTTTACTTAAAGCATGCGTGGGATACGGGTAACAACACTATCCCCTGTGAGGGATACAAACCTACTTTTCTCCCCTTATGCGGGACCCTTAGTTAATTACTATTTATACTGGATGCAACAAGCAAAACTAAATGAAACTCTATCACTCAAGTCCTCACTACTTAATACCGATTAATCGCCGGGGCCTGGCGAATGGGTTATTAGTTGATAGCGCTATTTAGGTCTCACCAGCCTCACACCGTGCCCGCGTATGGGATCGGGCGTGAACTAATAGACTCTGGAAAACCGTCAATGATGATAGAACATTGACAAACGGGGCACTACGGAAACGTACGGATGACTAGTATTCGGTATTGTAAAAACAGTTTAGTGGCTTACTTACGGGGTAGCTCCCCATGGCATGTATAAATGAGTAAATTAACTGTTGAAACAAGTTTTTGGAACTAAAACTGGAAAACTACAAACACGTGAACTCGCCAACGTTATGTTGACACTCTACTGCATGCTTTGCAGGTTGCTCATTACAGCTCTGGACGGACGTTGCAATCGGATGGAGTGCGTGGTTCGTAAGTGACATGATAACAAACTTGTGGTTTTAAATTACGATATGTTCTACTTTCCCTTCCGCTGCAGACTTAAACCATGTTTTGAAAAATTTAAATTAGGTCACTAATTATGCTAATGTTTAAAACAATAACTAATTTGTTCGAAATAATTAGTGGCTAAGATCCTGGTCGTCACACGCCTCGCGGTAATACTCCGCGTGTGGATTTTGAGGGTGTGACAAGCATCAAAATGGCTCCTTTCGCGGCTCTCTATGGTCGAAAATGTCATTCACCAGTCTGCTGGAATGAGATCGGCGAGGCTCAGCTTACTGGACCTGCTCTCATTTTAGAGACAACTGACAAGATTAAGAAAGTTCGTGATAACCTTCAGACAGCTAGAAGCCGTCAAAAGAGTTACGCGGACCCAAAACGCAAACCCTTGGAATTTCAAGTCGGTGATCGAGTATTACTTAAGGTCTCACCTTGGAAAGGTGTGATCAGATTTGGAAAGAAAGGAAAACTTGCACCTAGATACGTTGGACCATTCAAGATCGTCGAAAGAATCGGTAAGGTAGCCTACAGACTTGAGTTGCCTCCTGAACTTGGAAATGTTCATCCAACCTTTCACATGTCCAATCTCAAGAGGTGTTTAGCTGATGAGAACCTCCACATATCGCTTGACGAAATTCGTTTTGACAAAACACTGAAATTTGTTGAGAAGCCAGTGGAAATCATGGAACGTGAAGTCAAGTGGCTTAAACGCAAGTGCATTCCTTTGGTCAAAGTTCGTTGGGAAGCTAAACGTGGACCCGAGTTTACTTGGGAACGTGAAGATCAAATGAAGGCGAAATATCCGCATCTTTTTCCACGAGTTTCCTCTAAATAAATTTCGGGACGAAATTTCCACAAGTAGGGGAGACTGTAACATCTGTACTTGTAATCATTGTGAATAGTTCAATTATCAATAAAACAATGTTATTTGATCCCAATGTTTGTTTGGTTGTGTTTTACATTTTTCATGTTTTGACTTTTATTCAATTTCAAACTCTATATCACTTTCTTGAGAGTTATACGCAAACTGGTGCGTAAACGTAATCAGTTTAATGCGACAAATACTCCGAAACATCAACATATACTTAACATACCTTAAATAACCTTTACATAACTTCAAAATAAGTTTTAAAGGCTTTGGTATGGCAAAAACAAGTTAATTCGCCTATAGGGACTAAATTTGACAAACTGCGAAAGTATGCCAATTTGAACTGTAACAGACATTCTGGAACATGACCATAAGTTAAACATACCAAAAATATCTTTTACATAGCTTAGAAATAGGCTTTGAGGGGTTTGGTGTGCTAAAATAAACTTTTGGGTCATTCGGGGACTAAAAGTGTCAAAAAGTGCACAAGTTTGCACTTTTGCGCATAACTCACGTTCTGAATACATCCGGACATCCAAAAATTTCTGTAAGCACTAAAATATTTTATTTTAGTGTTTGGCCTAAGAAAAATCCATTCGTCGCATCATTTAGATCGTTTTTCGCACTTGTGCGCATTCCGTCGTAATTAAGCGAACATCGCGATCATACGACCAAACGAACCAACATCCGACATATTTTTGAGCATGTTTCATGTCCACAATGTTTAGGAATCATTTTAGGGCCTTAAAGTTGGCTTAACGGGCCTTAAACATGTCGGAAATGGCTTAAATACGTAATAGGGACCAAAACTGTCATTTATGAAAGTTGGTTTCTGACCAGTCAGGCCAGGCGGCCCGCGTAAAACCAGGGCTATCCTTTACGCGGTCCGTGTCAGGCTCTCAGATCAGATAAGATCAATTAATCAGCAGATTACAGTTGTTAAACTCCCAACCACACACCCACACTTGCCCTTTCAGTTCATGAGGGGCCATTTTTAGTCACCACAACATTCCAACAAGTGTACGCCTTAGATTCGATCACGGTTTCCAAGAAACGATCCTAACGGTTTGGGAAATCCTATAAATACCCACATCCCCCAACTTCAAAACCCACTAGAATCTGATTTGAGAAGCTCTAAGTTGAAACCTTTGTTTCATACCTGAGCTACTTGAATCAAGATTAGCATTCGGGGACCCTTCGTAAGTATTCCTTCGTTCTTTTACTGCTTTTCGAGTCCGAAAGTCAAACATTGTTTGACTTTCTGCATTGACCAGTTTATGGTCAATGCGAAGTTCGTTTGAACTTCGCAACGTGAGCGTAATCACGATGGTCATAGTCCCTTGTGACTATGCCTACTGATTACCACGTTGTCTAGGGTCGCAAGGGTAAGCGATCTAATAAATCGCTTATGCTTTCGATCCCGACCCATTTGGTCGATCATTAGGATCCGACCAAACACATTAGGTGACCATAGTATATAGGGAATAACCTTCCGAGGTTATACCTTTTGGTCGCTTCGTTTAAGTAGTTGTATGATAGGTAGTTTATATGCCTTAGGTAAATTACCAAAATACCCCTTTGATGCCAAAATTCATTTTAAACATATGTAACATAAATTTTGACATCTAAACTGATTTGGTAACAATATTAGATATGTTAAGGCATATTTTACTTGTCATAGGACTAGTTAGGCGTTCTGAACGCGTTTCACGCGAACGACGCGTTAAAGTAGCATAAGCTACCTAAACGGGTCGTAATGGGTCGTAAGCACTTATGTTAGGTTTCATTTAGTATGTAGGCTTTGTTAAACCATATTACACGAGTCTCCATAGTCGTTTGGTTTACGAACCCTCATTCTATCCGATCCTCCGATTTAGGTCCAGTTTATTAACATAGTTACCTATATTAGGTGCCGTTTGATTCCGAGATCTCTAGCATTGCTTGGTGGTTATCTTAGGACTTCTAAGCAATCCCAAGTGAGTACATAGACCCCTCTTTTACTGTTTTCCAAACTGTTTTGGGGTGAAACACATGTGCCTACTTGTTACTTTAGTGCTTTCCTGCTTTCACACCATATACTTGCTATGTTCATTAGTACATTTATAGTACATGATTTCATTGTGTTCATGCTATGTATGTCCATTATATGCATACTTAGTACATTGTTTTACATTACATTTCATGCTAGGTATGTCCATTGTGAGCATACTTAGTACATTGTTTTACATTACATTTCATGCTATGTATGTCCATTGTGTGCATACTTAGTACATTGTTTTACATCACATTTCATGCTATGTATGTCCATTGTGTGCATACTTAGTACATTGTTTCACATTACATTTCATGCTATGTATGCCCATTGTGTGCATGCTTAGTACAGTTGTTTTCATCACATGCTTACATTTTGGTATGATATTTGGGTTGTTTAAAATGGAACAATACATTCATTAACATTAGCTACGCCGTTCATTAGTAGGTAGTGGTACCATGGGAATTGACAACTCCCGTTCCGGACATCCTGGGTAGGTTTGGATGAAAGGAATGACCGAATTCGATAAACATAACTTAGATAAACCTTTAATTTGTTTAAGGGTTTATCGCCACAGTCTCAAGGCTTGGATGTATGCATTTTCACAATACCGCATAAATGTTTGTATCAGTATAGCATGCATTTGTTCCACAAAACATAACTTTGATTTAAACCATGTTTTACTTTAATACCTTGTTTTTTGTGCATTTTACATATGGTTTAGTTGATATATTTCATTTACCATACATGATATTTTTGGGTACACATTACATGATCTACATTAAACATAAACCTTTTGACATTGATATACACATTTAGTGGTTTACATTGGACATAGACATTTCAATTTGGTTTACACATTAACACATGATAGTTTATTTATACATAAACAATTTACATTGGTGGTTGGTTCGAGTAAGTGATTTGAGTAACGAGGTGTGTGTAATATGATACAAGCATGGTGGATACGCCGCTGGTACTTCCTATATATAAGTGTTTGTATGACATTACATGTCGTAGCGTTACTTAAATCATTTCAATATTTGACATATTACGTTTTATATAAACAACTTATTTTCACAAGACATTGATTTACAAAACAACTTATCTTATACAAACTCATTTTTCTTGGTTATTCATTTAACCTTACATTATTCTCTTATTTATACATATCATTGCTTTTTGAATGATTTACAAAACAAAACAATTTACAAGGTTCATGACTAGCTTTTGTTAAACAATTTTTTTCTAAACTTATAAGTCATGAATCCTCTTTTCACAAATCCTATGTATCTCACAGGCATTTTTATGCTAATGTACCTATTTTCACATGTGTTTTCAGGAGCTTTTGCGTAGGATGATGATCGTGACACTAGGGCGGACCTGTGCCTTAGAGACTAAAAATGAAGATAGACTAGTTTAATTATGTTATGAACTCCTTGATTCCTGTTTAAAACAATGTAAATTTTATGTTGATAAATAAAATACAACTTTGTATGCCATGGTTATGAAACAATTAATTCTGTTACAACACTCCCCGACGTTTTCCGCCACGTTTTGTATGTTATACGTGGTCGGGGTGTGACACCCCTATTTATAGACTTGTAATTTCGCATGGAATGGTTCATGCGAAATTACATTCACACGAAATTATAAACTCATGCGAAATTACCAAGTAATTCTGTGCGAAATTACCAGTTGGTAATTTCGTGCGAAATTAAGTTCTAACCTAATTTTGACAATTTTCTCTTACTTTATGCCTTGATCTTTCAATACTAATCTAAGATTCGAATGAAGACGAAGTCGACAGACGTGTGCACCAACAGAATCCCCCTCGGATGTTGACGAGTCTTCAGTGCGAGTCTTCAGCATGACGACTCTTCAGTCTTGATCGATCTTCTTTGGATTTGTCACTTCAGAATCCTCATCAATCTCTATCTTCTCTTTCTCATCATCAACACTTCTCTTGAACAGTGTTCCAGGATCTATCTCTGGCTCTAACCTCGTCAGACTCCCCCTTTCATCAAGCTGGGATCGCTGTCTGGAATTAGCTATTGCCTCGAAATCGAATCCTAGCTTTAACTTTGCTGCACAAATCTCAAACACTTGTAAGATAAACAAATTTTGACATTTGAAAATCTTTTCAAATTTGAAACATTCAAAATTCTTATTCAAATTAATGAATCATCTAAACATTTCAAAAATTTTTCAACTCAAACAAATTTTCCCAAACCAGTTCATCATGTTTAGCACTTGAAATTTTGAAAATCAGCTCTTCATCATCAGTTGTCAAGAATCTTTTTGAATTTTTCAAAATTTATGCTAAAACACACTAAAATCTTTTTGGATTTTTAGTACAAGAAAGAAAATGCAGAACAGAAATATTTACATACAATATTTTTTGTAAGCTTGTGTAAGAGGATCATATCAGTTTGTGAGACACATCACTAGCACCGTTAAGCTTTTTAATCATTTTAAGTTCTAAACGATTCACATAGATTGACGATATAATTGTCCACTTAAACTCAATCTAAAAACTTTCGAAATGCTTACCGATACTTTTAAGGTATATTAATTTTGCACTGAATTCTTATGGACCCCACAATCTCAGCATATTTCCTTCATTATGTAATACACTAACTCAAGTAATGCCTTTAAACTTTCATCAACTGTGATATGTGCGAAAAAAAATAAAGAATGTTTAAACATTAACAAGTAGGTCGATACTTCCGTATACGCAGAGAAAGTCCAATGTTTAAACAAAAGAAGAAATAAAAACAAGTTGAAACTGTTTAGGCTTTAACCACTAGTTCGATACTCACGTATACGCAGAGGTGATCCAAAGCTTAAACAAAACACCAAAGAAAATAAAGCAGAATGTTTAGGCACTAACATCCAGTTCGATACTCACGTATACGCAGAGGATGTCCAATGCTTAAACAAAATAAAGAAATAAAACAAGTTTAAATCTTTGCAAAATGAAATGCACAAACACAGCGACTTTTTCAGCAAAGTTGTGAAAGCTCACAGACTTAACCGGTTTTATGTCTTTCGACAATCAGCGATTACTGAGTAGGCACACAATCAAGAAGGACAAAACTAAGTACTATGCTTTCAACCGTGTTTCCCACTAGAACTAGGCTTTTTGCATTATGTTTGTATCGTTTTCGAAAATCTACTAGTCTAGCAGAGCCTATCGTCACATCTTTAGTGAGACCATTTATCACATTTGACATTTCATATCTTTAGCGTACTGTGATAGTCCCCTGATTTTCTATCATTTCCTCTTTTTCACAACAAAACTCATTTTGATTTTTCGATGTTTTTGGATTTTTCAATTTTCAAAATTTCTAAAATTTTTCTACTCCCCCTAAAATCAAAATATGTTTCAATTTTGATTTTCAGGGAAAATTTGAAATCAAACTGTACAAAGTAAAATGACAAACTGACGAGAATTGCCTCAATTCGCCATCCACTTGGCTTAAACAATCAGAACTCCCCCTGACAACAAACTATTTTCCCATTATGATTTCAAAACACTTAAGTTTGTTTTAATCAAAATGGTTTTTCCGGAAAATAAGTTTTGTTGAATTCATAAAACCACTTGTAGATTAGGGGATCTCATCACACTGTTTTCTTCTTTAACCACTTGAAAATTTTAACAATGTTTAGAACAAACAAAAAATACCACTTGTAGAAAATCAAGTACAACTTAATGTCCCTGATTTATCACTTGTAAGTCGAAATATCACAAATGTGACTTTCTCAAGAAAAATGCCGATACCTGCTCCACACTTACCAACCTGGGAACTCCGGCAAGTCAGGTTTTTCATTTAAAGAGATCCACCCAAGCCTGACGAACCTTGGGTGTTTTTGAGTTATGATCACTTAATTTATTTTCAACTTTTTGTTTTAAATTTCCATTTGACAATGATGGAAAACTTGCATCATCCATTGTCTTAACGGAATTATCACTTTTTACCTCAACAGATGGCTCCTCTGGCTTTGACGAACCAGATTCATTGCCCGAACGTTGCTCCTTTAACTTTGATAAGTCAAATTCATTGCCTGAAAGTAAAAATTTCACTTTCTTTGGTTTATTAATCACTTGATTAACCACTTTCTCTTTCTTTAATATCCCTTCTGTCCTCGGATTTGTATATGATGAATTCGTTTTGCTTGATTTATCATTCTTTGGCGAGCAAGATGATTTATCAGAACTACTATATGATTTTCCTGTTGTATCCAAGGACAAAATCTTTTCGAGATACTCTCTCGCTTTATTCCTTTTCTTCCTCAGTCTGTCTTTCTGCCCTTGTGAAAGCTTTACTTTCTTTTCTAGAACTTTCTTTTCTTTGGGCTTTTCTTCGACTTTGACTGGTTTCTTTGCCATTTTCTGAGATTCATCCCTCGATCTTCCATTTGATCTCATTGGGCAATCTCTGGCAATGTGGCCTTTGATTTGACATTCATAGCATCTTCTTGTTTCAAACCTCCAACTTTGGCAGTTAACAGCAATATGTCCTTGAACACCACATATATAACACACTCTGTTATCGTACCATTCACCACTTTCACACCATACACTTAGATCATAACATTGTTTGGCCTTGTGGTAGTCATTTCTCCTCTTGTAAGCTGGATTTGTCGATTGAGCACTGTGGTCAAACCTGCACCACTTTTTACCAACAGTTTTTGAGTTTTGATTTTCAAATTTTTGTGATTTTTTATCATGATTGGATGATTGAACTGATGATCTTTTATTTTCTTTTTGAAAACTTTTCGAATTTTTAATATTTTTTTTTGTTCTGCAATCTTCTTCAAAGATTTCTGTGTTGAGCATTCACCTTTTTCTGTAGACTGTAGAACAGTTTCTTGAAATTTTTCTTTTAATTTCAGAAACAATTTCTTTTTCTCATTATCATCATCAGTTTTATCATCACAATCTTTAATTATGACTTTGTCATAATTTGTGACATCGTCACTTATTGGAACTGAATTGATTGGTTTTGGACAAAGATGATTCAGAAATTCTGACGAGGTCACAAAACCTTTCAATTTCTTTTCAAGCTCATCAATTTTTTTTTTGTACTCTCAGCTTAATTTTCAAGCTGAGAGATTTTTTCAAGATGAGAAGTTATTGCTTTTTCATTCTCAATTTTATTCTTTTCAAGAACAAATTTTTCATTTTCTAAAACTTTTACTTGATCTTGAAATTTTGTTTCATTTTCTTTCAAATTTTTATTTTCAAGTTTTATCCAAAAATCTTCATTTTCTGAAGATTTTATTTTATTTTCAAAATCTTTTTCTTTTTCTTTTTCTTTTAACTTTTTAATTTCCAATGTCAAACTGTCAACATAATACAACAGTTTGACATTTTCAGACTTTGACTTTTCACAATTTGAGCACATCCCACGAATCTCTTTGTCATCACCTTCATTCTTTTCAACCATTAAAGCTGGAATTTTTTCAACTTGTTTCTCCTCAATATGAACACTTTCATAATGTCACACCCCGACCGCGTAAAACAACAAATCGCGGCGGAAACATCGGGGCGTGTTGCAACAGAATTAATGTTTCATAACCATGGATATCAAAAGTGTTTCGTTTTATTAAACATTGAGTAATTACATCGTCTGGAAATCTAATTACACTATTTAAACATAGTCTATCATTGTTATTGAGTCACTAAGGCCTTGTCCAGTCCTATGTGAGCATGCATCTTATCAATCGATATCATCCAACATACCTGAAACATATGTGAAAACGAGGTCAGCAAAGAAATGCTGGCGAGTACATAGGTTTTGTAGGAGTGTCGAAATCATGGCTAGTTTAGACGTTGCAATACTTTATTTAAAAACCTTGTTTTGAAAAGAGTATAATATTGCAACTTAATTAACCAACTCAAATCAAGCGAGTTATAATTTGTAAAACCTCGTAGCCATGACTCTTAACCCAAAAACATTTGTTTTAGTACATTATTTGAAAAACAATTATAAGTTCAGGTGATATGTATCAGTAATAGAATAATGCATGATTAAATGAATAACCATGTAAAATGAGTTTGTATAAGATAAGTTGTTTGTAAATAAATGTCTTGTGAAAAGTATGTTACTCGTATAAAATGTTCTATGTCTCAAACTGAAATGATTCAAATAACGCTACAATATGTAATACCATACAAACACTTATATATAGGAAGTACCAGCGGCGTATCCACCATGCTTGTATCATATTACACACGCATCGTTACTTAATCACTTAATCAAACCAAACCAAACAATGTAAAATGTCTATGTCAAATATCCATGTCAAATGTCTATGTCAAATATCCATGTATGGCAAGTGAAATGTCTCAACTAAACCATATGCACAAAAACAAAGTATTGAAGTAAAAACTTGGTTTAAATCAAAGTTATGTTTTGTGGAAAATACATGATCAAAGGTCAATCATGTACAAATGTTTACCCAATCGTTAAACCATCGTGTGAAAACCAATCGTTTACCCAATCGTTAAAATCGTTTTAGGACGTGAAACTACTTAAATGGTCGTCTCGCTAATAACATTCAAACCTTCTTGACTCGCATTAATAAACCCTTACCAAAGGATAGATTAACAATTCGCATTAATAAACCCTTACCAAAGGATAGATTAACAATTCGCATTAATAAACCCTTACCAAAGAGTAAATTAACAATTCGCATTAATAAACCCTTACCAAAGAGTAAATTAACAATTACAGATTCAGTCGCTACCCACAACACCCACACATAACTACGGGTGTAGTAAATAACGGGACTTGTCAGATCCTATGGTACCATAACCTAATACTGGTCGGCTTGATCATTGCTAATGAATGTCATTTGTTATGTAACCCAACCAACAAGTTTGTTCACTTTATTGAAATCGTTATTAGTTTTATATAAATCGTCTTAATCATTTTTGAAACCATCGTTATAACATCGAAAATCGTTTTGTTATCATCGTTAAAGCCTTGAAAACATTTAGCACATATGAGTCACCCCAAAACAATTGAAAGCAGTAAAATAGGGGAATAATGTACTCGCCTGAGAGTGCTTAGGAGTCTTGAACAACTACCAAGTAAGCTAGAGGAGTCCCGGAAATCAAACGGTACCTAATATAGGTAACTACATAATTAACCCGGACCTAAATCGGAAGACTGGGTAGCAGGAGGGTTTGTAAACCAAATGAGTGTAGGAACTCATATGATATGGTTTAACAAAGCCTACATACTAAATGAAACTTAACCTAAGTATAATCGACCCATCGCGACCCATTAAGGTAACATACGTTACTTTAACGTGTCGTGCGCGTGAAACGCGTTCGGACCGCCTAACTAGCCCTATGACAAGTGTTATATGCCTAAACATATTACATAATCAGTTACGTGACAAAGGTTTAGGTTACATATGCTTAATTACCAATTATACATGAAAAGGGTATTCTGGTAATTTACCTAAGGCATATAAACTACCTATCATACAACTACTTAAACGATGTGACCATAGGGTATAACCTCGGAAGGTTATTCCCTACCTACTATGGTCACCTAATGTGTTTGGTCGGATCCTAATGATCGACCAAACTGGGTCGGGTTCGAAGGTATAGGCGATTTATTAGATCGCCTACCCTACGACCCTAGACAACGTGGTAATCAGTGGGCATAGTCCCAAAGGACTATGACCAACGTGATTACACTCACGTTGCGAAGTTCAAACGAACTTCGCATTGACCATTACTGGTCAACGCTGAAAGTCAAACAAAGTTTGACTTTCTGACTCGAAAAGCAGTAAAAATAAGGAAAAGAACGAAAGAATACTTACCCAGGGTCCCCGAATGCTAACCCAGATCAAAATAGCTCAGGTATGAAACGAAGGTTCCAACTTAGAGCTTTCTTAATCAGATTTGTGGGTTTTTGTGTTGAGTATGGATGGGTATTTATAGTAAATGCACCACCGTTAGGATCGTTTATCGGGAAACGCGCCTTGATCTCACCCGTACAAGTGTCGGAATGTTATGGTGTGTAAATTGGCCACTCACCATAAGCTTTCAACAGGTGGCAAGGGATTAGGGAGTGGAAACCAGCTGCAAACAGGCTGTTAGAAACACTGCATCTGGTCTGCAGACCCCTAGCGCACCGCTACGCTAAAAGTGTAGCGCACCGCTAGGCTTAAGTTTGGCAGATTTACACTTTTGGTCCCTGTCATGCATTCAGCCCATTTTTGACACGTTTAAGGCCCGTTAACCCCATTTCAAAGCTCTAAAATGAAGTTAAAGTATAGGGAACTTAAAATGTGTTCAAAAATATCTTGGGTGTCGGTTCGTTTGGCCGTACGAACGCGATGTTCGCTTAATTACGACGGAATGCGCATAAGCGCGAAAAACGAACCAAATGACGCGACGAATGGATTTTTCTTAAGGCGAACACTAAAATATAATATAGTCATGCTCACATAAATTTTTGGATGTCCGGATGTATTCAGAACGTAAGTTACGCGTAAAAATGCAAACTTGTGCACTTTTTGACGCTTTTAGTCCCTGAATGACACAAAAGTTTATTTTAGCATACCGAACACCTCAAAGCCTATTTCTAAGCTATGTAAAGGATATTTATGGTATGTTTAACTTATGTTCATGTCCCGGAAGGTCTGTTACAGTTCAAATTGGCATACTTTCGCAGTTTGTCAACTTTAGTCCCTGTAAGGGATTAAACTTTGATTTCACCACACCAAACCTTCCAAAACTTATATCTAAGTTATGTAAAGGTTATTTAAGGTATGTTAAGCCTATTTCACTATTCCGGAGTGTTCGTTGGATTAAACTGGTTATATTTACGCATCAGTGCGCGTATAACCTTCCAGAAAGCGATTTAGAGCTTGAAATCGAACAAGAGTTGATATGTGTAAACGATACACATATTTTTACAAATCCCAAGTATGAAATACAATATTTCATTGGTTTGGAATTTGTTTGACGGCCGTGAAGGCACAGGTGTTACAGTCTCCCCTACTTTAGGAAATTTCGTCCCGAAATTTATTTAGAGGAAACTTGTAAGAGTTTAAAACATGAAGTTGAAAAGATCGAACAACATTGGTTAGGGTTCTTGAACTTCTAGTAACCTTAATAACATTATGTTTGCAATGTAAGAGGGATACTTATATACAAGTATATGAAGCATCATTGGTGCGTCCACCATGCCTCCATTACATCGTTCTCATTTTGTTATTGTTGTCACTATCGGTTCCTTCACATAATAAATCTTACTGGATTTCTGTGCACTAAATTTCATAATTATGTGCGCATTCATAATTAGAGAATTCCTTGCACAGTTCACACAGTCTATTTTATAATGTGTAGGGTAAAACCAAATGAACAATCCTGTGATGAGCGTGACTTAGACCGCCATAGAGTCCTTTAGACTAAATCAATAAATGAATTAAATAGACTATCAAGGAGTCTGTCCAGCTATATCACTAGATGTCATTCTTTAACCAGATTGCGAATCAATCTTTTGACTAGACCACTAAAAAGGGTCTGGAGTGGTACTATAAAATCCAAGGGCCTTAACTACAACGTAGAAGCCCATTAAGGATTTAAAGTAGTACCTTTTTAATATCCTACTATGAATCCCTCATATAAAGATACGAAAGACTCTATGAGGATTTGAAAATTGGATCACACAAAACATAGAGGAGAACATATACCACATAAACACATAATCGCATAATTGTATAATCGTTTAATCGCAAAATCGTTTAATCGCAAAATCGTTTATTCGTATAATCGTTTAATTTGTTATCTTTGGACATGGGTATTTAAAGCATACCAGGAATCCAATCCGTGGATTTCACTTGGCACTTTAAATATTTTCAAGAATCTAACTATGAAAATAGGAAGATCTAAAAAGGAATTCGGCTTGTCCTAATTGAGTTGTAATGTACATATTAAGGTGTACAAGGAATCCAATCAGGCTCCGAAATCAACGAAGGTGTTGATCGTGGTCGGCTCGGGACTTTTAATAGATCAAGATGTCATCAATAAAAACAATGACGAACTGATCCAAATAAGGCTTGCAGACCCTATTTATTAAGTCCATGAAGATGGCTGGAGCATTTGTCAAACCAAAAGGTATGACTGTAAACTCGTAATGGCCATACTTCGTGCAGAAAAAACCGTTTTGGGAACATTTTCTTTGAGAATACAAAGTTGATGATACCCAAAATGCAAATCGATCTTGGAAAAGCATGAACGCTATGCAGTTGATCGGAGAAATCGTTGATTTAAGGTAGGGGATATCGATTCTTGATGGTAAGCTTAATAGGCTTACGTTAATCGATATACATTTGAAAAGATCCATTTTTCTTTTCATAAAGAGAACTGGAGTTTCTCCAAGGTGAAAAGTTCGGACGGATGAATCCTTTATCAGACAACTCTTAAAGCTGTTTTGATGATTCTTGCATCTCGAACGGTGCAAGACGATAAGATACTTTGGATTTAGAAGAAACAAGTGTTTGAGGTTCTTAGGGAGATCACAAGTGATCATAAAAATGACAAACCACAAGAGTAGTTTTGTCTTTGTGATGACATCATAAGGTTGGATCAAACATTCATACAATTGCATTAGTTGAAAATAAAAACCACAAATTTTTATTTATATAACAACCGCATTGTCTTTAAAATGTTACTAGATAACAACCAGAGGAAAATACAAAATACTAATTGTTCATTCCTTCAACATTGAGTGCCTCATTGATGTTAAACACTCAACCACGTGCTGGATTCACATTGACGTTGACGTTCGCATTTGGGTTTGCGTTAGCATTTGCATTCACCAGTCTTGGGCAGTTGTGGCGGAAGTGACCAATCTCTCCGCAGTTGAAACATGAACCCAATGGGAATCTCGCAGCATTCCCTTGAACCGGAGCTTGAACCTGAGCAGCCTGATTTTGTCCCAAACGACAAATATTGGCCAAATGCCCAAGTCTACCACACGTTGTGCATTTCTTGCAATCTCGTGGTGCAACGTGATGACCGTTGCAACGGGCACAATGAGGTGCGGTACCGGCATATGCTTTCTTTGCAGGTGGCTGAGCTGGTTGGTTCCGCGGGTTCTGAGCAGTCTGTGCTGTAACAGCAAAGTTCTGAACATCCTTTCGCTTTCTTGATTTCTTTGCCGTCTCACCTTCCTTACCCTTCTTGTTTTGACCTTTCTTGCTAACCTCCATGTCAGCTGTCTGTTTCTTGCCCTTGTCACCCTTCCTGTGTAACTTGTTCTTCCGAATCTGCGACTCAGTCAATGTCGCTGATAACTCGATCGCCTGACGGAGTGTGGCAGGGTTACTACCAGTAAGGATGTCTTGTACCGAGTCAGGTAGGCCGTCGATGTACCTTTCGATAGCTATGTCAAGTGGGGTAACCATTGTCGGGCAAAGCAGACTCAGCTCCTCAAACCTATCAGTATAAGCCCTGTGCTCACCACTATCCTGCTTCAAATCATCAAATTCCTTCTCTAAGGCTCGCTGCTCATGACGAGGACAGAATTCCCTCATCATAAGAGCTCTTAGTTCAGCCCATGTCTGTGCCAAGGCAATCTCAGCACCCCTATCTCTCATAACCCCGTTCCACCATGTCAAAGCCCTCTTCTGAAATACGCTCGAAGCAAACTCGACCTTGCGATTGTCAAGACACTGCACGTGGCGAAAAGTATTCTCTATGCTTTCAAACCACTGAAGAAGCCCAGTCGCTCCTTCAGAACCACTAAACTTGAGTGGTTTAGCCTGGTTAAAATCCTTGTATTTGCATGGAACATTGTTGTTGTTATAGGCTTGGATCCATTGAGCAAAGAGGTTTGGGAATTGAGCAGCCATTTGCTGCGCAATAATTTCTGCCAGCTCGGCAGTCTCTATCTGGTTTTCGCGTCGAGGAGGCATTGTCTAAAAGAGGAAACATGAAAGGAAACGAGTGAGAGAATTTAGACGAAAAGAATAAGGTGAAACAAATCTGATGAAGGCAAGGGTAGTGGTCATTTGTTTGTTACCACAAGGTAAACAAACGACACACAGTGACTAATCAAAGTAAATGGGTCAAAATAATGTATCGCGAAGACATGCTCGCCTATAAGTGAACACTCATCCCAAGAATTCCCAGGTAAGCACAACTGGTCTCGCGTCTGATGAGATGTATACGAAGTGCTTGCCTTGACAGAAAACCCAGAATACAGGCATTCACCCTTCCAGTTTGCACGTGTTCACATTATTTAAAACCCAAAACCTTGACGAAGTTTTGAAAACTCAAAGAGGTTCAAAACCATATAATAGAGAGTTCAAAACCTAGTAATCAATCATCCTAGAACAGATGATTAGTTTTCAAAGCGGTTTTGAAATTTATGTTCTTGTTGTGGTCGTCGCCTAAGGATAGGTGACGGTATTGTTTTATGACTAAACGCAAGTAAACTCGCGTTAGGGTCCTAAGAAGGTTATAGACTAGGTCAAAGCATTACTAATAACCTAATTCCCTATAACCATTGGCTCTGATACCATCTTTTCTGTCACACCCCGACCGCGTAAAACAACAAATCGCGGCGGAAACATCGGGGCGTGTTGCAACAGAATTAATGTTTCATAACCATGGATATCAAAAGTGTTTCGTTTTATTAAACATTGAGTAATTACATCGTCTGGAAATCTAATTACACTATTTAAACATAGTCTATCATTGTTATTGAGTCACTAAGGCCTTGTCCAGTCCTATGTGAGCATGCATCTTATCAATCGATATCATCCAACATACCTGAAACATATGTGAAAACGAGGTCAGCAAAGAAATGCTGGCGAGTACATAGGTTTTGTAGGAGTGTCGAAATCATGGCTAGTTTAGACGTTGCAATACTTTATTTAAAAACCTTGTTTTGAAAAGAGTATAATATTGCAACTTAATTAACCAACTCAAATCAAGCGAGTTATAATTTGTAAAACCTCGTAGCCATGACTCTTAACCCAAAAACATTTGTTTTAGTACATTATTTGAAAAACAATTATAAGTTCAGGTGATATGTATCAGTAATAGAATAATGCATGATTAAATGAATAACCATGTAAAATGAGTTTGTATAAGATAAGTTGTTTGTAAATAAATGTCTTGTGAAAAGTATGTTACTCGTATAAAATGTTCTATGTCTCAAACTGAAATGATTCAAATAACGCTACAATATGTAATACCATACAAACACTTATATATAGGAAGTACCAGCGGCGTATCCACCATGCTTGTATCATATTACACACGCATCGTTACTTAATCACTTAATCAAACCAAACCAAACAATGTAAAATGTCTATGTCAAATATCCATGTCAAATGTCTATGTCAAATATCCATGTATGGCAAGTGAAATGTCTCAACTAAACCATATGCACAAAAACAAAGTATTGAAGTAAAAACTTGGTTTAAATCAAAGTTATGTTTTGTGGAAAATACATGATCAAAGGTCAATCATGTACAAATGTTTACCCAATCGTTAAACCATCGTGTGAAAACCAATCGTTTACCCAATCGTTAAAATCGTTTTAGGACGTGAAACTACTTAAATGGTCGTCTCGCTAATAACATTCAAACCTTCTTGACTCGCATTAATAAACCCTTACCAAAGGATAGATTAACAATTCGCATTAATAAACCCTTACCAAAGGATAGATTAACAATTCGCATTAATAAACCCTTACCAAAGAGTAAATTAACAATTCGCATTAATAAACCCTTACCAAAGAGTAAATTAACAATTACAGATTCAGTCGCTACCCACAACACCCACACATAACTACGGGTGTAGTAAATAACGGGACTTGTCAGATCCTATGGTACCATAACCTAATACTGGTCGGCTTGATCATTGCTAATGAATGTCATTTGTTATGTAACCCAACCAACAAGTTTGTTCACTTTATTGAAATCGTTATTAGTTTTATATAAATCGTCTTAATCATTTTTGAAACCATCGTTATAACATCGAAAATCGTTTTGTTATCATCGTTAAAGCCTTGAAAACATTTAGCACATATGAGTCACCCCAAAACAATTGAAAGCAGTAAAATAGGGGAATAATGTACTCGCCTGAGAGTGCTTAGGAGTCTTGAACAACTACCAAGTAAGCTAGAGGAGTCCCGGAAATCAAACGGTACCTAATATAGGTAACTACATAATTAACCCGGACCTAAATCGGAAGACTGGGTAGCAGGAGGGTTTGTAAACCAAATGAGTGTAGGAACTCATATGATATGCTTTAACAAAGCCTACATACTAAATGAAACTTAACCTAAGTATAATCGACCCATCGCGACCCATTAAGGTAACATACGTTACTTTAACGTGTCGTGCGCGTGAAACGCGTTCGGACCGCCTAACTAGCCCTATGACAAGTGTTATATGCCTAAACATATTACATAATCAGTTACGTGACAAAGGTTTAGGTTACATATGCTTAATTACCAATTATACATGAAAAGGGTATTCTGGTAATTTACCTAAGGCATATAAACTACCTATCATACAACTACTTAAACGATGTGACCATAGGGTATAACCTCGGAAGGTTATTCCCTACCTACTATGGTCACCTAATGTGTTTGGTCGGATCCTAATGATCGACCAAACTGGGTCGGGTTCGAAGGTATAGGCGATTTATTAGATCGCCTACCCTACGACCCTAGACAACGTGGTAATCAGTGGGCATAGTCCCAAAGGACTATGACCAACGTGATTACACTCACGTTGCGAAGTTCAAACGAACTTCGCATTGACCATTACTGGTCAACGCTGAAAGTCAAACAAAGTTTGACTTTCTGACTCGAAAAGCAGTAAAAATAAGGAAAAGAACGAAAGAATACTTACCCAGGGTCCCCGAATGCTAACCCAGATCAAAATAGCTCAGGTATGAAACGAAGGTTCCAACTTAGAACTTTCTTAATCAGATTTGTGGGTTTTTGTGTTGAGTATGGATGGGTATTTATAGTAAATGCACCACCGTTAGGATCGTTTATCGGGAAACGCGCCTTGATCTCACCCGTACAAGTGTCGGAATGTTATGGTGTGTAAATTGGCCACTCACCATAAGCTTTCAACAGGTGGCAAGGGATTAGGGAGTGGAAACCAGCTGCAAACAGGCTGTTAGAAACACTGCATCTGGTCTGCAGACCCCTAGCGCACCGCTACGCTAAAAGTGTAGCGCACCGCTAGGCTTAAGTTTGGCAGATTTACACTTTTGGTCCCTGTCATGCATTCAGCCCATTTTTGACACGTTTAAGGCCCGTTAACCCCATTTCAAAGCTCTAAAATGAAGTTAAAGTATAGGGAACTTAAAATGTGTTCAAAAATATCTTGGGTGTCGGTTCGTTTGGCCGTACGAACGCGATGTTCGCTTAATTACGACGGAATGCGCATAAGCGCGAAAAACGAACCAAATGACGCGACGAATGGATTTTTCTTAAGGCGAACACTAAAATATAATATAGTCATGCTCACATAAATTTTTGGATGTCCGGATGTATTCAGAACGTAAGTTACGCGTAAAAATGCAAACTTGTGCACTTTTTGACGCTTTTAGTCCCTGAATGACACAAAAGTTTATTTTAGCATACCGAACACCTCAAAGCCTATTTCTAAGCTATGTAAAGGATATTTATGGTATGTTTAACTTATGTTCATGTCCCGGAAGGTCTGTTACAGTTCAAATTGGCATACTTTCGCAGTTTGTCAACTTTAGTCCCTGTAAGGGATTAAACTTTGATTTCACCACACCAAACCTTCCAAAACTTATATCTAAGTTATGTAAAGGTTATTTAAGGTATGTTAAGCCTATTTCACTATTCCGGAGTGTTCGTTGGATTAAACTGGTTATATTTACGCATCAGTGCGCGTATAACCTTCCAGAAAGCGATTTAGAGCTTGAAATCGAACAAGAGTTGATATGTGTAAACGATACACATATTTTTACAAATCCCAAGTATGAAATACAATATTTCATTGGTTTGGAATTTGTTTGACGGCCGTGAAGGCACAGGTGTTACACATAAGGTTTGACTTCGTTATTCTTTGACAACACAGTTGTCTTATCTTGTTCAGATGTTTCTTGATGAACATTGTCAACCTGTTTCATCTCGGATTTTACATTTTCTTCCACATTTGCTGCCTCATGATTCTTCATTATCACAGCTAGTTTATTCTTGAGCTTTTCAATTTGTTCTGCAAAGGATTCATTAAACATTTTAGACGAAAATAACCTTTTATAAAATTCAAGTTTTTCAAGTTCTCTACTATCGTCATCACACTCTTCATCAGATGAGTATGAATGATCAAAAATTGGAACTCTTTCTGAAATAACTTCTGAATCTTTTTCAGATTTTTCTGAATCAATTTCTAAACCTTTTTCAACTTTATCTAAAACACTTTCTGACTCCTTTTTTATTGAAACTGGTTCTCTTGAAATTGATTCTTTTAAAACTGGTTTTTCTTCAATCTTAAAAGGACTCTCCTCTTGAGATATATAGTAATACAACAATATATCTTCTTCAAAATCCATGCTTTGATAACAAATTTCACAATATGATTCACTTTCAAACTAAATAAGCCTTTCAAACGAAAATTTTCAAACGAAATTCCTCCTCAAGCGAAATAACCTGCAAGACAGCTTCACACGAAACTAGCTCAAACGAAATTAGGATTTTCACACGAAATAGGTAATTTCGTGTGAAATAACCAAACGAAATATGGTTTCAAGCGAAATTACGTGATTTCGGACAAAATAAGTAATTTCGTACGAAATTAAGTAATCTTTTCAAACGGAATTACAATCTGAAACGAAATAATACAATTTCGTTTGAAATTATATCCTAATTTCGTGCGAAATTATGCTGATGTCATCATCTCGAGCTGAATTTTGTCAAATTGATCAGGTTTTTGTCCAATTTTAAGTCTGAAACTTTCAAGGATTTGTTAATTCAATGTTTCGCATGTTATATGTGAAAATCAGTCCCTTTTAACCGTGAAAACTTGATTAATTTTGAAAAGAAGGTGTAGAAATCAGAATTTTCCAGCGAAAACGAGCTAAACGATAAGAACTCTTCCTCCTGAGCTCTGATACCACTTGTAGGATCGTTTATTCGACCAAACGAGTCGTTCAGAAGAGTTCTTAGACAGAATCAGAGGCAGAATTCATTGATTCAGTCTTCGTTTAGCTTGTAAAAAACTAGAATCACTATTAACTGTCTTGTTTATTGATCTTGTAACAGTTTACAGGCTAGAGACACTTCGACAGCACTTCGGTGTCGGAAAGTAATTTCATACCAAATGAATCAAGCACACCCCTATTTATAGACTTGTAATTTCGCATGGAATGGTTCATGCGAAATTACACTTACACGAAATTATAAACTCATGCGAAATTACCAAGTAATTCCGTGCGAAATTACCAGTTGGTAATTTCGTGCGAAATTAACTTCTAACCTAATTTTGACAATTTTCTCGTACTTTATGCCTTGATCTTTCAATACTAATCTAAGACTCAAATGAAGACGAAGTCGACAGACGTATGCACCAACAACGCCGACAAATATTAAATTTTTTCGACATATTCTAGCTTCGTAATAAAATTTTAGTAACTACAGTCGAAACCGGATCGAAAAAACGGATTAAAGACGGCAACGATGTAATTTTTCGTGATTATTACCGTTATCAACGCACAAACGCGACTACGACGGATACCGAGATTATTTTTACACGTTTTTAAATCTGAAATATTATTTTACAAGACTACGGTGATTTTGGTTTTAAAAACGTGTCTCGTGCTACTTACACATGAGATGGGCTTGTTGGCCCTGTGCCCAAGCCCAAAACCCACAAGCCTAAACCTGCACATAATATATTAGATCTTATAAGATATCTACAAAATATTTTCAAATCGCTACAAAATATTATCAAATCTCTACAAAATCTTATCAAATCTCTACAAAATCTTATCAAGATTCACAAGATCTTACAAGATCTCAACATCTAAACTCTATAAATAAGGGGTATTTCACCCAAACTCTTTTCATACTCAACAATTATATACACACACACAAGAAAATGTCTTTCCTCTCTCTCTCTCTCTCGGTTATATATCAGACCAACAAAACACAGAGAATACACTTTCTCAAATACACAACACATACACATTCAAATCATACTCCTTTTCCAAAACCATACACACTACAACCTCTTCATAAACAAGAATCAGTCAACAACCACAGCCGCATACCCCCCTCCCTTCTCGGTTCCGATCTTGGCAGCAGATGCGCCGCCGTGAGCGGCGGTGGTGGCTCTGAGCGACGACACAGCACCCCCCTCCCCTTTTCTTCTTTGACTCACAATCGAAGCACCACCACCACTGTCCGGTGGTGGTGCGGCGGATACAACAGAGAAAGAGAGAGAGAGAGAAGAGTCGAAGAAGAGAGAGAGAGAACCGGCGGTGGTGATGGTGAGCGGCGGTGGTGTCTCGGACCGGTGGTCCCTGCCTCGGACCAGTGGTCCTTGCTTCAGTCTGTCGGGTTTCACGGCCATCAGATCAGATTTAGTGGTGGTTCGGGTCTCGGCTTCTGGTATGTGGTTCGAGTTTCGGGTCATGGTTCGAGTCTGCTTTCCATTTGGTTCTTGGTTCGAGCTGCTCAGTTCAGATTCATTGTGGTTCGGGTTTTGTAGCGGGTCGACAAGTCAACAATGGTGGTGCTTATGTTTAGTTCGTTTCGGGTTTTGGTTCGAGTCGACTCGGTTAAACCGAGTTAAATCGGTTCTGGTTCGGGTCATGTGAGGCTCGAGTTTCACCGGTCAGTTGGATTCGAATGTTCTGGTGCGGTGTTCGGGTCAAGAAACTCAGTTCAGTTTAGACAAGGTACGGTTCGGTCAGATTGGTCAACTTCAGACGTGGTCTCGGTTCGGATTCCGGGTCAAACCCGCTCAACATGATCAGATTAGGGAGCGGTTCGGATCAACGCGAGTCAAACCAGTTGACTCAGTCAACTCAGTCAAGCGGCTCGACGTATCGACTCGAAGAAGTGGTAACGTTTAACGACGAAGTTAATTTTAGTTTCTAATTAATACGTGACCAACGAGCTTTAACCGATCCAAATTGAATTATAAGTTGCGTTATAGTTAATGAAACGTTATATATATTGATTAGAAAATTGATATACGGTGATTGACTATTGTGTTTTGAAAATTTTAACGACAACTTGTGTTGTCGGGGGCGTCCAAAAACAGAGGAAACTCTGCCCATTTTTCGAGAAAATCCGTAAAAACGAAGCGCGTTTTATTATAAAACAAACTATTTGGATCCGAGAAACTTTAAGAAAAACAAATACAAACCCATAATTACTTTCGGCGACATTTTATAACTTACAAAAACGACGCTGACGCAAACTATTTTACAAAATAAATATAATTATTATATTATTCTCGAATGTTAAACTCGAACCCTTTTTATAAATAAATATAGTTACATATTTATTTCCGACGCAAACAAATCGATTCTCTTATAAAAATAAATATAGTTATATATTTATTTTCAAACACGACAAGTCGACGATTCTTTTATAAAGTGAATATAACTTTTACATTTATTTCAAACGCCTAAACGACACATATAATACGAGTTCATCGTATATTATTCGTTACATACACGTACGATTCCTCGGGACGTCTAACGTGATTATAACAATATATTTATATAATTTTATATAAATATTTATATATTTTAACATCTTTCAAGAACTAAGTATTCCAAGACTTAGTAATCTTATCGACAACAAATGAAACTTAACGAATATAACTTAGTCACTCTCGTTAAGTTAACAATTTACCGTCAAATCGTTCGGTCAACGATTCGGTAGAGCTCGGTGACACGTAGTTTAGTTACCGATTTTGGTTAGAAACTTATAAGATATTCCGTGTTAGGAATATTGTAGAATGAACGCTAACCAGCCTCATCTTGGAAACGACATCACGAAGTCGTAATTAGCTAGCTTTGCACAAGGCAATTCAGGTGAGTTCATAACCCCACCTTTTTACAGTTTTACAATTTTTTCTAAATGTTTTCGGGGTGGAAAGACATGCACATTTTTCAAAGCATACAAGGTTTTCAATAAACATGAATTACATATTTCTAAACCATCTTACAAACAAGTTTTAACTGACATAAATGGTTTACGAAAAGCTTATGTTCTACACCGGTTTTTCAAGCAAGAGTATTTTTCGAAATGTACATACACATGTATTCTAGTTTCAAAAATTTGGAAAAATACAAGTACAAAGAGGTACAGCAAACTAAGGAATGATACATAGATCACGTGACGAATAGGGTACCATAAGCACTATTAGTCAACGTATACATTTAGACCACGAAACAAAAGGGTTAGATCTAATGGGTTTCAGGCAACCCCACTCTTGGCCTACTTCTACCAATGAGTGCTTTTGTGTATCAGTCGAACTTGACAAAAATGCCTAGGTTTGGTGGCTTCCTATGTCGTTACATATGTTAGTTGCCTCGCGAACCATTAGTGATCTCGTATTCCTTACAATTACCGAGCTCAGTTTCAATATGTCTTTACAAATTACATACCATGTTTTATTAAAATCCAAAGCATATGATTATGCAGTCATGAAGTCAAAGTCAGGGTGGGCATTGATGGTTACACAGATTTTACAAATACAAGAATTTACAAATACATGGTTTTACGAATATAATGCGTTACAAATACAAAGTTTCCATGTAACTTGACAAGAAAATGACTCTTAAATTCGTTTTCTCAACAACATTTCAAAAACCGGTTATTCAAAAAGATTTATTTCAAATCTTTTCCAAGACAAACTATGAACTTGCTCAACTTTATGTTGACTTTTCGCATGTTTCTTCCTCAGGTTGCATTTTAAAGTTAAGGCACGGTTGGAATAGGAGAACCGTTGGAGATTCGAGTACTTAGTGGGCGTTCAATTTCTAGAAGTCTTAGCTTATTTGCTTCCGCTGTGCAATGAAGATACCAGTCCAGTGACGCCAGCTCTGATAATTTCGGGGTGTGACAGATTCCACTGCTTTAAGTAGAAAGTTAGTGAAAGTTTGAAGATAAACATGAAATTGACTGAAAACTTAGATTTAGTAAAGATTTGGTATAAAAGCACATGAAATTCCTTTGATCTGAGCTAGATCTTAACTGGAATGACATCACACAACTATTTGTACAAACCGTCACGATGACGTCATCCTCAAGAGCCCAAATCTCAGAGATTTCACGGTGAAAAGTGTGATTTCAAAGAAGAATCATGTAGAGAATAGTGTGTAGATTAAAGTTGTACAAGAATCAAGTGTAAAACATACCGAAATCGCCGGGAAATGGAAGAAAAGTGCTTGAAAGTGAGAGGGTGTGTGTCTGGAAGAAGGAGGCTATCACATCAGAGAAGAATGATGTGACAGGTCCTATTTATAGTGCAAGAGAGGAGTTAAGGCGGTGTGGCAACGGATCGGATGGCTGTTCGATCGAATGGTCCTCCGATCGGATGGTCCTCCGATCGGTCCGATCGGATGGTCATCCAATCGGATTGCCATTCAGACAGTCCAATCCTTTTTGCCATTTTCCCGTCTTTGGTTCATTTTGCGAGTTAGATTAAGCGTTGCATTGCGTATTATTGTGTAATAGTATAACATAACCAGATTATATCATTAGCACAAAAGTTTCCAAGTTTCCGAGTTTACACAAGTGACAAGTCCCCAGTCTCTCGTTCAACCAAGTCTCAAGTTTCAAGAGTCTCAAGAGTCAAGCACCAAGTATCAAGTATCAAGAATCAAGAATCTAGCTTCCAAGTATCAAGTATCTAGAATCAAGCCTCAAGAATCAAGTATTAAGAATCAAGTCTCAAGAATCAAGCATCAAGAATCAAGTATCAAGAATCAAGAATCTAGCTTCCAAGTATCAAGAATCTAGAATCAAGCCACAAGAATCAAGTATTCAAGAATCAAGTCTCAAGAATCAAGCATCAAGAATCAAGTTTCAAGAATCAAGTATCTAGAATCAAGCATCAAGTATTAAGTATCAAGAATCAAGTTTCAAGAATCAAGTATCTAGAATCAAGCATCAAGTATTAAGTATCAAGAATCAAGTGTCAAGAATCACATAGTATAAGGACTAAACTGACAATAGCTAAAAGTTCAGGGACGCAGGCGTTACAATTAGGGTCACCACATGAGTAGCAGGCTCGTGCATGAGCAGCGGGAGAAGGAGCTGCTTGGTTACCCTGAGGAGCGGGGAGTGGAGCTGGTAGTGTAGGAGGATCTTGAGCTTGAGCTTGATTACGTGGGCCAGTGCGACAGTTCTCTGTGAAGTGCCCGTAGAGATTGCAGTGGACACAGAAACGGCAAGCTATCCCAGCTGGGTGATGGTAGGTGCAAGTAGGGCACAGAGGATGAGGACCAGTGTACGCACGCTTAGCAGGCGGTGCGTTGGTCACAGGTGATGCGACTTGACGGTTCTGATTCTAAGTGGGTTGGACAGGTACAACATTGAGAGGAGCGGCAGTTGCAGCACAATTCTTGTCATTGTTACCCTTGTGTTTCCGTCCTTGACGTGATGACTTCAAGACTTGAGGTGTTGTGGTTTCAGTAGCGGGAGTAGCAGTAACCTGGTGGAGATTCTTGGTTGAGGTTTTGAACTAACCAGCCAAAACTCGCTTGTCATTGATCTTAGCAGCGAGTTGGTAGGTCTTCTCAATAGTAGCAGGCTTCGCTGCCTGAACAAAATCGGCAACACAATCGGGTAGTTCGCAAATGTATTTCTTGATCGTGATGTCAGGCGTTGACACTTGACCAGGACAGATAATACTGAGCTGCTTGAAACGAGCAGCGAGACCCGCGTTGTCACCTCCTTCTAGCTTGATACCCCAAAACTCGTTTTCCAGCTTCTTGAGTTCATGTCGGGGATAGAATTCTTTCATCATGACTTCCTTTAGTTCCTCCCAGGAGAGTCCATAGGCTGCATCGTTACCGCGCCTGTTGCACTCCGTAGTCCACCAATCCATTACCCTAGACTAGAAGACTCCAGTAGCATTCACAGTGCAGAGGTTTTCTGGGCATCCACTTTAACGAAGAGTGACTTCAATCGAGTCAAACCACTGGAACATTGCACTGGGTCCGTCTTCACAAGTGAATTCTTTAGGACCACAGGCCTTGAATTGCTTAAAGCTGAAGGGAGATTTAGGCGTGTCGCTTTTAGATTCGATAGACAATTTGCTGCTGACCTCATTGATCTCACTGATGATCTGAGGTATGACTTTAGCCATTTCCTTGGCGACGAGAGAAGCGATGCGCTTGTCATCTCTGCTTCTCTGACCATTTCAGCGAGTGTAAGAACCAAGGGAAGACATTGTCTGCAGCAGAAATCATCGTATGTTTGAGATTCGATCATATCGGGTCTTTGAAAAAGTTTAGCGTTTAACCATCTTCTTATATGTAAAGCTCAGGAACACGTAGGCACATAACACATGTGACAACCCGCACAAAACCAGGTATCCGTACAACTTAATTAATGATTAATTATTACTTGATTACTGTGCTTGATTGAAACTAGCTGATAAACTGCTACCTGCATACTGATACATGCACTTACTTGCATCATACTTTATTTGCTGTCACTACTTTATTTACGTGCTGAACCCTAGTGACAAACATGATGCACAAAAAGCACAGTAGCACCAAACGGATACACAGTAAACATGCTGATATAACCAGCATCAGGCAAATACTGCCTCAAGGCCTGTTAAGAGCCTCATATATTTTGGCTACACTGGTAGTGAGTGTAGGATATAAGGGTTGTGTTACCGCGTCTCTAGGGGATAGGATACACTGATTCGGATGTGCCAGAACGTACTTTAAGTACCAAACACAGCACTTTAAATAATTTAACCAGCTTCTAGCTGACTAGTAAAGTGCCAAAAATGAGAAAATATTACTAGACACTTTCTAAAGTGTCGGGGAAAACAAATTGTGTCACTAAAGATGTAATAACGACACTTTAAAGTCTTTTGTAACACTTTAACGGATTACTATCCAACCGGACACCCGGACTTTACCCGGAACATGAAAATTTTATTATTTTCACTTTTTATATTTTTCTGAGCAAGTTAGGGTCTCTGATTACCCTAACACCCGTCATACGCAACTAACAAGGTTAATACTTAACCTAACCTAATTAACATAACTAACCTCCCTAACTACTTGTTGGAATCGGATTAGGGACCCCCCCCCCCAACCGATCGGTTACCTAGGGAGCACAAATGGTACTTGAAATCTTGCTAAATCTTGTTAAATCCAAGGTTGCCTAATATCCTTATGACATAAAAACCAATGGATAAAGCACATGATTTTTCTTTATAAATACATGGGATTACTAGAGAATTATCACTTATCAACACAAACCAACTCACTCTCTTTCTCTCTTGGTGGCTCACGGCCGAGCACCACACACACACACATCACACTTTCGGTTCTTGTCTCCTACATTCCAAGATCATTCACACATCACAAGACACGTATAAGGAGCTTTGGTGCAAGCGGAACGCGAAGGACCACTCTCGTTGGCTTTTATCCACGCGGTTTTCGTCACAACTCTTCCCTAGCCTTGAGCTAGAGGTATAACCTTTAAATCTTGTTTTCACACATATCTAAAGTGATTAAAAGAACTTTCGTCGGTTAAATATCGTTAACACGCGTTTTGAATCCTTAAAGTCTAGTAAAATCACTAAAATGGTGGATAATAGCATATGTCTTGTGTAAAAGTCGTAGGACTTGAAATTTGTGTTTATCTAGACCCGATCTATAATGTGGTAGCTCAAATCTTCGTTTAACCCGACTTTGTAAAATCACGTATCATCACATAAGCTTGTTTTTGAAAGATACAAGGGTTAAAGGTGAACACTACCACATTCTAGAGACATGAACTTGTAAAGAAGTATTTTACTTGTGTAAAAGTATTTTAACCGGTAAAATGGTGTTTAAAACTAGCGGATCTACGTATCCGCAAGTGGTATTTTTGAAAGACCACACTTTAAAGAAATCATGTTTTTCTAAAGATGGATCTTGCACTAATAAATATGATTTTATAAACCACAAGTGTATAGACACTTGTGAAATAAGGAGATCCGACAAAGAAGTGTATTTGTCACTTGTTACTAGAAGTTGTAAAGACGGTTTTCTCTAAACACGAGGTTTTTACAAGATTAAAGTTACTTTATATAGAAATCTACATATATAAGGATGATTTACATTATTAATGCGGAAAAACTGCAAGTTCATGCGATTATGCAAATTTACATACTTGTTGGCTAGTTTGATGTGTCGGAAATTGTTTGATTGAATAAAGAAGTTGATTGAGTTGATTTGTTAAAAGAAAATGATACGCTTAAAAGCGTGGCCACCTCCAGTTACAGAGGAAACTCTGGCGAAATTTTCTAAAAACCTAACACTTAGACTTTTTACACAACAAGTGTTAGAACTATTTTTGGGCATACTTTTGAAACATAAATTTCGCCAGTACTATATTTTACTAAACATTCGGAGGTGGGATTTTCACAAAGATTAACGTGATAAATATATTTGTCACAACACTGTTTATGATTATTTTGTGAAATACATAAATATTATTTTAGAGTGAAAATAATATTTACAAGCGTTAATGATTCCAAAACTTTGCGAACGCTTCCATAAACATATAAGTTACACCGGTAATTACATTACCACAAGATTGATAAAACGTAACTTACGCGCATGTATTGTATCCCCCATCCTTGGGAAGAAGAATAACTATCAAGCATAAACAAAATGTAACACGAAATAGTTGTCTAACTATTTCCCGCAAACATAAACTGTAAAGCTAAAGCACGGCCGTCCGTCTAATAGAATTAGCACTTGTAGGTCGTTGCACAGTTTACTGCTTCAGAGACGCTTGATAGAGTTTACGCATCCACTGTGAGTTCATGTCCCCCTTTTCTCTAACTGTTTTCAGTTTTCTTAACTGCGGGGGTGAAATACATGTTACTTTGTTTACAAGTACTTTATACACGGTATGAATAACGTAAGGAGGTTTAGATCATGTGAATGGGTAGTTAGAACCCCGAGGGACTCGAGCGGTAGATCTATTTGGGTGTAGCGAGCCCAGCTCCCGGTCCAACAGAACAGGCCTCTCGAAGGACTAACAGAACGGATCCGGAGTGACTTGGTACCCAACGCAAAATCGGCTAGGGTTGTGTCTTACTTACTTGCATTTCACGACATGCTAATGGCCTTGCAAACCATTGGTGATCACAAGTCCTCTTACACTGCTACATACCAGGAAACTTTTATACTTACAAGTGTTTTACTTACTCACTTGCACATGAACTCGCTCAACATTATTGTTGATTTTTCAACTCACATGTATTTCAGGAAATTAACGGATTCTGGCACGGTATGAACGTTTTCCGCTGCAACCTTTCATGAAGTCATCTGGGTTTAGGGTTGTGCCTCTTTCCTGGACAAGGCATAATCCCTAAATCACGTTTATGTTTTATTTTAAGTTGTAATGTTATTGAACAAGGTTATGGATACTAGAGTATGTCCGCGTTAAACAATGGTAATGTATGTTGATTTCTAAACTCAATGATGACTTGCATGGTTTTTAAATTCATATAGCTTGGTTATGATTAAGCTATGGTATTAAGAAGTCACACCAAAACTAACCACGCTTCCGCAAAGCCAGGGTGTGACAGCTTGGTATCAGAGCTCTGATCATAGCGAACTAGGATTCTGTCTCGAGTCTAGACTATGATCACTAGGGCTCTCACGAAAACATTTTTCTGCATACCACTTAAGTCCAGATCCACACTTTTTACAAACAAATGTTGAGCACATTTTATTAATTATAAGTTCAGCTTGGAGGGCTGAGGATCGATCTGGAGGATCGAGATGGTTAAGGTAGTTGAGCACGTTGGTTTGTTATAGGATCGATCTGGAGGATCGAGGTGAATAAGGTAGTTGAGCACGTTGATTTGTTATAAGGTTCGATCTGGAGGATCGAGGTGAATAAGGTAGTTGAGCACGTTGATTTGTTATAAGGTTCGATCTGGAGGATCGAGGTCTGGTTTAAGTGAAGGATAGAACAGTCTTGTAGACTAGATGGTTTTGGCTAGTAAGACTAGGAGAAATTATGTGATGCCCTACTTGGTAACTTATGTGATTATCTGATTATGTGATTGACTGTTTGTGCATACTTGTGTTTATGTTACAGATACATGGATCCGGCTGATTCAGGTGGTTCAGACATCACCAACCCCAGGCGTGTTGTGTCAGATGATTTAGAGTCCTCGGAGCACGGGGTGTACACGTCAGACTTTACCAGTACCGACGATGACGACTTCCAGCCATTCGCCCTGCCTGATGGCGACGATGAGCTCCCTATTGATATTCCGGCCGGGGATTTGCCACTAGCGGTGATCCCTGCTCCCATACCCCTCGCTGCTTACCCTGTTCAGGAGTTACCATTCGACGGCGACGAGGACGACGTCGACTTATTTGAGGTGGAGCCTATGGAGGACGTTCAGGGCGAGGCCCTACCCGCTGTTGCCCCTCTACTGATTGCAGATGCTCCGGCTGCGGAGGCACCTGCACTTTCCCCAGCCCAGGACTCCTCTGAGTCTGTGGCTTCTGCACCGACACATACTTTTAGTGCGCAGCACTACTCTCACGAGTCAGATTCTGATCATGCATCTTCTGTCGCCCCCATCCCCAGTCCCACTTTTGACCACGAGGACGTGGAGGATTCCGACCCTATGTTTCCCCCAGGGTTCGACCCTGATCGTGATTTGGAGTTTGTCCCTATGGACGAGATGATGGAGGATCCTGCTGATCCTATTGATCCTTTCGACCCGATTGACCCTGATTTTGACTTTGATATGGCATTCGATGACTTGGAGCCTGCCCTTGCCCCTGAGCAGGCAGCTGCTCTTGATGTGTTACCAGAGCATGACCCTATGCATGCAGATATACCCCTTGAGCCCATTGCTGTTGATCCCATCGATCCTCTACCCATAGTTGCTGTACCTGTTGACCCACCATTTGAGCACTTGGCACCCGTTGACCCTGTTGTAGCCCCTTTACTTGATCCCGTTCCCATAGAGCCCGGACATGCACCGTTCGCGGCACAGATGGATCCACCGGACAAGGCCGCACAGCACGGGTGGATCCCGGCTGATGAGGACGTCCCACCACTACCCCCACAGATTCCAGACGCTAGACACACTGACTTTTCGTTTCAGATTCCCACATACATACCTCCAGCAGGGCCTGGAGAGGGCTCTTCAGCCCACCCATCAGGGCATGTACCGATGCCCATGCCTTTCTTACCACAGAAGCCTTTTGTTCCACCTATTACTGCTCCTTTTGGCATAGCACCCTTCGATCCCACACGAGATCCACTGCTTTGGTCTCCGTTTTCCCCTATGCCACCCACTGATCCATACCACAGATTTCATGTGGGCCACACCATTGAGGATGTATTGATGTCATTTGTACACCAGCATGAGTCGCATGAGCAGCGACTACAGGAGTTGGAGAGAGCCCGCCTGCAGCCATGTCAGAGCCATGGCCGGGTACCCTCTCCGTTACAGCCGTTTCGACCATTACCCCCTGACTATGCTGCTCGTCTTGCTACTTTGGAGCAGCAGATTGCCTCCGTTATTCGCACACAGCAGGCGATGGAGGCAGATTGGTTAGAGATGCGCCGTTTGTTTTATACCCGTTTTCCTCCTCCACCACCACCATCTGCTTGAGCTCATCGATGCCACATGGGTAGGCGAGTGAGAAGGCGGCGATTGCTTTTACTTGCACAGCATTTTGGAGAGACTACATTATGATTTGACTTTTGTTATGTACTTGATGTTGTATTGATACTGATGTAGCTTTTGACAGGGGTGATGTAGCCCCAGTGATTCATGATTGTATGTATACACTTACGATGTGGTCTCATTATTATGGCAATCGCAGTTTTCTCACCATATTTTGGATTCGCTTGATTACTTATTTGCATTGTTATGGTATGGGATGTTGTGTGATTGATATTTGTGATATGTGATGCTGTGTGATTATACTATTACTACCGTTATATACGTACGCTATATTACGAACTGATTTACGTATTATAACATTGGAGCCTTCTAGGGCCTAACCAACTTAAACCATCTTTTAGAAAGATGCCGCCAAGACGACAACAACAGCCTATGCCTACCACTCAGGAAGAGCTACAACAAGTCATTGCTGCTGCCATAGCGCAGTACGCAGCTTCTCAGCCAGGAAGGAGCGGAAGTGTTAATCAAGGCAATAACAACCCACCTCACGGTAATATTACGCCATTCGAACCTACCATGAACTAGTTGGAGATTTTAGCGGTGATGCTAATGCCAAACACATGTTTTAACATACGTGCAGGATGCACCTACAAGCGGTTCTTAGACTGCAAACCAGTTAACTTCGATGGCATGGGAGGTGCAGTTGCCTTTACCCGCTGGGCTGAGAAGACCGACTCTGTCATACGCATGAGCAAATGTGCTGAGGATCAACAAGTCACATACATTTCAGGGCTATTTCTCGACGGAGCCCTATCTTGGTGGAACTTACAAGTCCAAACCTTAGGCGAAGCTGCCGCCTACGCCCTGACTTGGGCCGAATTGAAAGAACTGATGCGCAAGAAGTACTGTTCACGCGCAGAAATTCAGAGGTTGGAGACTGAATTCTGGCACTTAAAGATGGATGGTCCGAAAGTAGCAGAGTACGTTCAGAGGTTTCATGACCTATCTCAAGTGGTTCCTTACATGGTTACGCCTGAATACAAACGAATCGAGCGCTTCATTTGGGGTTTGGCTCCCCAAATAATAAGCATGGTAACCTCCTCCAAACCAGCGACTATCACTGAAGCCATCGATTTGAGCGTGGCTCTCACCGAGGAGGGGATTCGTTTAAACAAGTTTGGTGATGTAAAGGCAAAGGAGAAAGAGACGCATGTTGAGTCGTCCGGAAGTAACAAAAGAAAGTTTTCGAACTTCAAGCTAAGTGTTAGCGGTGATGGTAAGAGAGGAGCACCAAGCACGCCAGCTCAGGGTGCAGCTGGCGGTGGAAGGAGAGGAAAGGGATATATGGGCACCCATCCCAGGTGTAATGCCTGCCAGCGTCACCATTCCGGTCAATGTGGGTTAAAGGTATGTGAAGCGTGTGGGAAATGTGGTCACTCTAAGGATACTTGTTGGGTCTCTGCCGGCCGTGGAGGCCAGGGAGGATATGGAAACAGGAATGATAACCGTGGTGGAAATGGGAATCGCCAGCAAGGAAATCTTGGAGGAAATAGAAACCGAAACAACAATGCAAACCAGGCTGGCAATGCCAACCAGAACAACACCCCAGCTGGAAATGGGGATGGTAATGGACAAAGGCTCGGATGCTACAATTGCGGGGAAATCGGGCATTTTAAGAAGAATTGCCCAACACTGAATCAAGCCCGTGGTAGAGTGTTCCAACTTGAAGCTAGAGAAGCACGTCAAGATCCAAATGTTGTTACCGGTACGTTCCCTATCAATCAACGCTATGCATCCGTTTTACTTGATACTGGTGCCGATTATAGCTTCGTATCGCTAGAATTTAAGAATATGCTTGGGTTAGCTGCTAATAAGTTAGACATACCCTACTCGATCGAATTAGCTAATGGAAAGTTAGTTGGAGCCGACGAAGTAATCAGAGGTTGTGTGATAGAATTGGGAGAGCGCGAGTTTACTCTGGATCTACTACCGGTCCCATTGGGAAGCTTCGACGTGGTAGTAGGAATGGATTGGTTATCCAGGAACAAGGCGGAGATAGTATGTCACGAGAAAGTTGTTCGTATCCCAACTGACGATGGTGAGACAATTGTGGTTCACGGAGAGAAGCGTGACACACCGCTAAGATTCATCAGCTGCTTGAAGGCAAGGAAGTGTTTACGGAAAGGATGTGTTGCTTTTCTGGCACACATCGTAGACAAGAAGGCTGCCGAGCCAACAATCGAAGACATCCCTGTCGTAAGGGAGTATCCAGAAGTCTTCCCAGAAGACCTACCTGGACTGCCACCTCAGAGGCAAGTGGAGTTTCACATTGACTTAGTTCCAGGCGCCGCGCCTGTGGCTAAGGCACCATACAGACTTGCTCCATCAGAGATGCAGGAATTGTCAACACAGCTTCAGGAGCTGTTAGATAAAGGTTTTATCCGACCAAGCTTCTCGCCTTGGGGAGCTCCGGTCTTGTTTGTCAAGAAGAAAGACGGAAGTTTCCGTATGTGTATTGACTACAGAGAATTGAACAAGCTGACGATAAAGAACAGGTATCCACTGCCAAGGATCGACGATCTGTTCGATCAACTTCAAGGTTCAAGCTGTCACTCTAAGATCGATCTTCGATCTGGATACCATCAATTAAGGATACAGGAGGAAAGTATCCCGAAAACAGCCTTCCGAACTCGTTATGGACACTACGAGTTCCTCGTGATGCCATTTGGTTTAACCAATGCGCCTGCAGTGTTTATGGACTTGATGAATAGAGTTTGCAAGCCATACTTAGACAAGTTCGTGATTGTATTCATCGACGACATCCTAATTTACTCAAAGACGAAGGCTGAACACGAACAACATCTTAGAACCATTTTGGAGCTGCTAAAGAAGGAACAACTGTACGCCAAATTCTCCAAGTGCGAGTTTTGGCTACGCGAAGTCCAGTTTCTTGGACATGTGGTTAATGGGGATGGAATTCATGTTGATCCCACAAAGATCGAGGCAATCAAGAATTGGGAGACGCCTACAACGCCAACCGAGATTCGACAATTCTTGGGTTTGGCTGGCTACTATCGAAGGTTCATCGAGGATTTTTCGAAAATCGCTCAACCGTTGACGCTCCTGACCCAGAAGGATAAGACGTTTGATTGGGGAATCAAACAGGACGAAGCGTTTCAGATATTGAAAGATAAGCTCTGCAACGCGCCAATCTTAGCTCTACCGGAAGGTACCGACGATTTTGTGGTATACTGCGACGCATCGCGTCAGGGATTGGGTTGTGTGTTGATGCAACGCCAAAAGGTCATAGCTTATGCATCACGCCAACTGAAGGTGCACGAGAAGAATTATACCACACATGATTTAGAGCTTGGCGCAGTGGTTTTTGCACTAAAGATCTGGAGGCACTACCTGTATGGTACGAAGTGCACAATTTTCACAGATCACAAGAGCCTACAACATATATTTAACCAGAAGGAGTTAAATATGAGGCAAAGACGATGGGTTGAGTTACTAAACGATTACGACTGCGAGATCAAGTATCACCCGGGAAAGGCGAACGTAGTAGCCGATGCCCTAAGTCGTAAAGAAAGAATCAAGCCCATAAGGGTTAGAGCTTTGGAAATGATTGTACGGACCGACCTTCCCTCGCGCATTCGTGCTGCACAAAAGGAAGCTCTCAAGAAGGGAAACCTTGAGGAAGAATATCTCCGGGGAATGGAGAAGCTTTTGGTACCAAACGAGGAAGGGACGTTACATTTTGAGAAAAGGATTTGGGTTCCTCTGTTTGGTGGATTAAGGGAAGTTATTTTCGACGAAGCGCACAAGTCACGGTACTCTATCAACCCTGGATCGGATAAGATGTACCAGGATCTTAAAGATTACTATTGGTGGCCTAGAATGAAAGGCGACGTTGCTGTCTATGTGAGCAAATGTTTAACGTGCGCTAAGGTCAAGGCAGAATACCAGAAGCCTTCGGGACTTCTGCAACAACCAGAGATTCCCAAATGGAAGTGGGAACAAATCTCCATGGATTTTGTTACAAAACTGCCAAGAACGCCAAGAGGCCATGATATGATTTGGGTGATTGTTGACCGCCTAACAAAGTCCGCACATTTTCTGCCAATCAGGGAGAAAGACAGTACCAGTAAACTTGCGGAAATTTACATGAGAGAGATCGTAGCACGACATGGAGTACCACTCTCGATCATCTCTGATAGAGACGGGAGATTTGTGTCAAGAATATGGCAATCTTTCCAAGAATCTTTTGGCTCACAATTGAATCTGAGCACTGCATTCCATCCGCAAACTGATGGCCAGAGCGAGCGAACAATACAAACATTGGAAGACATGCTGAGGGCATGTGTTATGGATTTAGGAGGTAGCTGGGATAAACACTTACCCTTGGTCGAATTTTCATACAACAACAGCTACCACACCAGTATTGGTGTCGCGCCTTTTGAGGCCCTATACGGACGCAAGTGCCGATCCCCACTATGTTGGTCTGACGCAGGTGATAGGCAGCTTGCTGGTCCCGAGATCGTCCAAGAGACGACAGATAAGATCGCGCAAATTCTTAAACGCATCGAAGCCGCTCGCCACAGGCAAAAGGCCTACGCGGATCCAAACCGGAAGAATGTGGACTTCCAAGTCGGAGAGATGGTATTATTAAAGGTTTCACCCTGGAAAGGGGTAGCACGCTTTGGAAAGCGAGGAAAGTTAAATCCGCGCTACATTGGTCCTTTCAGAATTCTGGAAAGAATCGGGACGGTAGCATACCAGTTGGACCTACCTGCTGAACTAAATGGTGTTCACGATACATTTCATGTATCCAATTTAAAGAAAAGTCCAACTCAAATTGACGTTGCCATTCCTATCGACGAGATTCATATTGACGACACGCTCCACTTCGTTGAAGAACCTGTTGAGGTCACGGATTGGAAAGTTAACAAGACCCGCCGGAGCAGTGTCAAACTCGTCAAGGTACGTTGGAATGCCAGACATGGTCCTGAATTCACATGGGAGCGTGAGGACCGGATGAAGGAAAAGTACCCCCACCTATTTCCTAAGAACCCTGCTTCTACAAGCAGAACTTAAATTTCGGGACGAAATTTATTTAACGGGGGGAGAATGTGACAACCCGCACAAAACCAGGTATCCGTACAACTTAATTAATGATTAATTATTACTTGATTACTGTGCTTGATTGAAACTAGCTGATAAACTGCTACCTGCATACTGATACATGCACTTACTTGCATCATACTTTATTTGCTGTCACTACTTTATTTACGTGCTGAACCCTAGTGACAAACATGATGCACAAAAAGCACAGTAGCACCAAACGGATACACAGTAAACATGCTGATATAACCAGCATCAGGCAAATACTGCCTCAAGGCCTGTTAAGAGCCTCATATATTTTGGCTACACTGGTAGTGAGTGTAGGATATAAGGGTTGTGTTACCGCGTCTCTAGGGGATAGGATACACTGATTCGGATGTGCCAGAACGTACTTTAAGTACCAAACACAGCACTTTAAATAATTTAACCAGCTTCTAGCTGACTAGTAAAGTGCCAAAAATGAGAAAATATTACTAGACACTTTCTAAAGTGTCGGGGAAAACAAATTGTGTCACTAAAGATGTAATAACGACACTTTAAAGTCTTTTGTAACACTTTAACGGATTACTATCCAACCGGACACCCGGACTTTACCCGGAACATGAAAATTTTATTATTTTCACTTTTTATATTTTTCTGAGCAAGTTAGGGTCTCTGATTACCCTAACACCCGTCATACGCAACTAACAAGGTTAATACTTAACCTAACCTAATTAACATAACTAACCTCCCTAACTACTTGTTGGAATCGGATTAGGGACCCCCCCCCCCAACCGATCGGTTACCTAGGGAGCACAAATGGTACTTGAAATCTTGCTAAATCTTGTTAAATCCAAGGTTGCCTAATATCCTTATGACATAAAAACCAATGGATAAAGCACATGATTTTTCTTTATAAATACATGGGATTACTAGAGAATTATCACTTATCAACACAAACCAACTCACTCTCTTTCTCTCTTGGTGGCTCACGGCCGAGCACCACACACACACACATCACACTTTCGGTTCTTGTCTCCTACATTCCAAGATCATTCACACATCACAAGACACGTATAAGGAGCTTTGGTGCAAGCGGAACGCGAAGGACCACTCTCGTTGGCTTTTATCCACGCGGTTTTCGTCACAACTCTTCCCTAGCCTTGAGCTAGAGGTATAACCTTTAAATCTTGTTTTCACACATATCTAAAGTGATTAAAAGAACTTTCGTCGGTTAAATATCGTTAACACGCGTTTTGAATCCTTAAAGTCTAGTAAAATCACTAAAATGGTGGATAATAGCATATGTCTTGTGTAAAAGTCGTAGGACTTGAAATTTGTGTTTATCTAGACCCGATCTATAATGTGGTAGCTCAAATCTTCGTTTAACCCGACTTTGTAAAATCACGTATCATCACATAAGCTTGTTTTTGAAAGATACAAGGGTTAAAGGTGAACACTACCACATTCTAGAGACATGAACTTGTAAAGAAGTATTTTACTTGTGTAAAAGTATTTTAACCGGTAAAATGGTGTTTAAAACTAGCGGATCTACGTATCCGCAAGTGGTATTTTTGAAAGACCACACTTTAAAGAAATCATGTTTTTCTAAAGATGGATCTTGCACTAATAAATATGATTTTATAAACCACAAGTGTATAGACACTTGTGAAATAAGGAGATCCGACAAAGAAGTGTATTTGTCACTTGTTACTAGAAGTTGTAAAGACGGTTTTCTCTAAACACGAGGTTTTTACAAGATTAAAGTTACTTTATATAGAAATCTACATATATAAGGATGATTTACATTATTAATGCGGAAAAACTGCAAGTTCATGCGATTATGCAAATTTACATACTTGTTGGCTAGTTTGATGTGTCGGAAATTGTTTGATTGAATAAAGAAGTTGATTGAGTTGATTTGTTAAAAGAAAATGATACGCTTAAAAGCGTGGCCACCTCCAGTTACAGAGGAAACTCTGGCGAAATTTTCTAAAAACCTAACACTTAGACTTTTTACACAACAAGTGTTAGAACTATTTTTGGGCATACTTTTGAAACATAAATTTCGCCAGTACTATATTTTACTAAACATTCGGAGGTGGGATTTTCACAAAGATTAACGTGATAAATATATTTGTCACAACACTGTTTATGATTATTTTGTGAAATACATAAATATTATTTTAGAGTGAAAATAATATTTACAAGCGTTAATGATTCCAAAACTTTGCGAACGCTTCCATAAACATATAAGTTACACCGGTAATTACATTACCACAAGATTGATAAAACGTAACTTACGCGCATGTATTGTATCCCCCATCCTTGGGAAGAAGAATAACTATCAAGCATAAACAAAATGTAACACGAAATAGTTGTCTAACTATTTCCCGCAAACATAAACTGTAAAGCTAAAGCACGGCCGTCCGTCTAATAGAATTAGCACTTGTAGGTCGTTGCACAGTTTACTGCTTCAGAGACGCTTGATAGAGTTTACGCATCCACTGTGAGTTCATGTCCCCCTTTTCTCTAACTGTTTTCAGTTTTCTTAACTGCGGGGGTGAAATACATGTTACTTTGTTTACAAGTACTTTATACACGGTATGAATAACGTAAGGAGGTTTAGATCATGTGAATGGGTAGTTAGAACCCCGAGGGACTCGAGCGGTAGATCTATTTGGGTGTAGCGAGCCCAGCTCCCGGTCCAACAGAACAGGCCTCTCGAAGGACTAACAGAACGGATCCGGAGTGACTTGGTACCCAACGCAAAATCGGCTAGGGTTGTGTCTTACTTACTTGCATTTCACGACATGCTAATGGCCTTGCAAACCATTGGTGATCACAAGTCCTCTTACACTGCTACATACCAGGAAACTTTTATACTTACAAGTGTTTTACTTACTCACTTGCACATGAACTCGCTCAACATTATTGTTGATTTTTCAACTCACATGTATTTCAGGAAATTAACGGATTCTGGCACGGTATGAACGTTTTCCGCTGCAACCTTTCATGAAGTCATCTGGGTTTAGGGTTGTGCCTCTTTCCTGGACAAGGCATAATCCCTAAATCACGTTTATGTTTTATTTTAAGTTGTAATGTTATTGAACAAGGTTATGGATACTAGAGTATGTCCGCGTTAAACAATGGTAATGTATGTTGATTTCTAAACTCAATGATGACTTGCATGGTTTTTAAATTCATATAGCTTGGTTATGATTAAGCTATGGTATTAAGAAGTCACACCAAAACTAACCACGCTTCCGCAAAGCCAGGGTGTGACAACACATAGGCACATAGTCTACATAGGCACATATACACCTAAACACGTAAGCACGTAAGCACATAATCCACGTAAGCACATATTTTTCCCGTATTCACCTACGTATTTTTCCCATATTCACCTATATTTCAAAGCAGCGATTGCGTAGCGTGATAGCGAGTAGCGATAGCGAGTGACATAGCGAGTAGTATAGCGTGCGAGAGTTCATAGTTTGTCTGCGATTTGTTAGCGTTTTGAGCTAAGAAGAGAAACGTCGTGAGTAGTGTGAGTGGTGTGCGTTTGGTAAAGCGATGTGCGGAAAGCGTAATGTCTCCAAAATCGAAACATATAATCAAGTAACACATAAAAGCACATAAAATCGAAGAATCAGCGGCTGCGAGTTCAGAATGTCTCGGGTGTTTCGGCGGCGACTACCCAAAGTGATTCGACTATTCACAACGACTCCGAGTATACGCTTTGGCCTAATAGACTGTGCTCTAGTCAAGATATGGCGAACGGGCACACATCCTTTCGGCTTCCACGTGAATCGAGTCATTGGAATCCATCGAGACTTTGGTGAGAGTTTTGTAAAATCCAAGTAAGAGAGTGGAACTAGTCGTTAAGATGCGGGTTTCACCCCTAACTTAATAACTTCGTTCCTGAAATTGTGGGAAAGCCACGAGATAGAGACGAAGAATTTCGTCAAGATATGAATTTCACTCCTGACTCAACAAAATTCTCGTGTTGGTAGTAAAAATTTCGTGTAGAGTGGGCGATTTTATCGAGAGTTCTTGGTTTTCACACCTAATCTCGACCAAATCACTCGATTGTGTTATGCGGGTGTTTTCGAAAATACACACACGTTTTCGAAAAATATGCATTTTTAGCTTTAGGAAAATCTGATAGTGTATAGCATGTTCATACATAGTTTGACAACTTTGCACGAAGACAGCCTTTCCTTTGAGAGTTTGATCAAGAATATCAAGAGTAAGCTTGTACGGAACCCCTACTAGGTTCGCACAAGGCGGTCTGTTGCTACTTAGACTATAGACTAGGTCAATTCTAAGACATCGACCTGGACTAGGTCGTGTCTTTCCTAATTCCCTGTAGTTATGGCTCTGATACCAATCTGTCACACCCCAACCGATGGCGGAAACATCGAGGCGCGGCACTAGGCGAACCAGATCGCTCAAGAGAATCCATAACAACTATTAAATGGCAATATTTAAACAGTTAATTATCCCACACCAATCAACAATATCCCATAAAAAATTATTACAGATAGAGAGTCTCAAGAACAAAACAAGTCCGACAACCTAGATTTCTGTTTGTGTAGTTTCTAGACTGCCTATCTTGATTTCCAACAAACATAGCATCCTATCAACCTGTCACATACGTTAAAATAAAGTCAATACACAGAGTGTAAAGGTGAGTACACAAGTCTGCATAGTATATTTTATAGCGAAAGCGTTTTCGCATAACCAGCATGTAACACGTAGAAATGTGAATCAAGTAAGCTATCAACAATGACGTATGCAACCGACATGACTGCGAGTTGTAGAATGCGCAACACATTATCACTACTGTGACCATGTGAAGTAAAACCCTTAACAACCCTTGTCCACAACAGGTGCTGAGTCCAAACTTTAGTACTATCGTTGCTAAGGTCTCAGGCAAACAATCACTGTGTAAACATAACATACAAGCATTCATCGAGTCACGTATAACATGCGAGAGTGGTTAGCGTTAAAAGTGTTTGCATTGTGTGTTCGATGTGATTTGATATAGAACTTATGTAACACCCAAAGTGCGTTAAAGGAAAATGGGTTCGAGTATACTGTCACACCCCCCCCCCCCAAAATCCACACGCGGAGTATCACCGCAGGAGGCGTGACATGACCAGGATCAAGCCACCAATCATATGGAACAACATAGTAAAGTAATAAAAGTTCAACCTCCCAATATAATTGGTGTTCCAAAATAAGTTATCCAAGTTTAAGTTTAACAGCGGAAGCATAAAACGTAAAACCAAAACATAAGTTCAGTAAGTTTAAATGTTAATATGGCCCACAACGGTCCATGTCCCACAACGACCTCTCCTGCTCCCATGCAAGCTCCTTAAGTACCTAACGACCTGCAAGGCATGTAACAACGAGTCAACAACAAAGTTGAGCGAGTTCACAGTTGGTGTTCGTTTTAAAGTTGTTTAAAAAACCATGAGTTTGTGTGCAACTATATGTTAACCAGCTTCCCTTGTTTTCCAATCTATAATCAGTGGGGGCTACCCCATGTTGTAAACCACTAGACTAGTTATATATATTGGCGTCCTTCCCAATCCGAGGACGGAGGTACGTATTCTACCCAACCGAGAATACGCAGGTTATATGTAGTCGTCCTTCCCAATCCGAGGACGGAGGTACGTATTCTTCCCAATCCGAGAATACGCATGTTTAGTGTAGGCGTCCTTCCCAATCCGAGGACGGAGGTACGTATTCTACCCTACCGAGAATACGCAGGTTAAATGTAGTCTATTAGTGGTGAATATACGGGTTTCATCTTAGCTTCTTAATTCCATTCCCAACCCACCAGGAATCCCATGCCTTAAGAGTGTGAACTCACCTTGGTTTGCTCGGCAGATACACGAAAAGGTCACTTGAGCTATAAATGGTCAACCACATCCGGTTAGAGAAGAGAGCAAAGATTGATCTGAACACAAAAGCTTCGATGGAGAGGGGTGTGTTGTCGTCGGCTTTGAGAGGGAGAGAGAGAGGAGAGATTTAGGGTTTGCTAAACTTTGTGTGATTTGGTGAAGTGTTTGATTTATACTAACACCCTAGGTGTTATGCGAGCTAAGGGAGTGGGCCGAACCCTTCATGGGTTGCCCTTGGGTTTCAAGTACAAATAGTATGGCCCGAATGGGCTTGTGCGATTACATTACATACACACGTTACACAAAATCACAAAATCACATAACACGTAGCACTTATTCATTAAAACTAACATATCAACTTGCCACATCAAGTTCATACACGTTACATTAAACACAAAGATAGGTCCAGAAATACGAGTTGTCACATCATCCCCAAGTTGAAAGAAATTCCGTCCGAAATTTAGCACGTACTCACTGAGGAAGCTAGTTAAGTTGCATGGTTTTCCTGGGGTGTCACATCCTCTCCCCGTTGGTTTGGAATTTCGTCCCGAAATTCCGCAGTAGCTTCAGCCTCAGTAGTGGTTTCACTGCTTTCGAACAACTGGGGATACTTGTGTTTCATCTGGTCTTCTCATTCCCAAGTAAACTCTGGGCCACGACGGGAGTTCCAACGAACTCGAACAAGAGGAATTCTTGTGCGCTTGAGAACCTTAACGTCTCGGTCAGTAATCTCTACTGGTTCCTCGACAAATCGCAGCTGATCGTCGATAGTGAGCTCATTGAGAGGAACTATGAGGGTCTCATCTGACAAACACTTCTTCAGATTCGACACGTGGAAAATGTTGTGAACTCCGCTGAGTTCTTCGGGTAGGTTCAGTTTGTAGGCCACTTTGCCTAGTTTCTCTATGATTTCGAAAGGTCCGACGTATCGAGGGTTGAGTTTGCCTTGTTTGCCAAAACGAACAACACCTTTCCAAGGTGAGACTTTGAGTAGCACTCGATCCCCAACCTGGAACTCGAGTGGTTTCCTGCGCTTATCAGCGTAGCTTTTCTGACGATCACGAGCCGCCGCCATTCGTTGCCGCATCTGAGCAATCTTCTCAGTTGTGTCTACAACGAGTTCTGGGCCAGTGATTTGGTTGTCGCCTACCTCTGCCCAACAAAGAGGTGATCGGCACTTACGCCCGTATAATGCCTCAAACGGAGCGGCCTGGATATTGGTGTGGTAACTGTTGTTATACGAAAAATCCACTAAAGGGAGATGCTTTTCCCAGCCGTTACCAAAGTCGATCACACATGCCCTAAGCATATCTTCCAGGGTTTGGATGGTGCGCTCAGACTGCCCATCCGTCTGTGGATGATACGCCATGCTCATGTCTAGTCGAGAGCCAAAGGACTTGTGCATAGCTTGCCACAACACAGAAGTAAAACGTGAGTCACGATCAGAAATGATGGAGGTTGGCACCCCGTGCCTCGAGACTACTTCCTTAAGATAGACATCTGCTAGAGTAGAGAACTTATCTGTTTCTTTTATAGCCAAAAAGTGTGCAGACTTGGTCAGTCGATCCACGATCACCCAAATGGTATCATTTCTGCGTTGAGATCTAGGCAGGCCAGTAACAAAATCCATGGAAATTTGCTCCCATTTCCATGTCGGTATCTCTTGTTGTTGAAGTAGGCCTGATGGTTTCTGGTACTCGATTTTGACTCTCGCACAAGTCAAACATTTACTAACGTAGGTTGCTATGTTGGCTTTCATACTAGGCCACCAATACGTAGTCTTGAGATCGTGGTACATCTTATCAGAACCATGATGTACCGAGTAACGAGACTTGTGTGCTTCATCCATCACAAGCTCACGTAGGTTACCATAGAGTGGAACCCAGATGAGCCCTGTTACGTAATAAGCACCGTCTTCCTTTTGTTCTAACTGTTTCCTCGATCCTCGCAGAGACTCAGCCCTGATGTTCTCTGCCTTCAATGCTTCAACCTGAGCATCTCGTATCTGAGCGAGAAGACTAGAGTGAATGGTAAGTTGTAACGCACGTACAGGCTTAGGTTTAGACTCCTTCCGAGTGAGGGTGTCGGCCACAACATTGGCTTTGCCCGGATGGTACTTGATTGCGCATTCATAATCATTCAGGAGTTCGACCCATCGATGCTGTCGCATGTTCAACTCCTTCTGTTCGAAGACATGTTGGAGACTCCTGTGATCGGTGTAAATGGTGCACTTGGTACTGTACAGGTAATGCCTCCATATCTTGAGTGCAAAAACAACTGCTCCCAGCTCCAGATCATGAGTAGTGTAGTTCCTTTCGTGAACCTTAAGTTGGCGTGATGCATAAGCAATGACTTTATCCCGTTGCATCAATACATAACCCAGTCCTTGGATTGACGCATCGCAATAAACCACAAAATCATCGGTGCCTTCAGGTAATGAGAGAATAGGCGCGCTACAAAGTCTCTCCTTTAAGTGCTAAAACACGGATTCCTGTGCATCACCCCAACGATAGGTGACGTCCTTCTGAGTTAGTGAAGTGAGAGGTTACACAATCTTCGAGAAATCCTTGATGAATCTTCTGTAGTAACCTGCCAAACCCAAGAATTGGCGGATTTCTGTTGGTGTACGGGGCGCAGGCCAGTTCTTGATCGAGTTAACCTTGGATGGATCAACATGAATCCCATCCACGTTTACCACGTAGCCTAGGAAATGTACTTCTCGAAGCCAAAAGTCGCATTTCGAAAACTTGGCATAAAGCTGCTCTACTCGAAGAAGTTCCAGTATAAGTCGCAGATGGTGTTCGTGTTCCTCCTGACTCTTGGAATAGATCAGGATGTCGTCGATGAAAAAAATAACGAACTTATCCAGGTAAGGCTTGCATACTTGGTTCATGAGATCCATGAAGACCGCAGGTGCGTTTGTCAATCTGAAAGGCATAACCAGAAACTCGTAGTGCCCGTAGCGAGTCCTGAATGTTGTTTTGGAGATGTCCTAGCCTCGAACTCTCAGCTGATGATATCCTGATCTCAGATCAATCTTTGAGTAGAAGCTTGACCCTTGCAGCTGGTCGAACAGGTCATCAATGCGAGGAAGAGGATAACGATTCTTCACAGTTACCTTGTTGAGTTCCCGATAGTCTATACACATTCGAAAGGTACCGTCCTTCTTCTTCACAAACAAGACTGGAGCTCCCCAGGGCGAAGAGCTAGGATGAATGAAACCCTTGTCCAAAAGCTCTTGCAGTTGCGTAGACAGCTCTTCTACTTCTGATGGGGCTAAGTGATAAGGTGTACGGGTTATTGGCGCTGCTCCAGGAGCTAGCTCGATTTGAAACTCGACCTGACGGTGAGCCGGGAGACCAGGTAATTCCTCAGGGAATACCTCAGGGAAGTCGCGTACGATAGGAATGTCTTCAATTCTCTTCTCTTTCGTTGATGCGTCAGTAACGAGGGCTAGGACAACTGTGTGTCCCTTTCGCAAGCACTTCTGGGCCTTAAGGAAAGAGATGATGCCTACAACTGCACCACTCTTATCACCACGAATCATGAGGGGTTCTTCACCAGAACGAGGGATGCGGACAATTTTCTCATTGCAAAGAATTTCCGCCTGATGTTGAGATAACCAATCTATCCCAATAACAACGTCGAAACTACCCAGAACGATAGGAATGAGGTCGATAGAGAAGGTCTGACCAGCAAGAACAAGCTTACAACCCTTAACTATGTGTGTGGCCTCTAAACTTTTACCATTTGCTAATTCTATAATGTGCTTGGTGTTTAAAAGTGTTGGAGTACGTTTAAGTATCTGACTAACTTCTAAGGACACATAACTAGTATCGGCACCCGAATCAAATAAAACTGAAACAAAGAAGTCATCCATTAGAAACTTACCCATCACAACGTTGGGATCATTCCTAGCATCACCCTGTCCAATCACGAAGGCATGACCCCAGGCACCATTGCCATCATTGTTGCCCCCATTTCCTTGGTTGTTGTGGTTGTTATGATTCTGATTCAACTGCAGACCGTGTCTCTTAAAGTGACCCTCAGCACCACACTGATAGCATCCCTTATTACCCTTCTGGTGCTGCTGTTGGTTCTGTGGAGCTTGTGGCTGCTGTTGACGATTCTGATTCGCAGGACGTGAGCTCCTGTGATCCTTGGCTTCATGACCCAGCTTGTTACATCTTTGACAACGACCCTTGTTGCACGGCCCGCCATGGTGCAAATTACATCGATTGTACTTAGGGTGATTTCCCCTGTATCCACCCTGACCCTGATTCTGATTGCCCGAAGATTGCTGACTAGGGCTCTTGAAGTCGTCAGTCCTTCGCTGCTGAGACTGGGACTGAACAGAAGTAGACCCCTTGCTTGAATTTCCATCCCACTTGCGCTTGTTGCCGCTGGTAGTTTTAGAAGTGGTAGTAGCACCAATACGCTTAGGCAGCTTGTTCTGCTCTACCGCCTGATCAGTGAGGCGATGGGCTACACGAATAACCTGCTGGATAGTGCCAAGGTTAGCCACAGTCACATGACTCTGGATTTCTGGCACTAGACCCTTGAGGTACAGCTCGATACGCTTGATAGGAAGATCCACCATACTAGGACACGAGATAGCTAATTCATTTGATCTCTTCGTATATGCCTCGATTTCGGACCCCGTCATCTTCAAATTGAAAAACTCCACCTCTAGCTTGTGGATGTCGTCACGATTACAGTACTCTTCTTTGATCAAGTCTTTGAAGTCATTCCATGGGGTGGCATTAGAAGTTGCCAGCCCTAACATTTGAACCTGTGCTTTCCACCAGGTTAGTGCAGCACCTTCGAGTATTCCAGTAGCAAACTTTACCCTACGAGCCTCATGGCATTCACACATCTCGAAGATAGATTCGAGGTTCTCGAACTAGTGGAGGAGGCCTATCGCTCCTTCTTTGCCGTTGAAAGTACTGGGTCGGCAATCCATAAAGGTCTTGAACGTACATACAGGAGGCTGAGCATGTTGACCTCCTGCAAGGACTGCTGCGAGTGCCTCAGCAACTCGTTCATTGATAAGAGCCGTCAGCTAGGCTTGAGTCAAGTTCAAACGTCCACTCATGATCTTGACATCAAAGAAAAGCATAAGTGAGAGGAGTGTCGCGAAAGTGCATAAGTGTGGGAAGACATAAAAGAGCAAGCACACGTGGGTTTAAAACAACAGTCGTTATGTTGACTAAGCAAGCTATGAACAATGCACTATGTAAACTAACAATGCACTATGTTGAGTCTTGCACGTGGAGCGAAGCGTCGTTGTGGATCGTTGAGCACTGTACAGGTTATAGTCTGGTTTTGTCAAAAACTTTTCCCTTTTTAAAACCAAATTCACTATAACCAATGGCACTGATACCAGTCTGTCACACCCCCCCCCCCCCCCCAAAATCCACACGCGGAGTATCACCGCAGGAGGCATGACATGACCAGGATTAAGCCACCAATCATATGGAACAACATAGTAAAGTAACAAAAGTTCAACCTCCCAATATAATTGGTGTTCCAAAATAAGTTATCCAAGTTTAAGTTTAACAGTGGAAGCATAAAACGTAAAACCAAAACATAAGTTCAGTAAGTTTAAATGTTAACATGGCATACAACGGTCCATGTCCCACAACGACCCCTCCTGCTCCCATGCAAGCTCCTTAAGTACCTAACGACCTGCAAGACATGTAACAACGAGTCAACAACAAAGTTGAGCGAGTTCACAGTTGGTGTTTTTTTTAAAGTTGTTTCAAAAACCATGAGTTTGTGTGCAACTATATGTTAACCAGCTTCCCTTGTTTTCCAATCTATAATCAGTGGGGGCTACCCCATGTTGTAAACCACTAGACTAGTTATATTGTCACACCCCCAAAATACCACATGCGGAAACACCGCGGGACGTGTGACGTACCAGGATCCAAGCCACCAATCACATTGAACTACGCATAATATTTAAATAAAACATTCCATTATTTTCAAAACATAAATCCAAAACATAAGTTAAACCCAAGTAGTTTGTTCAGCGGAAGCATAAAGTAAATTGTAAATCAATTGTTCTAAAACAAGTTTTCATAATCAACGAGCATATATCCAAGAGTCTCGACCCATGACCACTCCAGCACTCTCAGATAGCAAGTCCATATCACAAATCTAACGACCTGCAAGCATGCAGACAAGTGTGTCAGACGACGCTGGTGAGTTGAAAGTTTTGTTAACGTGTTTAGTTACCAGATATGTGTATAAAACAGTTCAACAGTTCAATAATTTGATTTGATATTGTTATTAACTCGATTACCGCAGATGGCTACAAGATGTATTTGTCCAACCCCAATGTCTCTATCAAAACATTGGTCATGCTTTAAGGAAATTAGTTCACGCCCGTCCTCCCCGGTACGGTGTGAGGGTGCCAAACCTAACAGCGCTATCAACTAATAACCTCATTGCCTCCCCGGCAACTATCGGTAGGTGTAAGGGGTCTTATATGATAGAAACTGAGTATAATAACAAACATCCCAATAACCTGACATTCCTCCCCGGAACTTTACCCGATATCCCTCCCCGGGATGCATGCTTGGAAAAGAGCAGTGAACTCACCTTAGATTGCTCAGTATGTTACATCACATTACTCGTACCAAGTTGGTCAACCATACCCTACCGTGGTTACCAAGAACAGTCAATTTTTGTAAACACATATCAAATTCACGTTTGCAACAAGTCACACGAAATACCGTTAACACATATCACATAGCAAGCATTCAGATTTCGCACACGTTCAAAACACAGTTCATGTTCTAACAGTTGTTACCAAACATGCTCATTTCATAATTGTTGGGATTGAACCCTATCAGAGGAACAGATAATTAAAGCCAAAACTGGATCAGAGCAGTGGATCCAGAATAAGCAGATGTTTACATACAAATCTCTCCCCTTGAAAGTGGTTTCATATCTGCTGACCTCCTATCTGCTGGTCTTACTAAGTGCTGACCTACAACTGCTGCCTTGCATCTACTGCCCAATGTCAAAGATTGATGGAAGACCAAAGCTCTGCTGATTCAATCTACTGCCTTGAGTCTAGTACTGCTGATCCGGACAAGCACTGCTGGGTTCACAGCAGTGGAAGGATGCAGCAGCTGTTTAAGTGTCTTTTATGTAATGAATTGTAATAGCAGTAGTTAGTACATCAGTATTTGTATAGATCAGAGGTTAGAGTTTGTTTGGAGGTTAGATGTCACTTTCATGGTGACGTCAGTTAAGATGCTCAGTGGTTTGCTAGTGCCTATAAATAGTTCAGTACTTTGTACTGTTCTATTAGCTGTTGCAATACCGTCTTCTTTGCACGAACAAACGCTGAGCTCTGGCTGAGGGGGAGTTTGTATTCAAGCATTACTTGTAATCGTTGTTGAAAGTTAATTCAATCATTCGGTTCCTTGTTAAAAATGTCTTGATCAAAGCAACACTCTCGTTTGATTGTATGCAAAGTTTGTTTTCATATTAATTCCGCTGCACAACTCTTTCATTTCCATCTTAATCTCAAACGTAAAATACAATCAGAAACAAATTCAGATCCAACAATTGGTATCAGAGCTTGGACAGTCAAATTTGATTTAACAATCATTTTGATATAAATAGTTCGGCTCATAATAGTTGATACTGATCGTTTGTTCGTCCGTTGAAAAACAGAGCAAGGATTAATCACCATTAAAGTTGATTTCTCAGTGTCTGTAAAACAACAAGAATGACGTCACAATCTCAAGATGATAAAAACAACATCGGCTCACTTTTTAAACCACCTATGCTAAAAAGAAATGAGTACAACATCTGGCAGAGGAGGATGGGTCACATCCTTGCTCAACAAAGCACAGGTTGTTGGAGGTCTGTCATTTATGGTCCCCATGTTCCTTCAGTGCCAAGCGCTGAAGATGCTAAAAAGCTCGTTCCAAAACCAGTTGAAAATTATACCGAAACCGACTTTCAAAAGATCGAACTAGATGCTAAAGCGTTTAGCATCATAGCATCAGCGCTGCCCAATGAGATATATGCTGGACTGTTACACTGTAACAGTGCCAAAGAATTATGGGACGCACTTAAGGAACAGTTTGGGGGAACCGAAGAAGTCATAGAAAACAATAGGGAAATCCTGAATCAACAGTATGAAACATTTTGTTACGTTAAAGGTGAATCACTAACGCAACAATTTGAGCGTTTCAGTTGTCTCATCAGTGAACTGAGGCTTGTTAACACCACTTTTACAAACTCAACTCGAAATAGCAGGTTCCTCAGGTCACTGCCAGAAAAATGGGACACCATAGCTTTTGTCACCCGAAACTCACCTGAGTTCAAGGATCTGACCTTGACCCAACTCCACGGTCGACTCCTGACCTACGAAAGGGAGTTGAAAATGAAAAGGAGGTTACAAGAGTCAGGAAAAGTTACTGATGATTACACTTTCGGTAATACTGCTCTTCTAGGTCAAGAAGAATCTGGGAGCAGTGGTAAGGATCAGGGTTATGATCACTTCATTGACATAACTGCTGGTGCAAATTTTAACAACCTTGATCCTCACTCTACTAGTTTTGCATTCACTTCAAACGAAAACCAGATGTCAGATAATTTAAGCTTTGAACTAAATGATTTGCAACGTTTTGATCCCACTGATTTAGAGGAAATGGACATCCTGCACCAACTGGCTTTGTTAAGTGTTAGAACTAGCAAATTTTACAAAAGAACAGGGCGAAAATTCCCAGGTTTGCATGGAAATCTAAGGGTTGGGTTGGATAAATCGAAAATCAAGTGCTACAAGTGTAATAGGTTGGGACATTTCGCTAGGGAATGTAGGAGTCAAACTACTGGTCCCATAATTACTCATCCTAGCTCAAATCCTAGACCTCAAAACCAAAGCACTGTGCACTATGCCCAGTATGCCCCAGCAGCTCAAGTGAACACTGCTCACTATGCTGCTGCCCCTGTGCCAGTGCATTATGTCCAAACTACTGTTCCACAGATCAAATATGTTCAAACCCCTGTCCCCCAGGCACAGGTGCAGCCTGCACCTCAAACCACTGCTCCAGCAGCAGTACAACCAGATCAACAATGTTTTTTCACTCAAGGGTTTGTTGACTGGAGCAGTATGCCTGAAGACCTTAGTGATGAAAATTTTGCACTCTATGCTTATAATGATTCTTCTCATAATGAATTTTGTTTGATGGCATTAGAGTCAATACAGGAGGGGGTTGAAACTAAGGAGGAACAGCTGAGTATTGAAACAGTGGATAAGGTGACTGAAGCAGTGGTTACTGCAGAGGCTGGTGAACTACTGTTGGGAGAAAGTTCAGGTACCCTGATTGAACCAATGACAGATCCATGGTCCGAAGAGGACAAAGAAGAAGAGAAGGAAGTAAAGGCTGGTGAAAAGAAGGTGAAAGCTGATGATGAGGAAGATCATCAATGTGATTGTGCAATGATGTCAGCTACCAAGGTATCTCCTCAAGTTCTTGAAAAACTGTGTTCTGACAATTGCATAATTGCTTTTGCTAACATCAAAGAGGTGAATGAAAACCTTCGGGATAAAATCTTGACTGATGAGGTTAAATTTGAAAAGTCTTTAAAAGAACTTAAAAACAAATTGACTGAAAAGGAAAAAGAGATCAGTTGTCTAAAAGAAGAGCAAAGCATAACCAAAACCCAACTTCAAACTATGGTAGAAAAATACCAAGCTTGCAAAAAGGAGTTGGAATCCACCCAAATTACTTGTGAAAGATGGGTGGAATCCTGCAGAGGATATGAGGTGATGCTTGCTAAACAGATTGAAAGTAATGTGAAATTTGGGGTTGGGTATAGAAAATATGATGATGAATGCATTACTTGTGAAAAATCTGTTCAAAACACTGTTGAAAACACTGATGTAACCACTGAGTTCATCCCCACAAACAAGAATGGCCAAGAAGTGAAAATCACTGACAAACTTGGTAACAAAATCACACTTGGCAGAACAAGGAGTTCCTCTACTTTTGAAGAACTTGAAAAATATCAGTTTAAACCCACTTGGTCTGACGAGTGTGATATTCTTGAAAATTTCAAGCCAATGGACTTTACATCAACTGATGGTGTTAAAGCTCCAAAAGCTAAAGTCATACCTCTCAAGGACATCCCAGCAGTGGTTAAAACCTCTGCTGCAAAGGAGTCTGAAAAGAGAAAGAAGAAAGAAAAAATTGATAACTTGTTTTGTGAATTATGTGAGAAAAGGAATCATCTAACAAAAGATTGTTTCCACTTGAAAGCTTATGGTTTAAACAGAACAAGTGTCATTGTTCCAGCAGACAGTTGCATTGTTTGTGGTAAAACAAACCATAAAACTCAAGCATGTGTGTATCTCAAAAACTTTGATGTGAAAAAGAATGAGTACATGGCTAAAACATCCTTGAGTCCATCATCTTCATCATCCTCTGTCAAGTTCACCAAGAAACAACCACTGTTTGTGCCAGTTCAAACAGTTGTCACAAAACAGCTGAACCAAACATCTGTCAAAAGAGATGTTCAGGTTACTGATGCACCCCATGCTAATCAATTCAGAAAAGGCAAGGAAAAACAGTCTTACCAAAGGATTCCACACATTTATGAGGCCTATAAAAGGCCCTCTAAACCCAGAGTGAACATGCATCCTTTTGGTTACCAGCAGGTGATTGGTCAGGACCCACAACAGTGGTTAGAGAAACACTGTCCTAAAACAGTCCAAACCCCTGACCTAACCACTGTCCATCACTCTGCATCCATCCCAGACACTGTTGAGACCCCATCAAAAGCCTTGTTGGCTTTGGAGACCTTAATGAACTAATCCTTTTACTTCACGTGCAGGGAGCTTCTGCATGCTTTGATAGTCTTTGGTATGTAGATAGTGGAGGCTCCAGGCACATGACAGGATGTAAAGCCCTCCTCAAAGACTTTAAAATCCATGGAGGGGGTGAAATATCCTTTGGGAATAATAGTAAAGGGAAGGTTCTGGGGTCTGGTACAGTGCAATCTGGAAATGTAAAATTTGAAAATGTCAATCTAATAGACAATCTAAAATTCAACCTTCTGAGTGTGTCCCAAATGAGTGACAAGGGATTTGGGTCATTCTTCACAAAAGACTGTTGTAGGATTGTTGGACCAGAAATGGTCAAAAAGATTGAAGCAATAATCAAAATTGGTCAAACTAAACTTGTTGCTCAAAGAAGTGGCAATGTTTATGTTGTTGACATGTCAAAAGAGTGTCCCAAAGCTGATGCCTGTCTGTTCTCAGCTGCCTCTAACAAAGAGACAGAACTTTGGCACAGAAGGCTGGGGCACACAAATCTTAAGACAATCACAGAAATTTCAAAAAATGGTTTAGTGAGAGGCCTACCACAAAAATTGTTTTCTTGTCCTGAACATTGCATTTCCTGTTTAAAAGGAAAACAGCATAAAAGTTCTCACAAGTCCATTGAAGAGTCCAAAACAACCCAGTGTTTGCAAATGCCACACATGGACTTGTTTGGCCCAGTTCAAGTCATGAGCCTCAAAAAGAAAAGATATTGTTTGGTTATTGTTGATGACTTTTCTAGGTTTACATGGACTTTCTTTTTACACTCAAAAGATGAGACTGCAGGCATTTTGCAAGACTTTGTGACACAGGTTGAAAAGCAATTTGACCTTCCAGTGAAAAGCTTCAGGAGTGACAATGGCACAGAATTTAAAAATAAGGAGTTGGATGCCTTCTGTGTGAAGAAAGGGATTGTAAGGCAGTACAGCATCCCTAGAACACCAGAGCAGAATGGGGTAGTGGAAAGGAAGAACAGAACTTTGATTGAGGCTGCCAGAACCATGCTTGCAGATTCAGGTTTGCCACTAACTTTCTGGGCAGAGGCAGTAAACACTGCTTGCTATGTCCAGAACAGAGTTTTAATAAACCCTAGGCACAAAAAGACTGCTTATGAAATTCTGTATAAAATCAAACCACTGATCTCATATTTCAAGGTGTTTGGCTGCCCATGCTTTATTTTGAACTTAAAAGATTCCATTTCAAAATTTGCAGCCAAAATTGATTGTGGTTATCATTTGGGATACTCAACCACTGCCAAGGCCTACAAAGTGTTCAATACACGGACCAAGGCAGTGGAGGAGACTTTGAATGTAAAGTTCAATGAACTTTCATCAATGAAAATCCCAGCAAACCCTGCAGATCTGTTTGATCTTGAAAATTTTACTTTTGAAAATACTGTTGTCAAGACTAACAGTGCAGGTCCATCAGAGGATACAACACCAGACTATGGGTATGAAATCATCATCCCTCAAAGGTCTGCCACAAAGGGAAAAGCACCAGCTGTTCAAAACAGTTGTCAAAGCTCAACCACTGCTACCTCAACAGTTGTTGACCAAAGTAGCCCATCAACCACTGCTTCCACATCCTCAAACACTGCTGACAAAAGTCCTCAAACAGTGGATAAAAGTCAGCAGTTGTCCATTTCATTACCTCCTATTCCACCACCTTTTGAAGCCACTGCTGGATCATCAAAGTCCCCAGCAGTGGTTAGCTCAGATGATACACATTTGCAGCCTTCACCAACCAATGCCATCATACCATACCAAGGAGATTTAATCTTCTTGAGATCTCATCCACCTGATCAAATCATTGGCAACATAAATGAAGGAGTGCTCACAAGACGCCAAACCCAAAACATTTGTCTTTTTGCTGGTTTTCTATCACTCCATCAGCCAGTCAAGTACCAAGAGGCACTGAAAGACAACAGCTGGGTAGAAGCCATGCAAGAGGAGCTCCAACAGTTTAAAAGACAACAAGTATGGGAGCTTGTACCACTGCCAGAAGAGGTTAGTCCCATTGGCACAAAGTGGGTCTTCAAGAACAAAACTGATGAAAGGGGAATTGTTGTCAAGAATAAAGCCAGGCTTGTGGTTCAAGGTTACAGACAGGAAGAGGGGATTGATTATGATGAAACATTTTCCGCTGTTGCAAGATTGGAAGCCATTAGACTGTTCCTGGCCTTTGCTGTCAACCACAATATGAAGGTGTTTCAAATGGATATCAAAAGTGCTTTCCTCTATGGTACAATTCAAGAAGAGGTGTATGTTTGTCAACCTCCAGGTTTTGAGGATCCATTTTATCCAGATCATGTCTACAGGCTAAACAAAGCCTTGTATGGCTTGAAACAAGCACCAAGGGCCTGGTATGAAACTCTTTCCAACTTCCTACTCTCAAATGGTTTCAAAAGAGGTACCGTTGATAAAACACTGTTTTTAAGACGGAGAGGGAAGGATTTAATGATTGTCCAGATTTATGTGGATGACATTATTTTTGGAAGCACATGTAACTCAATGTGTGAAGAGTTTAGAGAACTCATGACAGCTGAGTTTGAAATGAGTGCAATGGGTGAGCTGCAATGCTTTCTTGGTCTCCAAGTTCAGCAAATGCAAAATGGAACTTTCATTCATCAAAGCAAATATGCTAAAGAACTTTTGACCAAATTTGATATGAATGATTGTAAACCATGCAGCACTCCCATGGCAACAAATAAGCTGGTCATGTCTGATGAAAAAGATGAGCTGATTGACCAAACACTTTATAGAAGCATGATTGGGTCTTTACTGTACCTAACTGCATCTAGACCAGACATCATGTTTGCAACATGTGTCTGTGCATGAAGTCAATCAGCTCCCAGAAAATCAAATCTCATTGCTGTAAAAAGGATCTTCAGATACATAAAAGGTGCTCCCACACTTGGTATCTGGTATCCAGCTAATGGGAACATCAAGCTTTCAGGTTTTTCAGACAGTGACTTTGATGGATGTCACACCACAAGGAAGTCCACATCAGGAGGGTGCCAGTTTCTAGGTGATTGCTTAGTTTCATGGCAAAGCAAAAAGCAAGCAGCTGTTTCAACATCCACTGCTGAAGCTGAATACATTGCTGCTGCAAGCTGTACAGCTCAACTCCTGTGGCTTCAAAATCAGTTGCTGGATTTTGGTATCACTGCCTTAAAGACACCACTCATGTTGGACAGCCAGGCAGCAGAAAATATCATCAAAATTCCAGTTTCCCATTCAACCACCAAACACATCGACATCAGACATCACTTTGTGAGGGATTGCTATGAAAAAGGTTTGATTTCTCTGCATCATGTCCCAACTAAAGACCAGCTGGCTGATGTGCTCACAAAAGCACTTGATACAGCCACTTTTGAAAGCTTGGTCTCTAGAATTGGTATGCTAAACATGGAATAACAAGCAAAATCTTGTTTTTCTATGAATAAAAGCATCAAAATGTTTTCAGAAAATCAAAACTCCATCCTTAAAAATAGCTAAAAATGAAATTTTCATTAAAATCCTTAAAAGTCTACCATTAACCACTGATTGTTCAGAAGTCTGCTCTACTTCAAAAGTCTGTCCACTGCTGAAAGTCAACCCCTGTTCTCTCATTCCTTTGATAAACTCTGTTGTTCAAAAGCAGTGTCTTATCCACTGATAGGCTATCCACTGATAGTGAAAATCATCCACTGCTTTCATACCACTGCCTTCATCAGTCACTTTCACAAAAGTACTGTCCTTCACTTTCACCAGGGGTTGTCATGTGGGCAGTACATATTGGTCAGACATTTTGTAACGGCTGCCACCTCAGCATTCACTTTCTTCCCTATAAAATCCCCCATTCACCACCAAAACAGGGTTTTACTATCGAATTGAATTCTTAAAAATTCTCTTCTCAAAGCAGTTTTTCATCTCATTTCTCCACAAATTTCTTCGATCATCATCTTCAAAATGACAAAATCGAAGTCATCTTCAAAACCCTCATCCAAATCTTCATCGAAAACAGCCTCTCAAAAGGCAATTTCCACAGAAATCTCACATAAACCATCTCACAATCTCCTGGGTCTTCTTACAAAACCAGGAACCACCAATGTTTTCGATTCCATCATTGGCACCATGGCAAAATCAAAGTACAAAACTTTGTTCACCGTCAATGCACCAATCTATTTGGCGACCCAACGGGAGTTTTGGAAGAATGCAACTCTTGAAAAACAAGGAGACATTACAACCATCATACGCTCTTCTATAAAGGGTAAAGCTGTCCAAATCACGCCACAATCCATTTCAGAGGTCTTTCAACTCGATGATCAAGAAGGTAAAATTTCTTTCACTAAAAACGAGTTGCAAACTGACTTCATTGAAAGAGGGTATGAAGCCACAATGATGAAGAAACTTACCTTAGAAAAAGGTTATTTTCCTTCTGCAACCAGGTTTTTATTTCATACCCTCCTACTATGTGTTTCAAACAAAACCACTTCTTTCAATGAAATCCCTTTAAAGATTCAAAATCTGGGATATCCAATTCTTCAAGGAGAAAATTTTAACTATTCTCGGGAAATTTTTAAAGATTTGGTTAATAATGTTGAAACAAAATCATTCTTACTGTTTCCAAGGTTTTTAAGTTACTATTTTGCAAAGAAATTCAGTAAGGATGATTTAGCTGTAATAAACCAAGGTGATTCTACTCAAATAAACAGTTTAACAACTGTAACTTTTTCAAGAATGTTAGCACCTTGCAAAACACAAGCAGAGGTGCCTGAGCAGATTTTAGCAGTTACAACTGCTCCTCAGGTATCTGCTGCTGAGCCCACTGCTCAAGGTGATCAAAGCAGCAGCACAACTGCTTTGAAACCCACACCTAAAATCTCCAAAAAGACAAAAAGAAAAACTCAAAACCCCCCCAAACCAATCAAAAAGGCAACTCTGGACGATGAGATACCAGAGCAAATGCCTGTGACAACACAAAAGTCACAAGAAACCACTACTGCTTCTTCCTCACAGCAGTTGGTACAAATATCTCAACCCATAACCAAAACTCCTCCTGCTTCTTCACAAAAAGAACAGGTTGTACAAATAGGGTCTCCACATCATGATGCTCTGGAAACACTTGTTTCTATCATCCACAGCTCAATACCCGGAGCAAATCCATTTTCTACACCACCCTTCACATCCACCCTTCACATCCACAATTCCCACACCAACTAAACTACTGTTGGATGCAATTGATTTGAACCAGGCATTAACCAGTCCTTCTCAATCACCTATCAATGAGAATATACCTCAACAACGGATTGGGTCTGATGTATCAATCTTTGCTAACCCACCAACACAACCTGAGGAGGTTAGACCCCTTGAGTTACAAGTAACTCTTGGTGGTAGTCCAAGTGAAGCAGCCACTACAACTGTTGAACCCACTGGTTTACAGTTGGACAGTGGTTACATCAATAAGACTTCCTTGGAGGCAATTCCTTTTTTAGCACCTCTGCCAACCACCAGTGGATTTATTTATCCTACTGGCAACATCAAAAGGTTGTCAAGTGTTGAAGGAAGAAGACCCCAGTACCAAGAAAAAGGGGCATCAGTGGTTAATGTTTGGAGTATACTCCCTACATCTACCACTGATAAAACCACTACTAGTGGGAAATCAGATGATCCCATTAACTTGGGTGATGGTTTAAAGTACCAGAAATTAACGGATCGTATTGAAAAGCTTGATAACTCTGTTGCAGAACTTAAAGGTATGCTACAACAGGTGTTACAAGTTCAAAAGGTACAATCAACTGCTGTTCCATCTCAAGCACCTGCTCCACAAAGGGCACCTGCTACAAATGAGCTCTGGAATTTGTTTCAACCTTTTCTCCATCAACAAGCACAATTAGCAAATCAGCAACATGAAAAACATGTCCAACAGCTGAGAAATGCAATGGAGTCAAGGTTCAAGAACACTCAGGCTGATCTCAAGGTTCTCAAAACTCAGATCCTGCACACCACTGGCACTGCTCCTCCAACAGTACTTTTCATTGATCAACTCCCAGACGATAATGCTAAAAAGGGGGAGAAAATTCAGGAGTGGAAGAAGAAAGGAATAGATGATGGTCTCTACATTGAACCTAAAAAGGATGCTATGACCAGAAAAATTCCTGTGCCAGATGGTAGTAAAAAGGTTGATGCTACTCAAGAAGCACTTGATGAAGGAGTAGCAAGTGTAAAAAGAGATAGAATGGCAAAGGATGTTTCAAGGTGGAATGAGGAGAAAAGAGCTTTCATGGAGCTGTATGAGCAGGGTTGTTCTGGTTCAAAGGATACTAAAAATCCTAAGACAAAAAGGAAGCCTAAGTCCACCTCATCCAGAATTCCAAAGCATATTCCAAAACCACCATCCAAAAGTCATCAGCATCAAACCTCCATCCAAACAGCTGTTGTAACTCCTGCTGTATCAACTACTGCTGGTACCTCAGTGGTTTCAACATCTGTTCTCTCTTCAACACACACCACCTCAACACACACCACAACCACTATTTTACCACCACTGTCACCATCAAAAACCATTTCACCACCACTTTCACCTGCTGACAAAAAGCAGAAGACAACAGATGTTATAACATCTGTTGTAATGACAACAGTGGTTGAAACACCAGTTGTTTCAACAACTGTTAGTCAATCACAAACCACTGCCATACAATCTACCACCACTGATCCACCCAAAACATCATCTGCTCCTTCTAAAACAAAAAGGAGAAGGATTTATATATCAGATGATGATTCACCTTCACCACCACCAACATCTTCAAATTCCCTATCACTTGTCACTATTCCAAAACCCATACCTCTCTCTTCAGCTCAAATTTTAAAACCACTACCTCCTGCTGGTGTCTCATTTCCTCTAGAACTCATTGCAGTTAGGGAAGAAATAAAATCCTTTTATTATGAAGATGACCCAGCCAAAAGGAGTTTGCCATCAATTGCAGGATATCCCAGGCCTAACAATATTGAAGAATACTTGAAACTCAAGGCCAAACAAGCAGAGGATATTGCAATCAAAAACAGAAAAGGGAAATCTGATAGAGAATTTCAACAAAACTATCAGTTTTTACTCTCACAGGTCAATGCTATGGAGCGTTATGCTAAAAATGTATGTCAGCAAATTTCAGAAAGGGCAGATGAGTCCTTGAGGAAAGACTACATTGAGAACATCATGACCTACAAGAAATACAAGGGGGAGAAACACATGTACAAGAACTGGACCATTCCTGAGCTTGAAAAAGAAGCAGCCAGGATTCAAGACATGATCAAAAATAAGGTCAAGCAGACTCCTGAAAAATTCAAACAATTTGAAGCTGAGAAGATGTTAGAGTTGAGGAGAATGAAAGAGGAGCTGATTGCAGCTGATTATGGGTCAAAGAACTCTGTGACAAAGTGGGGAGAAGATAGAGTCAGGGCAACCTATAAATGCTTAGAGGAACTTAGAAAGAAAGATCCAAGAGTTCCACAAAAGCCTGACTATTCCAAAGCAGAGGTCTCAAAAAGACCACCAAAGCTGCAAGCTAAAAGAACCACTGCTCCAGCTGGTGCTGCCATCTACAAAAGAAGGAGCAAAAACCAGTTGAGTATTGAAACAATTCAAGATCTATTAGCTGGAGATGCTATTGTAAAAGCAGGCACGAAAGTAATGATAAAAGAAGATCTTGAATTGGAACAATCTGCAAGTGCTGCTCAGCCAGTTATGAATAGGCCAGCCTCACCAAATACTTCTGCAAATAAACATCTCCCAAGAAACCCACCAGGCTCAAAAATACAAAAGTGGGAAACTGACAAACAGACCTGCGTATTGACTTTGCTCAGGTCTGGTGGAGAAGTGGAGAAAATATCAAGGGAACAAGCTCTTGGCCTGAGTCTTGAAGATTTGCAGGATCTCCTTGATCTTCCACTTAGCAGGGATGATGAAGATACAGATGCCCTAGACTTTGAATTACAATTTAAAGGTCAGATAAGGGAACTGTTAATGAGGCAATAAAGATTTCCACAATAATGAAGAGTTTTGGCATTATCAGTTCCAGGGGGAGATTGTTGGGATTGAACCCTATCAGAGGAACAGATAATTAAAGCCAAAACTGGATCAGAGCAGTGGATCCAGAATAAGCAGATGTTTACATACAAATCTCTCCCCTTGAAAGTGGTTTCATATCTGCTGACCTCCTATCTGCTGATCTTACTAAGTGCTGACCTACAACTGCTGCCTTGCATCTACTGCCCAATGTCTAAGATTGATGGAAGACCAAAGCTCTGCTGATTCAATCTACTGCCTTGAGTCTAGTACTGCTGATCCGGACAAGCACTGTTGGGTTCACAGCAGTGGAAGGATGCAGCAGCTGTTTAAGTGTCTTTTATGTAATGAATTGTAATAGCAGTAGTTAGTACATCAGTATTTGTATAGATCAGAGGTTAGAGTTTGTTAGGAGGTTAGATGTCACTTTCATGGTGACGTCAGTTAAGATGCTCAGTGGTTTGCTAGTGCCTATAAATAGTTCAGTACTTTGTACTGTTCTATTAGCTCTTGCAATACCGTCTTCTTTGCACGAACAAACGCTGAGCTCTGGCTGAGGGGGAGTTTGTATTCAAGCATTACTTGTAATCGTTGTTGAAAGTTAATTCAATCATTCGGTTCCTTGTTAAAAATGTCTTGATCAAAGCAACACTCTCGTTTGATTGTATGCAAAGTTTGTTTTCATATTAATTCCGCTGCACAACTCTTTCATTTCCATCTTAATCTCAAACGTAAAATACAATCAGAAACAAACTCAGATCCAACAATAATAATCAAGTCACGTATTTATCCCGGATTGCATCAAATACAAAGATCACTGTCAACAGGTAGCACATACCCAACACTCATACATGTCCCTATTTCTTGTGTTTTTCACTTCACAAATAATAACAGAGGGTATTCTATTTATGCAATTCAGGTCAGAGTTCTCACTCTCATTTATTAGGGTTATCACATAACAACAATATCCCATGAACATAACTATCCATCATTACCTACATAACAAACTGTCACTTACTGTCTACTAGCACGGCAAAAAATCCCAGGCGACGAAACACCACCCTGTTTCGTCGAGTTACACATGACGAAACACCACCATGTTTCGTCGAGATTACTTATGACGAAAAAGGTCTTTCGCCATGATGTTTTTTTTCATGGAAAGATTGCATGACAGTAAAACATACAAGTTCTTACAGTTGACAGTTTACACCTTCCTAGAATACCCAATTCCCAAAATAACCATTGAAGTTCGAATTTATGAACTTGGGTGCGTATACATCAGGTTATGTACATTCAGATAATTCCATTTGTTGTAATATTGTACATTCAAATCATCCTAGCCCACTAAGTCAAAGATGGCGGCCCACTATGTAATGCATGGCAGAACTTTTCATGTTGATCTAAAAAGAGATGCATTTATGTTATTATGTGCAGACCATTCTTGTAATTTATCAAATGAAAATTATGAAACATCATCACCATGTGCGGCCCATTATCCCTAACTTCAATCACTTTTCAATGATAATATGATTTAATATACCACCCATGTTCACTAAAATCAATGCCACTCAAAACAATTAACACAATCATACTAACACAACCAAAACTGAGTTTTCGTGTATAGGTTTAGACTTCCTTATGATCAAGATTACCAAACATATGATACCCTACATCAGATCACAATGCAGCCGATTACATGCAAATTACTCGAATCTATTCATCATCACATAAGACTTTTCTCATATAAATCATACTAATCATCATTATCACATAAACAATTTCAGCACTTAACATAATTTCAGTGAATCATCATTCGATCATTAATGGCGAGTAGCACATAACAAACATTCAAATCCATCATCGTTTAACATTAAACATACTAATAGGTCACAAGAATTCACCAATTAACATATGCAAAAACTCAACCGATTAATGGCAAGACACTAACAGAAGCTTATCAAGCTATTAATTAAGCACACAAGATTTATTCATGTAAAACCCTACTCTTTCTAACTCACGAAAATCATAAGAAACCATGTATTGTCATATATCAGATTCCATACAATGAAACTGTACTAACCGAACCAAGGATGTTGCTATTCACGAGAGTCTAGCTTCAACAGGGAGTACGAATCTTCGAAGGGTAGGCTGATCGCAAGAAGAAGGAATGGGGTGCACTAGGGTTTGTGATTATGGGAAGGTTAACCTAAGAAAATCACGTAATGTACTTCTGTGTGCGTGTGTACATACCAATCCCAAACTAGCCGGCCCACTTCTAACTTTGTTTGGGCTCTCCATAGCCCAAACATGATTGCGTGTGCTCGGGTTAGACTCCGGGTATACTAGACATTTAAAACAACTCAAGTATACACTCAATCGAACTCAAGTACCTCCACGTTTAACAAATTTAACATAGCGAGGAACGTTAAAGAGAAATATTGAGAGAAATTAGAATCACGAGACTAAACGGCACCAACCTTTCAAGTTCGGGTTGTCACATCATCCCCAACTTGAAAGAAATTTCGTCCCGAAATTTGATAAGTAACCCAAAACAGTAGGGTGTTGGATCAGGATGACTGTGGATTTTCCTCGGGTGCCACATATATATATATTGGCGTCCTTCCCAATCCGAGGACGGAGGTACGTATTCTACCCAACCGAGAATACGCAGGTTACATGTAGTCGTCCTTCCCAATCCGAGGACGGAGGTACGTATTCTTCCCAATCCGAGAATACGCATGTTTAGTGTAGGCGTCCTTCCCAATCCGAGGACGGAGGTACGTATTCTACCCAACCGAGAATACGCAGGTTAAATGTAGTTTATTAGTGGTGAATATACGGGTTTCATCTTAGCTTCTTAATCCCATTCCCAACCCACCGGGAATCCCATGCCTTAAGAGTGTGAACTCACCTTGGTTTGCTCGGCAGATACACGAAAAGGTTACTTGAGCTATAAATGGCCAACCACGTCCAGTTAGAGAAGAGAGCAAAGATTGATCCGAAGACAAAAGCTTCGATGGAGAGGGGTGTGTTGCCGTCGGCTTTGAGAGGGAGAGAGAGAGGAGAGATTTAGGGTTTGCTAAACTTTGTGTGATTTGGTGAAGTGTAGGATTTATACTAACACCCTAGGTGTTATGCGAGCTAAGGGAGTGGGCCGAACCCTTCATGGGTTGCCCTTGGGTTTCGAGTACAAATAGTGTGGCCCGAATGGGCTTGTGCGATTACATTACATACATACGTTACACAAAATCACAAAATCACATAACACATAGCACTTATTCATTAAAACTAACATATCAACTTGCCACATAGAGTTCATACACGTTACATTAAACACAAAGATAGGTCCAGAAATACGAGATGTCACGTATACTCACAGTAGGTGTTTAGCTAGTAAACATAGTACTTGGATTGAAGGGAGCGCGTGGAGATTAGCCTGAGCATTGAACAGTAGCATGAGCGTTGAATAGTGTGTAACAGAACGAGTGTCGGATGGTGAGTCGATCTGATGGTCATCCGGACGGATGACCATTCGAACGGTTGAGCATTCAATTGGGTGAATGTGTGTTTGTAAATTGTTTGGAACTTTTGAAGTTTTCGTTGTAGCATTAGTCAAGTCGTCCGGTCGGATGGTCATCCGGATGGATGGCCATTCGATCGGATGGCTATTCGATTGAAAGTTTGATATTCTTTGAAGTTTTGATCAAATCTTTTAAGTGTTGAAAGATATGAAGGACAAGTCACCTGGTCGAATAGTCATTCGATCGGATGGTCATCCGATCGGATGGCTATTCGATCGGTGAACTGATGTATTGAAAATTTACAAGTTTTCTAACTTAAAAGTTTGAAATTTAACGGAGACGGCGTGATGACGTGTCAAACAATCGAAAACCGTACCAAGTCCAGTTCAGTCGATCGGATGGGAATCACCCCATTCGATCAGACTAAATGTTCCCATTGAAGTCTCATGTTCAACCCGTGAATCGGTCGTCTCTCCGGTGGAAATCCGTTTCTCAGACCGGTTCTCAACTAAAGAATGAGTAGAGAGCCTGAATGAGCCTAGATTCCATCGGTTTTTGAGTAGAAAGTGAAAAATGTTGAAGAAAAGTATGAAATCAGTCGATAATGTTTAGATCAAGTTGTGATTTGTGTTGAATATTGTTGAAATCCTTTAGATATGAACAAATCTTGATGAGATGATGCCACCTAACTGTTTGCATAAGAAACCATGATGACGTCACCTTTAAGTAGTCCAAATCAGGCGATTTCATGGTGAAAACAGTGATTTTGATGGAGAAGATGATGAGAAAGTGTGTAGTGATGATGGAAGTACAAGGTTTAAGAAGAAAACTTACGAAAATGGCCTTGAATCGAGTGAAAAGTGCTTGAAAACGAGCTGGGAGAGAGTTGGTCGGATAGAGCTGTCACGTTAGTGAACAGTGATGTGACAGGCGAGTATTTATAGTGTGAGAGGGAGATAAGGCGGTGCAAGAGAGTGGTCGGATGGCCAGTCGATCGGATGGCCATCCGATCAGATGGTCATCCGGACGGATGGCCATTCGATCGAAAGGTCATTAGATCAGACGGCTTGTGCGAGTTAGTTTTACGACTTTCGTTTCGTGCGTTGAGCGTTGCGTTGCGTTTAAGCGAGTTGCGAGTAAGTGTTGCGATGAGATAACCACATAACATTAAAAAACTAATCACACATAAATAACACACATAACACATAAAATGCATAAAAGTAAATCTGCGTTTGCGAGAAGATTGCGATGCGACTACGATGTGATAGCGTTTAGTATACACATGCGATGTAATATGTGATAAAATGCGTTTAAATAGTATGCGATGTAAACTGCGTTAAATGCGTTTTAAATAAGCGTTGTGAATGCGTTGTAAAACATAGTTTAAAATAGTTAATACATATCGATTACCGCAAAGGGTTAAACTATTATCGAATCTCGAGTGTATAAGTCAATTAAGCAAGAAATAACATGTTTGAATAAGATCTTGACTTGACCTTGACTTTGACTTGAAGAGTCGGGCTGTTACACGTTCCCTATATTTAATAGAGTTGATTGCAAAAATAGTCCCTCGTGTTATAAAGGGGCATTTTGGTTATTTTATCTAAAATTAACAAAAAAATAGTAGCATCTCGCCTTGATACATAAACGTATAAAATTGGAACAATAAAACATAAACCTGTTATTCAATAACCTTAGTTTAAAAGACGTTACTTTTGATAAATCTATGTGCGTAATGATTAATTAACTCTTAAGTATTGGTTTAAGATCAAATACAAATTCTCCTAAAAATAAAAAATCGTACAAAGGCCATCAAACGGATTCCGGTTGACCTCATTCAAGCGGCATTAGAATCGTCTCATCGAACTCTACAATATGAGATTTTAGGTTTTCACTTTTGGATTTATAGGTTGTAGTTTTTACAAATTTTGTTTATTATCATTGTGTCTTTTTTTTTATTTGCGTCATTGTGTCTTTTTTGCGACTCATTGTGTCTTTTTTTCTTGACATAGTGTCATATTTTGCCCGACATTGTGTCATCTTGTGCGATTTATTATGTCTTTGTAAACTTATTATATTTAGAAACTTTTGTAGAATAAATTTAACCCCTTAAATATTATATATGCATATTTTCATTAGAAATTTCTATGCTGTCATACATTATTTAAGAAAATCCTTTGAAGATTATGTGGCAAAAGTTTGGTCACACGTATTTTTTTTATTTCATATCTAAAATAATAACGTTGTTTTAATGGCCACAGATTTTATTAAGGTATTATCACACCAAAAAATCATTTATTACGACAATGAACCTTTTATTACGACAAGACATGAAAATTATGTTTTTTTAACAAAAGCAAAGATTTTATGTGGGGATGGATAAGCAACCTAACGCACCAATGCTCCACTCGTTTCTTAGCCATATATACGCCACCATTTGTTGAAGCTATTATGTTTCCATATATTGTGTTTAATGCACTGGGAAAGGTTATCGTGAAAATGACTAAGGGGATGTTTGGGGTTGAGTTTTGAAGGATATATTTAGATTATTGAGTTTTGAAATCGTAAATAATTAGTTTTGAGTTTTTGGGTAAAAAATTAAAAAATTGATTATTTGTGTTTAGAAAGTTACAAAACGCAGTGTTTCAAAAGCAGGTCACCCCTATTGCAACAAAACGCAGTTTTCCAAAAATTGATTATTTGCGTCTAAAAAAGGATTTTCACTTGTTTTATTTTTTTAAAATATATATTTGGCAAACAGTCAAATAGTTGATTATCTGATTATTGTGATAACAAACAACATAATCAAATCCAAACACTATATTTCAACATCACGTTTTGTTAAAGTTAATTATCTGATTCTGATTATTCAAAACGTATAATCTATTTTCAAAACTCAACCCCAAACACCCTCTAATTCGTATGAAGTGTAAAAAAATACTATTTTAGAAAAAATCAATACTTTTTACTCATAAACTCATTTTTTCATTATTTTCAAGCGACTATAACATTTTATACGAATAATATTTAAATTATTTTTAAGGGACTATAACATTTTATACAAATAATATTTAAAAAAATATTGTATTAACGAGCATTTTATTCTTTGTAATTTTATTAGGCTATTGTTATAGTTTTCTATTTTTTTTTTCAGAATACGTGATTACACATTTAAAATAATTTATTACGTTATTACACATCGAGTAATACGAAATTAATTGTTTATGAGTTATTATGTGATAAAATCTGTAATATACGATATCGTGTAGGGCACCCTGCTATAATAACCACGTAATGTCGTATATTACTGATTTAATCACGCAATAAAGCATGAACAATTAAGTTATTACTATTGAATGTGTAATCACGTAATAAGCATAACAGTAATAACATCACTTATATTAAATCATATTAAATGTATAATCACGTAATGATATATATTGAATGTGTAATTACGTATTCAGAAAAAAATTAAAAATCAAGAAAAATACAGCAATAGCTTTTTCAAATTAAAGAGCATGAAATATTCATTAATACAATTTGTTTTGTTTTTTTTTTAATATTATCGTATAAGAAGTAATAACTGTTTGAAAATTGTTGGGGAAGTAACTTTACGAATCACCAATATTGAATGATAATATTTTGCCATTTCAGACTTGTTTCTCTTCCCTTATTTTTAGTAATGTGAATTCTACATTTAAGGATCAATTAATCTCAATTGTAGGATTACTTGATCAATGATCAAAACTCTCCATTTATATTTTGTATGAATTAACTCACTTATACATAATCCTCTACCTTATATTACTTTACTTCAGTCGTTCACATTTTTAAATCATTATTTCTTGTAATATATATAAGTGTATTTTATGCAACAGTTTTTCAAATTTGTGTAAAAAATATTCCAAGTAATTGTAACTATTAGTTTATTTTCTTATATGTGAAATTACACGTATAAGGTTATTTTGTGTACACGTAGTTAGTTAACGCACTTATTCTTTCTTTCGTGAAAATATATATTTTCCATTATCTGTTTTTTAATTTATTTCTCATTTATCTTTTTTTATACACATTGTATACAATCTTAAATGACAAAGTCGGTGGAGTTTTCACCGGCTTTGCCTCTCAGCCCCCGTACGATATTGCAATTTTGGCCCTTTGACTTTGGTACCTTAAAAGTTTCACAGAATGAAAAATTCAGTCCCTAAGACTTCTACTTTGAATTTCCAAAACCATTACCTCATCTTTCAAACTTTGTTAGCACCAACCCTTTACTTTGGTTTTCCTCCATCACCCCTTAGCTCTTACACAGCTACGCCACCAACCCTCTTCTTTTACATTTCCACCAACATCCCCTCATCTTTTACACATTTTCGCCACCACCTCTATACTTTTACACTTTGTCTTTTTTAGACTTTGCTTTTTTACCCCTTGCACTATTACTCTATTTTTACACCCACCCGACTTTAAAAGAATTGCAATCATACTTTGTTTTTTTACCCCTTGCACTACAACTCCTACTTTTGCAAATGCCAATGTATTGTGTTTTACACTTTTTTTTGTAATTGTCTTTTACGTACTGCGTTTTACGAATCGTGTTTTATCTTACTATATGTTTCCACCCGTCTCGCGCCGCCGCAACGCGCGGCGGGCAAAATACTAGTTATATAACTTATACATAAAACAAGTTATAGTATATCAAGTTACATTAATTGCTACTAATTTATTTAGCAAATACACACATGCGCGGCGGGCAAAATACAAGTTTAAGTTTCTGTTTATTACACGGGTTGTATAAAGATATATCGTATTTATCAATTTTTTATTATGTAAAAACTAATGCATTGCTTTTACATTATAAAGTAAACTAATTTTAAAAAGACATTACCCATTCAGACAAACTTTTATAGTTTTTGTTTCAATTGGTAGAAGTCAACTCATTTTATTAAATAAAATTTGGGACAACATATTATCCATTATCCATCACCATAGATACAGACAGTGTGAACACACAACAAAAGTCACCAGCAATTTACATATTACAAACACTTTAGATCAACTATTCTCCATTTTTTTCCATGTCAAAGCCTGCGCCTTTGATTGATTTTTTTTTAATCCAGATGTACCCCTAGCATTTTTAGCTCCTCTACAGCGCTCCCTAGGTTCGGATTCTTCTGATTTGATGCTAAGTTGTTTCGACAACGCCATACACTCCACATTCCATAATGCATTATAGTGTACCCCATTTTTTTCCATTTCATCGACCGTCGCATGGCAATGATATCTGCCCAAATCTTTACTTTCAAACATATAAACCCAGTTACGCAGCACTAGTCTGCAACCCAATCCCAAACACCTTGAGCGAAGTGGTAAGACACGAAGAGATGGTTAACTGACTTCTCCGACTAGCATATCAAACTTAATAAGCATTAGTAGCTTTTTCATTTTAAAATATTATATTATATTAACAGAGAATCTAAAGAACATAACTATTTTGGTAACCATAAAACCTTTTAGAAAATTTTGTTAAACAGATCATATGGCTTTATTGAAATAATATAGTATTCGACTCATAATTGACACACAACATTTATAGAATATATCGAACTCTTGGCCATAAATGTTCAAACCATGAAAATATAGAATATGGTGGATTTATGATTTCGCCCTATTTACTTAAGAACGGGTCAAATTGGATTATGTTATTTATCATGGGTCAAACAGATACTAAATAGAAAAGCTTAAAGAAGAAACGGGTCAAACGGTGTGTATAATGCATAAAACCTTTAATCTTTTTATAATTTTACATAAAGTAATATATTATTGAAATAATATCATGTTAACACGAACTATCTGTAAAAGATCTAAGAACATGGACAAAGGTTGCTCCATGAGCATCCCAACTACACTTATACTTGTTTCACCCATTACCCAACCGGCCTAGCTTTGTCATTTTGCCCTTCATAGTGAGATGGATTACCTGCGAGTAGAGAAAAGCCCAAGTGCAAGAAGATCTTCTAAAGTTGTTGGTAGCATTGATGTAAGAAGTGAAGCTAATAACCTAGCGGTTCCTATTCGACCAAAGGCCCCAAAAAACCCTAACAAAAAATAGACTAAGAGGGGTAGGGGCGCTCCACTAGTGATGTAGTTCCATCACTCACAACATCCAATTAAGTTCCGCCATGTTATCGAGCATTTAGTGGAAATGACCATCACTCACCATACACTCATCTCCATCATCAAAATCATTCACAAAACAATTGAATTCCAACGCATGATGGTGAGGACGCGTTATATATTCAACGCGTGAAGATTCCCACCGGCGGCGGTGTTTCACTCCATTCCACGCGTGAACAAATGCTCACCACGGGGACCCCCGGGTAGCCTAATAAGCTCTAACTTGCATAATTTTAAAAGATATGAGCAAAATAACATGTGATGTGATCAAAGTAGCTACACGAATCTGTTACATATTATGTCCGGTTCGATAAGTCAACGCTGCCGACCGGGTCTTGACCCGTAAGAGTTGCACCTTGGGCAACGAACTAAAATCCACTTAACCTGTTTAACTGTTAATTACGAACAACATACGAGACAGATCATAATTATATTTATGATCATAAGCGGGTATTAACTGAGAGACGGGTACATGGAACGGGTGACATGGGTATACTCACCCATTGCCACTTGTCACGCACCAAACCTTTGGCCAATTACAACACATGCATTTTTGCATGTATACCACTTGGCTTGCATGCAAAAGGGTTCTTGTTTTTTAAAAGTGTGGGTCTTGCATTTTGGTAGAATGGTTGGATAAACAATAAAAAGGTAGAACACAAAATGCTCTCAACAACACCCACATACACAACCGGCCACCAAGCCGCCGTCGCCGCCCCGCCTCTGCCATGTCGCCGCTGTTTGCCGCGGTTGGCAACCGCTTGGCGCCACCTCCCTCGTCGCGTTTCGTTGGTTCGTTTACTAGCACTTGTTCGTTGAATCTTGGTGTCTTGACAGGTTAGTCATTAACCGAGGTATATCTTTCTCATCGATAGTTAAATATATTTCACTATGCTCGTATTTGCATGTAACCGGATCCTGTCGGGTTTCATTTTGTTGATCATTAGTTTATATTTCCGCTGCGTTTTATTAATTAACTTGCTTAATTAATTAACTATTATTTATTGAACCGGGTTTTTTGATAAATAAAATCTCGACCAATCACCACGGAAACCCAACAGTGGTATCAGAGCCTTGGTTACAACATACAAGTCGGTACCGGTCCTTTTAACCGGAATTAGAACACAAACTTTATTTATTTAAAGTTTTTGATCTAAGTATTTTTAAGGGCACTTTTATTTTGGTCAATATTTTATTTGTTTTGCTTGATCAAAACATTGCCCGGTTTATTTTGTGATTGTTGTGCGATGTGTAAATCCGGCTCAACCTTATTTTTGTTGTGGTATATTTTATTTGGTTTTGTAATTATTATTTTTGGCCACCGAGATGGTTCAAAGTTGTAAAAGATTAATTTATGATTTTGGCCCGTCTTGTGGTTCAAAGTTGTAATAGATAGGCCTTTTATCTTTGTTGTATTTACTTGTTAAATATTGTTGATACGAAGACCCGAAGAAAACCCGAAGCAAAACCGAATGCCAAGAGGAGTCTTGGAGTTAGTAGGAGTTATTCAAGACAACAAGATGCACTCAAGTCCATCCTTGTGGTTGTTTGTGTGTTGTAACCCCGTGACCCGTTTGATCTTGCTATTAGGCTCTAGCAAGATCGAACAATTTTGGCCATATGGATTTACTTATCTTGCTATTGTAGTTGCTTTTATCTTATAAATTGTTATAACGTAACCAACCTAAATACCAACATGGTTTTAAAAGGAGTTTTAAAATATTAAAAACAATCACATTAAAACAAGTTCTAAATTGTTTTTACAACTTGTTAAAGTTTTTGTTATAAAACAAAGGTTGTTTTTTTTAAAAAAATAATAACCAATTAAGTTTTGCAAATTAAACTAGTTTTTATTTTCCAAAACTATTAACTTAATAGTTTTCTATTAACTTAAAATTGGTTATTCCAAGTCGCGATAAACTTAGTTTTATAGGTTATCTAAAACTAATTGTCCCGAGAGGTGAAAGGGTTTTTTTGGTTATGTCGCAAATTTAATATCTAAATTAAAACCGACTATAACGACCCTATTTGGTAAAAAATTAAAATCTATAGTCTATGCCATCCTACTACTAGTAACACTTGGGGCATAATGCGAACCATCAGTGTTGGAGCCACAGCGCAACACTTGGTGTCTAGTTTATCCTTCCAAGGTGCAAGGGCTTCGTCGTCACATCCGACCCTTCCACATGTGACCGTTTTAGGACGACTATTACTTTTCTTCTCGTGTTTACATGCCCCAGCTGTCTCGAGAACAAAAGTGGCATATATGAGGCCAAACGTATCAATGCAAGGACAACAGGTTATCCTCGCAGCCTCATAAACCTCGGGAGTTGTGCTTTTCTCACAATTGACAATCGTTGTCAGTCCACTTGAACCTCTTGCTAATGTTGCGTGCCCCAGCCGACTTTGGAAAGAGCTTCTAACCGGATTCTCGTTCCTTATCATCTCACCTCATGAAATAAGGATATATGCATCGAAAATACGAATTAAAATCACCTTGCTTATATAACAGATGTCTAATGAAAAACAAACTCCTTCAGTTTCAAGTTTATATTTGAAAAGATAAATTGAATAACGCCAACCTTCTCGAATGGCACCTCAATCTGAGAATAGTTCTCAAGATGGAGGAAAAGCTGTATATCTTAGATGGCCCAGTCCCTACCGAGCTTGAAAATAATTCTACTACTGCTCGCAAGGCACTGGAGAAACATAACGAGGATGTCGTTTAGGTAGCCTGCCTTATGAAAGTCACCATGTCTCTTGATCTTCAGAAGGACATGGAAGATATGGATGCTTATGACATGATCCAGCAACTGAAAGGCATGTTCCAGAAAACAAGCCCGACAGGAGCAATATGACACCATGAAACAACTCATAAGCTGTAAAATGCTGGAAGGATCATGTATCAGTACTCATGTGCTAGAGACGGAAGGATACATTGACCAAATGAACAAACTTGGTTATTCCACAAAACCAACCAAGTTCTAATGGTCAAGTCTAGTGGTGTTAAGAAGCCCAATAACAAGAAAAGGAAACATAAGAGCAAAGGCAAGAGAAAAGTTGTTGTTGCTGCCAGAAATGCCACCAACAACAAGCATGTTGCAGAACCACACCCTCCTAGGAGCGTCAGTGCTTTGAATGCAACCAAATGGGCACTGGAAGGGAAACTGCCCACAGTATCTAGCCAACCTGAAGATGAATAAGGCCAATAACATTGGCACTTCTTCTAATAATCTCATTTATGTTATCGAACTTCTCACTGTTTCTAGCAACACATTGGTATTTGATACCGGATGTGGTTACCACAACGTTAATTTCTTACAGGAGCTTGAAAAGTGGAAGAAACTGAAACAAGGCCACCTGGAAATCATAGTTGGTAATGGAAAGAGAGTTCCAGTTCTGGCAACTGGAACATTTTGTTTTTCATGTTCCCCTGGCCTTGTAGTTACTTTAAATAATTGTTTATATGCACCTGGTTTGACCAGAAACATTATTTCAGTTTCTTCATTGTTTGAACAAGGATTCAAGTATGTTTTAATGTTTTTTTTCTATTTTAGCCTACTTGAATGATGTTTTTTTATTTTGAGGCTAAACCTCGAAATGGTATTTATGAGATTGATGTTCAAACAAGTAATAACATATATCATCTTTCTAAACGTAACAAAGCTGGCATAAATGATACATATTTATGGCATTGCAGACTTGGCCACATAAGTAAGGCACGCATAAAATGCCTCCAGTCCAAGGGGATTCTTGAATCCACTAGACAGGACTCCTTTGATGATTGCGAATGTTGCTTAGCTGGCAAACTCACAAAGCACCCCTTCACCGATGTTGGTGAATGGATCAATGGTTTTCTAGAACTCATTCACATGATGTATATGGCCCTTTCAGAACCATGACTAGAAACCATGACTAAAACCAGCTTGATAGAAAGATAAAAGTACTTCAATCAGATCGAGGTGGTGAATACCTCAGCTTTGAATTTCTCAATCATCTAAAAGAGTGCGGAATAGTTTCACAACCCTCTCCACCTAGCACACCCCAACTTAAGGGCGTGAGTGAAAGGTGAAATCGAACTATACTTGATATGGTTCGATCGATGATGTGTAGAACTAACTTGCCTCACTCCTTTTGGGACAAGCTCTTATGATCGCTTCCTGCATTGTCAATTTAGCTTCGACTAAAAGGTAAACAAAACCGCCATATAAGATATGGTATGGGCGTAAACCAGATTTGGAATACCTTAGAATATGGGGATGTGATGCATACATCATAAGTGATTCTGATGATAAGCTCCATCCTCGAGGTGAAAAGGTTGTTTTCGCCGGATACTATAAAAGAAGCGGATATTATTTCTACCATCCTGATGCAAATGTGATTTCCATCAAACGGAAGGGACACTTTCTCGAGGAAGAACTTCTTAATCGAGGAACTCGAAATAGTGTTGTTGATCTTGAAGAAATTCAAGAACCACAAACAACCGCTAATGTAGTCGGACTGTCTGATCAACAAGTAGTTGTTGCCAATGAATCAGACATAAGACACATGCGTTTGCAGAAATAGTAGAATTCGCAAGAATCTGATAGATGTCTATGGCGTCTAAAAGGTCCCGAAGTCTTATTAGTAGCTAAGTCTAATGACGAACATGCTAACTACAAATCTGCAATCTTAGATTCGGAGTCTGAGAAATGGCAAGAAGCCATGAAAGTCGAGATGCAATCTATGCATGACAATCAAGTATGGGACTTGGTTGAGCTACCCCTCGAATCTCGGGTAGTAGGGAGCAAATGGATTTTCAAGAGAAAAACCGATATACATGGAAATGTACACACCTATAAAGCACCTCTAGTTACGAAGGGTTTCACTCAAACTCAAAGTACTGACTATGATGAGACCTTCTCGCCCGTTGTTATGATTAAATCTATCAGGATATTGCTTGCCATAATTGCGTACTGAGATTACGAAATATGGCAAATGAATATCAAAACCGCCTTTCTTAATAGACATCTCTCTGAAGATGTCTATATAGTTCAGCCTAAAGGTTTCGTCGATACTAAATATCCAACTAAGGTGTGCAAACCCAATAAGTCCATTTATGGACTCAAGCAAGCATCTCGTAGCTGGAATCTTCATTTTGACTAGAAGATCAAAGAGTTTGGTTTTGTCAAGAATGAAGATGAGCCTTGTGTTTACAGAAAGGTTAGTGGGAGCACCATATCATCCCTCATCCTGTATGTGGATGATATACTGATCATTGGAAATAACATCTCTATGCTTAAGGTAGTTAAACACTTTTTGAGATTTCACAATGAAAGATCTTGGAGAAGCTGCTTACATTCTTAGAATGAAGATCTATAGGGATAGATCTAAGCGGCTTCTAGGGCTAAGTCAAATAACGTACATGGACAAAAATGTCGACACGCTTCAAGATGGGAAACTCCAAGAAAGGAAGTGTTCCTATGACTAAAGGAAACCGTGTTGAACAAATTGCAATCTCCTTCAATGGACATTGAAATTAAGCAAATGGAAGTAGTTCCATATGCTTCAGTGATTGGTTCAATCATATATGCTATGTACTTGACTTAACGTCTCGTATGCTTTAAGCATGACCAGTCGTTTTTCAGCATAGTCCTGGCATTGCCATTGGACTGCAGTAAAGAACATTCTAAGGTACTTGAGAAGAACCAAATATATGTTCTTGGTGTTTGGAGGAGTGGAAGAGGAGCTCACTGTAAGGTGTTACACTGACGCTGGCTTCCAAAGTGACCGAGATGATTCTCGCTCACAATTAGGATTCGTATTCACTATCTATGGAGGAGCTGTCTATTGGAAAAGCTCCAAAGAGAGTGTAGTGGCGGATTCAGCCACCAAATCTGAATATGTAGCTGCATCAGATGCTGCGGAAGAATCTGCTTGGATGAAGTAATTCATCAACGACCTCGATGTGGTTTCAAGTATTCAGAAACCAATCTAGGTGTTCTGTGATAACACAGGAATCATTGCTCAAACCAAGGAGCCAGATCACAGGGTTAAGCACATTCTAAGAAAGTTCCACTATATACGGGAAATACTAGAATGAGAAGACATCTTAATAAGCAAAATAGACACAGATCAAAACCTAGTGGACCCGTTCTCTAAACCGATGACTTAGGACAAGCTATCGGTCTTATATTGGATAACCATTTGTTTTGATTTAGTATTTGGATGTACGAACATTCAAATAGTTGTACCTTTTGAATTCACCTATGATTTACTGGCTAAATCCAAAGTTTGAATCTTACAACTGTGTTCGATTTTGATACGTTTAATCCATGAATCTTGTATTCTAAATTATCCGTAGTCGGTCAGACTCGTGGGAACGACTCTGAATTAAGACTATTCTGGCTTTGGACTTAAGGAGTTGACTTCCAAATTTACAGGCCTCATTGTGAATGACGCTGGATGTAACTCGCATCAAATCACCTTCATGGATCTTAGTCATAAGATGTATTTGATTTAGGTATACTCATTTAGTATCCTCTGACCTGAGATACATACTAGAACTTTCCTTTACTGAAGACTATTCTTTGATCAGTGTCAAACGCTGTCACGTAACTGCCAGTCATAAATGCATTGGTTGGGAGTGGTTCTGAAGTTCAGTGGGAGTTGTATGTAGTCAAGATGGGATTCTCTACTCTTACATTATATGTAACAGTTAGACATTTGGGTGCCCTCATTGATTCAAACTGGTGAAGTGTAAGGCCTCACCCAAACTTACTATGTGTTTGATTGGACCACATTGATTCTGTGAACGAGAACGATAATGATTGGACGCCATGTGAGATTGAATCTGATCCATGTCTCAATGTTCAATTAATGTCTTTTACAGAAAGGAAAGATGATGAGAATTGCCATAAGTCTACTGTCTTCATGTAGCAAGCCGTTGCTAAAGAGAAGATACCTTGGTTAATGACTTTAAAGTATCATGACCTGTTGGGGGCAACCATGTGTAGCTAGAACACCGCTGGCTGTCTGCGTTGAGATCTTATCAGAGACCGTCCAAGTGGGAGCTGTTAGATATTATGTCCGGTTCGATAAGTCAACGCTGCCGACCGGGTCTTGACCCGTAAGAGTTACACCTTGGGCAACGAACTAAAATCCACTTAACATGTTTAACTGTTAATTACGAACAACATACGAGACATATCATAAATATATTTATGATCATAAGCGGGTATTAACTGAGAGACGGGTACATGGACCGGGTGACACGGGTATACTCACCCATTGCCACTTGTCACGCACCAAACCTTTGGCCAATTACAACACACACATTTTTGCATGTATGCCACTTGGCTTGCATGCAAAAGGGTTCATGTCTTTTAAAAGTGTGGGTCTTGCATTTTGGTAGAATGGATGGATAAACAAGAAAAAGGTAGAACACATAATGCTCTCAACAACACCCACATACACAACCGACCACCAAGCCACCGCCGAGGGCCGCCGTCGCCGCCCCGCCTCTGCCCTGCCGTCGCTGATTGCCGTGGCTGCCGCCCCTATTTGCCGAGGTTGGCCGCCGCTTGGCACCACCTCCCTCGTCGCGTTTCGTTGGTTTGTTTACTAGCACTTGTTCATTGAACCTCGGTGTCTTGACCGGTTAGTCATTAACCGAGGTATATCTTTCTCATCGGTAGTTAAATATATTTTACTGTGCTCGTATTTGCATGTAACCGGATCCTGTCGGGTTTCGTTTTGTTGATCATTACTTTATATTTCCGTTGCGTTTTATTAATTAACTCGGTTAATTAATTAACTATTATTTATTGAACCGGATTATTTGATAAATAAAATCTTGACCGATCACCACGGAAACTCAACAGAATTAACCTAAATTTTAGGTAGTTTTCCAAACATTTGAAAGTAATGGAAAACAAAAGATGCATGCGTGGTGTCTACAACAGGCAATTTTAGGTAGACTTGGTTCCACTTTTGGCAGTCATTCTTTTAATAATAACACCCTATTGTGAAAGCCTATAAGATCCAATACCCATGACGACAGAGAAAATAGTTGGCATAGCTATGCTAGAAGTTATAATTCAACTTTACGTTTTTAGCTGGGCATGCTCTTGCTCTTGCTCTGCTAATCTAATTGTTAGATTTCATGAGAATTAGTTAAAAGATGAGTAAGTTTATCTAGCATAATATGGCATTAGTTCCCTTGAAATATGAAGTATGAACATTAATATTTTCTTATCATCATATATGTCCAACAAATAAATATAAGATGAGGTTACCCACAAACTAAAAATTTCCTTGTAGACCACATGGGTTGTCTTATATGTAACATATAATGTTTAATTTTTTTTTATTATCATAGAATTCTTGAGTTTATTATGGTAAATATATAAACATTAAAATTTCAAATGAAAGTACTTTGAATATGTTCATATTTAATCAAAATTAAATGAAAACAAATTGAATATGATAGTTGATTGCTCTCACCTTACCATGTATCTTTTTATCTTTTCTGTAGACAATAGAATCATTCGTGTTGTCTTTAAATAGCAACCACACCCCTAAAAGTTTCCAGACATTCGCAACAACATCTCTAGTGCTTTTTTGGGTTTTGGTATAGGCTTCGCAAAGCACCTTCTCGTGTGAGCTTGCAGCAGATGCAACAGTCGCTGTTGGTGCATGAATAACCTGGGTACTTAAATACTTGATTGAGAAGTGTCTCTTCAAGAGATATGGTTTCGGAAAGTCTGTGATCCTTTGAGCTTTTAATTGATTATTAGCAATGTGGGTAGGTTCGGTTTCGGTTAATAAACTTTTGATAAGAATATAACTGAAGAATCAAACCCAAATATTGAGCTATATATTATAAATTCACTTAATTAACGTAAACAATAGAAATCATAGCCTAATGAACAGTGAATGCCCGTAGAGAAAGAGGATCCTCAACTTCTTGCATGACCAATATGGGATAAACTTTCAAAACTAAAACTATATTTCGAAAACTAAAATGACAAAAGAACATCACTTATTTTGAATAGTTATATGTACAATGTATATGATTGGACCAAATCAGACCGGTTCGCTTAATTATGTTATGACACACCGAAACGGAACCCTCTTAACAAGCTTAGGCTTAACCAACCATCTGTCAGTTCAATTCACTTAAGTCTTTTATTTGCTCGGCCCTAGACTAATAGTGTCCAATTTTTTTTAATCAAATTCACACATGTTCAAAAAGTCTTCAACTAAAACATACCTATCTGTACCATTTATTAAACTACTTCATCTATGTCTCTTAGGGGGGACGGTACGATTGCAGTGACTCCCTCGGGGAGTTTGTTTCACCGAGCGGTGAATTGGCGCCGCCCCCTTTTGGGTGATCGGGGAGTTGGGTTTTCGTTGTATAGTCACCGATTAGAACTAGCCTTTTGAGTGGGAGAGATGGAGGAGAGAGATAACCAATCATTTTTTTTAATTGAGTGGGTGTTTAAATCATTCCTAGTGTTTGAGTAGAAAATGGGGAGTGAAGGGGGGGAGTTGACATGGCATGAGATTATTGGGTAGAGAAAACTCAAACACCCTAAAGTGATTGGATGATACCCTCCACCCTTACTGTTTCTTCTTCCGATACTCTTTCGTCTAGTATATCTCTTTGACACCTTCTTTAGAAAGAATCATGAATCGAATAATCTGACTCACTCTCACTGATAGATACAAATTTCTTTCTTTAAGCCCTGGACCTCAAATTCTTCTTGTCTTCTTCATCAAAATAATTAACAGAATCATCCAACTCACTCACAGATAGATCTCGATCTCCTATGCCTAGCCCTAGAACCCTTCTTCTAATTCAACCTTATCAAACTAACATAATAAAAAAAATCAGAAATTCACACAATCTTCAATTACTGAAAAACCCTAGGAATCGCAATTTAGAAAAAAAAAAACCGTAATCAAATAAAGTTACATTTAGAACATTAAACATCTAGGAAAAAAACTTACATTAATTATATACACCTCTACAATAAATAATTTTATTTTGAGTTTTACTATTCATCAGTATATAATTAATGTGAGTGTATAAACAACAAAATAATAATAAAATAAATGTTTATAAGTAAGATAAAAATATAGATAGAGAATTGGATTCGCGAGGCTTTTAAAAAATAAACAATTTAAGAGAAAAATGTGTTTTTAGTTAAATACATAGATAGAGGAGGGGAAATGGCATGTGAATGCTCTAAAAAGGACCAATATATATTTGTTAGGTTATAAAAGATTTACTAAAGACGAAAGCCAAAACCCAAAGGATCCATCATCCTTGCCTGAATAAATTAAAATACAATCTACACGTCCAACAGTTTCTCTCCCCTTGAAAGCTTCTCAAATCAGGTGCCTCAACTACTGCTGCAACAAATTACTACCTTAAAACCAGTGTTTTCACAACCAGACCGGCCGGTCCGGCCGGTTTGACTGGGGTGTTGTCACACCCCGACCACGAAAAACAACAAATCGTGGCGAAATCGTCGGGGAGTGTTGTAACAGAATCATTGTTTCATAACACATGGAAATTTAAATGTTGTTTTATTGATTAAAAGAAATTATAATGTCTTAACGACAAGGAAGCATAACATAATTAACTAGTCTTGCATCTTTTATTGTCACTAAGGCCCGAGTATGCTTATGTGTAACTTGATCAATCCTATGCATCATTTCCTGAAACACATGTGAAAATAGGTACGTCAGCATAAAAATGCCTGTGAGATACGTAGGTTTTATTGCTATAGGATTCATGACTTATAAGTTTAGAAAAAAGTTGTTTAACAAAAGTCAGTCATGATCCTTGCAAAATGTTTTTGTTTTATAAATCATATAAAAATCGATAAGGAAACAGATGATATAAAGGAAATATGTATGGTTAAATAAATAACCAAGTAAAATGAATTTGTATAAAATGTGTTGTTTGTAAAAAACAATATTTTGTAAAGATATGTTAATTTGTGTAAAATGTAATATGTCAAAATTGAAATGATTTAAATAACGCTACGATATGTAATATCATACAAGCACTTATATATAGGAAGTACCAGTGGCGTATCCACCATGCTTGTATCTTATTACACACGCCTCGTTACTTAAATCACTTACCAAACAAACCACAAATGTAAAAATGTTTATGTATAATCAAATGTCAAAAATGTTTGTGTGAAAACCATGTCTAATGTCAAATGTAAATCATGAAATGTGTAAATAAATGTCATGTATGTTAAGCAAAAAGTGACTACTTAATCATATGTTAAAATGCACAAAACAAAGTATTTGAATAAATAAAAAGATATGCTTTGTGAAATAATGCATGCTTTACTGATACAAACATCTATGCGGTATTGTGAAAATGCATACATTCAAGCCTTGAGACTGTGGCGATAAACCCTTAAACGAATTAAAGGTTTATCTGAGTTATGTGTATCGAATTCGGTCATTCCTTCCATCCAAACATACCTAGGATGTCAGGAACGGGAGTTGTCAATTCCTATGGTACCATTACCTACTAACGAACTGCGTAGCTAATGTTAATGAATGTATTTTTGAGCCATTTAAACAAACCAAATGTCATACCAAAATGTAAGCATGTTTTATGAAAATAATGTACTAATTATGCAACAAATGGACATACATAGCATGAAATAAAATGTAAAATAATGTACTAAATATGCACTAAATGGACATACATAGCATAAAATGAAATGTAAACAATGTACCAAGAATGCACTAAATGGACATACATAGCAAAAAATGAAATTTAAAACAATGTACTAAGTATGCAATAAATGGACATACATAGCATAACATGTAATGTAAAACGATGTACTAAGTATGCACTAAATGGACATACATAGAAAAAACTGTAGGTCCCCTTGATGTGTATGGATCTTTCACAGAATTGTATATCTAACCTAGAGTGCGGAATCCCCTAGATCAGATTTGCACAGAAACGAGTAGAAACAGCAATCACTTTCAAACTGGGTTTCTATTGATTATCAATCAAACTGAATTACAATCAATCTAAACCCTAACACAATTTCGTCCAAGAACAAGCCTCTCACGAAATTGCTCTCTCGCAAATACTGTTTTGGCTGATCAACCTAAACCCTAAAGCCTAACCTTGTTTATATAACACAAGGTTTGCTACTTGGGCCAAGGTTTCCAACATGGACTGCGAATTGGTGTAAGCCCAATTCGCCCCCCATCACCCAATCTGGTGGGTTTGGTTAGCCCAAACATTACAACTCACTAATACAGAGCTAAACCCGCTAACTGTTTATCGCTTATCTAATTACAAGATATCCAAAGACCAAATCTAAGCTGTTGTCACAAATATGCACCAACAAACTCCCCCTTGACAATAGCTTCATAAAGTAACTTTGTCTTTAGTCATCTTGCAATCTTCATGTAACCTTGCACTGTCTTTGGTCTTTGGATAGCTTCAGCTTCAATAGCCCTGTCAGCAACAGACTCCCCCTAAGCTGATGCATCCAATCACCAAATCTTTAAAACTTTAGCGTTTGAGTAAACTCCAGTTCAGCATTTGAATAGCAATCTTCAAACTCTTCAACTTTGTCTGCAATGTAGAAATGAGGTTCTACCATGCATCCAATCAAACTCTCATCTCTTCACAACAACTCATCACTTTAACTTCTCAGCAACATACTGCTTCAATCTGTATACTATAAAACAAACATCTCGAGAAACCATAAGAATTTTTCAACACAGTTAAATAAATTATTATTTTTCAAGAGATAGTTAAACTGTATCACAGATTAAGCATTTTCAACTTCATCACCAACACACAAAACTTTTTAATCACACACCCTATAACCCGCATGATTTAAAATTTTGAACTCACTTTCTAACACCGTCTCCCCCTATCAGTAACAATTCCTCCAAGAATAACAGTTTTCCGTACGTTAAGAATTTTAAACAGAAAAAGACACTATTTTTGTATTTTTGAATTTTCTGAAAGCAAATAAATACGAAAAGCAATAAACACTCTATTTTTGTGAGAATCACTGGTAAGAAGATCATATCAGCACAATCAAACTGTTTCACACCATTAGTTAATTCTTTATGTAAGTTTTCGAGAAAAGCAGTCCAAGACGATTACCAGTATGTTTGTCCTCTTAAACAAAATGCATGAACATTTCAAGTACCATTACCATATGATACGTTAAGGTAATTTTATTTACTGATATACTAGTGTGTACCACTTTAGGATATACCCCCGCGATCAAGGTATGCACAAAGATTCTTCGTAGTAGGTGAGTATACTGAATTCATCCGTTTTATTTTTCAACGTTTAGATAATTGGTGAACAGGTCAGTACTTCCGTACAGCAGAGAGACCAAAATATCTAACGAGGGCTAAGACAAATACCATTTTTGGTACGAATTATGCATTTTGCACATTTGAATGACTCTCTTTGAGAGCTTCTTCATTTATGGGTTTTGGCATTTTTAGCTCTTTTAAGATATCCTGGGTGTGTCTAGGTCAGCATGTATCTGGATGCAGCAGAAGGACACCCCTGATATCCCCAGATGAAATAACAGTATAAAGACCCAAAACTTCAGATTTTGGCAACCTATCAACGCAAGATTTAAGGTCATTAAACCATACACCACTGATGTGTTCCCCACTCATACACAGTTCATTTAGGTTTATATCACATTGGTAAGTTGATTATTTCATGCTTTTTGCCTATTGGTACATCATATGATGAAGCTGTTATCACACTTATGCAATTTAATTTCAGTTTCAGTGTGACAGCCTAACTTGCCAATGTACTATCATTTCTTCTTTTTCACACAGTGATAACTCATTTTTGTTTTCCTATTTTTTTATGTTTTTGATTTTTCTAAATGTTTTTGTATTTTTTATTTTTAAGAAAGCAGTAAACTATTTACAAAAATTCTTATGAAAAACCAGTTATTCAGGATTCCTCATCACGTTGAGTTCGACTAAATGTTCAAAGCGAGCCCTGTCAAATGCTTTAATATAAAGATCTGCCAGGTTATCTAGTGTGTCGACTCAGCACTTTGAACTTCAATTTAAATCAATCAATATAAATATATCAACAATCTCACATCCCCCTTCATGTGCCTAGAGCAGCCATTATCAACATAAGTTGATAATCCTCCTTAGCAGCTCCTGCACACACCAACTAAGAAATTAGTTAGATTGGGGGACCCAAGCCTTAATGGTCTTGGGTCGTCCAAATTCACCAACCACTTGCACATCCATCCAATATCCATTACTCCTAACTGGAGTCTTGGATCTCAGACCTGTTGATGGAAATGGGTTTTGATTTCCACTAGGTCTATGGTCCTGAGGGTTCCTATACGTGTTTGGACTATTTGACCTTTGAAAATTTTGATTTTGGTACCTAGAATTTTGATTCCAAGAAGCTTGATTGTTATAATTTCTAAAGCCATTGTTATAAAAAGTTCGACCACCATTATTTTGGTATCGATTTTGATATTGACCTTGACTTCTAAAATTATTAGAATTATAATAGTTCATTCTTGGTGAACTGCTTCTAGGTCTCTCGTATCTGCCTGGTGGAGATCTAGGCTGAAATCTTGGTTGATTTCTTTGAAAACGAGGAACTTGTGGAGTTCCTTTTTCAGCCTTATCTACACCAACAGCAACATTCTCTGGTTGCTTAGGAGCAGATTTCTTTGGAGAATTTGAGCCTTTCTCCTCACTATCACCTTTCTTCTCTGGTAATTTCCCTCTCTGTTTTTCACTAAGTTGTGCTTCACTCTTTTTGTTGGGACAGCAGCTAGCTACATGTCCTTTGACGTGACACTTGAAGCACGATCTCCTTTTCAAAGACTTCTTAGCTGGAGTCTTTGAGGTAGATCCCTTATCAGATGGTGATGATCCCTTAGATGAACCTTGTTTAGTTTGCTTGATTTCAGATTTTTCTATGCTCTTATTTTTTGCAAACTCTACATTCGATTCATTTTCAATAACAGTAGTTTCGTTTTTCATATCACTACCTTAAACAAAATTAATCCTTTTAACAAAAGCTTGATTTTTATTCTTAGGCGGTGAATTTTTCTTTTTCAAAGGTTCCCTGTTATTGTTTTCCTTAGCCTCATCACTCTCAGATCCATCACCTTGACTTGATGTGGATGCGAAACTACTTGGTGCAGATGCCATAAAGTTTGCTAGCTCATCTTCACTAGGCAGGAATGAATAATCATGACTAAGAGGAGGTGGAACTTCATTAAAGCCCTGGAAGCCCACACTGGTCTTGTCATTACTCTTCTTTAACCCACCCATCATGTGTTTCATTACAAAAGACGAATCTCTGAATTGACTCAATTTCTTTTCAAGTTCAACAATTTTGAGTTGTGCATCTGATAACTCTTTGCATTTTTCAGAAATCTCTTTTGTTTTCTCAGCCATCATGTCATGAGCTAAGTCTATGACTTGACGTTTTTCATTTAGTTTGCAAGTTAAAGCTTCAATTTCAGCTTCATAACCTTTTATCTTCTTCAAGTATGACGATTCATTTCTTTTAGCAAAAAAGTTTGATTCTTTAATGTTAGACATCTCGCTTATCAAACTTTGGTTTTGTGTTGACAACCTGTCAACCTCACCCTGTAGTTCATGACATCTCAAACATACAGAATTAGATTGTACCTCTTTCTCATGAACTTTTGTATTTTCATCAGCAACAACCTGTTCAGCTTCACTTTCTTTCTTTATTTCAGCATCCACTTTTGCTTCAACATTTTTCACTTTAGATTCAGCATCACTCACAGTAGTTGCAGCCTCATCAACTGGCACTATCTCTGCCATGAATGCCTGAGTGGCACTCTCATTCCCCTGATATCGCTTTTGTAATGCATCCCATATATCCTTTGAATTAGTGTACTTTGTGAAGGTATGCTTGATACTATCAGGTAAGGACATCTTTATCGCAGCCAAGGCTCTCTTTTCAGCCTCATACGTCTTTTTATCATCCTCTTTCATGTTCACATAGTCTGTTCTACGTGGTCTGCCCTCATAATCGTGTGTTGGGTTTATGTACCCATCTTCAATACAGATCCACATGCGTGCATCCTAAGATTCAATGAAGGATTTGAAGTTGTCCTTCCATGTAAGATAATTCTCCACCTTCATCATCTTAGGTTCATTCAAATTCGTCATGTTCGACATTTTAACGTAACAGACTGATAAAACCGTACAAAATATCTCCAAAAACAGTGGTTACCAAATTACACCGTTAGAATCATCTCGAAAAGACAAATCCAATGATATATGATGTCGAAAACCGAATTCGGGATTTTCCAGAGTCTTTTTTTTGCCCTAAAAATCCAAGGAATTCAACGGTCCAAACGATTCTGTCAAACAAGCTACGGATCAATTTCTAAATGCAAAACACTGAAATTTTATCGAAGCTTGCCAAACAAAATTCCACCACTTAATTTCTCACTTAATTTCGCTGGTTCTGAGTTAATTTCGCTGGACAACTAGGTCAAGTTTGCTGCTCAACAGTGTTGCTTAAATTCGCTGCTAATTATGCTGGTCAACTTCGCAGATTAAATTCGCTGCTTAATTTCGCGAATACGACGACTGATAAAGTCGCTGAAAACCGTGATAATTTCCCTGAGGAAAATTATATGGTTACCAAAGTCGCCTTTGGATTTAACTTCGCCGGTCACCGAGATATTTAGTCTCAAGTTCGCTGATCAGTTAATTATGCTAGTCTAATCTGCGAAATTGTTAAAATCGCCTATACTTAAAATCGCTGGTCCAGTAACTTTGGAAACTTGATCTGTTCGAAATTCTGAAGATTCTCCAACACAAATTTGCAAAATCAAAACAGCAAATCAGCAAGCTTTTTACGAAATTCTTATGAACTTAATAAAGAAAATCAAGAACAGTCTTCGAATTCCAGCCAAATTCTTCAAACAATCAACAAGTACTATCTCCAAAACCTGCAAAAACAGCAAACAAACAAAGCAGAATATCAAAACAACCAATAAATTTCGAAATTTTTTATCAAAACAACCAAGAATTTCGAAAATTTTTATCAAACAAACAGAAAAATTTCGAAAATTTAAAAACCCTAATTTTCAAAAATTTGAAAAACTCCCTGTTTCTGCAGAACACAATTCTGAACTGAGCCTTCAAGAGCCTAAAGCTCTGATACCAATTGTAGGTCCCCTTGATGTGTATGGATCTTTCACAGAATTGTATATCTAACCTAGAGTGCGGAATCCCCTAGATCAGATTTGCACAGAAACGAGTAGAAACAGCAATCACTTTCAAACTGGGTTTCTATTGATTATCAATCAAACTGAATTACAATCAATCTAAACCCTAACACAATTTCGTCCAAGAACAAGCCTCTCACGAAATTGCTCTCTCGCAAATACTGTTTTGGCTGATCAACCTAAACCCTAAAGCCTAACCTTGTTTATATAACACAAGGTTTGCTACTTGGGCCAAGGTTTCCAACATGGACTGCGAATTGGTGTAAGCTAGTTATATTATTTTAGGACTTGAAATAATATAACTCACCAAAATACCAAGAAGTTACAATCCAAAATATTACCAAAATTCCAAGAGAATGAACATATGAGTTATACCCAAAATATTGGACACACCGAACAAAGGAATATAACTCACAAAATATTCCGGAAAATTATTTACAAGTATATTTTGATAATTGGTATTTTGGACACCAAGAGAATGAAAATTGGATTTTCATAATTACTACAAAATATATCATATTTTTGACAAAAATGAAATCTATTATTTTTGAGCAAGTAAAAATATATGTTTTTCTTGGAATTATTAGAAGATATAATATTTTTGGAAGAAAATATATGTATATATATTCTCAAACCAACATGAAATATATAATTATTTGGATGAAAATGGATTTATATATCCTTCTAAGTTAGACTTGGAAATATATTAGTTTTAAGACTTGTATGAGGTTTATAAATATTTTTGCCAAAGAAAAAATTATAAATAATATTTCTAAGGGGTATTTCTTAAAATATATATTTTGGAAATATATATGGATTTTATCTTACTAAGAATACTTAATAATTATGAGAGATACGTATTTTTGTACGTATAATTACACTCCGGAATACGACCCCACATAAATGACAAAAATATACAAGTATAAGAATACGAATACAAATACACCCATCCTTGGGAAGGATATACATATACAATACATAAGTGTGTCAAGTTAAAATATATTATTTTAACTAATATTCCAAAATGTAATAAATATAATTTAAGTTAAAATATTTATTATTTTGACAAATAATTATATACTTGGAATAACATTGATAACACAAACTAACGTAACTCAAAACACTAACTAAGACCAAGGTTAAGGCACGACCTACCCGTCTAATGGACCGTAGTACGCATGTAGGTAGTCGTGCGTTCTAGAGGAAGCTTTGAGTTACATTGGATACAAGGAACGCAAAACTGTGAGTTCATGTTCCCCATTTTCTCTTAACTGTTTTTCAGTTTTATAACTTCGGGGGTGAAGTACATGTTACTAAATGTTTACAAACAGTTACAAATGGTATGGTTAGCTAAGGAAAAATACTGTTAGATCGTGTGAAAGGGTAGGCACACTCTTAAGACCATTAATCCTCGTAGTAGGACTGAGGGACATGAGTGATAGATCTATTTGGGTGTAGCGAGCCCCACCCATTAGTCCGTCGAGTGGACCATGTGGTGACTATGTCTTATTGCCGGAGACAAAGTCTACTTGGTTTGAGTCTTCCTGCACCATGTCACAAACATTAATGTATTAGCTACACATTAATTGATCTGTTTCCTTGTTGCTTTCATACCGGGATTTCAAGTACATACATACACACTTACAAATGTTTTCAAGGATGTTCGCGCACACATACAAAACACATGAGCTCGCTCAACTTTTGTTGATGTTTTTTTTAAACTACATGTATTTCAGGAAAGTGGTTATGGATCTGGCGGCTGTTCAAGATTTCAAGTTGTGTTTTTAATAAAAGATGTCATCCAGTACCGAAGGGGTTGAGTCATGTGATTTATCCTTGATAGAATACATGGTTCCAAAGCTCTCTTTTATTAGTTTCTTTTGTGAAGTCCAATATGGAACATAAAGCTTTGGTTGTCATGAGATCTAAATTTGAAGTGTTAGTTTGATGTTAAACAATGATGGTTGTATTATTTTGAAAACTATATATGGATGAAAATCTTGGTATTATCATATAGCTGTTTGTTATGGTTGAATGCAATGATATTAAGCAAGTCACACCAAATCACGCTTCCGTAAAAGTCAGGGTGTGACAGTTTGGTATCAGAGCTTCGATTGTAGTGAACTAGGATTCTTTCTCGAGTTTAGACTGGTGGTTCAGTCTGAGAGACTGGGTGGTTCAGTCTGAGAGACTGGGAGGTTTAGTCTGAGAGACTGGATGGTTCAGTCTGAGACTCTGGGTGGTTCAGTCTCGGTGACTAGGTGGATTAGTCTGGGAGACTAGGTGGTTTAGTCTGGGAGACTAGTTGGTTTAGTCTGGGAGACTAGGTGGTTTAGTCTGGGAGACTAGGTGGTTCAGTCTGGGAGACTAGGAAGGATACATGATTACATGATAAATTGCCTTTGTTTGCATATATTGGGTGTTAGTGGTTACTATACGTACATATGTTAGGATTACGACGCTGCAGGCACACATGTTATCCTCAAAGGATGAGTTGTCAGATGCCCGCAACCCGAAGGCTGTCGCATCAGACGACGAGGTCATACCCACGCCAGAGATATATACATCAGACACTGAGAGTGATCCTGACATGTTGTCCGAGGACGAGGACGACTTCCAACCGTTCGCGCTACCAGACTTTGATGATGATTTACCCTTGCTGATGGCTTCCCTGACGAGGATCCTTTTGTCATTCTTGTTTCAGTCCATAACCACCTCATCACTGGTCATTCCGATGGTGAGCCCATCATGGCTCCGATCCTTGATGCCATACCTCTCGTGGTCATTCCTCCCGAGGATCTGCCTTTTGATGATTAATTTGATGATGAAGTTGATTTGTTTGGTGATGGTCCTCCTGATGATGCCCATGATGATGGAAAGTTAGACGAGAACGTTGTTGCTATTCCACTTCTTGAGACCTCTGTGATTGAGTTTTCCTCTGATTCTGGTTTGCACTCTGTCTCAGATTCCCTTGAGTCTGTGGCACCTTCAGCTTTACAGATGGATTGCAGCTCTTTGCTACTGACTCAGACGACGACACCGCTATGTCTGCCGCACTATCACCTGCTCGAGATCCCACACCTCCACACGACCCAGAGCCTGCTCCTGAGCTAGCTCCTATTCCTTTTGGGTCAGCCTGATGTTGCACCTATTGATCTTGAGCCGATTCTTGATCCCAACCATGTTTCTTTTGTCAGACATTGCACCCCTTATACCTGATCTAGTTCCTACACCTGTTGATCCTCCTTTTGTTCAGCTATTTATTCCCCCGCCCGCACCCGCTGATGTTGCTCCTTTTCCCCCTATGGAGACCGACGTCCATCGCACCGATATGCCTATCGTTTTCTTTCAAGACATACCCACACCCCGGGAAGGTACTTTTGGTCAGCACCCACGCAACGATCCCTTACTTCAGCAGCTTTTCCACAGATCCCTCATGTTGCACCACTTGCTCCTTTCATTTCTTCACCGCTGGACTAGCCATTCCGATGGTTCCTACCATACACTATGCTGATTTCAGACCCCTACCATCCCTCACATTATGGAGGCTACACACGGGATGAGTTGCTCCTGATACTTCAGCTACAGTTTGAGGTTTTGAGTTATAGAGTTTTGGAGCTTGAGCTGACACCACGTCCTCCACCCTGTCTATGCCAATATACTTGGATCCTCCACTTTCATCACTGTCTCCTTTTGCACTCTCACCTGCTACTATTACACCTTTCCCAGGTTTTGATGCTCGTTTCTTTACTATCGAGCAACAGATCAGTTAATTACTTCGACGTGCATACAAGCTCGAGGAGGAGCTCGCACATGTTAGCAATTTACTTTTCTTCCCTCCTCCACCTCAGTCAACAGTATAGTTGGTTTCTGGTTTTATGGGAATTGCATTATTGTTGGGTAAAGACACTACTGATGAGACGAGATTGTGGAGACTTTTGAAGACCACTTTTGACCACGTGATTTTGATACACTGATAGACTTATTGGACAAGGGTAGGGTGACCCCGTGTCCCTTTTGATGTGATACACTTGGTAGACAATGTGATTGTGGTCAGTAAGTAATGAAAGCCCAATCGTCATATTCCCCATTAAACATGTAAATCAACAACGTGCTTGCTTGTTATGTTCTCATTAAATATGTTCCCATATACCTGTTTATGCTATAATAGTGATGCTATATGATTGCTTGCTATGACGATTGCTTATATACATATGTATACACACCTCCTAGGTCTTATTCGTTAAGTAGAGGCTTATGTGCCTGTGTCCTTAATAAGACCTGACCTAACCAATCTTCTTCCTAGAAGATGTCGCTTCAAAGGAACACTGATACCAACAACCCTCTGCCGGCGACAGAGCTAGAATTACAAGAGCACATCTCACAAGCCATCGAACAGCACGAGGCACTTCACTCCGAACGCAGCGAAGGTACCTCAGGAAATAACCCACCCAACGGCTGCACCTACAAGCAGTTCTTAAGCTACAAGCCCTGGGATTTCGACGACACTGGGGGTGTCGTAGCCTTCTTGCGCTGGGATGAGAAGACGGATTCTGTTTTACATTTGAGCAAATGCGCCCCAGAGCATCAGGTCATGTACATATCTGGACTGTTTCAAGATGGGGCTCTGTCATGGTGGAACCTTCAGTTTCAGACGTTGGGCGAGACTGGAGCGTATGCTTTGATGTGGGATGAACTGAAAGAGCTGATGCGTAAAAGATATTGCTCAAGGGCTGAAATCCAGAAGTTGGAAACTGAATTCTGGAACTTGAGAAGGGAAGGTTCAAAGATAGCTGAGTATGTGAAGAGATTTCACGATTTATCATAAGTTGCTCCACGTCTGGTGGAACCAGAGTTTAAGAGGATCGAACGCTTCATCTGGGGATTGGCACCTCAGATTCTAAGCATGGTGACAACATCTAAACCTCCGACGATTACCGATGCTATCTACTTAAGTGTGGCACTCACTAAAGAAGCGGTTAGACTGGGAAAATTTTCCACCTCGGGGGAGAAAAATGAGACTCCTATGAAGCCATCTGGAGCTAACAAGAGGAAGTTCGCAAATTTCAAGAATGGTACTCGGGCAAGTAACAAGAAGAAGGCCAAAAAGGGAAAAGAGTACATGGGTATCCTACCTAAGTACGACAATTGTCTACGTTATCATGTCGGGCGATGTAAATATGGAAAATGTGATACCTGTGGCAAGAAGGGGCATGTCAAGGAGACATGTAGGCAAGGTACTGAACGTGGAAATGGAGGCCAAGATGGTAGCGAGAATCACGAAAGAAATAACGACAACAACGACTACCAAGGTAGGAAGAGTGACAAACAAAAATGTGCTCAAGGTTATTTAAACTGTGGAGACAAAACGCATTTCAGAAGATATTGCCCTAAAAACAATCAGGCACGAGGATGAAAGCTCAACAGCGGAGCTCGGGAAGCATGCCAGAATCCAGACATGGTTACTGGTACGTTCCCTATCAACCTACACTTTGCATCGGTGTTGTTTGATACTAGTAACGACTGTAGCTTCGTACCTCTAGAGTTTAAGAGTGTACTTGGTTTAGTAGCAAATAAGTCAGATATCCTATACTCGATAAAACTAACTAATGGGACGCTAGTAGAAGCCAACGAAGTAATTAGAAGCCATGTGATAAAGCTTGGAGAGCGTGAGGTTTCGTCAGAACTTCTGTCAGTTGAGATGGAAATCTTCGACGTCGTAGTTGGAATGGATTAGTTGTCGAGTAACCGAGCTGAGATCGTATGTTAAGAGATGATTATCCATATTCCATTGGTAAATGGAGAGACGATCGTGATTCATAGGGAGAAGCAGGATACGCTTCTATAGGTTAGTAGTTATGCGTAGGCATGGAAGTTTTCGCGTAAAGGATGTGTTGCCTTCTTGGCTCATGTCGTGGGCAAAGAAGCTGAAGCACCGAAACTCAAATATACCCCTGAGATAAGGGAATATTCAGAAGTCTTCCCCGAAGACTTTTCAGGATTACCTCCACAACGACAAGTCGAATTCCACATTAACTAAGCTCCAGACGTCGCGCCGGTAGCTAAGACACCTCATCGACTTGCAACTTCAGAGGTGCAAGAGTTGTCAACACAGCTCCAGGAATTGTTAGATAAGGGATTTATAAGACCAAGCTTCTCGCTTTGGGAGCTCCAGTGTTGCACATCGAAAAGAAGGGTGGTAACTTTCGAATGAGCATCGACTACCAAGAGCTGAATAAGTCAACCATTAAGAACCGGTATCCCCCGCTGAGGCTTAACAATTTATTTAACTAACTGCAAGGATCCAACTACCATTCTAAGATTGAGCGTTGATCGAGTATCATTAGCAGTGAATTTAGGAAGAAAGTATACCAAGGTAAAGTGAGTCAACAAGTTGTTTTAAACATACGCTAATACTGTGTTTTATACACGATACACAAAATAGTTACACACAGAATACATAACTTTGAGGGTTTAGGAAGCATGCGCTTAAGACCGTCAGGAACTTATATCGAGATCCAATAAAGGTCACCACGTAAGAACCACGTCTATTAACTCAGGCAGACACTGTTATTTTGTCATGCAAGCTATTTTAGTTAACCGAACGGATAAAGTACTCGAATTTCTTTTATTGAAATTCCCACTTTTGCATCTAATGAGTAGATTTTCCCATTCCTACTCCTCTTATTGGTAGTTGCACCATGACAATTTTCTTCATTTGAGCAAACACTTATTTGCTTCAGTATTTGAGCATTTCATATGATACACATGCAATCGTTTGTCACGCATGTAGCTTCCCTTCTAATGATCGTTTCATCGAAGTTACAAATATTATTTCGTTATATCCGATTATTGCCTTGTGACTCGAATATTATACATTACTGTAAGTATCATCTCCTTCATATTGAGGCAACAAAACCTTCTTAAAATTTCATTTTTTTCAAGTTACATTCATGGTTTATCTTTGTAACCATGCCGAAATTCCCTTGTCGATACCTACGTTTATTGTCAGACTGCGCTGAAACCAAGTTTAATTGCTTGAACTTGTCCATTTCGCATATTCAATTCAAGACACCATATGATGTATTGAGAACATCATATTCAAATTCATTATTGCAAGTGTTTCATTTGTTCTGAGTCGCAGTAGACTTGTTAGGTCTATGACTCCAATAAATCGTTTGTTGCTTCGACACCTTGTAGTGATGTTTTCACTAAATTAAAGCTTGCGCTAATCTCGTTTACGCATCTCATACACGGATTTAATTATTTATTGATTTGCTCTAAATCCGCTCTGATTCATCATGATTAAAGTAGTCCTAACACAATCGTGTGTTAAGACGATGGTACATAAATTCATTTTATATCCCAGTGTACCTCCTAACGGTTCTTTCATTATCGATCGAATGCCTTGCGGTACTTATTGCTTTTTCATCTTCAATCGAAAACAGGGGCTCTTTGATGTTCTATAATCAATTGAAAAATCCTACGATGCCATTTGAATCAAATTCTCAGGATTGCTTCATTACACTTTCATTTGATTTCAAACACGGTGAACTTGTTCGGTCACCGCTATTATTGAGTTATGTCATTACGACACCTTGTGGTGTCAGTACAACTTGTAGCTTGTGCTAATCATGGTCAACCATTTCACTCGAAACTACACATACTTTTGTTTGACATGTCATTTAAACATTCTTAATGCAACTACGTATTGAGACAACAATACACAACTTTCGATTTAATTATCCTCTCGGTGTATTCTCGTGATTCAATAATGTCAACACACTAATTTTAACCATTTATTTATTCGAAAGTTGGCAGATCATTTTCATGTTACTATCATATTCGAGTTGTTGATTTTGAGTTCATATAGCGGATGCTATTGTTTCTGAAAACTCATCTGCATATTGTGATCGATTGTTTGAAATTCTATTGGTCGAAACTCCTTTGTGTTACCCCTGTTAACTAAGTTACACTAGTTTATACATCTATACATCTCGTGTCCTTTGACATCAAATTCTGGAACACATGCCTGTTAACCATTGGGTTCTGATTGTTGTAATATGTCATTGGATGCACCTGTTTTGAATAATTTTTTATTCGGGTTCGTGGTTATTCATTTTCTATTATGACGTAACCCTAAGGAGCTAATGTAGTTAAATTTCGAGGACGAAATTTTCTTAATAGGGGGAGTGTGACAACTGTGTTCTGTAAGCATCGTATAATGTAAAAAAATGTGGATTATCAATAAAACAATGTGCTTTGGTGTTATTATGTGTGTATTTATGTTTGATGATTTTACAATTTGATTCGATTCCGATTTCAAGCTTTAAATCACTTTCTGGAAGGTTATACGCAAACTGGTGCATAAACGCAATCAGTTTAACGCGACATATATCCCGGAACTGTGACATAAGCCAAACATACCCTAAATATCCTTTACCTAACTTAGAAATAAGTTTCTAAGGATTCGGTATGGCAAAAACATGTTTATTTGAACTAAAGAACTATTTACGACAAAACTGCGAAACTAACGTTGGTGACCGCCTGGATAATATTTAAATCCCATAAATATTCTGTTATGATTAAAATTTTATTTTAATCAGGTTCGTGATGAAAAATAAATTAAAACGTCTAAAAACATTATTTTTCAAGTTTAAGCGCGTACCGCGTGTTTCTGCGCAGCACCGTGCTTCTACTTCAAAACGCGGACAACACAGCCAGTCTTGGAAACTGAAATTTATTTTAGTAATATTTTGGCGAGTTTATTTTTATAGTATAATAAAAATAATTTAGAACGCCATAAACCGGGATTTAAACGCTAGATCACTTCACAAATATCTTGCAAATATTTCCTTTGAACTTTGTAATGCCAAGTGTAGTGCATGCTTCCATACATATCTTCTATAAATCTTTCCATATATCTTCAAATCTTCCATAGATCACTTCACACTCAAACTCCTCCCTCTTCCTCTCTCCAAAACCGTCCCATCTCTCTCTCTCTATCTTCAAATCTTCAAGTCTTGTTCTTCACATTCAAGTCCCTTTCCTAGCAACCTTCAAGTTAGTGTGAAGATCTAAAGGTGATTCCAAGGTGTTCTCAAGTGATTCAAGCTTCCTATCATCAAAATCTCATCCCACAACGTACTTGAATCTTGAAGGTATAACATTTATTTTTTTAATCATACTTTTGATTGTTGGTTGTTCTTGAGGATTTGAAGTTTCTCTTGAATCTTGGGATTTTCACTAAACTTGAAATCTAAAATGAAAAGTGTCTTGTTACAAAATAAAAATGATATGTATATATATGTGTGTGTGACCGTACACACACACACACACACACACATATATATATATATATATATATATATGTATGAGTCTTGAAGTTTGATTTCTTGCTAAGTACTTGTAGAAGTGTTACATGTTCTTGAATGGTGGTAAAAATGCAAGTATTTGGTGATTTATGTATGATATGTTAAATGTAAATTACATCAGCAAATAAACCTGAATATATCTCATATTTGATGCATCTAAACCCATATAAAAATGATGTTACTATGATAGTATGCTTTAGGCACTTGTACATATGAAAATATGTTGATTTAAAGCTCAAGAGATGATGAAAAATGGCTATATGACAAAACTGTTTTAGATCAGGTTACAAACACTAAAAATAACATTATTTGATGTATTATAATGGCAAGAAACTTTGACATAGGTTTGATAGCTTTGCATGTTGTACGTATAGCTTAAAAAGTGGTAAATTATGTGAAATTGCATGATTTATGTGCTTTATTTAATACCTGAACTATCATGAGTATAACCATTACTTTATTCAGTAAATAACATGGGTTATGTCAAAATTTCAAGTCGTTTCGATTTGGGATGGTTCGGGTAACGTTTGATGCAAAACTATGCGGTAAAACGGTCGAAAATCGCCTTTTCGGAGTATTTTTGCAAAACTGTTTTAAATCAGTAACCAAACTGATATATTTGGTATAAAAATAAGTATTTTAACTTATATTAAGTTTACTTGGTGATTGGTTAGTCATACGTGACTTCCGACGCCCAAAAATGTTACCGAATCGCAAAAATAAGTGTTTTTCGACATACACTAGAATGGGTTGTTCATGGGTTATTTTATGTGTTAAAATGTGCTATGTGTTTTAAAATATGTGTATGATCATGTGTTAGTGTTGACAAGATTATGTGTGTTACGCTCGAGTACATATATACAAATACACCAAAATAATTAAAAATAATAACTTTTCGAGAAATCTCAAAGTTATGTGAAAATTCTAAGTATCGGAGAAACTTCGGTATTTTTGTGAGTTTTGATTATTAAATCATTCTTATTTAATTTAGGACGAATAAACAAATTGAGGGATTGTGTTAACGTATAAAAACACACCCAAAGGTGAGTACATAGACCCCTTTTTTATTGTTTTTCAAACATTTTGGGGTGAAACACATATGCCTACTTATTACTTTCGTGCTTTCCATGTTTTTACACCATATACTTGTTATGTTCATTAGTACACTATTAATACATAATTTCATTTTATTTTGCTATGTATGTTTACTTGGCATATTAGCGCATTGTTTTACATTACATTTTCTGCTATGTATGTTGACTGAGCATGCTAGCACATTGATTTACATGACTTTTCTGCTTTGTATGTTAACTTAGCATACTTAGTACATTGTTTTCATATAACAAGTTTACATTTGGTATAACATTTGGTTTGTACAAACGGGACTTATATACGTTCATTAACATTAGCTACGCCGCTCGGTAGTAAGTAATGGTACCATAGGACTTGACAAATCCCGTTCCTGACATCCAAGGTTTGTTTGGAGGAAAGGAATGACTGAATCCGAAAACATTTCTTTTGATAACCTTTACTTAGGGTTATCCGTCTGTCTCAACTCTTGAATGTATGCGTTAACTTACTACAAAAGTGTTTGTATAAGTGGAACATGTATTTATCTTAAAAAAACATAACTTTTAATTTATTTAAAAGACTTTGTTTTGTACATTTTTGCTTGTGGTTTAAGTAGTCTCATTTTACTTACCACACATGACTTTTGCTTATACATTACATGGTTTATATTGACGACAGACTTGGTTTACTCATAAACATTTGACTATTGGATTAAACATGGATATTTTACATTGTTGGTTGGTTCGAGTGACTTAAATAACGAGGAGTGGGTAATATGGTACAAGCATGGTGGATACGCCGCTAGTACTTCCTATATATAAGTGCTTGTATGATATTACATATCGTAGCGTCATTTAAACCACTTCTGTTTAAACATATTACATTTACAACACATTTTCACTTAAACATTGTTTTACAAATAACATGGTTTATACAAACTCTTTTTACTTGGTTATTCTTTTAACCATACATTATTCTTTTATATATACATATCATCTGATTTTTCTATCGTTTTTCAAATGATTATAAAACAAAACAATTAACAAGGTTCATGACTGAATTTTATTAAACATTTCTTTAAACTCAAGTCATGAATCCTATTTTCATAAAACCTATGTATCTCACAGGCATTTTTATGCTGACGTACCTATTTTCACATGTGTTTTCAGGAGTTGTTGCTTAGGATGTTCGTGACGTACTAGGGCGGACCTGTGCCTTAGAAACTTAAAATAAAGATAGACTTAGTTTAATTATGCTGTGTACTCTTTGGTTCTTGTTTTGAAACAATGTATTCCACCTTTGGTTGTTGGAATAAAATGAAATTTTAATTACCATGGTTGTGGAACAATAATTCTGTTACAACACTCCCCGACGTTTCCGCCATGATTTGATGTTTTTCGTGGTCGGGGTGTGACAGAAGAGTTGGTATCAGAGCCAACGGTTATAGGGAATTAGGTTATTAGTAAAATTTTGACCTAGACTATAACTTTCTAGGACCCCAACACAAGTTGTCTTGTGTTTAGATTTTAAAACATGCACTTCACCTAATCTTAGGTGATTACCAAAAACAAAACATAATGGAAGGCACAAAGCCAAAATGAATCATCAATCTCTTAAACCTTCCAAGTTTTCAAAATCTCGTCAAAGTTTTGGGTTCTAAATAGTGTGAACACGTGCAAACTGGAAGAGTGAATGCCTGTACCCTGGGTTTTCTGTCTAAGGCTAGAGTGTTCGTACAAATCCACATAATCGGACCAGTCACTCTTACCTGGGAACTCTTGGGGTGAGTGTTCACTTATAGGCGAGCATGTCTTCGCGAAGCATTATTTTTGACCCATTTACTTTGATTAGTCTCTATGTGTTGTTTGTTTGCTTTGTGATACGGACAAATGACCACCATCTTTGCTTTGTGATACGGACAAATGACCCATTCTTTTCATCTAATCATCTCACTCGTTCCTTTCATGTTTTCTTTTTTTGAATGCCTCCTCGACGCGAAAATCCGATACCAAATGCCGAACTGGCAGAAATCATCGCGCAGCAAATGGCTACTGCGTTCCCAAATCTTATTGCTCAATTGAACCAAGCAAACAACAACAATAATGCTCCATGCAATTTCAAGAGTTTTAACTCGCCTAAACTGCTCAAGTTTAGTGGTTCTGAGGGAGCAACTGGGCTTCTTCAATGGTTTGAGAGCATTGAGAATACTTTCCGTCACGTTCAGTGTCCTGATAATCGCAAAGTCGAGTTTGCTTCCAGTGTGTTTCAGAAGAGGGCGCTTACATGGTGGAACAGGGTTATGAGAGACCGTGGTGCAGAGGTTGCTTTAGCACAAACATGGGCTAAACTTAGGACTCTTATGATGAGGGAGTTTTGTCCTCGTCATGAACTACGAGCTTTGGAAAGGGAGTTTGATGACTTGAAACAGGATAGTGGCGAGCACCGGGCGTATACTGATAGGTATGAGGAGCTGAGCTTGTTATGCCCAACAATGGTTACCCCACTCGATAAGGCTATCGAAAGGTACATCGATGGTCTACCTGACTCAGTGCAAGACATCGTTACTGGTACTAACCCTACCACAGTCCGTCAGGCGATCGAGTTACCAGCGACATTGACTGAGTCACAGATTCGGAACGGTAAGTTGCACAGAAAGGGCGGGAAAGGTAAGAAGCAGGCGTCTGACAAAGAGGATAGCAAGAAAGGTAAAAACAAGAAGGGTAAGGATTCTAGTTCCTCGAAGGGTTCTAGGAAGCGAAAGGCTTCCCAAAACTACGACGTTACTACACAGGCTCAAGCTGCACCAAATCAGCCTGCGCAACCACTTGCCAAGAAACCTTATCTAGGCAATGCACCTTTGTGCAACAGGTGTAACGGTCATCATCAGCCACACCTACAGTGTCGTCAATGTACCAACTGTGGAAGACCTGGTCATCCTGCTGCTACATGCCGCATTCCTGCTAATCAGAATCGGGCAGTTCAGAACCCGGCTCAACAAGTTGCTCAGCCTCTTGCTCAACAACAAGGTCAAGCTGCACGACCTCACTACCCACCAGGTTCTTGTTATAACTATGGGGATCTGACCCACTATCGTAATCAGTGTCCAAGATTGGTGAATGCGAATCCAGCTCAGGCTCAGGCTCGAGGTCGAGTCTTCAACATGAATGCACAAGAGGCGCAAGCAGACAATGAAGTGGTTAACGGTACGTTATTTGTTAATAATCAACCCGCATCTGTCCTTTTTGATTCTGGTGCCGATAAGAGTTTTGTGCCGTTATCTTTTGAGCCATTGCTTCGAGTGTCTAGAACGAAACTAGGTAAGCCTTTGACAGTAGAAGTTGCGAGTGGTGATCCCGTTGTTCTTGATTCTGTTCTTCGCAATTGCCAATTGAACCTTAACGACCATCTTTTTCCTATTGACCTCACACCCATGCAACTTGGAAGCTTTGACATTATTGTGGGTATGGATTGGTTAGCCAAGCATCACGCGGAGGTAGTTTGTTTTGAGAAGATTGTTCGGGTGCCGCTTTCGTCAGGTGAGATCCTACAGGTTCGTGGTGAGAAACCTGCTAGTAGTCTCAAGCTCATGTCTTGTACTCAAGCTCGGAAGTATCTGCGAAAGAATTATGTGGCCTTCTTGGCACATGTTATAGCAGATAAAGGCAAAGGTAAGTCTATCCAAGATATTCCTGTTGTTCGGGATTTTTCGGAGTTGTTTCCTGAAGAGTTACCTAGTTTACCCCCAGCGCGCCAAGTCGAGTTCCGTATTGATCTTGTACCTGGTGCAAATCCTATTGCCAGATCTCCATATCGTCTTGCACCGTCTGAGATGCAAGAGTTGTCTAAGCAGCTTTAGGAGCTATCTGACAAAGGTTTTATTCGTCCTAGTTTTTCACCTTGGGGTGCTCCCGTTCTTTTTGTCAAGAAGAAGGATGGATCCTTCAGGATGTGCATCGATTATCATGAGCTGAACAAGCTTACCATCAAGAATCGATATCCCCTACCTCGCATCGATGATCTCTTTGACCAGTTACAGGGTGCTTCTTATTTTTCGAACATTGATCTTCGTTCTGGGTATCATCAGCTTCGGGTGCATGAAGAAGATATTCCCAAGACAGCATTCCGCACTCGATATGGGCACTATGAGTTCACAGTTATGCCATTCGGTTTGACTAATGCTCCTGCTATTTTCATGGACTTAATGAATAGGGTTTGCAAGCCTTATTTAGATAAGTTCATCATCGTTTTTATTGATGACATCTTGATATATTCTAAGACGTAAGCTGATCATGAGCAACATCTTCGTCTTACTCTGGAACTCCTAAAGAAAGAGCAACTTTTCGCCAAATTCTCCAAGTGCGAATTTTGGCTTAAGGAGGTTCAATTTTTGGGGCATATTGTCAACGAACAAGGTATTCATGTAGATCCCTCTAAGATCAGTGCAATTAAGAATTGGGATACGCCTACTACTCCTACTGAGGTACGTTCTTTTCTTGGTCTCACGGGTTATTACTGCCGCTTCATAGAGAATTTCTCAAAGATTGCAGTTCCTTTGACTGCTCTAACTCAGAAGAACAAATCCTTTGAATGGGGATTTAAGCAAGAGGAAGCGTTTCAGACCTTAAAGCAGAAGCTTTGTGACGCGCCTATTCTGACTTTGCCTGAGGGCAATGATGATTTCGTCGTTTATTGCGATGCATTTAAATTGGGTCTTGGCTGTGTTCTGATGCAAAGGAACAAACTCATAGCCTACGCATCAAGACAATTGAAGGTGCATGAGAAGAACTACACCACTCATGATCTTGAGTTGGGTGCAGTTGTCTTCGCTCTTAAGATCTGGAGACACTATTTGTATGGTACAAAATGTGTGGTTTTCACGGACCACAAAAGTCTTCAGCATATCTTCAATCAGAAAGAACTCAACATGAGGCAAAGACGTTGGGTTGAGCTTCTAAACGACTATGACTATGAGATTCGCTACGATCCTAGTAAGGCGAATGTCGTAGTCGATGCTTTGAGTCGTAAGGAACGTACTAAGCTTCATTGTGTTCGTGTTCAATCTGATATTCAAGCTCGATCTGATATCCAAGCACGCATTTCTCAGGCTCAACATGCTTGTGTATCACAAGACTTGATGGGTAAGGAATTACCCTATCACATTAAGCCTGATCTTGAACTGAAGGAAGATGGATCGAATTATTTCCTGGACCGTTTGTGGGTCCCAAGCCTAGATGATCTCCGCACTTTGCTTATGGATGAAGCTCATAAGTCTCGTTATTCTATTCATCCTGGCTCAGATAAGATGTATAAGGATCTTCGTACTAAGTATTGGTGGCCCGATATAAAGAAAGACATTGCCTTGTATGTTTCAAAATGCCTTACTTGTCTTAAGGTCAAGGCTGAACACCAACATCCTTCTTGTCTTTTGGAGCAACCAGAGATTCCAGTTTGGAAATGGGAAAACATTGCTGTTGGATCGTGTTCGTGACCCTAAATAGTCAGTACAGGTAGTTCATCTTCGTTTACAGAGGCGGAATCAAAGTAAACAAAGTCACAACAGCTTGTTCCTTTCAATTCTTTTCTATTACTGCTTTGTAGAGACTTTACAATGTATTCTGACAAAAATCCGGCAGCACCTTGTCTCTCACACACATACTAGTCCGTTTGAAATGAACATGCACGACCCTATTTATAGATGCTAGCCATTCCGTTTGAACTGGATATACCTTGTTCAAACGGAACACTCTTCAAATGAACTGACAGGTTCAAACGAACTGACATGCCTCAAACGGACTGGACCTTTTCAAATGGACACTCTACCTAAAACATGATCAAACCCTAATTTAATCACTGTTTTGCACTCATTCAACCTATCTAGACATAAGACTCGATAAGACGTAGTTAACAGACATTTAGTGCACCAACAGACTCCCCCTTGGATGTTGACGAAGTCTTCGGCTTAGAGTTTTTAGTCTTTGTCTCTTTCCAAATTATCTTGTCATTGTAAAAACTCTTTCTTCACAGGTTCAGGAACTCAACTTAACTCCATCTTCAATCTCCCCTTTGACTGTTGATCCAGAACTCTAACTCCCCCTTTCGCAGACTCCTCCTCTCGGAATGCTGGGACTTGAAATTCTGGTTCAAACTTTAACGTTTTGTTGCCATGGGGATTCCTGTTACCTGCATATACTCTACCCAAATATAAGATATATGACAATAATAGATTCAATCCAAACTTACCTTTTAACCTTCAGTGTTAGAAATACACTTAAGTATTCAGGTCCAAGTTAATGACCCTGATTACTCAATTTATCTCCCAAGTCCAACTTAATGACCTTGGTAGATTTGAGATAATTCACACTGACATTTTGTTCAACTTTTTCTGAAAATTTACAAGTTTCAAATTAATGAACTTGCTTTAACTTTTCAACTTCTTAAACTTATCATGTTTCAGCTCACGACTCATCATCCAGTCCAGAAACCTCCTGCATCTGCTTTCAATCTTTTGAATCCGAAGATCAACTCTCCACTTTGGTTTGTAAAAAATAAAGCAGAAGTGAAAAATCTTTTTGGATTTTTAATAAAGCTTCTAAACTAGAAATGAAATACAAAACTAAAATGCAGTAAAAGTAAAATATTTACAAACATATTTTCGGTTAAGCGTGTTAGGGAATCATATCAGCTATCCGACAAGTCACAAGTACCGTTAAGCTTCAATTACATACTCAGAATTAAACAATTTGCTTAGATTGTCGATATACTGATCCACTTAAATTCTCACACAAATTTCAATCTGTCTAGGATATGGATTTAGTGTTTTAAAGACTTAAACTTATACGTGCGTCCCACTTCTTGAATATACTCCCGTATCCAGATCCCAATATTCAGTCTTACAGGTAAGTATAACACAAATGATATCTGTAAGGGGTTAATAAATTATGAAGAATCATGAGAGCTCGGGTCAGAACTACCGTTCAGCAGAGAGATCATGACTCAACTTTTGGGTGTGTCCCCTTTAGAGGATCTTTTTTTACAACAGCATTGCTAAGCAATTTTATTGTCTTATCATATATGCTGAGGGTGATGCTAGGTTTCAAGCATTGCGGAAAGTATTATTCGAGGACTAGGTCAGAACTTCCATTCAGCAGAAGTCCCGGAATAATACCCCAGATATCACTGAGTATAAAAACCTAGTATATCAGAAAAAGGAATCTTTCAAACGAAATTTCAGGGGTTACCTATATATCCAAGTAGTGTTCCCCACGAAATAAGTAAGTAAAGATTTATGTTTATATCCCGAACAAACCTACTAAATGTGCAAAAACCTATCGGCACATCATCAGCGAGACTGTTTAACGCATTTAAACATTCCATTTCTTTAGCATACCGTGACTGTCAAGCCGATGTACTATCATTTTCCCTTTTTACACAAGCTCTTTTCTGGTTTTCTATTGTTTTTGGATTTTGAAAATATCTCATGTTTTTGTATTTCTGTCATTTTTTATTGTTTTTGTATTTTCTGAAATATTTACCCAATACCTCCCCCTAAATACCAAAACATGTAAAAAATCAACAAACCATTGCAGATTGCTTCTCAACATCATCTACAATGTCTCCTTCATCAACGCCAAGAATGTCCTCCAACATCGATAAAAGCTTCATACCATTCAGTTTTAGCAAATATTGAAAACGTGTTTTATCAAATGCTTTGGTATGTAAATCAGCTTTTTGTTCGTCAGTGTGGATTTTCTCAATTCGTATCAATTTCTTCTCGAAACAATCGCGAATGAAGTGATGACGAATCTCTATATGTTTCGTTTTAGCGTGATGAACTGGATTTTTAGTAATGTTAATTGCTGCCTCATTATCAACAAAGATAGGGGTGTTTAGAAATTGCAAACCGTAGTCGCGCATCTGTTGCTGGATCCACAAGATCTGAGAGCAGCAACTGCTAGCAGATACATACTCTGCTTCACATGTGGATAAAGCCACAGAGGTTTGCTTTTTGCATTGCCAGGTGACCAATCGTGATCCGAAAAACTGGCACCCTGCTGTTGTTGATTTAGCATTAACTTTGCAGCATCCGAAATCGGAATCGGAATACCCTTCGAGCGTGAAATCGCCTTCTCTTGGATACCACAACCCCAATGATGGAGTTCCTTTCAGGTAGCGTAATATGCTTTTCACAATCACCATATGCGAAGCTATCGGGTTAGATTGAAATCTTGCTGCGAGGCATGTTGTGTACATGATATCGGGTCTTGAAGCTATCAAATACATCAGCGAACCAATCATGGAACGATACATCGTTTCATCTGCCTTCTCTCCGGTGAGATCAGGGTTTAACCCATGATTCGTTGCTAATGGGGTGGAAGCCAGAGTAGAACCTGACATCCCGAATTTCTCTAAGATATCATGAACGTACTTCGTTTGATGAATGAAAATTCCTTTGGGTAGTTGATCAACCTGCAGACCCAAAAAGAATTTCATCTCACCCATCGATGACATTTCAAATTTCTGCTTCATAACTCGTTCAAAATCATTGCATAGATTCTCATTTGTTGACCCAAATATGATGTCGTCCACGTAAATTTGAACTATCAGAAGATGCCCGTCGACCTCTTTGGTGAAGAGAGTGGCATCCACTTTCCCACGAATAAAGCTGTTGGCTAGTAGGTGTTAAGATAATGTCTCGTACCAAGCTCTCGGGGCCTGGTGTAAACCATACAGCGCTTTGTCTAGCAAGTAAACCTTGTCTTTGTGGATTGGATCAATGAAGCCCGGTGGCTGACCGACATATACCTCCTCTTTTAACTTCCCATAGAGAAACGCCGATTTAACATCTAGCTGATATAATTTGAAGTTTTTCCAAGATGCAAATGCTAGGAAGATTCTGATTGCTTCTAGTCGAGCTACATGAGCATACACTTCAGTAAAATCTATACCCTCCTGTTGACTGAAACCCTGGACTACGAGTCGAGCTTTGTTACGAACCACAACTCCTCTATCGTCTCTCTTACACTTGAACACCCACTTGGTGTTTATCTTCCTTTGACCATCAGGCAAATCCACTAACTTCCACACTCCCAGCTTTTCAAATTGACTTAGTTCCTCCTGCATTGCATTGACCCAAGAATCTTCAGTAAGCGCCTCTTTGTAAGTCCTTGGTTCAACCTGCGAGATAAAACAACTCAATGAGAATTCAGTTTGCAAAGGAGAAACTTTTGTATAAAAACATGTAAGCCCTTTATCAAGATGTCTTCGAGTGCGGACGTCTGTCTGCAATTCTCCGATTATCAATTCCTCTGGATGATATGAAAGAGTTCGTGGCATCACTTCGCCTGAAACATCTACATCACCTTCCAGATTAGTAACATTCTGATTTGCATCTTGTTCACTGACTGGGTTTGTTTGACTTGAAGCTTGAATTTGCCCCCCCTCAGAATCTGAATCACCACGATCAAATATTGGCATGTTCTCAGATTCTTGATTATCATTCCGTGACGACTGATTATCTTGAGCAACTTCATTTCGTTGGACATCATCATGTTCACTAGCATTGCTTGGACCTGCTTCATCATCATTTGAAGTTTGTCGAGGTCTTCTTGAATACTTAGCTGGAAACCTTTCCTGCGATTCTTCATACTCTCTTAGAATATCCAACTCATCAAACAAATTTTCTTCTTCTTCTTGTTCTTCTTCCATGTCAAACGAATCCCATAATTTATCATAATTAAAACGCCATGAGTCACCGGGATTTTGAGGCGGCATAGTATACCCCTGACACTCAACATGTTGTGCTTCGATGATCTGCTTCAGACTTGGAACAAAGACTCGTCTTTGTGGACTTGAATAACCCACAAATATTCCTTCGATACTCTTTGGACCAAACTTACCAAAAGGCTCTAGAATTGTACAAGGAGACCCAAACGGTTCTAAAACCTTCAGGTTCGGTTTGCGGTTATTGATCAATTCAAAGCATGTCTTGTTGAATTTCTTTACAGTGAGAACCCGGTTGAGTGTATAGCATGCGGCGGAAACTACTTCTGCCAAAAATTTATCGGTAGCTTTGAATCAGCAAGCATTGTTCTAGCCGTTTCGATTAGCGTCCTGTTTTTGCGTTCTGCAACTCCATTCTGCTGCGGAGTGTATGGAGCACTAAACTCATGCAATATACCTCTTTCATCACAATATTCTTCCATCTTGTTATTCTTGAACTCAGTACCATTATCACTTGTGATTCTTTTGATACGCCTTTGGTACAGATTTTCAATCTTTCTGAACAACGCCATCAAACTGTCAAACGTTTCATCTTTTGACTTCAAGAATGATACCCACGAAAATCTGGAATAATCATCAGTAACCACAAGACAATAGAGATCCCCTGTAATACTTTTGACGTTTACTGGACCAAACAGATCCATATGTAGTCTCTCTAATTGTCTGGAAACTGAATTGACTTGCTTTTTAGGGTGTGACTTTTTCTTCTGCTTGCCTTTGACACAGCTAATGCACTCCCCTTCCAGATGAAAACCTTTGATATTAACTCCAAGAACTAACTCATTGTGCTCCAAGTGATTCATTTTTCTAAGATGTATATGCCCCATCTTCCGGTGCCACAACTTCGATTCTTTCTCTGTTGCTCTAGACACAAAACAATGAGCCTGACATGTGGTTGTAGTAGCTACGCTCATGTCCAACACGTACAAATCATTGACTCTTGGTGCCCTCATAATAATCCATTCTTTAGGGATAACAAATCCTGGCTTCAAGATCAAACATTCTTTGTCTGTGAAGTGAGTAGTATACATCCTGTCACAAATCTGCGAGATGCTCAGCAGATTATTCTCCAGCTCAGCAATGTAGTTAACTCTATCAAACGTAACAATTCCATTGGATAACATTCCTTTACCGACAATTCTACCACCTTGATTTCCTGCAAATCCTACATAACCTCCATTGAAATTTCTAACATCGTACAAAAATGCAGTCTTCCCTGTCATATGTCGAGATGCTCCACTATCCATAATCCATCGTGAAATAGCTCTCGGAAGTTCCTGCACATATCACAAATTGATTTACAAACACATTTCAATAAAGATGCCGATTCATGCTTCACAATTACCAACTAGGAAGCTCTGGCAAGTCCAAAATCTTTAGTGAGATTTTGATGCTACCCAAGCCTCTTTTGACTCAGGTAACATGACTTTAATGTGAGTTTTAGCAGTGTAAAGTGGTGGAAAATTTTTATCATTCATTTTTAAACTTTCCTCAGATCCAACCTCAACCTTTTTGTATAAGAAAAACTCATCTATCTTAAGTTGACCGGTTGGTTGATTTTTCTTTTGAACATTCTTCTTCTCTGGTTGAGTAGAAGACTGTTTCTCCAGTTGTTCATAATAATCCAAAGGAACATCCATCTTTACCGGTGTGGTAGAAGATGATTGTTTTTCCGACACTGAAACCTTTGGTTTTTCAACAACTTTTGGCTTCCATGTTTGTTGAGATGATGCAACCCGTTTATAGAATTTGTCATTTTAGTTACCACATTCTTAACAGGTTCAATTTTGACTTTTGTTTTCTCATTTTTCAAAACTTTCTCAACAACCATTGGAGCTTTGCCTTTAGCATCAACCTTCTTCTTATGACTCTCAACAACTTCAGTCTTAGTCTTGAAGTTGGTGCAATTTCTTGCAATGTGACCAACTTTGTTACATCTAAAGCATGTACGAGTATCAACTACCCGACTTGTGCCTTCAGACTGAGGTTGTGAAGCCCTCTTCTCAAAAAACTCTTCATTTGATTTCGAAAAGATTTCATTTTCCTCATCAGAAAGTGAACTTGAACTGTTCACAAACACTTTCTTCCCAACAAATTTCTTGTTTTGAACATTTCTCCTTTGATAGTTCTTACCACCCTGATATCCACCCGACTAATTGTTTCGATTGTTGTTATAAAAACATGGTGGAACTACAGGTTTCTTGTAGTAAGCTTTATCTTTCTCAAAATTCATTTGCCTTTTTGTTTGTTTTAAACTTTTTACTTCAGACAAATCAATCTCAATCATTTTGAACACATTTGTCAATTTTGACACATTTACATTCTCCACAGGAAAATCAGAATCCGAATACAACTTATCAGATCCAACCATCTTGTACATCACAAGACCCGGTTCATCACCTAAGTTGTTTTTGGACTTTGATTTTGGAATGTATTTGTCCAAGAAACATTCATCATTTCTAGCTGAATCATTTTCAGACATCAAAACACTTTCAGCTTTGCTTTTAACAATCTCTGTCTGAACACTATCATCAGATGATGAAGAAGAAAATGTAACATCAATTGAATCAGGAAGTTTCACTTCATTTTCTTCCTCAAGATTAACCAACCCAGATTGCTTTTTCGAATAATTGTCTAGAACTGGTGGCGGAACTTGATGAAACCCAACCCCAGTTCCATCACAGTATACATCTTCGCCTGCTTTGTCTTTCCCGATAGGTTTGGGAATAATGTGTTGCAAAACAAGGCTTGCAGAGTTGTAACTGTTCAATTTCAAATTAATTCGCTCATTCTCAATCTTAGCTTCTTCAAACTGAAGCTTCAATTTAGCAATCTCATCCAATTGTTTGTTGATTAATTCTTCTTTAATTCTCAAAACACATTGCAATTGGCAATTTTCTTTGTATGTTTTACCGTTTCTATCATCATTATCTTTAACCGTGCTTTTAAGCTTCTCAAATTTTTCAGTAATCTGACGATTTTCAAGAACTAACCTCTCATTTTCTTTCCTAACCTTTTCTTGATCAATTTTATCAGTTTCAATTTTTTTAGTTAATTCTTTTAATCGTTCAGTTGAAGCTTTCACCATTTTAACACGATCAAGGATTTGATCCTCAACACTTCTGACTTTAGCAGTCAGATCATTAATCTTCTTACCTTTGAGATAAGTGTTTGTACTACAAACCTTGCATTCTTTGATGCAATTTTTGCAGTCAACATCACCACTGACTTTCTTACCTGACTCAGTCGTTGACGTGTTTGAACTGACCTGGCTTTTAGACTCAGAGACGGATTTAGAATCTACCTCAAGTGCCTTAGCTGCTAGCACCTTGTCAGTCATCTTTCCCATGTTTTCAGCATTCAACTTTTGAGTCGTGTCAATGATTCCAGTATCAACCTTCTTTGACTTCTCTTTCTCTTCTTTTTCTTTCTCTTATTTCTTTTTCTCTTCTTCACTTCCCCACCATTTCCTTTGCCAATAATCATCTTCTTCTTTAAACTCTTTGATTATGGTTTCCAAATCAAGAGTGTTATGATCAATAGCAATGTTTCCATAGGGGTCAAGATAACATTCCCTGTCTGGATCCCATCTATTTTCTCTTTTTGCCTCAGAAAAAATACAAGATATTCTGATCAATCTGTTTGTAGCCAACATCTTTCTGTGATTATACTTCTGTTCTTCAGTTCTGTTGTCTTTCCAAGGTTTAGGTTCAAAATTTGCCATGAATGCATATCCAACCGCATCCTCCTCAGGTAACAACTCACTCCAGTCGTAACCTTAATCGTCATGAATCACCGCAAGAGCTCTTGATTTCTCTTTGTTCTCTTCAAGTTGCTTCAATCTTGGCGGCTCTGATTTATTCTGATGATAAATCGCTTTCTTATAGTAATCTTCTCTGAACGGATTCTCAGATTCATCAGCATACGCATTTCGGCATTCACGCTTAAAGTGACCTTTCTGTTTGCACTTAAAGCATGTCACTTTAGACTTGTCAATGCCTAACTTGGTAGAAGGTCCACCAATAGACTTCCTCCCGGTTATCTCCATAAAACGCTGTGCTCGACGAACTGCACTGGCCATACACCACCTTATGTCGATCAGTTCCATCTCCTCAGGATCAATCTGATCATAATCTTCCTTCGTCAGGTTGGTGTTGCCTATCTTCCCTGCTACAAGACTTTCATAAGATTCTAGCACAGATGCTAAGAAAACCATCTGTTGCTTTGCTGACTCCTCGCTGAAGTTTTGAGCGTTCTTTAAGTCTACAACGATATTGCATTGAAATAGATTCTTTGCATCAGAATGATTTGCAGATGACGAAGATCCACTATGAAATCCACTGCTTTGACTTTCTTTGTTTGATGTGTTAACATTTTCGGTAGAAAAAACTGTCTTGGGAGATGTACTCTTTGGCATCATGCTCTTTGGATAATACAAATCCAAGTTCTGCTGATAAGATGAATGATTGACTTTGTGTGTCTTCTTTAATTCTAACTCGTGACTCTCTAGTCTTTCAATCAGCAAATCTACTGTAAGCTCCTCAGACTTGATCGTATTCTTCAACATCAAAGCATAATATTGCCAATCCATCTCATCTGGCAATGCATCAAACAATTTGTCGATTAGCTCTTCTCGAGAATAGGAAATTTCATGTCTCGCTAGTTCCAGCTTTAGATGCCCAATACTCTCAATCATTTTACAAACTGATTCATTCTTTAAACAACCAAATAAATCAAATTCTTTTCTAAGCAATTTCTTTTTGTTTTTCACTATTTCTGTACTTCCCAAACATTTAGCTCTCAACTTTTTCCAGAGATCTGTCGAATTAGTGTATTCGATCAAGGATATTATATCTTCCCGAACAGACTGAAATAGCAGTGCGATGCATTTTTGCTCAGCAACAAACGATTCTATTTCTTCAGATGTTGTCAAACTTTCACCAGTTTTGCCTCCATCATTGTAACCATTTTTTAGACTCTTCCAGCTAGGAAAAGCAAAGGCTCTTAACCAATCTTCAAACTTCTTGGCCCACCGACTGTACTCTTCGATAGCCATCAACTTCGGGGGTTTGTTATAAGTTCCGAATGCGCTTTCAACTTCCAAAGCATCTGATAACTTTTTCTTTGTATTCGGCGTGTTCTCATTGGTGTTGCTAGAAGAAGTATCATCTCCACCGTTTCCGGCAAATGCAAAGACATCATAAAACGGATTGAAATTATCCATCTTGTACGTACATGAAAAATCAGCAAACACTTTGAAATATTTTTGGTTTTGAAAAATGACAGATTCAAACGGAATCTGTTCAAGCGAAATTTTACAAATGATATAGTTTAAATGAAATGGTTCTTTTCAAACGGAATCTGTTATTCCGTTTGAAACAACACTAATCAGGTTTTCAAACGAAACCCAGTTCAAACGAAACCCTGTTCAAACGTGAACTACTTATGTGTTTTTAAACGAAACACCTTTCAAATGACCACTTTCAAATGAACCACTTCAAACGGTCAGTTTCAAACGTGAACTCTTCAAACGAAGCATGGCTTTCAAACAGACAGTTTCAAACGAATCACTTTTCAAACGGACAGTTTTCAAACGGAAGCCAGTTTCAAACGAATGTGACCAATTTCAAACGATAGTGATCAATTTCAAACAATAAGCCAAACTTCAAACGGTTCGTTCAAACGTAATAGCCTATGACGTCAGCATATTACGAACATTTTCAAACGGATTAGATAATTTCGATCAGTTTTAGGTTGAGTTTTGGACTCAAATTTTAAAGGATTAGTTAATTTAGTGTTTCGTTTGAAATGTGAAAGTTTCAGGCCATTTTAACCGTGACAACTTGTAACACTCGTTCTTATAAATTAAGGTTTAACGTATCATTTACGAAAAACAATCATGTAATTAAGATTACATATGCATTGGAAATTACGGGTTTATTAAAACTTTTTACAATTTAAAAGTATACAACATATCATGAGTACGTTCGTCGTTTAACATAATAACGATACATAGTGCGGAAGCTTATTTCGTGATCGTGTTCGGTTCTTGCTCGTCGCTTGATCTTCATCCGTGCACTCTTGGCATTCACCTATGATCAAAACCAACTTAAAAGTTAGTTTTGATAGTCAAATATTAAGTTCTAACAAGTACAGGGGTTAAAAATGACAAAATTTAAAAATTTTCGGAGTTAGGGGGCATCGCGTGACGCCAAGGGCCTAGGCGTCACGCCTAGCCCTTGTTTTCACAGCCTGTGCCTTCAGCTGATGCTTTACATACCCAGCACGACCTGATTTCACGGAAACGGCCATAACTTCTTCGTTATTGATCCGTTTTACCCGATTCTTTTTCTTACGCGTCCGTAATTTAATCCTCCATCTTATGGAGTTAAAATCCTACATCCAACATAAGAAATCTTGAGACTTCTATGTCTTCGACTCGTTACCTTTTTACCAAATTTTAACCCGTTTATGCATTTTATCAAACAAACGTATTTATTTGATTCCTATATCTCATACACTTCTTCAAATTAATGTTACCTACTATATTAGGTTCTAATCAAAGGTTTATTACACAATTTAAACCCGTTTTCGCTCGTATGCTTATTTTGACCCGTTAAGGGTATTTAAGCACTTTAAAACTTGAAATCGCTTTCATTCATTTCTAGCATCCTATTCCTACATTTCTTATCAAGTAATATTCAACTACAACTCCTTGCGTGTTGGATTTCAATGTGTATATCTATATGTTCCGAGTTTTACCCTTCGGATTGTTATTTTACGGCAAGACTCAAATAGAGCTATTTGACTAACGTATTACATCTTTCAACTTCTACACTTATTCTAAGTATTTATTTAATCATGAAACATGTTTCCAAACAACCTTTAAGGGTTGTTTGTTTAATTTAACCTACAAGGGCATTTTGGTCAATTTTGGTCCTTCTTTTACGACAAAGGACTTTCAGATACATGTTTGACCCAAAGAACTTCGATCTTTTAACTATAACCTTGTTTAGAAGCCATTATGTTTCTAAAACACTACAGTTATAACTTGAATTATTCGGTTTATCTTTAAGATAACCAAATATCCAATTTGACCTTGTTTAACTCTTAGAAAACCTCAAGTTCTACATGATGAATTGAATCATTATACATACCTGGCTCGGATCAATATATTGACCCGTTTCAATACCTTGACTTAGTAGCCGCTAAGCAATAGCGATGTGCATATCCATTTGATATTTATTCCTATAAACATGTAACTCGACAAACCATTAGTCGATATTGTCAAAGGGTGATAATTTCACCTTTGACCCGTTTATTTACCTAGTGATCTTCGTCACTTCCACTAAATGCCAATTTCATGTATTATGCTAATATAAAGTCTACTAACGAAAATACGAAATCAAGCATAATGTAACGGAACCGTAGTTACGTACCTTTTAAGCATCCTTTTTCAAACGCGTATTTCCACCGGCTTGTCCACTTGACGATCCGGATTCCTCGCCTAAAGAGTTCAATTCACAATCCGTTTAGAACCCTTTTTATAAGTCTTAACGCACAATTTTCCATATCCATCAAACATGCGTTTTTGTCCGATTTTTAACTTTCAAGCCTTCTTTGGGGCATTTTTACAAACACTTAACATGCAGAATTTTATATCTTTTATATTCTAATTTATGGCTTGTCACTTAGCCTAGATTAACAAACATTGAGCTATCATTTATAGAATTAAACATCATATTTTTCAGAATTCAGTTTCTATGAATCAATTTGCACTAGAATAGTCTTCTAAACCCTAGTGTTCATCATTTTCTCACAAAACCCATGAACCACCTTCAATGTGTTCATGAGATTTCCTGAATTTAGACATTATTTCCCATGTTGTTGTCTAGGTTTTACTCCTAGACACTATATCATCCCTATTCTATCCACATAGCAAACATGCAACATCAGATTTCTACTTTTCTAAATTCATGAAAATTTCAAGTAGTGAGTTCTTGTCAAATTTTACATACCTTATGATCTCCTTGCAATGGGGATCACTAATCTATGTTCGATTTTCGCTTAGAACTTGATTTGAACCTTCAATTTCTGAGATTTGTGAAGTTTTTGGTTTTGAAGAACCCTGGTCGCCCTTCCCTGCTTCTGATCGAACTAGACACCAAATGGTGTGTTTGGTTTTTGTTTTAATTAATTCTAGTTTCACTTTTTACAAGATTAACCCCTCCTCTTTTGTATAACTTATAGTTTGGCTGTTTTTAACCTTATTATAAGTTATTTCTAGACTATTAGCTAACTAGGTTATAATTTTTCCTAGTTAATTAGTTCTTGTTCAAAAACCCGTTTTATTTTAAGTCCCGTTAAATCTCGGGCCTTTTTATATACTTTGCTTTCTCAAGGTATTTCCCATCTTTTTAATAAATATTAGATTTATTTATTTAAATCCTAATATTCACCGGGTTAATTTTACCACTAACAGTATTTTACCCGTTTTTACTATTAACGAGGTTTGATTACCAAACCCATTTTCGGGGTGTTACACAACTAGTTCAAATCAGAAAAGAAAGGTAGAAGTGAGAAAATCTGAAGTAATCAAGCTGAATTTGGTATGAACTCCTCGTCCTGAGCTCTGATACCACTTGTTGGATCGTGTTCGTGACCCTAAACAGTCAGTACAGGTAGTTCATCTTCGTTTACAGAGGCGGAATCAAAGTAAACAAAGTCACAACAGCTTGTTCCTTTCAATTCTTTTCTATTACTGCTTTGTAGAGACTTTATAATGTATTCTGACAAAACTCCGGCAGCACCTTGTCTCTCACACACATACTAGTCCGTTTGAAATGAACATGCACGACCCTATTTATAGATACTAGCCATTCCGTTTGAACTTGATATACCTTGTTCAAACGGAACACTCTTCAAACGAACTGACAGGTTCAAACGAACTGACATGCCTCAAATGGACTGGACCTTTTCAAACGGACACTCTACCTAAAACATGATCAAACCCTAATTTAATCACTGTTTTGCACTCATTCAACCTATCTAGACATAAGACTCGATAAGACGTAGTTAACAGACATTCAGTGCACCAACAATTGCTATGGATCTTATTACCAAACTTCCGCGCACTAAGAAAGGTCATGATGCCATCTGGGTAGTTGTTGATCGTCTTACTAAGTCAACACATTTCTTGCCAATACGTGAGGATTTTTCTGCTGAAAGACTGGCTAAAATCTATGTGGATGAAATCGTATCTCGAAATGGTGTTCCCTTGAACAGTATTTCTGACAGAGATGCTCGCTTCTCTTCTCGTTTTTGGAGAACCATGCAATCTGCTATAGGGACCCAACTTAATCTGAGCACAGCTTATCATCCACAAACAGATGGCCAAACTGAAAGCACAATCCAGACTTTGGAGGATATGCTTAGAGCTTGTGTGATTGATTTTGGTGGTAGTTGGGATTCACATCTTCCATTGATTGAATTCTCCTACAACAACAGTTATCACTCCAGCATCAACATGGCTCCTTTCGAGGCTCTCTATGGTCAAAAATGTCGTTCACCAGTCTGCTGGAATGAGATAGGTGAGGCTCAACTTACTGGACCTGAACTCATTCTAGAGACAACTGATAAGGTTTAGAAAGTTCGTGATAACCTTCAGACAACTCGAAGCTGTCAAAAGAGTTACGCGGACCAACGACGCAAGCCCTTGGAATTTCAAGTCGGTGATCGTGTATTACTTAAGGTCTCACCTTGGAAAGGTGTGATCAGATTTGGAAAGAAAGGAAAACTTGCACCTAGATACGTTGGACCATTCAAGATCGTCGAAAAAATCGGTAAGGTAGCCTACAGACTCGAGTTACCTCCTCAACTTGGGAATGTTCATCCAACCTTCCACGTATCCAATCTCAAAAAGTGCTTAGCTGACGATAACCACCATATACCGCTTGACGAAATTCGTGTTGATAAAACACTACACTTTATCGAGAAACCTGTGGAGATAGTGGACCGTACATTCAAACAGATGAAGAACAAACGAATTCATTTGGTCAAAGTTCGCTGGGAATCCAAACGTGGCCCCGAGTTTACTTGGGAATGTAAGGACCAGATGAAGGCGAAATATCCGCATTTGTTTTCACAAGTTTCCTCTAAATAAAATTTCGGGACGAAATTTCCTAAAGTAGGGGAGACTGTGACAACTGTGTTCTGTAAGCATCGTATGATGTAAAACAATGTGGATTATCAATAAAACAATGTGCTTTGGTGTTATCATGTGTGTATTTATGTTTGATGATTTTACAATTTGATTCGATTCCGATTTCAAGCTTTAAATCACTTTCTGGAAGGTTATACGCAAACTGGTGCATAAACGCAATCAGTTTAACGCGACATATATCCCGGAACTGTGACATAAGCCAAACATACCCTAAATATCATTTACCTAACTTAGAAATAAGTTTCAAAGGATTTGGTATGGCAAAAACATGTTTATTTGAACTAAAGAACTATTTACGACAAAACTGCGAAACTATCGTTGGTGACCGCCCGGAAAATATTTAAATCCCAGAAATAATTTGTTATGATTAAAATTTTATTTTAATCAGGTTCGTGACGAAAAATAAATTAAAACGCCTAAAAACATTATTTTTCATGTTTAAGCGCGTACCGCGTGTTTCTGCGCAGCACCGTGCTTCTACTGCAAAACGCGGACAACACAGCCAGTTTTGGCAACTGAAATTTATTTCAGTAATATTTTGGCGAGTTTATTTTTATAGTATAATAAAAATAATTTAGAACGCCATAAACCGGGATTTAAACGCTAGATAAAATACCCGGTATCCAGTTAAACACCCGTTTTAGCCTACATGTAGCATATTTATATAAAAAGTTGCACATGGACCCCCTCCCCCATCTAATTTACGGTTCAACATCTAGATGGCCCCACCAAATATTTAATGAATCTTGCAAATATTTCCTTTGAACTTTGTAATGCCAAGTGTAGTGCATGCTTCCATACATATCTTCTATAAATCTTTCCTTATATCTTCAAATCTTCCATAGATCACTTCACACTCAAACTCCTCCCTCTTCCTCTCTCCAAAACCGTCCCATCTCTCTCTCTCTATCTTCAAATCTTCAAGTCTTGTTCTTCACATTCAAGTCCCTTTCCTAGCAACCTTCAAGTTAGTGTGAAGATCTAAAGGTGATTCCAAGGTGTTCTCAAGTGATTCAAGCTTCCTATCATCAAAATCTCATCCCACAACCTACTTGAATCTTGAAGGTATAACATTTATTTTTTTAATCATACTTTTGATTCTTGGTTGTTCTTGATGATTTGAAGTTTCTCTTGAATCTTGGGATTTTCACTAAACTTGAAATCTAAAATGAAAAGGGTCTTGTTACAAAATAAAAATGATATGTATATATATGTGTGTGTGACCGTACATATATATATATGTGTGTATGACTCTTGAAGTTTGATTTCTTACTAAGTACTTGTTTAAGTGTTACATGTTCTTGAATGGTGGTAAAAATGCAAGTATTTGGTGATTTATGTATGATATGTTAAATGTAAATTACGTCAGCAAATAAACCTGAATATATCTCATATTTGATGCATCTAAACCCATATAAAAAAATGATGTTACTATGATAGTATGCTTTAGGCACTTGTACATATGAAAATATGTTGATTTAATGCTCAAGAGATGATGAAAAATGGCTATATGACAAAACTGTTTTAGATCAGGTTACAAACACTAAAAATAACATTATTTGATGTATTATAATGGCATGAAACTTTGACATAGGTTTGATAGCTTTGCATGTTGTACATATAGCTTAAAAAGTGGTAAATTATGTGAAATTGCATGATTTATGTACTTTATTTAATAGCTGCACTATCATGAGTATAACCATTATTTTATTCAGTAAATAACATGGGTTATGTTAAAATTTCAAGTCATTTCGATTTGGGATGGTTCGGGTAACGTTTGATGCAAAACTATGCGGTAAAACGGTCAAAAATCGCCTTTTCGGAGTATTTTTGCAAAACTGTTTTAAATCAGTAACCAAACTGATATATTTGGTATAAAAATAAGTATTTTAACTTATATTAAGTTTACTTGGTGATTGGTTAGTCATACGTGACTTCCGACGCCCAAAAATGTTACCGAATCGCAAAAATAAGTGTTTTTCGACATACACTAGAATGGCTTGTTCATGGGTTATTTTATGTGTTACAATGTGCTATGTGTTTTACAATATGTGTATGATCATGTGTTAGTGTTGACAAGATTATGTGTGTTACGCTCGAGTACATATATACAAATACACCAAAATAATAAAAAATAATAACTTTTCGAGAAACAAATTGAGGGATTGTGTTAACGTATAAAAACGCACCTAAAGGTGAGTACATAGACCCCTCTTTTACAGTTTTTCAAACATTTTGGGGGTGAAACACATGTGCCTACTTATTACTTTCGTGCTTTCCATGTTTTTACACCATATACTTGTTATGTTCATTAGTACACTATTAATACATAATTTCATTTTGTTTTGCTATGTATGTTTACTTGGCATATTAGCGCATTGTTTTACATTACATTTTCTGCTATGTATGTTGACTGAGCATGCTAGCACATTGATTTACATGACTTTTCTGCTTTGTATGTTAACTTAGCATACTTAGTACATTGTTTTCATATAACAAGTTTACATTTGGTATAACATTTGGTTTGTACAAACGGGACTTATATACGTTCATTAACATTAGCTACGCCGCTCGGTAGTAAGTAATGTTACCATAGGACTTGACAAATCCTGTTCTTGACATCCTAGGTTTGTTTGGAGGAAAGGAATGACTGAATCCGAAAACATTTCTTTTGATAACCTTTACTTAGGGTTATCCTTCTGTCTCAAGGCTTGAATGTATGCGTTAACTTACTACATAAGTGTTTGTATCAGTGGAACATGTATTTATCTTAAAAAAACATAACTTTTAATATATTTAAAATACTTTGTTTTGTACATTTTTGCTTGTGGTTTAAGTAGTCTCATTTTACTTACCACACATGACTTTTGCTTATACATTACATGGTTTATATTGATGACAGACTTGGTTTACTCATAAACATTTGACTATTGGATTAAACATGGATATTTTACAATGTTGGTTGGTTCGAGTGACTTAAATAACGAGGCGTGTGTAATATGGTACAAGCATGGTGGATACGCCGCTGGTACTTCCTATATATAAGTGCTTGTATGATATTACATATCGTAGTGTCATTTAAACCACTTCTGTTTAAACATATTACATTTACAACACATTTTCACTTAAACATTGTTTTACAAATAACATGGTTTATACAAACTCTTTTTACTTGGTTATTCTTTTAACCATACATTATTCTTTTATATATACATATCATCTGATTTTGCTATCGTTTTTCAAATGATTATAAAACAAAACAATTAACAAGGTTCATGACTGAATTTTATTAAACATTTCTTTAAACTCAAGTCATGAATCCTATTTTCATAAAACCTATGTATCTCACAGGCATTTTTATGCTGACGTACCTATTTTCACATGTGTTTCTGAAGCTGTTGCTTAGGATGTTCGTGGCGAACTAGGGCAGACCTGTGCCTTAGAAACTTAAAATAAAGATAGACTTGGTTTAATTATGATGTGTACTCTTTGGTTCTTGTTTTGAAACAATGTATTCCACCTTTGGTTGTTGGAATAAAATGAAATTTTAATTACCATGGTTGTGGAACAATAATTCTGTTAAAACACTCCCCGACGTTTCCGCCATGATTTGATGTTTTACGTGGTCGGGGGTGTGACAGGAAGAATGTGACAACTGTCAAAATTTCAGATGTCCGTACAATTATTAGACAATGATTAATGCTTAATGAATGTGCTAAATTTCAATTAACTACTTGAACTGCTTTCTGATTACTACCATATACATACATGTGCATCATATATTGCTTAATGTCATGTCATTATTGCATGAGAACCTTATTGACTCAAATGGTGCACGAAACACAATTAGCACAGTTATCCGGCAAATCAGAAAAATGCTGACAGAGTTCAGTAGATAGATAGACATTGTATTGAGACACAGAACGAGCTAGAAACCAAGTATTACACTAGGATAGTGTGTAGGAAAGTAACGATCACAAAACTGCCTTCCTAGTGATAGTTTAAGTGCCGGAAAGCACCCGAAACACACTTTAAATACAGAATTCTGCATAAATCAGCACAATTCAGCTATTTAACACAATAATATCATGCAAAATTTATGTTTTATTGTCCAAAATAACTTACAAAGTGTCGGGAATTAAAACTGCCATAAAAAGTGATTCATACCTCGTGAAACTGCGCAATTCAGCACTTTAACGAACCGAACAACCGGACAATAACTGGGACATCAAAATTTGTCTAGAAGTAATGTTTTTATGATATTAAGCTAGTATTGGTGGTAGAACACCTTAAAAATCATAAAATCACCTAAACACACTTAAACATACTTAAACCTTCTACTTTGCACTTTAAACCCCCAACTTCCAAAAAATTACATTTTACCCCCCCCCCCCCCCCCCCCCTTCACCCTTGGCCGGCCCTATGGGTCCCACATGGCCTTAGAATATTTTATTAGATCTTGTTCCCTAAAGTTTTACAAAAATCTCTAAAAAAGATCACATGTTGGATTTTTTTCTATAAGACCACAAGTAAGTTTACATTATCCTACATCTCAAAAAAATCACCACCTTCTTCCTTGTTCTTCTTCTTGCTCACGGATTAACCCACACACAAACACACTTCCATTTTCAAGCTCCTATCTCACAATCTAAGGCCACTAGAAGGTGTATGGAGGCCATTTAAGAAGGTGTATGGTGCTAGAACTTGAAGGACCACCTTGTGAAGCTTTTAACCTCTCATTTTCTTCCTTGTTCATCATCTTCATCTTCATGTTTATGCCACTTCCCTAGCCATTAGAGCTCGTATTAAGCTTCTTGATCACTAATTTAAGTCATGTTTATGCTATGTACAAGTTTCACCATCTAAACAACTTAACTTCTAGTGTTAAAAATGAAAAGATCTAACATATTCATAAAGAAAATAAGTGATTACATGGATTTTTGGTGTATGTAATGATGTTATTGGTGTTATATCTTGTGTTTATGATTAGATCAAGTATGTTAAAGCTTGGATCTACCAAGTTTAAGCATGGATCTTAAAGGATCCATGGTTAAACTTGAAGATGAACATATGAAGCATAATGTGAACTTGAAATATGAATTTTTATGCATAAAATTGTAATCTTGAAGTAATAAAGTTTGTGTAGAACAAATTTTTGAAACTAAAATTCATCTAAAGTTTGTTAAAAATTTAACATAAAGCTTGTTTTTGAAAGATCTAAAGATATTAAGCATGGATCTTGAAAGATCCATGGTTAAACATGATGTTAAAAAATTTTGATCTTTCTAATAAACATAAAAGTGTTTTTAGAACATGATTTACAAACTTTAAAGACCATTAAACTCATGGAAGAGTTGGTTTGTAAAATAAAGTTTCATAAAAGTCTGTTAAAATACTCAAGAACACTTAATTTTGGAAAGATCATCTTATGTAAAGTGTAGATCTAGAAGACTACACATTTTTAACAAGACTCAAGTTCACCATGATGTTCATATGGAAAAATTAGTGTATGTTGTTGATGATTGTTGTGGGAAAATTGATTTGATGTTGAAAAGAAAATAAACACATGTTTTGAAAACATGGGAAATCTCCATTTTTAGGGGAAACCGTGGCAAAATTTTTCTAAAGATTTAACACTTAGACAAATATTTCTAAACAAATATTTACAAGTATATTTTCAAACCATGGATTTTCACAAAAAGTTTGCCATAAATTTTGTTACAAAAATTATAAATATTTGAGGTTGGTTTTTATAAATAAAAGTGACTAAATATGTATTTAGGAAAATATATATTTAGAAGTCATCATGTGTGTGATTATTTGTATATTATGTGTATTGGTTATATTATTTTAGGACTTGAAATAATATAACTCACCAAAATACCAAGAAGTTACAATCCAAAATATTACCAAAATTCCAAGAGGATCAACATATGAGTTATACCCAAAATATTGGACAAACCGAACAAAGGAATATAAGTCACAAAATATTCCGGAAAATTATTTACAAGTATATTTTGGTAATTGGTATTTTGGACACCAAGAGAATGAAAATGGGATTTTCATAATTACTACAAAATATATCATACTTTTTACAAAAATGAAATCTATTATTTTTGAGCAAGTAAAAATATATATTTTTTCTTGGAATTATTAGAAGATATAATATTTTTGGAAGAAAATATATATCTTCTCAAACAAACATGAAATATATTATTATTTGGACGAAAAATGGATTTATATATCCTTCTAAGTTAGACTTGGAAATATATTAGTTTTAAGACTTGTATGAGGTTTATAAATATTTTTGCCAAAGGAAAAACTATAAATAATTTTTCTAAGGGGTATTTCTTAATAATTATTTTGGAAAATATATATTTTGGAAATATATATGGATTTTATCTTACTAAGGATACTTAATAATTACGAGAGATACGTATTTTTGTACGTATAATTACACTCCGGAATACGACCCCACATAAATGGCAAAAATATACAAGTATAAGAATACGAATACAAATACACTCATCCTTGGGAAGGATATACATATACAATACATAACGTAACTCAAGACACTAATTAAGACGAAGGTTAAGGCATGACCTACCCGTCTAATGGACCGTAGTACACATGTAGGTAGTCGTGCGTTCTAGAGGAAGCTTTGAGTTACATTGGATACAAGGAATGCAAAACTGTGAGTCATGTTCCCCCTTTTCTCTTAACTGTTTTTCAGTTTTATAACTTCGAGGGTGAAGTACATGTTACTAAATGTTTACAAACAGTTACAAATGGTATGGTTAGCTAAGGAAAAATACTGTTAGATCGTGTGAATGGGTAGGCGCACTCTTAAGACCATTAATCCTTGTAGTAGGAACGAGGGACATGAGTGATATATCTATTTGGGTGTAGCGAGCCCTACCCATGAGTCCGTCGAGTGGACCATGTGGTGACTATGTCTTATTGCCGGAGACAAAGTCTGCTAGGTTTGAGTCTTCCTGCACCATGTCACAAACATTAATGTATTAGCTACACATTAATTGATTTGTTTCATTGTTGCTTTCATACCGGGATTTCAAGTACATACATACATATTTACAAATGTTTTCAAGGATGTTCGCGCACACATACAAAACACATGAGCTCGCTCAACTTTTGTTGATGTTTTTTTCAAACTACATGTATTTCAGGAAAGTGGTTATGGATCTGGCGGCCGTTCAAGATTTCAAGTTGTGTTTTTAATAAAAGATGTCATCCAGTACCGAAGGGGTTAAGTCATGTGATTTATCCTTGATAGAATACATGGTTCCAAAGCTCGCTTTTATTAGTGTCTTTTGTGAAGTCCAGTATGGAACATTAAGCTTTGGTTGTCATGAGATCTAAATTTGAAGTGTTAGTTTGATGTTAAACAATGATGGTTGTATTATTTTGAAAACTGTATATGGATGAATATCTTGGTATTATCACATAGCTGTTTGTTATGGTTGAATGCAATTATATTAAGCAAGTCACACCAAATCACGTTTCCGCAAAAGTCAGGGTGTGACAATTTTCACATTCTATCAATGAAGTTGGACATGTTAAGCGTTGAGATTGTTGTATGTGATTCTCAGACGGTGTCGAGGGATTCCACACCTCGCTACTGATCGATTTCGCCACGTTCTTCTACTAGAACAGATCCAGATTGTGTGACTAACACATCTTTCATTTCCACTTCTGACGAAGAATCCATTAAGGAAAATGAATTATCCATTCATTTTCGCTTCTAAAGAATGTCCACTGCGGAAATGAAACACAAATCCTTATAGAATCTTCCTATCTTAATAGTTAGATTCTTAAAGGGACACTTAAAGTACTACTTTGAAATCCTTGATTGGATTTCTAAGAATGCTTTACAAGATACAGAAACAAAGAGCCAAACCCTACAGAGATCTTTCTATCTTAATAGTTAGACTCTTTAAGGATACTCACAGAACTATTGGTTGACTTAGGTTTTACCATTAATCAATCCCTCATTCCCACTTCTTACATTAATCAAGGAAGTATCCATTAGGGGATGAGCACCATGTAACACCTGTGTCACTTCAACCGTCAAACAAATGCCAAACCAATGAAATATTGTATTTCATACTTGGGATTTGTAAAATTTTGTGTATCTTTTACACATATCAACTCTTGTTTGATTTTAAGCTTTTAAATCGCTTTCTGGAGGGTTATACGCGCTCAGATGCGTAAATATAACCAGTTTAATCCAACGAACACTCCGGAATAGTGAAATAGGCTTAACCTACCTTAAATAACCTTTAAATAACTTAGAAATAAGTTTTAAAGGCTTTGGTATGGCAAAAACAAGTTAATTCGCTTACAGGGACTAAACTTGACAAACTGCGAAAGTATGCCAATTTGAACTGTAACAGACATTCCGGAACATGACCATAAGTTAAACATACCATAAATATCCTTCACATAGCTTAGAAATAGGCTTTGAGGGATTCGGTATGCTAAAATAAACTTTTGGGTCACTCAGGGACTAAAGGTGTCAAAAAGTGCACAAGTTTGCATTTTCGCGCATAACTTACGTTCTGAATACATCCGGACATCCAAAAATTTATGTAAGCATGACTATATTATATTTTAGTGTTCGCCATAAGAAAAATCCATTCGTTTCGTCATTTGGATCGTTTTCGCGCTTGTGCGCATTCCGTCGTAATTAAGCGAACATCGCGTTCGTACGACCAAACGAACCATCATCCGGCATATTTTTGAGCATGTTTTGAGTTCCCTATACTTTAACTTCATTTTAGAGCCTTGAAATGAGGTTAACGGGGTTCAAACGCATCGAAAAAGGCCTTAAAACACAACAGGGACCAAAACTGCCAATTTGGAAACATTTCTGAAACAGAGGGGCAGTGGCGTAGCGCGAGCCCTAAGGGCCTATGCAGTCGCGCTACGCGAGTGCCTTATCTGGGCAGAAAACTCAGTTTCGCATTTTCGGGACCAGATTCGATGTATTAGGCGTTGTTTAATTCACAACCACACATTCTAACTTGCTTAGTCAGCGGATAAGGATGGAATTTAGGCACCATAACTTTCCGACACTTGTACGGATACGATTAAGGCACGATATTCGACAAGCGATCTTAACGGTTCGGGTATTCCTATAAATACCCATCCACCCCAACCTCATTTCTTACAAGAATTCTGATTTGAGAGCTCTAAGTTGAAACCATTGTTTCATACCTGAGTTCTTGGATCGGGATTAGCATTCGGGGACCCTTCGTAAGTATTCTTTCGTTCTTTTATTTCTTTTCGAGTCTTTCGAGTCTGAAAGTCAAACTTTGTTTGACTTTCTACATTGACCAGTTATGGTCAATGCGAAGTTCGTTTGAACTTCGCAACGTGAGTGTAATCACGTTGGTTATAGTCCCTTGGGACTATGCCCACTGATTACCACGTTGTCTAGGGTCGTAGGGTAGGCGATCTAATAAATCGCCTATACCTTCGAACCCGACCCAGTTTGGTCGATCATTAGGATCCGACCAAATACATTAGGTGACCATAGTAGGTAGGGAATAACCTTCCGAGGTTATACCCTATGGTCACATCGTTTGAGTAGTTGTATGATAGGTAGTTTATATGCCTTAGGTAAATTACCAGAATACCCTTTTCATGTATAATTGGTAATTAAGCATATGTAACCTAAACCTTTTTCACATAACTGATTATGTAACATGTTTAGGCATATAACACTTGTCATAGGGCTAGTTAGGCGGTCCGAACGCGTTTCACGCGCACGACGCGTTAAAGTAGCATAAGTTACCTTAATGGGTCGCGATGGGTCGAAAGCACTTAGGTTAGTCTCAATGTAGTATGTAGGCCTTGTTAAACCATATCATATGAGTTCCAATACTCATTTGGTTTACCAAGCCTCATCCTATCCGATCTCCCGATTTAAGTCCGGTTTATTTATATAGTTTTAGATTGCCGACTGATTCCGTGCTCTCTCTAGCTTTGTTTGGTTGTTGTTCAAGACCTTCAAGCATTATCAGGCGAGTACATTATTCCCCTATTTACTGTTTTCTAAACTGTTTTGGGGTGAAGCATGTGTACCTATCTGTTATTGTCATGATTTCAAAAGTATAATTGATTATACATGTTATTACTTATCATTTGACAAACTGAATGATTATCTATGGTTTAAACACTGATTTCTCAAAGAACATAAAATAAAATGTTGAATTGTACTTATTTTATGTTCACCAGACCGATTGTTAGTATGATATAGCGCTATAGGATTTGACACCCCATTCCTGTTGTCATGGAATGTCTGAAACCAATTTGTTGCTCCATCCAAATAGGGATTGCCTTTGTGGTATTTCTATTGTCTCAAAGGTGTATTTTGATGCACCAGGTCTGAATGAATTCTCAAATCACACTATTAAAGTATAGTTTGATATACTCTCATGTGTGGTATTGTACAAAACCAACATATATTTATGAAACCAAAACATAATTAAATATGTTATTTATCACATCTAAAGCATATTTTGATATGTTATATATGAAACCAAAAACATAGTTTAATATGTTACTTACAAATCCAAAGTATACTTTTAATATGCTACTATAAGGTTATTTGTTTAATCTTACATTTATTTATACAAATCACATTGAATACATATTACATTATTTACATTAGACATGAACATTTTACATCTTGATGGTTGGGTTTGAATAAGTGATTAAGTAACGATGCGTGTGTAATATGATACAAGCATGGTGGATACGCCGCTGGTACTTCCTATATATAAGTGTTTGTATGGTATTACATATATCGCAGCGTTATTTGAATCATTTCAGTTTGATACAAATAAACATTTTATACAAATAACATACTTTTCACAAGACATTTATTTACAAACAACTTATCTTATACAAACTCATATTACATGGTTATTCATTTAATCATGCATTATTTTCTTATTATACATATCACTTGAACTCATCGTTCTTTTTCAAATGATTTACTAAGGCAAATCAAATCACAAGGTTCATGACTAAACATTTTCTTAAACAGAAGTCATGAATCTTATTTTCACAAAACCTATATACTCGCCAGCATTTCTTTGCTGACCTCGTTTTTACACATGTTTCAGGTACTGCTTTGCAATGATTGTTGATACATGCTACATTTAGGATGGACTCGGGCCTTAGCGACTTAAAACGAGACAATAACTAGTTAACTTATGTTATGTACCCTTTGTTTCTTGTTTAAACAATGTAAACTCTCATAATTGATTGATAAAACGAAACTTTAATTGCCATGGATTTGAAACGATTAATTCTGTTACAACACTCCCCGACATTTCCGCCACGTTTTGTATGTTCTACGTGGTCGGGGTGTGACAGAAAAGATGGTATCAGAGCCAATGGTTATAGGGAATTAGGTTATTAGTAATGCTTTGACCTAGTCTATAACCTTTCTAGGACCCTAACGCGAGTTTACTTGCGTTTAGTCATAAAACAATACCGTCACCTATCCTTAGGCGACGACCACAACAAGAACATAAATTTCAAAACCGCTTTGAAAACTAATCATCTGTTCTAGGATGATTGATTACAAGGTTTTGAACCCTCAATTGTAAGGTTTTGAATCCCTTTGAGTTTCAAAATCTCGTCAAGGTTTTGGGTTTTAAATAATGTGAACACGTGCAAACTGGAAGGGTGAATGCCTGTATTCTGGGTTTTCTGTCTAGGCAAGCACTTCGTATACATCTCATCAAACGCGAGACCAGTTGTGCTTACCTGGGAATTCTTGGGATGAGTGTTCACTTATAGGCGAGCATGTCTTCGCGATACATTATTTTTGATCCATTTACTTTGATTAGTCACCAGGGTCGTTCGTTGCTTTGTAGTAACAAACAAATAACCACTATCCTTGCTTTCATCAGATTTGTTTCATCTCATTCTTTTCGTCTAAATCTCTCACTCGTTTCCTTTCATGTTTCCTCTTTTAGAATGCCTCCTCGACGCGACAATCAGATGGAAAATGCCGAACTGGCGGAAATCATCGCGCAGCAAATGGCTGTTGCCTTCCCAAATCTTTATGCTCAAATGATGCAAGCCAACAACAACAACAATACTCCATGCAATTTTAAGAGTTTCAACTCGGCAAAACCGCTCAAGTTTAGTGGTTCTAAGGGAGCAACTGGGCTTCTTCAGTGGTTCGAGAGCATTGAGAATACCTTCCGTCATGTTCTGTGTCCTGAAAGTCGTAAGGTTGAGTTTTCTTCAAGTGTGTTCCAGAAGAGGGCTCTCACATGGTGGAACGGAGTGATGAGAGACCGCGGTGCTGAGGTTGCATTAGCACAGACTTGGGCTGAGCTTAGGGCTCTTATGATGAAGGAGTTTTGCCCTCGTCATGAACTGCGAGCTTTGGAGAGGGAGTTTGATGATTTGAAGCAAGACAGTGGTGAACATCGAGCCTATACTGACCGTTTTGAAGAATTGAGCCTGTTGTGTCCTGCTATGGTTACTCCTGTGGATAAAGCGATCGAGAAATATACGGATGGTCTTCCTGACCTAGTTCAGGATATTGTTACTGGCAGTAACCCTACTACTGTCAGACAAGCCATTGAACTGTCTGCCACCCTAACTGAATCCCACATCAGGAAACGTAAGCTGTTTCGAAAAGGCGACCCAAGACCATCTGACAAGACTGCTCAAGTGGAACCAAAGGAAGAACATGCAGAGGTATCCAAGAAGAAGAAGCGCAAAGCCTCTCAGAACTGCGCTGTAACTGCTCAAGACAAACAGGTTGCACGAAACCAACCAGCACAACCTCGCAAAAGGCAAAACTATGTTGGTACTGCACCTTTGTGCAACAAGTGCAACCGTCATCATCTAGAGCAAGAGCAGTGTCACAAATGTACCCACTGTGGACGTTTGGGACATTTGATCAATGTTTGTCGCTATGCAAATCAAGCTGCTGCAAACCCTGCTGCTGTTCAAGCACGGTTCCCTCTGGGGTCATGTTATAACTGCGGTGACCTTACCCACTACAGGAACAATTGCCCAAGGCTTTTAACGCACCTCCGGTGCGAGGATGAGCGTTTAACATCAATGAGGCAAACATGAACAATGATGCGGCAGTGAACAACTAGTGTTTTGTTATTTCCTTGGTTGTTATCTTATGATGTTTAAAGACAAGTCAGTTGTTATATAAATAAAAATTCGTCGTTTTTATTTTTGCAAAACTGATACGATTGTGTGAACGTTGGATACAATCTTATGAAGTCAACTCAAAGACAAACTACTCGTATGGTTCTGTCATTTTATGAATATTTGTGATCTCCCCAAGAACCCTAAACACTCGTTTCTTTTAAGAAACAAAGCCAAACTTTTATTGAGAATCCTTCTATCTTTATAGATGGATCCTTGAAAATGATTAAAGTACCGAATGAAATTCATGGATTGGATTTCTAGTGTGCTTTAATTATCCATCCTCAAAGACAACAAATTAAAGAATCAAGTTAACTAATTTTTGTGCTTATGTGTTTTCTTACATGTTTGTGGTTGTATGTGATCCATCCAAATCCTCGTAAAATCTTTCATATCTCATACGAGAGATTCATAATAGGATATCCAAAGTAACTATCTTAAATCCTTAATGGACTTCTACGTTGTAGTCAAGTCCCTTGGATTTTAAAGTACTATTCAATAATTAGATCCCTTAAGTGGTCTATTTAAGGAGATCGTACGACGGTTTAGTTAATAAGATCATGGGTTGATCTAGTTAAAAAGATCGTTCGTTGATCAAATTAAAAGGACCCTTTGGTGGTCTAGTCGAGTCATTTCATGTTTATTCAATTGATTTTTCCTCTACGCATTCTGAAATGAACTGTGCGGACTATGCAAGGAATTAAATAATTATGGAGGCCTACATAATTATGGAATGCAGTGCACAGAAACCACAGGGAATTTTGTCATGTGTTAAGACCCATAGTGACGAGATTAATGATACGGGAGAAGTCTTGGACCTTGACCGATGTCATTTTATCTTACGCTCCCCAATTCTGATTTCAAGCACACACAAGTTTCCTATGATAAGTCTTCATAAGAAACGTTTTTTTTTTTATCCATAGTTCAAAAATTTCATGTTTTACTGCTACAAGGAATTCACTTTGAGGGTTAACAAATTCGCTAAGAATCCTAACATGGCCCAGAGTTTTACTTAAGGGTTCAATGGATCTATTAGAAGGCGAAACCGTCACAGCTGTCTTCACAAGTTTCCTCAAGAATTAAATTTCGGGACGAAATTTCCTAAAGTAGGGGAGACTGTAACACCTGTGTCACTTCAACCGTCAAACAAATGCCAAACCAATGAAATATTGTATTTCATACTTGGGATTTGTAAAATTTTGTGTATCTTTTACACATATCAACTCTTGTTTGATTTTAAGCTTTTAAATCGCTTTCTGGAGGGTTATACGCGCTCAGATGCGTAAATATAACCAGTTTAATCCAACGAACACTCCGGAATAGTGAAATAGGCTTAACCTACCTTAAATAACCTTTAAATAACTTAGAAATAAGTTTTAAAGGCTTTGGTATGGCAAAAACAAGTTAATTCGCTTACAGGGACTAAACTTGACAAACTGCGAAAGTATGCCAATTTGAACTGTAACAGACATTCCGGAACATGACCATAAGTTAAACATACCATAAATATCCTTCACATAGCTTAGAAATAGGCTTTGAGGGATTCGGTATGCTAAAATAAACTTTTGGGTCACTCAGGGACTAAAGGTGTCAAAAAGTGCACAAGTTTGCATTTTCGCGCATAACTTACGTTCTGAATACATCCGGACATCCAAAAATTTATGTAAGCATGACTATATTATATTTTAGTGTTCGCCATAAGAAAAATCCATTCGTTTCGTCATTTGGATCGTTTTCGCGCTTGTGCGCATTCCGTCGTAATTAAGCGAACATCGCGTTCGTACGACCAAACGAACCATCATCCGGCATATTTTTGAGCATGTTTTGAGTTCCCTATACTTTAACTTCATTTTAGAGCCTTGAAATGAGGTTAACGGGGTTCAAACGCATCGAAAAAGGCCTTAAAACACAACAGGGACCAAAACTGCCAATTTGGAAACATTTCTGAAACAGAGGGGCAGTGGCGTAGCGCGAGCCCTAAGGGCCTATGCAGTCGCGCTACGCGAGTGCCTTATCTGGGCAGAAAACTCAGTTTCGCATTTTCGGGACCAGATTCGATGTATTAGGCGTTGTTTAATTCACAACCACACATTCTAACTTGCTTAGTCAGCGGATAAGGATGGAATTTAGGCACCATAACTTTCCGACACTTGTACGGATACGATTAAGGCACGATATTCGACAAGCGATCTTAACGGTTCGGGTATTCCTATAAATACCCATCCACCCCAACCTCATTTCTTACAAGAATTCTGATTTGAGAGCTCTAAGTTGAAACCATTGTTTCATACCTGAGTTCTTGGATCGGGATTAGCATTCGGGGACCCTTCGTAAGTATTCTTTCGTTCTTTTATTGCTTTTCGAGTCTTTCGAGTCTGAAAGTCAAACTTTGTTTGACTTTCTACATTGACCAGTTATGGTCAATGCGAAGTTCGTTTGAACTTCGCAACGTGAGTGTAATCACGTTGGTTATAATCCCTTGGGACTATGCCCACTGATTACCACGTTGTCTAGGGTCGTAGGGTAGGCGATCTAATAAATCTCCTATACCTTCGAACCCGACCCAGTTTGGTCGATCATTAGGATCCGACCAAATACATTAGGTGACCATAGTAGGTAGGGAATAACCTTCCGAGGTTATACCCTATGGTCACATCGTTTGAGTAGTTGTATGATAGGTAGTTTATATGCCTTAGGTAAATTACCAGAATACCCTTTTCATGTATAATTGGTAATTAAGCATATGTAACCTAAACCTTTGTCACATAACTGATTATGTAACATGTTTAGGCATATAACACTTGTCATAGGGCTAGTTAGGCGGTCCGAACGCGTTTCACGCGCACGACGCGTTAAAGTAGCATAAGTTACCTTAATGGGTCGCGATGGGTCGAAAGCACTTAGGTTAGTCTCAATGTAGTATGTAGGCCTTGTTAAACCATATCATATGAGTTCCAATACTCATTTGGTTTACCAAGCCTCATCCTATCCGATCTCCCGATTTAAGTCCGGTTTATTTATATAGTTTTAGATTGCCGACTGATTCCGTGCTCTCTCTAGCTTTGTTTGGTTGTTGTTCAAGACCTTCAAGCATTATCAGGCGAGTACATTATTCCCCTCTTTTACTGTTTTCTAAACTGTTTTGGGGTGAAGCATGTGTACCTATCTGTTATTGTCATGATTCCAAAAGTATAATTGATTATACATGTTATTACTTATCATTTGACAAACTGAATGATTATCTATGGTTTAAACACTGATTTCTCAAAGAACATAAAATAAAATGTTGAATTGTACTTATTTTATGTTCACCAGACCGATTGTTAGTATGATATAGCGCTATAGGATTTGACACCCCATTCCTGTTGTCATGGAATGTCTGAAACCAATTTGTTGCTCCATCCAAATAGGGATTGCCTTTGTGGTATTTCTATAGTCTCAAAGGTGTATTTTGATGCACCAGGTCTGAATGAATTCTCAAATCACACTATTAAAGTATAGTTTGATATACTCTCATGTGTGGTATTGTACAAAACCAACATATATTTATGAAACCAAAACATAATTAAATATGTTATTTATCACATCTAAAGCATATTTTGATATGTTATATATGAAACCAAAAACATAGTTTAATATGTTACTTACAAATCCAAAGTATACTTTTAATATGCTACTATAAGGTTATTTGTTTAATCTTACATTTATTTATACAAATCACATTGAATACATATTACATTATTTACATTAGACATGAACATTTTACATCTTGATGGTTGGGTTTGAATAAGTGATTAAGTAACGATGCGTGTGTAATATGATACAAGCATGGTGGATACGCCGCTGGTACTTCCTATATATAAGTGTTTGTATGGTATTACATATATCGCAGCGTTATTTGAATCATTTCAGTTTGATACAAATAAACATTTTATACAAATAACATACTTTTCACAAGACATTTATTTACAAACAACTTATCTTATACAAACTCATATTACATGGTTATTCATTTAATCATGCATTATTTTCTTATTATACATATCACTTGAACTCATCGTTCTTTTTCAAATGATTTACTAAGGCAAATCAAATCACAAGGTTCATGACTAAACATTTTCTTAAACAGAAGTCATGAATCTTATTTTCACAAAACCTATATACTCGCCAGCATTTCTTTGCTGACCTCGTTTTTACACATGTTTCAGGTACTGCTTTGCAATGATTGTTGATACATGCTACATTTAGGATGGACTCGGGCCTTAGCGACTTAAAACGAGACAATAACTAGTTAACTTATGTTATGTACCCTTTGTTTCTTGTTTAAACAATGTAAACTCTCATAATTGATTGATAAAACGAAACTTTAATTGCCATGGATTTGAAACGATTAATTCTGTTACAACACTCCCCGACATTTCCGCCACGTTTTGTATGTTCTACATGGTCGGGGTGTGACACACCATAGGTATAATAGCCCATTCCCACTTCCCACACTATCTGAGGAAGCATCCACTAGGGAATGATAAAGTTATGCCTTACGTGGAGATCCTTAATGAGTTATTCTATGCAAATAGATGAAAATCTAGATTCCACGTAAGACATTTACGTGACACAACTTATACAAACAAGCTCCTGCGAATAAATTTGGCGACAAAATTTCCTAAAGTAGGGGAGACTGTGACAACTATGCCTACAGTTATTACTAACTAATCCCGAACAAATTCGTAAGCAATAAAACCTTGTTTTTTTTATTTCTTGGATTGTGTAATTATCTATGATATTTACACATATCAATCATTGTTCAAATTCAAACCCTTAAACACTTTCTAGAAAGTTATACGCAAACTGATGCATAAAAGTAATCAATTTAACGCGATAAACAATCCGGAACAGTGACATAAGCTTAAAATACCTTAAATAACCTTTACATAACTTAGAAATAAGTTTTGAAGGGTTTGGTATTGCAAAAACAAGTTTATTCGATCACAGGGACTATTTGCGTCAAACTGCAAAAGTCTGCCGATTTGTATAGCAACTTACACTCCGGAACATGATCATAAGCTAAACATAACCTAAATACCCTTAACATAGCTTAGAAGTAAGTTTTGAGGGGTTCGGTATGCGAAAATGCTCTTATTTGATCAACAGGGACTAAAAGCGTCAAAAACTGCGTAAGTTTGCATATACGCGCATATCTTACGTTCTGAACATATCCGGACATCCAAAAAACTTTTTATTTTATTTTAGTGATGGGAATGCAAAAATACCAATCGTCGCTTAATTTGGATCGTTTTCGCGTCCGTTCGAGTTTCGTCGTAATTAACCGAATAACGCGATCGTACGACCAAAGGAACCGACATCCGTGATATTTCCAAGAATATTTCATGTCCCCTATACTTTGACATCCTTGTAGAGCCTTGAAATTGGGTTAACGGGGGTTAAACGTGTCGAAAAACAAGTTTGGACCATGCAGGGACCATTTCTACCAAAAACTGAAAGTTTTTAGCTGACCAACCAAGCGTGTCGCGCCAGAATCAGTGGTTCTTGTCGCGTGTCGCCTGAGCAGGCTCTGTGCAGGAAATTCTGAACAACTTCCCAGTATTTCCTGCTGTTTTCCAGCTTGGTTTTTGAATGTTGTGGGCTGGTTTGTGTGTTCTCCAAGCCCCCAAATCAGCTTCTAATAAGTGTAGGGCAATGATCATTCCTTGGGCAACACATAACACTTGGTAAGATCTCATAAATCCAAGAACACTATAAATAGCAAGTCCCATTCATTCACCAACTTGCTCATTTCTTCTTTATTTCATCTTGCTCAGTTTGAGGCTACCACTCTTTGTTGGAGGCTTCATACTTGAGCATTCTAGTTCATTTTTCCAAGCATTGGACTCTTGTAAGTGTTCCTTCATGCTTGTTCTTTTATTTTAAGTTAAAAGTCAAACAGTGTTTGACTTTCGGCTTTGACCATTAATTGGTCGAATCAAAGTTCAATTGAACTTTGCAACGTGATCGTAATCACGATGGTTATAGTCCCTTGCGACTATACCTACTGATTACCACGTTGACTAGTCCTAGTGACGAGTCAAAGATTCGGTCAAAATGCACGTTTATGTGCATTTCGTGACGGAACTATTTCCGGGTATCAAAACACTTTGTTTTGATACCAAATCAGTTTTCTAACTTAGTTAAACATGTTTTAACATGTTTAACTCCTCACTACTAGTTTCGTGCTTCTTTAGAGTCGTAAGTCAAGCGGTCTTAACAACCGCTTAGACTTTCGAACCCGACCCGTTTGGTTGATCATTAGGATCCGACCAAACATATTTGGTGACTATAGTTATATAGGGAATAACCTACTGAGGTTATACCTTATGGCCACTTAGTTTGGTTAGTTATTCTTTAAGTCGCTTATATGCCCATTAAAAATGACCAAAATGCCCTTTTCGAGCATAAATTCATTTTTAACAAATGAAATCAAACTTTTGACATCTAAACTGATTTAATAACATTTTTAAACATGTTTGGGCATGTAAGACTTAACATATGACATAAATAACCATCCGACCTTATATTTATGCAAACGACACGTTAAAGTAGCTTAAACTACCTTAACGGGTTGAAACGGGTCAAAAGCACTTAGGATAACTTTCTAATTAGAATGTTAGGTCTATTAAGTCATGCCACATGAGTTCCAATACTCATTTGATTTATAGAACTTCATTCTATCCTATCCTCTAGTTTAGGATCCGATTATTAACATAGTTATCTATACTAGGTGCCATGTTGATTCCGTGATCCCTCGAGCTTTAATTGGTCTTTATTCCAAGACTATTAAGCAATCCCAAGTGAGTACATAGTCCCCTCTTTTACCGTTTTCAAATATTTTGGGGTGATACACATGTGCCTACTTGTTACTTTCATGTTTTCATGCTTTTCATGACATATGCTTGCTATGTTCAACTAGTACACATATAGTACATGATTTCAATTATGTATTGCTGTGTATGTTGACTTAGCATGCTAGCACATTGTTTTCAAAGATACATTTTGCAGCATATGTTGACTTAGCATATGAGCACATTGATTTAGATTACATTTTTGCTAGATATGTTGACTTAGCATACTAGTACATTGATATCAAGGACCCATTTTGCTTCATATGTTGACTTAGCATATCTAGCACCTTGAATTCATGAACATTCCTACTTTGTATGTTTAGTTAGCATACTTAGTACATGGTTTACAAAGACATCTTACATGACATGATCTCATTGATTATGACATTTGGTATGTTAAAGGAGACTGGATACATTCATTAACATTATCCCGCCGACCGGTAGTATGTATGGTTTACCATAGGTTTGATAACCTCATTCTCACTTCCTAGTTTGTTTGGAAGTATCCATCTGGGGAATGACAGAACCCGATGAACATTGATAAACCTTTGCCTTTATAAGGGTTTATTTTGTGACATCTGTGTATTTTAACCCTTGTACTATTCCGAACAAATTTGTGTCTAATGGAATATGACGTTTTAATTTCAATATTTGTTTAATTATTTGTTACATTAGTACGTTTTCAATCATTGTTTAATTCCGAACTCTCAAACCTGTTCTGGAAGTGAAATCATAAACCGTTACGTAAACATAATCAGTTTAACGCGACGTACACTTCGGAACTGTGACATAAGCCAAACATACCCTAAATACCCTTTACATAACTTAGAAATAAGTTTTGAAGGATTCGGTATGGCAAAAACATGTTTATTCGAACTTTAGAACTATTTAGGCAAAACTGCGAAACGAACGTTGGTGACCGCCCGGATAATATTTAAATCCTAAAAATATTCTGTTATGATTAAAATTTTATTTTTAATCATGTTCGTGTTGAAAAATGAATTAAAGCGCTTAAAAACGTTATTTTTCAAAGTTTAAGCGCGTATCGCGTGTTACTGCGTAACATAGTGTTTCTACTACAAAACGCAGACAACGCAGCCAGTCTCGGCAACTGAAATTTATATCAGTAATATTTTGGCGATTTTATTTTTATAGAATAATAAAAATAATTTAGAACGCCATAAACTGGGATTTAAACGTTAGATAAAATACCCGGTACCCAGTTAAATAACTGTTTTTATCTAATTTACCATTCAAAAATTACATTTAACCCCCCCCCCCCCCCCTTCCTTTTCACGGTCATAAGGACCCACCAAGATCACCCATATCTCCAAGATCTTGATTCTTATTCTATTTGATCTTTGCTAGATTGTTTGGACAAGTGTAATACATGCCTTCTTTCTTATATCTTCCATATCTATTATATATCTTCTTCATATCTTCACAAGATAACTCAATCTCCTCACTCTCTCTCTCCCCAAAACTGTAACCCCCCCCACTATCACCATTATCATCTTCTTCAACCTTGTTCTTCAAAATCAAGCTCCATTCCGAGCAAATTTCAAGTTGGTGTGAAGATCCAAAGGAGTTTCCATGGTGTTTTCAAGTGATTTCAATCTCCATATCATCAAAATCTCATCAACAACTTACTTGAATCTTGAAGGTATAAAGTTTATGTTTAAATCATACTCTTGATTCTTGGTTGTTCTTGATGATTTGAAGTTTCTCTTGAATCTTGGAAATTTTCACAAACTTTAAATCTAAAAAGAAATGGGTCTTGATACAAAATAAAAATGGTGATATATATGTGTGTATAAAACCATATATATATATATATATATATATATATGTATGTATAAGATTTGAGCTTGATCATTGGTAAATACTTGTTTAAGATATTTGCTTGCATGAACAAGGTTCTATGAAATATGTAGAGATATAAAGGAATGATTGAATCATGAGTTGTAAATTTGAAGTAATGTTAGTATTTTTACATGTAAATGGTTAAAAATTTATTAGACATATTTGAGAATTTTTAAGTTATTGTTGGTGCATGCGTCTGTCGACTTCGTCTTGTATCGAGTCTTGTGTTGTACTAGATAGATAAGGGCACCAAAAACGAGAAAGTGTATACATAGGTAATTTCGTTTGAAATGGTACATGACCATTTCAAACGAAAATCAAGCTTGTTAATTTCGTTTGAATGTGACTCAAACGAAATCAACACACCTATATATACTTTGAGTGCCATTTCATTTGTAATTTTTCCGGTCAGTGTAACGAAGTGCTGCCGAAGTGTCCACAGACTTGTTTTTGATCTAAAATCAATATACGGACAGTATAAAGTGATAATTCAGCTGATTTGAACTCGATACGTCTGTTTCCGCCTTTTGTATTGAGATAAACTCTTCTGATCGACTCGTTCGGGTCCATAAACGATCCTACAAGTGGTATCAGAGCTCAGGAGGAAGAGTTCATACCAATTCAGCTGCAATTTCTGATTTCTACACCTTCTTTTCAAAATTAAACATCTTTTCCTGGTTAAAATTGGATAATTTTCTAACAATGTGTGCGTAATTGTGTTTTAACAAACCCTTGAGAGTTTCAGATCTTAAATCGGCTTAAAACTTGTCTAATTGGACAAAATTTGGACCGAATTGCTGACATCATGCTGATTTCGTTTGAGTTGTTCTTGTTGATTTCGTTTGAGATTGCACATTGTCCCTGATTCCGTTTGAGATTACCTGTTGATTCCGTTTGAAAATCAGTATCTCGCTTGAAAAGTTATGTAATCTCGTTCCAAACTATTATTCCGTTTGGGAATTTCGTTTAAACTGAACAATTCCGTTTCAAGACTGTGATTTCGTTTGAAACCTCAAACGAAATTAGGTATATTGTTTGAAAGTGTTTGATTCCGTTTGAAGGCAGTAATTTCGTTTGAGTATCTCGTTTGAAAGTGGCAATCCCGTTTCAAATTGTAATTTCGTTTGAACGCTAATACAGAATCAGCAATTCCATTTGAAAAGTTGTTATTTCAAACGATATTAGGTATTTCGTTTGAGGGAGTATTCTGTGTGAAGTGGGATTTCGTTTGAGAGTGTAATATCGTTTGAACAAGACAGTTTTGTGAAATTTGAAAATCCGAAACATGGACGAAGAATTTTACAACGCATTCGCTACCCCGATTACTCTTACACAGAACACGATGTTGGAAAATGAAACGGGGACTATGCAAAAACCACCTAAGCTCATGAACATCGAGGAGTATAAGGGTTGGGAAGGACGTTTTGAGAACTGGGTACAAGCAAATTATCTGGATGCTTGGGAATGTGTCGAGACGAAATACGTTAGACCGATGAATGATGACGAAGAGATTATTGCGATTAAAGATCTGAGTGCTGAAAATTGAAAGAAATACAAAGATGAGAAAATGATGCTAAGTCTACTACAACAAGCTGTGAAGGAAGATATCTTGGTTTTATTGCAACACAATGGAACTTCTTATTCAATCTGGAACGCAATAAAATCGAAGTTTCATGGAAGCCAAGAGATGGTCAAGAACAAAAAGTCGCTTTTAAAGAAAGAATTTGATCTGTTTCGTGGGTTGAAAAATGAAAGCACAAAGCAAATCATTAAAAGATACTGTAATTTGTTAGCCAACATGAAGAGATTGAGCATCGAGAAAGATAATGAGGAGTTGATTGAGAAGCTAGCTGATGCGTTGCCATATGAGACTTGGGGCACATATCTCATGATGTTGAGGAACAAGGAAGGTTTTAGCAATCTAACATTGAGCAAATTCATTGAAAAGATTGAGGCTCAGGAGATGGAACAGAGAAAGATTTCAAGAATGAAAGATTTCGATGGTGAACAAGATATTAGTCTCTATTACAAAGGTGGTGTCAGTGATAAATCCACCAACATGTCACCAAAAATCGAAACTGCTTTTAATGCAAAAGGTTCATCTGGAAGTTCATCCAAAGGATCAAACAACAACACAAGTTTTACATCATATCCATCATTTGATCCAAACATTTCAACAACAAAGAATGGAAAGAAGCTACAACGCAACATTGTACTGAATCTGGAGAATGATGAGGATTATTCAACAGAAGTTGCTAAGAGTCACATGTCTTTGTTGGGAACAGTGTTGGAATCCTATGGTAGTTTTGTTGCAGGTCGGATCGGGAATCCTATGTTGACAAAAGAGGATTACGATCAAATAGATGCAGAAGAGATGGAATTAATGGACATAAAGTGGTGTTTGGCAAGTGTGTTAAGACAAGCTGAGAAATTTAAGCAGATCACAGGAAGAGATGATTTACATGAAGCTAATGTTTCTACTTTAGGTTTTGATAAATCTAAAGTCACTTGTTCTCGTTGCAGGGAAAAAGGACACTTCAAGAGGGAGTGCAAAAACCGCGAAGCAAGTGGAGCTCAAAATCCGTTCAACAATAACAATGATTACTACCGGAAGGCCATCTATCATCAAGTTGCACAACAACAACAAGAACCACAAGTGGCACATGGAAGAAAAGTGATTGAAGAGTCTTCAAAGAGAGATTGTATGGTGAATCAGGATGACAAAGAGCCAACTAAAGGTTTCAGCTGGGACAAATATATTTCAGCTGATAACAAAGCATGCCTGATAAACCAAGATGATGAAAAATTACCAGAAGGGTTTAACTGGGAAGGTTTCAGTTGGGATGATTATGATCCTAACAAAACTTCAAGTCATAAAGCCTTTGTTGCTCGAGTTGAAGAAGATAGTGATGATGATAGAGAGTATTATGCAAAACGAATGGCAGATTATTTTAAAATGATGGCTGAAAGTGATAGTGAAGATGAAAAAGCTAAAAAGAAAAAGAAAAAGGTCAAAACACCGGTCAACAGTGATGATGAAACTCTTCCATTGATCAAGAAAAAGGTAAAGGAAGTTCAGAAGTTCAAAGTCGATGAAGAAGTTGATGCAAAGAAGATTCTGGTGATTTGTGAAAGCTGTGAGATTATAAAGAAGAAAACAGTGAGTTAATGAACAACATGAACAGGCTGAAGGAATCTTATGATGTTCTGAACAAAGCCATGAATCAATATAATCAATCAAGTGAAGAACAAGCAACAGCCATGAAGACACTTCAAGGAGCTTTCATGATAAAGCAGAAAGTTGTGAACAATTACATTGAGAAGTGTACTGTGCTTGAACAAAAATTGGAGACACAAAGGATTGAGACTGAAAGAGTTAATCATTTGTTAAAAAGTTACTCATGTACTTCTTATGTCATTGACAGGATTTATCCAACTGTTGAGGGCATGAAGGCATTTGAGGATGATGAAGTAACTGAAGAACAAAAGGTTTCTGAAGAAAAGACTCCTGAAAAGAAGAAAGAAAAGAAGAAGGATAATAAAGAAAAGACATCTGGTAAGAAACAAGGTTTCAGTTACAACAAGTGTCCACCCTCGCTTGAAAATGGATATTCTCCAAGAAATCCAAATTCTGAAAGAGTCGAAAAGGCAACAAATTTACAGTGGGAGTCGGAGTCTTCAGTTAACTTGCCAGATAATATTGATGTCACATTTACGTCATCTGACACTGATTATGAGTCCGAGTTAATAAAGAAAGTGGTCGATCAGGTGTTGGATAAAGATGAATCCGAGGAGTCAAAGTTGGAGTCTATGTCAAAGTCAAAGTCTGAGTCCAGCACTCCGAGTCAAACTGACAAACAGGGCAAAAGAGTTTACAATAAAGAATTCATGTTATCAAAATCTAATTTGGATGACGAAACGTTTAAAGTTGCATATACTTTGAATGATTCTAACAAATTATATTCTGATGAGGAATTTCCAATAAGAGGTGTCAAAACTGACATGATCAAAAAGGTTTTCAAACTAACATAAATTAATATTTCTGAAATAAAAGATGTAAATCTTAATGATAAATCTAAAAAGTACACCTCAAGAGTTCAACAACATTTAAACAAGAAAAAGGGTTACAGTTCTGGTTCTGGTTTTCACAAGAAACCAAATCATAACGGTAATTTCAAAAAGAAAGGTCTTGGTTTTATTCCACCAGAAAATCATAAAAATGAAAATATGTTCGAGATTTTAAATAAAAAATGATATTTGTTTCAGGTACGTCTTCTGAAGAAGAGAAAGAAAATCTATTCAGAAAGCAGTCGAACAAAGAATTCCTTGCGAAGAAGCAAGAAGAGATGAAGACTGATGATCAGATGAAAGAAACGAGAACCTGTTTCAAATGCAACACCGTTGGTCATATTGCCAAAAATTGTTCCAAGGCAATGCAGTCAAAACAGGGAGTTTCTCATAAACTGAAAGATAAAAAGGCTGAGTTTGAACCACTAATTGATAAAACTAAACTTTTCAAAAATTCAATTTTTGAGATTGGTGAAAGTTCAAATAGGTTTTATAAGAAAAGAGCAAACCTTGATAACAAGAAATGGATTGTTAAGAAGTCTGATGATAGTTCTAGAAATGATTCTGATTCTTCAAAATGAGATGAGCTATCTTCTGGCAATGAATCTGATTTCACAAAGTCAGATGAGCCACAAGTTGAATCAAAAAGTGAAAAATCAGTGCCGACTGTGGATGATGTGAATTTTCCACCACTTCGGGCTGAAATTTTTAAGAAGAAAATTGGTAAAGTTGAGATTTCAAATCAATTTTTCTCAAAAAAGAAAGATTTTGATGTTGAAAAGGCATTTAACTCCACAGTTCATAACATTTTTGGAAAAATGGTTGACAGGAAGGTAAAATGGGTCAAGGAATTTTACGAGAAGAAAACAAAGAAGCAAGGTAAAGTATCATCCCTGGTTTGTGACTGGGATGGTACATATTATGAACAGTAAAATCCTGGACTTGCCGGAGTTTCCAAGTTGGTAATCGCGGAGCATGAATCGGCATCTTGAGAATTCAACCTACATGTAACCCCCAGGTTGGTAAGTGAGGAGTAGGTATCGGCATCTTGAGAATTCAACCTACATGTGGTATTGGTTGGTAAGCCATGTGGTTGAAAAAGAGTTTGTGATAGAAGTGGTAAAATCAAAGTCATTAGGTTGAACTTGATTGGACCATTCTTACAAGTGGAACTTAATTTTTAAGATTAATCAGGGACATTAACTTGTACTTGATTTATCTTTCTTACAAGCTGATTTTTGAAAAACAATATGATGAACCCCTAACCTACATATGGTAAAATCAATCAACAAAACTTATTTTCCGGAAAAACCATTTGATTAAAACAAACTTAAGTGTTTTGAAATCACAATGGGAAATTAGTTTGTTGTGAGGGGGAGTTCTGATTGTTTATGCCAAGTGGATGGCGAATTGAAGCGATTTGATATCAGTTGTCACGTTACTTGTATAGTTTGTTTTCAAATTTTCTTTAAATGTGTTTGAATTTTAGGGGGAGTAAGAAATTTTTGAAAATCCAAAAAAATTTGAAAATTTGAAAAAGATAAAAACATGATAAAATACAAAATGAGTTTTGGTGTCAAAGAAGAGGAAATGATAGTACATCAGTGGACAGTTACAGTATGCTAAAGAAATGTAATGTCTAAATAGAGTTAAACGGTCTCACTGATGATATGCCGATAGGTTTTTACACATTTAGTAAGCTTTTTCGGGATATAAACTTAAATTCAAACTTGCTTATTTCGTGGGGAACACTACTTGAATATATAGGTAACCCCTGAAATTTCGTTTGAAGGATCCCTCTTTCTGAAATACTAGGTCTTTATGCTAAGTGATATCTGGGGTATTATCCCGGGACTTCTGATAATGCGAAAGCAATGGCCTAGTCCCCGGAGAATACTTTACTGCTTGCTTGAAATATAGTGCCACCCTCAGCAAAAATGATGAAACAATAATTGATAATCATTGCTGTTGTAAAAAAGATCCTCTAAAGGTGACCCACCAAAAGTCGAGCCGTCATCTCTCTGCTGAACGGAAGTTCTGACCTGAGCTCTCACGGTTTCGCAATTAACCCCTTACAGATATCATCTGTGGTATACTCACCTGTAAGACTGAATATTGGGATCTGGATACGGGAGTATATTCAAGAGGTGGGACACATGAATGAATTTAAGTCCTTAATACACACCTAATTCATATCCTGAATCAGTTGAAATTTGTGTGAGAATTTAAGTGGATCAGTATATCGACAATCTAAGTGAATTGTTTAATTCTTAATGTGTAACTAAGCTCAACGGTACTTGTGACTTGTCAAAATCTGATATTATCCTCTTACACAAACTCACAAAAATATTGTCTGTAAATATTTCTCTATTGCATTTCAGTTTATGTTAAAAAATTCAAAAAGATTTTCAGTGTGTTTTAGCATAAATTTTGAAAAATACAAAAAGATTTTCGACAACTGATGTTGGAGAGCTGATTTTCAAAATTCCAAGTGCTGAATATGATGACAATTAGGGTTGGGAGAGTGTTTGTTTTGAAAAGAAAAACGTTATTCCTGCAAGTGATTCATCAAAGTTATAATTGTAAAATCATTGTTTGAATATCTTATCCACAAGTGATTCATCAGAGTGTGAGATTGATTTTACAAGTGGTCATCAGAAGATTTATTGTTGGGTAGAGTTTTTGTGTAGGATAGAGCCAGGAATTGATTCTGAACCTGTAGAAAGTGTGAGTCAAGTTACGATTCTGGAACTGCTGATGTTGATGAACTTAAGGATTCAAGAGATCTGATCAAGAGAATTAGAAAGCTTGAGAGCCAGGCTCAGATCTTGGAGATTATCAATATTCGAGGAAGAGATAAGAAGAGAGAGAGATTGAGGATGCTTTACAGTGTCAGATACTTCAAAGAGTTCGAGAGGACTGATAAAGACTGAAGATGCGAAGACTTGACACTTTAACACTCGTCAACATTCGAGGGGGAGTCTGTTGGTGCATGCGTCTGTCGACTTCGTCTTGTATCGAGTCTTGTGTTGTACTAGATAGATAAGGGCACGAAAAACAAGAAAGTGTATACATAGGTATTTTCGTTTGAAATGGTACATGACCATTTCAAACGAAATCAAGCTTGTTAATTTCGTTTGAATGTGATTCAAACGAAATCAGCACACATATATATACTTTGAGTGCCATTTCATTTGTAATTTTTCCGGTCAGTGTAACGAAGTGCTGCCGAAGTGTCCACAGACTTGTTTTTGATCTAAAATCAATATACGGACAGTTTAAAGTGATAATTCAGCTGATTTGAACTCGATACATGTCACACCCCGACCACGTAAAACATCAAATCGTGGCGGAAACGTCGGGGAGTGTTGTAACAGAATTATTGTTCCACAACTATGGTATTTAAAATTTTGTTTATTCATCAACCAAAGAGTGGAATACATTGTTTCAAAACAAGAACCAAAGAGTACACAACATAATTAAACTAAGTCTATCTTTATTTTTAAGTCTCTAAGGCACAGGTCCGCCATAGTGTCACGATCGTCACCCTAAGCAGCAACTCCTGAAACACATGTGAAAATAGGTACGTCAGCATAAAAATGCCTGTGAGATGTCACACCCCGACCGCGTAAAACAACAAATCGCGGCGGAAACATCGGGGCGTGTTGCAACAGAATTAATGTTTCATAACCATGGATACCAAAAAGTGTTTCGTTTTATTAAACATTGAATAATTACATCGTCTTGAAATCTAAATACACTATATTAAACATAGTCTATCATTGTTATTGAGTCACTAAGGCCTTGTCCAGTCCTATGTGAGCATGCATCTTATCAATCGATATCATTCAACAATACCTGAAACATATGTGAAAACGAGGTCAGCAAAGAAATGCTGGCGAGTACATAGGTTTTGTAGGAGTGTCGAAATCATGGCTAGTTTAGACGTTGCAATACTTTATTTAAAAACCTTGTTTTGAAAAGAGTATAATATTGCAACTTAATTAACCAACTCAAATCAAGCGGGTTATAATTTGTAAAACCTCGTAGCCATGACTCTTAACCCAAAAACATTTGTTTTAGTAAATTATTTGAAAAACAATGATAAGTTCAGGTGATATGTATAAATAAGAGAATAATGCATGATTAAATGAATAACCATGTAAAATGAGTTTGTATAAGATAAGTTGTTTGTAAATAAATGTCTTGTGAAAAGTATGTTACTTGTATAAAATGTTCTATGTCTCAAACTGAAATGATTCAAATAACGCTACAATATGTAATACCATACAAACACTTATATATAGGAAGTACCATCGGCGTATCCACCATGCTTGTATCATATTCCACACGCATTGTTACTTAATCACTTAATCCAAACCAAACCACCAAAGTAATGTTCATGCCCAAATGTAAATCATGTAATATGTATAACCAAAATAATATCGTATATCTCTTTGAAGCCAATCGTTTACCCAATCGTTAAAACATCGTGTGAAACCCAATCGTTACCCAATCGTTAAAACATCGTGTGAAAACCAATCGTAAATCGTTTAATTCGTTTTAGGTCGTGAAACTACTTATAAGGTCGTCTCGCTAATAACATTCAAACCTTCGTGACTTTCATCGCTTCTCGTTTTCGTATTAACAAACCTCCATAGGGTAAGTTAATAATTACAGATTCAGTCGCTACCTACCATACCCACACATAACCACGGGTGTAGTAAATAACGGGATTTGTCAGATCCTATGGTACCATAACCTAATACTGGTCGGCTTGATCATTGCTAATGAATGTCATTTGTTATGTAACTACAACCAACAAGTTTGTTCACTTTATGAAATCGTTATTAGTTTTGTATAAATCGCCTTAATTGTTTTTGAAACCATCGTTATAACATCGAAAACATTTAGCACATATGAGTCACCCCAAAACAGTTTGGAAAACAGTAAAATAGGGGAAGAATGTACTCGCCTGATAATGCTTGGAGGTCTTGAACAACAACCAAACAAAGCTAGAGGGAGCACGGAATCAGTCGGCAAACTAAAACTATATAAATAAACCGGACTTAAATCGGGAGATCGGATAGAATGAGGCTTGGTAAACCAAATGAGTATTGGAACTCATATGATATGGTTTAACAAGGCCTACATACTACATTGAGACTAACCTAAGTGCTTTCGACCCATCGCGACCCATTAAGGTAACTTATGCTACTTTAACGCGTCGTGCGCGTGAAACGCGTTCGGACCGTCTAACTAGTCCTATGACAAGTGTTATATGCCTATATATGTTACATAATCAGTTATGTGACAAAAGTTTAGGTTACATATGCTTAATTACCAATTATAAATGAAAAGGGTATTCTGGTAATTTACCTAAGGCATATAAACTACCTATCATACAACTACTCAAACGATGTGACCATAGGGTATAACCTCGGAAGGTTATTCCCTACCTACTATGGTCACCTAATGTATTTGGTCGGATCCTAATGATCGACCAAACTGGGTCGGGTTCGAAGGTATAGGCGATTTATTAGATCGCCTACCCTACGACCCTAGACAACGTGGTAATCAGTGGGCATAGTCCCAAGGGACTATGACCAACGTGATTACACTCACGTTGCGAAGTTCAAACGAACTTCGCATTGACCATTACTGGTCAACGCTGAAAGTCAAACAAAGTTTGACTTTCTGACTCGAAAAGCAGTAAAAATAAGGAAAAGAACGAAAGAATACTTACGAAGGGTCCCCGAATGCTAATCCCGATCCAAGAACTCAGGTATGAAACAATGGTTTCAACTTAGAGCTCTCAAATCAGAATTCTTGTGCAAAATGAGGTTGTGTGGGTTGGGTATTTATAGGAATACCCGAACCGTTAGGATCGTTTCATGGAAAACGTGCCATGATCCAACCCGTACACTTGTCGGAACCTTATGGAAGCTTAAAATGGTTCTTATCATCATGACTAGGCAATTGGGAACATGTGGTGGAGGATCAAACAGCTGCAGCCTGCTGTTTAAAAACTCTGAATCTGGTCAGCAGACCCCTAGCGCACCGCTACGCTATAAGTGTAGCGCACCGCTAGGCCCAAGTTTGGCAGATTTACACTTTTGGTCCCTGTCATGCATTCAGCCCATTTTTGACACGTTTAAGGCCCGTTAACCCCATTTCAAAGCTCTAAAATGAAGTTAAAGTATAGGGAACTTAAAATGTGTTCAAAAATATCTCGGATGTCGGTTCGTTTGGCCGTACGAACGCGATGTTCGCTTAATTACGACGGAATGCGCATAAGCGCGAAAAACGATCCAAATGACGAAACGGATGGATTTTTCTTATGCCGAACACTAAAATAACATATTATAGTGCTTACATAAATTTTTGGATGTCCGGATGTATTCAGAACGTAAGTTATGCGTAAAAATGCGAACTTGTGCACTTTTTGGCGCTTTTAGTCCCTGAATGACACAAAAGTTTATTTTAGCATACCGAACACCTCAAAGCCTATTTCTAAGCTATGTAAAGGATATTTATGGTATGTTTAACTTATGTTCATGTTCCGGAAGGTCTGTTACAGTTCAAATTGGCATACTTTCGCAGTTTGTCAACTTTAGTCCCTGTAAGCGATTAAACTTTGATTTCACCACACCAAACCTTCCAAAACTTATAACTAAGTTATGTAAAGGTTATTTAACGTATGTTAAGCCTATTTCACTTTTCCAGAGTGTTCGTTGGATTAAACTGGTTATATCTACACTTCAGAGCGCGTATAACCCTCCAGAAAGCGATTTAAAGCTTGAAATCGAACAAGAGTCGATACGTGCAAACGATACACATATTTTTACAAATCCCAAGTATGAAATACAATATTTCATTGGTTTGGTATTTGTTTGATGGCCGTGGAGGCACAGGTGTTACAGTCTCCCCTACTTTAGGAAATTTCGTCCCGAAATTTATTTAGAGGAAACTTGTGAGAGCTTGAAAACATGAGATTGAAAAGATCGAACAATATTGGTTAGGGTTCTGAACTTCTAGTAATCTTTAATAACATCATGATTGCAATGTAAGAGGGATACTTAGATACAAGTATATGAAGCGTCATTGGTGCGTCCACCGTACCTCCATTACATCGTTCTCATTTCGTTATTGTTGTCACTATCGGTTCTTACACATAATAAATCTTACTGTGTTTCTGTGCACTAAATTTCATAATTATGTACGCGTCCATAATCAGACAATTCTTTGCACAATTCACACAGTCTATTTTATAGTGTGTAGGGGAAAACCAAATGAACAAACCGGTGATGAGTGTGACTAGACCGCCATAGAGTCCTTTAAATTAAATCAATAAATGATCTAAATAGACTATCAAGGAGTCTGTTCAGCTACATCACTAGATGTCGTTCTCTAACCAAATTGTGAATCAATCTTTTTGACTAGACTACTAAGAGGGTCTCTTATGAATCATGGAGTGGTACTATATAACCCAAGGGTCTTAACTACCAGGTAGAAGCCCATAAGGATTTAAGGTAGTACCTTTTGAATATCCTACTATGAATCTCTCATATGAAGATATGAAAGATTCTATGAGGATTTGGAAAATCGTAACACACAAAAACATAGAGGAGAACACATAAACACATATCATATAACCACAAAATTGTTCGTTAATTTGTCTTGTAAATTGCGTACATGCATTTAAAGCACACTAGGAATCCATTCCGTGAATTTCATTTGGTACTTTAAACGTTATCAAGAATCCAACTATAAAGATAGAAAAATTCAAAAAGAAAATTCGATTTCGATTACTAGGAACCGAAGTGTTCGAATTAAGGTACATAAGGAATCCGATTAAGGACTCTGATTTGAATGATGATTATCCACAAGGGTCTAATTGTGGAGATAAAAAGATCCCATATGGATTTTAGAAGTTGAAGATGTTTTGAAATCTTGCACGGGATGTGCTTAAGTCAAAACATGAAGTAAAATGCTTATGAAGTTGAGATGCCTGATATGTCAAGGCGACATATGAAGCGGAATTTGAAGGTTAAGTCAATGTATGAGGAAAATATTTTTGAAAACTATGCATGGGGTTATTTTAAGAAAAATGTGTTTAACGTTTTTGAAACCTTATATATAATATTTTTTTTTGAAATCATAAAGTAGGTGTAATAGGTAGATATATTTACAAAAATGTTTTAAAATCATGCGAAATGAATTTTGAAATTATGTATAAGGTTTTTGAAAGACATGAATGATGCTTTTCGAAATCATGCACTTGATCAGAAAATGTATTGTGTTAATATTGTCTTCAGACTATATGAAATATTTTGAAATTAGAAAGGTTGGTTTTGATAACATGGCCAATGTTTTTGAAATAACACAGACAATGCATCTAGAAAAATTGTTTTCAAACTATATGAAATGTTTTGAGATCATGAAGATTGTTTTGAAATACTGGTACTGTGTATGTTGAAAAATCAAAACGTAATGGGTATGAGATTTGAAAATACCCTTAGTTATCTAACCAAGGATTTAAAGGCACAGATGTGCGAAAAGCACGATTACTCATAATGTCACTTAATTTTCTGTACTTTGTTTCTTAGAGTGAAACGAGTACTTAAAATTTTCGAGGGAATCATGAGCAATCATTTGAGAGAGAGAAATCACAAGAGTAGTTTGTAAGGTACATAGTTCCTTGATGTAGGTATCATAGGAAAAGCCATACACACCTAGCAGGGGGTTGAGTTGGTTGGTTGGGGACTGCTTTACCATTGTGAGCGACCATGGCGAAGTTCTGAGAAGCCTTTCGCTTCTTTGACTTCTTAGGGGATCGTTCATCCATGGTCTTTGATTCCTCGATTGGTTTCTTGGCTGATGGTGCTGTCACCTGACTAGGTCCTGCCTGTCTTGGTGACTCTTGAGTGGCTTCATCCTGGAGATGATACATGGCAGTAGCTAATTCAACAGTCTTCAGGGCTACTTCGCCTATTCGCTGAGCGAATTTTGGCTGCTTGCTCAGATATCTGGGCGTCATCGTGATGAAGAGACATTCTTGAAGAAAAAGTAAAGGCATAGGGAGAAACAGGTGAAAGATTATTGGACAATCAAAACAGAATGATAACGCATGAAGATTGCGATCATTTGTTTGTTACCTAAGGCAAACAAATGAGACGGTGACTGATCAAAGTAAATGGGTCAAAAATAATGTATCGCGAAGACATGCTCGCCTATAAGTGAACACTCATCCCAAGAATTCCCAGGTAAGCACAACTGGTCTCGCGTCTGATGAGATGTATACGAAGTGCTTGCCTAGACAGAAAACCCAAAATACAGGCATTCACCCTTCCAGTTTGCACGTGTTCAAATTATTTAAAACCTAAAACCTTGACGAAGTTTTGAAAACTCAAAGAGGTTCAAAACCATATAATAGAGAGTTCAAAACCTTACAATAGAGAGTTCAAAACCTAGTAATCAATCATCCTAGAACAGATGATTAGTTTTCAAAGCGGTTTTGAAATTTATGTTCTTGTTGTGGTTGTCACCTAAGGATAGGTGACAGTATTGTTTTATGACTAAACGCAAGTAAACTCGCGTTAGGGTCCTAAGAAGGTTATAGACTAGGTCAAAGCATTACTAATTACTAATAACCTAATTCCCTATAACCATTGGCTCTGATACCATCTTTTCTGTCACACCCCGACCGCGTAAAACAACAAATCGCGGCGGAAACATCGGGGCGTGTTGCAACAGAATTAATGTTTCATAACCATGGATACCAAAAAGTGTTTCGTTTTATTAAACATTGAATAATTAGATCGTCTTGAAATCTAAATACACTATATTAAACATAGTCTATCATTGTTATTGAGTCACTAAGGCCTTGTCCAGTCCTATGTTAGCATGCATCTTATCAATCGATATCATTCAACAATACCTGAAACATATGTGAAAACGAGGTCAGCAAAGAAATGCTGGCGAGTACATAGGTTTTGTAGGAGTGTCGAAATCATGGCTAGTTTAGACGTTGCAATACTTTATTTAAAAACCTTGTTTTGAAAAGAGTATAATATTGCAACTTAATTAACCAACTCAAATCAAGCGGGTTATAATTTGTAAAACCTCGTAGCCATGACTCTTAACCCAAAAACATTTGTTTTAGTAAATTATTTGAAAAACAATGATAAGTTCAGGTGATATGTATAAATAAGAGAATAATGCATGATTAAATGAATAACCATGTAAAATGAGTTTGTATAAGATAAGTTGTTTGTAAATAAATGTCTTGTGAAAAGTATGTTACTTGTATAAAATGTTCTATGTCTCAAACTGAAATGATTCAAATAACGCTACAATATGTAATACCATACAAACACTTATATATAGGAAGTACCATCGGCGTATCCACCATGCTTGTATCATATTCCACACGCATTGTTACTTAATCACTTAATCCAAACCAAACCACCAAAGTAATGTTCATGCCCAAATGTAAATCATGTAATATGTATAACCAAAATAATATCGTATATCTCTTTGAAGCCAATCGTTTACCCAATCGTTAAAACATCGTGTGAAACCCAATCGTTACCCAATCGTTAAAACATCGTGTGAAAACCAATCGTAAATCGTTTAATTCGTTTTAGGTCGTGAAACTACTTATAAGGTCGTCTCGCTAATAACATTCAAACCTTCGTGACTTTCATCGCTTCTCGTTTTCGTATTAACAAACCTCCATAGGGTAAGTTAATAATTACAGATTCAGTCGCTACCTACCATACCCACACATAACCACGGGTGTAGTAAATAACGGGATTTGTCAGATCCTATGGTACCATAACCTAATACTGGTCGGCTTGATCATTGCTAATGAATGTCATTTGTTATGTAACTACAACCAACAAGTTTGTTCACTTTATGAAATCGTTATTAGTTTTGTATAAATCGCCTTAATTGTTTTTGAAACCATCGTTATAACATCGAAAACATTTAGCACATATGAGTCACCCCAAAACAGTTTGGAAAACAGTAAAATAGGGGAAGAATGTACTCGCCTGATAATGCTTGGAGGTCTTGAACAACAACCAAACAAAGCTAGAGGGAGCACGGAATCAGTCGGCAAACTAAAACTATATAAATAAACCGGACTTAAATCGGGAGATCGGATAGAATGAGGCTTGGTAAACCAAATGAGTATTGGAACTCATATGATATGGTTTAACAAGGCCTACATACTACATTGAGACTAACCTAAGTGCTTTCGACCCATCGCGACCCATTAAGGTAACTTATGCTACTTTAACGCGTCGTGCGCGTGAAACGCGTTCGGACCGTCTAACTAGTCCTATGACAAGTGTTATATGCCTATATATGTTACATAATCAGTTATGTGACAAAAGTTTAGGTTACATATGCTTAATTACCAATTATAAATGAAAAGGGTATTCTGGTAATTTACCTAAGGCATATAAACTACCTATCATACAACTACTCAAACGATGTGACCATAGGGTATAACCTCGGAAGGTTATTCCCTACCTACTATGGTCACCTAATGTATTTGGTCGGATCCTAATGATCGACCAAACTGGGTCGGGTTCGAAGGTATAGGCGATTTATTAGATCGCCTACCCTACGACCCTAGACAACGTGGTAATCAGTGGGCATAGTCCCAAGGGACTATGACCAACGTGATTACACTCACGTTGCGAAGTTCAAACGAACTTCGCATTGACCATTACTGGTCAACGCTGAAAGTCAAACAAAGTTTGACTTTCTGACTCGAAAAGCAGTAAAAATAAGGAAAAGAACGAAAGAATACTTACGAAGGGTCCCCGAATGCTAATCCCGATCCAAGAACTCAGGTATGAAACAATGGTTTCAACTTAGAGCTCTCAAATCAGAATTCTTGTGCAAAATGAGGTTGTGTGGGTTGGGTATTTATAGGAATACCCGAACCGTTAGGATCGTTTCATGGAAAACGTGCCATGATCCAACCCGTACACTTGTCGGAACCTTATGGAAGCTTAAAATGGTTCTTATCATCATGACTAGGCAATTGGGAACATGTGGTGGAGGATCAAACAGCTGCAGCCTGCTGTTTAAAAACTCTGAATCTGGTCAGCAGACCCCTAGCGCACCGCTACGCTATAAGTGTAGCGCACCGCTAGGCCCAAGTTTGGCAGATTTACACTTTTGGTCCCTGTCATGCATTCAGCCCATTTTTGACACGTTTAAGGCCCGTTAACCCCATTTCAAAGCTCTAAAATGAAGTTAAAGTATAGGGAACTTAAAATGTGTTCAAAAATATCTCGGATGTCGGTTCGTTTGGCCGTACGAACGCGATGTTCGCTTAATTACGACGGAATGCGCATAAGCGCGAAAAACGATCCAAATGACGAAACGGATGGATTTTTCTTATGCCGAACACTAAAATAACATATTATAGTGCTTACATAAATTTTTGGATGTCCGGATGTATTCAGAACGTAAGTTATGCGTAAAAATGCGAACTTGTGCACTTTTTGGCGCTTTTAGTCCCTGAATGACACAAAAGTTTATTTTAGCATACCGAACACCTCAAAGCCTATTTCTAAGCTATGTAAAGGATATTTATGGTATGTTTAACTTATGTTCATGTTCCGGAAGGTCTGTTACAGTTCAAATTGGCATACTTTCGCAGTTTGTCAACTTTAGTCCCTGTAAGCGATTAAACTTTGATTTCACCACACCAAACCTTCCAAAACTTATAACTAAGTTATGTAAAGGTTATTTAAGGTATGTTAAGCCTATTTCACTTTTCCAGAGTGTTCGTTGGATTAAACTGGTTATATCTACACTTCAGAGCGCGTATAACCCTCCAGAAAGCGATTTAAAGCTTGAAATCGAACAAGAGTCGATACGTGCAAACGATACACATATTTTTACAAATCCCAAGTATGAAATACAATATTTCATTGGTTTGGTATTTGTTTGATGGCCGTGGAGGCACAGGTGTTACATGAGATACATAGGTTTTGCGAAAATAGGATCCATGACTTATGAGTTTAGAAAAAGTTGTTTAACAAAAGTCAGTCATGAACCTTGTTAATTGTTTGGTTTTATAAATCTTTCGAAAAGCAATGATATGTAAAAGAGTAATGTGAGGTTAAATGAATAACCAAGTAAAAATGAATTTTGTACAAACTAAGTTGTTTGTAAAACAATGACTTGAAAAATATGTTATTTGTATAGAATGTTATATGTTTAAATTGAAATGATCTAAATAACGCTACGATATGTAATACCATACAAGCACTTATATATAGGAAGTACCAGCGGCGTATCCACCATGCTTGTATCGTATTACACACTCCTCGTTATCCAAATCATTTTACCCAAACAAACCACCAATGTAAATTTCCCATGACTAAACCATTTGTCAAATGTCTTTGTGTAAATCATGTCAAAATGTCTATGTCAAAATGTAGATATGTATATCAGTATCAAAATGTCTATGTCAAATGTCAAATATGAAATGTGTAAACAAAATGTCATGTATGGCAAGAAAATATATATCGTACATTACGGCTTAACGTACTTCACGTACAACAACGTGCGTGATTTGTTATATAACATGCGTGATTAATGTTTTCAATATGCATGATTATTGTGTTTCAACATGTGTGATTTTGGATTTTTAAGTTATAACGTGCGTGATTTTAAAATGAACGTGCGTAATTACCTGTCGAACGTGATGTACGTTAAGCCGTAATGTACGTTAACCTTCCTCTATATATATATATATATATATATATATATATCTACTGAGCCACAGATAAAATGCACAAGACAATGTATTGAAGTAAAACGTGGTTTAAATCAACGTTATGTCTTGTGGAAATGCATGCTATACTGAATACAAACATTTATGCGGTATTGTAGAAATGCATACATCCAAGCCTTATGACTGTGGTGATAAGCCTTTAAACAAATTAAAGGTCTATCTGTTTTATGTTTTATGGGATTCGGTCATTCCTTTCATCCAAACATACCTAGGATGTCAGGAACGGGAGTTCTCAATTCCTATGGTACCATTACCTACTAACGAGCGGCGTGATCAAAGTTAATGAATGTATATGGTCCCATTTAAACAAGCCAAATGTCATATCAAAATGTAAGCATGTGATGAAATGAAAATGTACTAAGTATGATGAACATACATAGTATGAAAAGGCAATGTAAAACAATGCACTAAGTATGCACACAATGGACATACATAGCATAAATGTCATGTAAAACGATGTACTAATAATGTACTAATGAACATAGCGTGTATATGATGAGAAAAACATGAAAAGCACGAAAGTAACAAGTAGGCACATGTGTTTCACCCCAAAATGTTTAGAAAACAGTAAAAGAGGGGTCTATGTACTCACATGAGATTGCTCAATAGACTTTAGATATCCACCAAGCAAAGCTAGAAGGTTACCGAATCAAACGGCACCTAATATAGGTAACTACATTAATAAACGGACCTATCGGAGGATCGGGTAGCATGAGGGTTCGTAAACCAAATGAGTGTAGGAACTCATGTAATATGGTTTAACAAAGCCTACATACTAAAACGAAACTTATCCTAAGTGCTTTTGACCCGTTACGACCCGTTTAGGTAGCTTATGCTACTTTAACGCGTCGTTTGCGTAAAACCCGTTCGGAACGCCTAACTAGCCCTATGACAAGTAAGATATGCCTCGACATGTCTAATATTGTTACTAAATCAGTTTAGATACCAAAAGTTATGTTACATAGGCTTAAAATGAATTTTGACTTAAAAAGGGCATTTTGGTAATTTACTTAAGGCATAAGAACTACTTATCATACAACTACTTAAACGACGTGACCATAAGGTATAACCTTGGAAGGTTATTCCCTAAACTACTATGGTCACCTAAAGTGTTTGGTCGGATCCTAATGATCGACCAAATGGGTCGGGTTCGAAAGCATAAGCGATTGATTAGATCGCTTACCCTTACGACCCTAAACAAGCACAAATCTAAAAGTGACGAGCTAAACATGCTAGAACATGTGTAGTTAAGTTAGAAAACAGGTTTTGATATCAAAACAAACGGTTTTGATACCCTAGAGTAGTTTGGTTACAAAATACGCAAGAACACGCATTTTGCCCGAAACTACGACTCGTCACTGAGCCTAGATAACATGGTAATCAGTAGGTATAGTCACTAGGGACTATGACCATCGTGATTACGCTCACGTTATGAAGTTCAAACGAACTTCGCATTGACCATAAACTGGTCAATGCAGAAAGTCAAACGCAGTTTGACTTTCAAGCATAAAAACGCATAAAAGAACGAAAGAATACTTACAAAGGGTCCCTGCAAGATTGATTTCCAAGTATTTCTCAGGTATGAAGTGATAACCACTCCAACTTAGAGAAAATCTCAGAATCAAGTGGGTTTGGAATGAAATGGGTTGGGGGTATTTATAGGAAATGGACCACCGTTAGGATCGTTCGTCGAAAAACGTGCCTCGATTGTAACATCTGTGCTTGTAATCATTGTGAACAGTTCAATTATCAATAAAACAATGCTATTTGATCCCAATGTTTGTTTGGTTGTGTTTTACATTTTTCATGTTTTGACTTTTGTCCAATTTCAAACTCTATATCGTTTTCTGGAGAGAGTTATACGCAAACTGGTGCGTAAACATAATCAGTTTAATGCGAAAAATACTCCGGAACATCAACATATACTTGACATACCTTAAATAACCTTTACATAACTTAGAAATAAGTTTTGAAGGCTTTGGTATGGCAAAAACAAGTTAATTCGCTTACAGGGACTAAATTTGACAAACTGCGAAAGTATGCCAATTTGAACTGTAACAGACATTCCAGAACATGACCATAAGTTAAACACACCTTAAATATTCTTTATATAGCTTAGAAATAGGCTTTGAGGGGTTCGGTTTGCTAAAATAAACTTTTGGGTCATTCAGGGACTAAAAGTGTCAAAAAGTGCACAAGTTTGCACTTTTGCGCATAACTCACGTTCTGAATACATCTGGACATCCAAAAATTTATGTAAGCACTAAAATATTTTATTTTAGTATTTGGCATAAGAAAAATCCATTCGTCGCGTCATTTGGATCGTTTTTCGCGCATGTGCGCATTTCGTCGTAATTAAGCGAACATCGCGTTCGTTCGACCAAACGAACTGACATCCGGCATATCTTTGAGCATGTTTCATGTCCACAATGTTTAGGCATCATTTTAGGGCCTTAAAGTTGGATTTCCGGGCCTTAGAAGTGTCGGAAATGGCTTAAACACATAACAGGGACTGAAACTGTCATTTGGTAAACATGTTTCTGATCTGTGCAGGCCAGGCGGCCCGCGTTAGTCCTGTGTGTATCTTTACGCGGCCCGCGTCAGACTCCCAGACCAGATTCGATGTTTAAACAGCCTGTTAACAGCTGCATTACCCACAAAACCCACTTGCACATGGTATTTCTCAATACTAGGGGCCCAAATGGTTTTGTAAAACCATGTTCTTGAGGTGTATGGCCAAGATCAAAGCACGGTTAACAAGAAACGATCTTAACGGCTCACCGAACACTATAAATACCCAACCCACTTCATTGCAAAACCCACAAGAATCTGATCTTAGAAGCTCTGAGTTGAAACCTTTGTTTCATACCTAAGCTACTTGGATTAAGATTAGCATTCGGGGACCCTTTGTAAGTGTTCCTTCATTCTTTTATTGCTTTTCGGGTCCGAAAGTCAAACTTTGTTTGACTTTCTACGTTGACCAGTTTATGGTCAATGCGAAGTTCGTTTGAACTTCGCAACGTGATTGTAATCACGATGGTTATAGTCACTTGGACTATGCCTACTGATTACCACGTTGTCTAGGGTCGCAAGGGTAAGCGATCTAATAAATCGCTTATACCTTCGAACCCGACCCATTTGGTCGATCATTAGGATCCGACCAAATACAATAGGTGACCATAGTGGGTAGAGAATAACCTTCCGAGGTTATACCCTATGGTCACATCGTTTGAGTAGTTCTATGATAGGTAGTTTATATGCCTTAGGTAAATTACCAGAATACCCTTTTCATGTATAATTGGTAATTAAGCATATGTATCCTAAACTTTTGTCACATAACTGATTATGTAACATGTTAAGGCATATTCTACTTGTCATAGGACTAGTTAGGCGGTCCGAACGCGTTTCACGCGAACGACGCGTTAAAATAGCATAAGCTACCTAAACGGTTCGTAATGGGTCGTAAGCACTCATGTTAGGTTTCATTTAGTATGTAGGCTTTGTTAAACCATATTACACGAGTCCCCATACTCGCGTGGTTTACGAACCCTCATTCTATCCGATCCTCCGATTTAGGTCCGGTTTATTAACATAGTTACCTATATTAGGTGCCGTTTGATATCCGTGATCTCTAGCATTGTTTGGTTGTTACTCAAGGACTACTAAGCAATCTCAAGTGAGTACATAGACCCCTCTTTTACTGTTTTCCAAACATTTTGGGGTGAAACACATGTGCCTACTTGTGACTTTCGTGTTTTCCTGCTTTCACATCATATACTTGCTATGTTCATTAGTACATTTATAGTACATGATTTCATTGTTTTACATTACATTTCATGCTATGTATGTCCATTGTGTGCATACTTAGTACATTGTTTTACATTACATTTCATGCTATGTATGTCCATTGTGTGCATACTTAGTACATTGTTTCACATTACATTTCATGCTATGTATGTCCATTGTGTGCATACCTAGTACATTGTTTCACATTACATTTCATGCAATGTATGCCCGTTGTGTGCATACTTAGTACATTTGTTTCACGTTATATACTATGTATGTCCACTTGTTACATACTTAGTACAGTCGTTATTCATCACATGCCTACATTTTGGGTATGACATTTGGTTTGTTCAAATGGGACAATATACGTTCATTAACATCGATCACGCCGTTCGTTAGTAGGTAGTGGTACCATAGGAATTGACAACTCCCGTTCCTGAACCCTAGGTTTGTTTGGGTGGAAGGAATGACCGAATTCAATAAACATAACACATATAAACCTTTAATTTGTTCAAAGGACTATCACCACAGTCACAAGGCTTGGATGTATGCATTTTCACAATACCGCATAAATGTTTGTATCAGTATAGAATGCATTTGTTCCACAAAACATAACTTTGATTTAAACCATGTTTTACTTCAATACCTTGTTTTTGTGCATTTTACATATGGTTTAGTTGATATATTTCACTTACCATACATGATATTTTTGGGTACACATTACATGATCTACATTAAACATAAACATTTTGACATTGATATACACATTTAGTGGTTTACATTGGACATAGACATTTCGATTTGGTTTACACATTAACACATGACAATTCATTTATACATAAACAATTTACATTGGTAGTTGGTTTGAGTAAGTGATTTGAGTAACGGGGCGTGTGTAATATGATACAAGCATGGTGGATACACCGGTGGTACTTCCTATAAACAAGTGTTTGTATGATATTACATGTCGTAGCGTTACTTAAATCATTTCAATATTTGACATATTTCGTTTTACATAAACAACTTATTTTCACAAGACATTGATTTACATAACAACTTATCTTATACAAACTCATTTCACCTAGTTATTCATTTAACCTTACATTATTCTCTTATTTATACATATCATCACTTTTTGAATGATTTACAAAACAAAACAATTTACAAGGTGTGACAACTGCCACTTTCGGGTAATTTACGTACATTTAAAGCAATGATTTACATTATACAAGTATGAGTTTTGAATATTCGAACTGCATGATTACATGATATACATCTTATAACACTCAAGGAATATTCATCTATGATGCACATTATTCATTTTTATTGGTTACCTTTGAAACAATGTAAACAATGCATCGAAACAACTAGAGTAGTATCTAGTAAACTAGCGTGCTGACGAAAACTCAGGATCCGCATAAATCATCTAAATTACATCGTTAGGACTCGGACGATAGTCCAACATCAATTACATATTAAACCTATACGGGAATACAAGAGTTTGGTTTAATATATTACCAATGTCCGGTAGCACCAAAAACTGCCCGAAAACTGCCGAAAAGCACTAAAAGCGACGATTTCTACACTTTTCCGCAGAAATTTTGCTGAAATCAGCTTTCTAATATTTTTACGACATGTAAAAATATTATTTAACATAGAATTCATGTGTGGATACATTAGGGTATCATCCGAACCAATAACTACATCAATTCACACAAGTTACACAACTTAGCGTTCAAATAACGTCTAACCGAAACAATTCGAAACGAATATCCGAACAATGTCGGATCTTTTTTTTTAGTGACCATCTAATATTATTTAGATCATATTAGACTAGTAATGGTCACTTAACACCTTCTTAACACATTTATACACTTGAAACATTTAAACACCTAAACCTTGCTAAAAGTTTCTAACACTTTAAACACTTAATAACATTTCAATAATTCAAGACCCCCCCCCCCCATGTTGTGAACGGTTTTAAAGGGGTCCCACACCCTATTTTTTTTGTTAAATATCTAGATATTTTATTAGTTACAAGTGGATGAAGTTGGTGCTTTGCTACAACACTTAACCATTAAGCAATACTAGCACCTTACACTCATTTTACATCTTTTATTACTTTTACCAAAAGCTCTCATCATCTTCATCCATCTTACCAAGAACACTAAAAACCCACTTCAATTTTAGTCTTTTATTAGATGATTAACATGGGTTTCCAAGTAACATAAGGTGATCTAAAGCTTTTGGAAGTAAAAGGAAGGGTTTTCATCCATACAAAAGTGTTCTACCATCAAGATCATCATCTTCCTAGTTCTTAATAATCTTCTAAGATCATCCCTAGCCTAGTGCTAGAAGTAAGCTTCTATATCTATTTTTTTTATACAAATATATTATGTTTATGATTGTTATTATTACTAATAATAACCAAGTAATCATACATAATAAACATGAAAAAAATACAAAGAAGCAAAGATAAAAATCATGATATAATTATGGTTGTTTATATTGTGATGTAAGACTTGTTATATGCTTATTTAATCTTGTTATGATGGTTATGATACAAATAAATTGTTAGAAGATGTTTTAAAATATGATCTAACAATTTTACATATTTATGTTAAAGGGGTTTTTAACATAAGGGTTTAAAGAAATGATCATAACCTTTGTTCTTGTGAAAGTATTAAAGGTTTTTAGTTAAAAAAAAAACAATACTTCCACAAGATTATAAAAAGTAACATACAACTAGAGATTTTTATAAAAGTTGTTAAAACTAGAATTAAATTTGGTTTTTGAACTTGTTAGCATATGAAATGATCATGGTTAAAACCCTACATGATTTGGATATCATTTTGATAATTTCATGTTATAAAAGTTTCATATGTTTAGTTAAGATGTTGAGTAAATTGGTGGTGATTTGATAAAGAAAATGATATGTTTATAAAACATGGTTAGAATAAAATACAAAGGTTATATAGCCATTTTTCATAAAAACTTTATTTTATAAAGTAACCACATTTTTGGGTAAATCTCTACAAGAATAAAAAGGTTGTTAAAGAAAATTTTTATAAAATAAAAGACAAGAAAAATATATATTTTCTTAAAAATATATATTTGGTTACTTTAACAATTTTAGTGTGATGTATTACTTGATGTATTAGTTATATATATCAATGTAGGAACTTGTATCTAATGTCACATTTAAACTCAAAACACCTCATAATGAAAGTCCTACAAGACTTCACATATTTACGCCTTAAAACAACTTACGGACATTCCGAACTTTCGGACACAACTTATGGTCAAAACGGACGACGGGCGAATCTATGAACATATCGCCATTCTGTGAAGTTACTACGATGCTTAGGCGACCTTTCAACGCGGACGCAAGAATTTCGTTACCATTAACAAAATTCGGACATTTTGAAACTAATAAAAACTATTATGTTTTTATTAACTAAAAAGTATACTTAGTGAATTTTTATAAAAATGAAAGACTTATATTTTACTTAAGTGGGCTATTTTATAACAAATGGGCTTATTTTCTTAATGGGCTTATTTTACTTAAGTGGGCTATTTTATAACAAATGGGCTTATTTTTCTTAATGGGCTTATCTTCATAATGGGCTTAACATAAATTCATGGGCTAAGCCCAAACACCAAACATATGGGCCGAAGCCCAACACTATTCAAGCCCAACACTATTCAAGCCCAACACTATTCAAGCCCAATACTATTCAAGCCCAACACTATTCAAGCCCAGCACTATTCAAGCCCAACACTATTGAGGCCCAACACTATTGAGGCCCAACACTATTGAGGCCCAACACTATTTGAGGCCCAACACTATTTAGGCCCAACATTATTTGGGGCCCAATAACATGAAAACATGGGCTTGGCCCAATGATACTATTATTGGAAACATTACTATACAAGTGATACATACAAGACACGAGAGTCAGCGGACGAGATCCGACTATACAACTCATTCATCGAATACACAGTTAACGAACATTTGAACAACTCATTCATCGAATACACAGTTAACGAACATTTGAACAACTCATTCATCGAATACATAGTTAACGAACATTTGAACAACTCATACATCAAATACACAGTTAACGAACAGTAAAGACATACAAGTCTTACACATATTCAAGACACAAGACTTATACTCAGGTCATTTACAAAGACCGAAGGGTCTAACAAATATAAGGACATTTGTAGGTCGCAACATTGTTCAAGACGACCGTATGTCAGATCACAGTTAGTTACTATTCACGGACGCAATTCTGTGAGTTCATGTCCCCTATTCATTTAAATGTTTTTCAAGCTTTACAACTATCGGGGAAAATACATGTACAATGGTATGATAAGTCAAGGAATGAAACACCTTAGATCATGTGCGAATTAGGGCCATACTATAAGCACCATTAATCCAGTTTGGACCAAGGAACAAAGGTTTAGATCTAATGGGTTTTGGCGAGCCCCACTCTTGGTCGTGGACCCATACAGAAGAGTGCGTTTGTGTCCCAGTCGATAGGAATCGGCATAAAATCGTCTAGGGTTGGTTTGCTTCCTATTTCGTCACACATATTAATGTCCTTGCAAAACATTAATGATCACGATTTCATTGACGCTTTTCATACTACAATTGATACAAATACAGATACATCTCATATTTTGCAGATACGTCTTATATCCAGTTTGGATACAATTACAATTGAGACAAATACATATTACATACTGTTTTGATACAGATACATCTTTTACAGCTAAATTGCATGAACTCGCTCAACTTTTGTTGATGTTTTCAAACTTACATGTATTTCAGGGAATTAGTGGACCAATGCAAAGATTTCAGTTCAAAGAAAACAAGTATCAATACTCCATGCCAACTATTGAAGGGTTTGCCTATTATATACCGCCTCTTTGCGGTGATATAGTGGTCAAAGCCTTGACATTTTTAGACTTACATTTGATGTATGAAACAATGATAACTTATTTTCATTTGATGGTTCGTAAACAATGTACATAACTTATGTTGCGATCTTTTGAAACACTTATGTAATGGCAATGGAGTATGTTTATTCATATAGTTTGTTCATGTACATCGATATTTATGCAATGAAAACCAGACAGATCACACCTTGCGTTTCCGCTATGAGCGGGTGTGACACAAGGTTCATGACTGACTTTTGTTAAACAACTTTTTCTAAACTTATAAGTCATGAATCCTCTTTTCACAAATCCTATGTATCTCACAGGCATTTTTATGCTGACGTACCTATTTTCACATGTGTTTTCAGGAGCTTTTGCTTAGGATGATGATCGTGACACTAGGGCGGACCTGTGCCTTAGAGACTAAAAATGAAGATAGACTAGTTTAATTATGTTATGAACTCTTTGTTTCCTGTTTCAGACAATGTAACTCTTATGTTTATAAATAAAATACAACTTTGAATGCCATGGTTATGAAACAATTAATTCTGTTACAACACTCCCCGACGTTTTCCGCCACGTTTGTATGTTATACGTGGTCGGGGTGTGACAGAAGAGTTGGTATCAGAGCCAATGGTTATAGGGAATTAGGTTATTAGTAATTCTTTGACTTAGACTATAACATTTCTAGGACCCTAACACAAGTTATCTTGTGTTTAGATCTTAAAACATGCACATCACCTATCCTTAGGTGATTATCAAAACAAAAACCAAATTTTCCGAAACGATTTTTGAAAAACAATCTTCTGTTTTTGAATGATTTATTACAAGGTTTTGAACCCTCTATTGTAAGGTTTTGATGTCACACCCCGACCACGTGTAACATACAAAACGTGGTGGAAACGTCGGGGAGTGTTGTAACAGAATTAATGTTTCATAACCATGGATACCAAAAATGTTTCGTTTTATTAAACATTGAATAATTACATCGTCTGGAAAGCTAAATACACAATTTAAACATAGTCTATCATTTTTATTGAGTCACTAAGGCCTTGTCTAGTCCTATGTGAGCATGCGTCCTATCAATCGATATCTTTCAACAATACCTGAAACACATGTGAAAACGAGGTCAGCAAAGAAATGCTGGCGAGTACATAGGTTTTGTGAAAATAAGATTCATGACTTCTGTTTAAGAAAATGTTTAGTCATGAACCTTGTAATTTGCTTTGTCTTTGTAAATCATTTGAAAAATAATAAGTTCAGATGATATGTATAAATAAGGGAATAATGTATGGTTAAATGAATAACCATTGTAAAATGAGTTTGTATAAGATAAATTGTTTGTAAATCAATGTCTTGTGAAAAGTATGTTATTTGTATAAAATGTTATATATCTCAAACTGAAATGATTCAAATAACGCTACGATATGTAATACCATACAAACACTTATATATAGGAAGTACCAGCGGCGTATCCACCATGCTTGTATCATAATACACACGCATCGTTACTTAATCATTTAATCAAACCAAACCACCAATGTAAGATGTCTATGTTTAAACCAATTGTCAAATGTATTGAATAGTATACCAAAATGTTTATGTTAAGATGTAAATCATGTTATGTATAACCAATGTCAAAAGTGTTTGTGTCAAATGCAAACCATGTAATGTGTAACCAAAATGACATGTATGGCTAGTGAAATGCATCAACTAAACCATAGGTGAAACGCACAAAACAAAGTATTGATGTAAAACTTGGTTTAAATCAATACTATGTTTCGTGGAAATGCATAATCAAATGTAAATCATGTCCAAATGTTTACCCAATCGTTAAAACATTTTGTGAAATCGTTCAAATCGTTCTTGTTTTAATTGTGAAACTACTTTATGGTCGATTTTCTAATAACATTCAAACCTTCTTGACTCGTTCATCGTTCCAACTCGTTCTCGTTCTCGTTCTTAACAAACCCTTACCAAAGGGTAAATTAATAATTACAGATTCAGTCGTTACCCAAAATACCCACACATAACCATGGGTATAGAGAACAACGGGATTTGTCAGATCCTATGGTACCATAACCTAATACTGGTCGGCTTGATCATTGCTAATGAATGTCATTGGTTATGTAACTACAACCAACAAGTTTGTTCACTTTATTGAAATCGTTCTTGAAACCATTGTAATTGTTCTTGAAACCACATTGTAATTGTTTTTGAAACCATTATAATTGTTTTTGAAACCATTGTAATCGTTCTTGAAATCATTGTAATCGTTCTTGAAACCATTGTTATTGTTCTTGAAACCACATTGTAATTGTTTTTGAAACCATTGTAATCGTTCTTGAAATCATTGTTAAGATATTTAGCACATATGAGTCACCCCAAAATAGTTGAAAACAGTAAAAGAGGGGAATAATGTACTCGCCTGAGAATGCTTAGAGGTCTTGAACAACAACCAAACAAAGCTAGAGGGAGCACGGAATCAGTCGGCAATCTAAAATTATATAAATAAACCGGACATAAATCGAGAGATCGGATAGAATGAGGCTTGGTAAACCAAATGAGTATTGGAACTCATATGATATGGTTTAACAAGGCCTACATACTACATGAAACCTAACCTAAGTGCTTTCGACCCATCGCGACCCATTAAGGTAGCTTATGCTACTTTAACGCGTCGTGCGCGTGAAACGCCTTCGGACCGTCTAACTAGTCCTATGACAAGTGTTATATGCCTAAACATGTTACATAATCAGTTATGTGACAAAATTTTAGGTTACATATGCTTAATTACCAATTATTCATGAAAAGGGTATTCTGGTAATTTACCTAAGGCATATAAACTACCTATCATACAACTACTTAAACGAAGCGACCATAAGGTATAACCTCGGAAGGTTATTCCCTACCTACTATGGTCACCTAATGTATTTGGTCGGATCCTAATGATCGACCAAATGGGTCGGGTTCGAAGGTATAAGCGATTTATTAGATCGCTTACCCTACGACCCTAGACAACGTGGTAATCAGTAGGCATAGTCCCAAGGGACTATAACCAACGTGATTACACTCACGTTGCGAAGTTCAAACGAACTTCGCATTGACCATAAACTGGTCAATGCAGAAAGTCAAACAAAGTTTGACTTTCAGGCTCGAAAAGCAATAAAAGAACGAAAGAATACTTACGAAGGGTCCCCGAATGCTAATCTAGATCGAAATAACTCAGGTATGAAACAAAGGTTCCAACTTAGAGTCTTTAAGATCAGATTCTAGTGGTTTTGAAGCAATGGGGGGTGGGGTATTTATAGTTTTCGGGTAACCGTTAAGATCGTTTCATGGAAACCGTGCTTTAATCGCATCCGTACAAGTGTCGGAACCTTGTGGTAGCTAAAAATGATCCTTATCAGCTGACTAGGCAATTGAGAATGTGTGGTTGTGGATCAAACAGCTGCAATCTGCTGTTAAATGCAGTTAATCTGGTCAGGAAGTCGGACGCGGCCCGCTTCAGGATGTACATAAACTCAGGCGGGCCGCCTGAGAGTTGCAGATCGGATATATGTTTGCAGAATTACAGTTTTAGTCCCTGTTGATGTTTTAAGCCATTTTCGACACTTCTAAGGCCCGTAAAGCCAACTTTAAGGCCCTAAAATGTTTCCTAAACATTGTAGACATGAAACATGCTCAAAAATATGCCGGATGATGGTTCGTTTGGTCGTACGAATGCGATGTTTGCTTAATTACGACGGAATGCGCATAAGCGCGAAAAACGATCCAAATGACGCGACGAATGGATTTTTCTTATGCCAAACACTAAAATAAAATATTATAGTGCTTACATAAATTTTTGGATGTCCGGATGTATTCAGAACGTAAGATATGCGCGAAAGTGCAAACTTGTGCACTTTTTTACGCTTTTAGTCCCTGAATGACCCTAAAGTTTATTTTAGCTCACCGAACCCCTCAAAGCCTATTTCTAAGCTATGTAAAGGATATTTATGGTATGTTTAACTTATGGCCATGTTCCAGAATGTCTGTTACAGTTCAGATTGGCATACTTTCGCAGTTTGTCAAATTTAGTCCCTGTAGACGAATTAACTTGTTTTTGCCATACCAAAGCCTTCAAAACTTATTTCTAAGTTATGTAAGGGTTATTTAAGGTATGTTAAGCCAATGTCACTATTCCGGAGTGTTTGTTGCATTAAACTGGTTATATTTACGCATTGGTGCGCGCATAACCTTCTAGAAAGCGATTTAGAGTTTGAAATTGAACAAAAATTGATATGTGCAAATGATACACATATTTTTACAAATCCCAAGTATGAAATACAATATTTCATTGGTTTGGTATTTGTTTGATGGCCGTGGAGGCACAGGTGTTACAGTCTCCCCTACTTTAGGAAATTTCATCCCGAAATTTAATCAGAGGAAACTTGTGAGAGCTTGAAAACATGAAGTTGAAAAGACAAAACAACACTGGTTAGGGTTCTGAACTTCTAGTATCTTTAAATAACATTATGCTTTCAATGCAAGAGGGACACTTATATACAAGTATATGAAGTGTCATTGGTGCGTCCACCGTACCTCCATTACATCGTTCTCATTTTGTTATTTTTGTCACTATCGTTTCTTACACATAATAAATCCTACTGGGTTTCTATGCACTAAATTTCATAATTATGTACGCGTCCATAATTAGACAATTCCTTGCACAGTTCACACAGTCTATTTTATAATGTGTAGGGTAAAACCAAATGAACAAACCTGTGATGAGTGTGACTGGACCACCATAGGGTCCTTTCAGCTGTATCATCACATGCCATTCTTAACCAGATTTTGAATCAATCTTTAACTAGACCACTCAAGGGTCTCTCATCGAATCATGGAATGGTACTATATAACCCAAGGGTCTTAACTACCACGTAGAAGCCCATAAGGATTTAAGGTAGTACCTTTTGAATATCCTACTATGAATCCCTCATATGAAGATATGAATGATTCTATGAGGATTTGAAAATCGTATCACACAAAAACATAGAGGAGAACACATAAACACATATCACATAATCGCATAATCGTATACTCGCATAATTGTTTAATTTGACCTTTAAATTTGTTATCTTTGGACACGGGTATTTAAAGCATACAAGGAATCAAATCCTTAATTGCAGTAATTTGGATGAATCCATATGAATACCCTGCTTGTTGACTACATGACCCAAAAACTAAACTTCTTTAAGACAAAATTTCCTCTTGGAGGATTTAGCGAAAAGTTTGTTCCTTCTTTAAAGGTTCCAGTGTCAATGAAGGTGTTGATCGTTATCGGCTCGGGACATGAATAGATCAAGATGTCATCAATAACAACAATGACGAACTGATCCAAATAAGACTTGCAGACTCTATTTATTAAGTCCATGTAGATGGCTGGAGCATTTGTTAATCCAAAAGGCATGACTGTAAACTCGTAATGGCCATACTTCGTGCAGAAAGCCGTTTTGGGAATATCTTCTTCAAGAATACAAGGTTGATGATACCCAAAACGCAAATCGATCTTGGAAAAGCATGAAACGCTATGCAGTTGATCGGAGAAATCGTTGATTTAAGGTAGGGGATATCGATTCTTGATGGTAAGCTTACTAGGCTTACGTTAATCGATATACATTCGAAAAGATCCATTTTTCTTTTCACAAAGAGGACAAGAGTTTCTCCAAGGTGAAAAGTTCGGACGGATGAATCCTTTATCAGACAACTCTTGAAGCTGTTTTGATAATTCTAGCATCTCGAACGGTGCAAGACGATAAGATACTTTAGATTTAAAAGAAACAAGTGTTTGAGGTTCTTAGGGAGATCACAAGTAATCATAACAATGACAGAACCACACGAGTAGTTTTGTCTTTGTGTTGACATCATAAGGTTGGATCAAACATTCATACAATTGCATTAGTTAAAAAATTAAACCACAAATTTTTATTTATATAACAACCGCATTGTCTTTAAATGTTACAAGATAACAACCAGAGGAAATACAAAATGCTAATTGTTCACTCCTTCATCATTGAGTGCCTCATTGATGTTAAACACTCGACCACGTGCTGGATTCACATTCACGTTGACGTTCGCATTTGGGTTTGCATTAGCATTTGCATTCACCAGTCTCAGACAGTTGTGGCAGAAGTGACCAATCTCTCCGCAGTTGAAACATGACCCCAGTGGGAATCTCGCAGCATTCCCTTGAACCGGAGCTTGAACCTGAGCAGCCTGATTTTGTCCCAAACGACAAACATTAGCCAAATGCCCAAGTTTACCACACGTCGTGCATTGCCAGCAAGCTTGTTGTACCGCGTGATGACCGTTGCAGCGTGCACAATGAGGTGCGGTACCGGCATATGCTTTCTTTGCAGGTGGCTGAGCTGGTGGGTTCCGCGGGTTCTGAGCAGTCTGTGCTGTAACAGCAAAGTTCTGAACACCCTTTCGCTTTCTTGATTTCTTTGACGTCTCACCTTCCTTACCCTTCTTGTTTTGACCTTTCTTGCAATCCTCCTTGTCAGACCCCTGCTTCTTACCCTTGTCACCCTTTCTGTGTAACTTATTCTTCCGAATCTGTGACTCAGTCAATGTCGCAGCTAACTCAATCGCCTGACGGAGTGTGGTAGGGCTACTACCAGTAAGGATGTCTTGTACCGAGTCAGGTAGGCCGTCGATGTACCTTTCGATAGCCTTGTCGAGTGGGGTAACCATTGTCGGGCAAAGCAGACTCAACTCCTCAAACCTATCAGTATACGCCCTGTGCTCACCACTATCTTGCTTCAACTCATCAAATTCCTTCTCCAAAGCTCGCTGCTCATGACGAGGACAAAATTCCCTCATCATAAGGGCCCTAAGTTCAGCCCATGCCTGTGCTAGAGCAACTTCTGCACCACGATCCCTCATAACCCCGTTCCACCATGTGAGAGCCCTCTTCTGAAACACACTCGAAGAAAACTCGACCTTGCGATTGTCAGGACACTGCACGTGGCGGAAAGTATTCTCAATGCTCTCGAACCATTGAAGAAGCCCAGTCGCTCCTTCAGAACCACTAAACTTGAGTGGTTTAGCCTGGTTAAAATCCTTGTATTTGCATGGAACATTGTTGTTGTTGTTGGCTTGGTTCCATTGAGCAAAGAGGTTTGGGAATTGAGCAGCCATTTGCTGCGCAATGATTTCTGCCAATTCGGCAGTCGCTATCTGGCTTTCGCGTCGAGGAGGCATTCTAAAAGAGGAAACATGAAAGGAAATGAGTGAGAGAATTTGACGAAAAGAATGAGATGAAACAAATCTGATGAAAGCAAGGATAGTGGTCATTTGTTTGTTACTACAAAGCAACAACCGACACACAGTGACTAACCAAAGTAAATGGATTAAAAATAATGTATCGTGAAGACATGCTCGCCTATAAGTGAACACTCATCCCAAGAATTCCCAGGTAAGCACAACTGGTCTAGCGTCTGATGAGATATATACGAAGTGCTTGCCTAGACAGAAAACCCAGAATACAGGCATTCACCCTTCCAGTTTGCACGTGTTCACATTATTTAAAACCCAAAACCTTGACGAGATTTTGAAAACTCAAAGGGGTTCAAAACCATATAACAGAGGGTTCAAAACCTTGTAATCAATCATCCTAGAACAGATGATTAGTTTTCAAAGCGGTTTTGAAATTTATGTTCTTGTTGTGGTCGTCGCCTAAGGATAGGTGACGATATTGTTTTATGACTAAACGCAAGTAAACTCGCGTTAGGGTCCTAAGAAGGTTATAGACTAGGTCAAAGCATTACTAATAACCTAATTCCCTATAACCTTTGGCTCTGATACTGTCACACCCCCAAAATCCACACGCGGAGTACCACCGCTTGGAGGCGTGACTGACCAGGATCAAGCCACCAATCATATCAAACATAATATGTGATAAGTGTAATTTAAACCAAACGATATGAAAGGTGTTCAAACAAAACATATTAAGTGTCTAGCGGAAGCATAATTGTAACCCAATGCAAGTAATAAGTTCAAATGTCTAAATGTTTTAACGTAGCATCCTCGATCCATGTTCCACAACGACTGCGCCTCCCGTGCAAGCTCCAAGAGTACCTATGGTCCTGCAAGGCATGTAACAGAGAGTCAACAACTAGTTGAGCGAGTTCACAGTAAGTAAGTTCGTAATAGTAAGTTTGCTTCGTAACATGTGGCGCTACTAGGCCGATAGTGTGTTCTATTATTGGGGGCTTCCCATGTTTGCATATACACTAGACTATTTGTAACCATAAGTGTTCTTCTTACCGAGAACAGTAGTACGTACAAAGTTTACGTAGGTTTTACGTAAGTGTCCTTCACAACCGAGGACAGGGGTACGCGGGGGTTTACGTAGGTTTTACGTAAGTGTCCTTCCTGACTCCGGAAGACAGTAGCATGTTCTTGTTTACGTAGGTTTTACGTAAGTGCCTGACACAACCGAGGCAGTAGTGAGTATAAGTTCACGTAGGTTTTACGTGAGTGTCCTTCGCAACCTGAGGACAGTGATGAGTACAAGTATACGTAGGTTTTACGTATGTATCCTGCGCATCCGACGCGGGGGTTTACGTAGGTTTTACGTAAGTGTCCTTCCTGACTCCGGAAGACAGTAGCATGTTCTTGTTTACGTAGGTTTTACGTAAGTGCCTGACACAACCGAGGCAGTAGTGAGTATAAGTTCACGTAGGTTTTACGTGAGTGTCCTTCGCAACCTAAGGACAGTGATGAGTACAAGTATACGTAGGTTTTACGTATGTATCCTGCGCATCCGAGGACGATGGTAGATAGTCTAGTAACATTGTAAGTACGAGTATCTATTAAAATTTCCTTCCTTCAATCCCCATTCCCATACCCTGGGAATCCCATGCCTTAGTAAAAGTGTGAACTCACCTTGGGTTTGCTCGGTATGCTAAGTATGTGCTCAAAATAAATCAATCACGTCCTAAAGTACGCACGTATACATAATCAGTTTGTGTTCACAAATAAACACACAGAGATAAACAAGTAGCACATAGCACGTATTTGAGATCATACACAAGATGGTTACACTTAACAGCAGTTAACTAACCCGATTAACTTCTAAACAGAATTAAAGTAGGTTACAGTGCTGATTACACATTTGGCGAAACACCCATTAGGCGAAACGTAAATCGACGAAACACATATTCTGTTTCGTCGTTCATGGTCTCGGCGAAACACATTGTGTTTCGCCGTCAAAAGTGTTTCGTCAATGCCCTTGTTACGTGGACCAGTTATCATCAACAACAGCCGTTTCATCACCCAATGATCATACGAGACAAACCGAAATCATCATCATTATTGTTATAATTTCCCACATCAATGGCCAACAATGTTAAATATGGACATGTTGTGATTGGACCAAATATGTAATCATGAGAATTATCAAATCACTAACAAACATCATCATTTAAATAAATAAATCATGGTTGACAAGTCCATGTTGAAGGAATTCCATTGGACCAAGATATCATGCAATCAAACCATATCCAACACATGTAATAGATTCGCAGTACAAGATTCCATGTATTCCATGCAGTTTAACATATGTTCATATAATCATACATATCATCAGTTCCGATTGGGTTTGTTATCTATACTATCACAACCCTAAACATAATCCAATCTTATTTTGACAACCAAATCGACAGTACAAGGATTCATAGTCTATTCTTATTTGAAACCCTAGCCATATACAAGAGCCGATTACAATAGAGAGCAAATCAAACAGTGTTGCAGTGTACGATTTATAATAACATTGAAACACGCAATCATAACATATGCATGAACAGTTTAAAAATCATAAGATACTAACCGAGATGATGATTTGATCGCACAAGGGTTTCCGGTGGGTTCTAGTTTGCCGTCACACAGCAGAGAGTCCTCTAGGGTTTTCTTGTTTTGTTAAACGTGTACAATTCTAACTGCTCGATCCTATAAATACACGTTTTAAGGTTGTTGGGCCTACTGGGCTTTGGCGGAACAGACAGGCCGACGAAACTGAATCCCGTTTCGTCGATGATTGCTATGGCGAATCGGAATATGGCGAAACAAGTTATGTTTCGTCAATTCTATTTTGATTCGTCATTCAGGTTCTTGTTTCGTCTAAGTATTATTAAATGTTCGAGTAGTAATCATGCAAACATCTCCCACACATTCATCATATAATGTTTTACAGTTAGAAGGCAAATAACAAACATCCAAACAGTCAAAGTCAACAGTCAAAGTCAACGTGCATTTAATGCGAAAGTGAAAGTCGGAAACTCGAGTTGTCACATTATCCCCAACTTGAAAGAAATTTCGTCCCGAAATTTAGCATGCAGTTACTGATGAAGTTAATGGTGTGACGTTGTTTACCTGTTTCGTATCCCGGCTCCCCGAGCAGGTTTGCGAAGATTACTGGTTTTCCTGGGGTGTCACATCATCCCCCTGTTGATTTGGAATTTCGTCCCGAAATTCGGTAGTAGCTTCGGCCTCAGTAGTGGTTGCTTGGTTTCCGAATAACTGGGGATATTTGAGTTTCATCTGATCTTCGCGTTCCCAGGTGAAGTCTGGGCCACGGCGGGAGTTCCAACGAACTCGTACAAGAGGTATTCTAGTGTTCTTGAGGACCTTAACATCCTGGTCCGTGATTTCAACAGGTTCCTCGACGAATCGTAACTGTTCATCAATAGTGAGCTCTTTCAAAGGAACTATGTGGGTCTCATCTGACAGACACTTCTTCAGATTCGACATGTGAAAGACGTTGTGAACTGCACTGAGTTCAGCTGGTAGGTTCAATCTGTAGGCCACCGTGCCTATCTTCTCAATGATTTCGAATGGTCCGACGTATCGTGGATTAAGTTTGCCGCATTTTCCAAAACGAACCACACCCTTCCAGGGTGAAACTTTGAGTAGCGCTCGATCCCCAACCTGGAATTCGAGTAGTTTCCTGTCTTTATCGGCGTATGGTTTCTGACGGTCACGAACTGCCGCCATGCGTTGTCGTATTTGAGCAATCTTTTCAGTAGTATCAACTACCATTTCTGGACCTGTGATCTGACTGTCACCCACCTCTGCCCAACAAAGAGGTGACCGGCATTTACGCTCGTACAATGCCTCGAATGGAGCAGCTTTAATGCTGGTGTGGTAGCTGTTATTGTACGAAAATTCCACAAGTGGCAGATGCTTTTCCCAACCATTGCCAAAGTCGATTACGCACGCTCGAAGCATGTCTTCTAGAGTTTGAATAGTGCGCTCAGACTGCCCATCTGTCTGAGGATGATAAGCTGTGCTCATGTCTAAACGAGAGCCAAAAGATTTGTGCATTGCTTGCCACAGTTCTGAAGTAAAACGTGCATCACGATCAGAGATAATAGAGGTGGGCACCTCGTGCCTCGAGACAACTTCCTTAAGGTATACGTCTGCTAAAGTGGAGAACTTATCCGTTTCCTTGATAGCCAAGAAGTATGCAGATTTTGTGAGTCGATCCACGATCACCCAAATAGTATCATTTCCGCGCTGAGATCTAGGTAGGCCAGTAACAAAATCCATGGAAATTTGTTCCGATTTCCATTGTGGTATCTGAGGTTGTTGGAGTGGGCCTGATGGTTTCTGATATTCCGCTTTAACTCTCGCACAAGTCAAACACTTGCTGACGTAAGTTGCTATGTGAGCCTTCATGCTAGGCCACCAATATGTAGTTCTCAAGTCGTGGTACATCTTATCCGAACCAGGATGTACTGAGTAACGAGACTTATGAGCTTCATCCATTACAAGCTCGCGTAAGTTGCCATAGAGTGGGACCCAAATGCGTCCTGTCACATAGTAAGCGCCGTCTGCCTTTTGTTCTAATCGTTGCCTTGAGCCGCGTAGGGCTTCAGTCCTGACGTTTTCTGGTTTCAATGCTTCTACCTGAGCATCTCGTATCTGAGAAGGAAGACTAGACTGAATAGTAAGTTGCAACGCTCGTAGACGCCTAGGTGTAGTATCCTTTCGACTGAGGGCGTCGGCCACCACATTGGCTTTGCCCGGATGGTACTTTATGGCACATTCGTAATCGTTCAGTAATTCGACCCATCGATGTTGTCGCATGTTCAACTCTTTCTGTTTGAAGATATGTTCGAGACCCCTGTGATCGGTGTAGATGGTGCACTTAGTGCCATACAGGTAATGTCGCCATATCTTGAGCGCAAAAACAACAGCTCTCAGCTTTAAATCATGTGTAGTGTAATTCCATTCGTGGATCTTAAGTTGGCGCGAAGCATAAGCAATGACTCTATCTCGTTGCATCAACACACATCCAAGACCCTGAATAGATGCGTCGCAGTAGACTACAAAATCGTCCGTGCCTTCAGGCAATGAGAGGATAGGTGCACTACAAAGTCTATCCTTTAAGTGCTGAAACGCTGTTTCCTGTGTATTAACCCAACGATAAACAACACCTTTCTGTGTCAGTAATGTAAGCGGTTGTGCGATCTTTGAGAAGCCTTTGATGAACCGTCTGTAATAACCCGCCAAACCCAAGAATTTGCGTATTTCGGTTGGTGTGCGAGGTGCAGGCCAGTTCTTGATCGAATCTACCTTGGATGGATCAACATGAATCCCATCCTTTTTTTCCACATGGCCTAGGAAGTGGACTTCACGAAGCCAAAAGTCGCATTTTGAAAACTTGGCGTATAGTTGTTCCGTTCGAAGAAGTTCCATAATAAGTCGTAAATGATGCTTGTGTTCCTCCTGACTCTTCGAGTAGATCAGGATGTCATCGATGAAAACAATAATAAACTTGTCAAGGTAAGGTTTGCACACCCTGTTCATAAGATCCATGAAAACCGCAGGCGCGTTTGTTAGCCCAAATGGCATGACCAGAAACTCGTAGTGGTCGTAGCGTGTTCTGAATGCTGTTTTGGAGACGTCCTCATCCCGGACTCTCAGTTGGTGATAACCTGACCTCAGATCAATCTTCGAGTAATAACTCGACCCTTGCAACTGGTCGAATAAGTCGTCGATACGTGGAAGAGGATAGCGATTCTTCACGGTGACTTTGTTTAGTTCGCGGTAATCTATGCACATGCGGAAGATACCGTCTTTCTTCTTCACAATTAATACTGGAGCTCCCCAGGGCGAAGAGCTAGGACGTATGAAACCCTTTTCCAAAAGTTCTTGCAATTGCTTAGATAGTTCTTCCAGTTCCGTTGGAGCTAAGCGATAAGGTGCTCGTGCTATAGGTGCTGCTCCAAGAGCTAGCTCGATCTGAAATTAGACCTGGCGATGAGGCGGTAACCCAGGTAACTCTTCAGGAAACACTTGAGGAAAGTCGCGTGCCACAGGAATATCCTCAATCTTTTTCTCTTTCTTCGATGTATCAGTAACGAGTGCTAATATAGCTGTGTGGCCCTTTCGCAAACACTTATGTGCCTTCAAGAAGGGTATGATGCTACTCACGACACCACTCTTGTCGCCTCGCACTTCGAGAGGCTCTTTGTCAAAACGAGGAATACGAATGATCTTCTCCTTGCATAGGATCTCTGCTTGTTGTTGGGATAACCAATCCATACCAATGACGATGTCGGAACCATCGTAACGCTGGGGTCATTCCTAGTATCACCCTGACCAAACACTAACACTCGACCCCTGGCACCATTGCCGTCGTTATTACCCCTCGTTGTTGTCTTCCCTAGTTCCCGTTTCCTTGGTTGTGGTTCTGATTCTGGTTCTGGTTCAACCGTGGGCAGTGTCTCTTGAAGTGACCTTCAGCACCACACTGATAACATCCCTTGTTACCCTGCTGTTGCTGCTGATTCTATAGATCTTGTATCTGTTGTTGTTGGTTCTGGCTTGCAGGACGTGAGTTTCTACCATCTTTGGCTCCATGACCAAGCTTGTCGCATCATTGACAATGATTTCGGTTGCACTGCCCGCTGTGGTGCAAGTTACATCGTTTTCACTTAGGGTGGTTTCCCCTGTATCCACCCTGCCATTGACTGCTAAAAGGTTGCTGACCAGGACTTTGGTTGTCATCGATCTTTCACTGCTGTGCCTGGGACGGAATCGTAGTCGAACCCTTGCTAGAGGTTCCATCCCACTTTCATTTGTTGTCACTGGGAATAGCAGAAGTAGTAGTACTAGCACCAATACGTCTAGGCAGCTTGTTCTGTTCCACTGCCTGGTCTGTGAGACGATGAGCAAGATGAGTAACATCTTGAATAGTAGCAAGATTAGCAGTCATCACATGACTTTGAATTTCTGGTACTAAGCCTTTGAAGTACCGCTCTCGGTGCGCTTGATGGGAGGTTCCACCATAGTAGGGCACAAAGTTGCCAGTTCGTTAGATCGCTTCGTATACGCCTCTATTTCTGACCCCGTCATCTTCAGGTTAAAGAACTCCACTTCCAGTTTGTGGATGTTATCATAGTTACAGTATTCTAGTTTGATTAGTTCCTTGAATTCGTCCCAAGGGGTGGCATTAGCAGCCGCCAGCCCCAGCACCTGAACTTGCGCGTTCCACCAAGTTAACGCAGTGCCTTCGAGAGTATCAGTGGCATATTTCACCTTACGAGCCTCGGGTCATTCACACACTCGAAGACCGATTCGAGTTCCTCGAACTAATGGAGGAGTCCAACAGCTCCTTCAGTGTCGCTGAAAGTAGTAGGACAACAGTCCATAAAAGTCTTGTATGTGCACACAGGTGGCTGAGCGTGTTGACCGGTCGTGTGCATAAGAGTAAACAAAATTAAGCACAAGTGTTGATTTACGAAAGTAGGATCTAAAGATCCTAGAGTAAGTGGTGATGGCATGTTACACCTCCTGCCTGGGCAGCTGCGAGTGCTGCAGTAACTTGTTCACTGATCGAAGCCGCCAACTGGGCTTGAGTTAGGTTAACGCGTCCACTCATGATCTTGACATCAAGGAGAACATGTGGGTGAGAGGTTCGCGAATAGTGCGAAGAGAGTGAGCACACAAGTATTCTCAAGCAATAACATATAGTAGGTTCTGTAATCTGAGCATACCACGAGCAAAGTTCTATGTAATTCTAGCATGTAGGCAATAAACATAAACCTTATTACCTAGGGTGTTGAGTCTTGCACGTGGAGCGAGGCGTCGTTGTGGATCATTGAGCACTGTACTGGTTATAGTCTGGTTTTAATAAAAACGTTTTCCCCTTATTAAAACCGAGTTCTCTATAACCTGGCTCTGATACCAATCTGTCACACCCCCAAAATCCACACGCGGAGTACCACCGCTTGGAGGCGTGACTGACCAGGATCAAGCCACCAATCATATCAAACATAATATGTGATAAATGTAATTTAAACCAAACGATATGAAAGGTGTTCAAACAAAACATATTAAGTGTCTAGCGGAAGCATAATTGTAACCCAATGCAAGTAATAAGTTCAAATGTCTAAATGTTTTAACGTAGCATCCTCGATCCATGTTCCACAACGACTGCGCCTCCCGTGCAAGCTCCAAGAGTACCTATGGTCCTGCAAGGCATGTAACAGAGAGTCAACAACTAGTTGAGCGAGTTCACAGTAAGTAAGTTCGTAATAGTAAGTTTGCTTCGTAACATGTGGCGCTACTAGGCCGATAGTGTGTTCTATTAGTGGGGGCTTCCCATGTTTGCATATACACTAGACTATTTGTAACCATAAGTGTTCTTCTTACCGAGAAAAGTAGTACGTACAAAGTTTATGTAGGTTTTACGTAAGTGTCCTTCACAACCGAGGACAGGGGTACGCGGGGGTTTACGTAGGTTTTACGTAAGTGTCCTTCCTGACTCCGGAAGACAGTAGCATGTTCTTGTTTACGTAGGTTTTACGTAAGTTCCTGACACAACCGAGGCAGTGGTGAGTATAAGTTCACGTAGGTTTTACGTGAGTGTCCTTCGCAACCTGAGGACAGTGATGAGTACAAGTATACGTAGGTTTTACGTATGTATCCTGCGCATCCGAGGACGATGGTAGATAGTCTAGTAACAGTGTAAGTACGAGTATCTATTCAAATCTCCTTCCTTCAATCCCCATTCCCATACCCTGGGAATCCCATGCCTTAGTAAAAGTGTGAACTCACCTTGGGGTTGCTCGGTATGCTAAGTATGTGCTCAAAATAAATCAATCACGTCCTAAAGTACGCACGTATACATAATCAGTTTGTGTTCACATATAAACACACAGTGATAAACAAGTAGCACATAGCACGTATTTGAGATCATACACAAGATGGTTACACTTAACAGCAGTTAACTAACCCGGTTAACTTCTAAACAGAATTAAAGTAGGTTACAGTGCTGATTACACATTTGGCGAAACACCCATTAGGCGAAACGCAAATCGACGAAACACATATTCTGTTTCGTCGTTCATGGTCTCGGCGAAACACATTGTGTTTCGCCATCAAAAGTGTTTCGTCAATGCCCTTGTTACGTGGACCAGTTATCATCAACAACAGCCGTTTCATCACCCAATGATAATTCGAGACAAACCGAAATCATCATCATTATTATTATTATTTCCCACATCAATGGCCAACAATGTTAAATATGGACATGTTGTGATTGGACCAAATATGTAATCATGAGAATTATCAAATCACTAACAAACATCATCATTTAAATAAATAAATCATGGCTGACAAGTCCATGTTGAAGGAATTCCATTGGACCAAGATATCATGCAATCAAACCATATCCAACACATGTAATAGATTCGCAGTACAAGATTCCATGTATTCCATGCAGTTTAACATATGTTCATATAATCATACATATCATCAGTTCCGATTGGGTTTGTTATCTATACTATCACAACCCTAAACATAATCCAATCATATTTTGACAACCAAATCGACAGTACAAGGATTCATAGTCTATTCTTATTTGAAACCCTAGCCATATACAAGAGCCGATTACAATAGAGAGCAAATCAAACAGTGTTGCAGTGTACGATTTATAATAACATTGAAACACGCAATCATAACATATGCATGAACAGTTTAAAAATCATAAGATACTAACCGAGATGATGATTTGATCGCACAAGGGTTTCCGGTGGGTTCTAGTTTGCCGTCACACAGCAGAGAGTCCTCTAGGGTTTTCTTGTTTTGTTAAACGTGTACAATTCTAACTGCTCGATCCTATAAATACACGTTTTAAGGTTGTTGGGCCTACTGGGCTTTGGCGGAACAGACAGGCCGACGAAACTGAATCCCGTTTCGTCGATGATTGCTATGGCGAATCGGAATATGGCGAAACAAGTTATGTTTCGTCAATTCTATTTTGATTCGTCATTCAGGTTCTTGTTTTGTCTAAGTATTATTAAATGTTCGAGTAGTAATTATGCAAACATGTCCCACACATTCATCATATAATGTTTTACAGTTAGAAGGCAAATAACAAACATCCAAACAGTCAAAGTCAACAGTCAAAGTCAACGTGCATTTAATGCGAAAGTGAAAGTCGAAAACTCGAGTTGTCACAGATACCATCTTTTCTGTCACACCCCGACCACATGTAACATACAAAACGTGGCGGAAACGTCGGGGAGTGTTGTAACAGAATTAATGTTTCATAACCATGGATACCAAAAATGTTTCGTTTTATTAAACATTGAATAATTACATCGTCTGGAAAGCTAAATACACAATTTAAACATAGTCTATCATTGTTATTGTGTCACTAAGGCCTTGTCCAGTCCTATGTGAGCATGCGTCCTATCAATCGATATCTTTCAACAATACCTGAAACACATGTGAAAACGAGGTCAGCAAAGAAATGCTGGCGAGTACATAGGTTTTGTGAAAATAAGATTCATGACTTCTGTTTAAGAAAATGTTTAGTCATGAACCTTGTAATTTGCTTTGTCTTTGTAAATCATTTGAAAAATAATAAGTTCAGATGATATGTATAAATAAGGGAATAATGTATGGTTAAATGAATAACCATTGTAAAATGAGTTTGTATAAGATAAATTGTTTGTAAATCAATGTCTTGTGAAAAGTATGTTATTTGTATAAAATGTTATATATCTCAAACTGAAATGATTCAAATAACGCTACGATATGTAATACCATACAAACACTTATATATAGGAAGTACCAGCGGCGTATCCACCACGCTTGTATCATAATACACACGCATCGTTACTTAATCATTTAATCAAACCAAACCACCAATGTAAGATGTCTATGTTTAAACCAATTGTCAAATGTATTGAATAGTATACCAAAATGTTTATGTTAAGATATAAATCATGTTATGTATAACCAATGTCAAAAGTGTTTGTGTCAAATGCACACCATGTAATGTGTAACCAAAATGACATGTATGGCTAGTGAAATGCATCAACTAAACCATAGGTGAAACGCACAAAACAAAGTATTGATGTAAAACTTGGTTTAAATCAATACTATGTTTCGTGGAAATGCATAATCAAATGTAAATCATGTCCAAATGTTTACCCAATCGTTAAAACATTTTGTGAAATCGTTCAAATCGTTCTTGTTGTTTTAATCGTTCAAATCGTTCTTGTTTTAATTGTGAAACTACTTTATGGTCGATTTTCTAATAACATTCAAACCTTCTTGACTCGTTCATCGTTCCAACTTGTTCTCATTCTCGTTCTTAACAAACCCTTACCAAAGGGTAAATTAATAATTACAGATTCAGTCGTTACCCAAAATACCCACACATAACCATGGGTATAGAGAACAACGGGATTTGTCAGATCCTATGGTACCATAACCTAATACTGGTCGGCTTGATCATTGCTAATGAATGTCATTGGTTATGTAACTACAACCAACAAGTTTGTTCACTTTATTGAAATCGTTCTTGAAACCATTGTAATTGTTCTTGAAACCACATTGTAATTTCTTTTGAAACCATTGTAATTGTTTTTGAAACCATTGTAATCGTTCTTGAAATCATTGTAATCGTTCTTGAAACCATTGTTATTGTTCTTGAAACCACATTGTAATTGTTTTTGAAACCATTGTAATCGTTCTTGAAATCATTGTTAAGATATTTAGCACATATGAGTCACCCCAAAACAGTTGAAAACAGTAAAAGAGGGGAATAATGTACTCGCCTGAGAATGCTTAGAGGTCTTGAACAACAACCAAACAAAGCTAGAGGGAGCACGGAATCAGTCGGCAATCTAAAATTATATAAATAAACCGGACTTAAATCGGGAGATCGGATAGAATGAGGCTTGGTAAACCAAATGAGTATTGGAACTCATATGATATGGTTTAACAAGGCCTACATACTACATGAAACCTAACCTAAGTGCTTTCGACCCATCGCGACCCATTAAGGTAGCTTATGCTACTTTAACGCGTCGTGCGCGTGAAACGCGTTCAGACCGTCTAACTAGTCCTATGACAAGTGTTATATGCCTAAACATGTTACATAATCAGTTATGTGACAAAAGTTTAGGTTACATATGCTTAATTACCAATTATTCATGAAAAGGGTATTCTGGTAATTTACCTAAGGCATATAAACTACCTATCATACAACTACTTAAACGAAGCGACCATAAGGTATAACCTCGGAAGGTTATTCCCTACCTACTATGGTCACCTAATGTATTTGGTCGGATCCTAATGATCGACCAAATGGGTCGGGTTCGAAGGTATAAGCGATTTATTAGATCGCTTACCCTACGACCCTAGACAACGTGGTAATCAGTAGGCATAGTCCCAAGGGACTATAACCAACGTGATTACACTCACGTTGCGATGTTCAAACGAACTTCGCATTGACCATAAACTGGTCAATGCAGAAAGTCAAACAAAGTTTGACTTTCAGACTCGAAAAGACTCGAAAAGCAATAAAAGAACGAAAGAATACTTACGAAGGGTCCCCGAATGCTAATCTAGATCGAAATAACTCAGGTATGAAACAAAGGTTCCAACTTAGAGTCTTTAAGATCAGATTCTAGTGGTTTTGAAGCAATGGGGGGTGGGGTATTTATAGTTTTCGGGTAACCGTTAAGATCGTTTCATGGAAACCGTGCTTTAATCGCATCCGTACAAGTGTCGGAACCTTATGGTAGCTAAAAATGATCCTTATCAGCTGACTAGGCAATTGAGAATGTGTGGTTGTGGATCAAACAGCTGCAATCTGCTGTTAAATGCAGTTAATCTGGTCAGGAAGTCGGACGCGGCCCGCTTCAGGATGTACATAAACTCAGGCGCGCCGCCTGAGAGTTGCAGATCAGATATATGTTTGCAGAATTACAGTTTCAGTCCCTGTTGATGTTTTAAGCCATTTTCAACACTTCTAAGGCCCGTAAAGCCAACTTTAAGGCCCTAAAATGTTGCCTAAACATTGTGGACATGAAACATGCTCAAAAATATGCCGGATGATGGTTCGTTTGGTCGTACGAACGCGATGTTTGCTTAATTACGACGGAATGCGCATAAGCGCGAAAAACGATCCAAATGACGCGACGAATGGATTTTTCTTATGCCAAACACTAAAATAAAATATTATAGTGCTTACATAAATTTTTGGATGTCCGGATGTATTCAGAACGTAAGATATGCGCGAAAGTGCAAACTTGTGCACTTTTTGATGCTTTTAGTCCCTGAATGACCCTAAAGTTTATTTTAGCTCACCGAACCCCTCAAAGCCTATTTCTAAGCTATGTAAAGGATATTTATGGTATGTTTAACTTATGGACATGTTCCGGAATGTCTGTTACAGTTCAGATTGGCATACTTTCGCAGTTTGTCAAATTTAGTCCCTGTAGACGAATTAACTTGTTTTTGCCATACCAAAGCCTTCAAAACTTATTTCTAAGTTATGTAAGGGTTATTTAAGGTATGTTAAGCCAATGTCACTATTCCGGAGTGTTTGTTGCATTAAACTGGTTATATTTACGCATTGGTGCGCGCATAACCTTCCAGAAAGCGATTTAGAGTTTGAAATTGAACAAAAATTGATATGTGCAAAAGATACACATATTTTTACAAATCCCAAGTATGAAATAAAATATTTCATTGGTTTGGTATTTGTTTGATGGTCGTGGAGGCACAGGTGTTACATTTGAACCCTCTGTTATAAGGTTTTGAACCCCTTTGAATTTTCAAAATCTCGTCAAAGTTTTGGGTTCTAAATAGTGTGAACACGTGCAAACTGGAAGAGTGAATGCCTGTACCCTGGGTTTTCTGTCTAAGGCTAGAGTGTTCGTACAAATCCGCATAATCGGACCAGTCACTCTTACCTGGGAACTCTTGGGGTGAGTATTCACTTATAGGCGAGCATGTCTTCGCGATACATTATTTTTGACCCATTTACTTTGATTAGTCACTGTGTGTCGTTTGTTTGCTTTGTGATGCGAACAAATGACCACCATCCTTGCTGTTGTCAATTTTTGTTTCATCTCATTCTTTTCATCCAATCATCTCACTCGTTTCCTTTCATGTTTCCTCTTTTAGAATGCCTCCTCGACGCGAAAACCAGATGGCGACTGCCGAACTGGCAGAAATCATTGCGCAGCAGATGGCTGCTCAATTCCCAAACCTCTTTGTTCAATGGAACCAAGCCAACAATAACAACAATGCTCCATCCAAATTCAAGGATTTTAACTCGGCTAAACCACTCAAGTTTAGTGGTTCTGAGGGAGCGACTGGGCTTCTTCAATGGTTCGAGAGCATTGAGAATACTTTCCGCCACGTGCAGTGTAATGACAATCGCAAGGTCGAGTTTTCTTCGAGTGTGTTTCAGAAGAGGGCTCTCACATGGTGGAACGGGGTTATGAGAGACCGTGGTGCAGAAGTTGCTCTAGCACAAACTTGGGCTGAACTTAGGGCCCTTATGATGAGGGAGTTCTTTCCTCGTCATGAACAGCGAGCGTTGGAGAAAGAGTTTGATGACTTGAAATAAGACAGTGGCGAGCACATGGCGTATACTGATAGGTTTGAGGAGTTGAGTCTGCTTTGCCCGACTATGGTTACCCCACTCGACAAGGCTATCGAAAGATACATCGATGGTCTACCTGACTCAGTACAAGACATCATTACTGGTAGTAACCCTGCCACACTCCGTCAGGCTATTGAGTTAGCAGCGACATTGACTGAGTCGCAGATTCGGAAGAATAAGTTACACGGGAAGGGTGATTAGGGCAAGAAACAGTCGTCTGACAAGGAAGATAGCAAGAAAGGTCAAAACAAGAATGGAAAGAATTCTGGTTCTTCGAGAGGGTCAAGGAAGCGTAAGGCTTCCCAAAATTTTGCTGTCACTGCCCAAGCTAACCAGACAGCTCCCAACCAACCCACACAGCCTCCAGCAAAGAAGCCCTATACAGGGAATGCACCTTTGTGCAATAGATGCAACAGTCACCATCAGCCTCATCATCCGTGCCATTTCTGTACTAACTGTGGGAAGTCAGGTCATCTTGCCGATGTTTGTCGGTTTGCTCAGAATCGGGCAGTTCAGAACCCGGCTCAACGAGTTGCTCAGCCTCCTGCTCAGCAACAAGGTCAAGCTGCACGACCACACTTCACACCAGGTTCTTGTTACAACTGTGGGGATCTGACCCACTACCGTAACCAGTGCCCAAGATTGGTGAATGCGAATCAGAATCAGGCTCAGGCTCGAGGGCGAGTCTTCAACATGAATGCACAAGAGGCACAGGCAGACAACGAAGTGGTGAACGGTACGTTCTTTATTAATAATCAGCCTGCATCTGTTCTTTTTGATTCGGGTGCCGACAAGAGTTTTGTGTCATTGTCTTTTGAGCCAATGCTTCGCGTGTCTAGAACGAAACTAGGTAAATCTTTGACAGTAGAGGTTGCTGGTGGTGAACCCATTGTTCTTGATTATGTTCTTCGCAACTGCCAGTTGAACCTTAACGACCATCTTTTCCCTATTGACCTCACGCCTATGCAACTTGGAAGCTTCGATGTTATTGTGGGTATGGATTAGTTAGCCAAGCATCGCGCAGAGGTAGTTTGTTTTGAGAAGATTGTTCGCGTGCCGCTTTCGACAGGCGAGATCCTACAGGTTCGTGGTGAGAAACCTGCTGGTGGTCTCAAACTCATGTCTTGTTTTAAAGATCGGAAGTATCTGCGAAAGAATTATGTGGCTTTCTTGGCACATGTCACAGCAGATAAAGGCAAAGGTAAGTCTATTCAAGATATTCCTGTTGTTCGGGATTATTCTGAAGTATTCCCTGAAGCGTTACCTGGTCTACCCCCAGCACGCCAAGTCGAGTTCCGTATTGATCTCGTGCCTGGTGCAAATCCCATTGCCAGATCTCCATATCGTCTGGCACCGTCTGAGATGCAAGAATTGTCTAAGCAGCTTCAGGAACTCTCTGACAAAGGTTTTATCTGTCCTAGCTTTTCACCTTGGGGTGCTCCCGTTCTTTTTGTCAAGAAGAAGGACGGATCTTTTAGGATGTGTATCGATTATCGTGAGCTTAACAAGCTTACCATCAAGAATCGATATCCCCTACCTCGCATTGATGATCTCTTTGATCAGTTACAAGGTGCTTCTTATTTTTCGAAGATCGATCTGCGATCTGGATATCATCAACTTCGAGTGCATGAAGAAGATATTCCCAAGACAGCGTTCCGCACTCGTTATGGGCATTATGAGTTCACAGTCATGCCATTTGGTTTGACTAATGCTCCTGCTGTTTTCATGGACTTAATGAATAGGGTCTGCAAGCCTTATTTGGATCAGTTCGTCATTGTTTTTATTGATGACATCTTGATATACTCTAAGACACGAGCTGATCACGAGCAACATCTTCGTCTTACTCTGGAACTCCTAAAGAAAGAGCAACTTTTCGCCAAATTCTCCAAGTGTGAATTCTGGCTTAAAGAAGTTCAATTCTTAGGACATTTTATCAACGAACGAGGTATTCATGTAGATCCCTCCAAGATCAGTGCGATCAAGGATTGGGATACGCCTACTACTCCTACTGAAGTTCGTTCTTTTCTTGGTCTTGCGGGTTATTACCGCCGCTTCATTGGGGAGTCAAACAAGAGGAAGCGTTTCTGACTTTGAAAGAAAAACTTTGCGACGCGCCTGTTCTGACTTTGCCTGAGGGCAATGATGATTTCGTCGTTTATTGCGATGCATCTAAATTGAGTCTTGGCTGTGTTTTGATGCAAAGGAACAAATTCATAGCATATGCATCGAGGCAGTTAAAGATACATGAGAAAAACTACACCACTCATGATCTTGAGTTAGGTGCAGTTGTCTTCGCTCTTAAGATCTGGAGACACTACTTGTACGGTACAAAATGTGTGGTTTTCACGGACCACAAAAGTCTTCAGCATATCTTCAATCAGAAAGAACTCAACATGAGGCAACGACGTTGGGTCGAGCTCCTAAACGACTATGACTGCGAAATTCGCTACCATCCTGGTAAGGCGAATCTCGTGGCCGATGCTTTGAGTCGCAAGGAACGTACTAAGCTTCATTGTGTTCGTGTTCAATCTGTTATTCAAGCTCGATCTGATATCCAAGCACACAATTCTCAGGCTCAACAATCTTGTGTTTCACAAGGTTTGATGGATAAGGAATTTCCCTATCAAATAACACCTGATTTGGAACTGAAGGACAATGGATCGTATTACTTCATGGACCGTTTGTGGGTCCCAAGCCAAGATAACCTTCGCACCTTGCTTATGGATGAAGCCAATAAGTCTCGTTATTCTGTTCATCCTGGCTCAGATAAAATGTATAAGGATCTTCGTATTCAGTATTGGTGGCCTGGTATGAAGAAAGACATTGCCTTATATGTATCATAATGCCTTACTTGTCTTAAGGTTAAGGCTGAACATCAGCGTCCTTCTGGTTTATTGGTGCAACCAGAGATCCCAGTTTGGAAATAGGAAAACATTACTATGGATCTCATTACCAAACTTCCGCGCACAAAGAAAGGTCATGATGCCATCTGGGTAGTTGTTGATCGTCTTACTAAGTCAGCACATTTCTTGCCAATCCGTGAGGATTTTCCTGCTGACAAACTTGCTAAAATCTATGTGGTTGAAATTGTAGCTCGACATGGTGTTCCTTTGAACATCATTTCTGACAGAGATGCTCGTTTCACTTCTCATTTTTGGAGAACCATGCAATCTGCTATGGGGACCCAACTTAATCTAAGCACAGCTTATCATCCGCAAACAGATGGTCAATCAGAAAGAACAATCCAGACTCTGGAGGATATGCTTAGAGCTTGTGTGATCGACTTTGGTGGTAGTTGGGATTCATATCTTCCGTTAATTGAATTCTCCTACAACAACAGTTATCACACCAGCATCAAAATGGCTCCTTTCGAAGCTCTCTATGGTCGAAAATGTCGTTCACCAGTCTGCTGGAATGAGATCGGCGAGTCTCAGCTTACTGGACCTGCCCTCATTTTAGAGACAACTGATAAGATTAAGAAAGTTCGTGATAACCTTCAGACAGCTAGAAGCCGTCAAAAGAGTTATGCGGACCCAAAACGCAAACCCTTGGAATTTCAAGTCGGTGATCGAGTATTACTTAAGGTCTCACCTTGGAAAGGTGTGATCAGATTTGGAAAGAAAGGAAAACTTGCACCTAGATACGTTGGACCATTCAAGATCGTCGAAAGAATCGGTAAGGTAGCCTACAGACTTGAGTTACCTCCTGAACTTGGAAATCTTCATCCAACTTTTCACGTGTCCAATCTCAAGAGCTGTTTAGCTGATGAGAACCTCCACATACCGCTTGACGAAATTCGTGTTGACAAAACACTGAAATTTATTGAGAAGCCAGTGGAAATCATGGAACGTGAAGTCAAGTGGCTTAAACGCAAGCGCATTCCTTTGGTCAAAGTTTGCTGGGAAGCTAAACATGGACTCGAGTTTACTTGGGAACGCGAAGATCAAATGAAGGCGAAATATCCACAAATTTTCCCACGAGTTTCCTCTAAATAAATTTCGGGACGAAATTTCCACAAGTAGGGGAGACTGTAACATCTGTGCTTGTAATCATTGTGAACAGTTCAATTATCAATAAAACAATGCTATTTGATCCCAATGTTTGTTTGGTTGTGTTTTACATTTTTCATGTTTTGACTTTTGTCCAATTTCAAACTCTATATCGCTTTCTGGAGAGTTATACGCAAACTGGTGCGTAAACATAATCAGTTTAATACGAAAAATACTCCGGAAGATCAACATATACTTAACATACCTTAAATAACCTTTACATAACTTAGAAATAAGTTTTGAAGGCTTTGGTATGGCAAAAACAAGTTAATTCGCTTACAGGGACTAAATTTGACAAACTGCGAAAGTATGCCAATTTGAACTGTAACAGACATTCCGAAACATGACCATAAGTTAAACACACCTTAAATATCCTTTATATAGCGTAGAAATAGGCTTTGAGGGGTTCGGTGTGCTAAAATAAACTTTTGGGTCATTTAGGGACTAAAAGTGTCAAAAAGTGCACAAGTTTGCACTTTTGCGCATAACTCACGTTCTGAATACATCTGGACATCCAAAAATTTATGTAAGCACTAAAATATTTTATTTTAGTGTTTGGCATAAGAAAAATCCATTCGTCGCGTCATTTGGATCGTTTTTCGCGCTTTTGGGCATTCCGTCGTAATTAAGCGAACATCGTGTTCGTTCGACCAATCGAACTGACATCCGGCATATTTTTGAGCATGTTTCATGTCCACAATGTTTAGGCATCATTTTAGGGCCTTAAAGTTTGCTTTACGGGCCTTAGAAGTGTCGGAAATGGCTTAAACACATAACAGGGACTGAAACTGTCATTTGGTAAACATGTTTCTGATCTGTGCAGGCCAGGCGGCCCGCGTAAGTCCTGTGTGTATCTTTACGCGGCCCGCGTCAGACTCCCAGACTAGATTTGATGTTTAAATAGGCTGTTAACAGCTAAATTACCCACAAAACCCACTTGCACATGGTATTTCTCAATACTAGGGGCTCAAATGGTTTTTTAAACCATGTTCTTGAGGTGTATGGCCAAGATCAAAGCACGGTTAAGAAGAAACGATCTTAACGGCTCACCGAACACTATAAATACCCAACCCACTTCATTGCAAAACCCACAAGAATCTTATCTTAGAAGCTCTAAGTTGAAACCTTTGTTTCATACCTAAGCTACTTGGATCAAGATTAGCATTCGGGGACCCTTTGTAAGTGTTCCTTCATTCTTTTATTGCTTTTCAAGTCCGAAATTAAACTTTGTTTGACTTTCTGCGTTGACCAGTTTATGGTCAATGCGAAGTTCGTTTGAACTTCGCAACGTGATTGAAATCACGATGGTTATAGTCCCTAGTGACTATGCCTACTAATTACCACGTTGTCTAGGGTCGCAAGGGTAAGCGATCTAATAAATCGCTTATACCTTCGAACCCGACCCATTTGGTCGATCATTAGGATCCGACCAAATACAATAGGTGACCATAGTGGGTAGGGAATAACCTTCCGAGGTTATACCCTATGGTCACATCGTTTGACTAGTTGTATGATAGGTAGTTTATATGCCTTAGGTAAATTACCAGAATACCCTTTTCATGTATAATTGGTAATTAAGCATATGTAAACTAAACTTTTGTCACATAACTGATTATGTAACATGTTAAGGCATATTCTACTTGTCATAGGACTAGTTAGGCGGTCCGAACGCGTTTCACGCGAACGACGCGTTAAAATAGCATAAGCTACCTAAACGGGTCGTAATGGGTCGTAAGCACTCATGTTAGGTTTCATTTAGTATGTAGGCTTTGTTAAACCATATTACACGAGTCCCCATACTCGCTTGGTTTACGAACCCTCATTCTATCCGATCCTCCGATTTAGGTCCGGTTTATTAACATAGTTACCTATATTAGGTGTCGTTTGATATCCGTGATCTCTAGCATTGTTTGGTTGTTACTCAAGGACTACTAAGCAATCTCAAGTGAGTACATAGACCCCTCTTTTACTGTTTTCCAAACATTTTGGGGTGAAACACATGTGCCTACTTGTTACTTTCGTGTTTTCCTGCTTTCACATCATATACTTGCTATGTTCATTAGTACATTTATAGTACATGATTTCATTGTTTTACATTACATTTCATGCTATGTATGTCCATTGTGTGCATACTTAGTACACTGTTTTACATTACATTTCATGCTATGTATGTCCATTGTGTGCATACTTAGTACATTGTTTCACATTACATTTCATGCTATGTATGTCCATTGTGTGCATACTTAGTACATTGTTTCACATTACATTTAACGCAATGTATGCACGTCGTGTGCATACTTAGTACATTTGTTTCATGTCATATACTATGTATGTCCACTTGTTACATACTTAGTACAGTCGTTATTCATCACATGCCTACATTTTGGGTATGACATTTGGTTTGTTCAAATGGGACAATATACGTTTATTAACATTGATCACGCCGTTCGTTAGTAGGTAGTGGTACCATAGGAATTGACAACTCCCGTTCCTAAACCCTAGGTTTGTTTGGGTGGAAGGAATGACCGAATTCGATAAACATAACACATATAAACCCTTTAATTTGTTCAAAGGACTATCACCACAGTCACAAGGCTTGGATGTATGCATTTTCACAATACCGCATAAATGTTTGTATCAGTATAGCATGCATTTGTTCCACAAAACATAACTTTGATTTAAACTATGTTTTACTTCAATACCTTGTTTTTGTGCATTTTACATATGGTTTAGTTGATATATTTCACTTACCATACATGATATTTTTGGGTACACATTACATGATCTACATTAAGCATAAACATTTTGACATTGATATACACATTTAGTGATTTACATTGGACATAGACATTTCGATTTGGTTTACACATTAACACATGACAATTCATTTATACATAAACAATTTACATTGGTTGTTGGTTTGAGTAAGTGATTTGAGTAACGGGGCGTGTGTAATATGATACAAGCATGGTGGATACGCCGCTGGTACTTCCTATAAACAAGTGTTTGTATGATATTACATGTCGTAGCGTTACTTAAATCATTTCAATATTTGACATATTTCGTTTTACATAAATAACTTATTTTCACAAGACATTGATTTACATAACAACTTATCTTATACAAACTCATTTCACCTAGTTATTCATTTAACCTTACATTATTCTCTTATTTATACATATCATCGCTTTTTGAATGATTTACAAAACAAAACAATTTACAAGGTTCATGACTGACTTTTGTTAAACAACTTTTTCTAAACTTATAAGTCATGAATCCTCTTTTCACAAATCCTATGTATCTCACAGGCATTTTTATGCTGACGTACCTATTTTCACATGTGTTTTCAGGAGCTTTTGCGTAGGATAATGATCGTGACACTAGGGCGGACATGTGCCTTAGAGACTAAAAATGAAGATAGACTAGTTTAATTATGTTATGAACTCTTTGTTTCCTGTTTCAGACATTGTAACTCTTATGTTTATAAATAAAATACAACTTTGAATGCCATGGTTATGAAACAATTAATTCTGTTACAACACTCCCCGACGTTTTCCGCCACGTTTGTATGTTATACGTGGTCGGGGTGTGACATCGATCCCAACCGTCCATGTGTGCCCCTTGGTTTGGAAAACCATTAGAGCCCATAGATTTAGTCCATGGTTTGAGATATACCATTTGCAAGGGGTTTTGAGGTGATTAACAGCTGAAAACAGCTGTTTGCAACAATTCTGCAGGTCTGGGAGGGCCTAGCAGCCCGCGTAAGTGGACAACAGAAGTCTACGCGGCCCGCCTGGGCTGCACAGATCAGAAACAGTTTTGCAGAATTACAGTTTCAGTCCCTGTTGTGTTTTAAGGCCATTTCCGACACTTCTAAGGCCCGTTAAGCCAACTTTAAGGCCCTAAAATGATGCCTAAACATTGTGGACATGAAACATGCTCAAAAATATGCCGGATGTCGGTTTGTTTGGTCGTACGATCGCGATGTTTGCTTAATTACGACCGAATGCGCATAAGCGCGAAAAACGATCCAAATTGCGCGACGAATGGATTTTTCTTATGCCAAACACTAAAATAAAATATTTTAGTGCTTACATAAATTTTTGGATGTCCAGATGTATTCAGAACGTAAGTTATGCGCGAAAATGCAAACTTGTGCACTTTTTGACGCTTTTAGTCCCGGAATGAGCATAAAGTTTATTTTAGCACACTGAACCACTCAAAGCCTATTTCTAAGCTATGTAAAGGATATTTAGAGTGTGTTTAACTTATGGCCATGTTCCGGAATGTCTGTTATAGTTCAAATTGGCATACTTTCGCAGTTTGTCAATTTTAGTCCCTGTAGGCGAATTAACTTGTTTTTGCCATACCAAAGCCTTCAAAACTTATTTCTAAGTTATGTAAAGGTTATTTAAGGTATGTTAAGCATATGTTGATGTTCCGGAGTATTTTTCGCGTTAAACTGATTACGTTTACGCACCAGTTTGCGTATAACTCTCTAGAAAGCGATATAGAGTTTGAAATTGAATAAAAGTCAAAACATGAAAAATGTTAAACATAAACTGTGACAACTGCCACTTTCTGGTAATTTACGTACATTTAAAGCAATGAATTACATTATACAAATATGTGTTTTGAATATCCGAATTTCTTGATTACATGATATACATCTTAGAACACTCATTTATGATGCACATTATTCGTTTCTATTGGTTATAATTGAAACAGTTTAAAACAATGCATCGAAACAACTAGAGTAGTACCTAGTGAACTAGCGGGCTGACGAAAACTCCGGATCCGTAGAAACCATCTAAATTACATCTTTAGGACTCAGATGAAAGTCCAACATCAAATATACATTAAACCCTAATTGGAAATGCAAGGGTTTGGTCTAATACTTTCCCGATGTCCGATAACACTAAAAACTGCCGAAAAGCACTAAAAGCGACAATTTCAACACTTTTCCGCAGAAATTCTGCAGAAATCAGCTTTCTAAAATTTTTACGACATGTAAAAATGCTATTTAACATAGAATTCATATGAGGATACTTTCGGGTATCATCCGAACCAATAACTACATCAATTCGCACAAGTTACACAACTTAGCGTTCAAATAACGTCTAACCGAAACAATTCGAAACGAATATCCGAACAATGTCGGATCTTTTTTTTAGTGACCATCTAGTGTTATTTGGATCATTATGGTCTAGTAATAGTCACTTAACACCTTTTTAACACATTTATACACTTGAAACATTTAAACACCAAAACACCTAAACTTTGCTAAAAGTTTCTAACACTTTAAACACTTAATAACATTTCAACAATTCAAGACCCCCCCCCCCCATGTGTGAACGTTTTATGTGGGTCCCACACCCATATTTCACATGCAAAATATCTAGATATTTTCTATAATTACAAGTGGTGTTACTAGTGGATGAGAAAGATGATTAGTTACAACCCTTAATCACTAAGTTACTACACTTTACCTCTTTCATCATTCATCATCCAAGAACACTCTAACTATCTCCATCTTTTTCATAAGAACATCTTCAAAAACCCATTTATTTTTATTACCTCCTTCATGATCAATATGGATTTCCAAGTAACATAAGAGGATCTAAAGCTTTTGGAAGTAAAAGGAATGGTTTTCATCCATACAAAAGTGTTCTACCATCAAGATCATCATCTTCTTAGTTCTTAATAATCTTCTAAGATCATCCCTAGCCTAGTGCTAGAAGTAAGCTTCTATATCTATTTTTTTATACAAATATATTAAGTTTATGATTGTTATTATTACTAATAATAACCAAGAGATCATACTTAATAAACATGAAAAAAATACAAAGAAGCAAAGATAAAAATCATGATATATTTATGTTTGGTTATATTGTGATCTAAGACTTGTTATATGCATATTTAGTCTTGTTATGATGATTATGATACAAATAAGATGTTTAAGATATGATCTAAGAATTATACATGTTTATGTTAAAGGGTTTTTTTTTTTAACATAAAGGATTAAATGGATGATCATAACTTTTGATCTTGTGAAAGTATTTAAGGTTTTTATTTAAAAACAAGACTTTTACAAGATTATAAAAAGTAACATACAACTTGAGATTTTTATAAAAGTTGTTAAAACTAGAATTAAACTTGGTTTTTGAACTAGTTAGCATATGTTATGATCATGTTTAAAACCCTACATGATTTGGAGATCATCTTGATAATTTTATGTGATAAAAGTCTCATGTATTTTAGTTAAGATGTTGAGTAAATTGATGGTGATTTGGAAAAGAGAATGATATGTTTTGATAAATATGGCAAAGTTCATATTACAAAGAAACCATGGCCAATTTTTCTTGGAAAATAAGTGTTAGGAAAATTATCATTTTAACAAAGTCTTTACAAGTATACAAGATTAGAAAGTTTGTATTTCTAAAAGCAAAAATGTGTATAAATATATATATTTTGGTAAAATATATATATTTTCTAAACATAATAAGTTTTGTGCTATGTGTTTATTAATTTTATTAGTTATATATGAAAGTTGGAAACTTGATAACAATGACACAAATAAATACAAGGCATATTTACAAGTAAAGACTTACAAGAATACATATATACACACTTGAATACAATTTGCGGATCATTCGGACATCGGATACAACTTATGGTCAAAACGGACGACGGGCGAATCTATGAACATATCGCCATTCGGAGAAGTTACTACGATGCTTAGACGATCTTTCGACACGAAATATAAATATGCTATCTATAACAAATTTCGGATGTTTATAAACTTATAAAAACTAGTATGTTTTTATTTACAAAAAATTATGCTTAGTAAATTTTTATAAAAAGGTTTTTATAAAAATGAAAGGCTTACACTAGTAAATGGGCTTACCTTACTTAATGGACTACTTTTTATAACAAATGGGCTTATATTACTTAATGGGCTATTTTTCTACAAATGGGCTTATTTTTCTTAATGGGCTTATCTTCATAATGGGCTTATCTACATAATGGGCTTAACATAAATTCATGGGCTAAGCCCAAATACCAAACATATGGGCCAAAGCCCAACACTATTAAAGCCCAACACTATTCAAGCCCAACACTATTCAGGCCCAACACTATTTAGGCCCAACACTATTGAGGCCCAACACTATTTGAGGCCCAACACTATTGAGGCCCAACACTATTTAAGCCCAATAACTTGAAAACATGGGCTTGGCCCAATGATACCATTATTGGAAACACAACTATACAATTGATACAAATAAGACACGAAATTCAGCGGACTAGATCCGACTATACAACTCACAAGATACAAGATAACATTTATATATATATATTTGGTGAAAAAAATATATATATAACATTTGAACAACTCATTCATCGAATACACAGTTAACGAAAAGTAAAGACATACAAGTCTTACACATATTGAAGACACAAGACTTGTACTCAAGTTCTTTACAAAGACGGAAGTGTCTAACAAAAATAAGAACATTTGTAGGTCGCAACGCTATTCAGGACGACCGCACGTGAGATCTTATTTACATCTATTCACGGACGCAATTCAGTGAGTTCATGTCCCCTATTCATTTAAATGTTTTACAACTTTACAACTATCGGGGAAAATACATGTTCAACGTATGTTAAAGTTAGGGAATGAAACACCTTAGATCATGTGCGAATTAGGGTTATACATCTAAGCACCATTAATCCAGTTTGGACCTAGGTACAAGTGGTTAGATCTAATGGGTATTGGCGAGCCCCACTCTTGGTCGTGGACCCATACAGAAGAGTGCGTTTGTGTCCCAGTCGATAGGAGTCGACATAAAATCGTCTAGGTTTGGATTGCTTCCTAATTCGTCACACATATTAATGTCCTCGCGAAACATTAATGATCAACGATTTCATTGACGCTTTACATACTACATCATACATACAGATACATTTTATACAACTCACATGTTGTGGATACAGTTTATACATCATACATACAGATACATTTTATACAACTCACATGTTGTGGATACAGTTTATACAACATACATACAGATACATTTTATACAACTCACATGTTATGGATACAGTTTATACAACTCACATTTTATGGATACATTTTATACAACTCACATTTCACAGATACATTTTATACAACTCACATTTTACAGATACATCTCATACAGCTAAACTGCATGAACTCGCTCAACTTTTGTTGATGTTTTCAAACTTAACATGTATTTCAGGAAATTAGTGGACCTGGCAGACATTTCAGTCAAGGAAAGCAAGTATCAAGACTCCATGCCACCATTTGAAGGGTTTGCCCGTTATATACCGCCTCTTTGCGGTGATATAGTGGTCAAAGCCTTGACATTTTAAGACTTACATTTTGATGTATAAAACGATGACAACTTATTTTCATTTAATGGTTTGTAACCAATACATTTAACTTATGTTGCGTTCTTTTGAAACAATTATGACAATGGCATTGGAGCTTGTTTCTATTCATTTAGTATGTTCACTTATATTGTTATGCAATGAGAACCGATCAGATCACACCTCGCGCTTCCGCTACGAGCGGGTGTGACAGATTGGTATCAGAGCATCGATTGTAGTGAACCAGGATTCTTTCTCGAGTCTAAGTCTACAATCACTAGGGATCTCTCACGAAAACCTCTTGTTCATGTTGAACATATTATAAATAAAATTGGATAAGTCAAAAGGTTTTCATTGCATAAACATTTTTCAAGGTCCACTACAGCAAAAATTCATTTCACATAAATCAAGCGAGGACATTTCCATGGGTGAAGTCTATGAGAAACAGACACAATACATTAATAGACTATGTGCCTACAATACATTACATTATCAGTTTATGCATTATAAACAGTTTACAACTTCAGCTTATACAAGATAGAAATCCTTGATTGATAGGATTTTACATGATTATATATATATAGGTGGTTCATATATATGTTGCATGAAATATTTTGCCAAGAACAAAATACCATCGACTTCAAACTCTATTATTATTCTTTACTCACACGATGAAAATATCGACCTCGTGTCTATTGCGGAGCCTATGGCGAACATGATTCCTAAGAGAAATCTTAAACTTAATTCCGTAAAATATGGTTGCTTTCTCGCGAATGCTGAGATGCCTGACCATGATAATGACGGCGAGGCGAAGGTGGTAACCTTGGACAACAACTCCATTAGTGGGACGAGATCCATGTGACTCATACTAACCAAGGTGGATATACTCTTGTACCTACAAGGAAGATGAAGTACTCATCTTGAAGGTGCCCCTTCAATTGTTATTGTTACAGATTCTTTCCATTTCTATTTCATCTAACGTCGTACCGTCCTGCGAGTAACAACAACGGACGTTGACACGTGAACTATCACGAAGTTTCCTTCTATGTTGAAGGTATATAAACAATAGTGTCCTCTCTCTGACTGATCGCCTGCTCTGAATGAGAGAATGCTAGGGTGACCATGCAAGACAATTTATTATTACGGGGGCCCACGTAATAACAACTTGTAGTGCATGGAAATTCTGGTGGACTCTGCGGGTCAAGCTAATGATCACTATTCATTCAAAATTCTTAAGTTATTACTTGAGATTCAATTCTTCCTATCTAGTAAAACACGAACTGGGGGTGGTTAGTATAACACCCTACAATACAATACAATACAATACAATACAATACAATACAATACAATACAATACAATACAATACAATACAATACAATACAATACAATACAATACAGGAAGACGACACATATTTGTTCACACCTAACATTCGATCGATATCACGATTCAGTTGAGACTAGTCATTTAAACAAACAAAACGTGTTAGCTACTCATGAAGGATTTTCCTCAACATTCTCGAAATTCTTGAACATGGGTTGGTTCCAGGGTGTCTATGACACTTTATCCTACTTTACCTTACCTTACGTTATCCTATTCCACCTTATCATATTTATTGGAAATGATACAATAAATTCCGTCGCTTGACATTTGTCTTTTCTCAATGAATGGTATGGCATGAGCCATGCTGCAACTCCCTCATTACATTCTATTCGACATCTTTGGAAATTCTAAATAATTTTGCTAGAGCTCGTGAAACTCAAGCACTATTACCATAATTTTCACATGGACAAGTAAGACAAAGGATTTTCTTTACTTTGGATGATCGAGGTCCATAGAGTAGGGAATACATATTATATAGACGAAGACCACTGGTTGGTTTCCCCTCCTCAACGAATTTTTTTTTTCTTCTTTTTCCATTTAAACATATGACCAATACACGCAAGAGGCATTACACCTTTTGGTTTTGGTTATCCACATTATCATTTATTCAAACATATATGAACAATGCGATCTTGAGGTTTCCATGAGCGATTGCATTCTTCATTCTTGGTGATAGACTATATTTATCCAAATATATGTCTAGATTCTTTTAATAGTGAGTATTAAAAATATCATGGCACCAAAAGAAACAAATGTTTAAGTCAAAAGTTATGTGTTGAAAATCATTGCTTTTACACAAGACATGGGTTATACATGACACTGTTAAGCAAGACATTGTTATACATGACATTTGACGTTAGTATATACAAGACATTTTCGTAAATAACGAGACGTGTGTAATATGATAAAAGCATGGTGGATACGCCGCTGGTACTTCCTATATATAAGTGCTTATATTATATTGCATATCGTGGTGTTATTCAAACCTATTCGACAAAGACAAGACATGACATTTTGCATAAGACGCGACATCTTCTACACAAGACATAATATTCTATTTCAAGACATGATATATTTATACACTACATTTCTATTGGTTATTTATTTAACCATACATCATTCTTTTATATCATCTGATTTTCATATCTATTTTCATATGATTTTATAAAAGAACTCGATCATAACTGGAGCCAATATTGTTGGTTACACTTGATGCTTTCACAATATCTCAAGGGTTGTTTCCATACTACGTAACACCCGAATTCAAACACCCTGAGTGTTACATTTTGGGTTTAGCCTCGGAGATCCGAAGCATGACCGCATCATCCCTCCCTGTCACACCCCGACCACGTAGAACATACGAAACGTGGCGGAAACATCGGGGAGTGTTGTAACAGAATTAATTGTTTCAAATCCATGGCAATTGAAGTTTCGTTTTATTGATAAAAGTGTTACAATGTCTTATCAAACTAGGAAATACAACATAATTAACTAGTCTTGCATCTTTTATTGTCACTAAAGCCCAAGTCTGCCTATGTGTATCTTGATCATCTTATGCAACAGCTCCTGAAAAACACATGTAAAAATAGGTACGTCAGCATAAAAATGCCTGTGAGATACATAGGTTTTGTGAAAATAGGTTTCATGACTTATGTTTGAGAAAATGTTTAGTCATGAACCTTGTAATTTGCTTTGTTTTGTAAATCATTTGAAAAACGATAAGTTCAGATGATATGTATAAATAAGTAAATAATGTATGGTTAAATAAATAACCATGTAAGATGAGTTTGTATAAGATAAGTTGTTTGTAAAACAATGTCTTGTGAAAAGTATGTTATTTGTATAAAATGTTATATGTATCAAACTGAAATGATTCAAATAACGCTACAATATGTAATACCATACAAACAGTTATATATAGGAAGTACCAGCGGCGTATCCACCATGCTTGTATCATATTACACACGCATCGTTACTTAATCACTTAATCAAACCAAACCAATGTCAAAATGTCTATGTCAAATATCCATGTCAAATGTCTATGTCAAAATATCATGTATGGCAAGTGAAATGTCTCAACTAAACCATATACACAAAAACAAAGTATTGAAGTAAAACTTGGTTTAAATCAAAGTTATGTTTTGTGGGAAATGCATGATCAATTGTCAATCATGTTAAAATGTCTATGCCGAAATGTCTATGTCAAATACGGTTCACACGGTTCACAGATACAAACGGTTCACAGATACAAACGGTTCACAGGTACAACGGTTCCCAGATACAAACGGTTCATAGATACAACGGTTCAAAATGTAGTATAATGTGTTCACATGCTGGATGAGCATATGCAACAAAATGCAATGTAAAACAATGTACTAAGTAATGCACACAATGGGCACACCTAGCAGGAAATGTCATGTAAAACAATGTACTAAGTAATGCACACAATGGGCACACCTAGCAGGAAATGTAATGAAATCATGTACTATAATGTACTAATGAACATAGCAAGTATATGATATCAAAACAGGAAAGCATGAAAGTAACAAGTAGGCACATGTGTTCCACCCCAAAACAGTTTGGAAAACAGTAAAAGAGGGGTCTATGTACTCACCTGAGATTGCTCAGTAGTTCTGGAGCGACAACTAAACAATGCTAGAGATCGCGGATATCAAACGGCACCTAGTATAGGTAACTATGTTAATAAACCGGACCTAGATCGGAAGATTGAGTAGCATTAGGGTTTGTAAACCAAACGAGTGTAGAGACTCGTGTCATTTGGTTTAACAAAGCCTACATACTAAATGAAACTTAACCTGAGTGTCTACGACCCATTACGACCCGTTTAGGTAGCTTATGCTACTTTAACGCGTCGTTCGCGTGAAACGCGTTCGGACCGCCTAACTAGCCCTATGACAAGTGTTATATGCCTAAACATGTTACATAATCAGTTATGTGACAAAAGTTTAGGTTACATATGCTTAATTACCAATTATACATGAAAAGGGTATTCTGGTAATTTACCTAAGACATATAAACTACCTATCATACAACTACTTAAACGATGTGACCATAGGGTATAACCTCGGAAGGTTATTCCCTACCTACTATGGTCACCTAATGTGTTTGGTCGGATCTTAATGATCGACCAAACTGGGTCGGGTTCGAGGTATAAGCGATTTATTAGATCGCTTACCCTACGACCCTAGACAACGTGGTAATCAGTAGGCATAGTCCCAAGGGACTATGACCATCGTGATTACAATCACGTTGCGAAGTTCAAACGAACTTCGCATTGACCATTACTGGTCAATGCTGAAAGTCAAACAAAGTTTGACTTTCTGACTCGAAAAGCAGTAAAAATAAGGAAAAGAACGAAAGAATACTTACGAAGGGTCCCCGAATGCTAATCGTGATCCAAGTAGCTCAGGTATGAAACAATGGTTCCAACTTAGAGCCTCTAGGATCAGATTCTAGTGGGTTTTGCAATGGGGGTGGATGGGTATTTATAGTAAAAGGTCCACCGCTAGGATCGTTTGTCGATTATCGTGCCTTAATCGCATCCGTACATGTGTCGGAAAGTTGTGGTGGGTTAATTGGCCACCCACCATAAGAAATCAACAGGTGGAAAGGAGTTTGGGAGTGCACGACAGCTGGAAACAGGCTGGAAAACAAGTTTCTGATGTGCAGACCTTAGCTTACGGACCTCAAAGCTGCCAATGTTGAGGTCCGTAAGGTAAAACTTTGGCAGATTTACAGTTTTGGTCCCTGCAGCCCCTAAACTTGGTTTTTGATGTATTTTTGACGCGTTTAAGCCCCGTTAACCCCATTTCAAAGATCTAAAATGAAGTTAAAGTATTGGGAACTTAAAACATGCTCAAAAATATCTCGGATGTCGGTTCGTTTAGCCGTACGAACGCGATGTTCGCTTAATTACGACGGAATGCGCATAAGTGCGAAAAACGATCCAAATGACGCGACGAATGGATTTTTCTTAAGGCGAACACTAAAATATAATGTAGTCATGCTTACATAAATTTTTGGATGTCCGGATGTATTCAGAACGTAAGTTATGCGCGAAAATGCAAACTTGTGCACTTTTTGACACTTTTAGTCCCTGAATGACACAAAAGTTTATTTTAGCATACCGAACACCTCAAAGCCTATTTCTAAGCTATGTAAAGGATATTTATGGTATGTTTAACTTATGGTCATGTTCCGGAATGTCTGTTACAGTTTAAATTGGCATACTTTCACAGTTTGTCAACTTTAGTCCCTGTAAGCGATTAAACCTTGATTTCACCACACCAAACCTTCCAAAACTTATATCTAAGTTATGTAAAGGTTATTTAAGGTATGTTAAGCCTATTTCACTATTCCGGAGTGTTCGTTGCATTAAAATGGTTATATTTACGCATCAGGGCGTGTATAACCTTCCAGAAAGCGATTTAGAGCTTGAAATCGAACAAGAGTTGATATGTGTAAACGATACACATATTTTTACAAATCCCAAGTATGAAATACAATATTTCACTGGTTGGGCATTTGTTTGATGGTTGAAATGACACAGGTGTTACAGTCTCCCCTACTTTAGGAAATTTCGTCCCGAAATTAATTCGTAGGAGTCTGTCTATGACTTTGTTTCAAATAGTCATCAAAGATATGTAAAGCATAATCTGATTATTTTCCTCAACGGATATTTTTCAGAAGCGAAAATGAACGAACAGGGTCATTTTCTTCAACGGGTTCTTCGGAAATGGAAAATAAAGGAATTAACTAAACGGATATACATTTCCCTCAACGGATATTCTTCAGAACGAAAATGAACAAACGGGGTCATTTTCCTCAACGGTTTGTTCTTCAGAATTTGAAATGAAAGAAAAATCAACGGATATTCATTTCTCTCAACGGATATTCTTCAGAACGAAAATGAACAAACGGGGTCGTTTTCCTCAACGGTTTGTTCTTCAGAATTTGAAATGAAAGAAAAAAAAAATCAACGGATATTCATTTCCTCAACGGATAAATCTTCAGAAACGAAAATGAACTAACGGAGTCATTTTCCTCAACGGTTTGTTCTTCAGAATTTGAAATGAAAGAAAAATCAACGGATATTCATTTCCTCAACGGATAAATCTTCAGAAACGAAAATGAACTAACGGAGTCATTTTCAACGGTTATTTCCTCAGAGTTGGAAATGAAGGATTACACAACGGATATTCATTTCCTCAACGGATAAATCTTCAGAAACGAAAATGAACTAACGGAGTCATTTTCAACGGTTGCTTCCTCAGAGTTGGAAATGAAGGATTTCACAACGGATATTCATTTCCTCAACGGATAAATCTTCAGAAACGAAAATGAACTAACGGAGTCATTTTCCTCAACGGTTTGTTCTTCAGAATTTGAAATGAAAGAAAAATCAACGGATATTCATTTCCTCAACGGATAAATCTTCAGAAACGAAAATGAACTAACGGAGTCATTTTCAACGGTTATTTCCTCAGAGTTGGAAATGAAGGATTACACAACGGATATTCATTTCCTCAACGGATAAATCTTCAGAAACGAAAATGAACTAACGGAGTCATTTTCAACGGTTATTTCCTCAGAGTTGGAAATGAAGAATTTCACAACGGATATTCATTTCCTCAACGGATATTCTTCAGAACGAAAATGAATGGATAATTCATTTTCCTCAACGGTTATTCTTCGGAATGGAAATGAAAAGATAAACAACGGATATTCATTTCCTCAACGGATATTCTTTAGAACGAAAATGAATGGATAATTCATTTTCCTCAACGGTTATTCTTTAGAATGGAAATGAAAAGATAAACAACGGATATTCATTTCCTCAACGGATATTCTTTAGAACGAAAATGAAGGGATAATTCATTTTCCTCAACGGTTATTCTTCAGAATGGAAATGAAAAGATAAACAACGGATATTCATTTCCTCAACGGATATTCTTCAGATGTGAAAAGTGAATAGCTAGTTCATTTTTCCTCAACGGATGCTTCATCAGAATTGGAAATGAATAGGGTTAACTCTTGATACATGATAGAACTTGCTGTGATTTCTGTGCACTAAATTCCATAATTATGTATGCATCCATAATTACGTAATTCCTTGCACAGTCCGCACAGTTTGTTTTGAAATGTTGTGGGGAAAGATATCAAACCTGAGATGAAAGTGACTAGACTACCATAGGGTCCTTTTAATTAGATCAACAGAGGATCTTCTTAATTAGGCCACTAAGGAGTCCTTTCAGCTATATCATCACATGATATCCCTAACCAGATTTTTGGATCAATCTGTTTAACTAGACCACAAAAGGGGTCTAATTATGAAGTAGTACATTATAATCCAAGGGACTTTAACTACAACGTAGAAGTCCATTAAGGATTTAAGTAGTACCTTTGGGTATCCTACTATGAATCTCTTGCACAAAGATATGTAAGATTTTACGAGGATTTGGATAACAAAACTTGGATTACACACAACCACAAAACATGTAAGAAAACACATAAGCACATAATTAGTTAACTTGATTCTTTAATTTGTTGTCTTTGGGGCATGGATATTTAAAGCACACCAGGAATCCAATCCGTGGATTCCATGCGGCACTTAAATCATTAGAATCTAACTATGAAGATAGGAAGATCTAAATAAGAATTCGGCTTTGTCCTTATTGAATGGTAATGTACGTATTAAGGCATACGAATAATTCAATTAAGGGCTCCGATTCGAGTGATATTCATCCACAAGGATCTGATTATGAGGATAGAAAGATCCTTTATGGATTTTGAAATTTGTGTAACGAGAGGTGCTTCGACACCTTGAACTAGGCGTGCTTAAGTCGATACACAAAGTAGAAAGTTCATGAGGTTGAGGCGCCAGATATGCCAAGCGACATATGAAGCAGAGTTTGAAGGTTGAGCAGCAGCAGGATTTGTAACAGCTTTGCTTTGGATTACAAAGCGGCACATGTTAGCCAAATGTCTCCATCGTCCACCGTGGGTACATTTGAAACAAGGTATTTGATTTGAATAATGACGATGGCATTGATTGCACCAAGGAGCAGTTCCCTTATACAGCTTCATCCCTGAGGCGAGTCATGGTGATAGCTAAGTCAACGGTCCTCTGGAGTATGACGCCTATTCGCTGGGTAATTGTAGCACCTGGTTCGGACATTGTTGTTGCGATGAAGAAGCATCTTGAAGATAACGAAAGGCATAGGAGGAAACAAGCGAAAGATAGTCAAAAGAAAATGACAAGGCATGTAGATTGTGACCATTTGTTTGTTACCAAAGGCAAACAAATGAGACAGTGACTAATCAAAGTAAGCGGGTCAATATAATGTATCGCGAAGACATGCTCGCCTATAAGTGAACACTCATCCCAAGAATTCCCAGGTAAGCACAACTGGTCTCGCGTCTGGTTGAGATGTATACGAAGTGCTTGCCTAGACAGAAAACCCAGGATACAGGCATTCACCCTTCCAGTTTGCACGTGTTCACATTATTTAAAACCCAAAACCTTGATGAGATTTTGAAAACTCAAAGGGGTTCAAAACCTTATAACAAAGGGTTCAAAACCTTACAATCAATCATCCTAGAACAGATGATTAGTTTTCAAAGCGGTTTTGAAATTTATGTTCTTGTTGTGGTAGTCGCCTAAGGATAGGTGACGGTATTGTTTTATGACTAAACGCAAGTAAACTCGCGTTAGGGTCCTAAGAAGGTTATAGACTAGGTCAAAGCATTACTAATAACCTAATTCCCTATAACCATTGGCTCTGATACCATCTTTTCTGTCACACCCCGACCACGTAGAACATACGAAACGTGGCGGAAACATCGGGGAGTGTTGTAACAGAATTAATTGTTTCAAATCCATGGCAATTGAAGTTTCGTTTTATTGATAAAAGTGTTACAATGTCTTATCAAACTAGGAAATACAACATAATTAACTAGTCTTGCATCTTTTATTGTCACTAAAGCCCAAGTCTGCCTATGTGTATCTTGATCATCTTATGCAACAGCTCCTGAAAAACACATGTAAAAATAGGTACGTCAGCATAAAAATGCCTGTGAGATACATAGGTTTTGTGAAAATAGGTTTCATGACTTATGTTTGAGAAAATGTTTAGTCATGAACCTTGTAATTTGCTTTGTTTTGTAAATCATTTGAAAAACGATAAGTTCAGATGATATGTATAAATAAGTAAATAATGTATGGTTAAATAAATAACCATGTAAGATGAGTTTGTATAAGATAAGTTGTTTGTAAAACAATGTCTTGTGAAAAGTATGTTATTTGTATAAAATGTTATATGTATCAAACTGAAATGATTCAAATAACGCTACAATATGTAATACCATACAAACAGTTATATATAGGAAGTACCAGCGGCGTATCCACCATGCTTGTATCATATTACACACGCATCGTTACTTAATCACTTAATCAAACCAAACCAATGTCAAAATGTCTATGTCAAATATCCATGTCAAATGTCTATGTCAAAATATCATGTATGGCAAGTGAAATGTCTCAACTAAACCATATACACAAAAACAAAGTATTGAAGTAAAACTTGGTTTAAATCAAAGTTATGTTTTGTGGGAAATGCATGATCAATTGTCAATCATGTTAAAATGTCTATGCCGAAATGTCTATGTCAAATACGGTTCACACGGTTCACAGATACAAACGGTTCACAGATACAAACGGTTCACAGGTACAACGGTTCCCAGATACAAACGGTTCATAGATACAACGGTTCAAAATGTAGTATAATGTGTTCACATGCTGGATGAGCATATGCAACAAAATGCAATGTAAAACAATGTACTAAGTAATGCACACAATGGGCACACCTAGCAGGAAATGTCATGTAAAACAATGTACTAAGTAATGCACACAATGGGCACACCTAGCAGGAAATGTAATGAAATCATGTACTATAATGTACTAATGAACATAGCAAGTATATGATATCAAAACAGGAAAGCATGAAAGTAACAAGTAGGCACATGTGTTCCACCCCAAAACAGTTTGGAAAACAGTAAAAGAGGGGTCTATGTACTCACCTGAGATTGCTCAGTAGTTCTGGAGCGACAACTAAACAATGCTAGAGATCGCGGATATCAAACGGCACCTAGTATAGGTAACTATGTTAATAAACCGGACCTAGATCGGAAGATTGAGTAGCATTAGGGTTTGTAAACCAAACGAGTGTAGAGACTCGTGTCATTTGGTTTAACAAAGCCTACATACTAAATGAAACTTAACCTGAGTGTCTACGACCCATTACGACCCGTTTAGGTAGCTTATGCTACTTTAACGCGTCGTTCGCGTGAAACGCGTTCGGACCGCCTAACTAGCCCTATGACAAGTGTTATATGCCTAAACATGTTACATAATCAGTTATGTGACAAAAGTTTAGGTTACATATGCTTAATTACCAATTATACATGAAAAGGGTATTCTGGTAATTTACCTAAGACATATAAACTACCTATCATACAACTACTTAAACGATGTGACCATAGGGTATAACCTCGGAAGGTTATTCCCTACCTACTATGGTCACCTAATGTGTTTGGTCGGATCTTAATGATCGACCAAACTGGGTCGGGTTCGAGGTATAAGCGATTTATTAGATCGCTTACCCTACGACCCTAGACAACGTGGTAATCAGTAGGCATAGTCCCAAGGGACTATGACCATCGTGATTACAATCACGTTGCGAAGTTCAAACGAACTTCGCATTGACCATTACTGGTCAATGCTGAAAGTCAAACAAAGTTTGACTTTCTGACTCGAAAAGCAGTAAAAATAAGGAAAAGAACGAAAGAATACTTACGAAGGGTCCCCGAATGCTAATCGTGATCCAAGTAGCTCAGGTATGAAACAATGGTTCCAACTTAGAGCCTCTAGGATCAGATTCTAGTGGGTTTTGCAATGGGGGTGGATGGGTATTTATAGTAAAAGGTCCACCGCTAGGATCGTTTGTCGATTATCGTGCCTTAATCGCATCCGTACATGTGTCGGAAAGTTGTGGTGGGTTAATTGGCCACCCACCATAAGAAATCAACAGGTGGAAAGGAGTTTGGGAGTGCACGACAGCTGGAAACAGGCTGGAAAACAAGTTTCTGATGTGCAGACCTTAGCTTACGGACCTCAAAGCTGCCAATGTTGAGGTCCGTAAGGTAAAACTTTGGCAGATTTACAGTTTTGGTCCCTGCAGCCCCTAAACTTGGTTTTTGATGTATTTTTGACGCGTTTAAGCCCCGTTAACCCCATTTCAAAGATCTAAAATGAAGTTAAAGTATTGGGAACTTAAAACATGCTCAAAAATATCTCGGATGTCGGTTCGTTTAGCCGTACGAACGCGATGTTCGCTTAATTACGACGGAATGCGCATAAGTGCGAAAAACGACCCAAATGACGCGACGAATGGATTTTTCTTAAGGCGAACACTAAAATATAATGTAGTCATGCTTACATAAATTTTTGGATGTCCGGATGTATTCAGAACGTAAGTTATGCGCGAAAATGCAAACTTGTGCACTTTTTGACACTTTTAGTCCCTAAATGACACAAAAGTTTATTTTAGCATACCGAACACCTCAAAGCCTATTTCTAAGCTATGTAAAGGATATTTATGGTATGTTTAACTTATGGTCATGTTCCGGAATGTCTGTTACAGTTTAAATTGGCATACTTTCACAGTTTGTCAACTTTAGTCCCTGTAAGCGATTAAACCTTGATTTCACCACACCAAACCTTCCAAAACTTATATCTAAGTTATGTAAAGGTTATTTAAGGTATGTTAAGCCTATTTCACTATTCCGGAGTGTTCGTTGCATTAAAATGGTTATATTTACGCATCAGGGCGTGTATAACCTTCCAGAAAGCGATTTAGAGCTTGAAATCGAACAAGAGTTGATATGTGTAAACGATACACATATTTTTACAAATCCCAAGTATGAAATACAATATTTCACTGGTTGGGCATTTGTTTGATGGTTGAAATGACACAGGTGTTACACTCCCTACCTCGATCACTCAAACAATAACTCTCGCCATGAGAGAAATGAAGGCAATTGCTGCCATAAACGATTTTGGCACCAGGATGTATGCTGGTAACTTGCCGAAATCCTAAATGCGACAAGTGAGACATTCATCGTGAGGGCAATTGCAAAAGCGCCAAGAGTAGCAGTGTGCTAAGACCGAGCGCAAAACAAAGACAAGCAAGACGATAATACTTAAGAATGGATCAAGCTAGTGAATAAGTGTGTGTGTGGCTAGAACTATGAATACTCCACAAAATCCCAATGGAGTCATGAGTACTTACACTCTACTATCATCATGTATCAATTCTATTAATACCAACACCAAGCTTAACTAGTATCTTTAGTTGTTATACATATACTCGAATTAGAGTCATGTTGGACACACATTACTATATCAAGTTAGCTAATGGGGAATTAGCTGAGACATATCAAATCATTAAGGGCCACCGGTATGTATCCTATTCGTCAACATTTCACATCCATGTTATTTTATACAATTGTCAATTTTAGCTTCATCTCAACATTTCACATACATGAGTTTCATGGCTAGGGACGGGATTGTCCTAGCTACAATTAGGGATTGGGTTATCCTACATCTAAACATATGGATTGGGTTATCCTACATTTAAACATAGGGTTCCTAAAACTATACAGTGAAGTCCTCGCCACACAGAATTTAAAATGTACTTGGCCTAGAGTCAAGTAAGCTAGACGTCTCCTCATTCTATAGAATTGGCAAAAAGTAAACTAGTCGAGTCTAGAGCTGAAATTCAATATCGATCTCTTCCCTGTTCAGTTGAGTAGTTTCGAAGTAGTGGTTGACATGGATTGGTTATCCGATAACCTAGCCAAAGTCTTATGTCACGAGAAGATCATTCGCCTACCACTACTGAACGAAGAGACACTTGTGATACATGGAGAGAAGTGCGACACCCTATTGCGGATCATCAATGGCATGAAAGCACATAAGTGCTTACGGAAAGGTTGTATTGCCTATCTAGCACTTGTTGTAGACAAGAAGGCCGTTGGGTCACAGCTGACCGATATTCTTTTGATAAAATAATTTCCTGAAGAAATTCCTGAAGTCTTGCCAGGACTACCACCATATCAACAAGTCGAGTTTCACATCGACTTGGTACCGGGAGCCGCACCCATAGCCAAATCTCCATGTCGATTAGCACCGTCTGAACCTTGTAGTTGACCGAATAAGGATGTTGTGAGTTCATAACCCCTACTCTTTACCACTATACATCTTTATAAAGGTTTTGGGGGTGGAAAGACATGCAAGTTTTGCAAAAATGCACAACACTTCGATGAACGAAAATTCATATTTCTAAACCATGTTACAAATGAATTTCCAACTAACTCAAATGGTTTATGAAAGGTTCTAGCTTCTACTCTAAGATAGACTTACGATCGGAGTATCATCAGTTACGAATTCAAGAGGAAAGCATACCGAAAACGGCTTTTAAGACTCGTTACGGTCATTACGAGTTTCTCGTTATGTCTTTTGGTTTAACAAATGCACCAGCGGTCTTCATGGATTTAATGAATCGTGTGTGCAGGCCGTATCTCGACAAATTCGTCATAGTGTTTATTGACGACATTTTGATATACTCCCGATCGACTGATGCACATGAGCAACATTTGAGAACCATTTTAGAGTTGTTAAAGACAATAAATTCGCCCCAAATCGAAAAACAAGATATAGCCTTACAACTTATTCTTGAGATTGGTGCATAGCATTTTACAATCTTATCATTATCCAACGATACCGATGACTCTGTTGTAGACTATGATGCTTCGCATCAAGGATTGGGTTGCGTACTCGTGCAACGTGAAAAAGTTATTGTGTACACGTCGCGCCCATTTAAAAAGTTCACGAGAAGAACTATACCACTCTCGACCTTGAGTTAGGCGTGGTGGTATTCGCTTTAAAAAAAATTATGGCGACATTATTTATATGGTACTCAATGCATTATTTTCACGGATCATAAAAGTCTTCAACACATATTCAACCAAAAAGAATTAAATATACGTCAACGATGCTTGTTGAATTGTTGAACGACTATGATTGTGAAATAAAGTACCATCCAGGCAAGGCAAACGTTGTAGCAGATGCCTTGAGCCGCAAGGAGCGAGTTAGAACACTGAGAGTTCAAGCATTAGAGAAGATGATTCACAAGCGCTCAAGGAAGAGCATATTCAAGCAGAAACACTTCGAGGCATGAAGGAACAATTAGTGTAAAGAAGATGGAACTTTATACATTATGAGTCGAAATTGGGTTCTATTCTTTGGCGGCCTTCGAGATGATATTTTGAGGAAGCACATAGGCCTAAGTAGCGAAAGAATACTACTGGTGGCCTAACCTCAAAAGTGATATCGCGACTTATATCGGAGAATGCTTGAATTGCGCGAAAGTCAAAGTCGAGTAGCAAAATCCCTCGGACTTGTTACAACAACCCGAGATTCCCGTTTGGTAATGGGAACAAATATCGATGTACTTCATTACGAAGTTACTCAGGACCTCAAGAGGTCACTACATGATATGTGTAATCATCGATAGACTAACAAAGTCCACGCACTTCTTACCGATTTGGTAGAAGGATAATACTGAGAAACTAGCGGAACTCTATCTCAAAGAAATAGGGGCTCGTCATGGAGTGCCTATTTCAATCATTTCAGACCGAGACGGTCGTTTTATTTCTAGAATTTGGAAATCATTTCAACAGGCCTTTGGATCTCATTTGAATCCAAGTACGGCCTTTCATCCATAAACTGACGGCCAGAGCGAACGGACAATCCAAACACTCGAATATATGTTTCGCGCATGTGTTATGGATTTAGGCGGCAATTGGGATGCTCATCCACCTTTAGTTGAGTTTTCCTACAATAACAGCTACAATACTACTATACAAGCTGCACCGTTTGAAGCTCTTTATGGTCGAAAGTGTCGCTCTCCGCTATGTTGGGCGAAAACAGGCGATAGTTAATTAATTGGTCCGAAACTAGCCCAAAAGACTACAGATAAAATTTTCCAGATCAGAGACCGTATCAAGGCGGCTCGCGATCGACAAAAGAGATACGCAGACAAGAGACGAAAACTATTATCTTTCGAGGTTGGAGACAAAGTCTTGTTGAAAGTCTCGCCTTGGAAAGGCGTAGCGAGGTTCAGTAAACGTGGAAAGCTTAACCCATGTTACATTGGACCATTTGAAATCTTAGAAAAGATTGGCACTGTTGCCTACAAGTTGAAGTTACCAGATGAACTTAACAGTATGCACGACACGTTTCATGTGTCGAATCTTAAAAAGAGTCCAACACAAGCAACCGTTATCATTCTATTCACATTGACGACAAACTCCAATTCACTAAAGAACCTGTTGAAGTCATGGACTGTAAAGTCAAGAAATCATGGAGGAGTCGTATAAAATTATTAAAAGGTACTTTGGAACTCTCGACACGGACCCGAGTATACTTGGGAACGTGAACATTAAATCAAAGCCAAATACTCTCACCTGTTCGAGTAGTCTCCTGTATAGGATGACTCAGCTTGAATTTCGGGACGAAATTCTCAATAACAGGGGGAGAATGTGACAACTGCCACTTTCTGGTAATTTACGTACATTTAAAGCAATGAATTACATTATACAAATATGTGTTTTGAATATCCGAATTTCTTGATTACATGATATACATCTTAGAACACTCATTTATGATGCACATTATTCGTTTCTATTGGTTATATTTGAAACAGTTTAAAACAATGCATCGAAACAAATAGAGTAGTACCTAGTGAACTAGCGGGCTGACGAAAACTCCGGATCCGTAGAAACCATCTAAATTACATCTTTAGGACTCAGATGAAAGTCCAACATCAAATATACATTAAACCCTAATTGGAAATGCAAGGGTTTGGTCTAATACTTTCCCGATGTCCGATAACACTAAAAACTGCCGAAAAGCACTAAAAGCGACAATTTCAACACTTTTCCACAGAAATTCTGCAGAAATCAGCTTTCTAATATTTTTACGACATGTAAAAATGCTATTTAACATAGAATTCATATGAGGATACTTTCGGGTATCAGCCGAACCAATAACTACATCAATTCGCACAAGTTACACAACTTAGCGTTCAAATAACGTCTAACCGAAACAATTCGAAACGAATATCCGAACAATGTCAGAACTTTTTTTTAGTGACCATCTAGTGTTATTTGGATCATTATGGTCTAGTAAAAGTCACTTAACACCTTTTTAACACATTTATACACTTGAAACATTTAAACACCTAAACTTTGCTAAAAGTTTCTAACACTTTAAACACTTAATAACATTTCAACAATTCAAGACCCCCCCCCCCCATGTGTGAACGTTTTATGTGGGTCCCACACCCATATTTCACATGCAAAATATCTAGATATTTTCTATAATTACAAGTGGTGTTACTAGTGGATGAGAAAGATGATTAGTTACAACCCTTAATCACTAAGTTACTACACTTTACCTCTTTCATCATTCATCATCCAAGAACACTCTAACTATCTCCATCTTTTTCATAAGAACATCTTCAAAAACCCATTTATTTTTATTACCTCCTTCATGATCAATATGGATTTCCAAGTAACATAAGAGGATCTAAAGCTTTTGGAAGTAAAAGGAATGGTTTTCATCCATACAAAAGTGTTCTACCATCAAGATCATCATCTTCTTAGTTCTTAATAATCTTCTAAGATCATCCCTAGCCTAGTGCTAGAAGTAAGCTTCTATATCTATTTTTTTTATACAAATATATTAAGTTTATGATTGTTATTATTACTAATAATAACCAAGAGATCATACTTAATAAACATGAAAAAAATACAAAGAAGCAAAGATAAAAATCATGATATATTTATGTTTGGTTATATTGTGATCTAAGACTTGTTATATGCATATTTAGTCTTGTTATGATGATTATGATACAAATAAATTGTAAGAAGATGTTTAAGATATGATCTAAGAATTATACATGTTTATGTTAAAGGGTTTTTTTTTTAACATAAAGGATTAAATGGATGATCATAACTTTTGATCTTGTGAAAGTATTTAAGGTTTTTATTTAAAAACAAGACTTTTACAAGATTATAAAAAGTAACATACAACTTGAGATTTTTATAAAAGTTGTTAAAACTAGAATTAAACTTGGTTTTTGAACTAGTTAGCATATGTTATGATCATGTTTAAAACCCTACATGATTTGGAGATCATCTTGGTAATTTTATGTGATAAAAGTCTCATGTATTTTAGTTAAGATGTTGAGTAAATTGATGGTGATTTGGAAAAGAGAATGATATGTTTTGATAAACATGGCAAAGTTCATATTACAAAGAAACCATGGCCAATTTTTCTTGGAAAATAAGTGTTAGGAAAATTATCATTTTAACAAAGTCTTTACAAGTATACAAGATTAGAAAGTTTGTATTTCTAAAAGCAAAAATGTGTATAAATATATATATTTTGGTAAAATATATATATATTTTGTAAACATAATAAGTTTTGTGCTATGTGTTTATTAATTTTATTAGTTATATATGAAAGTTGGAAACTTGATAACAATGACACAAATAAATACAAGGCATATTTACAAGTAAAGACTTACAAGAATACATATATACACACTTGAATACAATATGCGGATCATTCGGACATCGGATACAACTTATGGTCAAAACGGACGACGGGCGAATCTATGAACATATCGCCATTCGGAGAAGTTACTACGATGCTTAGACGATCTTTCGACACGAAATATAAATATGCTATCTATAACAAATTTCGGATGTTTATAAACTTATAAAAACTAGTATGTTTTTATTTACAAAAAAGTATGCTTAGTAAATTTTTATAAAAAGGTTTTTATAAAAATGAAAGGCTTACACTAGTAAATGGGCTTACCTTACTTAATGGACTACTTTTTATAACAAATGGGCTTATATTACTTAATGGGCTATTTTTCTACAAATGGGCTTATTTTTCTTAATGGGCTTATCTTCATAATGGGCTTATCTACATAATGGGCTTAACATAAATTCATGGGCTAAGCCCAAATACCAAACATATGGGCCAAAGCCCAACACTATTAAAGCCCAACACTATTCAAGCCCAACACTATTCAAGCCCAACACTATTCAGGCCCAACACTATTCAGGCCCAACACTATTCAGGCCCAACACTATTTTAGGCCCAACACTATTGAGGCCCAACACTATTTAAAGGCCCAGCACTATTTAAGCCCAATAACTTGAAAACATGGGCTTGGCCCAATGATACCATTATTGGAAACACAACTATACAATTGATACATATAAGACACGAAATTCAGCAGACTAGATCCGACTATACAACTCACAAGATACAAGATAACATTTATATATATATATTTGGTGAAAAAAATATATATATAACATTTGAACAACTCATTCATCGAATACACAGTTAACGAACAGTAAAGACATACAAGTTTTACACATATTGAAGACACAAGACTTGTACTCAAGTTCTTTACAAAGACGGAAGTGTCTAACAAAAATAAGAACATTTGTAGGTCGCAACGCTATTCAGGACGACCGCACGTGAGATCTTATTTACATCTATTCACGGACGCAATTCAGTGAGTTCATGTCCCCTATTCATTTAAATGTTTTACAACTTTACAACTATCGGGGAAAATACATGTTCAACGTATGTTAAAGTTAGGGAATGAAACACCTTAGATCATGTGCGAATTAGGGTTATACATCTAAGCACCATTAATCCAGTTTGGACCTAGGTACAAGTGGTTAGATCTAATGGGTATTGGCGAGCCCCACTCTTGGTCGTGGACCCATACAGAAGAGTGCGTTTGTGTCCCAGTCGATAGGAGTCGACATAAAATCGTCTAGGTTTGGATTGCTTCCTAATTCGTCACACATATTAATGTCCTTGCGAAACATTAATGATCAACGATTTCATTGACGCTTTACATACTACATCATACATACAGATACATTTTATACAACTCACATGTTGTGGATACAGTTTATACATCATACATACAGATACATTTTATATAACTCACATGTTGTGGATACAGTTTATACATCATACATACAGATACATTTTATACAACTCACATGTTATGGATACAGTTTATACAACTCACATTTTATGGATACATTTTATACAACTCACATTTCACAGATACATTTTATACAACTCACATTTTACAGATACATCTCATACAGCTAAACTGCATGAACTCGCTCAACTTTTGTTGATGTTTTGAAACTTAACATGTATTTCAGGAAATTAGTGGACCTGGCAGACATTTCAGTCAAGGAAAGCAAGTATCAAGACTCCATGCCACCATTTGAAGGGTTTGCCCGTTATATACCGCCTCTTTGCGGTGATATAGTGGTCAAAGCCTTGACATTTTAAGACTTACATTTTGATGTATAAAACGATGACAACTTATTTTCATTTAATGGTTTGTAACCAATACATTTAACTTATGTTGCGTTCTTTTGAAACAATTATGACAATGGCATTGGAGCTTGTTTCTATTCATTTAGTATGTTCACTTATATTGTTATGCAATGAGAACCGATCAGATCACACCTCGCGCTTCCGCTACGAGCGGGTGTGACATAAACAAACAAACATTGGGATCAAATCACTTTATTTCATTGATAACTGAATCTTTTACAATGATTACAAGCACATATGTCACAGTCTCCCCTACTTGTGGAAATTTCGTCCCGAAATTTATTTAGAGGAAACTCGTGGGAAAAGATGTGGATATTTTGCCTTCATTTGATCTTCACGTTCCCAAGTAAACTCAGGTCCACGCTTAGATTCCCAGCGAACTTTAACCAACGGAATGCGCTTGCGTTTAAGCCATTTGACCATACGGTCCATGATTTCCACAGGTTTCTCAACAAAATGTAGTGTTTTATCAACACGAATTTCGTCAAGTGGTATGTGGAGGTTTTCATCAGCTAAACACTTCCTGAGATTGGACACATGGAAGGTTGGATGAACATTTCCAAGTTCAGGAGGTAACTCAAGTCTATAGGCTACCTTACCGATTCTTTCGACGATCTTGAATGGTCCAACATATCTAGGTGCAAGTTTTCCTGTCTTTCCAAATCTGATCACTGTCACACCCTGGCTTTGCGGAAGCGTGGTTAATTTGGCGTGACTTCTTAATACCATAGCTTAATCATAACAAAGCTATATGAAATAAAAACATGCAAGATCATCCGTTTGATTAAGTTTTAAAACCAGGGTAACATACCATTGTCTTAAAAACTTACAACATCATAACATAAAACATTGTCTTAAACATCAACATGAGATAAACGCAGTTTAAGATTTGTGACTTGTCCAGAAAAGAGTCACATTTCCTAAACTGGGATGATCTTGGAACCCAATATGCAGCGGGAAAACACGTCATACCGTGCCAGATCCTGTTAATTTCCTGAAATACATGTAAGTTGAAAAATCAACAATAATGTTGAGCGAGTTCATGTGAAAGTGAGTAAGTAAAACACTTGTAAGTATAAAAGTTTCCTGGTATGTAGCAGTGTAAGGAAAAGAGATCACCAATGGTTTGCAAGGCCATTAGCATGTGTGAAATGCAAGTAGGAAGACTCAACCTAGCCGATTTTTGCGTTGGGCACAAAGTCACTCAAGGTCCGTTCTGTTGGTCCTCTTAGAGGTCCGTTCTGTTGGGCCTAGAGTTGGGCTCGCTACACCCAGATAGATCTACCGCTACTGTCCCTCGGGGTTCTGCCTACCCATTCACATGATCTAAGTAGTAAACCTCCTTACGTTAACATACCGTGTATAATAGTACTTGTAAACAAAGTAACATGTATTTCACCCCCGCAGTTAAGAAAACTGAAAACAGTTAGAGAAAAGGGGGACATGAACTCACAGTGAAGCGTCTCTACCAAGTATCTCCAAATCAGAAAGCTGTGCGACGACCTACAAGTGCTAATTCTATTAGACGGACGGCCGTGCCTTAGCTTTATAGTTAAATCTTTTGGGAAATAGTTAGACAACTATTTCGTGTTTACGTTCTGTATATACTTGGTAGTTAATCTCCTTCCCAAGGATGGGGGATTTAATACATGTGCGTTCAAATTATATCATTAAATCTCACTTAATATATATACCTTTCCAATTCCAAAATATAAGTATTTTTCTCAAAAATATTATATTTTCATTTCACGTAATTTTTCTCCAATAATACGTTGTTAAAACACGCGTTCATAAATATTTCTGTAAGTGCGTAAGTTACGTTTTAACAATCGAGTGGTAATATAATTACCGGTGTAACTTATATATATTTATGGTGAAAGCGTTCGTATTATTTTGGATTCGTTAACGTTCGTAAATATTATTTTTACTCTAAAAATAATATTTAAGTATTTCACAAAATAATCATAAACAGTGTGTGAAAAATATATATATTTATCACGTTAAATTTTGTGAAAAATCCCACCTCCGAATATTTATTAAATAAAGTCACGGCGAAATTTATGTTTCGAAAACATGTCAAAATAACTCTAACACTTGTTGTGCAAATAATTCTAAGTGTTATGTTTTTAGAAAAATTTCGCCAGAGTTTCCTCTGTAACTGGAGGTGGCCACGCTTTCAAGCGTATCATTTTCTTTTAACAAGTCAATTCAACCAATGTTCTCAACATTATCAAACATCTTTTCAACATTTTAACTAGTCAAAGATAGACATAATCGCAAAAATATACGAACTTGTGGTTTGTCTAAAATATGTAGTAAATCTCTTTACTTTTAATGGATCTTTTGTGTAAATAATCCGATTTTGTAAAAACCTCGTCTTTCGAGAAAATCCATCTTTACAACTTCTAGTAACATTTGACAAAACTAATTCTTTGTCGGATCTTTTCATTTCACAAGTGTTTACACACTTGTGGTTTATAAAAATCGTGTTTGTTAGTGTAAGATCCACCCTTTAAAATACATGATTTCCTTGATACGTGGTTCTTTGAAAATACCACTTGCAGATGCGTAGATCCGCTAGTTTTAAACGCCATTGTACAAGTCAAAACACTTTTACACAAGTTCGTGTTTCATGTGTGGTAGAGTTTCATCTTTTAACCCTCGTATCATTTAAAACAAGTTTATGTTAAGATCCATGATCTTACCAAACCGGGTTAAACGATGATCCGAGCTACCACAACATAGATCGGGTCTAAATAATCACACATTTCGAATACTACAACTTTTACACAACCTATATGCTATTAACCACCATTATTCATGCTTTTAGTAGACTTTAGTTCATCAACTTGCATTTTAACGAGATTTAACCGATAAAAATTCTTTTAACCACTTTAGATAAGTCTAAAAACGAGTTTTAAGTGTTATACCTCTAGCTCGAGGCTAGGGAAGATTCTTGACGAAAAACGGGTGGATAAAAGCCAAAGAAAGAGGTCCTTCGTGTTCCGCTTGGTCCAAACTTCCTAATACGCAACCCTTGATGCTTGAATAACCTTGGAATGGCAAGATCAAGAACCGAAAATATGATGGATGTGGGTGGGGGTCTCGGCCGAAAGTAGAGCAAGAGGGAAAGAGAGAGAGTTTGTTGGTTAAGTGTGAAGTTGTGTGATGATGATTATGTGTAATGACTAGAACTTATAGGAAAAAATTAGAGTTAATTACCCAATGGTTCTTGTGTAGGCTAGATCTTTGACACAAGAGATTTGCTCAATCAACAAGTACATGGGGGTGTCCCCTAGGTGACCGATTCGGTTGGGGGGGTCCCTTGGTTCGAAATCAACTAGGTTAGTTAGGGTAACTAAGTTAAGTTAGTTAAGTGTTAAGTGTTAAACTTAGTTTCTTGTATGTTATGCGTTATGGCGGGTGTTAGGGTAATCAGGGACCCTAACTGGCTCAGAAAAAATATAAATAGTGAAAATAACAATATTTTCATGTCCCGGGTAGAGTCCGGTTGTTTTGTTGGATAGTAATCCGTTAAAGTGCTTAATAAAGCTTTAAAGTTTCGTTATATTATTTTAGTGACACAATTTGTTTTCCTGACACTTTAGAAAGTGTCTAGTGTTATTTTCCCCATGTTTTGGCACTTTACTAGTCAGCTAGAAGCTGGATTATTTATCAAAGTGTTGTGTTTTGTGCTTAGCGTACGTTTTAGGCACATCCAGTCATTGTAACTTATTCCTAGAGACGCAGTTCCACAACCCTTATATCCCTACACTCACTGCTAGTGTAGCAAAACATCTCAGGCTCTTACAGGCCTTAGAGGCAGTGTTTGCCTGATGCTGGCTTTATCAGCATGTTCAGTAGGTTATCCGTGATAGTGCTACTGTGCTTTTTGTGCATCATGTTTGTCACTAGGGTTTAGCATGTAAATAATGTAGTGACGATAAGCAAAGTATGATGCAAGTAAGTACATATATCAGATATCAAGTAGCAGTTCATCAGCTAGTTCAATCAAGCACAGTAATTAAGCAGTAATTAATCATTAATTAAGTCGTACGGATACCTGGTTTAGTGCGGGTTGTCACAATCACACCTTTCCAAGGTGAGACCTTAAGTAAGACTCGATCACCGACTTTAAAATCCACAGGCTTGCGTTTTGGGTCCGCGTAACTCTTTTGACGGCTTCTAGCTTTCTGAAGGTTATCACGAACTTTCTTAATCTTATCAGTTGTCTCTAAAATGAGGGTAGGTCCAGTAAGCTGAGCCTCACCGATCTCATTCCAGCAGACTGGTGAACGACATTTTCGACCATAGAGAGCCTCGAAAGGAGCCATGTTGATGCTGGAGTGATAACTGTTGTTGTAGGGGAATTCAATCAACGGAAGATGTGAATCCCAACTACCACCAAAATCGATCACACAAGCTCTAAGTATATCCTCCAGAGTCTGGATTGTTCTTTCAGATTGACCATCCGTTTGCGGATGATAAGCTATGCTCAGATTAAGTTGGGTCCCCATAGCAGATTGCATGGTTCTCCAAAAATGAGAAGTGAAACGAGCGTCTCTGTCAGAAATGATGTTCAAAGGAACACCATGTCGAGCTACAATTTCATCCACGTAGATTTTAGCTAGCACTTCAGCAGAAAAATCCTCACGGATTGGCAAGAAATGCGCTGATTTTGTAAGACGATCAACAACTACCCAAATGGCATCATGACCTTTCTTAGTGCGCGGAAGTTTGGTAACGAGATCCATAGCAATGTTTTCCCATTTCTAAACTGGGATCTCTGGTTGCTCCAACAAACCAGAAGGATGTTGGTGTTCAGCCTTGACCTTAAGACAAGTAAGGCATTTTGAAACATACAAGGCAATGTCTTTCTTCATACCAGGCCACCAATACTGAGTACGAAGATCCTAATACATTTTGTCTGAGCCAGGATGGATAGAATAACGAGACTTATGAGCTTCATCCATAAGCAAAGTGCGAAGACCATCTTGGCTTGGGACCCACAGACGATCCATGAAATAATAAGATCCATTGTCTTTCAAAACAAGACCAGGCTTAATGTGATAGGGTAATTCCTTACCCATCAAGTCTTGTGAAACACAAGCATGTTGAGCCTGAGAAATGCGGGCTTGAATATCAGCTCGAGCTTGAATATCAGATTGAACAGGAACACAATGAAGCTTGATATGTTCCTTACGACTCAAAGCGTCAGCTACGACATTCGCCTTACCAGGATGGTAGCGAATTTCGCAGTCATAGTCGTTCAGAAGCTCTACCCAACGTCTTTGCCTCATGTTGAGTTCTTTCTGATTGAAGATATGCTGAAGACTTTTGTGGTCGGTGAAAACCACACATTTTGTTCCATACAAATAGTGTCTCCAGATCTTAAGAGCGAACACAACTGCACCCAATTCAAGATCATGAGTGGTGTAGTTTTTCTCATGCACCTTCAACTGCCTCGATGCATATGCTATGACTTTGTTCCTTTGCATCAGAACACAGCCAAGACCTAATTTGGATGCATCGCAGTACACGACAAATTCATCATTACCTTCAGGCAAAGTCAGAATAGGTGCGTCATAAAGCTTCTGCTTCAAGGTTTGAAATGCTACTTCTTGTTTAGAACCCCATTCAAAGGGCTTGTTCTTTTGAGTTAGAGCAGTTAGAGGAACTGCAATCTTCGAGAAGTTCTCTATGAAGCGGCGGTAATAACCCGCAAGACCAAGAAAAGAACGAACCTCGGTAGGAGTAGTAGGCGTATCCCAATCTTTAATCGCACTGATGTTGGAGGGATCTACATGAATACCTTGTTCATTGACAATATGTCCCAAGAATTGAACTTCTTTAAGCCAAAATTCACACTTGGAGAATTTGGCGAAAAGTTGCTCTTTCTTTAGGAGTTCCAGAGTAAGACGAAGATGTTGCTCATGATCAGCTCGCGTCTTAGAATAAATCAAGATGTCATCAATAAAAACGATGATGAACTTATCTAAATAAGGCTTGCAGACCCTATTCATCAAGTCCATAAAAACAGCAGGAGCATTAGTCAAACCGAATGGCATAACTGTGAACTCATAATGCCCATAACGAGTACGGAACGCTGTCTTGGGAATATCTTCTTCATGCACGCGAAGTTGATGATATCCAGAACGAAGATCAATCTTCGAGAAATAAGAAGCGCCCTGTAACTGATCAAAGAGTTCATCGATGCGAGGTAGGGGATATCGATTCTTGATGGTGAGCTTGTTAAGCTCACGGTAATCGATGCACATCCTGAAGGATCCATCCTTCTTCTTGACAAAAAGAACGGGAGCACCCCAAGGTGAAAATCTAGGATGGATAAAACCTTTATCTGAAAGCTCCTGAAGCTGCTTGGACAGCTCTTGCATCTCAGACGGTGCAAGACGATATGGAGCTCTGGCAATGGGATTTGCACCTGGTATGAGATCAATACGGAACTCGACTTGGCGCGCTGGGGGTAATCCAGGTAACTCTTCAGGAAACAACTCCGGATAATCCAGAACGACTGGGATATCTTGAATGGACTTACCTTTGCCCTTATCTGCTGTAACATGTGCCAAAAAGGCCACATAGTTCTTACGCAGATATTTCCGAGCTTGAAAACAAGACATAAGCTTGAGGCTACTAGCAGGTTTCTCACCACGAACCTGAAGGATCTCACCTGACGAAAGCGGCACACGAACGATCTTCTCAAAACAAACTACCTCTGCGCGATGCTTGGCTAACCAATCCATACCCACTATAATGTCGAAGCTTCCCAGTTGCATTGGCGTGAGGTCGATGGGTAAAAGATGGTTATTAAGGTTCAAATGGCAGTTGCGAAGAACAGAATCAAGAACAATAGGTTCACCACTGGCAACCTCTACTGTCAAGGGTTTACCTAGTTTCGTTCTAGACATGCAAAGCAATGGCTCAAAAGATAATGACACAAAACTCTTATCAGCACCAGAATCAAAAAGAACAGATGCGGGTTGATTATTAACAGAGAATGTACCGTTCGTCGAAAAACGTGCCTCGATCCCAACCGTCCATGTGTGCCCCTTGGTTTGGAAAACCATTAGAGCCCATAGATTTAGTCCATGGTTTGAGAAATACCATTTGCAAGGGGTTTTGAGGTGATTAACAGCTTAAAACAGCTGTTTGCAACAATTCTGCAGGTCTGGGAGGAACTTGCGGCCCGCGTAAGTGGACAACAGAAATCTACGCGGCCCGCCTGGGCTGCACAGATCAGAAACAGTTTTGCAGAATTACAGTTTCAGTCCCTGTTGTGTTTTAAGGCCATTTCCGACACTTCTAAGGACCGTTAAGCCAACTTTAAGGCCCTAAAATGATGCCTAAACATTGTGGACATGAAACATGCTCAAAAATATGCCGGATGTCGGTTCGTTTGGTCGTACGATCGCGATGTTTGCTTAATTACGACGGAATGCGCATAAGCGCGAAAAACGATCCAAATTGCGCGACGAATAAATTTTTCTTATGCCAAACACTAAAATAAAATATGTTAGTGCTTACATAAATTTTTGGATGTCCGAATGTATTCAGAACGTAAGTTATGCGCGAAAATGCAAACTTGTGCACTTTTTGACGCTTTTAGTCCCTGAATGAGCATAAAGTTTATTTTAGCACACCGAACCCCTCAAAGCCTATTTCTAAGCTATGTAAAGGATATTTAGAGTGTTTTTAACTTATGGCCATGTTCCGGAATGTCTGTTATAGTTCAAATTGGCATACTTTCGCAGTTTGTCAATTTTAGTCCCTGTAGGCGAATTAACTTGTTTTTGCCATACCAAAGCCTTCAAAACTTATTTCTAAGTTATGTAAAGGTTATTTAAGGTATGTTAAGCATATGTTGATGTTCCGGAGTATTTGTCGCGTTAAACTGATTACGTTTACACACCAGTTTGCGTATAACTCTCCAGAAAGCGATATAGAGTTTGAAATTGAATAAAAGTCAAAACATGAAAAATGTAAAACATAAACAAACAAACATTGGGATCAAATAACTTTATTTCATTGATAACTGAATCGTTTACAATGATTACAAGCACAGATGTAACAATACATCTGTTTTCGCCTTTTGTATTGAGATAAACTCTTCTGATCGACTCGTTCGGGTCCATAAACGATCCTACAGTTATTACTTGTTTTTGAATGATAGTTAAAATGCAAGTGTTGGATTATTTGTGTAAGACATGAAAAATGTTCAATTAAACCAGCAAGTAAACATGAACAAATTACATATTTGATGCATTTAAGTTCATATGAAAAGATGATGATATGATAGTGTGCTTTAGACACTTGTACATAAGAATACATGTTGATATAAAGCTCAAGAAATGATAAAAATTGATTGTATGGAAAAAATGTTTTAGAACAGGTTATAAACACTAAAAATAACATTATTTTTTATATTATAATGGCATGAAACTTTGTCATAGGTTTGATAGCTTTGCATGTTGTACATATAGCTTAGAAAGTGGTAAAATATGTGAAATTTGCATGATTTATGTGCTTTATGTGAGACCTGCACTATCATGAGTATGACCACTATTTTATTCAGTAAATAAAATGGGTTATTTTAAAATATCACGTCGTTACGATTTGGGATGGTTAGGGTTACGTTTGATGCAAAACTATGCGGTAAAACGGTTAAAAATCGGCTTTTCGGAGGATTTTTATAAAACTGTTTTAGATCAGTAAGTAAACTGATATTTTTTATATAAAAATAAGTATTTTAACTTATATTAAGTATACTTGGTGTTTGGTTAGTCATACGTGACTTCCGGCGCCCAAAAACGTTACCGAATCGCTAAAATATATGTTTTTCAACATACACTATAATGGGTTGTTCATGGGTAAACTTTATGTGTTACAATGTGTTATGTGTTTTATAATATGTGTATGATGACATGTTAATACTTGACAAGATTATGTGTATTACGATATTTATTTTATGTCACAATAAGTATATATATTACGACGCGCAAATTGTAGATATATTGCTTATAACATGATGAGGGTCACCAATAAAATCGTTCAAGTCGCAAAGTTCTTAAAAATATATATGTGAACGCATATATATATATATATATTCACACCAACATAATAAAAAATAATAACTTTTCAAGAAAATCTCAAAGTTATGTGAAAATTCTAAGTATCGGAGAAACTTAGGTATTTTTGTGAGTTTTTGATTATTAAATCGTTCTTATTTAATTTAGGACGAATAAACAATTTGAGGGGTTGTGTTAACATATAAAAACGCACCCAAAGGTGAGAACATAGTTCCCCTATTTCTACGCTTTCAAATGTTTTGGGGTGAAGCATATGTGCATAACTTTACTTTTCGTTTTCATGACATTATACAAGTTTTGTTACATATTACATATAGTACATTAATTCAAAGACATTTTACTTGGCATATTACATGGTTTTACAAAGACATTTTCATGACATGCTTACATTGAAAAGACATTTGGTATGTTTAACGAAGTAGTACATTCATTAACATTGATCACGCCGCTCGGTAGTATGTAATAGCGCTATATGTCACACCCCGACCACGTAGGACAACAAAACGTGGCGGAAACGTCGGGGAGTGTTATAACAGAATCATTGTTTCATAACACATGGAAATTTAAATATTGTTTTATTGATTAAAAGAGTTACAATGTCTTGACAATCAAAGAAACATAACATAAATAACTAGTCTTGCATCTTTTATTGTCACTAAGGCCCAAGTCCGCCTATGTGTATCTTGATAAGTCCTATGCATCATATCCTGAAAACACATGTGAAAATAGGTACGTCAGCATAAAAATTCCTGTGAGATACATAGGTTTTGTGAAAACAGAATTCATGACTTATGTTTGAGAAAATGTTTAGTCATGAACCTTGTAATTTGCTTTGTCTTGTAAATCATTTGAAAAACGATAAGATCAGATGATATGTATAAATAAGAGAATAATGTATGGTTAAATGAATAACCATGTAAAATGAGTTTGTAAAAAAAGTAAGTTGTTTGTAAATTAATGTCTTGTGAAAAGTATGTTATTTGTATAAAATGTTATATGTCTCAAATTGAAATGATTCAAATAACGCTACGATATGTAATACCATACAATCACTTATATATAGGAAGTACCAGCGGCGTATCCACCATGCTTGTATCATATTACACACGCCTCGTTACTTAAATCACTTACTCAAACCAAACCAACAATGTAAGATGTCTATGTTTAAGCCAATTGCCAAACGTATTGAATAATATGTCAAAATGTTTATTGCCAAGATGTAAGTCATGTAATGTATAACCAATGTCAATAATGTTTATGTGTCAAATGTAAATCATGTAATGTGTAACCAATGTCAATAATGTTTATGTGTCAAATGTAAATCATGTAATGTGTAACCAAAATGATATGTATGGTTAGTGAAATATATCAACTAAACCATATGCACAAAAAAAAAGTATTGAAGTAAAACAAGGTTTAAATCAAATCTATGTTTTGTGGAAATGCATGCTATACTGATACAAATATCTATGCAGTATTGTGAGAATGCATACATCCAAGCCTTGAGACTGTGGCGATAAACCCTTAAACAAATTAAAGGTCTATCTTGTTGTAAATGTATATCGAATTCGGTCATTCCTTTCATCCCCACCTACCCAGGATGTCCGGAACGGGAGTTGTCAATTCCTATGGTACCACTACCTACTAACGAACGGCGTGATCGGTGTTAATGAATGTATATTGATCCATCAAAACAAACCAAATATCATATCAAAATGTAAGCATGTGATGAAAACAACTGTACTAAGTATGCAAAAAATGAACATACATTACATGTGATGTGATGTGAAACGATGTACTAAGTATGAACTAAATGGACATACATAGCATAAAATGTAATGTAAGACAATGAAATCATGTACTATAAATGTACTAATGAATATAGCAAGTATATGATGTGAAAACATGGAAAGAACGAAAGTAACAAGTAGGCACATGTGTTCCACCCCAAAATGTTTTGAAAACAGTAAAAGAGGGGTCTATGTACTCACTTGAGATTGCTCAGAAGTCCTAAGATAACCACCAAGCAATGCTAGAGATCACGGAATCAAACGGCACCTAATATAGGTAACTATGTTAATATACCGGACATAAATCGGAAGATCGGATAGAATGCGGGTTCGTAAACCAAACGAGTATGGAGACTCGTGTAATATGGTTTAACAAAGCCTACATACTAAATGAAACCTAACATAAGTGCTTACGACCCGTTTAGGTAGCTTATGCTACTTTAACGCGTCGCTCGCGTGAAACGCGTTCGGAACGCCTAACTAGTCCTATAACAAGTAAAATATGCCTTAACATGTCTAATATGGTTGTCAAATCAGTTTAGATGTCAAAAGTTATGTTACATATGTTTAAAATGAATTTTGGCATCAAAGGGGTATTTTGGTAATTTACCTAAGGCATATAAACTACCTATCATACAACTACTTAAACGAAGCGACCATAAGGTATAACCTCGGAAGGTTATTACCTATATACTATGGTCACCTAATGTGTTTGGTCGGATCCTAATGATCGACCAAATGGGTCGGGTTCGAAGGTATAAGCGATTTATTAGATCGCTTACCCTTACGACCCTAGACAACGTGGTAATGATTAGGCATAGTCACAAGGGACTATAGCCATCGTGATTACAATCACGTTGCGAAGTACAAACGAACTTCGCATTGACCATAAACTGGTCAATGCAGAAAGTCAAACAAAGTTTGACTTTCGGACTCGAAAAGCAATAAAAGAACGAAGGAACACTTACGAAGGGTCCCCGAATGCTAATCTAGATAAAAATAGCTCAGGTATGAAACAAAGGTTTCAACTTAGAGCACATAAGATCAGATTCTTGTGAGGAAAAGTGAAGGGTGGAGGTGGGTATTTATAGTTTTTGGTTCACCGTTAGGATCATTTCTTGGAAAAGGGGGCACGATCTAAGCCGTACACTTGTTGGAAAGTTATGGTAACTCATTTGCCATCCACCATAAGAGTTTGACACTTTGCACTTGGCCTTTGGAGAGTGTTAAGGGCTGTTAAAAGCTGTAAAAAAACGTTTTGCTGCATCTGGCCCCTACTTACGGACCTAGTTTGGCAGATTTACAGTTTCAGTCCCTGCAACCTCAAAACTTGGTTTTCGATGCGTTTTTTTGACACGTTTAAGCCCCGTTAACTCCATTTCAAAGTTCTAAAATGAAGTTAAAGTATAGGGAACTTAAAATGTGTTCAAAAATATCTCGGGTGTCGGTTCGTTTAGCCGTACGGTTACGTTGTTTGGTTAATTACGAAGGAATGCGCATAAGCGTGAAGAATGATCCAAATGGCGTGACGAATGGATTTTTCTCATGCCAAACACTAAAATAAAATGTTTTAGTGCTTACATAAATTTTTGGATGTCCGGATGTATTCAGAACGTAAGTTATGCGCGAAAGTGCAAACTTGTGCACTTTTTGGCACTTTTAGTCCCTGAATGACCCAAAAGTTTATTTTAGCGTACCGAACACCTCAAAGCCTATTTATAAGCTATGTAGAGGATATTTATGGTATGTTTAACTTATGGTCATGTTCCGGAATGTTCGTTACAGTTCAAATTGGCATACTTTCGCAGTTTGTCAACTTTAGTCCCTGTAAGCGATTTAACTTGATTTTTGCCATACCAAAGCCTTCGAAACTTATTTCTAAGTTATGTAAAGGTTATTTAAGGTATGTTAAGCCTATTTCACTATTACGGAGTGTTCATTGCATTAAACTGGTTATATTTACGCATCGGTGCGCGTATAACCTTCCAGAAAGCGATTTAGAGTTTGGAATCGAACAAGAATTGATATGTGCAAATGATGCACATATTTATACAAATCCCAAGTATGAAATACAATATTTCATTGGTTCGGTATTTGTTTGATGGCCGTGAAGGCACAGGTGTCACAGTCTCCCCTACTTTAGGAAATTTCGTCCCGAAATTTATTTAGAGGAAACTTGTGAGAGCTTGAAAACATGAAGTTTAAAAGATCGAACAACATTGGTTAGGGTTCTGAACTTCTAGTAACTTTAATAACATTATGCTTGCAATGTAAGAGGGACACTTATATACAAGTATATGAAGCGCCATTGGTGCGTCCACCGTACCTCCATTACATCGTTCTCATTTTGTTATTGTTGTCACTATCGGTTCTTACACATAATAAATCTTACTGTGGTTACCGTGCACTGAATCTCATAATTATGTACGCGTCCATAATTAGACAATTCCTTGCATAGTTCACACAGTCTATTTTATAATGTGTAGGGGAAAACCAAATGAACAAACCTGTGATGAGTGTGACTAGACCACCATAGGGTCCCTTTTATTAAATCAATAAATGATTTTAATAGACAACCAAGGAGTCTTTTCAGCTTATATCATCACATGTCATTCTTAACCAGATTTTTGAATCAATCTTTTTGACTAGACCACTAAAAGGGTCTCTTATGAATCATGGAGTGGTACTATATAATCCAAGGGTCTTAACTATTACATAGAAGCCCATTAAGGAATTATGGTAGTACCTTTTTGAATATCCTACTACGAATCCCTCATATGAAGATATGAAAAATTCTACGAGGATTTGGATAACGAATATCCAGAGTTTACAAAAACACAAAATGCATAAGAGAAAACACAAGATGCATAAACACATAGTCATATAACCACAAAGATTGTTTATATAGATCTTTAATTTGTTAATTAGTTTTGCTAACAGAGTGCATGTATTTAAAGCACACTAGGAATCCATCTCGTGGATTTCATTTGGTACTTTAAACATTATCAAGAATCTAACTATAAAGATAGAAAGATTTTTAAAAGAAAAATTCGATTTCGATTATAAGGAACCGAAATGTTCGAATTTAGGTACATAAGGAATCCAATCAAGGACTCTGATTTGAATGATAATCATCCACAAGGGTCTAAATGTGAAGATAAAAAGATCCCATATGGATTTTAGAAGTTGAAGATGTTTTGAAACCTGTTTTGAAACCTTGCATTGGACGTGCTTAAATCAAAACATGAAGTAAAATGCTTATGAAGTTGAGATGCTAGCTATGTCAAGGCGACATATGGAGCGGAATTTGAAGGCTAAGTCAATGTATGAGGAAAATATTTTTGAAAACTATGCATGGGGTTCTTAAAAAAATGTGTTCATTGTTTTTGAAACCATATATATAATACATTTGAAATCATAAAGTAGGTGTACTAGGTAAGTATATTTATAAAAGTGTTTTAAAATTATGCGAGATGAATTCTGAAATTATGTATAAGGTCTTTGGGAAACATGAATGATGCTTTTGAAATCATGCACTTAATAAGAAAATATATTGTATTAATATTGTTCTCAGGCTATATGAGACATTTTGAAATTATGAAGGTTGTTTTTGAAAACATAGCCAATGTTTTTGAAATAACATAGACAATGTATTTAAAAAACAATGTTTTCAAACTATATGAAATGTTTTGAGATCATGATGATTGTTTTTGAAATACTTGTATTGTGTATGTTGAAAAATCAAAACGTAATGGGTATGAGTTTTGAAAATACCCTTAGTTATCTAACCAAGGATTCAAAGGTACTGATATGCAGAAGCATGATTACTCATAATGTCACTTTATTTTCTGTACTTTGTTTCTTAGAGTGAAACGAGTACTTAAAATTTTCGAGGGAATCATGAGCGATCATTTGAAAGAGAGAATCACAAGAGTAGTTTGTAAGGAACATAGTTCCTTAATACAGGTATTATAGGGAAATGCCATAAACACATGTGATTATACTTGTATATCAGAATTGCGAACAACAACTTTTATTTATGAACGAGACATATTGTTTCACAATACACGAAAACAAAAGAAACCAAGGCATAAGACAGCAACATCCTTTGTTCAGCCGAATGCTCATCCAAGGGTTGGATTTGCATTAGCAAGCTTTGGGCATTTGTTCCTGAAATGGCTTGTCTCGCCGCAGTTGTAGCACGATCCAGGCGGAAAGCGAGCTTGAGCAGGATTGGCCTGTGGTTGGTTTGGACCACTTTGGTTTGGGGTAAATCGACAAGCATTTGCCAGGTGACCGAGTCGCCCACATGATGCACACAAACGACACTGTAGGTGAGCTAAGTGGTGTGCATTACATTTGTCGCATATTGGTGCTGTTCCCTTGTATTGCTTCTTAACAGGTGGTGTTGCCACCCGGACGGGTCTTGTTTGATTTGGTACTGCTGTAGTTGGGCAAACCCTTGCCGTATGACCTATAAGTCCACAAATTTGGCATTTACGGCACTTCACGCTAGCCTGATGATGAAGGCTACATTGGTTGCACAAGGGTGCAGTTCCGTTGTATGGCTTCCTAGCAGGGGGTTGAGCTGGTTGGTTGGGGACGACTTTACCATTGTGAGCGACCATGGCGAAGTTCTGAGAAGCCTTTCGCTTTTTTGACTTCTTAGGGGATCGTTCATCCATGGTCTTTGATTCCTTGATTGGTTTCTTGGCTGGTGGTGCCGTCACTTGGCTAGGTCTTGCCTGTTTTGGTGCAACCGCTGCGGGATTCTTTGAAGCTTTACGTTTCTTTGGTTTTGGTGAAGGCTTGGCTTCCGTCTCCTTTGGTGATTCTTGAGTGGCTTCATTCTGGAGATGATACATGGCAGTAGCTAATTCGACAGTCTTCAGGACTACTTCGCCTATTCGCTGGGCAAATTTGGCAGTCTGCTCGGATATCTGGGCGTCATCGTAATGGAGAGACATTCTAGAAGAAAATGAAAGACATAGGAAGAAACAAGTGAAACGTCATCGGATAAACAATACAGAATGGCAATGCATAAGAATTTGCGATCATTTGATTGTTACCTAAGGCAAACAAATGAGATGGTGACTAATCAAAGTGAACGGATCATATTAATGCATCATTGAAGACATGCTCGCCTATAAGTGAACACTCACCCCAAGAGTTCCCAGGTAAGAGTGACTGGTCCGATACTGCGGATTTGTACGAACACTCTAGCCTTCGACAGAAAACTTAGGGTACAGGCATTCACTCTTCCAGTTTGCACGTGTTCACATTATACGACCCAAAGTTTGACGAGATTTTTGAAAATTCAAAGGGGTTCAAAACCATATAATAGAGGGTTCAAAACCTTACAATAGAGGGTTCAAAACCTAGTAATCCATCATCCTAGAACAAATGAATAGTTTTCAAAGCGGTTTTGAAATTTATGTTCTTGTTGTGGTTATCGCCTAAGGATAGGTGGCAGCATTGTTTTATGACTAAACGTAAGTAAACTCATGTTAGGGTCCTAGAAAGGTTATAGACTAGGTCAAAGCATTACTAATAACCTAATTCCCTATAACCATGAGCTCTGATACCAACTTTTCTGTCACACCCCGACCACGTAGGACAACAAAACGTGGCGGAAACGTCGGGGAGTGTTGTTACAGAATCATTGTTTCATAACACATGGAAATTGAAATATTGTTTTATTGATTAGAAGAGTTACAATGTCTTGACAATCAAAGAAACATAACATAAATAACTAGTCTTGCATCTTTTATTGTCACTAAGGCCCGAGTCCGCCTATGTGTATCTTGATAAGTCCTATGCATCATATCCTGAGAACACATGTGAAAATAGGTACGTCAGCATAAAAATGCCTGTGAGATACATAGGTTTTGTGAAAACAGAATTCATGACTTATGTTTGAGAAAATGTTTAGTCATGAACCTTGTAATTTGCTTTGTCTTGTAAATCATTTGAAAAACGATAAGATCAGATGATATGTATAAATAAGAGAATAATGTATGGTTAAATGAATAACCATGTAAAATGAGTTTGTAAAAAAAGTAAGTTGTTTGTAAATTAATGTCTTGTGAAAAGTATGTTATTTGTATAAAATTTTATATGTCTCAAATTGAAATGATTCAAATAACGCTACGATATGTAATACCAGACAATCACTTATATATAGGAAGTACCAGCGGCGTATCCACCATGCTTGTATCATATTACACACGCCTCGTTACTTAAATCACTTACTCAAACCAAACCAACAATGTAAGATGTCTATGTTTAAGCCAATTGCCAAACGTGTTGAATAATATGTCAAAATGTTTATTGCCAAGATGTAAGTCATGTAATGTATAACCAATGTCAATAATGTTTATGTGTCAAATGTAAATCATGTAATGTGTAACCAATGTCAATAATGTTTATGTGTCAAATGTAAATCATGTAATGTGTAACCAAAATGATATGTATGGCTAGTGAAATATATCAACTAAACCATATGCACAAAAACAAAGTATTGAAGTAAAACAAGGTTTAAATCAAAGCTATGTTTTGTGGAAATTCATGCTATACTGATACAAATATCTATGTGGTATTGTGAGAATGCAGACATCCAAGCCTTGAGACTGTGGCGATAAACCCTTAAACAAATTAAAGGTCTATCTTGTTGTAAATGTATATCGAATTCGGTCATTCCTTTCATCCCCACCTACCCAGGATGTCCGGAACGGGAGTTGTCAATTCCTATGGTACCACTACCTACTAACGAACGGCGTGATCGGTGTTAATGAATGTATATTGATCCATCAAAACAAACCAAATATCATATCAAAATGTAAGCATGTGATGAAAACAACTGTACTAAGTATGCAACAAATGAACATACATTACATGTGATGTGATGTGAAACGATGTACTAAGTATGAACTAAATGGACATACATAGCATAAAATGTAATGTAAGACAATGAAATCATGTACTATAAATGTACTAATGAATATAACAAGTATATGATGTGAACACATGGAAAGCACGAAAGTAACAAGTAGGCACATGTGTTCCACCCCAAAATGTTTTGAAAACAGTAAAAGAGGGGTCTATGTACTCACTTGAGATTGCTCAGAAGTCCTAAGATAACCACCAAGCAATGCTAGAGATCACGGAATCAAACGGCACCTAATATTGGTAACTATGTTAATATATCGGACCTAAATCGGAAGATCGGATAGAATGCGGGTTCGTAAACCAAACGAGTATGGAGACTCGTGTAATATGGTTTAACAAAGCCTACATACTAAATGAAACCTAACATAAGTGCTTACGACCCATTACGACCTGTTTAGGTAGCTTATGCTACTTTAACGCGTCGCTCGCGTGAAACGCGTTCGGAACGCCTAACTAGTCCTATGACAAGTAAAATATGCCTTAACATGTCTAATATGGTTGTCAAATCAGTTTAGATGTCAAAAGTTATGTTACATATGTTTAAAATGAATTTTGGCATCAAAGGGGTATTTTGGTAATTTACCTAAGGCATATAAACTACCTATCATACAACTACTTAAACGAAGCAACCATAAGGTATAACCTCGGAAGGTTATTACCTATATACTATGGTCACCTAATGTGTTTGGTCGGATCCTAATGATCGACCAAATGGGTCGGGTTCGAAGGTATAAGCGATTTATTAGATCGCTTACCCTTACGACCCTAGACAACGTGGTAATGATTAGGCATAGTCACAAGGGACTATAGCCATCGTGATTACAATCACGTTGCGAAGTTCAAATGAACTTCGCATTGACCATAAACTGGTCAATGCAGAAAGTCAAACAAAGTTTGACATTCGGACTCGAAAAGCAATAAAAGAACGAAGGAACACTTACGAAGGGTCCCCGAATGCTAATCTAGATCAAAATAGCTCAGGTATGAAACAAAGGTTTCAACTTAGAGCACATAAGATCAGATTCTTGTGAGGAAAAGTGAAGGGTGGAGGTGGGTATTTATAGTTTTTGGTTCACCGTTAGGATCATTTCTTGGAAAAGGGGGCACGATCTAAGCCGTACACTTGTTGGAAAGTTGTGGTAACTCATTTGCCATCCACCATAAGAGTTTGACACTTGGCACTTGGCCTTTGGAGAGTGTTAAGGGCTGTTAACAGCTGTAAAAAAACGTTTTGCTGCATCTGGCCCCTACTTACGGACGTAGTTTGGCAGATTTACAGTTTCAGTCCCTGCAACCTCAAAACTTGGTTTTCGATGCGTTTTTTTGACACGTTTAAGCCCCGTTAACTCCATTTCAAAGTTATAAAATGAATTTAAAGTATAGGGAACTTAAAATGTGTTCAAAAATATCTCGGGTGTCGGTTCGTTTAGCCGTACGGTTACGTTGTTCGGTTAATTACGAAGGAATGCGCATAAGCGTGAAAAATGATCCAAATGGCGTGACGAATGGATTTTTCTCATGCCAAACACTAAAATAAAATGTTTTAGTGCTTACATAAATTTTTGGATGTCCGGATGTATTCAGAACGTAAGTTATGCGCGAAAGTGCAAACTTGTGCACTTTTTGGCACTTTTAGTCCCTGAATGACCCAAAAGTTTATTTTAGCGTACCGAACACCTCAAAGCCTATTTCTAAGCTATGTAGAGGATATTTATGGTATGTTTAACTTATGGTCATGTTTTGGAATGTTCGTTACAGTTCAAATTGGCATACTTTCGCAGTTTGTCAACTTTTGTCCCTGTAAGCGATTTAACTTGATTTTTGCCATACCAAAGCCTTCGAAACTTATTTCTAAGTTATGTAAAGGTTATTTAAGGTATGTTAAGCCTATTTCACTATTCCGGAGTGTTCGTTTCATTAAACTGGTTATATTTACGCATCGGTGCGCGTATAACCTTCCAGAAAGCGATTTAGAGTTTGGAATCGAACAAGAATTGATATGTGCAAATGATGCACATATTTATACAAATCCCAAGTATGAAATACAATATTTCATTGGTTCGGTATTTGTTTGATGGCCGTGAAGGCACAGGTGTCACACTATAGGACTTGACAAATCCCGTTCCCGCTTTCTAGGTATTTCGTTAGGGGAATGACAGAATCCGAATACATTTTTTTTGATAAATTCCTGATCCTGATAAGGGTTTATCCGACAGTCTCAAGGCTTGAGTGTATGCGATAGACAAACCGTATAAATGTTCATATCGATAAAAGCAATGGTTTTCAAAACATAACTTTTGATTTAAACTTTTGGTTATCCAAAGACCTTGTTTTGTACATGATATTAGATTTCATAAGACATTTGTTTATACTCGACATTAGAAATTGTTTACACATGACATTTGACATTTAAAAAAGACATTATTTGATGGTTATTGATAAGTGCTTTTATTATGTTACATATCATAGAATTTTCTAAACCATTTCAACAAGGACAAGACATGACATATTTGTACATAGTATTTTCATTTGGTTATCTATTTAACCGTACATTAATCTTTTACATCATTCGATTTTCATATTGATTTTCTAATGATTTTATAAAAGAAAACATTTTCAATGGTTCACGACTACTTTACGTTAAACATTTCTTTAAACATTCAAAGTCATGAATCCTCAACACAAAACCTAGGTTACTCACAGGAATTTTTATGCTGACGTATTTACTTTCACATATGTTTCAGGTTTTTATTGCGTGACGACTGTTGATTGCTTTACATTGGATGGACATGGGCCTTAGTAACTATAAAAATATGAACGACAATTGTACTGTTTGTTGATCTTATTCCAAGACAATGTAACTTATTATGTAATAAAACAATATTCTAAATTCCATGTGTTGTGAAACAATGATTCTGTGACACGACTCCCCGACGTTTCCGCCGCGTTTTGTTGTATTACGCGGTCGGGGTGTTATTGAAAAGTTGGTATCAGAGCTCATGGTTATAGGGAATTAGGTTATTAGTAAAATTTTGACCTAGTCTATAACCTTTCTAGGACCCTAACACAAGTTATCTTGTGATTAGATTCTTAATACAATACTATCACCTATCCTTAGGTGATTACCAAAAACAAATACATAAATTTCAACTTTACTTGAAAATCAATCATCTATCCTTAGATGATTTGTTTTTAGGCCTTATACCTTTAAAGTTTTCAAATCTCGTCAAAGTTTGGGTCTTAATAATGTGAACATGTGCAATCTGGAAGGGTGGGTGCCTATGCCTTGAGTTTTCTGTCTAAGGCTAGAGTGTTCGTATAAATCCACATAATTAGACCAGTCACTCTTACCTGGGAACTCTTGGGGTGAGTGTCCACTTATAGGCTAAAGCATGTCTTCGCGATACACTATAAAGACCCATTTACTTTGATTAGTCACTGTGTCGTTTGTTTGTTTTAGGTAACGAACAAATGACCACAATCCCTAAGCTTTGTCGATATTTCTTATAACACTCAGTTTTGATTATCCAATATCATCTCACTTGTTCCCTTTCTTGATTTTTCCACTCTCTTTAGATGCCTCCTCATCGCAGTTGTAACACCTGTGTCATTTCAACCATCAAACAAATGCCAAACCAATGAAATATTGTATTTCATACTTTGGACTTGTATAAATATGTGTATCTTTTGCACATATCAACTCATGTTCGATTTCAAGCTCTAAATCGCTTTCTGGAAGGTTATACACGCACTGATGCGTAAATATAACCAGTTTAATGCAACGAACACTCCGGAATAGTGAAATAGGCTTAACATACCTTAAATAACCTTTACATAACTTAGATATAAGTTTTGGAAGGTTTGGTGTGGTGAAATCAAAGTTAAATCACTTACAGGGACTAAAGTTGACAAACTGCGAAAGTATGCCAATTTAAACTGTAACAGACATTCCGGAACATGACCATAAGTTAAACATACCATAAATATCATTTACATAGCTTAGAAATAGGCTTTGAGGTGTTCGGTATGCTAAAATAAACTTTTGTGTCATTCAGGGACTAAAAGTGTCAAAAAGTGCACAAGTTTGCATTTTCGCGCATAACTTACGTTCTGAATACATCCGGACATCCAAAAATTTATGTAAGCATGACTATATTATGCTTTAGTGTTTGTCTTGCCAAAAATCCATTCGTCGCTTAATTTGGATCGTTTTTGCGTTCGTTACGACTTCCGTCGTAATTAACCGAACAACGCAATCGTACGGCCAAACGAACCGACATCCGAGATATTTTTGAGCACAATTTAAGTTCCCTATACTTTAACTTCATTTTAGAGCTTTGAAATGGGGTTAACGGGGCTTAAACGTGTCAAAAATGCATCGAAAACCAAGTTTAGGGGCTGCAGGGACCAAAACTGTAAATCTGCCAAAGTTGTTACCTTACGGACCTCAACATTGGCAGCTTTGTGGTCCGTAAAGCAAGTTCAGACCAGATGCAGAGTACTTAACAGCCTGTTTTCAGCTGTTTTGCACTCCTAATCTCTCTTCCACATGTTGATACCTTATGGTGGGTGGCCAATTGAGGTACCATAACATTCCGACAAGTGTACGGGTTGGATTAAGGCACGATATTCGACAAACGATCCTAACGGTTACCCGAAAACTATAAATACCCCATAACCCCCAACCTCATTACTTACAAGAATCTGATCTATTTGACTCTAAGTTGGAACCATTGTTTCATACCTGAGTTATTGTGATCACGATTAGCATTCGGGGACCCTTCGTAAGTATTCTTTCGTTCTTTTCCTTATTTTACTGCTTTTCGAGTCAGAAAGTCAAACTTTGTTTGACTTTCAGCGTTGACCAGTAATGGTCAATGCGAAGTTCGTAGGGACTTCGCAACGTGATTGTAATCACGATGGTCATAGTCCCTTGGGACTATGCCTACTGATTACCACGTTGTCTAGGGTCGTAGGGTAAGCGATCTAATAAATCGCTTATACCTCGAACCCGACCCATTTGGTCGATCATTAGGATCCGACCAAACACATTAGGTGACCATAGTAGGTAGGGAATAACCTTCCGAGGTTATACCCTATGGTCACATCGTTTAAGTAGTTGTATGATAGGTAGTTTATATGCCTTAGGTAAATTACCAGAATACCCTTTTCATGTATAATTGGTAATTAAGCATATGTAACCTAAACCGTTGTCACATAACTGATTATGTAATATGTTTAGGCATATAACACTTGTCATAGGGCTAGTTAGGCGGTCCGAAAGCGTTTCACACGAACGACGCGTTAAAGTAGCATAAGCTACCTAAACGGGTCGTAATGGGTCGAAATCACTCAGGTTAAGTTTCATTTAGTATGTAGGCTTTGTTAAACCAAATGACACGAGTCTCTACACTCGTTTGGTTTACAAACCCTAATACTACCCGATCTTCCGATCTAGGTCCGGTAAATTAACATAGTTACCTATATTAGGTGCCGTTTGATATCCGCGATCTCTAGCATTGTTTAGTTGTCACTCCAGAACTACTGAGCAATCTCAGGTGAGTACATAGACCCCTCTTTTACTGTTTTCCAAACTGTTTTGGGGTGGAACACATGTGCCTACTTGTTACTTTCATGCTTTCCTGTTTTGACATCATATACTTGCTATGTTCATTAGTACATTATAGTACATGATTTCATTACATTTCATGCTATGTATGCCCATTGTGTGCGTACTTAGTACATTGTTTTACATTACATTTTATGCTATGTATGCCCATTGTGTGCGTACTTAGTACATCGTTCTACATTACATTTCATGCTATGTATGCCCATTGTGTGCGTACTTAGTACATTGTTTTACGTTGCTTTTCTGTTGCATATGCTTATCCAGCATATGAACACATTATACTACATATTGAACCGTTGTAATCATTTGACTGTGATCCGTTGATATCTGTGAACCGTTTGTATCTGTGAACCGTGTGAACCGTATTTGACATAGACATTTCGGCATAGACATTTTAACATGATTGACATTTGATCATGCATTTCCCACAAAACATAACTTTGATTTAAACCAAGTTTTACTTCAATACTTTGTTTTTGTGCATATGGTTTAGTTGAGACATTTCACTTGCCATACATGACATTTTGACATAGACATTTGACATGGATATTTGACATAGACATTTTGACATTGTTTGGTTTGATTAAGTGATTAAGTAACGATGCGTGTGTAATATGATACAAGCATGGTGGATACGCCGCTGGTACTTCCTATATATAAGTGTTTGTATGGTATTACACATTGTAGCGTTATTTGAATCATTTCAGTTTGATACATAGAACATTTTATACAAATAACATACTTTTCACAAGACATTGTTTTACAAACAACTTATCTTATACATACCCATTTTACTATGGTTATTCATTTAACCATACATTATTCACTTATTTTATACATATCATCTGAACTCATTGTTTTTCAAATGATTTACAAAACAAAGCAAATTACAAGGTTCATGACTAAACATTTTCTCAAACATAAGTCATGGAACCTATTTTCACAAAACCTATGTATCTCACAGGCATTTTTATGCTGACGTACCTATTTTCACATGTGTTTTTCAGGAGCTGTTGCATAAGATGATCAAGATACATATAGGCAGACTTGGGCTTTAGTGACAATAAAAGATGCAAGACTAGTTAATTATGTTGTTTTTCCTTGTTTGATTAGACATTGTATCACTTTTAATTAATAAAACGAAACTTCAATTGCCATGGATTTGAAACATTAAATTCTGTTACAACACTCCCCGATGTTTCCGCCACGTTTCGTATGTTCTACGTGGTCGGGGTGTGACAGAAAAGATGGTATCAGAGCCAATGGTTATAGGGAATTAGGTTATTAGTAATGCTTTGACCTAGTCTATAACCTTCTTAGGACCCTAACGCGAGTTTACTTGCGTTTAGTCATAAAACAATACCGTCACCTATCCTTAGGCGACGACCACAACAAGAACATAAATTTCAAAACCGCTTTGAAAACTAATCATCTGTTCTAGGATGATTTATTACAAGGTTTTGAACCCCTTTGTGTTTCAAAAATCTCGTCAAGGTTTTGGGTTTTAAATAATGTGAACACGTGCAAACTGGAAGGGTGAATGCCTGTATTCTGGGTTTTCTGTCTAGGCAAGCACTTCGTATACATCTCATCAGACGCGAGACCAGTTGTGCTTACCTGGGAATTCTTGGGATGAGTGTTCACTTATAGGCGAGCATATCTTCGCAATACATTATTTTTGACCTATTTACTTTTCACCGGGTCGTTTGTTGCTTTGTAGTAACAAACAAATGACCACTATCCTTGCTTTCATCAGATTTGTTTCATCTCATTCTTTTCGTCTAATCCTCTCACTCGTTTCATTTCATGTTTCCTCTTTTAGAATGCCTCCTCGACGCGAAAGCCAGATAGCGACTGCCGAATTGGCAGAAATCATTGCGCAGCAAATGGCTGCTCAATTCCCAAACCTCTTTGCTCAATGGAATCAAGCCAACAACAATAACAATGGTCCATGCAATTTCAAGAGTTTTAACTCGGCGAAACCACTCAAGTTTAGTGGTTCTGAGGGAGCGACTGGGCTTCTTCAATGGTTCGAGAGCATTGAGAATACTTTCCGCCATGTGCAGTGTCCTGACAATCGCAAGGTCGAGTTTGCTTCGAGTGTGTTCCAGAAGAGAGCCCTTACGTGGTGGAATGGGGTTATGAGAGATCGTGGTGCAGAAGTTGCTCTAGCACAGACATGGGCCGAACTTAGGGCTCTCATGATGAAGGAGTTTTGTCCTCGTCACGAGATCAGGGCTTTGGAAAGGGAATTTGATGATCTTAAGCAAGACAGCGGTGAGCATCGAGCCTACACGGACCGTTATGAGGAGTTAAGTCTGTTATGCCCAAACATGGTCACGCCTTTGGATAAGGCGATCGAAAAGTACATTGATGGCCTTCCCGACTCAATACAAGACATTTTGACTGGTAGCAACCCTACTACTGTTAGGCAGGCCATTGAGTTATCTGCAACCTTGACTGAATCGCAGATCAGGAAACGTAAGCTTTTCCGAAAGGGTGACAAGAAACTGGTCGAGGAATCGAAACCAATCGAGGAATCAAAGACCATGGATGAACAGACTGGATCCTCTAAGAAGTCAAAGAAGCGAAAGGCTTCTCAGAACTTCGCCGTGGTCGCTCACAATGATCAAGCCGTCCCCAACCAACCAGCTCAACCCCCTGCCAGGAAACCCTACAAAGGAACTGCACCCTTGTGCAACCAATGTGGCCTACATCATCATGCTGGTGTGAAGTGCCGCACATGCCAAGTTTGCGGACTTATAGGTCATACAGCGAGGGTTTGCCCAACAGCAGCAGCACCAAATCAGATTAACAACAATCCTGCTCAAGCTCGTTTCCCACTGGGATCTTGCTACAACTGTGGCGAGATGGGCCATTTTAGTAGAAATTGCCCCAGGACTTGCTGATGCAAATCCAGCGCATGGATGATTATCTGACCGACAGAAGATAACGCTGTTTAGAAAATAATCGAGCCTTGTGTATTATTTTCTTTTATCACAATCTATGAAACAGTTGTTGTTATTGTTGTTTATAAATAAATCTTTCATTTACATTTCAATATGTTTATGTGGTTGCATGTATAAACATATCCCATACAATACCGACAATCAAGGAACCGCATTCCTTGAAGAACAGACTACTTCCAAATTTCTTCCCTTGTATAATCTCTTGCGTTTCCACGAAAATCCTAAGTACCCGTTTCTTCCAAGAGAAACGATGTACGAGGCGCCAAGTTAATAGCAATCAATAACAAGAAAATAACAATTAAACAATTATGTGGTTATGTGCTTATGTGTTATCCTTTATGTGTCATGTGATCCAATTTATGTTATTCAAATCCTCGTAAAAATCTTACATATCTTTGTGCAAGAGATTCATAGTAGGATACCCAAAGGTACTACTTAAATCCTTAATGGACTTCTACGTTGTAGTTAAAGTCCCTTGGATTATAATGTACTACTTCATAATTAGACCCCTTTTGTGGTCTAGTTAAACAGATTGATCCAAAAATCTGGTTAGGGATATCATGTGATGATATAGCTGAAAGGACTCCTTAGTGGCCTAATTAAGAAGATCCTCTGTTGATCTAATTAAAAGGACCCTATGGTAGTCTAGTCACTTTCATCTCAGGTTTGATATCTTTCCCCACAACATTTCAAAACAAACTGTGCGGACTGTGCAAGGAATTACGTAATTATGGATGCATACATAATTATGGAATTTAGTGCACAGAAATCACAGCAAGTTCTATCATGTATCAAGAGTTAACCCTATTCATTTCCAATTCTGATGAAGCATCCGTTGAGGAAAAATGAACTAGCTATTCATTTTTTTCACTTCTGAAGAATATCCGTTGAGGAAATGAATATCCGTTGTTTATCTTTTCATTTCCATTCTGAAGAATAACCGTTGAGGAAAATGAATTATCCATTCATTTTCGTTCTAAAGAATATCCGTTGAAGAAATGAATATCCGTTGTTTATCTTTTCATTTCCATTCTGAAGAATAACCGTTGAGGAAAATGAATTATCCATTCATTTTCGTTCTAAAGAATATCCGTTGAAGAAATGAATATCCGTTGTGTAATCCTTCATTTCCAACTCTGAGGAAGCAACCGTTGAAAATGACTCCGTTAGTTCATTTTCGTTTCTGAAGATTTATCCGTTGAGGAAATGAATATCCGTTGTGTAATTCTTCATTTCCAACTCTGAGGAAGCAACCGTTGAAAATGACTCCGTTAGTTCATTTTCGTTTCTGAAGATTTATCCGTTGAGGAAATGAATATCCGTTGTGTAATTCTTCATTTCCAACTCTGAAGAACAAACCGTTGAGGAAAATGACCCCGTTTGTTCATTTTCGTTCTGAAGAATATCCGTTGAGAGAAATGAATATCCGCTGATTTTTCTTTCATTTCAAATTCTGAAGAACAAACCGTTGAGGAAAATGACCCCGTTTGTTCATTTTCGTTCTGAAGAATATCCGTTGAGAGAAATGAATATCCGTGGATTATTCCTTCATTCCCATTTCTGACAAAGAATCCGTTGAGAAAGAATGAATCATCCATTCATTTTCACTTCTGAAGAATATCCGTTGAGGGAAATGTATATCCGTTTAGTTTATTCCTTTATTTTTCATTTCCGAAGAACCCGTTGAAGAAAATGACTCTGTTCGTTCATTTTCGCTTCTGAAAAATATCCGTTGAGGAAAATAATCAGATTATGCTATACATATCTTTGATGACTATTTGAAACAAAGTCATAGATAGACTCCTACGAATTAATTTCGGGACGAAATTTCCTAAAGTAGGGGAGACTGTAACACCTGTGTCATTTCAACCATCAAACAAATGCCAAACCAATGAAATATTGTATTTCATACTTTGGACTTGTATAAATATGTGTATCTTTTGCACATATCAACTCATGTTCGATTTCAAGCTCTAAATCGCTTTCTGGAAGGTTATACACGCACTGATGCGTAAATATAACCAGTTTAATGCAACGAACACTCCGGAATAGTGAAATAGGCTTAACATACCTTAAATAACCTTTACATAATTTAGATATAAATTTTGGAAGGTTTGGTGTGGTGAAATCAAAGTTAAATCACTTACAGGGACTAAAGTTGACAAACTACGAAAGTATGCCAATTTAAACTGTAACAGACATTCCAGAACATGACCATAAGTTTAACATACCATAAATATCATTTACATAGCTTAGAAATAGGCTTTGAGGTGTTCGGTATGCTAAAATAAACTTTTGTGTCATTCAGGGACTAAAAGTGTCAAAAAGTGCACAAGTTTGCATTTTCGCGCATAACTTACGTTCTGAATACATCCGGACATCCAAAAATTTATGTAAGCATGACTATATTATGCTTTAGTGTTTTTCTTGCCAAAAATCCATTCGTCGCTTAATTTGGATCGTTTTTGCGTTCGTTACGACTTCCGTCGTAATTAACCGAACAACGCAATCGTACGGCCAAACGAACCGACATCTAAGATATTTTTGAGCACAATTTAAGTTCCCTATACTTTAACTTCATTTTAGAGCTTTGAAATGGGGTTAACGGGGCTTAAACGTGTCAAAAATGCATCGAAAACCAAGTTTAGGGGCTGCAGGGACCAAAACTGTAAATCTGCCAAAGTTGTTACCTTACGGACCTCAACATTGGCAGCTTTGAGGTCCGTAAAGCAAGTTCAGACCAGATGCAGAGTACTTAACAGCCTGTTTTCAGCTGTTTTGCACTCCTAATCTCTCTTCCACATGTTGATACCTTATGGTGGGTGGCCAATTGAGGTACCATAACATTCCGACAAGTGTACGGGTTGGATTAAGGCACGATATTCGACAAACGATCCTAACGGTTACCCGAAAACTATAAATACCCCATCACCCCCAACCTCATTACTTACAAGAATCTGATCTATTTGACTCTAAGTTGGAACCATTGTTTCATACCTGAGTTATTGTGATCACGATTAGTATTCGGGGACCCTTCGTAAGTATTCTTTCGTTCTTTTCCTTATTTTACTGCTTTTCGAGTCAGAAAGTCAAACTTTGTTTGACTTTCAGCGTTGACCAGTAATGGTCAATGCGAAGTTCGTAGGGACTTCGCAACGTGATTGTAATCACGATGGTCATAGTCCCTTGGGACTATGCCTACTGATTACCACGTTGTCTAGGGTCGTAGGGTAAGCGATCTAATAAATCGCTTATACCTCGAACCCGACCCATTTGGTCGATCATTAGGATCCGACCAAACACATTAGGTGACCATAGTAGGTAGGGAATAACCTTCCGAGGTTATACCCTATGGTCACATCGTTTAAGTAGTTGTATGATAGGTAGTTTATATGCCTTAGGTAAATTACCAGAATACCCTTTTCATGTATAATTGGTAATTAAGCATATGTAACCTAAACCGTTGTCACATAACTGATTATGTAATATGTTTAGGCATATAACACTTGTCATAGGGCTAGTTAGGCGGTCCGAAAGCGTTTCACGCGAACGACGCGTTAAAGTAGCATAAGCTACCTAAACGGGTCGTAATGGGTCGAAATCACTCAGGTTAAGTTTCATTTAGTATGTAGGCTTTGTTAAACCAAATGACACGAGTCTCTACACTCGTTTGGTTTACAAACCCTAATACTACCCGATCTTCCGATCTAGGTCCGGTAAATTAACATAGTTACCTATATTAGGTGCCGTTTGATATCCGCGATCTCTAGCATTGTTTAGTTGTCACTCCAGAACTACTGAGCAATCTCAGGTGAGTACATAGACCCCTATTTTACTGTTTTCCAAACTGTTTTGGGGTGGAACACATGTGCCTACTTGTTACTTTCATGCTTTCCTGTTTTGACATCATATACTTGCTATGTTCATTAGTACATTATAGTACATGATTTCATTACATTTCATGCTATGTATGCCCATTGTGTGCGTACTTAGTACATTGTTTTACATTACATTTTATGCTATGTATGCCCATTGTGTGCGTACTTAGTACATCGTTCTACATTACATTTCATGCTATGTATGCCCATTGTGTGCGTACTTAGTACATTGTTTTACGTTGCTTTTCTGTTGCATATGCTTATCCAGCATATGAACACATTATACTACATATTGAACCGTTGTAATCATTTGACTGTGATCCGTTGATATCTGTGAACCGTTTGTATCTGTGAACCGTGTGAACCGTATTTGACATAGACATTTCGGCATAGACATTTTAACATGATTGACATTTGATCATGCATTTCCCACAAAACATAACTTTGATTTAAACCAAGTTTTACTTCAATACTTTGTTTTTGTGCATATGGTTTAGTTGAGACATTTCACTTGCCATACATGACATTTTGACATAGACATTTGACATGGATATTTGACATAGACATTTTGACATTGTTTGGTTTGATTAAGTGATTAAGTAACGATGCGTGTGTAATATGATACAAGCATGGTGGATACGCCGCTGGTACTTCCTATATATAAGTGTTTGTATGGTATTACACATTGTAGCGTTATTTGAATCATTTCAGTTTGATACATAGAACATTTTATACAAATAACATACTTTTCACAAGACATTGTTTTACAAACAACTTATCTTATACATACCCATTTTACTATGGTTATTCATTTAACCATACATTATTCACTTATTTTATACATATCATCTGAACTCATTGTTTTTCAAATGATTTACAAAACAAAGCAAATTACAAGGTTCATGACTAAACATTTTCTCAAACATAAGTCATGGAACCTATTTTCACAAAACCTATGTATCTCACAGGCATTTTTATGCTGACGTACCTATTTTCACATGTGTTTTTCAGGAGCTGTTGCATAAGATGATCAAGATACATATAGGCAGACTTGGGCTTTAGTGACAATAAAAGATGCAAGACTAGTTAATTATGTTGTTTTTCCTTGTTTGATTAGACATTGTATCACTTTTAATTAATAAAACGAAACTTCAATTGCCATGGATTTGAAACATTAAATTCTGTTACAACACTCCCCGATGTTTCCGCCACGTTTCGTATGTTCTACGTGGTCGGGGTGTGACAGCAGTAATACTCAAGGGTCTGAACTGGCTGCTACCATCGCCCAACAAATAAGCGCAATACTCTGTGGTACCATTTGGTTAGCGGTCTCCATGTCTCATCTCAATGACAAGACTACTCATCAGGCACCTAAGAAGACCAAAGTCAAGCCTTCAAGAAAACCAAGGAAGCGTAAAGCTTCAAAGAAACTTACAATGAGTGCTCCAAATCTGCCTAACCAAGTGGGACGTAGCCAGGTGACCGCGCCACCAGCTAAGAAGCCATACAAAGGAAAGGCTCCTCTGTGCAACCATTGCAACCACCATCATCCGAATCAAACACCTTGTCACAAATGTACCCACTGTGGACGATTGGGACATCTGGTAAACGCATGCCGTCTTGCTACCCAAAACCAAACTGTGGCAAACCCTGCTGCTGCTCAAGCACCATATCCACCTGGATCGTGCTACAACTATGGTGAGCTTACTCACTTGTGACAACTGGAACCAAACCGGTAATTTCCGTACACTTTAATTATTATTTAATGACTGCAATTATGTGCTTAAATGTCAACATTGTTTGATTACATACTATACAAGTGAATTCATGCACGTTTTATACTACAAGAATTACTTTATGCATTCATGAACAGCGTTGCATCAGAAATACTAGTAAACTCACCGGTAAGACACATTGTGTCAACAATTCTGTAGAAAGCAGTTAGACAATAGAATTGGAGCCTAGGTGTAGGTCCAACGACAAGAATACACTAAAACCCAAGAGTACATACAAGGGTTTATATATATAGACTTCCCGGAAGCTAAATACGCACTAAAAAGCACCCGAAATACACTTTAAAAGCTGAATTTTATATAATTCAGCAAAATTCAGCAATATAACAAGTTACACGACCAAATGGTCCAGAATACTTCCCTAAGTGTGGGGAATTGAAAGCGTCACAAAAGAATACTTAAAAGACACTAAACGGTGCAATTTAGCACTTTAACGAACCGGTATCTAACCGAACGACCGGACATTACCCGGAACACCAAAATATTGCTAGAAGCACTGTTTATTTATTTCTGAGCTAGTTATGGTTTCCAAACACCATAACACCTCTTATAACATATTAACACAGTAAATCCCTAAGCTTTATACTTGAAAGCTTGCTTATTTATGTAATTAGGGAATGGAATTTACACTTAACCCCCCCCCCCCCATATGTAATGGACGGTCACATGGAGGGTGACCCCACCAAAAATCTTGTTAAATCCTATAAAATCCATATTGATCTACCTTGGATTCATGAAGATATGATGAAGATTCACTAGAGATTTGCATGTACTATAAGATAACTTATTGATTAAAGTTTACACTTAGACCCCCTCCCCATATCTTCACAAAATCGGCCCATATGCCTAATTAAAAGATTTGGGTGATTTGATTTGTTGATCTTGCTTGATTCACTAGTAGATATGGTCATGTACTTGGGGAACATAAGATCCTATGGTTAAACACAAAGCATGGAGATAAGAAGAAACCATATGCTCATTAACCTCATTCATCACTTCACCTACACACCTCCTTCTCCCTCACCTTGTTCTCGGCCTCCCTCCACCACCATACTACCACCATCTTTCAATCATTATCTATCCATTCCAAGATGGTCTTGAGGTGTAAGAAGGTCACTAACGAAGCTTGGAGCTTGCGGATCATCAAGGACCTCTTCCGTGTGCTTTTATCCACTCAATCTTCTTCATTGATCTTCCCTAGCTTTAAGCTAGTTGTAAGACTCTTTTGATCTCTTGTTTACTTCTATTTTGCTTGGTTAAAGAATATATTATGAAGAAAATAACAAGAACACCAAAGAACATAAACTTGAATCTTGAACATAAAGCTTACATATTATGAAATATGGAGGAATTGATGTGGTTTAGTAGATGTATAATAATATTTGCTTGTTGATGTCTTGAGATAATGATGTTAATCATCACATAAAGCTTGCTAGGTGATGTTTAAGCACTTAATCTAGCAAGTTAGGAGATGATTATGTAACAACATAAAATGATCATCTTCTTGATTGAACATGAACTTGAAAGCAAAATGAGTTCTTGAAAAGTACTGAACAAAATGAGCTAGTAAACTTATAAATCCAAGATTTATGAATGATTTTCCAAGAAAACCAAGTTTAAAATATGAATTTTAGAAGATCTTGGTTTTTACTTAAACCTGCACTATTTTTATTAGAAAAACAAGTGTATGAACACTTATGAAACAAGAAAAATACGAAAGAAGTATTTTTAGAAAAATCATCCTACAAGTTGTAAATGACTAAATTCTCCAAGAATGAGATTTACAAGCAAACGACCATGTTTTTAAGAGTAACTAAACCTACTAAATAACATGGTAAGTTACTACAAGTTTTTACAAAACTTCAAGTTCATGATGTAGTGAAATTTACTTGATTTTGACACTTGGTAAGTGTTAAATGTGTTGTTGATGCTTGATGATGATTTAAAAGAAAATAAACACATGTTATGAAAACATGGGAAACCTCCATTTTTGGGGGAAACTATGTCAAAATTTCTATAGAATTTTGACACTTAGAAAAATATAACTTTTTGAGAAACTTATTCCCTAAAAATGTATCTAAAAATATTACCAAGGTTTCCCTAATTTTTGTTAAGAAATGATGATTTCTTCAAAATTAAAATTGATATTAAGTATGTATATTTTTTAGAAAAATATATATATTTATTTATCACCAAATTTTGTGCTAAGTGTATGTAGTATGTATTATATGTGATAGTGTATTAGGACTTGAAAATACACTAAATACTCTTAAGAAGTGATAATACAAAAATACACATACAACATACTTAGACAAATACAAGAGAATATATTTATGAATATTACTCGATAGAATAAATAACTTGGACAAGTTATAAACATGAAACGAAGTTTTGGACAAAATACATGATTCAGGTGAAAAAAATACAAGATACTTATATTTATTTTTGAGAAAATAATATAAGTAAGATACATAGTTAAAAATATAAATTATTTTTAACACAAGAACACATATACAAAAGATAGTCACTTGTACTTGTGCGACGCAAGTCTAGTGACTAACGTTAATAAAACACGTTTAGGTCACGACGCTAGATAAGCAAATCCGGTGAAGTTTACGACGCAGGAACGCAAAGTTGTGAGTTCATGCTCCCCCTTTTCTTTGAACTGTTTTCAATTTTATAACTTCGGAGGTGAAATACATGTTACAAATATTACAATGTTTACAAATGGTATGATGGATACAAAAACAAGAAGCACTCTTGGTGATAACTAGTACCAAGTATGATGCGTTTTGAGGAATGATACGAGAAATCGTGTCACGAATAGGGTACCATAAGCACCATTAATCGTGTACATACTTAGACCGTAGAACAAAAGGTTAGATCTAACGGGTGACCGGGCAGCCACACTCTTGGTGAAAACTAGTACCGAGTAGTGCTTTTGTGTCTCCGTCGTGAATCGACAACTAGAAAAATGCCTATGGATTGGTGACTTCCTATGTCGTGTCAGATGTTAATGGCCTTGCAACCCATTAACAACCTTGATACATACAAGAATACTTTATGGTTCATACCACAAGAATACTTTATGTAGGTCCCGTAATCTGAGGATCGATAACGAACCAAATCACTTGTTTATAGCAAACACGGTTACGCGTGCGGAATCCACGTAACTATGCCAAATCAAACACGTAAAGCAATAATAAGAACGGATTAATCAATGAAACACACTCGATTGATTAACGGGATGAGAACCGATTACAAACTGATACAAACACAGTTCAGACAGAATTTCGGCAGAGTTTTGTTACTATTGTTATTATCTCATCTCTGTTTCAAACAGAAACAGAGAAGGGTATTTATACTAAAACATACACTGACTTGACGAAACACAATAGCACTCGGCGAAACAAATCAAAGTCGACGAAACACACCTGTTTCGTCGACAAACCTATTAAATCTATCTGTTTCGTCGTTTGTCTTATAAGGCCCAAATATAGACAAAGTCCACTTCACAAATTGCGGCCCATGTTGAAAGATCACGGCCCATATTTGGTTTCTGTTGTAAACTTTCAAGACTTTCAACATATGAGACAAACTAGTGACATCATCATGACATCACTAAGGTGATGTCATGGTGATGTGTTTGCGGGAAAGGCCGCGGCGCTCCGTGCTTCGCGTGTCGAACTCTGGGGCGCACGACTGAGGAATGTCGTGTCTTCGGGCTTGAGCCGGACCTAACCGAGTCGAAACCAAGTCGAACTGAGCCGAGTCGAACCGAGCCGAGTCGCGTCCACATAAAGTGTACCAACAATCTCCCCCTTGGACGCTACTCGTGAGGATCGTCTTCCGTGTCTTTTGTGTCTTTCATGTCGGAGGATCTTCAAAGTCTTCACGCTTCGTAAGTAGAAAGTGTATCACCAAACTCCCTTTTCATTTAGGTAGTGTGTTAACAAACTCCCCCTTAAAATGAACTCTCCATTGAGTTATGCTCGTGAATCTTTTGAACGTCAATTCTTTAGACCCTTGTGGTGTTGATGAAGGGTCAGCGGCAACTCGATCATTTTTATCTTTTGAGTGCCACCACTTCGTGTCTTCATTCCAAAGCTTGTCATCGAACATGTTCTCCTCGCCTTTAGCATCTGCACATGCAAGAAAGCTAAACGCATAATGAGAACAACCGCTTGGAATATAGTTAACATTTAAACAAATGACACATATGAGATCAAATCTCAATCAAACACCAACCGACAACAGTTTGAAAGTTTAAAAAATGATCAATTTTAATCCTTTAACTTTCAAAACTTGTTAACTTCGACTGTTTATGAAGATGCAATTGTTTTCCGGCTTACGATCAGGATTTTGGGTAGGATAGACTCGAGTTCCAACATCAGTCAATCAAAAATAAACTAGAAGCAAAATCTTTTTGGATTTTCTAAAGTTTAGATTAAAACACACCTAAAATCTTTTTGGAATTTATATTTTTCAAAAGTAAAGACGGAAAGCAATAAATAAATATATACAGAGATGCAGAAACGAAAGCAGTAAACAAATATTTACAGACATTCTTTTTGCGAGTTTCGAGGGTAAGAGAATCATATCAGTGTACGGTCACGCCAAAACGCTCTTTTTGTTCAATTAGTTCACATTAAGATAAGCATCCTATAACAATTATCGGTATTGTTGTCCACTTAAGCTCAACTTATCAGATGTAATCATGGCGAGGGGATACGTTAAGGTATGAATTATACTTACCGACCGGTGTTCATCCACACACGACACATTCCCGTATCAAGGTATGCACAAGAGTTCATCTTACCGGTGAGTATACCGATTATCATCTGTTTGACCGTATAAAAGATGTGAGAAACTCACTTATTTTGAATGAAAACAAGCCCTATGTGATAGAATCACTTATTGATGAGGAACTTGATTTTCAGATGCATGAGGGCACAGGAGCAAGTCCGTGAACAGGTCAGTACTTCCGTACAGCAAAGAGACGAACTTGACTCCCGCAAAGAATCTGTGATATATTATCACTTATTTTGTTTGGACATGTGATTGTTGATCACTTATTGAGGTCGAATGCAATATGTACACGTATGTATGATATCATGGAAGATCTAGACTTAGTCTCCGTTATTTTTACGGTTTGATACAACCATGATACCCAGATGATAAGCAGCATAAAGACCGAATATTTCAGATCTCGGCAATCTCTCAAACGAGATTTCGGTACTAAGACCATATGCCAATGAATGGTTCCCACCTGACTTGAAGTCTGTTAGGTTTGTATCATCCTGCACATTTTAGTCTGATTGTGAGCCTACCGATACATCGTTAGTAGAGATACTTATCATTCATTTTTTTTATTTTGCATTTTGAACACATTGACCGACCACACCAGTGAACTTCATCATTTTCCTTTATCCAAGAAACTCATTTTTGGTTTTTCTATTGTTTTTGAATTTTTGAATTTTGAACTTTTGCAATGTTTTTGTATTTTCTTGAAATATCTCCCCCTAAAATTCGCAAAGTTTACGAAAACTAAAATCTTTTTGAATTTTCAGATTTTAAAAAGAAAATATTTACAAAAACGATCAGCCAAAGAAGTTTACTCGGGTATCACCTTAATGCCATTGACCAAAAGTAGATAATCAAAACGTGATTTATCAAAAGCTTTTGTAAACAGGTCGGCACGTTGGTGATCAGTGGGGACATGAACGACATCGATTAATTTCTTGTCAAAACAATCACGTATGAAGTGATATTTAATGTCGATGTGTTTAGTCTTGGAATGCTGCACAGGATTTCTAGTGATCTGTAAGGCAGCATTATTATCAACAAAAATATTAGTAGATAGGAATTCTAAACCGTAGTCGCGCATTTGTTGTTGTATCCAAAGAACTTGGGAGCAACAACTCGAGGCAGCAATGTATTCTGCTTCACATGTTGATGTAGCAACACACGTTTGCTTCTTGCACTGCCACGTGACCAGGCGATTTCCTAAGAACTGACATCCTGCTGTTGTCGATTTGCCATCGATTTTGCATCCACCAAAATCAGAATCACTGTATGCAATTAATTCAAAGCTATCATCCCTAGGGTACCAAAGACCAAGGTCCGGGCATCCCTTCAAATAGCGAAAAATCCTTTTAATAGCTGACTGATGAGAGGCCTTCGGATTTGCTTGATATCTTGCAAGCAGGCATGTTGGATACATTATATCAGGCCTCGAAGCGGTGAGATACATGAGAGAACCGATCATGGCGCGATAGTATGAGGAGTTGATGCTTTCACCCTTCAAATCCGGAGTAATCCCGTGATTCTGCAGAAGAGGGGTACCAATGGGCGTTGCATCTGACATTTGGAATCGGTTCAAAATGTCACCAACATATTTAGTCTGATGGATGAATATCCCAGACTCTGTTTGTTGAACTTGTAGGCCCAAGAAGAAAGTCATCTCCCCCATTGCGCTCATTTCAAATTTTTCTTGCATAACTCGTTCGAATTGCCTGCACAAAGAATCATTAGTGGAACCAAATATTATATCATCAACATATACCTGCACCAGCAGAAGATCTCCATTTTGTTCCTTGATAAAGAGTGTGCAATCAATAAGACCTCGTCGAAATCCATTCTCCAGAAGATAGTTGGATAAGGTTGCGTACCAAGCCCTAGGTGCTTGATGTAAACCATAAAGAGCTTTGTTTAGCAACCAAACCCGATCAGGGTGAATAGGATCTTCAAAACCTGGAGGCTGTTCGACGTGCACCTCTTCTTGAACTATACCATGAAGAAAAGCACTTTTGACGTCCATCTGGTAAACTTTGAATCCTTTGAAAGAAGCATAAGCTAAGAAGATCCTAATAGCTTCCAGACGTGCAACGGGTGCATAAACTTCATTGTAGTCAATGCCTTCTATCTGGCGAAAACCCTGAACAACCAGCCTCGCCTTGTTGCGAATAACAATTCCACGGTCGTCCTTCTTGCATTTGTAAACCCATCGTGTGCCAATTTTCTTGTAATTATCCGGCTTTTCAACAAGCTTCCAAACACCAAGCTTTTGAAATTGTTGCAGTTCGTCCTGCATGGCTTCAACCCAAGAATTATCTTTTAAAGCATCCTTCCAAGACTTTGGTTCTTCTTGTGAAACGTAACAAGTAAAGGACCAATCGTTTTGAAGACCAGATTCTCTAATGGCTGAATATAAACCAGCATTCGGGTTATTTCTAAGCTGATTACGCGTCTGCACACCGCTTTGGACATCTCCTATAATGTTCTGCTGTGGATGGGTATTGTGAATCCTCAATTCAGGATGTTCAGGAACACTTGTATCAATACCCAAATTGTTAAGATTAAGATCAGCAACCAACTCCGCACCGGGTATATGCGTGGAGGTGGAGTCATTCCCTTCAGTAGTATCATCATTCTGCACTTGAGGAGTTTCTAAAGAAGAACCTTGAACAGGAGCAACCGGGGCAGAAGTGCCTTCAGTCGCATCTAGATGTTCATCATCTTCCGATGACTCAGTAGCATCTTCAAATACCTCATTTTGAACTGTATTGTTAACTGAATTAGAACCTTCAGGGCTAACAATAACAGGTCTTACCAATGGCGAGCCAGCAGCGTTGTCACTATCAAATAACATTTGAACAGCTGCAGATTCTTCATCAAAGGTAGGCAGATTAAAGGAGTCGAATATCCCATCGTAATCGAACATCCAAGGATCACCCGGAGCTCTAACAGGACTTGTATACCTTTGAACCCTTACTTCATTCCAAAGCTCAATCTTTTTGGTGGTCAGATTCCATACACGACAATTTGGAGTTGCATATCCAAGGAAGAAACCTTCGATAGCTTTTGCGCCAAACTTACCATCTGGGTCAATCATGGTACATGGACCGCCAAAGGGTTCAAGGAAAGAAAGATCCGGTTTCCTTTTCTGTAGAAGTTCGAAACAAGTTTTGCCATGCCTTTTAACTGTAAGAACTCTGTTCAAAGTGTAGCATGCAGTCGACACAGCTTCTGCCCAGAATTGAACAGGAAGCTCCGACTCTACTAACATAGTTCTTGCAGTCTCAATAATCGTACGATTCTTCCTCTCAGCGACACCGTTTTGTTGTGGAGTATAGCGAGAACTGTATTCATGAAGAATGCCTTTAGAAGTACAGAACTCATCCATCACACGGTTCTTGAATTCAGTTCCATTGTCGCTTCAGATCCTCTTCACTTTCAAAGTGTATAAATTCTCCAACATTGTGAGAAGATCCTTGAGGATTCCAGGAGTATCACTCTTGTGTGCCATGAAAGCTACCCAAGAAAATCTAGAATAATCATCAGTAACAACCAGACAGTAAGCATCTCCGAATGTTGTCTTGTGCTTCATAGGTCCAAAGAGGTCCATATGAAGACGTTCGAGAGGCATGCTAACAGAATTGATTTTCTTCAGAGGGTGAGATTTCTTTGTTTGTTTCCCTTTCTGGCACGAAACACAGATATCTTGTAGATGAAAACTTCTCACAGGTACACCATTCACAAGATTGTTTTTCACCAAATGGTTCATTTTCCTCAAGTGAATGTGCCCCATTCTTCTGTGCCAAGAAATAGACTCCTTCTCTGTGGCTTTTGAGACAAAACATTGTACTTGCGCAGATGTCGTAATGGCTTGGCTCATGTCAAGAATATAAAGATCATTAATTCTTGGAGCCGATAAGAGAATCCATTCATCAGGAATCTTGAATCCAGGTTTAAGCACATAACAACCGGCATCATCAAAATGCACGGTGAACTTTTTATCGCAGATTTGCGACACACTGAGAAGATTATGATCAAGTTGACGAACATAATTAATCTTTTCGAAGCATACCACACCATTGGAGATCATTCCTTCTCTGGTGATATATCCGCCTTTGTCTCCTGCGAACGCGACATAGCCTCCTCTAATATTTCTCACATCGTACAGAAGCCGTAAGTCGCCCGTCATGTGCCTGGATGCCCCACTATCAACAATCCAATGACTACTGATAGTTCCTCCTGGAACATCCTGCACGAATCATCCAATGATTAGTTAAGGTTGGGGACCCAAGCCACAGTGGTCTTGGGTCGTCCCTGAGAATCACGAATAGTGATCTCGATCTGGTGATGATTTTCCAAACTAACAAATCCCCCTGAACCTTCACCCTTCCTAGGTTTCCAAGTTTGTTTTTGTTTACCAGATTGAGTTTTGAAAACAGATTTTGAGACTTCTGGTTTTAAAGGTGAACTTGGTTCCTTTGGAACAGATTTGACCTCAGATTTTAAAGCCTTTTCTATTTTCTTCACATTTTGATGTCGTTGTTTCGTTTCCTGTTCTTTAACCGTTCTTTTATCATGTTTTAACGAAACAGTACGACATTGAGGGTGAATCATTTCAGGTGGTACTTTCTCAACAAATTTATCTTTTGGAGTGTTAACACAATCTTTGATGATGTGTCCAAACTCTCCACATTTAAAACAAGTTCTCCTCTCAACAAACTTAGGAGAAACGGATCGAGGCACATATGTCAAACCTGTAGAACCTGAGGTACTAGCCTTTTCATTACACCCGTTTGAATGTTGAGTGTAATTATTCTGATTGTTACGCTTTAAAATCTTGACTTTTTGTACAAAATCAGTGTTTGATTTGTTAGCAAAAATCTCAATTTTATCAGTACCCTCAGATGCCACAAATCTGACATCATTGTTTTTCTTTTGATAACGAGCTCCATTTGTTTCAGATTTTGATTTAGAAACATCTGGCCTTTGAGCTCGTTGATATGGTTGTTTACCCTTAGGAGCAAACGGTTGTTGCTTTGTTGGGAAGTTTTGATTTCCAAAATTCTTTTTGATTTCAGCTTTAGGAATTTGATCACATTGAGTTACAGTAACTCCCGGAATCGTCCTTCCCAAAAACTTACTTGTGTTATTTTCAAAAACGTTATCAATCGATGATGGATTGACATTTTTAATTGGGAAATCATTATCTGAATAGATTTTAGAATCACCAACCAAAGTATACAACACATTGTTACTCTTAACGGTAGACACAGGTTTCTTGTCATTTATGACAGGATTAATCACATTTTTGGCAACTTGTTGCACAAAAGGAATAGGAGGATCACAAAGAATATGATTCTCAATTGGAATTTCTATTCCCTTTTTCTTATCACGTGATTCATCCTGGTCATTTGCATCTGTTTCATCATCAGATGAATCATAATCCTCAACAATTGGAGGACTTTGGCTCACTGATGTTGAAGTTCCTGTTTCATCAGATAAAGTTTCCGAGGAGCTGTCTGGTTTGAACCCTAATCCAGTAGTAAATTCCTCATAATTGAGAGGCACACTGGGTTCAAAACGAGGCATATCCTCTTCATCAGGTGGTGCTGCATAATTGTGTCTCAAAGGGGGCGGACATTTCTTATACCCAACACCACTTTTGTTTTTCTTCAGTTGTTGAACGTCAATTATGTGATCGAGCACAAATCGGGAGTTAGAATAACTCTCCAATTTTTGCTTGATCGCATCGTGCGCCAATTTTGCAATGGCTAATTCCGTTCTGGTTTCCTCAACGAGATTTATGTACTTGTTAATACAAACTTGTTTGTGATAAACAACTTTAGTAGTTTCGGAAACACTTTTCTTTAAATTTTCAATTAAAGATTTAAAGTCCTTTTCATTTCTTGTTAAAGCCATATTTGCTTCTTTGCACTTTGACATATCAACAACCAAATGTTGATTGTGACTACGAATTGTGTCACATTCATGTTTCACTCTATCAAATTCCTGTTTCAAATAAGCACAGTCATTACAAATTCTAGGAGTTTCAGATGTTACCTGACTCGAAGAGGCTGAAACATTTGCCATGAAGGCAGTTTGAAAAGAAAAAGATCCGTCTTCAGAGAAGAACTTCTCCATTTCTTTAGATGCTATCCCAGCCTTCTTGATAAGAACAGATTTCTGAGACTTCAACTCCTCTGCTTCACTCAACAAATCATCAATAGAACTCGCTTCTTCTTTCACATCACCCGAAATAGAACTTTCTTCATCAGAACTCCCGGTATAACCCGAACTGTCGTCACTTTCAGAAAATTCTTCCCTACGAACGTGCTTGATGTGATTGATGATCTTTGCGTAGCATGCGGTTCCTCCTCCTTCATTATCACCTTCCCCCAATTGTAAAGACCAATTACACCCTTCATCTGTTTGAACAACCAATGCACGAGTGTTGTTGGATGGCCCAGACTGGTTCTGGTTGGTGGTGTTGTTCACAGCTACTATCCCTCTTCCACGATTGTCTTGATTTCCTTGATTGGCATTTGAAGAACCTGTCTGATTTCTGAAAGGGTTCTGATTGCCCTGCTTGGGTGGTCGAGTGCATTCACGTTTAAAGTGACCCTTCTCGCCACAATTGAAGCATGTAACGGTTTCTTTATCAAACCCGTACTTCGTATCCTGCTTACTTTCCAAGGAACTTCTTCCCGTTCGAGCCATGAAGTCCTTTGCCCTTCTAACTGCACTCGCAAACGCCCACTTTATATCCATCAACTCCATTTCATCACGGTCGATTTGTTGATAATCTTCGTTGGTCATACTGATGTTCCCAATTTGACCTGCAACCAAACCGCAGTAAGCACTGACCATCGTATTAATGAGTTCCGAATGCTCCTTTGCAACCTCAATGCTAACTTTTGATAGGTTCGAAGTATCAACTTTGATAGTATTCGTGTCTTGGGATGGAGGATTGCTGGTATAATGTACTTGTTGTGGTGGTGGTTGTGCTTTTGATAAGGATTTCGAAAGATAAGCGCCTAAATCAAACTCTGGTTGTGGTGGTGGTTTGAATGGAAACGGAGATGAGTTTGTGTTGGAAACAAACGCCGTTTGAAGCTTAGGCTGCTGAACAGAACTAGAACTGGCAGAAGGAGCAAAACCAGGCAAATAAATTTCTGTGTTTTGAGGAGCTCCAATCCGTTTAGCTTTCCGATTTTCTTCTTCGTACTTGTGCTCCAACTTCTGAACAAATCCATAGATAGTGACAGTTTCCCCATCCAGAGCACCAGTATGCTTTAGAAGTTCAATGAATGGACTCCATATAGGAGGTAGAGCATTAGCTAAACGTGCAATCATTTCCACATGACTTACAACAACCTTATAAGAACTCATTTCACTTATCAAATGATAGAAACGAGAAGTCAAATCATTTAGATTTTCATTTTCCAAAGATTGAAATGACTCAAATTCTTTCTTTAAAAGATCATGGCGAATTTTTCTAGAAGCTTCATTTCCTTCTCCTCTTGTTTCCAATGCATCCCATAAAGCTTTTGTGCTCTTACTATAAGAAAATTGATGATAGATGTCTTTATGAAGAGCTTGTGTTAGAAAAGCAAATGCCTTCTTCTCTAATTCATAGGCTTTCTTGTCTTGTTCAAGCATATTAGAAATACCAGCGGCAGTTGATGCTGCTACTTCGAGTTCCGGGCTGCATTCAGTAGTGAAACACGTCCAAAGTTCAACGTTTTGTCCTTGAATGTATGTGTGAAAACGACCCTTCCAAGATGGATAGTCGTTCATGTGATTTAGCTTTGGCGGACGATTGTTGCTTCCCGTCTCACTTTCACTGAGCAATAGATTCTGTATGTTTTGATTTTGATTAGAGACCATTGCCCATTGACTTGCATTTGCTGCTTGTTGTTTTTGAGGCAATTGGTTCATCAAATCGGCAAGTGAAGGCTGATTTTCCTTTGGTCTTGCTTCCGAACTCCAATCCCACAGACCTTTGCTACCCATGATTTGTGTATGTATGTTAGTACCTGCACACACACTTGAAAACACAATGTTATGACAGATCTGCAAGTCCTCTGTCTAAAACAGAAGTGTTCTCGATGAAACACTTTCCACGAAACAGGTTTGTTTCGTCGAAATGAATAATGACGAAACAGACTTGTTTCGTCGAAGATATTATGACGAAACAGACTTTGTTTCGTCGAAGATATTATTGACGAAACACAAGTGATTCGTCGACTGTTTGTTTCGTCGATGCTGAGTCTCAGACAGCTGTTTAAGATATTTACAGCTGTTTAAGATATTTAAAATATCTAAACTGACACAAGGTATGTTTTTCTGAGTTAGAGTTCCAATGTTACAAACACAAAAGTCCACTTAATGTATTTTAATGAGTAACACTTTGATTTAAACACAACAAGATCAAATGAACAATTTTATAATGAACTCTATGAAGATATGAAGAACACACACAAGAACAAAGAGTTTCCCGGTAAACTTATGAGTTTTCCGGTGACCGGACAAATTTTCGAAAACACGATAATGCACAAGACTTTCACTAAAAACCCGGTTCAAAGTATAAGCAATAAATCTAACAAGGTTTTTGATAAAACTCTTAGCAAATAACAACAAACAAACAGATTTTATGAATATTTTTTAGAAAAATGATTTTTCAAGAATAAATTTTCAGAAAAACACACACAAAAACTTGATAAAAACCGAACAATGTTTGATTTTAAACAAGGATTAGAGCCAAACGCTCTGATACCAATTGTAGGTCCCGTAATCTGAGGATCGATAACGAACCAAATCACTTGTTTATAGCAAACACGGTTACGCGTGCGGAATCCACGTAACTATGCCAAATCAAACACGTAAAGCAATAATAAGAACGGATTAATCAATGAAACACACTCGATTGATTAACGGGATGAGAACCGATTACAAACTGATACAAACACAGTTCAGACAGAATTTCGGCAGAGTTTTGTTACTATTGTTATTATCTCATCTCTGTTTCAAACAGAAACAGAGAAGGGTATTTATACTAAAACATACACTGACTTGACGAAACACAATAGCACTCGGCGAAACAAATCAAAGTCGACGAAACACACCTGTTTCGTCGACAAACCTATTAAATCTATCTGTTTCGTCGTTTGTCTTATAAGGCCCAAATATAGACAAAGTCCACTTCACAAATTGCGGCCCATGTTGAAAGATCACGGCCCATATTTGGTTTCTGTTGTAAACTTTCAAGACTTTCAACATATGAGACAAACTAGTGACATCATCATGACATCACTAAGGTGATGTCATGGTGATGTGTTTGCGGGAAAGGCCGCGGCGCTCCGTGCTTCGCGTGTCGAACTCTGGGGCGCACGACTGAGGAATGTCGTGTCTTCGGGCTTGAGCCGGACCTAACCGAGTCGAAACCAAGTCGAACTGAGCCGAGTCGAACCGAGCCGAGTCGCGTCCACATAAAGTGTACCAACACTTTATTTGTACGAGGTTCGTACACAAGAATACTTTATTTGGTTCATACCACAAGAATACTTTATTTATACAAGAATACTTTATTTACACAAGAATACTTTATTTTTACAAGACATATATCACGTTTTCATACAAAGTATACTGGCGTGAAATACAAAAATTACATGAATTCACACCAACATTATGTTGACGTTTTCCCAAAACTCACATGTATTTCAGGTAACTAAAAGTGGATGTGCGCGCGGTCTTACTCATGCTCTTGGATGTCGTTTATGGTTATCCTTAAATAAAATTGTAACCTTTCAGACAATGTGTTGTCTCGTGATGTAAACACTTAAACTATGTTTTCCGTTGTGAAATGTTAATGGTGTTTGGAGTTATTTTTATGAGCATGTAGTACGTTTACCAATCGTATGCAATGAAAACCTTTCATGATCACACCTCGTGCTTCCACCTTAGAAAGGGGTGTGACAGATTGGTATCAGAGCTGCGATTGTAGTGAACCAGGATTCCTTCTCGAGTCTAGTCTACAATCTCTAGGATCCTTTCACGAAAACAATTTTTTTTCAAAAAGTTTTCATTGCATAAAACTTTCCGCGACATCCACTACCTGAGACTGTATACAAAGAGTCAAGAAAAGACACTACGAGACATAGGGTGCACTGGAGTAGCACTTGTCTGTGATTAAGAACTACTTGTAATTATGTGCGATAACTGATACATATACTAGAAGTAGAATGTCACAGGTATACATGACTTTACCTGAAAGCAGTGACTTATCTGAAGGAAGAGATACGGGGATGAGACGAATTGTGCGGACTGTGCAAGGAGTTACGTAATTATGGATGCATACATAATTATGGGATTCAGTGCACAGAAACCACAGCAAGTCTTGTCACATATAGATTCCCTAAGTACAAGAATAGGGTAATGATTTAGGGTATAAAGACAAGAACCACCAATGTAAAGTAAGGTGTTTATCTAATTATACATGCTTGTTGCTGTATGAATTGATTTATACACCTGGCGGATTGTTTGATGTCACTTACGTGGTATATGCCTGTGTATGTATATACTACTACTGTCTCGTATGACGATATTAAACAAATGTCTAACCCTGATGTGTTATGTTCCGACAGAACATGTCACCCAGAAGAGCTGTGAACACTCATGATCAACCTCCTCCTCCCCCACTGCCAAGAACTGCTGAAGAGCTGAACGCTCTACTGGAAGAAAGGATGTCCGCAGCTATCGCCCAGTATGAGGCAAACCATACTGAACAAAGTGGAGGACCAAGCAATGCAAGACGTAATGGGAATGGAGATTCATCTGGAGGAAACGCAGCTCAGGGCTGCACTTTCAAGCAGTTTCTCGACTGCAAACCAATGAACTACGACGGCACAGGAGGTGCAGTAGCGTTTGTACGCTGGACGGAGAAGACTGAAGCTACTATCCGCATGAGCAAGTGTACCGCGGATCAGCAAGTCACTTTTGCTACTGGGTTGTTTGTCGATGAAGCTTTGACTTGGTGGAACTTGCAAGTCCAAACCCTGGGTGATGGTGCCGCTTATGGCCTGACTTGGGATGAACTAAAGGAAAGAATGAGAGAGAAGTATTGCTCACGTGCTGAACTCCAAAGATTGGAGACTGAATTCTAGCACTTGACTATGGAAGGTGCTGACATCACTGGGTATACTCGAAGGTTCCATTATCTGTCTAGGGTGATCCCCTACATGGTGACTCCTGAATTTAAGCGCGTCGAACGCTACATTTGGGGATTGGCCTCAGAATTCCGCGGCATGGTAACTGCGGCCAAACCTGCAGCAATCACTAAGGCTGTAACCCTGGCTGTCAGCCTTACTGAAGATGTTGTTCGAATGAAGAAGCTATCACTGAACCCAACAGAAAAGACCGAGACGTATGCTGAGTCGTCTGGTGACAAGAAAAGAAAACATGCAAGCCTGAACCAAGCGACACGTATCAACAAGGGTTTCAACAACAAGAAGCACGACACTAAACCGCCTAAGGAGGCGAAAACTCTTGCAACCATGAATGACGCTCCTGCCAAAAGGTACCTGGGCACTCTGCCCACTTGCAACAACTGCAAGCGTCATCACGAAGGGGTTTGTCGCATTCCAAGATGCGACAAGTGTGGAAAGTTGGGTCACTATGATAAGGATTGTTGTGGAAAAGGAAAGAACCGGAATGGAAATGGTGCTGGTAACAGGAATGGTAACGGAAAGTGGCAGAACCAAGGATGCTTCAGTTGTGGAAGCAAAGAGCATTTCATTAAAGATTGCCCAAAGGGGAACAACGCTTAGGCTCGAGCATTTTTGATTGGAGCGAAGAACGCACGCGAGGACCCAAATGTGGTCACCGATATGTTTCTCGTTAACAATCACTTTGCATCCATATTATTTGACACCGGTACCGACTATAGCTTCATGTCTGTGGAATTTAAACGCATGCTTGGAATAGAATCTAGTAGATTAGATATTCCTTATTCTATAGAGCTAGCCAATGGTAAACTTGTTGAATCGGGCGAAGTTGTTAGAGGTTGCACATTGGAACTTGGTGAACGAAGATTTAGCATCTATCTTTTACCTATTCAATTGGGTAGCTTCGATGTAGTGGTCGGAATGGACTGGTTGTCCAAGAACAAAGCTGAAGTTATTTGTCATGAGAAAATCATTCGCATCCCTTTGGCGAATGATGAAACTCTCATCGTACATGGAGAAAAACGAGACGCGCCTCTGTGAATCTTCAGTTGTATGAAGGCACAGAAGTGCTTAAGGAAAGGATGTGTTGCTTTCCTAGCGCACGTTGTAGATAAGAAGGCTGTGGAGCCGAAACTGGAAGACATTCATGTGGCGAAGGAATTCCCTGATGTTTTTCCCGAAGATCTGCCAGGACTACCTCCGCAACGATAAGTCGAATTCCGTATAGACTTGGTTCCAGGAGCCGCTCCTGTAGCCAAGGCACCCTATCGGCTTGCACCATCCGAAATGTAAGAATTATCTACACAACTCCAGGAGTTGTTGGATAAAGGATTCATAAGGCCAAGCTTCTCACCTTGGGGAGCTCCGGTATTGTTCGTGAAGAAGAAGGATGGAACTCTGCGGATGTGTATCGATTACAGAGAACTGAACAAGCTCACAATCAAGAATCGGTACCCGCCACCGAGGATTGATGACTTATTTGATCAATTACAAGGATCAAGCTACTATTCCAAGATTGACCTTCGATCTGGATACCATCAGTTAAGGATACAAGAAGAAAGCGTACCAAAGACTGCATTCAGAACGCGTTATGGGCATTACTAGTTTCTTGTGATGCCATTCGGACTGACGAACGCGCCAGCAGTATTTATGGACCTGATGAACCGGGTATGCAAACCATATCTCGATAAATTCATGATTGTATTTATCGATGATATCCTGATTTACTCGCGAACGAAAGAAGAGCACGGCAACACCTCAGAACCATTCTGGAACTACTGAAGAAAGAGAAACTTTATGCAAAATTCTCGAAATGCAAATTTTGGATTCGCGAATTACGATTTCTTGGTCATGTTGTGAACGAGAAGGGCATTCATGTAGACCCAACCAAGATTGAAGAAATAAAGAATTGGGAAGCCCCCAAAACCCCAAGTGAAGTTCAACAATTTTTGGGCTTAGCGGGCTATTACCGACGGTTTATTGAGAATTTCTCAAAGATAGCTCAACCGCTAACTACCCTTACGCAGAAAGACAAGAAGTACGACTGGGGTGATAAGCAGGAATAAGCCTTCCAACTACTAAAAAATAAACTATGCGATGCACCAATACTATCATTACCCGAAGGCACGGAAGACTTCGTGGTATACTGCGACGCTTCACGACAAGGCTTGGGTTGCGTGCTCATGCAACGCCAGAAAGTCATCGCTTATGCTTCAAGACAATTGAAGGTGCATGAAAGGAATTACACCACGCACGACTTGGAACTAGGTGCGGTGGTATTCGCCTTGAAGATCTGGCGACATTATTTATATGGTACTCGATGTACGATCTTCACAGATCACAAAAGCCTACAACACATATTTGATCAGGAGGAATTAAACATGCGTCAGCGACGATGGGTCGAGCTGCTAAACGATTATGACTGTGAGATCAAGTACCATCCTGGAAAGGCAACCGTTGTAGCAGACGCACTAAGTCGAAAAGAAAGGGTTAAGACCCTAAGGGTTCGAGCATTAGAAATGACTATTCAAATGAACCTCACTGCACGCATTCGTGACGCACAACAAGAAGCCCTTAAGATGGAAAATCGCAAAGCTGAATACCTCCGGGGTATGTTGAAATACATGGTACCAAATGAAGAGGGGACCTTATACTTTAAGAAGCGTATTTGGGTTCCGCTCTACGGTGGCATACGAGAAGTCATCCTTGATGAAGCCCACAAGTCAAGATACTCGATCCATCCAGGATCGGACAAAATGTATCAAGACTTAAACGAATATTATTGGTGGCCAAGACTCAAGAGCGACGTTGCTATTTATGTTGGAAAGTGCCTAACCTGTGCTAAGGTTAAGGCTGAATATCAGAAACCGTCCAGCCTACTACAACAACCAGAGATACCCATGTGGAAGTGGGAGCAAATCTCGATGGACTTCATAACAAAATTACCCAAGACCCCTAGAGGGCATGATATGATATAGGTAATAGTCGATCGATTAACGAAGTCTGCGCACTTCCTACCGATCCGAGAAAAAGACAGCACTGGAAAGCTTGCTGAGATATACTTAAAAGAAATCGTGGCACGTCATGGAGTGCCTATCTCAATTATTTCAGACAGAGATGGACGCTTTGTCTCAAGAATTTGGCAATCCTTTCAGGAAGCCTTTGGATCTCAGCTAGATCTAAGCACGACCTTCCATTCACAAACAGACGGCCAGAGCGAACGGACCATACAAACATTAGAAGATATGCTTCGTGCATGTGTCATGGACCTAGGCAGCAGCTGGGATACTCATCTACCTTTAGTTGAGTTTTCCTACAATAACAGCTATCATACGAGCATAAAAGCCGCACCGTTCAAAGCTCTGTATGGCTGCAAGTGCCGATCGCCCTTATGTTGGGCAGACGCTGGAGATAAACGTATGGTTGGTCCTGAACTTGTACAAGAGACAACCGACAAGATTATGCAGATCCTAGAGCGCATTAAGGCGGCTCGAGATCGACAAAAGAGCTACGCTGATCGAAGACGGAAACCATTAGAATTAGAGGTGGGAGACAAAGTTTTGTTGAAGGTCTCACCCTGGAAGGGCGTAGTAAGATTTGGAAAGCGTGGAAAGCTAAATCCACGATACATCGGACCATTCAAGATCTTAGAAAGAATTGGTACCGTGGCATACAAGTTGGAATTACCGGAAGAACTTAATGGAGTACATGATACATTCCATGTATCCAACCTCAAGAAGAGTCCAACACAAGAAAACGTGATCATCCCTGCGGATGAAGTGCATATTGATGACACCCTCCGATTTACAGAACAACCCGTTGAGGTTACTGACTGGAAAGTCAACAAGACCAGGAGGAGCACTGTCAAACTTGTCAAAGTACGTTGGAACTCTAAACACGGACCCGAGTACACGTGGGACGTGAAGACCAGTTTAAAGAAAAGTATCCCCACCTGTTCAAGAAGACTCCTGCAAGAGTTAGCTTAGCCTGAATTTTGGGACGAAATTCTTTTAACGGGGGGACACTGTGACAACTGGCACAGAACCGGTAATTTCCATACACTTTAATTATTATTTAATGACTGCAATTATGTGCTTAAATGTCAACATTGTTTGATAACATATTATACAAGTGAATTCATTCATGTTTTATACTACAAGAATTACTTTATGCATTCATGAACAGCGTTGCGTCAGAAATACTAGTAAACTCACCGGTAAGACACATTGTGTCAACAATTCTGCAGAAAGCAGTTAGACAATAGAATTGGAGCCTAGGTGTAGGTCCAACGACAAGAATACATTAAAACCCAAGAGTACATACAAGGGTTTATATATATAGACTTCCCGGAAGCTAAATACGCACTAAAAAACACCCGAAATACACTTTAAAAGCTGAATTTTATATAATTCAGCAATATAACAAGATACTACTATGCAGAAACACGACTAAAAGGTCCAGAACACTTCCCTAAGTGTTGGGAATTGAAAGCGTCACAAAAGAATACTTAAAAGACACTATACGGTGCAATTTAGCACTTTAACGAACCGGTATCTAACCGAACGACCGGACATTACCTGGAGCACCAAAATATTGCTAGAAGCACTGTTTATTTATTTCTGAGCTAGTTATGGTTCCCAAACACCATAACACCTCTTATAACATAATAACACACTAAATCCCTAAACTTTATACTTGAAAGCTTGCTTATTTATGTAATTAGGGAATGGAATTTACACTTAACCCCCCCCCCCCCATATGTAATGGACGGTCACATGGAGGGTGACCCCACCAAAAATCTTGTTAAATCCTATAAAATCCATATTTATCTACCATGGATTAATGAAGATATGATGAAGATTCACTAGAGATTTTCATGTACTATAAGATAACTTATTGATTAAAGTTTACACTTAGACCCCTCCCCATATCTTCACAAAATCGGCCCATATGCCTAATTAAAAGATTTGGGTGATTTGATTTGTTGATCTTTCTTGATTCACTAGTAGATATGGTCATGTACTTGGGGAACATAAGATCCTATGGTTAAACACAAAGCATGGAGATAAGAAGAAACCATATGCTCATTAACCTCATTCATCACTTCACCTACACACCTCCTTCTCCCTCACCTTGTTCTCGGCCTCCCTCCACCACCATACTACCACCATCTTTCAATCATCATCTATCCATTCCAAGATTGTCTTGAGGTGTAAGAAGGTCACTAACGAAGCTTGGAGCTTGCGGATCATCAAGGACCTCTTCCGTGTGCTTTTATCCACTCAATCTTCTTCATTGATCTTCCCTAGCTTTAAGCTAGTTGTAAGACTCTTTTGATCTCTTGTTTACTTCTATTTTGCTTGGTTAAAGAATATAATATGAAGAAAATAACAAGAACACCAAAGAACATAAACTTGAATCTTGAACATAAAGCTTACATATTATGAAATATGGAGGAATTGATGTGGTTTAGTAGATGTATAATAATATTTGCTTGTTGATGTCTTGAGATGATGATGTTAATCATCACATAAAGCTTGCTAGGTATTGTTTAAGCACTTAATCTAGCAAGTTAGGAGATGATTATGTAACAGCATAAAATGATCATCTTCTTGATTGAACATGAACTTGAAAGTAAAATGAGTTCTTGAAAAGTAATGAACAAAATGAGCTAGTAAACTTATAAATCCAAGATTTATGAATGATTTTCCAAGAAAACAAAGTTTAAAATATGAATTTTAGGAAATCTTGGTTTTTACTTAAACCTACACTATTTTTTTTAGAAAAACAAGTGTATGAACACTTATGAAACAAGAAAAATATGAAAGAAGTATTTTTAGAAAAATCATCCTACAAGTTGTAAATGACTAAATTCTCCAAGAATGAGATTTACAAGCAAACAACCATGTTTTTAAGAGTAACTAAACCTACTAAATAACATGGTAAGTATCTACAAGTTTTTACAAAACTTCAAGTTCATGATGTAGTGAAATTTACTTTATTTTGACACTCGGTAAGTGTTAAATGTGTTGTTGATGCTTGATGATGATTTAAAAGAAAATAAACACATGTTATGAAAACATGGGAGACCTCCATTTTTAGGGGAAACTATGTCAACATTTTTATAGAATTTTGACACTTAGAAAAATATAAGTTTTTGAGAAACTTATTCCCTAAAAATGTATCTAAAAATATTACCAAGGTTTCCCTAATTTTTGTTAAGAAATGATGATTTCTTCAAAATTAAAATTGATATTAAGTATGTATATTTTTGAGAAAAATATATATATTTATTTATCACCAAATTTTGTGCTAAGTGTATGTACTATGTATTATACGTGATAGTGTATTAGGACTTGAAAATACACTAAATTCTCTTAAGAAGTGATAATACAAAAATACACATACAACATACTTAGACAAATACAAGAGAATATATTTATGAAAATATATTACTCGATAGAATAAATAACTTGGACAAGTTATAAACATGAAACGAAGTTTTGGACAAAATACATGATTCGGGTGAAAAAAATACAAGATACTTATATTTATTTTTGAGAAAAAATAATATAAGTAAGATACATAGTTAAAAATATAAATTATTTTTAACACAAGAACACATATACAAAAGATAGTAACTTGTACTTGTGCGACACAAGTCTAGTGACTAACGTTAATAAAACACGTTTAGGTCACGACGCTAGATAAGCAAATCCGGTGAAGTTTACGATGCAGGAACGCAAAGTTGTGGGTTCATGCTCCCCCTTTTCTTTTAACTGTTTTCAGTTTTATAACTTCGGGGGTGAAATACATGTTACAAATATTACAACGTTTACAAACGGTATGATGGATACAAAAACAAGAAGCACTCTTGGTGATAACTAGTACCAAGTATGATGCGTTTTGAGGAATGATACGGGAAATCGTGTCACGAATAGGGTACCATAAGCACCATTAATCGTGTACATGCTTAGACCGCAGAACAAAAGGTTAGATCTAACGGGTGACCGGGCAGCCACACTCTTGGTGAAAACTAGTACCGAGTAGTGCTTTTGTGTCTCCGTCGTGAATCGACAACTAGAAAAATGCCTATGGTTTGGTGACTTCCTATGTCGTGTCACATGTTAATGGCCTTGCAACCCATTAATAACCCTGATACATACAAGAATAGTTTATGGTTCATACCACAAGAATACTTTACTTGTACGAGGTTCGTACACATGAATACTTTATTTGGTTCATACCACAAGAATACTTTATTTATACAAGAATACTTTATTTACACAAGAATACTTTATTTTTACAAGACATATATCACGTTTTCATATAAAGTTGTAACCTTTCAGACAATGTGTTGTCTCGTGATGTAAACACTTAAAATATGTTTTCCGTTGTGAAATGTTAACGGTGTTTGGAGTTATTTTTATGAGCATGTAGTATGTTTACCAATTGTTGGGATTGAACCCTGCCAGAGGAACAGATAATGAAAGCCAAAACCGGATCATGACAGTGGATTCACAATAAGCAGCAGTTTACACTAAGTCTTCTCCCTTGAAAGTGATTATAACATCTGATGGTCTTACATCCACTGCCCGGATACAACTGCTGCTATTCTTCTAACTACTGATGAAGCCAGAAAACTGCTGAGAAGAAAACACTGCTAGTATAATCTACTGATGACAAAGCACTGCCCAATCAAGGACTGATCAACCTTGATGAAAGCACTGATGTAAAGAGAAAGCAGTAGTTTAGTATGTCATCTGTTTTATGTATAGTCAATGGTTAGGTTTAGCAGTGTTTGTATAAGAACAGTAGATACAGGTTGTTAGGCTGTTAGACGTCGCTTTCATGGTGACGTCAGCTGAGATGCCTCAGTGGTTTGGATTGTCTATAAATGGAACAGTACTCTGTACTGTTACATTTGATCGTTTTGAGTGAGTTCTTCTCCTCAATTCAATCCTTTCATCTTGTGCAAACAACCACTATAGTATCAGGCTGAGGGGGAGCTTAGTTTGTAAGCTTGCAATGTAATCTTTTGCTTTGAATTGTAATCTTTTGACTTTATGAAAAGCAAATGTTTATCAAACTATTTTCTCCTTTGATTGTTTTTATAAAGTTTGTTATACATTTCCGCTTCACTTTACATTGTTTCATATTCATTCATTGTTCAAATCATACAAACAAACACAATCATTAGAGCCTCCGATCCTAACAATTGGTATCAGAGCCTGGACAGTCAAATTCGATCTAACAATCAATTTGACATAACAGTTCGGCTCATAATTCATTGATACTAAGGTTGGGTGCATTTAATTGAAAAACAAAGTGCCGAGTAAACCATGCTCAAAATGGTTATTCAAAAACTCTGTAAATCAACCAAGATGTCATATGACACACAAATCTCACACAACAAGTGATTTCATGCATAAGACACTCATGGTTTTTAGATCTGAAAACATATCTGTTAAATTATGGGATTATTTCTTCTCATCAAAATTGATTTCAACTGTTGTTATGAAATTTGTGATGTTTTCATTATATCAGATGCTAAAGTATGAATCTCGGATTAACCAAAACCTATGTTCATAAAAACATTGGTGTTTTTGTTAACGAAAGAGAGGGAAATTAAAACTTAAGTCACTCGATCTTTTGTGATGAAAAGCAGGTTGAGATCCTAAATAGGAACAAACCAACCTAGTGAAAATCATGTTAAGAAAATCAGTGGTAAAAAATGTCCAGATCATAAGTGATGTGAAATTTGGCATGAGCATGTGTGTAAATGACCAAATTTCTCAAAACATTACTGCAAAATGATTTTGGGAATAAGTATTCCTTCAATAAAGATCTCCCAGTAAGTATCTCATTACTTATGAATGGGAAGGGTGAAAGAGGAAGAAGAAAATTCACAAAATCTCAGAAGTGTGTTTAACTCAAAACTTTTGAAGTCAAAAGAAAAGAGTATAAACATAAAACACTTAAGAGTCAAGGTTTGGGGTAACAGTGGTCATTAAGCAACTATGTGCAACCATTGGCTCAGGAAAAGGTTCAGGAAACAATAGTATTCGCAGAGAATAAACTTTCAAATGGACTAGACAAATTTTCAGAATAATCACATGGTAATAAAATCTACACCAGGGTTTTCGAAAACTCATGTGATCTTGTGTCCTCATTTGTCTGTTGTCAATCAATCAACAAGAAAATTGTACCAAACAGTGGTCAAAATGCATTCAAAATTTCATACCACTGTTATCAAACCACTGATCATTTTCATAAGCTTGGGTTTGATATAATTAGGAGTTTCTGTGGAAAATTATATCAAGTTCTTTTTTATGCTGTTTTTAGAAAATCCTTTATTTATTTTTCTGAAAAAGGATTCTCTCGAATAATGCAGGATATACTATTCATCATTTTTTTAAGAAGAATATATTTTGAACTTTTACTGGTTTTTGATAGTAAAGGTTTCTTTCACCTGTCAGTATGTATAACCTTTATTTTGTTGGTTATATTATCCTCAAAAACAGATCAAAAGGAATTTGGTACTTGTGTCAAGGTCATATCTAACTTAAGTTGGTCTTTAATCTGATCAAAAATTGATTGTCAACAGATCTTAAAATACTTGGGTACTCATGTTTTAATTTAAATATTAGAACAAGAATGAGTTGCCTTGGTAAAAAGTCTGCACCATCTGGGGTACTAAACCACTGTCAGAAATTTGTATAAGCTTCAAAATGTGTAATTGACATGTGGTAGAACCTTGAATGAAAAATTCTCAAAACGGTTGCTGATATATCCATCTTTCAAATCTTTACCATTTACCCTAATCACTGTTTTGTTCAAACATCTGTCTTCTAAATATTGTCCACTACAAAAAGTCAGCCACTGATCCTTCATTTTGCTTGGCAAGCACTGATGCTCAAAATCAGTGTCTTATCCACTGATATGCTATCTACTGATAGTAAAAATCATCCACTGTTATCACATTATTACCGTTGTAACTACTGATGCTTGGTACATCAGTGGCTCTCAAAACAACTGTTCTCCATTCTTCATCCATATCATCAAAGGTTGACACGTGGTCAGTTTTTAGCCATCAGATCTCAATAACCGCTGCCACATCAGTGATCATTTTTTTTAATAAAACCCTGATCAAAACCCCCAAACATGGTTTTACACTATCGAATTGAATTCTAAAATTCTCTTCTCAAAGCAGTTTCTAACCCTTCATCCCAAATCATTCTCTATTCTTCCGCATCAAAATGACGAAATCAAAAGCAAAATCAAAAGCAAAATCAAAATCAAAATCACCATCATCTTCCAAAGAGGTCGCTCAAACGGCCGCTGAATCTGTTGAAATACCATACAAATCTCCTCATAACTATGTGGGTTTACTCACAAAACCCACAAACAACCACACCTTCGATTCCATCATTGACACCTTATCTGAATCAAAGTACAAAACTTTGATAACAGTAGACGCTCCCATTTACCTGCAGACCCAGAGAGAGTTTTGGAAAAAGGCGACGCTTGAAAAACAAGACGATAAAGTCATAGCCATTAACTCCTCAATACAGGGTAAAGTGAATCATATCACTCCACAAACAATTTCAGAAGTCTTTAAACTCGACGATCAGAAAGGTAAAACTTCTTTTGATAAAGCCGAGTTGAAAACTGAATTTTTGAAAAGAGGGTATGCAGAACAATCAAAGGTAGATACCTTACAAAAAGGTTACTTTCCGTCTGCACCCAGATTTTTATTTCACACACTTTTGATGTGTGTTTCAAATAAAACAACAGCGTTTAACGAAATACCATTGAAGATTCAATGACTGGGTTATGCTATTTTAAATAATGAAAATTACAATTATTCCCAGGAAATCTTCAATGACTTGGTAAAAAACGTTGATAGCAAAGCATTTTTACTTTTTCCAAGATTTCTAAGCTACTATTTTAAACAAAAATTTGAAAAAGAAAATTAAAATTTGCTCAAACAATGTGTTTATTTTCAAATAAAAAGTTTAACACCTGAAACATTCACTAGAATGTTGGCACCAATAAAAACAAAAGCAGAGGTGTCTGAGCAGAATTTAGCAGTTACCACTGCTCCTCAAACATCTGCTGCTGAGCCCACTGCTCCAGGTGATCATAGCAGCACTACCACTGCTTTGAAACCCACACCTGCCACTACCAAAAAGACTAAAAAGAAACATCCAAAAAACCCACCAAACCCAAAACAAAGGCAACTCTGGAAGATGAGATCCCAGAGCAACTGCCAGTGACAAAACAAATGTCACCACAAACCACTGCTGCTACTTCCTCACAGCAGTTGGTAGAAAGATCTCCACCATTGCCTCAAACTCCTCCTGTATCCTCACAAAAGGATCAGGTTGTAAGCACAGGGACCCCACAATATGAAGCTCTGGACCCATTCGGATCCATCTTCCTCAGTCCTGATCCCAAGGACATGTCTCTTTCAACTCCCATACCTTCACCAATCATACTACCACAATCCATGCTACCTTTGTTGCATGCAGTTGATATAGCTCAGACACAAACCAGTTCCTCTCAATCACTCATCAAAGAGAGTACACTCCAACAAGTGACTGGGTCTGACGCCTATACCTCTGCTATCCCAGCAACAACTGAGGAGGTTACACTGCAGGAGTTACAAGTAACTCCTGTCAGTAGTTCAAGTGGAGCAGCAACTACAAATGTTGGATCAACAGATCTACATATGGACAGTTGTTTCATTAATAAGTCTCCCTTGAAGGCAATTTCTTCTATAGCACCTTCGATAACCACCAATGAGTTTGTTTTAACCACTGGTACCATCAAAGGATTATCAAGTGCTGAAGAAAGAAGTCCCCAGTACCAAGAACAAGGGGCATCAATGGGTGATTTTTGGGACTCAGTTCCTAAGTCGCACATTGGTACAACCACTGCTTGTGGGGATTCAGATGATCCCATTAAAGTGGGTGATGATTCAAAGTATCAGGAATTGACGGGCAGAGTTGAAAAACTCGAAACATCAGTTGCTGAGATAAAGGATATGGTGCAGCAGCTGCTAAAAGCTCAAAAAGCACAATCCACTACTGCTCCAGCTCAAGCATCTACACAACCTGCACCTGCTGCAAATGAGCTGTGGGATATTTTCCAGCCCCTACTTGAAAAACAAAAACAGATGGCTGATCAGCAGCATGAAATACATGTGAAAATGCTGACAAACACGGTGGAGTCGAGATTTAAAGATACTCAAGCAGTCATCAAAGCTATCAAGGTTCATCTCCAAAGCACTTCTGGAAAAGTTCCCTCTACCATCCTTTTCATGGATAACCCCCTTGCAGATAATGCCAAAAAGGGGGAGAATATCAAGCAGTTGAAGAAAAAGGGAATTGAAGATGGTCTGTATGTTGAATCAGAACAAGAAAAACAGACATCTAAATCCTCAAAAGGTTCAAAATCTCAAACCATAAAATCTCAAACTTCCATCCAAACAGCTGATACAGCAGTAGTTACAAAAACCGCTAGCAGTAGCCAAACAGTTGTCATCTCATCAACACACACAACTTCACCACACACCACCAAAACCACTGCCCTACCACCATTACCTCCTGTCATAAAACAGAAGACAACAGATGTTACAACATCTGTTGTAATGACAACAGCGGTTAAAGCACCAGTTGTTTCAACAGCTGTTAGTCAATCATAAACCACTGCCATTCAATCTCAAACCACTGAGCCACCCAAGACTTCAACCCCTGCTCAAAAGCAGAAGACATCTACTGACATATCAGTAGTTATAATGACAACAGAGGTTGAAACACCAGTTGTTTCAACAGCTGTTTGTCAACTATCCACCACTGCTCTCATCATTTCTACATCAAAACCAAAACCCTCTTCATCCATAAAGCTGCACAAAAGAAAAAGAGAAACAACTCAAGCCACTGATGAAAAATATGATACTGTTGCTGCAAAATATCCACTGGAACTAGATGCTGTGAAAAATGAGATGAGACAATTTTACACCGAGGAAGATCCTTCAAAAAGAAGATTTTCTTCTCTCATTGGTTTTATAGTCCCAGAAAACATGGATGAATATCTCGAAATGAAAGCAAGGAAAGCAAGGATGAGAGCTAAGCTTGAATGCAAAGATGAGGGTGATGAAGCCATTGCAGAAAGAATGGTACTCTTGCTCACAAAAGTCAAGCTGATGGAAGACTATGCACAAGATCTGATTAAAGAAAAGACAAATCAATGAAAAGCAATGAGAAAAGAGTATCTTGGATATATAATGAAAGAAAAATTGTATCAAGCTGAAGAAAACCAATTTGAAGAGTGGCCACTGGTTGCCTTGAAGCATGAAGCAAATAGGATTGAAAGGGTTAAAAATGATCCAAGTAAGAAGAAGACAGCTCCAAATTGGAATAAATACAAAAAGCTAATTGCTGATCTTACTTCTGAATACAAAAAGAAAAAGCAGGAACTGATAGATGCTAAGGTGGATACTGCTGAAGCCATAGCAAAATGGACAAAGCAGTATACCGATGAGGCTTATGAACGGCTGAAGAAAAGAAAGATAACAGTCTCAGGCACTTCTAAAAAGCCAGACTACAACAAGATAGAACAACAGCTGGATGCTCTTAAAACACTGATCACATCAACAGTTGACCCGAGTCTTGTGATAAACCAAGAGAAAGGAAAACTGCTGACCAGTGAAGAAGAAAAAGAAAAGGAAGCTGAGTACTTCACAGAAGCCATCAAGAAAATGGGTCTGAAAGAAGATAGTTCAGTGAGCCTTCAAAACCTTTTCAAAAAGGTACTAACCAAACCTGCATCACCATACACTTCAATAGAAATGACAGACATTGAGAGGCAAGAACTGATCGAAAGAGAAACTGCAGAAGACATAGCTGCAGCAAATGATGTCATCGATATGGCCTTCAAAAGTATGTCTGAAAGTTTACAATTTTTCTCAAGGCCAAAATCTCCAAGCTCATCAGAAAATAAATCTCTCACGAGAAACCCGTTGGGTTCAAAAGTACTAAAGTGGATGTCTGATCAAAAGACCCACGTATTGACTCTGGCCAGATCCAATGGCGAAGTGAAGTACATATCAAGGAAAGAAGCACTAGGCCTTGGTGTTGAAGATTTGCAGGATCTCCTTGAACTTTCACTGTGCAGGGATGAGGATGACTCAAGTTCCAAAGACTTTGAAGCAGAATTTAAAAGACAAGCTAAGGAACTTCTGATAAGGAATAAAGATCCAGAATAATGAAGGGATTTGGCATTATCTGTTCCAGGGGGAGATTGTTAGGATTGAACCCTGCCAGAGGAACAGATAATGAAAGCCAAAACCGGATCATGACAGTGGATTCACAATAAGCAGCAGTTTACACTAAGTCTTCTCCCTTGAAAGTGATTATAACATCTGATGGTCTTACATCCACTGCCCGGATACAACTGCTGCTGTTCTTCTAACTACTGATGAAGCCAGAAAACTGCTGAGAAGAAAACACTGCTAGTACAATCTACTGATGACAAAGCACTGCCCAATCAAGGACTGATCAACCTTGATGAAAGCACTGATGTAAAGAGAAAGCAGTAGTTTAGTATGTCATCTGTTTTATGTATAGTTAGTGGTTAGGTTTAGCAGTGTTTGTATAAGAACAGTAGATACAGGTTGTTAGGCTGTTAGACGTCGCTTTCATGGTGACGTCAGCTGAGATGCCTCAGTGGTTTGGATTGTCTATAAATGGAACAGTACTCTATACTGTTACATTTGATCATTTTGAGTGAGTTCTTCTCCTCAATTCAATCCTTTCATCTTGTGCAACCAACCACTATAGTATCAGGCTGAGGGGGAGCTTAGTTTGTAAGCTTGCAATGTAATCTTTTGCTTTGAATTGTAATCTTTCGACTTTATGAAAAGCAAATGTTTATCAAACTATTTTCTCCTTTGATTGTGTTTATAAAGTTTGTTATACATTTCCGCTGCACTTTACATTGTTTCATATTCATTCATTGTTCAAATCATACAAACAAACACAATCATTAGAGCCTCCGATCCTAACACCAATCGTATGCAATGAAAACCTTTCATGAACAAACCTCGTGCTTCCGTCTTAGAAATTGGTGTGACATCACTATCGAAACAATTGCCCAAAACTTGTTAATGCAAATCCAGCCTGTGGACGAGTATTTGAACATAAATGAGGCTCATGCAGATGACAATGCAGCAGTGAACAATTAAACTTTTATATTTTCCTTGTTGTTATCTATGAAACTCGAAACATTTCAGTTTTTATATAAATAAATTTGTTATTTCAATTTTATTTACAAAACCAAAGTGGTTACGTGTATGTGTGACATACCCCTACAATACCAACACCAAGGAACCATATTCCTTGCAAATCAAACTACTCTCGTAAGTTTCTTACATTTCGTAATCACTCGCGATCTCCATAAAAATCCTAAGTACTCATTTCTCCTAAAGAAAACAAAGTACAAGTTGCAAGTTATAACTCTTAACAAATACTCGAAACACCACTTTAAATCCCTAAGGGTATTTTCATGAGTCCTTAATTAGACTTATGTAATATATCTATGTGCTAATTATATGATTTTAAAAAGACATCTTACATGATTTCAAGGGCGTTTCACATGGTTTTAAAACATCTTATAAACATATCTACATAAAATACCTACTGCATGATTTCAAAAATATTATCCATGTTTTCTAAAAATCCCATACATAATTTTAAAGACATTTCACTTAATCTCAAAACATTTCAACATGGCATATTTACCTAATGTATCTAGTGCACGATTTCAAAAACATTATATATGATTTCAAAAACATTAAGCATGTTTTCAAGGATCCAATGGATAGTTTTCAAAGACATTCTGCTTTGTATGCTTAACTAACATATCTAGCACATTGATTTCACATACACTTTTTCTTCGTACGTTTACTTAGCATACCTAGTGCGAGGTTTTCAAAACAATTTCGCTACACAATCCCAAATCCTTATAAGATCTTCCTATCTTTATGATTAGATTCTTGAGGATGTTTAAAGTACTAATTGAAGTCCTTAATTGGATTCCTTGTGTACTTTAAATGCATATGTGCAGCTGATGAACAAGTTAATAACCAAGTTGACGACCAAATTGACGATTATGCGACTATGTGTTTACGTGTTTAGATGATTCAAATGCTCGTTATCCAAATCCTCGTAAAATCTTACATATTTTCATATGCTAGATTTCTCAGAGGGATATCCAAGGTACTATCTTTAATCCTTAAGGGACTATTCTAGGTAAATAGTCAGACTCTTGCATTCCAAGGTGCTTCTCCTAAACAATTATTTGATAGAAAGTTAAGGCGACCCTTTGGTGGTTCATTCAAAGAGATCGTTCGTCGATCTAGTTAAAGAGATCGGTCATTGATCTAGTTAAAGAAACCATCTAGTGGTCTAGTCAAGTCATTTCATGTTTGTTCGTTTGATATTTTTTCCCCTACACATCATAAAATGAACTGTGCGGACTGTGCAAGGAATTATGTAATTATGGATGCATACATAATTATGGAATTCAGTGCATAGAAACCACAACAAGTTTTATCACGTGTTGAAACCTAGAGTAAAAAGGATAACGAAACAGGAATAATGTAATAAGGACATGGTGGATACGCCGCTGGTACTTCCTATATATAAGTGTTCCTTATTAGACTGTAAGCGTGGCGTTATTTAAGTTGCTAGAAGTTCTGGACCTGGACCAATGTTGTTTTATCTTACATTCTCTGACTTCAACTTCGAGCACACACAAGTTTCCTATAATAGTCTTCATGGGAAACGTTCTTCCATCAGTTGTTCGAAACTCCAAAGTTCACACTCTTTTCTAGATATTTTACAACAAAGAATGCCACTTTGGCATTTACATGACTCTCATGAGGCTTGGTACCATCTTACATCTGTCGATTGGAGTAAAGTTTAAATCTTCTGATTTGAACTCATTCCTATAGACAACAGATGAGTACTGATAACAAAATTTCGCTGGTAATCCAAACGTGGTCAGAGTTTTACTCAGGAAACAAAGGATTTATTTAAAAGCGAAACATCGGCACCTTTGTTGGACCGTGTGCATGACACTAAACCGTCAGTAAAGGCAGTTCATCATTGATTACTAAGGCGGAATCAAAGTAAACAACGTCAAAACAACTTGTATCCTTTTAACTTCCTTTCTATTACTGATTGCGAGTCTTTACAATAAATTCTGACTGAATTTTGACAGCATCTCGACTCTTAACACATGACCAGATTCCGCTCCAACTGTTACAAATGAGATCATCACACGCATATATATAGGGGTCTGATTCCGCTCGAAGCGGTTTCAAGCGGAACCCCATGATGATCATTTGGAGCGGAATCAACATCTTCATTTGGAGCGAAATCACCTAGTTACATTTGGAGCGGAATCTCCTAATTTCCTAATTTAGCTTGAAATGACATTTATGTCATTAAACTACCTTTTTTCAATTCCAAACTCCAATCTAACCTATCTAGACCTAAGACTTGATTAAGACGTAGTCAGCAGACATTCAGTGTACCAACAGACTCCCCCTTGGATGTTGACGAAGTCTTCGGCGTCAAGTCTTCATTCTTTATCTCTTTCCAAATTTGTCTTCAAACTCCCCTTTCATTGTTGATCCAGAATTCTGACTCCCCCTTTCGAATACTCCCCCTCTCGATAAGCTAGGGCTTTAATTCTGGTTCAAACTTTGACTTTATCATTGCCATGGGGATTCCTGTTACCTACATATACTCTATCTAAATACAAGATATATGACAATAACATTTTCAATCCAAACTTAACATTCAACCACAATTAATAGTCTAACCAGTGTATAGAAATCCACTTAAGTATTCAGGTCCAAGTTAATGACCCTGATTACTCAATTTATCTACCAAGTTCAACTTAATGACCTTGGTTGATCAGAGATAATTCACACTGACATTCATTTCAATTTATTTTTCTGAAAATTTACAAGTTTCAAGTTAATGAACTTGCTTTAACTTTCCAACCTTCACAGACTTATCATGTTTAGCTCCAAACTCATCATCCAATCCAGAAACTTCCTGCATCTGCTTCAGTTCGAATATGAAGATCAACTCTCCACTTTGGTTTGTCAAAAATAAAGCAGAAGTGTAAAATCTTTTTGAATTTTTTTAAAAAATTTCTAAACTAGAAATGAAATACAGAACTAAAATGCAGTAAACATAAACTATTTACAAACATATTTTTGGTGAGCGTGTTAGGGAATCATATCAGCTAGTCGACAAGTCACAAGTACCGTTAAGCTTCAATTACATACTCAGAATTAAACAATTCGCTTAGATTGTCGATATACTGATCCACTTTAAATTCTCACACACATTTCAATCTGTCCAGGATACAGATTTAGTGTTTTAGAGACTTAAACTTATCCGTGTGTCCCACCTCTTGAATATACTCCCGTATCCAGATCCCAATATTCAGTCTTACAGGTGAGTAAACCACAAATGATATATGTAAGGGAATAAATTATATAACAGTACGAAAACGTGAGAGCCCAGGTCAGAACTACCGTTCAGCAGAGAGATCACGAATCGACTTGGGTGTGTCCCCTTTAGATGATCTTTTTTACAACAGCATTGATAAGCAATTTTATTGTCTTATCATTTATGCTGAGGGTGATGCTATGTTTCAAGCATTGCGGAAAGTATTATTCGAGGACTAGGTCAGAACTTCCATTCAGCAGAAGTCCCAGAATAATACCCCAGATATCACTGAGTATAAAGACCTAGTATATCAGAAAAAGGAATCTTTCAAACAAGATTTCAGGGGTTACCTATATATTCAAGTAGTGTTCCCCACGAAATAAGTAAGTAAAGATTTAAGTTTATATCCCGAACAAATCTACTAAATGTGTAAAAACCTATCGGCACATCATCAGCGAGACTGTTTAACGCATTTAAACATTCCATTTCTTTAGCATACTGTGACTATCAAGCCGATGTACTATCATTTTCCCTTTTTACACAAGCTCTTTTTCAAATTTTCTATTGTTTTTGGATTTTGAAAATATCTCATGTTTTTGTATTTTTGTCATTTTTTAATGTTTTTGTATTTTATAAAAATATTACCCTATACCTCCCCCTAAATACCAAAACAAGTAAAAAATCGACAAACCATTGCAGATTGCTTCTCAACATCATCTACAATGTCTCCTTCATCAACGCCAAGAATCTCCTCCAACACCGATAAAAGCTTCATACCATTCAGTTTTAGCAAATATTGAAAATGTGTTTTATCAAATGCTTTCGTATGTAAATCAGCTTTTTGTTCGTCAGTGTGGATTTTCTCAATTCGTATCAACTTCTTCTCGAAACAATCGCGAATGAAGTGATGACGAATTTCAATGTGTTTCGTTTTAGCGTGATGAACAAGATTTTTAGTAATGTTAATCGCTGCCTCATTATCAACAAAGATAGGGGTGTTTAGAAATTGCAAATCGTAGTCGCGCATCTGTTGCTGGATCCACAAGATCTGTGAGCAACAACTGCTAGCAGATACATACTCCGCTTCACATGTGGATAAAGCCACAGAGGTCTGCTTTTTGCATTGCCAGGTGACCAATCGTGATCCGAAAAACTGGCACCCTGCTGTTGTTGATTTAGCATTAACTTTGCAGCATCCAAAATCGGAATCGGAATACCCTTCGAGCGTGAAATCGCCTTTTCTTGGATACCACAACCCCAATGATGGAGTTCCTTTCAGGTAGCGTAATATCCTTTTCACAATCACCATATGCGAAGCTCTCGGTTAGACTGAAATCTTGCTGTCAGGCAGGTTGGGTACATAATATCGGGTCTTGAAGCTGTCAAATACATCAGCGATCCGATCATGGAACGATACATCGTTTCATCTACCTTCTCTCCGGTGAGATCAGGGTTTATCCCATGATTCGTTGCTAATGGGGTGAAAGCTGGAGTAGAACCTGACATCCCGAATTTCTCCAAGATATCATGAACGTACTTCGTTTGATGTGTGAAAATTCCTTTGGGTAGTTGATCAACCTGCAATCCCAAAAAGAATTTCATCTCACCCATCGATGACATTTCAAATTTCTGCTTCATAACTCTTTGAAAATCTTTGCACAAATTTTCATTTGTTGACCCAAATATGATGTCATCCACGTATATTTGAACTATCAGAAGATGTCCGTCGACCTCTTTGGTGAAGAGAGTGGCATCCACTTTTTCACGAATGAAGCTGTTGGCTAGCAGGTGTTGAGACAATGTCTCATACCAAGCTCTCGGGGCCTGGTGTAAACCATATAACGCTTTATCTAGCAAGTAGACCTTGTCTTTGTGGAGTGGATCGGTGAATCCCGGTGGCTGTCCGACATAAACCTCCTCTTTTACCTTCCCATAGAGAAACGCCGATTTCACATCTAACTGATATACTTCGAAGTTTTTCCAAGACGCAAATGTTAGGAAGATTCTGATCGGTTCTAGTCTAGCAACCGGAGCATATACTTCAGTAAAATCTATACCCTCCTGCTGACTGAAACCCTGGACTACGAGTCGAGCTTTGTTACGAACTACAACTCCTCTATCGTCTCTCTTACACTTGAACACCCACTTGTTGTTTATCTTCCTCTGCCATCAGGCAAGTCTACTAACTTCCATACACCTAACTTCTCGAATTGGCTCAGTTCCTCCTGCATCGCATTGACCCAAGAATCTTCAGTAAGCGTCTCTTTATAAGTCCTTGGTTCAATCTGCGAGATAAAACAACTCAATGAGAATTTAGTTTGTAAAGGAGCAACTTTTGAATAAAAACATGTAAGCCCTTTATCAAGCTGTCTTCGAGTGCGGACGCCTGTCTGCAATTCTCCAATAATCAATTCCTCTGGATGGTATGAAAGAGTTCATGGCATCACTTCGCCTGGAACATCTACATCACCTTCCAGATTAGTAACATTCTGATTTGCATCTTGTTCACTGACTGGGTTTGTTTGACTTGAGATCTGAATTTGCTCCCCCTCAGAATCTGAATCACCACGATCAAATACTGGCATGTTCTCAGATTCTTGATTATCATTCTGTGCCGTCTGATTATCTTGAGCAACTTCATTTTGTTGAACATCATCATGTTCACCAGCATTACTTGGACCTGCTTCATCATCATTTCAAGCTCATTGCGGTCGTCTTGAATACTCAGCTGGGAACCTTTCCTGCGATTCTTCATACTCTCTTAGAATATCCAACTCGTCAAAGAAATCTTCTTCTTCATCCTTTTCTTCTTCCATGTCAAACGAATCCCACAATTTATCATAATTAAAATGCCATGAGTCACCTGGATTCTGAGGCGGCATAGTATACCCCTGACACTCAACATTTGTAGCTTCAATAATCCGCTTCAGACTTGGAACGAAGACCCGTCTTTGTGGACTTGCATAACCTATGAATATCCCTTCAATACTCTTCGGACCAAACTTTCCAAAAGGCTCTAGAACAGTACAGGGTGACCCAAACGGTTCTAAATACTTCAGATTCGGTTTGCGGTTATTGATCAGCTCAAAACATGTCTTGTTGAATTTCTTGACAGTGAGAACCCGGTTGAGTGTATAGCATGCGGCGGAGACTGCTTCTGCCCAAAAATTTATTGGAAGTTTTGAATCAGCAAGCATTGTTCTGGCCGTTTCTATTAGCGTCCTGTTCTTTCTTTCAGCTACTCCATTCTGCTGCGGAGTGTAAGGCGCGCTAAATTCATGCAATATACCTCTTTCATCACAATATTCTTCCATCTTGTTGTTCTTGAACTCAGTACCATTATCACTTCTGATTCTTTTGATACGCCTTTGGTACAGATTTTCAATCTTTCTGAACAACGCCATCAAACTATCAAAAGTTTCATCTTTCGACTTCAAGAATGATACCCACGAAAATCTGGAATAATCATCAGTAACCACAAGACAGTAGAGATCCCCTCTAATACTTTTGACGTTTACTGGACCAACAGATCCATGTGTAGTCTCTCTAAAGGTCTGGAAACTGAATTGACTTGCTTTTTAGGGTGTGACTTTTTCTTCTGCTTGCCTTTGATGCAACTAATGCACTCCCCTTCCAGATGAAAACCTTTGATATTAACTCCAAGAACTAAATCGTTATGCACCAGGTGATTCATTTTTCTCAGGTGTATATGCCCCATCTTCTGGTGCCACAACTTCGATCTTTCTCTGTTGCTCTAGACACAAAACAATGAGCCTGGCCCATGGTTGTAGTAGCTATACTCATGTCCAACACGTACAGATCATTCACTCTAGGTGCCCTCATGATAATCCATTATTCAGGGATAACAAAACCTGGTTTCAAGATCAAACATTCTTTGTCTGTGAAGTGAGTGGTATACATCCTGTCACAAATCTGCGAGATGCTCAGCAGATTATTCTCTAGCTCAGCAATGTAGTTAACTCTCTCAAATGTAACAATCCCATTGGATAACGTTCCTTCACCAACAATTCTACCACCTTGCGAATCCCACATAACCACCATTGAAATTTCTAACATCGTACAACAATGCAGTCTTCCCTGTCATATGTCGAGACGCTCCACTATCCATAATCCATCGTGAAACAGCTCTCGGAAGTTCCTGTACATATCACAAATTGATTTAAAAACACATTTCAATAAAGATGCCGATTCATGCTTCACAATTACCAACTAGGAAGCTCCGGCAAGTCCAAAATTTTTAGTGAGATTTTGATGCTACCCAAGCCTCTTTCGACTCAGGTAACTGGACTTTAATGTGAGTTTTTGTAGTGTAAAGTGGCGGAAAATTTTTATCATTCATTTTCAAATTTTCTTCTGATCCAACCTCAACCTTTTTGTATAAGAAAAACTCATCTATCTTAAGTTGACCGGTTGGTTGATTTTTCTTTTGAACATTCTTCTTCTCAGGTTGAGTAGAAGATTGTTTCTCCAATTGTTCATAATAATCCAAAGGAACATTCATCTTTACCGGAATGGTAGAAGACGATTGTTTTTCCGACTCAGAAACCTTTGGTTTTTCAATAACTTTTGGCTTCCATGTTTGTTGAGATGAAGCAACCCGTTTATATAATTTTTCATTTTTAGTTACCACTTTCTTAACAGGTTCAATTTTGACTTTTGTTTTCTCATTTTTCAAACTTTTCTCAACAACCATTGGAGCTTTGCCTTTAGCATCAACTTTCTTCTTTTGATTTTCAACAACTTCAGTCTTAGGCTTGAAGTTGGTGCAATTTCTTGTAATGTGACCAACTTTGTTGCATCTAAAACACGTACGAGTATCAACTACCCGACTTGTGCCTTCAGACTGAGGTTGTGAGGCTTTCTTTTCAAAGAACTCTTCATTTGATTTCGAAAAAAATATTTTTCTCTTCATCAGAAAGTGAACTTGAACTGTTCACAAACACTTTCTTCTCAGCAAACTTTTTGTTTTGAAAATTCTTTCTTTGATAGTTCTTACCACCCTGATATCCACCCGACCATTTGTTTCGATTGTTGTTATGAAAACGCGGTGGAACAACAGGTTTCTTATAGTAAGCTTTATCTTTCTCAAAATTCAGTTTCCTTTTTGTTTGTTTTAAACTTTTTACTTCAGACAACTCGATTTCAACCATTTTGAACACATTTGTTAATTTTGAAACATTTACATTCTCCAGAGGAAACTCAGAATCCGAAAACAACTTATCCGATCCCGACATCTTGTACATGACAAGAGTAGGTTCTTCATTTAAGTTGTTTTTGAACTTTTGTTTCAGAATGTATTTGTCCAAGAAACATTCTTCATCCTCAGCTGAATCACTATCCAAAACACTTTCAGCCATGCCTTTAATAATCTCAGTTTGAAAACTATCATCAGATGATGATGAAGAAAATGTCACATCAATTGAATCAGGAAGTTTCACTTCATTTTCATCTTCAAGATTAACCAACCCGGATTGCTTTTTCGAATAAGTGTCTAGAACTGGTGGTGGAACTTGATGAAAACCCACCCCGGTTCCATCATAGTATACATCTTCGCCTGCTTTATTTTTCCCGATGGGTTTGGGAACAATGTGTTGCAAAACAAAGCTTGCAGAGCTGTAACTGTTCAATTTCAAATTTATACGCTCATTCTCAATCTTAGCTTCTTCAAATTGAAGTTTCAATTTAGCAATCTCATCCAATTGTTTGTTGATTAATTCTTCTTTAATTCTCAAAACACATTGCAATTGGCAATTTTCTTTGTATGTTTTACCGTTTCTATCCTCATTATCTTTAACCGTGCTTTTAAGCTTCTCAAATTTTTCAGTAATCTGACGATTTTCAAGAACTAACCTCTCATTTTCTTTCCTAATCTTTTCTTGATCAATTTTATCATTTTCAATTTTGTTAGTTAATTCTTTTAATCGTTCAGTTGAAGCTTTCAACATTTTATCACGGTAAAGGATTTGATCCTCAACACTTCTGACTTTAACAGTCAGATCATCAATCTTCTTACCTTTGAGATAAGTGTTTGTACTACAAACCTTGCATTCTTTGATGCAATTTTTGCAGTCAACATCACCACTGACTTTCTTACCTGACTCAGTTGTTGACGCGTTTGAACTGACATGGATTTTAGACTCAGAGATGGATTTAGAGTCTACCTCAAGTGCGTTAGCAGCCAGCACGTTGTCAGCCATCTTTCCCATGTTTTCAGCATTCAACTCCTGCGTCGTGTCAATGATTCCAGTATCAACCTTCTTTGACTTCTCTTTTTCTTCTTTCTCTTTCTCTTTCTCTTTCTCTTTCTCTTCCTCTTTCTCTTTCTCTTCTCCGCTTCCCCACCATTTTCTTTACCAATAATCATCTTCATCTTTCATTTCTTTAATTATGGTTTCCATATCAAGAGTGTTATGGTCAACAGCAATGTTTCCCTGGGGGTCAAGATAACATTCTCTGTCTGGATCCCATCTATTTGCTCTTTTTGCTTCAAGATAGATACCAGATATTCTGATCATTTTGTTCTGAGCTATCAGCTTTCTGTGACCATACTTCTGTTCTTCAGTTCTGTTGTCTTTCCAAGGAATAGGTTCAGATTTTGCCATGAATGCATATCCAACCGCATCCTCCTCAGGTAACAACTCACTCTAATCGAAACCTTCATCGTCATGAATCACCGCAAGAGCTCTGGATTTCTCTTTGTTATCCTCAAGCTGCTTCATCCTTGGCGGTTCTGATTTATTCTGATGATAAATCGCCTTCTTGTAGTAATCTTCTCTGAACGGGTTTTCAGACTCATCAGCATACGCGTTTCGACATTCTCGCTTAAAATGACCTTTCTGTTTACACTTAAAGCATGTCACTTTAGACTTGTCAAAGCCCAACTTGGTAGATGGACCACCAATAGACTTTCTTCATATAATCTCCATGAAACGCTGTGCCCGACGAACTGCACTGGCCATACACCACCTTATGTCGATCAGTTCCATCTCCTCAGGATCTATCTGATCGTAATCTTCTTTTGTCAGGTTGGTGTTGCCAATCTTCCCTGCCACAAGACTTTCATATGATTCCAGCACCGACGCTAGAAAAACCATCTGTTGTTTAGCAGACTCCTCGCTGAAATTCTGAGCGTTCTTTAAGTCTACAGCGATGTTGCATTGGAATAAATTCTTTGCATCAGACTGGTTTGAATGTGACGAAGAACCACTGTGAAATCCACTGCTTTGGCTCTCTTTGCTTGAAATGTTGGAATTCTCAGCAGAAAACGCTGTCTTGGGATATGTATTTTTGGCATCATGCTTTTTGGATAATACAAATCCAAATTCTGTTGATAAGTCGAGTGATTGACTTTGTGAGTTTTCTTTATCTCCAGCTCGTGACTCTCTAGTCTTTCAATCAATAGATCCACCGTAAGCACTTCAGGTTTGATCGTATTCTTCAACATCAAAGCATAATATTGCCAATCCATATCATCTGGCAATGCATCAAACAATTTGTCAATCAGCTCTTCTTTAGTATAGAAAATTTCATGTCTCGCCAGTTCCAGCTTCAGATGCCCAAACCTCTCAATCATTTTACAAACTGATTCATTCTTTAAACACCCAAACAAATCAAACTCTTTTCTAAGTAGTTTCCTTTTGGTTTTCACTATTTCTGCACTTCCTAAACATTTGATTCTCAACTTATCCCATAGATCTTTAGCACTCGTATATTCGATCAAAGATATTATATCTTCTCGAACAGATTGAAACAGCAACGCAATACATTTTTGCTCAGCAACAAATGATTATATTTCGTCAGGTGATGTTAAGCTTTCACCATTTTTGCCTCCATCATTGTATCCATTCTTTAGACTCTTCCAGCTAGGATAAGCAAAAGCCCTCAACCAATCGTCAAACTTCTTGGCCACCGACTGTACTCTTTGATAGCCATCAACTTCGGGGGTTTGTTATATGTTCCAAATGCGCTTTCAACTTCCAAAGCATCCGATAACTTTTTCTTTGTAATTGGCGTGTTCTCATTGGTGTTGCTAGAAGAATTATCATCTCCAGAATTTCCAGCAAAAGCATACATATCGCTAAATGGATTCATGAACAGATCATCCATCTTGCACGTACCTGAAAAAAAATCAGCAAACACTTAGAAAAGTTTTTTTTAATTTTGAAAATCAGTAGGTTTCAAGCGAAATATGATTTAGTCTAATTTCAAGCGGAATCAGACTTTTACTTTCAAGCGGAATCTGAACTTTTCTGATTTCGAGCGGAATCATAAATGTATTTCAATCTGAATTTTGAACTTTCGACCGGAATCAGATTAAAGTTTCAAGCGGAATCAGGTTTTTTAAGGTGGAATCTGCGAAGAACCTTTCAAGCGAAATCAGGTTCGTAGGTCATTTTAACCAGTTTTAAATCGAGTTTTAATCTGATTCTTTGTAGGGTTTGTTAATACTATGTTTTACACAACATATGTGAAAATCAGGCCATTTCAACCGCTAGAACTAGTTCAAATCCGAAAATTATGAGAAGAAGAGAGTAGAAATGAGAAAATCCTGTAGAATCAAGCTGTAATGGTATGAACTCCTCGTCCTGAGCTCTGATACCACTTGTTGGACCGTGTGCGTGACACTAAACCGTCAGTAAAGGCAGTTCATCATTGATTACTAAGGCGGAATAAAAGTAAACAACGTCAAAACAACTTGTATCCTTTTAACTTCTTTTCTATTACTGATTGCGAGTCTTTACAATAAATTCTGACTGAATTTTGACAGCACCTCGACTCTTAACACATGACCAGATTCCGCTCCAACTGTTACAAATGAGATCATCACACGCATATATATAGGGGTCTGATTCCGCTCGAAACGGTTTCAAGTAGAACCCCATGATGATCATTTGGAGCAGAATCAACATCTTCATTTGGAGCAAAATCACCTAGTTACATTTGGAGCGGAATCACCTAATTTCCTGATTTAGATTGAAATGACATAAATGTCATTTCGAGCGGAATTACAACATTAAACTACGTTTTTCAATTCCAAACTCCAATCTAACCTATCTAGACCTAAGACTTGATTAAGACGTAGTCAGCAGACATTCAGTGTACCAACAACCTTTCCCACAAGTTTCCTCTAATTAAATTTCGGGACGAAATTTCCAAAAGTAGGGGAGACTGTGACATCTGTGTATTTTAACCCTTGCACTGTTCCGAACAACTTTGTGTCTAACGGAATATGACGTTTTAATTTCAGTATTTGTTTAATTATTTGTTACATTAGTATGTTTTTAATCATTATTCAATTCCGAACTCTCAAACCTGTTCTGGAAGTGAATCATAAACCGTTACGTAACAAGTTTTAAATAAAAGTGAATCATAAACCTTGCTTTTCACGGTCATAAGGACCCACCATGTCACACCCCCAAAATACCACATGCGGAAACCCCCGCGAGGCGTGTGACGTACCGGGATCTAGCCACCAATCACATTGAACTCAAAACAAGATTTAAAATAAAAGCTTTCATTCATTAATATAAAGTATTACAAAACACTATTTATAACCTATTGTGTTCAGCAGAAGCATAATATAAAGTTTAGCCAAACCCCAAGTGTATGAAATCAACTAGTCTCGTTTCAAGTTTCCATGTATCTCGACCCATGATCACTCCAGCATCCCAGACAGCAAGTTCCCAAATCCAAGATATCTAACGACCTGCGAGCATGCAACACGTGTATCAGACAACGCTGGTGAGTTCATAGTTTTACGAAAACGTTGGTTACGAACTGTTTAGTTAATCCATTAAATTTAAATCCGAAAGTAATGTTGATAATATCTCGATATTGAACAAGACGGCTCCTGATGTATGTTTTGCCCATTCCCCAGTGCTCCTATTAAAACACTGGACCCGACTGGGTCATTAGTTCACAACCATCCTCCCCGGTACGGTGTGAGGGTGCCAAACCTAAGTAGCGCTACCAACTAATACCCCGTTACCTCCCCCCAGTAACAAGAGATGGGACTTAAGAATGATAGGGTGAGAATTTTATGCAACATCCCAGTTTTACCCAAAAGACCTATCCCTCCCCGGGATACCCACTGACTGTCCCCAACCACCGGGACGCATGCTCAATAGATGAACTCACCTTTGGTTTGCTCGGTAAGACTAGTCACTTGTTTAACAGTTGATCACAAACGTCCTAACATGGTTACCACTAACAGTTAAAATCCCATTCTATCAAACCGCACATGTAACAATTGTATCAATTATCACATAGCCACATAGTAAACATTCGAGTTACATACGTTTCACATAATCCATTCTCGTCTCACATTAACACTTAGCAACATAATATATTGACCCAATAAACAGTGCGGCCCAATCAAAACACTAAGCCTAATTAACTAATATTTAACATAAGATCAGTGTATTGGATCAATCATATTATATCACATAATTGAACTGTTTCATAAGCACAACATTTAACATGTTAGGCATAATACACCATATACACTGTTCAACTCATATTCATACACAACAAAGTACCCCTGGCACTACACGACAAAACAACATGCAAGGGATCGGACGGTCCGATCGGGTAGCCGGTTGACTCCTTGACCTCAACGATGAACTTTCATATTCAAAACATTCTCATATGCAAACTGACTGAATTCATATGTAATCTTGATTTAATTGGACCGCAAATTGATAAATCACATGCACATATTAAATGCAAAGTGATATGTTCATGTGAACTGTCATGATTATTTGATAACAATAAATGGCCAATATCTTTAAATGATCATGCACATATGGAATATTAAAATGGCCGACAATTTACACTAATATGCTATTAACTTTGAAGTTCTTAAACTTTCACATGTATTGTCAGTATATTCACACATACACAAGATCAAACAACTACTGCTAATGTGTTTACCATATGTATTTTCTAAATCAGATTATCCATCCTCTTATACCCATTATCATATGATTCTAGTGTTCATGCAGTCTCCAAGCAACAACAGCCATTGCTTTATTTATGATAAATATCAACTGTTTACATAATTTTTAACTTCCATAATTTCCCATGAAACCCTAATCATTGGTACTGTGTAACTCTAATTCATTGATCAATTACCATGGACGTTCCTAGATTTGTCCTCATGATTATACCATTCCCTAACTAATAAACTAATCTATCATACAATCACAAACAAGGTTTAGCATACCATCTAATAATCCTTAGACTAACAATATAATTCAGTCATGCATGAAATCACGAAATCAAGTATAAACGTAGCCATGATTGAAGAATCAACTACAGAAGCATACTAACCCGAGATTAAGGAGCCACGAGTATGCAAGCATGAGAGGGGTATGGCTTCTAAGGAGAGAAGAGAGGCTGCCAAGATGGTGGAACGATGGGTTAAAGAGGGAAACTGTCGTCGATGTAACATGAGGGGTTAGGTTTTGATATTTTGTGATTAACGAAACATATGGAAACTACCCACCCTTTTCTTGTGTGTGTATGCGTTTACCATAAGGGCTGGGCCCAACTTGGGTTGTGCAACTGGGTTCAACATTCAGGATGCAAGGGTTTGGGCCGAGCTAGGTACACAACAAAAACAAGAGTGTGCGGTTGGGAAACGGATGTGCAAATCCGAGGTACTTGTGCGACTGAGTTTAGACTACATGCGTACAACATTCACATACCAGTCTAATACTCATATACATTCAAATACAATTAAATACTTCAACTAATTTATACAACGTATTCAGAAGTTACACTTAGTTGGAAGTTACTACGTATCATGCAATGCGAAAGGAATCGTTACACAGAATGGGCTTGCGATTACAAGTTGTCACATCATCCCCAACTTGAAAGAAATTTCATCCCGAAATTTGACAAGTGATCCAAAACGGCCAAATGTTAACTTGGGGTGACTGTGGATTTTTCGCGGGTACCACATCATCCCCAACTTGAAAGAAATTTCGCCCCGAAATTCACCATGATATCAGAAGTTGATACAATCGTTTGAACACCTAAGGATACTAGAACTTACTCCGATCATTGCGTTCCCACTTGAACTCTGGTCCACGTCTTAAGTTCCAACTAATTCTCATGATTGGAAATTAGATTATGTTAACGAACCTTACTTCCTCGTCTATGTCTTTGATTGGCTCCTCGGCAACTGCAACTTGTCTAATAGAGGTATCACAAATGTTTCATCAAACACCGCCTTGGATTCGAGACATAATTAACATAGTGCACGTTACCCAATTCGTCGGGTAACTCGAGTTTGTAGGCTACCTTGCCGATTCTTTCCAGAATTTTGAATGGTCCAGCGTAACGGAGTTTAAGATTGCCATGCTTTCCAAAGTGTACCAAACCCTCCCAAGGTGAGGCTTTCAACATGACTCGTTCGCCTGCAGCGAACTCTCAATGTTTCCTAAGCTTATCCATTTTTCTGGTGGTCACGCGTTGCCGCCATACGATTTGCGTTTTAATCAATCCCCTCCTGAGTTTCACGTACCAGCCCTAGGCCTGTGATTAGGCTGTCACTCACCACAACCCACCAAAAGATAGTCGTGGTTGCCCATGCAAAGCATCGAATGGCGCTACCTGAATACTAAAATGGTAGCCGTTGTAGTGAAAATCCACCAAGGGTAAGTGTCTCAACTATTAGCCACGTAATTCACCCATGCTCGCAACATGCGTTCGAGTGTCTGGTTGGTCCACTTATTCTGACCATCTGTCCGAAGGTGTGACAAACAGTGCTTACGTCTAGGTACGAGCCACAGGATTTATGTGCTGCCTGCCAACAATCGAGTATAAATACAGATCGCAATCATGGGTAATGGAAGTTGGCACCTTGTGCCTAGATACCGCCTCTCTCAAAGGAATATTCACAAGCTGTGAAGACTCGTCAGCTTCCTTGATTGCAAGAAAGTGCGCTGGCTACGCGGGACAGCCAGCGATCACCCATGTGATATCGTTTTCGTTCTGAGTTTTTAACTGAATCAGTGATAAAATCTATAGCAGTCTATTCTCATTTACGTATGGGTAATTCCGATTGCTGACCCAAACCAGAGGGTTCCTGATATTCCACCCTGACTTTCGCACAAGTCAAACATCGTTCACATACTCCACCATATGGACCTTCATGCTCGGTTTCCATTACCAGGTTTATAGTTCCTACATGTCTCATCAAAATTCAGACAACTAGAATATCGAAGCCGGTGTGCTTTGCCCAATATAAGTTTCCTAAAGTTGCCATATAATGAGATCCACACTCGTTTCTTGAGGTAGCGAGTATCGTCTGTCCTGCCAAAGGTTGTTTCTCCATGCCCCGCATAGGTTCAACTTGAAAATCCTCTTTTAGATTAAACAGAGCGAGTCTGGTCAGGTGAGTTAGAGTCGATAGTGAGCTGCAAAGCTCGTGCACGTTCAAGTTTCATAGTCGTAATCATTCAAATGTTCCATCCAGCGATGCCATTAACTGATTTAGCTCTTCCGAAACCAGGGTACACGGGAGGCTCTTGTGATCGGTCTAAGTAGTACATTTGGTACCGTCCAAGTAATGCCTCCAACTCAAATCCGAGATCGTGGCTTCCACCCCAGGTTGTGAGTCGTGCAATTCTTCCGGTTACTCCACTACGTAAGCCATCACCTTCTCGTGTTGCATTGGCTTGTAACTGGGACTCTGATTCGAACCATCATGGTAACTTTTGGATAAAAGCGATGTTCAGTGCATTGCAGAGTCGTGTTTGAAAAGCTGAAAAGACGTATTCCTGTTTTGATTCCCATGAATTCACAGCTCCCCGCTGTGCTAAAGAGGTTAAGGCTTCGTAATTTTTGAAAATCCTTCGATGAATCTACGATAGAATCTAGCAAAACCAAGGTATTGCTGTATCCCCGAAGGAATCCTTGGTGTCGATCGATTTCTAACAAAATGGATCTTTTCGAGATCCACGGGTTTTCCCACTTCGTTGATTTCACGACTGAAGGGGTAAGGTCCCAAAAACCTCATAATAAGTACTTGGGACCATACCACAACCTTGCCTTTTAACCTTTTTAACCTTGCGCGGCCACGCACCGGTCTTGCAAAAGGAAGAAACAGTCAGCAGTCTATAGTCGCGCGCCCAAAGGAAATCATAAATCCTTGCGCCTTCTCCCATTAGCAAAGGGTTAAAATCCTAAAATAAACACTTCTGCTTAAATATCTAGACTTGGATATTATTTACCTAGACTTGGGATTTATTCTTTCAGCTGTTTCCACACAATAAAGTGCCACACCAGATTACAGCAGTAATCTTCTAGAAGAAATACAATCGTGGACCACCAAGACGGTTATAACCGTCGGGACACGTGTCACCATCTCAGGCATCCCTGAAATCACAACGAAAGCATGCAATTAGAGAGTAATCTACACTTGATCACTTTATACGTGGCAAATCCCCAGCCTACGATCTAAACCACGATCCATGTGCTCTCACGTCGGATCAAGGAGCTTGACGGAAGGAAATGTAACCGCTTACGGGGTTAGCATCTTCCGTCAACTTTTCACTAACGGGGTTTCCCGCCTAAACCACTCCCGGCTATAAATATGAGAAAAAACCCAGGTATGAATTCAAGTTACACACACTTCTCAAATACATCTTCTTCTTCATTTACCCATACTTATTCTCACACCGGAGTCGGGTCAAGGAGAGAACCCTCTTCTCCCCTTGGCGAGGCTAACGGTGCTCTTTTTTTGCAGAATTATCGGAGAAGAAGATCAGTCGTACCTGAATCAATCGAGAGGGAACTGACCTTTTTATGCGGATTCAAACCCCCTAGATATCTCGGTTCTGACCATTTATCTAGTGTTTCTTCAACGACCAAAAATGTACCTCTCGAATCCAGAAGTTACACTTCACCAGACTTCGCGTGTAGTGGCTCCTCGCTCGGGAGCTCTAGGATAAGATACAAAAGCCGCCCATGATGTTCCTTTCTCCTGGAAATGATCCAATACGTCATCGATAAATTCGGTCGATTCATGTGGTCCATAAAGCTGCTAGTGTGTTGATTAACTCAATGGTTATGGTGTACAAAGTCGCACTAGCCGTATTACGTTTGATATGTCGTTCCAGGAACATTCTCTCCTTGGACTTCCATCTGATAATAGCTTGTTCGTTAATCAATCCTTGAATGGAAGTTTGTTCCTCGCAACTGGTCAACAGGTTGTTAGTACAATGTTCGAGGCAAACAGTTCTTGATTGTCGCCTTGCTGAGTTCTAGATAATCAGTACGCATACAAAAAGGCTTGTCTTCATGGTTATAATTGGGGCTCCCCAAGGCGAAAAGAAATCTAGGTCCAACAAACTTCTGTCCAACAGTTTCTGTAGTTGATTAGACAATTCTTGCAACCCTCCTGGTGCAACATGGTAAGAGTACGAGTAATCAGGGCTGCCTCTGACGTGAGATCAAACTGAGATTCCGTCTAACAGTTGTGGAAGTAAACCCGAAAGTTCCTCGGGTAGCACACCGAGAGAAGTCACGGACAATTGGTGGATCCTCGGTCCCCTTTTCCTTAGTCTTAACATCAGTAACGGTTATTACCATTGTGAGGTAACCTCTTCGTAGACACTTCTGGACCTCGAATGCTGAATGATGCCAACCTTTACTCCACCCTGACACTTTTGATCAGACGACGATTATCCACTAGGGGAAGGGATACGCAAAATTTTCTCCTCACCGAGTATATCTGCGTGATATCTGGATAACCAATCCATGCTAATTACTGCATCGAAACCATCAAGGTTAGTAGGAAGAAGGTCGATGTCGAACACTTGTCCCACAAGGCCGAGTTTGCATTCCAACAAGCATAGGGGGGTTTCAATTGAGTTGCCATCAGCCGATTCCACAACAGGTTCGGTTTCAAGAAGCATCAGGGTTAAACAAAACGGGGATGAAACAATTAGCTACCCATACAAACTACCATGTTGCTATTATGTCTGGCGTCGCCTACGCTAATCCTAAATGCCCTTCCACAAGTACCACATCCAGTGTTGTTGCTACTGCTACTAGAACTCCCAAAACTGTCATTGTTCCCTGGGTTGTTGGCGTCTTGCCTTAACATCGGCCATTCCTTATTGAAGCCACCATCATATCCATACCAAAAGTCATGATTTGCGAGTACTTTGATGTCATCATGACTGTTGCTTCTAATGCCGATGAAACGGAGTCCTGCGGCCTTTCACTGACTGGGTCCACCTTTCCACATTCCGTGCCACGTCCTAAGGCGCTACTCATTGTGCTGGCAGTTACACATTCTACACCATGGCCGACTGCCATCGTTTATGTCCCGATTGATTTGTGAGAGTTGACTCTCATAAGTCGTTGTCTAGGGTTTAAGGATTCAGTTGAAGTCAATTTGCTGGTGTTCACTGCCGGTAATCTGGGTCCTTCTAGTACTGAGGTTGGTAAAGCACTACGCCCATCCTCTTATCCATCGTTCTTGTATGTTGACTGAGTACTACACGATATGTTTCTAGAGTGTTGCAGAAGTGATCGCACTTCGGGGTCCAAGACGTTAGTACAGTGAGTTCCAGCAAACAAGGAGGAGTGTGAGAGGTATAGACCAATCATTGATGTTGCAACACCCAACTCAGGGACGTTCATACAAGCACCAAACATTCTACACAGTTCACTAGGCATTCAGATGAGTGTTCAGGTGATACTCGATAACATCGAGATTCGTAAGGATTTAGAGAGGAGTGAAAAGATCACGTTCAAGTAGGAGACAATCACTGCTATGACTCCTATAGATTGTTGTGTTTCACATTGATTAATTAACGGGACGGAACCCCTTTTTCACTTGTTAAGCCTCACTGGGACTGACATGCACCCCACATTATTATTATGTGTGCACCCACAATAATACGGCGATTTGCATGCTCATCTCAGTTCCTCTTAACTCATGTCAAATGGCTCCTCCAACTCGAGTAGCAAACAAAGAGCATCACGAAACGTGAGTCATGAATGTTTAGGGAAATACCACCATATCAGTCACATAACACAGGCAAGTAATACATGAATTCATACTGTTGTGCTAAACGTGCAATCATATGCAATATCATATGTAAGTGTTCACTAGTTATGCAGTACAATGAGTATACGAGAAACGAACCTTGCAGTCTGGAGCAGAGTGTCATGGTCAATTTCGGATCTGTTCGGTTATAGTCTGGTTTTATAAAAACGTTTTAAAACCAAGTTCACTATAACCAGTGGCTCTGATACCAAACTGTCACACACCCAAAATACCACATGCGGAAACCCCTGCGAGGCGTGTGACGTACCAGGATCTAGCCACCAATCACATTGAACTCATAACAAGATTTAAAATAAAATCTTTCATTCATTAATATAAAGTTTTACAAAACACTATTTATAACCTATTGTGTTCAGCGGAAGCATAATATAAAGTTTAGCCAAAACCCAAGTGTATGAAATCAACTAGTCTCGTTTCAAGTTTCCATGTATCTCGACCCATGATCACTCCAGCATCCCAGACAGCAAGTTCCCAAATCCAAGATATCTAACGACCTGCGAGCATGCAACAAGTGTATCAGACAACGCTGGTGAGTTCATAGTTTTACAAAAACATTGGTTACCAACTGTTTAGTTAATCCATTAAATTTAAATCCGAAAGTAATGTTGATAATATCTCTATATTGAACAAGACGGCTCCTGATGTATGTTTTGCCCGTTCCCCAGTGTTCCTATCAAAACACTGGGCCCGACTGGGTCATTAGTTCATAACCGTCCTCCCCGGTACGGTGTGAGGGTGCCAAACCTAAGTAGCGCTACCAACTAATACCCCGTTACCTCCCCGGTAACAAAAGATGGGACTTAAGAATGATAGGGTGAGAATATTATCCAACATCCCAGTTTTACCCAAAAGACCTATCCCTCCCCGTGATACCCACTGACTGTCCCCAACCACCGGGACGCATGCTCAATAGATGAACTCACCTTTGGTTTGCTCGGTAAGACTAGTCACTTGTTTAACAGTTGAACACAAACGTCCTAACATGGTTACCACTAACAGTTAAAATCACATTCTATCAAACCGCACATGTAACAATTGTATCAATTATCACATAGCCACATAGTAAACATTCGAGTTACATACGTTTCACATAATCCATTCTCGTCTCACATTAACACTTAGCAACATAATATATTGACCCAATAAATAGTACGGCCCAATCAACACACTAAGCCCAATTAACTAATATTTAACATAAGATCACTGTATTGGATCAATCATATTATATCACATAATTGAACTGTTTCATAAGCACAACGTTTAACATCTTAGGCATCATACACCGTATACACTGTTCAACTCATATTCATACACAACAAAGTACCCTTGGCACTACATGACAAAACAACATGCAAGGGATCGGACGGTCTGATCGGGTAGCCGGTTGACTCCTTGACCTCAACGATGAACTTTGATATTCAAAACATTCTCATATTCGAAACATATTCAGTCCCTAAAAACATATTCGAAACTAAATAAGATAACATATAAGATTATTTTTCAGTCCTGTTGGGATTGAACCCTACCAGAGGAACAGTTGATTAAAGCCAAAACTGGATCAGAACAGTGGATCCAGAATAAGTAGTGGATGTACACAAGTCTCTCCCCTTGAAAGTGATTCCAACAACTGATGGCCTCTATCCACTGTCCGTATACAAGTGCTGTTCTACAAACAACTGCTTGTCATGTAAAGACTGATGAAGATTGAAGACCTGTTGATCAATCTACTGTTATGGGTCAAGCACTGCTAATAATACAAGTACTGTTGGAGTCACAACAGTGGAAGGAGAAGGCAGTAGTTTAGTCTTTCCTTTGTTATGTAATGTAATCAGTAGTTTGCTAAACAGTGTTTGTATTAGATTAGTAGTTAGAGTTTGTTAGGAGGTTATGTCACACCCCAAAAACTTCCCAGCGGAATATTTAAACGTAGTGGAGACGGAAGTTGGTGCCCATTTTTATCTTGTCGAGCGATGCATTTTATTGTTGGACATATTGGTTTATTTTAAACATAAGTTATTAAACATTACGTTTTAAGACACGATGCAACTACATAGTTAAGATGTGTTTGATCCTTGCGGATCTTATTACAAAAGTCCCAAAAAGTTTAAAAGTTGTCCAACATATTTAAACAAAACAACATGCATCATCAAACAGAAGATACGCGATGATTTACCGAAGACGAATTCAAGTACCTGTAGAACACGTTAAAAATCAAGTATCAACAGAAAGGAAGGTGAGTTCACTTATTCGTTTACTAACAGATTTTATTCCGAGGAAAACTTTCTGTTTCGGTGTTTATTTAAAAACATCCATTTAATTCTTAGAAAGTCCATTTTACTTCCTTATTAAAAATCCATGGGCCTTTCGTCGGTTCATCGATCCGACAAGTGTAATATATATTGCCCAGGTTTTGTATATTAAATTATTGCGTCAATTTTCAGACTCGTATGTTAGCTAGACAATACGAACTATATATTAACCATGCAGGGATAATCAAAGCTAGATAGAAAACAGAATATTAATTCTTCGTTTGACATTGACACGGGGCGACCGGTCACGACGGTGTTTTCAACCCGATAGATCTACCAACAATTCATCGCGTGCAATACTTAACTGATTAAACGACATCATGGGCGCAGGGTTCTCTCTTTGAGAACAATATGATGTCTGCATCACGTACAATATATATATCCTACTAATATGACAATTTAATACACGATGTTGTACGAATCCCCTGAATCTCCATCACTCGAGACCCAGGCCGGCATCAGTCCCAACTTTACGGTCTGTTTCGCCTCGGAAACACCGTACCATCCCGATGTCCAACATTTATTCATCAAAAACGTTTTACTTCGAAACGTGTAACTTATCAAACCTCATATATTTTCAGCGAAAATATATACTTTATATGTACAAAGCAGTAAAAAGAGGGGTTTAGTGACACTCACCTTTGGGTGCGTATTTTAATACCGCAATCCCAGAAATTGATTTTTATATACGTCCTAATATAGGAACAATTCTAAATCAATATATATTTAAAACAAAAATCCTAAGTTTCTCCATTTCTTAGAATTATCACATAACTTTGAGATTTTCTCAAAAAGTTGTATTTTTATTATGTTGGCACGTTAATATATATATATATATATATGAGTCCATAAACATATATATATTTTTATGATTTTCGCAACCTGAATGATTTTATTGGTGACCATTACGGTGTAAATCCGTTAACTTTCCCGTTTATACGTAATACATCTACGATTTGCGCGTCGTAATATTTATACATAAACGTTCATAGAATTTAACACCGAACACGCAAAATATTACTAACTTATTTATTTTGTCATTTTCAAAGCAAATATATATAAAACATCTCATGGGTACCAAATTTCATGCTCGACAAACAAGTTACACATTTAACGCAATTTTACCGTTTCTACCGCACAAAACGTACATGCATACATGCATAGTCTAAATTTCCCATTATCAAATTAACACTTAACATATTATCACATTTACATGTTTAAATCACCTAACACATTTTATCACATAAGATTCACTCAAAATTCACCCATACTAGTGTTCATCGAAAAATGCGTATTTTAGCGATTCAGTAACGTTTTCCGGCGTCGGAAGTCACGTATGACCAACCAAACACCAAGTAAACTTAAAATTAGTTAAAATACTTGTTTTTAAACTAAAAACATCAGTTAATTTACTAATCTAAATCAGTTTTATAAAAATCACCCGAAAAGCTAATTTTTGACCGTTTTAACGCATAGTTTTGCGTTAAACGTTACTATAATCATCCCAACTTGAAACGATTTGATATTTTAACACAATACATGTTATTTACTGATTAAAATAATGATTATAATCAGGTTAGTGCAGTTTTTGTGTATGTCACATAAATCATGCGATTTCACGTATTTTACAACTTTTAATGCACCAAGTACCACATGCAAAGCTAGCAAACATTATGACAAAGTTATATATCACTAAACACTTCAAAATAACTTTATTTTAAGGTTTATAATCTGATCAGAATTAATTTTTATCAAATCATGCTCAAATGATCATTTCATGCTTTCATATTAACATTCATGTCCACATATGTGCATCTAATGCACTCATACAACATCATCAACATTATTTATGATCTAATCATATTGCAAGAACACATTAATATCATGTTCTTACAAAACACAACACACCTCATCGTGATCATCCAATCATTCATACATAAATGCTACTATCCTTCATACTTAAGAACATAGAACAAACTTTTATATGCATGCATACATACATACATATATATATATACGAAATATATACACACACATATACCACCAAAATTTCACTTTTCATCATGTCACTTTTCAAATCTTAAATCATCTTTAGAACCTTCTTATATGACACATTTAGATCTTACATGCATCCAACTTTTCAAGTAATCATGTAACTCAAGAATCTTTTAACAAAAATAAAAAACACAAACATTTACATATACACACACATGGCCGTACATACATAGATATATATATATATATACACATTCATTTTATTTCATTCAAATAAAACCCATTTGTTTTATGTTTTAAGTTTATGATTAAACTCAAGATCAAGAGAAACTTTCATTACTATCAAGAATCATCAAGAATCAAGACAAAGTTTTTAAAGTAAATCTATACCTTCAAGTTCTTAGATGGGTTTTTGAGAATAGATGAGAATATGAAGGTTGTTCTTGCTTGAAATCACTTCCAAACACCCTTTTCTAGCTTGAAATCACCATGGAAGTACTTTGTGTGACAACTACCACTTTTCGGTAACTTTCTTGCACTTAAAGTACTCATTTTTAGCTACATTTTTATGCATTTTGAACACCCGAACTGCGTATTTCGTGACACACACTTAAAATACTCATGGAATACTTACTTAGGATGCATATGATTCATTTTTAGTAAGTACATTTGAAACAGTTTAAAGAATGCATCGAAACTACTAGAAAAGCACCTAGTAAACTAGTATTCTGACGAAAACGCAGGATCCGCGGAAATCATCTAAACGACATCTTTAGGACTCAGACGAAAGTCCAACATCTAATATATATTAAACCCTAACTAGGAATGCAAGGGTTTGATTTAAAACCATTCCGAAGTCCGATAACACTAAAAACTACCCGAAAAGCACTAAAAGCGACGATTTCAACACTTTTTCGCAGAAATTCTGCAGAAATCAGCCATTTAATATTTTTGCAACATGTAAAAGTGATATTTAACATAGAATTCATATGAGGATACCTTTGGGTATCATCCGAACCAATAACTACATCAATTCACACAAGTTACACAACTTAGCGTTCAAATACCGTCTAACCGAAACAATTCGAAACGAATATCCGAACAATGTCGGATCTTTTTTTTAGTGACCATCTAGTGTTATTTGGATCATTATTGTCTAGTAAAAGTCACTTAACACATTTAAAACACTTAAACACTTAAGCTTATTAAGTTTCCTAACATTTCACCTAAAGTTCTAACACTTAAACAAAAGAAACCAAGTTGAAAAGCAAACATGAGGTACCCCCCCCCCCCCAATTCGGTTACAACATGTGGGACCCCCTTTCTTTGCCCACTTGGTGAAATATCCTAGATATTTACCTCTTGGTTGTAACTTGTGCAAGTTGGTGCAAGTGGTGAAAGTCTAACAACTAGTTTACCTTCATATCTAACCATTCCATTACACTTTTTCACTTTCCATTTTCACAACACAAAAGCTCTTATCCTTTACCCCATTTTCGGTCAAGAACACCCCTCCCCCATCTTCATTTTCAAACCACTTTCTTAATGATCAAGATGCATTTTCATGGAACTTGAGAAGATCTAAGGCATACACAAGTTGAAGCAAGTTTTCTCATCCATCTAAGAGCTCCCAAGCATCAAGATCATCATTTTTCTTTTCTTAATCATCAAGATCATCCCTAGCCATTAGTGCTAGAAGTAAGCTTCAACAATCTCTTTTTCATACTAATTTATGTATTTATTGTTTAAAGAACAAGTTATAACTAAAACAATCATACAAAATAATATGAAAATACAAAGAAGCAAAATAATAATCATGATATAAAAGTGTGTTTATGTTGTGATTTAAAGATGATTACTTGCATATTTGATCTAGTTTTGATGATTAGCATACAAATAACTTGTTAGATGATGTTTAAAAACATAATCTAACAAGTGTACATGAAAATGTTTAAGGGTTTTGTAAAACATAAATGTTTAAATGGATGATCATAATCTTTGATTTTGTTAAAGTATGTAAGGTTTTTAACCAAAAAATAATACTTTTACAAAGTTATAAAAAGAAACATACAAGATGGGTTTTTATAAAAAGCTTGTTAAAACTAGAAGTAAAGTATGATTTTTGAACTAGTAAACATATGTAAAGATCATACCAAAACCCTACATGATTATGTGTTCATCTTGTTAAGTTTATGTTATAAATATCATATGTTTTTATTAAGAAAAATATGAGAAGATTTATTGGTGATTTTATAAGAAAAAGATATGTTTTATTAATCATGGCAAAGTCCATATTTCTAATAAAATATAGCCAATTTTTCTTAAAAATCATAAGTTATAAAAACTATTATTTTTGACAAAATCTTTATTAGATTAAAAAGATTTTAAAGAATAGTTTTTATAAAAGCAAAGTTTGATATAAATATATATTTTTGAGAAAATATATATTTAGTTAACTTAACAACTTATGTGCTATGTGTTATTTGTTTGTATTAGTTATATTTATGATAACAAGGAACTTGAATACAATGGTACAAATGAACACAATGAACATTTCGACTAAAGTCTTACAAGACTACAGTTAAATACGCCTTAAAACACACTTACGGACATTCCGAGCTTTCGGACACAACTTATGGTCAAAACAGACGACGGAAGAACCTATGAACATATCGCCATTCCGAGGAGTTACTACGACGCTTAGGCGATCTTTCGACACGAATGCATACAAATCACCGACAACAATATCCGGATGTTTTGAATCTTATAAAAACTATTATGTATTCTTTTAAGTAAAGCCTATACTTAGTAACTTTTATAAAAATGAAAGAATATATTTTTAACACATGGGCTTATTTTATAACAAATGGGCTTATTTTACATATGGACCTATTTTATATAAATGGGCTTATTTTTTTATACAAATGGGCTTATTTTACAAATGGGCTTATCATCCTAATTGGGCTTAACATAAATACATGGGCCAAGCCCAATATCAAGACTCATGGGCTACGCCCAAAACCAAACATTGGGCCAAGGCTCAATAACATTAAGCCCAATAACATTTGGGCCCAACACTATTTTGGCCCAACACTATTTATGCCCAACACTATTGAGGCCCAACACTATTTAGGCCCAACACTATTGAGGCCCAACACTATTTAGGCCCAACACCATTTAGGCCCAACACTATTTAGGCCCAATAACATGAATTCTTGGGCTTAGCCCAATGACATATAATTGGTAAAAATTTCAATTATACAATTTACATATACAAAGACACAAAATCAAGAAGACAAGACCCGATGATACAACTCACAAGATACAAGATTACATATATATATATATATATATATATATATATTTGGTGAAATATATATATAACAATTTAACAATTCATTCATCTAATACACAGTTCAACGAACAATATAGACATACACGTCTTACACATATTTAAGACACAAGACTTGTACTCAAGTCATTTACAAAGACCGAAGTGTCTAACAAAAATAAGAACATTTGTAGGTCGCAACACTATTCAGGACGACCGCACGTGAGATCATAGTTACTTCTATTCACGGACGCGATTCTGTGAGTTCATGTCCCCTATTCATTTTAAATGCTTTACAACTTTACAACTATCAGGGAACATACATGTTAAATTGTATGCTAAGTCATGGAATGAAACACCTTAGATCATGTACGATTAGGGTCATACATCTAAGCACCATTAATCCAGTTTGGACCTAGGTACAAAGGGTTAGATCTAATGGGTTTTGGCGAGCCCCACTCTAAGTCGTGGACCCATAAAGAAGAGTGCGTTTGTGTCCCAGTCGATAGTAGTCGACACAAAATCGTTTAGGTTTGGATTGCTTCCTATTTCATCACAATATTAATGTCCTCGCGAAACATTAATGATCAACGATTTCATTGACGCTTTACATACTACATCATTACATACAGATACATTTTATACAACTCACATTTTATGGATACATTTTATACAACTGACATTTTACGGATACATTTTATACAACTCACATTTTACAGATACATCTCATACAACTAAACTGCATGAACTCGCCAACTTTTGTTGATGTTTTCAAACTTAACATGTATTTCAGGAAATTAGTGGACCATGCCAATATTTCAGTCAAGGAAAGCAAGTATCAAGACTCCATGCCATCATTTGAAGGGCTTGCCCGTTATATACCACCTCTTTGTGGTGATATAGTGGTCAAAGCCTTGACATTTTAAGACTTACATTTTGATGTATATAACAATGACAATTTATTTTTCATTTGATGGTTTGTAACCAATACATTTAACTTATGTTGCGTTCTTTTAAAACGATTGCTACAATGGCATTGGAGCTTGTTTTTATTCATTTAGTATGTTCACTTATATTGTTATGCAATGAGAACCGATCAGATCACACCTCGCACTTCCGCTATGAGCGGGTGTGACAGATTGGTATCAGAGCATCGATTGTGGTGAACCAGGATACTTTCTCGAGTCTAAGTCTACAATCACTAGGGACCTCTCACAAAAATCTCTTGTTCATGTTGAACAAATTATAAATAAAATTGGACAGGTCAAAAGGTTTTCATTGCATAAACATTTTTTAAGGTCCACTACAATAAAAATTCACTTCACATAAATCAAGCGGGGACATTTCCATGGGTGAAGTCTATGAGAAATAGACACATTACATTAATAGACTATGTGCCTACAATACATTATATTATTAGTTTACGCATTATAAACAGTTTACAAGTTTAGCTTATACAAGATAGAAATCCTTGATTGATAGGATTTTACTTGATTATTTATATAAGTTATTCATATATGTGTTGTATGAAATATTTGGCAAGAACAAAATGCCTTCGACTTTGAATTCCATTATCATCCTTGACACACATAACATGGTTAAGACACGACATCTTTTACACAAGATATGATACTCTATTTTCAAACATGACATATTTTATACAATACATCTTCCATGAGAATATCGACCTCACGTTTATTGCGGAGCTTATGACGAATGTGGTTCCTAAGTGAGACCATAGAGCATTGATCCCGTGGAAGAATGGTTGCTTTCTCGCGGATGTTGAGATGCCTGACTTCAGTAGTAACGATGAGGCGGAGGTAGCAACCTTGGACAACAAATCCATTAGTGGGACGAGGTCCCTGTGGCTCATACGAATCATGATTGACGACACTCTTCTCCAGTCAAGGAAGATGAATTACTCATCTTAAAGGTGCCCCTCCAGTTGTTATTTTTACAAAATCTCTCTATTTTTTTTTTCATCTAACACCGTGCCATTCCGCGAGTAATGACAACAGACGTTGACACATGAACTATCATAAAGTTCCCTCCTGTGTTAAACATAGACAATAGTGTCCTCTCTCTGACTGATCGTCTGCTCTGAACGAGAGAATGCTAGAGTGACCATGCAAGACAATTTATTATTACGGCGGCCCACGTAATAACAACTTGTAGTGCATGGGAATCCTGGTGGACTCTGCGGGCAAAGATAAGTGATCACTATCCATTCAAAATTCTTAAGTGTTCAAGTTTCTATCTAGTAGAACACTAACCGAGATGGTTACCATAACACCCTGCAATACAATACAGGAAGACGATACGTATTCATTTGCGTCTAAACATTTGATCTATAACACGAGTTGTTCGAGACTAGTCATCTAAACAAACAAAACTTGTTAACCACTCATGGAGGATGTTTCCTCAACATTCTAAAATTCTTGTACATGAGTTGGTTCCTTGGTGTCTATGGCACCTTATCTTACTTATTAGAAATGAATACAATAAATTCCGTCATTTGACATTTGTCCTATCCAAAGGGATAGAATGGCATGAGCCATGCTACAACTCCCTCATTGCATTCTATTCGACATCTATGAAGATCTTAATGATCTTGTTGGAGCTCGGGAAGCTCAAGCACTATTACCATATTCCTCACATGGGCAAGTACGACAAAGGAATTTCTCTACTTCTGATGATCAAAGCCTATGGAGTATGGAATGCATACTATAGGGACGGAGGCCACTGGTTGGTTTCCCCTCCTCAACAAATTATTTCATTTTCCACTTAGACATATGACCAGTACATGCAAGAGGCGCTACGCATTTTGGTTGCGGTTATCCGCATTATCATTTATTCAAACATGTATGAACAATACGATCTTAAGGATTTTATGACCAATTTCCTTCTTCATTCTTGGGCACATGATAGACTATATTTATCCAAAAATATATGTCTAGTTTCTTTTAATGTTGTATATTAAAAAGATCATGGCGCCTGGAGGATGGTCTACACCCAAAATGGGGTTAACTAATCAACATCTCATAGTCAAACTAAAGTTCTTATGGAACAACACGAGGGTGCATAAACTGCACAACATGAGATTAATCGAGATGACATTAGTGACAGTACTGGTGGTACTGGTAGTTCAAGTGGTTCAAATCCCGATGGATTGGGAACGAGTTGCAATGCCACATCAGAAGATGCGATCACATAAGGCCTTAATTTTTAAGACTTTTCTAGACTGTAAGCTGCAAGACCTCGTTAATACGAGAGGTACGGTAGGTTTTGTCCACCAGATAAAGACAATGAAGTCGGTTAGTCATACTAGGAAATGCATTCCTGAGTAGACAATTAGATACACAGAGAGTCTCCTATTGAACGCAACCTTAACTTGGTGGAATTTCCAGGTACAAACGCTAGGAAGGGATACAGTGAAGAGGTTGTCGGGGGAAGAACTCAAGGATCTTATACGAGAAGAGTATTGCTTGCTGATTTAAATTCCAAGGTTGGAAACAAAATTCTAGAACTTGATCATGATTAGAGCCAATGTTGTTGGTTACACTCGAATCTTTCACGATCTCTCAAGGGTTGTTTCCATACTACGTAACACCCGAATTCAAACGCATTGCGCGTTACATTTGGGATTTAGCCCGGAGATCCGAGGCAGGACCACATCATCCCACCCTACCTCGATCACTTAAACAGTAGTTACCCGACACGTTTCCAATCAACCAATATTTCACATCCATGTTATATGATATTGGTGCCAATTTTAGATTCATCCCAACATTTCACACGCATGAGTTTCATGGATAGTGACGGGATTATCCTAGATACAATTAGGGATTGGGTTATCCTACATCTAAACACATGGATTGGGTTATCCTACATTTAAACATAGGGTTCCTAAAATTATACAGTGAAGTCCTCGCCACATAGAATTCAAAATGTACTTGGCCTAGAGCCAAGTAAGCTAGACGTCCCCTCATTCTATAGAATCGACATACGGTAAACTAGTCGAGTTAGGGAAAGTTGTTAGAAGATGTTCCTTGGAACTTGGCGAGCGAAGATTCAGTATTGATCTCTTACCCGTTGAGTTGGGTAGTTTCGACGTAGTAGTTGGCATGGATTGGTTATCCGATAACCAAGCCGAAGTCTTTTGTCATGAGAAGGTCATTCGCCTACCACCACTGAACAAAGAGACACTTGTTATTCACGGAGAGAAGCACGACACACCATTGTGGATCATCAACTACAAGAAGGCAGAGAAGTGCTTACGGAAAGGTTGTATTGCCTTTCTAGCACATGTTGTCGACAAGAAGGCCGTTGAGCCACAGCTGACAGATATTCCAGTGGTAAAAGAGTTTCTAGAAGTCTTTCCTGAAGACTTGTCGGGACTATAACCATATCGACAAATTGAGTTTCATAGCGACTTGGTACAGGGAACCGAACCCATAACCAAATCTCTATATCGATTAGCACCTTCTGAAATGCAAGAGTTATTCATACAACTTCAAGAGTTGTTGGATAAAGGATTCATTAGACCAAGCTTCTCGCTTTGGGGAGCTCCAGCTTTGTTTGTAAAGAAGAAGGATGAAGCACTCAGAATGTGCATCGACTACAGAGAGTTGAATAAACTCACCATCAAGAATCGGTATCCACTATCGAGGATTGGTGATTTATTCGATCAATTGTAAGGTTCAAGCTTCTACCCCAAGATAGGCTTACGATCGGGGTATCAGCAATTACGAATTTAAGAGGAAAGCATACCAAAGACGGCTTTTCAAACTCGTTATGGTCATTACGAGTTTCTCGTTATACCTTTTAGTTTAATGAACACGCATGCGGTCTTCATGGACTTAATGAACCGCGTGTGCAATACATACTTCGACAAATTCATCATAGTGTTCATTGATGACATTTTGATATACTCACGATTGGCAGACGAGCACGAACAACATTGGAGAACCATTTTATAACTACTCAAGAAGGAGACACTATACGCAAAATTTTCCAAATACGAGTTTTGGATTCGTGAAGTACAATTTCTCGGGCAGATAGTGAACGAGAAAGGCATTCAAGTAGACACCTCGAAGATCGAAGCAATTAAGAACTGGGAAGCGCCCAAGACTCCAACTGAAGTCCGACAATTATTGGGATTAGCAGGGTACTATCGGAGATTTATAGAGAATTTTTCTAAAATTTTCTCAACCGCTAACCTCCCTCACCCAATCGGGAAACAAGAAGAATCATTTCAACTTCTCAAGGATAAGTTGTGCGATGCACCAATCTTATCACTACCCGATGGTATCGATGACTTCGTAGTTTACTGTGATGCTTCGCATCAAGGATTGGGTTGCGTACTTATGTAACGGGAGAAAGTTATCGCGTACGCATCACGTGAACCGAAAGTTCATGAAAAGAACTATACCACTCACGACCTCGAGTTAGGTAGGGTGGTATTCGCTTTGAAAATATGGCGACATTATTTATATGATACTCAATGTACAATTTTCATGGATCATAAAAGTCTTAAACATATATTCAATAAAAAAGAACTAATGATGCGTCAACGACTATGATTGTGAAATAAAGTACCATCCGGGCAAGGCGAACGATGTAGCGGACGCCTTGAGCCGCAAGGAACGAGTTAGAACACTGAGAGTTCAAGCATTAGAGAAGTTGATTCACAAGCGCTCAAAGAAGAGCATATTCAAGAAGAAACACTTCGAGGCATGAAGGAACAATTAGCACCGAAAGAAGATGGAACTTTATACCTTATGGGTCAAAAATGGGTTCCATGCTTTGGCGGCCTTCGAGATGATATTTTGAGGAAGCACATAGGCCTAAGTATTGAAAGAATACTATTGGTGGCCTAACCTCAAAAGTGATATCGCTACTTATGTCGAAGAATGCTTGACTTATGCGAAAGTCAAAGCCGAGTAGCAAAATCCCTCGGGATTGGTACTGTCACACCCCGAAATTATCAGAGCTGGCGTGACTAGACTGGTATCTTCATTGCACAGCGGAAGCATATAAGCTAAGTCTTTTAGAATGCGAACGCCCATTAAGTACTCGACTCTTCATGGTTCTCCTATTCCAACCGTGCATTGTCTTTAAATGCAACCTGAGAAAGAAGCATGCGAAAAAGTCAACATAAAGTTGAGCGAGTTCATATTTTGTTTGTGAAAGATTTGAAATAAATCTTTTGAGTTGTGAAAGGTTTGAAATAAATCTTTTGAGTTGTGAAAGATTTGAAATAAATCTTTGGAATGACCGGTTTTTGAAATAGTATTGAGAAAATGAATTTAAAAATCATTTTCTTGCCAAGTTATATGGAAACGTTGTGTTTGTAACACGTTATGTTCATAAAACCATGTATTTGTAAAGTCTTGTATTTGTAATGTTCGCATAACCGTCAATGCCCACCCTGACTTGACTCCATACCCGCATAATTCTTTGAATTTGTATAAAACATGGTAGTTAATTTGTATGAACAAGAAGTTTCCGTAAGTATAAAATCCCTAGTATGTAGCAAATACGGAAAAAGAGATCACCAATGGTTTGCAAGGCCATTGATATGTGTGAAGTGCAAGTAGGAAGACTCAAACCTAGCAAATTTATGCATCGGGCACAAAGTCACCCCGAGGTCCGTTCTGTTTGGCCTGGGGCTGGGCTCGCTACACCCAGATAGATCTACCGCTCCTGTCCCTCGGTCCTACCCTGAGGATTAATGGCCTCAAGTTTCCGCCTACCCACTCACATGATCTAAGTAGTAACCCTCCTTACGCTAAACATACCATGTGTAAAAATGTCTGTAAAAAATTGTAACATGTATTTTACCCCAGCCTCTAAGGCTGAATCTCCCCAGCCACTAAGGCTGATCCTCCCCAGCCACTAAGGCTGGCCTCCCCAGCCACTAAGGCTGGCTCCTCATTCTCTATATATCATTACCAAACGATCCATCCCTAGTCATGAAAATCATTCATTTCGATAATACACCTTTGTTTTGTAAAAACCGGTATGTTTAGTATAAACCTTTCGTAAATCATTTGAGTTCCTTGAAATCCCTTCGTAATATGATTTAGAAATACTAGTGTTGCGTTTGTTAAAAACTTTGTTTTTTTTTTTTTTTTGCAAAACGTGCATGTCTTTCCACCCCAAAAACATTTACAAAACTGTAAAACGCTAAAAAGTGGGGTTATGAACTCACCTGAATATTCCTATGCAAAGCTAGCTAATTACGACTTCGTGATGTCGCTTCCAAGACGAGACTCGCTAGCGTGTATTCTACAATATTCCTAACATGGAATATCTAATAAATTTCTAAGTAAATGCGGTAACTACACTACGTGTCACCGAGCTCTACCGAATCATTAATCGAACGATTCAACGGTAAGTTGTTAACTTAATGAAAATGATTAAGTTATACTTGTTAAGTCTCACTTATTGTTGGTAAAAACTAATAAGTCTTGAAAGGACTTTGGTCCTCGAGAGATTTAAGAATAAATAAATATTTATATAAAATATATAAATATATCGGTAGAATCTCATTAGTTGCCTTGAGAAGTCGTGTATGTCATACGAAAAATAGCATGTAATAAACTCGTAAGCGATACATATGATATATAGTGTGCCGTTTAGGCGTATAAAATAAATATGAAAAGTTATATTTATTTTATAAAAGAATCGTCGAGTAGTCGTGTTTGAAAATAAATATGACTATATTCATTTTATAAAAGAATTCGACTTGTTTGTGTCGGAAATAAATACATAGCTATATTTATTCATAAAAGGATTCGTTTTGTACGATATTGGAAATAAATATATAAACGATATTTATTTCATAAAACGAATTCGTGTCGTTTAATATTTCGAATAAATATATAAAATATATTTATTTTATTAACCCCATCGTCGTGTCGTTTGATCTTCGAAATAAATATATAAACTATATTTATTTTAGTAAAACAATCGTCGGTTCGTTTGATTGATGAAATAAATATACAATATATTTATTTTTATGAAAAGAGGTCGTATTTATTAAATGACGTCGAAAATAATCGTATATTTGTATCTGTTTTTCGAAAAGATTATTTGTATCCGATGGTTTTGGTTTAAAATAAAACACGTTATTTTTACGGATTTTCTCGAAAAACGGGCAGAGTTTCCTCTGTTTTTGGACGGCCCCGACAATTAAAAGTGTCGTTATTTATCAAGATTCAACAAGTTTTCAAACAAATATTCATAAACACAAGTTTTAAAACATGATAATATATGAAACCGCAAATATATATACGATTTTAGCATTCGGTTCGAGAGCTCGTTTGTCACGTGTAAATAAAATTATAAAGATAATGTAATGAATTCACGACTTTAAACTATTATCCAAACTCTCGCCGAGTGGTCGAAACATGGACTGAGTTGACCGAGTCAACTCACTGTTGACCAGGTTTGACCGGGTCGAACCGAAATACACCGAGTCGTATCGAGTTGCACCGAGTCGCACCGAGTCGTACCGAGTTGCACTGAGTCGAAACGAGTTGTACCGAGTCGTACCGAGTTGCACCGAGTCGAACCGAGTTGTACTGAGTCGGGCTGGATTGCACTGAGTCGAACCAAATCTGACTGAGACACGAACTAGACTTGAATTTTTGGAGCCCTGTACCCGATCCCGAGTCGTGAACCACCATCCAGATCTAACCGGGACCTGAGCTTGAACCGTGGTGAACCCGAACAAGAACCATCAGCCACTCATGAACATCATCGTCAGGAAACCGTCGGTCAGAAACAAAAACCGTCGGATAATCGAGCCGACCACCGGATAACAGAACCGACCGGACCTGATATCGACCACCGGACAAATTAACAGACCGACGGTCCGAGTCTCTGACCGCCGGTTATTTCTCCCTCGTCTCTCGATCTCTCTTTCCCGTCTCTTTCTCTGCTTGTTCTTCGACGTCGCACCACCACCGGATGATGGTGGTGGTGATTGCTTTTAGATCGTAAAAAAGGGGGGGTACCGGTTGGAGATGAGCAGAGGAGGGGGGTACCGGTTGGAGAACAGTGGGTGAAGGGAGGTGGGTGGCCGGAGAAAGGGCCGCCGGAGCGCCGCCGTGGCTCCGCCGTGGCCGGTCACCGATGAGAGAGAGAATGAACTGGGTGTGTGTGTTGTTCGGTTTGTGCGTGTGAGTGTTTGTTTGTCTGTGATTTATTTAGAGAAGAAGACAAAGGGTTTGTGTCTGCACAATTAAAAGGGCATGGCCCCCTATTTATAAACTTGAATTTGGGTTTTGTTTAGTGGGTCATGCAGTTATTTCCCAACAACTTATTAACCACAAGTTGTTATGTCCCAAATCTTTGAGACCAAGATCTTTAGATATTTTAATAGGATTTTGGCAAGATTTGCAAGGATTCTATACAGATTTTGCAATATTTTGTAGAAATCTCTTAAAATCTAATATATTATGTGTATGTTTAGGCTTGTGGGTTTTGGGCTTGGGCCCAGGGCCCACAAGCCCATCTCATGTGTAAGTGTCTCGTAACTCCTACGAGGCCCGCTATCGCGACCCAAACTTCATGAGCATAAAATATTCGTGTAACATCTATATTTGTCGGTGTTGTCAGCGTTTTGTACGGTATCAGTTCGTTGCCGTTTAACGTTTCACAGGCTTCTCTGTAAACCACCGTTCGCGCACTGTAAAGTCGGATAAACGTTCCTGGGCACTCCAAAGGCCTAATTAAGTTAATTTGCTCTGTAAACACTAATTATTATTGCGTTAATCATCTACTAATCACGTAATTAGGTGCCGTAAATCACGGGTTGTCACATTCTCCCCCTGTTACAGAAATTTCGTCCTCAAAATTTAGACTATGTTATCTGCTCAGAATTGTGTTGTTCGCAGGTAAGTCCGAATAATAACAAAGTGAATGACCGCGTAATCGAAACAAGACTTATTCGAATCAGGTGAATTTAATGACATTCCTCAACAATAAGAACCCATCAGTTTAGAAGAAATGTGTCTCAGTAATTGATGTCAAAGGAAACGAGACGTAATGATACAGTCACCAGTGCGACTAAGTTAACAAGGATCCAACAATGAACAGGAACTTCGACCAATCGAATTCCATATGAACGTTTATAACATGTAAATGAGTTCTAGAAGCAATAACATCCACTGGATGAACTTAGAATCAACAATCTCAAATTTAATAGTTTGCATGAAACGTTCAATCGTAATCAGCGCAAGCTGCAAGTCATACCGACGCCACAAGGTGTCGCAATGAATGAAACAATTTAATAATAGAGGTGATCGAACAAGTATCACCTGTGTTTTGCATAAAATGCTCAATCATAATTAGCCCAAGCTACAAGTTTGTACTGACACCACAATGTGTCGTAGTGATTTAAATAATTCAATAATAGCGGTGATCAAACAAATCCACCGTGTTTGAAGTCAAATGAAAGCGTAATAAGGTGAATCCGAAAGTTTGTTTCAAATGACATCATAGAATTTTCAATTGAAATTTGAACATCAAAGAAATAATGTTTTCGATCGAAGGTGAAGAAGCAATGAATGTCGCAAAGCACTCGATCGATGTTGAAAGAACCGTTATGAGGTACACCGGAATATGAAATGAATTTGTGTACCATTGTCTTAACACACAATTGCGTTAAGACTGTTGTAATGTGATAAATCAAAGCGGATTTGATCTGAATCAATAAGTAAATAATTAAATCCGTGCATAAGATATGTAAACAAGTTTAGCGCAAAGTTCAAATAAGGGAAAATACCACCACAAGGTGTCGAAGTCAACAAAAAATTTAATGGAGTCGAATACCAAACAAGTTTACCACGACTCGGAACAAATGAAGTGCTCGTTAAAAATTGATTTGAATATGATGCTCCCAATACATCATATGGTGTCTCGAATCAAATAAGTGTAATGGGCAAGTTCAAACAATTGAACTTGGTTTTAGCGCAATACGACAATAGATATGTGTATCGATAAGAAAACTTTCGGCATGGTCACAACGAAAAACCATGTATGTAACTTGTAAAGAAATGATCGTGACACAATGACCATTAAGAGGAGTAGAGATACGAAAATCTACTCAGTAAATGTGAAATTCGAAATTTCAATAATAGAAATTTGAGGACTTTACCTGGGGTTGCATGTGATAACCAGTTGTTAGGTGACATTACCATGGAATGTCGAACATAGTGTACTCGTCATTAATTAGGTAGGGGGTGCGGAGACAATCATCTTCTCCCTGGCGTGATTCGTGTCGTTGCAGGATCGTGTGACAAGTTGTCGTTTCCTGATCGTTAGTTCTCCTACTGACAGGGATCTAGCGTCGTCGTTAAATTTGCGTCATCGTTCCTTCTCAAAGGCCTCGCCTCGATAGTCGTATGTGTCGTACTTCAACCTCCGTTGATGTACAGCTTAAGTTTCACGTATACCTGTGCAATAGCGTTGTGTGCCGCGTAGAAGGTGATGTACCCTGACATCCGTTGACGTAGAAATTGAGTTCCATGTATTCTCGTGCGCTAGTGTTTCGTTTTGCGTAGAATGTGATGTACTCCGACATCCGTTGACGTAAAGATTGAGTTGCATATATTCTTGTGCACTCGTTTTGTTATGCGTGGGCTGCCTGCTCGGGAAGTTAAAATATCATAGACAATATGGATAATAGTGTGTGCCCGAGTTAATATTCGCGGTTCCTACGTGATGACCTTTAGTAAACACACACATGCGCAAATAATCAATCATATAATCAAATAAACATGTTAGTCACCAATAAGCAATCAAGTAATTCCCCTAGTCCCACCAGTCTATCCTCCCAGCCTCTCAGACTGAACTTCCTAGTCCCACTAGACTATCCTCCCAGCCTCTAAACTTCCTAGTCCCACTAGACTATCCTCCCAGCCTCTCAGACTGAATCTCCTAGTCCTACTAGACTACCCTCCCAGCCTCTCAGACTAAACTCCTAGTCTCTCAGACTGACTCCCTGTTCCGAAGGTCTTAAATGTATGTTTCCTAAACTCTCAGATTTTTGTGTACTGTATGTAATCGTTTCGTGTACCGTGTATAAAACATCATAATAGCGTATGTTTGAAAACAAAATTTTGACTGTTTGCTTTTCGGCAACGGTTGGAGACCATATTCGAGTACTAGGCGTTCTGTATGTATTCAACGTCTTAATAATCTAAGTCCCAGAGAAAAGTGAGGTTAGAGCCTAGGTATCACAACAGGAACCTAATTCGCTGTAACCTATAGCTCTTATACCAATCTGTCACACCCCGAAATTATCAGAGCTGGCGTGACTGGACTGGTATCTTCATTGCACAGCGGAAGCAAATAAGCTAAGTCTTTTAGAATGCGAACGCCCATTAAGTACTCGACTCTTCATGGTTCTCCTATTCCAACCGTGCATTGTCTTTAAATGCAACCTGAGAAAGAAGCATGCGAAAAAGTCAACATAAAGTTGAGCGAGTTCATAGTTTGATTGTGAAAGATTTGAAATAAATCTTTTGAGTTGTGAAAGGTTTGAAATAAATCTTTTGAGTTGTGAAAGATTTGAAATAAATCTTTGGAATGACCGGTTTTTGAAATAGTATTGAGAAAATGATTTTAAAAATCATTTTCTTTCCAAGTTATATGGAAACGTTGTGTTTGTAACACGTTATGTTCATAAAACCATGTATTTGTAAAGTCTTGTATTTGTAATGTTCGCATAACCGTCAATGCCCACCCTGACTTGACTCCATACCCGCATAATTCTTTGAATTTGTATAAAACATGGTAGTTAATTTGTATGAACAAGAAGTTTCTGTAAGTATAAAATCCCTGGTATGTAGCAAATAAGGAAAAAGAGATCACCAATGGTTTGCAAGGCCATTGATATGTGTGAAGTGCAAGTACGAAGACTCAAACATAGCAAATTTATGCGTCGGGCACAAAGTCACCCCGAGGTTCGTTCTGTTTGGCCTGGGGCTGGGCTCGCTACACCCAGACAGATCTACCGCTCCTGTCCCTCGGTCCTACCATGAGGATTAATGGCCTCAAGTTTCCGCCTACCCACTCACATGATCTATGTAGTAACCCTCCTTACGCTAAACATACCATGTGTAAAAATGTCTGTAAAAAAATTGTAGCATGTACTTTACCCCAGCCTCTAAGGCTGAATCTCCCCAGCCACTATGGCTGATCCTCCCCAGCCACTAAGGCTGGCCTCCCCAGCCACTAAGGCTGGCTCCTCATTCTCTATATATCATTACCAAACGATCCATCCCTAGTCATGAAAATCATTCATTTCGATAATACACCTTTGTTTTGTAAAAACCGGTATGTTTAGTATAAACCTTTCGTAAATCATTTGAGTTCCTTGAAATCCCTTCGTAATATGATTTAGAAATACTAGTGTTGCGTTTGTTAAAAACTTTGTTTGTTTTTGCAAAACGTGCATGTCTTTCCACCCCAAAAACATTTACAAAACTGTAAAACGGTAAAAAGTGGGGTTATGAACTCACCTGAATATTCCTGTGCAAAGCTAGCTAATTACGACTTCGTGATGTCGCTTCCAAGACGAGACTCGCTAGCGTGTATTCTACAATATTCCTAACACGGAATATCTAATAAGTTTCTAAGTAAATGCGGTAACTACACTACGTGTCACCGAGCTCTACCGAATCGTTAATCGAACGATTCAACGGTAAGTTGTTAACTTAATGAAAATGATTAAGTTATACTTGTTAAGTCTCGCTTATTGTTGGTAAAAACTAATAAGTCTTGAAAGGACTTTGGTCCTCGAGAGATTTAAGAATAAATAAATATTTATATAAAATATATAAATATATCGGTAGAATCTCATTAGTTGCCTTGAGAAGTCGTGTATGTCATACGAAAAATAGCATGTAATAAACTCGTAAGCGATACATATGATATATAGTGTGCCGTTTAGGCGTATAAAATAAATATGAAAACTTATATTTATTTTATAAAAGAATCGTCGAGTAGTCGTGTTTGAAAATAAATATGACTATATTCATTTTATAAAAGAATTCGACTTGTTTGTGTCGGAAATAAATACATAGCTATATTTATTCATAAAAGGATTCGTTTTGTACGATATTGGAAATAAATATATAAACCATATTTATTTTCATAAAACGAATTCGTGTCGTTTAATATTTCGAATAAATATATAAAATATATTTATTTTTGTTGGACCGTGTCGTGTCTCTAAACGATCAGTCAAGGTAGTTCAACATCACGTATAAAGGCGGAATCAGAATACGTAACGTAACAACAGCTTATCCTTTCAATTCCTTCACTTTATTAGCTTTCTGAGATCAATTTGACAGAGTTTCAGTACCGTAACAATGACCTGATTTCGCTCCAATGGTTACCATGAATGACCACATGCTAGGTATTTATACTATTGTTGATTTCGCTCATGTGTCAGTGACACTGAAGCGAAATCACCTAATGTTCATTGAAGCGAAATCACCTAACCTAATGACCTTTGAAGCGAAATCAACACTAATAATGTACATTAAAGCGAAATCAACTATAAAACCCTAATTTGACCATTAAAACCCTATGTTGACTAACTTTGACTTAAGACTTGATGAAGATACAGTCAACAGACATTCTTGTGCATCAACAGACTCCCCCTTGGATGTTGACATAGTCTTCAGCTCCTGAGTCTTCAATCTTAGTCTTTTCTTTAACTCTGTCCTTTCATCATAAGCACTCTATCTTCACAGATTTCAGGATCTTGTCCTCCTGGCTCTAACTTCTTTCTTCCCTTTGAATGTTGATCCAGACTCCCCCTTTCACAGACTCCCCCTCTCAATATGCTAGAATCTGAGATATCTGGTTCAAGCTTTGACATTTAGCTTCCATTGGGAATAATGAAGTCCAAACCTGTTACTCAAACATCATTCATTACAAACTTATCTTTTCACATATAACTCATAAACTTAATCAGTTTTAGAAATCCACTCAAATATTCAGGTCCAAGTTAATGACCCTGATTACTCAATTAATCTACCAAGTCCAAATTAATGACCTTGGTTGATCTTTTGATGAATCAAACTGATTTTGAAAACAATTTTCAAATAATTTCTGAAAATAACAAGTATCAAATTAATGAACTCGTGTTTGACTTTTCAAACAATTCAAACTTCATCAAAGTAAGCTCTCCTCATTCTTCAGTTCAGAATCTCCTGCATCTGCTACAAACATCTGAGAATCCAACAATCAACTCTCCACTTTGGTTTGTCGGAAAATAAAGCAGAAATAAAATCTTTTTGGATTTTATCAAAGTGTTCTAAACTAAGAAATGAAATACAGAAAACTTAAATTGCAGAAAGTAAACAAAGTAAACTATTTACAAACATATTTTTGGTGAGCGTGTCAGGGAATCATATCAGCTATTCAGACAAATCACAAGTACCGTTAAGCTACATTTCATACTCAGACTTAAACAATTCACCTCGATTGTCGATATACTGATCCATCTTAAATTCTCATACAAATTTCAATCTACTTAGGATACGATTTAGATGAATTAAGAACTTAGATCATTCATGTGTCCCACCTCTTGAATATACTCCCGTATCCAGAATCCCAATAATCAGTCTTACAGGTGAGAATACTACAATGATATCTGTATATAATTTAGGTATGCGAGGGCCGAGGGATCTCAGGTCGATACTTCCGTATACGCAGAGAGATATCAGCTTCGACTTTTCGGTGTGTCCCCTTTAGAGAATCTTTTTGCTTACAACAGCGGCATTTATCAATTTTATTGTTTCAGCATGCTGAGGGTTTAATGCTGTGTTTCAAGCATTGCAGCAAGTATTAGCCAGGGACTAGGTCAGAACCACCGTTCAGCAGAAGTCCCTGAATAATACCCCAGACATCATTGAGTATAAAGACCTAGTATATCAGATTAAGAAACCTTTCAAACAAGATTTCAGGGGTTACCTATATATCCAAGTAGTGTTCCCCACGAATTCACAAGTTTGAATTTAGGTTTATATCCCGAATAAATCTACTAAATGTGTGAAAACCTATCGACACATCATCAGTGAGATTGTTTAACTCTTTTAAACTTTTCAAATCTTTAGCATACTGTAATCGTCTAGCTGATGTACTATCATTTTCCCTATATACACAAGCTCTTTTTCATTTTATCATGTTTTTGTATTTTTGCATTTTTTACTGTTTTTGTATTTTCTGAAAATATAACTATATGCAAATATCTACTCCCCCTAAATACCAAAACACGTAAAAATTCGACAAACCATTGCAGATTGTTTCTCGTCTTCATCCGCAACAGTACTCTCATCAACGCCAATTATGCCATCCGACACCGACAGAAGCTTCATACCATTCAGTTTTAACAAATATTTAAACCGATTTTTATCAAAAGCTTTGGTATGTAAATCAGCTTTCTGTTCGTCTGTGTGGATTTTCTCAATTCGTATCAACTTTTTCTCAAAGCAATCACGAATAAAGTGATGACGAATTTCTATGTGTTTAGTTTTAGCGTGATGTACTGGATTCTTTGTTATATTTATTGCGGCCTCATTATCAACAAAAAGAGGTGTGTTAAGAAACTGCAAACCGTAGTCGCGCATCTGTTGCTGTATCCACAAGATCTGAGAGCAGCAACTGCTAGCAGAAACATACTCCGCTTCACAAGTAGATAACGCCACAGACGTTTGTTTCTTACACTGCCAGGTAACCAATCTAGGACCAAAGAACTGGTATCCTGCAGTTGTTGATTTTGAATTGACTTTGCAGCATCCGAAATCCGAATCGGAATACCCTTTGAGCGTAAAATCGCCTTTTCTAGGATACCACAACCCCAATGAAGGAGTTCCTTTCAGGTAGCGCAATATCCTCTTCACAATGATCATATGCGATGCTCTTGGGTTAGACTGAAATCTTGCTGCGAGGCACGTTGGGTACATAATATCAGGACGTGAAGCAGTTAGGTACATTAAAGAACCTATCATGGAACGGTAAAACGTTTCATCAGCCCTGTCTCCGGTGAGATCTGGGTGAATCCCATGATTTGTTGCAAGTGGGGTAGCAGCTGGAGTAGAACTTGACATCCCAAATTTCTCTAGAATATCATGAACGTACTTTGACTGATGAATGAAAATTCCCTCAGGAAGTTGTTCAACTTGTAATCCCAGAAAGAATTTCATCTCCCCCATTGATGACATTTCAAACTTTTGCTTCATCACTGATTCAAAATCTTTGCATAGATTTTCATTTGTTGACCCAAAGATTATATCGTCCACATAAATCTGAACTATCAGAAGATGACCATCGACCTCTTTAGTGAACAGAGTGGCATCCACTTTTCCACGAATGAACTTGTTGGCTAGTAGGTGTTGAGACAAAGTCTCATACCAAGCTCTCGGGGCTTGGTGTAAACCATACAGCGCTTTGTCCAATAAGTAGACCTTGTTTTTGTGGATTGGATCGGTAAAGCCCGGTGGCTGACCGACATAAACCTCCTCTTTAACCTTCCCATAGAGAAAAGCCGATTTAACATCCAACTGATAAACTTTGAAGTTCTTCCAAGACGCAAATGCTAGGAAAATTCTGATTGCCTCTAGTCGTGCTATAGGAGCATAAACTTCGGTAAAATCAATTCCCTCCTGTTGACTAAATCCCTGAACAACGAGTCGAGCTTTGTTCCTTACGACAACTCCTCTATCGTCCCTCTTGCACTTGAACACCCACTTGGTGTTAATCTTCCTCTGACCATCCGGCAAATCAACTAGCTTCCACACTCCCAACTTCTCGAATTGACTAAGTTCCTCCTGCATAGCATTGACCCAAGAGTCTTCAGTAAGCGCCTCTTTGTAAGTTCTTGGTTCAATCTACGAGATAAAACAACTTAATGAGAATTCAGTTTGCAAAGGAGCAACTTTTGTATAAAAACATGTAAGCCCTTTATCAATCTGATTTCGAGTGCGAGCGCCTGCTTGCAATTCTCCTATGATCAACTCCTCTGGATGATATGAAAAAGTTCACGGCATCACTTCACTTGGAACATCTACATTTCCCTCCAGATTAGTAACATTCTGCTCTGCATCTTGTTCACCAACTTGGTTTGTTTGACCTGAAATCTGAATTTGCTCCCCCTCAGAATCTGAATCTGAATCACCGTGATCAAATACTGGCATGTTTTCAGCTTCTAGATTATCATTCTGAGCCGACTGATTATCTTGAGCAACTTCATTCTGTTGGACATCATCATGTTCACTAGCATTACTTGGACTTGCTTCATCATCATTTGAAGTTTCCCGTGGTCTCCTCGAATACTCAGCTGGGAATCTTAACTGTGACTCATATTCACGCAAAATATCCAACTCATCAAAGAAATCTTCATCATCCTCTGATTCTTCTCTCATGTCAAACGAATCCCAAAGTTTGTCATAATGATAACGCCATGAATCACCAGGATTCTGCGGCGGCATAGTATAACCTTGACATTCAACATTTACAGCTTCAATAATCCGCTTCTCACTTGGAACGAAGACACGTCGCAATGGATTTGCATAACCAACAAATATACCCTCAATGCACTTTGGACCAAACTTTCCAAAAGGCTCTATAACCGTACAGGGTGACCCGAACGGTTCTAGATACTTCAAATTCGGTTTGCGATTATTGATTATCTCAAAGCATGTTTTGTTGAACTTCTTGACAGTAAGAACCCTGTTGAGTGTATAGCATGCGGCGGAAACAGCTTCAGCCCAAAAATTAATCGGTAACTTTGAATCTGCGAGCATAGTTCTAGCCGTCTCGATTAGTGTCCGGTTTTTGCGTTCTGCGACTCCATTCTGCTGCGGAGTGTACAGAGCACTAAACTCATGCAAAATACCTCTTTCATCACAAAATTCTTCCATCTTGCTGTTCTTGAATTCAGTACCATTATCACTTCGAATTCTCTTGATACGCCTTTGGTACAAATTCTCAATCTTCCTGAACAGCCCCATCAAACTGTCAAATGTTTCATCTTTCGTCTTCAAGAAAGAAACCCACGAAAATCTGGAATAATCATCAGTAACGACCAAACAATAGTAATCTCCTGTAATACTTTTGACATTCACCGGACCAAACAAATCCATGTGAAGTCTTTCCAGAGGTCTTGAAACTGAATTGACTTGCTTTGTAGGGTGTGACTTTTTCTTCTGCTTGCCTTTGATGCAGCTAATGCACTCCCCTTCCAGATGAAAACCTTTGATATTAACACCCAATACCAAATCATTGTGCACCAAGTGATTCATTTTTCTAAGATGAATATGCCCCATCTTTCGGTGCCACAATCTTGATTCTTTCTCAGTTGCTCTAGACACAAAATAATGTGCTTGAGCAGTAGTTGTAGTTGCTACAGACATATCTAACACATATAATCATTTACTCTAGGTGCCCGCATGATAATCCATTCTTCAGGGATAACAAAACCAGGTTTCAGAATCAAACATTCTTTATCAGTGAAGTGAGTAGTATACTGATTGTCACAAATCTGCGAGATACTAAGCAGATTGTTCTCCAGCTCAGTGATGTAGTTAACTCTCTCAAACGTCACAATCCCATTGGATAACGTCCCTTCACCAACAATTCTACCTCCTTCATGACCAGCAAATCCCACATAACCACCATTAATGTTTCTCACATCATACAGCAACGCGGTTTTTCCTGTCATATGTCGAGATGCTCCACTATCCATGATCCATCTGGATATCAGTTGTGGAAGATCCTGCACAAAACAAACTACAACTTAAACAACTTCAAGAAAGATGCCGATTCATGCTTCGCGAATAAGGAAGCTCCGGCAATTCAAACTGCTTATTCGAACATGGTGTCCACCCAGGCCTCATCAGCCTTAGGTGTAACCTTGACTCTAGCAATTTGAATTTTGAAATTTTCATCCTTCAAAGGTGGAAAATTTGCATCATAATCAACCGAAATTGATTCTTCAGCCTTTTTCACTTCAGAAGTTGAAATTTTCATTTCAATTTTTGGTTTCCAAACTTGTTGAGATAATGCAACCCGTTTGTAAAATTTGTCATTTTTAGTTCCCACTTTCATTACGGGTTCATTTTTCACTTTGATGTTGTCATTTTTCACATTCTTTTTCTCAACAACGATTGGTTCTTTACCCTTCACATCAACTTTCTTTTGTTGAATCTTCACATTTTCAGTCTTAGGCTTCACATTGGTACACTTTCGTGCAATGTGACCAACTTGATTACATCTAAAACATGTTCGAGTATCAACACCTCGACTTGTGCCTTCAGACTGGTAATGTGAAGCTCTTTTCTCAAAGAACTCTTTATTTGATTTTGAAAAAATTTCATTTTCCTCATCAGAAAGTGAACTTTAACTGTTCACAAACACCTTCTTTTCAGCAAACCTTTTGTTTTGAAAACTCTTTTTCTGATAACTCTTACCATCCCTATAACCACTCGACCAATTGTTTCGATTGTTATTATAAAACCTTGGTGGAACAACAGGCTTTTTGTAGTAAGCTTTATCTCTCTCAAAATTCATTTGCCTTTTTGTTTGTTTTAAACTGTTCACTTCCGACAACTCAACTTCAACCAATTTGAAAACATTTGTCAACTTTTTCACATTAACATTCTCAATTGGAAATTCAAAATCCGAATACAACTTATCAGATCCAGCCATCTTGTACATCACAAGACCCGGTTCATCACTTAAGTTGTTTTTGGACTTTGATTTCTGAATGTAATTGTCCAAGAAACATCCATCATCTTCAAGTAAATCAGACATCAAAACACTTTCAGCTGTGCTCTTAACAATCTCTGTCTGAACACTATCATCAGATGATGTAAAAGTAACATCAATGTTTTCAGGAAGTTTAACTACACTTTCTTCCTCAATTTCAACCAAACCAGATTGCTTTTTCGTGTAGTTAGCCAAAACAGGTGGTGGAACTTGATGAAACCCCACCCCAGTTCCATCACAATACACATCTTCGCCCGCTTTGTCTTTCCCAATGGGTTTGGGAATGATATGTTGCAAAACAAAGCTTGCGGAGCTATAACTGTTAAGCTTCAACTGGATTCGCTCGTTTTCAATTACAGCCTCTTGAACTTTAAGTTTCAATTTAGCGATTTCATCCAGTTGTTTATTGATTGATTCTTCTTTAACTCTAAGCACTGCTTTCAAATGTTCATTTTCTTTAAAAGTTTTACCATTTCGATCATCACAATCTTTCATTGTGCTTTTGAGTTTTTCAAATTTTTCAGAAATCTGACGGTTTTCAAGAATTAACTTTTCATTTTCTTGTTTAACTTTGTCATGATCAATTTTATCATTTTCCATTTGTTTAGTTAATTCTTTTATCCATTCAGTTGAAGCTCTAACCGTTTTGTCACGATCAAGAATCTGATTCTCAACATTTCTGACCTTAGCTGTCAGATCTTCAACTTTCTTAATGTTGAGATATGTGACAGTGCTACAAAATTTGCAATTTTTGTTGCAATTTTTGCAATCAGCATTTCCTTCAACTTTCTTACCTGATGCATTGGTTGACACGTTTGAACTGACCTGGCTTTTTGACTCAGACACGGAGTTAGAGTCTACCTCAAGTGCCTTGGCAGCTAGCACTTTGTCAGCCATTTTTCCTAAGTTCTCAGCATTCAACTCTTGTGTAGTGTCGATAATACCAGCATCAATCTTCTTTGATTCTTCGATCTCTTCTTTCTCCTTTCTCTCTTTCTCTTTCTCTTCTTCAATCATTTTCGAAGTTGGAGTTCCCCACCATTTGTGTTGCCAATATTCATCATTTTCTTTCATTTCCTTGATTAAGACTTCCAGATCAAGAGTTTTGTGATCAACTGCAATATTTCCATACTCATCAAGATAACACTCTCTGTCTGGATCCCATCTGTTGGCTCTCTTTGCATCCAAAAAGATTCTAGAAAGTCTAGTAATTTTGTTTTCCGAAATCATTTTTCTATATTTATACTTCTGCTCTTCAGTTCTCTCATCTTTCCATGGAATAGGTTCATTTTTCGCCATGAATGCGTAACCAACCGCATCTTCTTCTGGTAGAACCTCTTGACTCCAATCATACCCCTCATCATCATAAATCACTGCAAGAGCTCTAGATTTCTCTTTGTTGTCTTCAACCTGCTTCAATCTAGGCGGCTCGTATTTATTTTGATGATAAATTGCCTTCTTGTAGTAATCATCTCTGAAAGGATTCTCCGATTCATCAGCATAAGCGTTTCGGCATTCTCGCTTGAAATGACCCTTCTGCTTACACTTGAAGCAAGTCACCTTTGATTTATCGAATCCCAACTTAGTAGAAGCACCACCAATTGTTTTTCTGCCAGTGATTTCCATGAATCTTTGTGCACGACGAACAGCACTTGCCATAGCCCAACGAATATCGATCAGTTCCATTTCCTCCGGATCAATCTGATCGTAATCTTCTTTCGTCAGATTTGTATTGCCAATCTTCCCAGCTACCAATCCTTCATATGATTCCAACACCGATGCTAGAAAGATCATCTGCTGCTTGGCCGATTCCTCATCAAAGTTCTGAGCATTCTTCAAGTCTATTGCAATGTTGCATTGAAAATGATTCTTTGCATCAGAATGACTTCCAGAAGATGAAGATCCACTATGATAACCACTGTGACTTCCACTGCTTTGACCACTTTGATTTTCTTTGCCGGCTGTCGACACATTTTCAGCAGAAAACGCAGTTTTTGGAGAAGTAGCTTTCGGCATCATGCTTTTTGGATAATACAAATCCAAATTCTGCTGATAAGATGAGTGATTAACTTTGTACGTCTTCTTCAACTCCAGCTCATGACTTTCAAGTTTCTCAATCACCAAATCTGGTTTCAACAATTCAGAAGGAATAGTGTTCTTAAGCATGAGAGCATAATATCTCCACTCCATCTCGTCTGGCAATGAATCGAACAACTTGTCTACTTGCTCATCATCAGAATATGTGATATCATGTCTTGCTAATTCCAGCTTCAGATGACCGAACCTCTCTATCATTTTACACACTGATTCATTCTTAAGACAACCAAACATATCAAACTCTTTCCTTAGAAGTTTCTTTTTGTTTTTCACGATTTCAGTACTTCCTAAACATTTCTGTTTTAACTTTGCCCAGAGGTCTTTAGCGTTTGAATAGTCTATCAGTGAGATGATATCCTCCCGAACAGATTGAAATAACAATGCTACACACTTTTGTTCAGCTACAAATGATTCAATCTCATCTGATGCTGTTAAGACTTCACCATTCTTGTTTCCTTGATCATAACCGTTCTTCAAACTTTTCCAACTTGGAAATGCGAACGCCATCATCCAATCTTCAAACTTTCTGGACCAACGACTGTACTCCTCGATAGCCATTAGCTTTGGGGGTTTATTGAATGTTCCAAACGCACTTTCCGATTCTCAAGCTTCCTTTTTCTTTTCTTTTGGTGGATTCTCGTTCTCATTGCTTGTAGATGAAACGTCTCCCGAGTTTCCAGCAAACGCGTACATGTCACTAAACGGGTTCAAGAAAAGATCATCCATCGTGAATGTACCTGCAACAAACAATCAGCAAACACTTAGACAAAATATTTTTGACAAACACTGACACTGAAGCGAAATCAGTCAGATTGACTGATAAGCAAAATCAACAACAATGTCCTCTCGAGCGAAATCACAATTGTTCACTCGAGCGAAATCACTTATGTTCCTTGGAGCGAAATCACTTATGACACATAAGCGAAATTAGACTTTGCCCGTATGAGCGAAATCAGTATGTTCGGATGAGCGAAATCAGAACTCGTCCGGATGAGCGAAATCAGCAGATTAACTCTCAATGTACACCAAAGCGGAATCACAAGTTTACTCATTTTTATGCAGAATTTCAATCTGAAACTTTCAAGGGTTGTAATACTCTTAAAACCGATCACAATGATATGATTATTGTTCAATTTTGACCGCTAATTCGTTCCAGATCTGAAGATGAAGTTCCGGTTCGAAAACAAATCGAGATTTTGTTAAAATTGATTGAGTTTTAGTATGTTTTAAGATCTGATATTGTTAAGGATTGATTAACAACTAGTTTCGCTCAATATACTTGAGATTCAACTCATTTTGTCCGAAGAAACTTGTTTAAACCGAAAATATAAAAGAGAAATTGAGTAGAAATGTGAGAATAGAATCGAATCAGCTGATGTAGTATGAACTCCTCGTCCTGAAGCTCTGATACCACTTGTTGGACCGTGTCGTGTCTCTAAACGATCAGTCAAGGTAGTTCAACATCACGTATAAAGGCGGAATCAGAATACGTAACGTAACAACAGCTTATCCTTTCAATTCCTTCACTTTATTAGCTTTCTGAGATCAATTTGACAGAGTTTCAGTACCGTAACAATAACCTGATTTCGCTCCAATGGTTACCATGAATGACCACATGCTAGGTATTTATACTATTGCTGATTTCGCTCATGTGTCAGTGACACTGAAGCGAAATCACCTAATGTTCATTGAAGCGAAATCACCTAACCTAATGACATTTGAAGCGAAATCAACACTAATAATGTACATTAAAGCGAAATCAACTATAAAACCCTAATTTGACCATTAAAACCCTATGTTGACTAACTTTGACTTAAGACTTGATGAAGATACAGTCAACAGACATTCTTGTGCATCAACAATTTTATTACCCCATCGTCGTGTCGTTTGATCTTCGAAATAAATATATAAACTATATTTATTTTAGTAAAACAATCGTCGGTTCGTTTGATTGATGAAATAAATATACAATATATTTATTTTTATGAAAAGAGGTCGTATTTATAAAATGCCGTCGAAAATAATCGTATATTTGTATCTGTTTTTCGAAAAGATTATTTGTATCAGATGGTTTTGGTTTAAAATAAAACACGTTATTTTTACGGATTTTCTCGAAAAACGGGCAGAGTTTCCTCTGTTTTTGGACGGCCCCGACAATTAAAAGTGTCGTTATTTATCAAGATTCAACAAGTTTTCAAACAAATATTCATAAACACAAGTTTTAAAACATGATAATATATGAAACCACAAATATATATACGATTTTAGCATTCGGTTCGAGAGCTCGTTTGTCACGTGTAAATAAAATTATAAAGATAATGTAATGAATTCACGACTTTAAACTATTACCCAAACTCTCGCTGAGTGGTCGAAACATGGACCGAGTTGACCGAGTCAACTCACTGTTGACCAGGTTTGACCGGATCGAACTGAAATACACCGAGTCGAACCGAGTCGTATCGAGTTGCACCGAGTCGCACCGAGTCGTACCGAGTTGCACTGAGTCGAAACGAGTTGTACCGAGTTGCACCGAGTCGAACCGAGTTGTACTGAGTCGAGCTGGATTGCACTGAGTCGAACCAAATCTGACTGAGACACGAACTAGACTTGAATTTTTGGAGCCCTGTACCCGATCCCGAGTCGTGAACCACCATCCAGATCTAACCGGGACCTGAGCTTGAACCGTGGTGAACCCGAACAAGAACCATCAGCCACTCATGAACATCATCGTCAGGAAACCGTCGGTCAGAAACAAAAACCGTCGGATAATCGAGCCGACCACCGGATAACAGAACCGACCGGACCTGATATCGACCACCGGACAAATTAACTGACCGGCGGTCCGAGTCTCTGACCGCCGGTTATTTCTCCCTCGTCTCTCGATCTCTCTTTCCCGTCTCTTTCTCTGCTTGTTCTTCGACGTCGCACCACCACCGGATGATGGTGGTGGTGATTGCTTTTAGATCGTAAAAAGGGGGGGTACCGGTTGGAGATGAGCAGAGGAGGGGGGTACCGGTTGGAGAACAGTGGGTGAAGGGAGGTGGGTGGCCGGAGAAAGGGCCGCCGGAGCGCCGCCGTGGCTCCGCCGTTGCCGGTCACCGATGAGAGAGAGAATGAACTGGGTGTGTGTGTTGTTCGGTTTGTGCATGTGAGTGTTTGTTTGTCTGTGATTTATTTAGAGAAGAAGACAAAGGGTTTGTGTCTGCACAATTAAAAGGGCATGGCCCCCTATTTATAAACTTGAATTTGGGTTTTGTTTAGTGAGTCATGCGGTTATTTCCCAACAACTTATTAACCACAAGTTGTTATGTCCCAAATCTTTGAGACCAAGATCTTTAGAGATTTTAATAGGATTTTGGCAAGATTTGCAAGGATTCTATACAGATTTTGCAATATTTTGTAGAAATCTCTTAAAATCTAATGTATTATGTGTAGGTTTAGGCTTGTGGGTTTTGGGCTTGGGCCCAGGGCCCACAAGCCCATCTCATGTGTAAGTGTCTCGTAACTCCTACGAGACCCGCTATCGCGACCCAAACTTCATGAGCATAAAATATTCGTGTAACATCTATATTTGTCGGCGTTGTCAGCATTTTGTACGGTATCAGTTCGTTGCCGTTTAACGTTTCACAGGCTTCTCTGTAAACCACCGTTCGCGCACTGTAAAGTCGGATAAACGTTCCTGGGCACTCCAAAGGCCTAATTAAGTTAATTTGCTCTGTAAACACTAATTATTATTGCGTTAATCATCTGCTAATCACGTAATTAGGTGCCGTAAATCACGGGTTGTCACAGGTACAACAACCTGAGATTCCCGTTTGAAAATGGGAACAAATAACGATGTACTTCATTACGAAGTTACCCAGGACCTCAAGAGGTCACGACATGATATGGGTAATCATCGATAGACCAACAAGTCTGCACACTTCTTACCAATTCGGGAGAAGGATAGTACAGAGAAACTAGCAGAACTCTATCTCAAAGAAATAGTGGCTCATCATGGAGTGCCTATTTCAATCATCTCAGACCAAGACGGTCGCTTCATTTCACAAATTTAGAAGTCATTTCAAGAGGCCTTTGGATCTCATTTAAATCTAAGCACGATCCTTCATCCAAAAACTGACGGCCAGAGCGAACGGACAATCCAAACACTCGAAGATATGCTTCGTGCATGTGTTATGGATTTAGGAGGCAACTTGAATACTCACTTACTTTTGGTTGAGTTTTCCTACAACAACAGGTACCATACAAGCATACAAGCTGCACCGTTCGAAGCTCTTTATGGATGAAAGTGTCGCTCACCGCTATGTTGGGCGGAAGCGGGCGATAAACAACTAATTGGTCCGGAATTAGTCCAAGAGACTACGGATAAAAATATTTCAGATCAAAGACCGTATCAAGGCGGCTCGCGATCGACAAAAGAGCTACGTAGACAAGAGACGGAAGCCATTATCTTTCGAGGTCAGAGACAAAGTCTTGTAGAAAGTCTCGCCTTGGAAGGGCGTAGCAAGGTTCGGTAAGCGTGGAAAGCTTAACCCTCGATACGTAGATCCATTTGAAATCTTGGAAAAGATTGGCACCGATTCCTACAAGCTGAAGTTACCAGAAGAACTTAGTAGTGTGCACGACATATTTCATTTGTCGAATCTCAAGAAGAGTCCAACGCAAGAAACAGTTTTCATCCCGGAGGATAAGGTTCATATTGATAACAAACTCCAATTCACCAAAGCACTTGTTGAGGTCATGGACTGGAAGGTCCAGGAAACATGAAGGAGTCGTAACATATTAGCAAAAATTCATTGGAACTCTCGACACGGACCCGAATATACTTAGGAACGTGAAAATCAAATCAAAACCAAAATACCCCCACCTGTTCGAGAATACTCCTGCAAAGGACGACTCAGCTTGAATTTCGGGACGAAATTCTCAATAACAGGGGGAGAATGTGACAACTGCCACTTTTCGGTAACTTTCTTGCACTTAAAGTACTCATTTTTAGCTACATTTTTATGCATTTTGAACACCCGAACTGCGTATTTCATGACATACACTTAGAATACTCATGGAATACTTACTTAGGTTGCATATGATTCATTTTTAGTAAGTACATTTGAAACAGTTTAAACAATGCATCGAAACTACTAGAAAAGCACCTAGTAAACTAGTATTCTGACGAAAACGCAGGATCCACAGAAATCATCTAAACGACATCTTTAGGACTCAGACGAAAGTCCAACATCTAATATATATTAAACCCTAATTAGGAATGAAAGGGTTTGATTTAAAACCTTTCCGAAGTCCGATAACACTAAAAACTACCCGAAAAGCACTAAAAGCGACGATTTCAACACTTTTTCGCAGAAATTCGGCAGAAATCAGCCATTTAATATTTTTGCAACATGTTAAAGTGCTATTTAACATAAAATTCATATGAGGATACCTTTGGGTATCATCCGAACCAATAACTACATCAATTCACACAAGTTACACAACTTAGCGTTCAAATAACGTCTAACCGAAACAATTCGAAACGAATATCCGAACATTGTCGGATCTTTTTTTTAGTGACCATCTAGTGTTATTTGGATCATTATGGTCTAGTAAAAGTCACTTAACACATTTAAAACACTTAAACACTTAAGCTTATGAAGTTTCCTAACATTTCACCTAAAGTTCTAACACTTAAACAAAAGAAACCAAGTTGAAAAGCAAACATGAGGTACCCCCCCCCCAAATTCGGTTACAACATGTGGGACCCCTTGGTGAAATATCCTAGATATTTACCTCTTGGTTGCAACTTGTGCAAGTTGGTGCAAGTGGTGAAAGTCTAACAACTAGTTTACCTTCATTTCTAACCATTCCATTACACTTTTTCACTTTCCATTTTCACAACACAAAAGCTCTCATCCATTACCCCATTTTCGGTCAAGAACACCCCTCCCCCATCTTCATTTTCAAGCCACTTTCTTAATGATCAAGATGCATTTTCATGGAACTTGAGAAGATCTAAGGCATACACAAGTTGAAGCAAGCTTTCTCATCCATCTAAGAGCTCCCAAGCATCAAGATCATCATTTTTCTTTTCTTAATCATCATCAAGATCATCCCTAGCCATTAGTGCGAGAAGTAAGCTTCAACAATCTCTTTTTCATACTTATTTATGTATTTATTGTTTAAAGAACAAGTTATAACTAAAACAATCATACAAAATAATATGAAAATACAAAGAAGCAAAATAATAATCATGATATAAAAGTGTGTTTATGTTGTGATTTAAAGATGATTAGTTGCATATTTGATCTAGTTTTGATGATTAGCATACAAATAACTTGTTAGATGATGTTTAAAAACATAATCTAACAAGTGTACATGAAAATGTTTAAGGGTTTTGTTAAACATAAATGTTTAAATGGATGATCATATTCTTTGATTTTGTTAAAGTATGTAAGGTTTTTAACCAAAAAATAATACTTTTACAAAGTTATAAAAAGAAACATACAAGATGGGTTTTTATAAAAAGCTTGTTAAAACTAGAAGTAAAGTATGATTTTTGAACTAGTAAACATATGTAAAGATCATACATGATTATGAGTTCATCTTGTAAAGATTATTTTATAAATATCATATGTTTTTATTAAGAAAAATATGAGAAGATTATTGGTGATTTTATAAGAAAAAGACATGTTTAATTAATCATGGCAAAGTCCATATTTCTAATAAAATATGGCCAATTTTTCTTAAAAATCATAAGTTATAAAAACTATTATTTTTGACAAAATCTTTATTAGATTAAAAAGATTTTAAAGAAAAGTTTTTATAAAAGCAAAGTTTGATATAAATATATATTTTTGAGAAAATATATATTTAGTTAACTTAACAACTTATGTGCTATGTGTTATTTGTTTGTATTAGTTATATATATGATAACTAGGAACTTGAATACAATGGTACAAATGAACACAATGTACATTTCGACTAACGTCTTACAAGACTACAGTTAAATACGTCTTAAAACACACTTACGAACATTCCGAGCTTTCGGACAGAACTTATGGTCAAAAGAGACGACGGACGAACCTATGAACATATCGCCATTCCGATGAGTTACTACGACGCTTAGGCGATCTTTCGACGCGAATGCATACAAATCACCGACAACAATATCCGGATGTTTTGAAACTTATAAAAACTATTATGTATTCTTTTAACTAAAGCCTATAGTTAGTAACTTTTATAAAAATGAAAGAATATATTTTTAACACATGGGCTTATTTTATAACAAATGGGCTTATTTTACATATGGACCTATTTTATATAAATGGGCTTATTTTTGATACAAATGGGCTTATTTTACAAATGGGCTTTTCATCCTAATTGGGCTTAACATAAATACATGGGCCAAGCCCAATATCAAGACTCATGGGCTAAGTCCAAAACCAAACATTGGGCCAAGGCCCAATAACATTAAGCCCAATAACATTTGGGCCACACACTATTTAGGCCCAACACTATTTAGGCCCAACACTATCGAGGCCCAACATTATTTAGGCCCAACACTATTGATGTGACAACCGTCACTTTTCCGTACACTAATTGAACAGTAATCTGTGCGTAAATAATTGTGCATGATCTAGTTTACAAGACAAAGGAATTATTGATTACCGTTATATACATACAATGGCATTCATGATACAAGACTTTATTCGTTGCAACATGCAACACGAGAAAGTTCTAATGATACACAGAACAGAATTGGCACCGTTACCAGACAAATAAATTTCTGAATTCCATACAAGTGAATTCATGCACGATTCATACTACAAAATATTGCTTTATGCATTAACAAGAGCGTTGCGTCAGAAATACTAGTAAACTCACCGGTAAAACACAATATGTCAACAACTCTGCAGAAAGCAGTTAGACAATAGAAATGGGAGCCTAGGTGTAGGTCCAATGACAAGAATACATTAAAACCCAAGAATACATACAAGGGTTTACATATATACCATCCGGAAGCTAAAATAGCCACTAAAAAGCACCCGAAACGCACTTTAAGTGCGGAATTTTAGTAAATTCAGCTATAAATCAGCTTTTAACACATAAGAGTTATGCAGAATTCATGTTTTATCATTCATAATATTTCCCTAAGTGTCGGGAATCAAAAGGGTACATAAAAGACACTAAACGGTGCAATTTGGCACTCTAACGAATCGGTATTTAACCGAACAACCGTACATTACCCGTGTGACAACTGTGCTCTGTAATCGATGAACAATGCAAAAAAAAGTTATTTATCAATAAAGCTATGTGTTTCAGTGTTACTATATGTGTAATTGTGTTTGATGATTTTACGATTCGATTCGATTCCGATTTCAAGCTTTAAATCGCTTTCTGGAAGGTTATACGTGCATTGATGCGTAAATATAACCAGTTTAATGCAACAAACACTCCTGAAGAGTGAAATAGGCTTAACATACCTAAAATAACCTTCACATAACTTAGAAAGAAGTTTTGAATGGTTTGGTGTGTTGAAAACAAGTCTATTCGATCTCTGGGACTATTTATGTCAAAGTGCGAAACTATACCGAGACTTATGGTATCGAAGAGTCCGGAACATGATCATAAGCTAAAAATACCATAAATAACCTAAACATAGCTTAGAAATAAGCTTTGAGGGGTTCGGTGTCACACCCCGACCGCGTAAAACAACAAAGCGCGGCGGAAACATCGGGGCGTGTTGCAACAGAATCATTGTTTCATAACCACGGATACAAAAAGTGTTTCGTTTTATTAAACATTGAATATTTACATTGTCTGGAAATCTAAATACACAATTTAAACATAGTCTATCATTGTTATTGAGTCACTAAAGCCTCGTCCAGTCCTATGTGAGCATGCATCTTATCAATCGATATCATTCAACAATACCTGAAACATATGTGAAAACGAGGTCAGCAAAGAAATGCTGGCGAATACATAGGTTTTGTAGGAGTGTTGAAATCATGGCTAGTTTAGATGTTGCAATACTTTATAAAAACCTTGTTTTGAAAAGAGTGTAACATTGCAACTTAATTAACCAACTCAAATCAAGCGGGTTATAATTTATAAAACTCGTAGCCATGACTCTTAACCCAAAAACATTTGTTTTAGCAAAGCAAATTGTGAAACATCTCGAAATAAATCGTTAATGAAACTCGTTAATAAATCTCGTTAAAAACTCGTATAGTTTATATCATATCGAAAACCTTGTTTGTGTGACATCGTTTGAAAATCGTTTACCCAAGTGAACTAAATAACGCCACGGTATGTAATATGATGAAATCACTTATATATAGGAAGTACCAGCGGCGTATCCACCATGCTTTCATCACATTACACCCGTCCCGTTATCTAAACACTTAACCAAAAACCAATCGTATATCGCGTTGAAACCAATCGTTTACCCAATCGTTAAAACATCATGTGAAAACCAATCGTTTACCCAATCGTTAAAACATCGTGTGAAAACCACTCGTTTACCCAATCGTTAAAACATCGTGTGAAAACAAATCGTTTACCCAAATCGTATAATTCGTTTTAGGTCGTGAAACTACTTAAATGGTCGTCTCACTAATAACATTCAAACCTTCTTGACTCGCATTAATAAACCCTTACCAAAGGATAGATTAACAATTCGCATTAATAAACCCTTACCAAAGGATAGATTAACAATTCGCATTAATAAACCCTTACCAAAGGATAGATTAACAACTCGTATTAATAAACCCTTACCAAAGAGTAAATTAACAATTACAGATTCAGTCGCTACCTACAACACTCACACATAACTACGGGTGTAGTAAATAACGGGATTTGTCAGATCCTATGGTACCATAACCTAATACTGGTCGGCTTGATCATTGCTAATGAATGTCATTTGTTATGTAAATACAACCAACAAGTTTGTTCACTTTTTGAAATCGTTATTAGTTTTGTATAAATCGTCTTAATCGTTTTTGAAACCATCGTTATAACATCGAAAATCGTTTTGATACCATCGTTAAAACCTTGAAAACATTTAGCACATATAAGTCACCCCAAAACAATTGAAAGCAGTAAAATAGGGGAATAATGTACTCGCCTGAGAATGCTTAGAGGTCTTGAACAACAACCAAACAAAGATAGAGAGAGCACGGAATCAGTCGGCAATCTAAAACTATATAAATAAACCGGACTTAAATCGGGAGATCGGATAGGATGAGGCTTGGTAAACCAAATGGGTATTGGAACTCATATGATATGGTTTAACAAGGCCTACATACTACATGAAACCTAACCTAAGTGATGTCGACCCATCGCGACCCATTAAGGTAGCTTATGCTACTTTAACGCGTCGTACGCGTGAAACGCGTTCGGATCGTCTAACTAGTCCTATGACAAGTGTTATATGCCTAAACATGTTACATAATCAGTTATGTGACAAAAGTTTAGGTTACATATGCTTAATTACCAATTACACATGAAAAGGGTATTCTGGTAATTTACCTAAGGCATATAAACTACCTATCATACAACTACTTAAACGAAGCGACCATAAGGTATAACCTCGGAAGGTTATTCCCTACCTACTATGGTCACCTAATGTATTTGGTCGGATCCTAATGATCGACCAAATGGGTCGGGTTCGAAGGTATAAGCGATTTATCAGATCGCTTACCCTACGACCCTAGACAACGTGGTAATCAGTAGGCATAGTCCCAAGGGACTATAACCAACGTGATTACACTCACGTTGCGAAGTTCAAACGAACTTCGCATTGACCATAAACTGGTCAATTCAGAAAGTCAAACAAAGTTTGACTTTCAGACTCGAAAGACTCGAAAAGCAATAAAAGAACGAAAGAATACTTACGAAGGGTCCCCGAATGCTAATTTCGATTCAAAAATCTCAGGTATGAAACAATAGTTTCAACTTAGAGTTTCTCAAATCAAAATTCTAGTGATTTGAGCAATGGGGGGCATGGGGTATTTATAGTAAAAGGTCCACCATTAAGATCGTTTCATGGAAAACGTGCCATGATCTTGCCCGTACATTTGTCGTAAAGTTGTGGTGGCTAAATATCATCCTTATCATCTGACTAAGCATGTGAGAGTGTGTGGGTGTGAATCAACCAGCTGCAATCTGCTGTTAGATGCATTTAATCTGGTCAGAAGGTGCCACGCGGGCCGCGTGAGGATGTTCAGAAACTGAGGCGGGCCGCCTGGCCTGCATAGATCAGAATTAAGTTTCCAGAATGACAGTTTCAGTCCCTGCACGTGTTTAAGGCCATTTCCGACACTTCTAAGGCCCGTAAAGCCAACTTTAAGGCCCTAAAATGATGCCTAAACATTGTGGACATGAAAAATGCTCAACAATATGCCGGATGTTGGTTCGTTTGGCCGTACGAACGCGATGTTCGCTTAATTACGACGGAATGCGCATAAGCGCGAAAAACGATCCAAATGACGTGACGAATGGATTTTTCTTAAGCCAAACACTAAAGCATAATATAGACATGCTTACATAAATTTTTGGATGTCCGGATATATTCAGAACGTAAGTTATGCGCGAAAATGCAAACTTGTGCACTTTTTGACACTTTTAGTCCCTGAATGACCCAAAAGTTTATTTTAGCATACCGAACCCCTCAAAGCCTATTTCTAAGCTATGTAAAGGATATTTATGATATTTTTAACTTATGGTCATGTTCCGGAATGTCTGTTACAGTTCAAATTGGCATACTTTCGCAGTTTGTCAAGTTTAGTCCCTGTAGTCGAATTAACTTGTTTCCGGCATACCAAACCATCCAAAACTTATTTCTAAGTTATGTAGAGGCTATTTAAGGTATGTTAAGCCTATTTCACTATTCCGGAGTGTTCGTTGCATTAAACTGGTTATATTTACGCATCAGTGCGCATATAACCTTCCAGAAAGCGATTTAGAGTTTGGAATTGAACAAAAATTGATATGTGCAAATGATACACATATTTTTACAAATCCCAAGTATGAAATATAATATTTCATTGGTTCGGTATTTGTTTGATGGTCATGGAGGCACAGGTGTTACAGTCTCCCCTACTTTAGGAAATTTCGTCCCGAAATTTATTTAGGGGAAACTTGTGAGAGTTTGAAAACATGAAGTTTGAAAAGATCGAACAACATTGGTTAGGGTTCTGAACTTCTAGTAACCTTAATAACATTATGCTTGCAATGTAAGAGGGATACTTATATACAAGTATATGAAGCGTCATTGGTGCGTCCACCGTACCTCCATTACATCGTTCTCATTTTGTTATTGTTGTCACTATCGGTTCTTACACATAATAAATCCTACTGGGTTTCTATGCACTAAATTTCATAATTATGTACGCGTCCATAATTAGACAATTCCTTGCACAGTTCACACAGTCTATTTTATAATGTGTAGGGTAAAACCAAATGAACAAACCTGTGATGAGTGTGACTGGACCACCATAGGGTCCTTTCAGCTGTATCATCACATGCCATTCTTAACCATATCTTGAATCAATCTTTAACTAGACCACTCAAGGGTCTCTCATTGAATCGTAGAATGGTACTATATAACCCAAGGGTCTTAACTACCACGTAGAAGCCCATAAGGATTTAAGGTAGTACCTTTTGAATATCCTACTATGAATCCCTCATATAAAGATATGAAAGATTCTATGAGGATTTGAAAATCGGATCACACAAAAACATAGAGGAGAACACATAAACACATATCACATAATCGCATAATCGTATACTCGCATAATTGTTTAATTTGACCTTTAAATTTGTTATATTTGGACACGGGTATTTAAAGCATACAAGGAATCTAATCCTTAATTGCAGCAATTTGGATGGATCCACATGAATACCCTGTTTGTTGACTACATAACCCAAAAACTGAACTTCTTTAAGCCAAATTTCCTCTTGGAGGATTTAGCGAAAAGTTTGTTCCTTCTTTAGGGGTTCCAATGTCAACGAAGGTGTTGATCGTGATCGGCTCGGGACATGAATAGATCAAGATGTCATTAACAACAATGACGAACTGATCCAAATAAGGCTTGCAGACTCTATTTATTAAGTCCTTGAAGATGGCTGGAGCATTTGTCAATCCAAAAGGCATGACTATAAACTCGTAATGGCCATACTTCGTGCAGAAAACCGTTTTGGGAATATCTTCTTTGAGAATACAAAGTTGATGATATCCAAAATGCAAATCGATCTTGGAAAAGCATGAAACGCTATGCAGTTGATCGGAGAAATCGTTGATTTAAGGTAGGGGATATCGATTCTTGATGGTAAGCTTACTAGGCTTACGTAAATCGATATACATTCGAAAGATCCATTTTTCTTTTCACAAAGAGGACAGGAGTTTCTCCAAGGTGAAAAGTTCGGACGGATGAATCCTTTATCAGACAACTCTTGAAGCTGTTTTGATAATTCTTGCATCTCGAACGGTGCAAGATGATAAGATACTTTAGATTTAAAAGAAACAAGTGTTTGAGGTTCTTAGGGAGATCACAAGTGATCATAAGAATGACAGAACCACACGAGTAGTTTTGTCTTTGTGTTGACATCATAAGGTTGGATCAAACATTCATACAATTGCATTAGTTGAAAAAAAAATAAAAACCACAAATTTTTATTTATATAACAACCGCATTGTCTTTAAATGTTACAAGATAACAACCAGAGGAATTTCAAAATACTAATTGTTCTGCATCATTGATTGCCTCATTGATGTTATACACTCGTCCACGTGCTGGATTCACATTGACGTTGACGTTCGCATTTGGGTTTGCGTTAGCATTTGCATTCATCAGTCTCGGACAGTTGTGGCGGAAGTGACCAATCTCTCCGCAGTTGAAACATGACCCCAGTGGGAATCTCGCAGCATTCCCTTGAATCGGAGCTTGAACCTGAGCAGCCTGATTTTGTCCCAGACGACAAACATTGGCCAAATGCCCAAGTCTACCACACGTTGTGCATTTCTTGCAATCTTGTTGTGCAACGTGATGACCGTTGCAACGGGCACAATGTGGTGCGGTACCAGCATATGCGTTCTTTGCAGATGGCTGTGCCGGTGGGTTTTGCAAGTTCTGAGCAGTCTGTGCTGTAACAGCAAAATTTTGGGCACCCTTCCGCTTCTTTGATTTCTTCGAAGTCTCACCTTCCTTACCCTTCTTGTTTTGACCTTTCTTGCTATCCTCCTTGTCAGACCCCTGCTTCTTACCCTTGTCACCCTTTCTGTGTAACTTATTCTTCCGAATCTGCGACTCAGTCAATGTCGCAGCTAACTCGATCACCTGACGGAGTGTGGTAGGGCTACTACAGTAAGGATGTCTTGTACCGTGTCAGGTAGGCCGTCAATGTACCTTTCGATAGCCTTGTCAAGTGGGGTAACCATTCTCGGGCAAAGCAGACTCAACTCCTCAAACCTATCAATATACGCCCTGTGCTCACCACTATCTTGCTTCAACTCATCAAATTCCTTCTCCAAAGCTCCCTGCTCATGACGAGGACATAATTCCCTCATCATAAGGGCCCTAAGTTCAGCCCACGTCTGTGCTAGAGCAACTTCTGCACCACGATCCCTCATAACCCCGTTCCACCATGTGAGAGCCCTCTTCTGAAACACACTCGAAGAAAACTCGACCCTGCGATTGTCAGGACACTGCACGTGGCAGAAAGTATTCTCAATGCTCTCAAACCATTGAAGAAGCCCAGTCGCTCCTTCAGAACCACTAAACTTGAGTGGTTTAGCCTGGTTAAAATCCTTGTATTTGCATGGAACGTTGTTGTTGTTATTATTGCCATTGTTGTATATCTCGTGGACTTGGGTTACAACCCCGGGAAGCACAGCAGCCACCTGCTGAGAGATCAGGGCTGCGAGTTCTTCAATAGTGAAAGTCCGAGCATCGGTTCGAGCATCGCGTCGAGGAGGCATTGTCTAAAAGAGGAAACATGAAATGAACGAGTGAGAGAATTAGACGAAAAGAATGAGATGAACAAATCTGATGAAAGCAAGGATAGTGGTCATTTGTTTGTTACTACAAAGCAACAAACGACCTCGGTGATTAATCAAAGTAAATAGGTCAAAAATAATGTATCGCGAAGACATGCTCGCCTATAAGTGAACACTCATCCCAAGAATTCCCAGGTAAGCACAACTGGTCTCGCGTCTGATGAGATGTATACGAAGTGCTTGCCTAGACAGAAAACCCAGAATACAGGCATTCACCCTTCCAGTTTGCACGTGTTCACATTATTAACCTTGACGAGATTTTGAAAATTCAAAGGGGTTCAAAACCATATAACAGAGGGTTCAAAACCTTACAATAGAGGGTTCAAAACCTTGCAATAAATCATCCTAGAACAGATGATTAGTTTTCAAAGCGGTTTTGAAATTTATGTTCTTGTTGTGGTAGTCGCCTAAGGATAGGTGACGGTATTATTTTATGACTAAACGCAAGCAAACTCGCGTTAGGGTCCTAAGAAGGTTATAGACTAGGTCAAAGCATTACTAATAACCTAATTCCCTATAACCATTGGCTCTGATACCAACTTTTCTGTCACACCCCGACCGCGTAAAACAACAAAGCGCGGCGGAAACATCGGGGCGTGTTGCAACAGAATCATTGTTTCATAACCATGGATACAAAAAGTGTTTCGTTTTATTAAACATTGAATATTTACATTGTCTGGAAATCTAAATACACAATTTAAACATAGTCTATCATTGTTATTGAGTCACTAAAGCCTCGTCCAGTCCTATGTGAGCATGCATCTTATCAATCGATATCATTCAACAATACCTGAAACATATGTGAAAACGAGGTCAGCAAAGAAATGCTGGCGAATACATAGGTTTTGTAGGAGTGTTGAAATCATGGCTAGTTTAGATGTTGCAATACTTTATAAAAACCTTGTTTTGAAAAGAGTGTAACATTGCAACTTAATTAACCAACTCAAATCAAGCGGGTTATAATTTATAAAACTCGCAGCCATGACTCTTAACCCAAAAACATTTGTTTTAGCAAAGCAAATTGTGAAACATCTCGAAATAAATCGTTAATGAAACTCGTTAATAAATCTCGTTAAAAACTCGTATAGTTTATATCATATCGAAAACCTTGTTTGTGTGACATCGTTTGAAAATCGTTTACCCAAGTGAACTAAATAACGCCACGGTATGTAATATGATGAAATCACTTATATATAGGAAGTACCAGCGGCGTATCCACCATGCTTTCATCACATTACACCCGTCCCGTTATCTAAACACTTAACCAAAAACCAATCGTATATCGCTTTGAAACCAATCGTTTACCCAATCGTTAAAACATCGTGTGAAAACCAATCGTTTACCCAATCGTTAAAACATCGTGTGAAAACCAATCCTTTACCCAATCGTTAAAACATCGTGTGAAAACCAGTCGTTTACCCAATCGTTAAAACATCGTGTGAAAACCAATCGTTTACCCAAATCGTATAAATCGTTTTAGGTCGTGAAACTACTTAAATGGTCGTCTCGCTAATAACATTCAAACCTTCTTGACTCGCATTAATAAACCCTTACCAAAGGATAGATTAACAATTCGCATTAATAAACCCTTACCAAAGGATAGATTAACAATTCGCATTAATAAACCCTTACCAAAGGATAGATCAACAACTCGTATTAATAAACCCTTACCAAAGAGTAAATTAACAATTACAGATTCAGTCGCTACCCACAACACCCACACATAACTACGGGTGTAGTAAATAACGGGATTTGTCAGATCCTATGGTACCATAACCTAATACTGGTCGGCTTGATCATTGCTAATGAATGTCATTTGTTATGTAAATACAACCAACAAGTTTGTTCACTTTTTGAAATCGTTATTAGTTTTGTATAAATCGTCTTAATCGTTTTTGAAACCATCGTTATAACATCGAAAATCGTTTTGATACCATCGTTAAAACCTTGAAAACATTTAGCACATATGAGTCACCCCAAAACAATTGAAAGCAGTAAAATAGGGGAATAATGTACTCGCCTGAGAATGCTTAGAGGTCTTGAACAACAACCAAACAAAGCTAGAGAGAGCACGGAATCAGTCGGCAATCTAAAACTATATAAATAAACCGGACTTAAATCGGGAGATCGAATAGGATGAGGCTTGGTAAACCAAATGAGTATTGGAACTCATATGATATGGTTTAACAAGGCCTACATACTACATGAAACCTAACCTAAGTGCTTTCGACCCATCGCGACCCATTAAGGTAGCTTATGCTACTTTAACGCGTCGTACGCGTGAAACGCGTTCGGATCGTCTAACTAGTCCTATGACAAGTGTTATATGCCTAAACATGTTACATAATCAGTTATGTGACAAAAGTTTAGGTTACATATGCTTAATTACCAATTACACATGAAAATGGTATTCTGGTAATTTACCTAAGGCATATAAACTACCTATCATACAACTACTTAAACGAAGCGACCATAAGGTATAACCTCGGAAGGTTATTCCCTACCTACTATGGTCACCTAATGTATTTGGTCGGATCCTAATGATCGACCAAATGGGTCGGGTTCGAAGGTATAAGCGATTTATCAGATCGCTTACCCTACGACCCTAGACAACGTGGTAATCAGTAGGCATAGTCCCAAGGGACTATAACCAACGTGATTACACTCACGTTGAGAAGTTCAAACGAACTTCGCATTGACCATAAACTGGTCAATGCAGAAAGTCAAACAAAGTTTGACTTTCAGACTCGAAAGACTCGAAAAGCAATAAAAGAACGAAAGAATACTTACGAAGGGTCCCCGAATGCTAATTTCGATTCAAAAATCTCCGGTATGAAACAATAGTTTCAACTTAGAGTTTCTCAAATCAAAATTCTAGTGATTTGAGCAATGGGGGGCATGGGGTATTTATAGTAAAAGGTCCACCGTTAAGATCGTTTCATGGAAAACGTGCCATGATCTTGCCCGTACATTTGTCGTAAAGTTGTGGTGGCTAAATATCATCCTTATCATCTGACTAAGCATGTGAGAATGTGTAGGTGTGAATCAACCAGCTGCAATATGCTATTAGATGCATTTAATCTGGTCAGAAGGTGCCACACGGGCCGCGTGAGGATGTTCAGAAACTGAGGCGGGCCGCCTGGCCTGCACAGATCAGAATTAAGTTTGCAGAATGACAGTTTCAGTCCCTACACGTGTTTAAGGCCATTTCCGACACTTCTAAGGCCCGTAAAGCCAACTTTAAGGCCCTAAAATGATGCCTAAACATTGTGGACATGAAACATGCTCAAAAATATGCCGGATGTTTTTTCGTGGCCGTACGAACGCGATGTTCGCTTAATTACGACGGAATGCGCATAAGCGCGAAAAACGATCCAAATGACGTGACGAATGGATTTTTCTTAAGCCAAACACTAAAGCATAATATAGTCATGCTTAAATAAATTTTTGGATGTCCGGATGTATTCAGAACGTAAGTTATGCGCGAAAATGCAAACTTGTGCACTTTTTGACACTTTTAGTCCCTGAATGACCCAAAAGTTTATTTTAGCATACCGAACCCCTCAAAGCCTATTTCTAAGCTATGTAAAGGATATTTATTATATGTTTAACTTATGGTCATGTTCCGGAATGTCTGTTACAGTTCAAATTGGCATACTTTCGCAGTTTGTCAAGTTTAGTCCCTGTAGTCGAATTAACTTGTTTCCGGCATACCAAACCATCCAAAACTTATTTCTAAGTTATGTAGAGGCTATTTAAGGTATGTTAAGCCTATTTCACTATTCCGGAGTGTTCGTTGCATTAAACTGGTTATATTTACGCATCAGTGCACATATAACCTTCCAGAAAGCGATTTAGAGTTTGGAATTGAACAAAAATTGATATGTGCAAATGATACACATATTTTTACAAATCCCAAGTATGAAATATAATATTTCATTGGTTCGGTATTTTTTTGATGGCCATGGAGGCACAGGTGTTACATTCGGTATGCGAAAACATGCTTATATGATCTTACAGGGACTAAAAGTGTCAAAAACGACGTAAGTTTGCATTTTCGCTCATATCTTACGTTCTGACCACATCTGGACATCCAAAATTTTTGTACACACTAAAATATTTTTATTTTAGTGATCGGCATGCAAAAATATCATTCGTCGCTTAATTTGGTTCGTTTTCGCGTCCGTTTGAGTTTCGTCGTAATTTAACGAACAACGCTACCGTACGACCAAACGAACCAACCTCCGAGATATTTTTGAACATGTTTTGAGTTCCCTATACTTTAAACTTCATTTTAGAGCTTTGAAATGAGGTTAACGGGGCTTAAACGTGTCAAAAATGGGCCGAAACACAAGTTTTACAAGTTCAGGGGCCAAACTGTAATTTCTGGAAAGTAGGCCAGGCGGCCCGCGTAAGCCTAGCCATATTCTTACGCGGCCCGGGTCAGACTTGTAGATCAGAAACTTCACAGCAGCTTCCCAGCTCGTTCTTGAGGCCCTTGTACGCAATTTTCATGTTTTGGGGACCAAGTTAACACCTCCCCAAGGCTTCCTAGCTGCTCATTACACTTGGATGGTTAGGATTTAATCCTTGGTGGCCACACAAACATGTGTAATGATCTCATGAAGTTGCAACAAGTATAAATAGCCTAACACTTTCATTCATTCTTTGCTCATTTCCTTCTTCTCTTCTCTACAATCTGAATTGAGAGCTCTCCCAAGTGTTTGGAGCTTTCTAATCTGATTATTCTTTGTAGAAAAGATAGCTAGGACCTATTGTAAGTCTTCTTTCATGCTTATTCTTTATGTTTAAGCAGAAAGTCAAACAGTTTGGCCAACAGTTTGACTTTCGGTTTTGACCATCAATTGGTCAAGTCAAAGTTCAATTGAACTTTGTAACGTGATTGTAATCACGATGGTTATAATCCTTAGCGATTATACCTACTGATTACCACGTTAACTAGGCGTAGTGACGAGTCAAAGTTTCGGTCAAAATGCGTTTTAGCACGCATTTTGCAACGGAACTATTTTTGGATATCAAAACCCATTGTTTTGATACCAAATCAGTAGGTTAAACATGTTTTGACATGTTTAACTCGTCACTATTAGTGTAGTGCTTGTTTAAGGTCGTAAGTTAAGCGGTCTAAACAACCGCTTAGACTTTCGAACCCGACCCGTTTGGTCCATCTTTAGGATCTGATCAAGCTCGATTAGTGATCATAGTTACATAGGGAATAACCCCTGAGGTTATACCTTATGATCACATAGGATTGTTTGGTTAGTTGCTAAGTAGCTTGTATGCCCATAGAAAATGACCAAAACGCCCTTTTGAAGCATAAATCCATATTTTACATATGTGAACATGTTTTTGACATATAATCTGATTTAGTAACATGTTTAGGTATAATTGGGCATATAAGACTTGACATAGCACATAGTTAACCATCCAAACATAGTTTTGCGCGAACGACGCGTTAAAGTAGCATAAGCTACCTTAATGGGTCGTAACGGGTGGAAAGCACTTAGGCTAGGTTCCGATTTAGGATGTAGGCTTTGTTAAACCATATCACATGAGTTCCACACTCATTTTTTTTACAAGACCACATTCTATCCGATCATCCGATTTAGTTGTCGATTATTTACTAGTGATCCGATTATTAGGTACCACTTGAATTTCCTTGGTTTGTCTGAGCTTCGCTAAGTTCTTTAGATCAAGGATACCCTATCATTCAATGTGAGTACATAGTTCCCCTATTTTACTGTTTTCAATTGTTTTGGGGTGATTCATATGTATTAAAACGAAATCGATATTTTAACGATGTTTTCAAAAACAATTAAGATGGTTTATATTAAACTAAATACGATTTCGATAATGTGAATGAAACTTGATGGTTATAACTACATAACGAATGACCTTCATTAGCATTGATCAAGCCGACCAGTATTAGGTTATGGTACCATAGGATCTGACAAATCCTGTTATCAGACTACACCCATGGTTATGTGTGGGGGTTATGTAGGTAACGACCGAATCTGATGATTGTTAACTTACCCTTTGGTGGTTTGTTAATACGATAAACGAGGTAGTCGAGTCACGAAGGTTTGAATGTTATTAGCGAGACGACCATAAGTAATTTCACAATTAAAATGAATACGATTTTGGTACGAGTTAAAACGATTTGGAACGACTTAAACGAGATAAAACGATTTGAATGAACGATTGGTTTGGGTTGTGATTAGGTAATGGGATGGGTGTAACATGATAGAAGCATGGTAGATACGTCGCTGGTACATCTTATATATAAGTGCTTTTATCATATTACATTTCATGTCATTATTTAATTCACTTGGGAAACGATTTTGGAACGATATCACACAACGAGGTTTTCGAAATGATATAAACCATACGAGTTTTATTAACGAATTTTAATGAGATGTTATACGAATTGGTTTACTAAAACAAATGTTTTGGGGTTAAGAATCATGGCTACGAGGTTTTAAATACTAAAACCGTCTTGGTTAATCATGTTGCAATATTATATACTTTTCAAAAACAAGGTTTTCGAGGTATTGCAATATATATATAAACGAGCCATGATTCCGATACTCTCACAAAACCTATGTGCTCGCCAGCATTTCTTTGCTGACTTTGTTTTTATATATGTGTCAGGTGGTGATGCATGATGTTGATTGCTAGGAAGCAAGTTCGCTTAGGATCCGGACATGGCTTTAGCGACTTAAAAACGATAATAGACGATGTTCAATTTGTTTGTTTGGTTCATGACAATGAACAATACTTAATAATTCAATAAAACGAAACACTTAATTACCATGGTTGTGAAACGATGATTCTGTTGCAACACTCCCCGACGTTTCCGCCATGGTTTTGTTGTTTTAACGTGGTCGGGGTGTGAAAGAAGAGTTGGTATCAGAGCCAATGGTTACAGGGAATTAGGTTATTAGTAATGCTTTGACCTAGACTATAACTTTCTAGGACCCTAACGCGAGTTTACTTGCATTTAGATTTTAAAACAATACCGTCACCTATCCTTAGGTGATAACCACAACGAGAACACAATAACAAATCCGCTTCGAAAACTAATCATCTATCCTTGGATGATTGATTGTAAGGTTTTGAACCATCTCAATTTTCAAAATCTCGTCAAAGTTTGGGTCTAAATAATGTGAACACGTGCAAACTGGAAGAGTGAATGACTGTACCCTGAGTTTTCTGTCTAAGGCTAGAGTGTTCGTACAAATCCGCAGTATCGGACCAGTCACTCTTACCTGGGAACTCTTGGGGTGAGTGTTCACTTATAGGCGAGCATGTCTTCAGCGATACATTATTATGACCTATTTACTTTGATTACTCACTGCGTGTCATTTGTTTGTTCGAGGTAATGAACAAATGATCGCACTCCTTGTGTTTTGTCGATGTTTTCTATACCTCTTTTGTTTCCCCAATTGTCAACCTCACTTGTTTCTCATGTTTCCTTGTTAGACAATGCCTCCTCGACGCGATGCTCAAACTTTTACTGCTGAAGAAATCGCAGCTCTTGTCTCTCTGCAAATGGCTGCTTTACTTCCAGGCGTTGTGACCCAAATCCATGAGCTATACAACAATAAAAATAATAACAACAATAATGCTCAGTGTAATTTCAAGAATTTCAATTCTGCTAAGCCGCTTAAGTTTTCTGGGTCACAAGGAGCAACTGCGCTCCAGCAGTGGTTTGAGAGTATCGAGAGCACATTCAGACATGTGTAGTGTCCGAATGCGCGTAGAGTTGAGTTTGCTTCAAGCGTGTTTGAGAAGCGAGCTCTTACATGATGGAACGGAGTGATGCGTCATAGGGGTGCCGAAGTGGCATTAGCGCAAACTTGGGAAGAGCTCCGAGCTCTCATGATGAGAGAGTTCTGTCCCCGTCACGAGATTCGAGCTTTGGAGCGAGAGTTTGACGATTTGAAACAAGATGGGGGAGAACACCGTGCTTATACGGATCGATTTGAGGAGCTTAGTTTGTTGTGTCCCACAATGGTTACCCCACTGGAGAAAGAAATCGAGAGGTATATCGATGGTTTACCTGATTCCATTCAGGATATTGTGACCGGTGTTAATCCTACTACCGTTCGTCATGCAATCGAGTTGTCGGCTACCCTGACTGAGTCCCAAGTCAGGAAGGGTAAACTCACCCGCAAGGGTGATAAAAAGAAGTCGACCGATTCTGATAAGGAAAAGGGTAAGGGTAAGAAGGGTGAGTCGTCAAAAAGGTCGAGGAAGCGAAAGGGTACTCAGAATTTTGCTGTTACAGCCCAAAATCCTCAGAACCCACCGACTCAACCTCCTACAAAGAAAGCGTATGCTGGTACTGCACCACACTGTGCTCGATGTAATGGTCACCATGTTGCCCAACAGGCCTGTAAACAGTGTGCTACGTGTGGTAGACTTGGGCATTTGGCCAACATTTGTCGTTTTGGTCAAAATCAAGCTGCTCAGGTTCCAACACAAGCTCAAGGGAATGCTGCAAGATTCCCACCTGGTTCGTGTTTCAATTGCGGAGAAATGGGTCATTTCCGCAACAACTGCCCGAGATTGGTAAATGCGAATGCAAATCCGAATGCAAACGCGAACGCAAATGTGAATCCCGCTCGTGGACGGGTATTCAATCTGAACACGAACGAGGCGAGGGCAGAAAACGAAGTTGTTAACGATACGTTCCTTGTTAACAATCAACTTGCGTCTGTTCTTTTTGATTCTGGTGCCGATAGGAGTTTTGTTTCGTTATCCTTTGAGCCTTTACTTACGATACCTAGAACTAAACTGAGGAAACCTTTATCTGTCGAGGTTGCTACTGGTAAACCCCTTGTTCTCGATTATGTTATTCATGGTTGTCAATTGAACCTCGATAACCATCTTTTACCCATTGACCTCGTACCGATGCAACTTGGGAGTTTCGACATTATCGTGGGGATGGATTGGTTAACCAAACACCATGCTGAGGTTGTTTGTTTCGATAAGATCATTCGTATTCCTCTTTCATCCGACGATGTTCTGGAAGTTCATGGCGAGAAACCATCTGGTGGTTTGAAGCTCATGTCATGTACGAAAGCTCAAGGCTATCTACGAAAAGGATATGTTGCCTTCCTGGCACATGTCACCGAGGAGAAAGGCAAGAACAAGAGTATTCAGGATATTTCGATTGTTCGGGATTATCCAGAGGTGTTTCCTGATGAACTGCCTGGTTTGCCTCCAGTTCGTCAAGTCGAGTTTCATATTGATCTTGTACCCAATGCTAACCCGTCTGAGATGCAAGAGTTATCGAAACAGCTTCAAGAGTTATCTGATAAAGGATTCATCCGTCCGAGTTATTCACCCTGGGGAGCTCCTGTCCTCTTTGTGAAAAAGAAAGATGGATCTTTTCGAATGTGTATCGATTATCGTGAGCTTAATAAGCTTACCATCAAAAATCGATATCCCCTACCCCGAATCGATGATCTCTTTGATCAGCTGCAAGGTGCTACCTGTTTCTCCAAGATCGATCTGCGTTCTGGGTATCAACAGCTTCGTCTATTCGAAGAAGATATTTCCAAAACCGCTTTCCGAACAAGATATGGGCATTACGAGTTTACTGTCATGCCTTTTGGTTTGATGAATGCTCCAGCTATTTTCATGGACTTAATGAATAGGGTCTGTAAACCTTATTTAGATAAGTTCATCATTGTGTTCATCGACTATATTCTCATTTATTCGAAGTCTTGAGCCGATCACGAGCAACACCCTCATTTGACACTAGAACTCCTGAAGAAGGAACAACTTTTTGCTAAATTCTCCAAGTGTGAATTTTGGCTTAAAGAAGTTCAGTTTTTGGGACATATTGTCAACGAGCAAGGTATTCATGTGGATCCATCCAAGATTGCAGCAATCAAGGAATGGAATACACCAACGACACCTACAGAAATTCGTTCTTTTCTTGGTCTCGCTGGATATTATCGTCGATTCATTTCTAATTTCTCAAAGATTGCGGTTCCACTCACTGCTTTGACTCAAAAGAATAATCCTTTTGAGTGGGGACCCAAGCAAGAGGAAGCGTTTCGAACGCTGAAACAGAAGCTATGTGATGCTCCTGTTCTATCTTTGCCCGAGGGAAACGATGATTTAGTTGTCTACTGTGATGCGTCCAACTTAGGCCATGGTTGTGTTCTTATGCAACGAGGTAAAGTTATAGCATATGCATCTAGACAATTGAAAGTTCACGAGAAGAACTACACCACTCACGATCTCGAGTTAGGTGCTGTAGTTTTTGCTCTAAAAATCTGGAGACACTACCTCTATGGTACAAAGTGTGTGGTTTTCACAGACCACAAAAGTCTCCAGCATATTCTTAATCAGAAGGAGTTGAACATGAGGCAACGACGTTGGGTTGAACTCTTGAACGACTATGATTGCGAAATTCACTACCATCCTGGTAAGGCGAATGTCGTAGCCAATGCACTTAGTCGGAAGGAACGAGTAAAGCTTCATTATGTTCGAACTCTATCTGATCTTCAAACTCGTGTTCTTCAAACTCAGCAATCTTGTGTTTCACAAGATTTGATAGGTAAGGAATTACCACATCAGCTTGAGCTTAAACTCGAAGCGAAGGACGATGGTTTACTCTATTTCATGGATCGTTTGTGGATTCTGAAACAAGACGATCTTCAGTGATGGACAAATCTCATAAGTCTCGATATTCTATCCATCCTTGTGCTGATAAAATGTACAAGGATCTTCGTACTAAGTTCTAGTGGCCTGGTATGAAGAAAGATGTTGCCTTGTATGTATCGAAATGCCTAACTTGTCTCAAAGTCAAGGCTGAACATCAACGACCATCTGGTTTGCTTGTGCAACCAGAGATACCGGTTTGGAAGTGGGAGAACATTGCTATGGATCTCATCACTAAATTACCGCGTACATCTAAGGGTCATGATGCTATATGGGTTGTTGTCGATCGACTAACGAAGTCAGCTCATTTTATTGCAATTCGCGAGGATCTATCTGCTGATAAACTTGCAAAGATTTATGTTGATGAGATTGTATCCTGACATGGTGTCCCTTTGGACATCATATCCGATCGTGATGCTCGATTTTCATCTCATTTTTGGAAGACCATGCAATCTGCTATGGGAACCCAACTAAATCTAAGCACTGCTTATCATCCCCAAACAGATGGACAATCTGAGAGAACGATTCAAACTTTGGAGGATATGCTTAGAGCATGCGTGATAGACTTTGGTGGTAATTGGGATTCCCATCTGCCATTGATCGAGTTCTCTTACAACAATAGTTATCATGCTAGCTTTAAAATGGCACCATTCGAAGCTCTCTACGGTCGAAAATGTCGATCACCTGTTTGTTGGAACGAGACCGGTGAAGCTCAGCTTACTGGGCCGGAGCTTGTTCTGGAAATAACAGACAAAATCAAGAAAATTCGTGATAATCTTATGACAGCTAGATGCCGTCAAAAGAGTTATGCGGATTTAGGACGCAAGCCCTTAGAATTTCAAATCGGAGACCATGGCCTACTCAAGGTGTCACCTTGGAAGGGAGTGGTGAGATTTGGAAAGAAAGGAAAACTTGCACCACGATATGTTGGACCATTTAAGATTGTTGAAAGGGTTGGAAAGGTTGCCTATCGACTAGAGCTACCTCCAGAGCTTGGAAATATTCATCCGAATTTTCACGTGTCCAATCTGCGAAAGTGTTTAGCTGACGCTAGTCTTCATATTCCACTCGACGAAATCCAAATCGACGAAACGATGCACTTTGTCGAGAAACCTGTGGAGATAGTGGACCGTACATACAAAAAGTTGAAGAACAAACGAATTCATTTGGTCAAGGTTCGCTGGGAATCCAAACGTGGCCCAGAGTTTACTTGGGAACGTAAGGACCAAATGAAGGCGAAATATCCGCAATTGTTCTCACAAGTTTCCTCTAGTTAAAATTTCAGGACGAAATTTCCTAAAGTAGGGGAGACTGTGACAACTGTGCTCTGTAATCGATGAACAATGCAAAACAATTTTATTTATCAATAAATCGATGTGTTTTAGTTTTACTATATGTGTAATTGTGTTTGATGATTTTATGATTCGATTCAATTCCGATTTCAAGCTTTAAATCGCTTTCTGGAAGGTTATACGCGCATTGATGCGTAAATATAACCAGTTTAATGCAACAAACACTCCGGAATAGTGACATAGGCTTAACATACCTAAAATAACCTTCACATAACTTAGAAATAAGTTTTGAATGGTTTGGTGTGTTGAAAACAAGTCTATTCGATCGCAGGGACTATTTATGTCAAACTGCGAAACTATACCGATTCTTATGGTATCAAAGAGTCCGGAACTTGATCATAAGCTAAACATACCATAAATAACTTAAAAATAGCTTAGAAATCTTTGAGGGGTTCGGTATGCGAAAACATGCTTATATGATCTTACAAAGACTAAAAGTGTCAAAAACGACGTAAGTTTGCATTTTCGCGCATATCTTACGTTCTGACCACATCTGGACATCCAAAATTTTTGTACACTCTAAAATATTTTATTTTAGTGATCGGCATGCAAAAATATCATTCGTCGCTTAATTTGGTTCGTTTTCGCGTCCGTTTGAGTTTCGTCGTAATTTAACGAACAACGCTACCGTACGACCAAACGAACCGACCTCCGAGATATTTTTGAACATGTTTTGAGTTCCCTATACTTTAAACTTCATTTTAGAGCTTTGAAATGAGGTTAACGGGGCTTAAACGTGTCAAAAATGGGCCGAAACACCAGTTTTACAAGTTCAGGGGCCAAACTGTAATTTCTGGAAAGTAGGCCAGGCGGCCCGCGAAAGCCTAGCCATATTCTTACGCGGCCCGTGTCAGACTTGCAGATCAGAAACTTCATAGCAGCTTCCCAGCTCGTTCTTGAGGCCCTTGTACGCAATTTTCATGTTTTGGGGACCAAGTTAACACCTCCCCAAGGCTTCCTAGCTGCTCATAACACTTGGATGGTTAGGATTTAATCCTTGGTGGCCACACAAACATGTGTAATGATCTCATGAAGTTGCAACAAGTATAAATAGCCCAACACTTTCATTCATTCTTTGCTCATTTCGTTCTTCTCTTCTCTACAATCTGAATTGAGAGCTCTCCCAAGTGTTTAGAGCTTTCTAATCTGATTATTCTTTTTAGAAAAGATAGCTAGGACCTATTGTAAGTCTTCTTTAATGCTTATTCTTTATGTTTAAGCAGAAAGTCTGACAGTTTTGCCAACAGTTTGACTTTCGGTTTTGACCATCAATTGGTCAACTCAAAGTTCAATTGAACTTTGTAACGTGATTGTAATCACGAGGGTTATAATCCTTAGCGATTATACCAACTGATTACCACGTTAACTAGGCGTAGTGACGAGTCAAAGTTTCGGTCAAAATGCGTTTTAGCACGCATTTTGCAACGGAACTATTTTCGGGTATCAAAACCCATTGTTTTGATACCAAATCAGTAGGTTAAACATGTTTTGACATGTTTAACTCGTCACTATTAGTGTAGTGCTTATTTAAGGTCGTAAGTTAAGCGGTCTAAACAACCGCTTAGACTTTCGAACCCGACCCATTTGGTCCATCTTTAGGATCCGATCAAGCTCGATTAGTGATCATAGTTACATAGGGAATAACCCCTGAGGTTATATCTTATGATCACATAGGATTGTTTGGTTAGTTGCTAAGTAGCTTGTATGCCCATAGAAAATGACCAAAACGCCCTTTTGAAGCATAAATCCATATTTTACCTATGTGAACATGTTTTTGACATATAATCTGATTTACATGTTTAGGTATAATTGGGCATATAAGACTTGACATAGCACATAGTTAACCATCCAAACATAGTTTTGCGCGAACGACGCGTTAAAGTAGCATAAGCTACCTTAATGGGTCGTAACGGGTCGAAAGCACTTAGGCTACGTTCCGATTTAGGATGTAGGCTTTTTTAAACTATATTACATGAGTTCCACACTCATTTGGTTTACAAGACCACATTCTATCCGATCTTCCGATTTAGTTGTCGATTATTTACTAGTGATCCGATTATTAGGTACCACTTGAATTTCCTTGGTTTGTCTGAGCTTCGCTAAGTTCTTTAGATCAAGGATACCCTATCATTCAATGTGAGTACATAGTTCCCCTATTTTACTGTTTTCAATTGTTTTGGGGTAATTCATATGTATTAAAACGATTTCGATATTTTAACGATGTTTTCAAAAACAATTAAGATGGTTTATATTAAACTAAATACGATTTCGATAATGTGAACGAAACTTGATGGTTGTAACTACATAACGAATGACATTCATTAGCATTGATCAAGCCGACCAGTATTAGGTTATGGTACCATAGGATATGACAAATCCCGTTATCAGACTACACCCATGGTTATGTGTGGGGGTTATGTTGGTAACGACCGAATCTGATGATTGTTAACTTACCCTTTGGTGGTTTGTTAATACGATAAACGAGGTAGTCGAGTCACGAAGGTTTGAATGTTATTAGCGAGACGACCATAAGTAGTTTCACAATTAAAACGAATACGATTTTGGGACGAGTTAAAACGATTTGGAACGACTTAAACGAGATAAAACGATTTGAACGAACGATTGGTTTGGGTTGTGATTAGGTAATGGGATGGGTGTATCATGATAGAAGCATGGTAGATACGCCGCTGGTACATCTTATATATAAGTGCTTTTATCATATTACATTTCATGTCATTATTTAATTCACTTGGTAAACGATTTTGGAACGATATCACACAACGAGGTTTTCGAAATGATATAAACCATACGAGTTTTATTAACGAATTTTAACGAGATGTTATACGAATTGGTTTACTAAAACAAATGTTTTGGGGTTAAGAATCATGGCTGCGAGGTTTTAAATACTATAACCATCTTGGTTAATCATGTTGCAATATTATATACTTTTCAAAAACAAGGTTTTCGAGGTATTGCAATATATATATAAACGAGCCATGATTCCGATACTCTCACAAAACCTATGTGCTCGCCAGCATTTCTTTGCTGACTTTGTTTTTACATATGTGTCAGGTGGTGATGCATGATGTTGATTGCTAGGAAGCAAGTTCACTTAGGATCCGGACATGGCTTTAGCGACTTAAAAACGATAATAGACGATGTTCAATTTGTTTGTTTGGATTATGACATTGAACAATACTTAATAATTCAATAAAACGAAACACTTAATTACCATGGTTGTGAAACGATGATTCTGTTGCAACACTCCCCGACGTTTTCGCCACGGTTTTGTTGTTTTAACGTGGTCGGGGTGTGACAACCCGGAACACCAAAATAATGCTAGAAGCATTGTTTTTGTTTTTCTAAGCTAGTTAGGGTCCCCGAACACCCTAACACACTATAAAACATCGAATACACACAAACACTAACTAATATACTTGAATTCCTAACTAGACACCTAACTTATCATACAAGCCCAACTGGATACCCCCCCCCCCCACTTGGGACGGTCACATGTGGTCCCCATTTGAGATCTCCTTAATCTTCCTAAATCTCACTTGATCATACTTGGAATTAGTAAGATTTTGGCTTGTACTTTTGGAGACATGTAAGCCATTGGGTAAAGGAAGTAAATGGTTATAAGGAAAGTTAGATGGCCTCATTCTCACACGCACCATTCACACCACCCAACTCGTCCCTCTCCTCTCCACTTGCGGCCGAGGACTAGCACCCCCCACCACCATTATTTTCCACTCCATCTCATCCATTCCAAAAGCATCTAGAGGTGTAAGAAGGTGAATCACGAAGCCTGGAACTCACAGATCTTGAAGGACCTCCTTTACAAGCTTTTATCCACTCCATTTGTGCCATTGTTCTTCCCTAGCTTGAAGCTAGTAGTAAGATCATCTAAACCCTTGTTTACTTCTATTTTGCTTGGTTAAAAGAAGTATTATGATGAAAACATAAGAACACTAAAGAACATACACTTAAATCTTGAAACATAAAGCATGAAATATGACGAATCTTGTTGTTATGATGTTGTGTAGTGCATAAATGATATTTGCTTGATGATTTCTTGAGAAGATGATGTGGAACATCACATGAAGCTTGCTAGATGGTGTTTAAACACATAACCTAGCAAGTAGGAGGTGATTATGTAATAACATATGATGATCACCTTCTAGTAAACACATGAACTTGAAGATTAAAATGATTTCTTGAAAAATAATCATTAAAGTGAGTTGATAACCTTGTTAACCCTAGACTTGTGAATGATTTTTCTAAAAAGAACCAAGTTCAAAATGTGATTTTTAGAAGATCATTATTTTACATAAACCTATATTATTTTCGATGGAAGAACAAGTATAAGAACACTAGAGAAACAAGAAGGTTTAATAATTAGACATTTTTGTAAATTATGTTTACAAGTTGTAAACACCAAATCTCTTCAAGAATAAAAATGGGTATTAAGTATGTATATTTGTGAGAAAGATATATATATATATTTTATCACCAATTTTTGTGCTAAGTGTATGTAGTATGTATTATACTTGATAGTGTATTAGGACTTGAAGATACGCTAAATACTCCTAAGGAGTGAAGATACAAAAATACATATACAACATACTTAGACAAATACAAGATACTTATATTTATTTTTGAGAAAATAATATAAGTAAGACACATAGTTAAAAATATAAATTATTTTTAACACAAAAACACATTTACAAAAGATAGTGACTTGTACTTGTGCGATACAAGTCTAGTGACTAACGTTAATAAACACGTTTAGGTCATGACGCTAGATAAGCAAATCCGGTGAAGTTTACGACGCAGGAACGCAAAGTTGTGAGTTCATGCTCCCCCTTTTCTTTAACTGTTTTTGGTTTTATAACTCTCGGGGGGTGAAATACATGTTACAATATTTACAAATGGTATGATACAAAAACAAGAAGCACTCTTGGTGAGAACGAGTACCAAGTATGATGAGTTTTAAGAAATGACATATGAAATGCCTATGAAAGGCCTATGAAATACAATACTAGATCATATGAGCACAGACATAATACTGAAAATGCCATAAAGTCTTGGTGAAAACTAGTACCAAGCCATTAAAAACATTCATTAATTAGGGACGAGGGTTAGATCTAACGGGTACGGCCGAGCCCCACTCATGGTCACAACTAGTACATAGTAGTGCTTCGGAGTCCCAGTCGAGGTTAATCGACACATTCGAGGTTAATTGACACTTTTGTTGAATTGTAACCTAGACGAAGGTTGTGTTTTTAAAACTTAAATAACAAGTGTTTGTAATGCTCAATTTTTCATTAATGGATGAACATCGTTTTGATCATGTAGTTGTTTATTACGATTGAATGCAATGATATTAAACCAGTCACACACATATGCTTCCGCAAAAGAGAGGGTGTGACAGTTTGGTATCAGAGCTTCGATTCTAGTGAACTAGGATTCCTTCTCGAGTCTAGACTACAATCACTAGAGTTCTCTCACGAAAACATTTTTACAAAAAGGTTTTCATTGCATTCACGTAAGCGCCAAGATCCACGAGTCAAACACTTTTCAAAAAGAGACAAGGCAAGGACATTGGTAGGGAATACCCTCAAGATAAGGTGCCAATTAAGGCATAGTCTACACAAGTTAGACTTGCCAAAAATAAAATACACTCTTGGTGACCACTAGTACCAAGTAGTGTCCTTGTTGTAAATCGACAACTAGAAAAAAATGACCCCCCCCCAAAAAAAAAACTAGAGTTATACGTGATATAATGCATCAAATTGCTTGTTTATGCTAAGTAGCATATTTGTTATTGATATACATATATACGAATAAGTGTACGGAATAAATATTGACGTGAATACATACAAATAAGTGTACGGAATGATTATTGACGTGAACAAGATACTGTCGACTCCGACTCCTATTACTGTACGTAACTCGCACGATGAAACTAACGACCTCACGTTCATTGCAAAGCTCATAGCTAGAGTGATTACCAAACAAGATTCTGAGCTTTCTTCCGTAGGAGATGGGTGCTCTTCCCTCTCGATCGTGAAGGTGCCTGACTACGGTGATGATGACGAGGCAGAGGCGGCAACCTTGAACGAATTCCTAATCAACGGGACGAGATCCCTGCGGCTTATGTGAAGCAAGATTGATGACATACTTGACCTGGAAAAGGAAGATGAAGTATTCATCTTGAAGGTGCCCCTCCAACTACTAGGAATTCTCTTAATTCCTATTTCATTTAATCATCGTGCCTATTCGCGCGTAACGATAACGAGTGTTAGCGCATGGACCGCCGCAATGGTCTTTTCCATGATAGAAGTATAAGGATAGTAGTGTCCCCTCCTTGAATGATCATCTGCTTGGACGAGAGGAAATTGGGGTAACTGTGCAAGACAATTTATTATTATGGGGGCCCACGTAATAACGACTTGTAGTGCACAGAAATCCTGGTGGACTCTGCGGGTCGAGCTAATGAAAACCACACAAAAATAACCTATAGGTGTTCACACCTTCATCTGGTAGAACAATACATAGATCATGCCTTAGAACATTATAAAGTAGGAAGCCTGTCTTAGCCTACTTCGTGACTGACACTTCTATCCGTGTACGAGACGATCGAGAAACGATAATTAAGCAAGCAAAGATGTGTCACACCCCGACCACGTAGAACAACAAAACGTGGTGGAAAACGTCGGGGAGTGTTGTAACAAAATCATTGTTTCATAACACATGGAAATTGAAATATTGTTTTATTGAATAAAGTAGTTATAATGTCTTGACAGTCAAAGAAACATGTAACACCTGTGCCTTCACGGCCATCAAACAAATACCAAACCAATGAAATATTATATTTCATACTTGGGATTTGTAAAAATATGTGTATCGTTTACACATATCAACTCTTGTTCAATTTCAAACCCTAAATCGCTTTCTGGAAGGTTATACGCGCACCGATGCGTAAATATAACCAGTTTAATCCAACAAACACTCCGGAATAGTGAAATAGGCTTAACATACCTTAAATAACCTTGACATAACTTAGACATAAGTTTTGGAAGGTTTGGTGTGGTGAAATCAAAGTTAAATCGCTTACAGGGACTAAAGTTGACAAACTGCGAAAGTATGCCAATTTGAACTGTAACAGACCTTCCGGAACATGACCATAAGTTAAACATACCATAAATATCCTTTACAAAGCTTAGAAATAGGCTTTGAGGGGTTCGGTGTGCTAAAATAAACTTTTGTGTCATTCAGGGACTAAAAGTGTCAAAAAGTGCACAAGTTTGCATTTTTACGCATAACTTACGTTCTGAATACATCCGGACATCCAAAAATTTATGTAAGCATGACTATATTATGTTTTAGTGTTTGGCTTGCCAAAAATCCATTCGTCGCGTCATTTGGATCGTTTTTCGCGCTTGTGCGCATTCCGTCGTAATTAAGCGAACATCGCGTTCGTACGGCTAAACGAACCGACATCCGAGATATTATTGAGCACAATTTAAGTTCCCTATACTTTAACTTCATTTTAGAGCTTTGAAATGGGGTTAACGGGGCTTAAACGTGTCAAAAATGCATCGAAAACCAAGTTTAGGGGCTACAGGGACCAAAACTGTAAATCTGCCAAAGTTGTTACCTTACGGACCTAAACATTGGCAGCTTTGAGGTCCGTAAAGCAGTCTGCAGACCAGATTCAATGTTTTAATCAGCTGTTTGCAGCTGTTTAATCCTCCTCCACATGTCCCCAATTGTCTAGTCAGATGATAAGGATCACTTTTAGCCACCATGAGTTTCCGACAAGTGTACGCCTTGGATCATGGCACGTTTTCCATGAAACGATCCTAACGGTTCGGGTATTCCTATAAATACCCAACCCATTCCATTGCAAAACTTACAAGAACTTTGATTTGAGAAACTCTAAGTTGAAACTATTGTTTCATACCTGAGATTTTTGAATCGAGGTTAGCATTCGGGGACCCTTCGTAAGTATTCTTTCGTTCTTTTCCTTATTTTTACTGCTTTTCGAGTCAGAAAGTCAAACTTTGTTTGACTTTCAGCGTTGACCAGTAATGGTCAATGCGAAGTTCGTTTGAACTTCGCAACGTGAGTGTAATCACGTTGGTTATAGTCCCTTGGGACTATGCCTACTGATTACCACGTTGTCTAGGGTCGTAGGGTAAGCGATCTAATAAATCGCTTATACCTTCGAACCCGACCCAGTTTGGTCGATCATTAGGATCCGACCAAACACATTAGGTGACCATAGTAGGTAGGGAATAACCTTCCGAGGTTATACCCTATGGTCACATCGTTTAAGTAGTTATATGATAGGTAGTTTATATGCCTTAGGTAAATTACCAGAATACCCTTTTCATGTATAATTGGTAATTAAGCATATGTAACCTAAACTTTTGTCACATAACTGATTATGTAACATGTTTAGGCATATAACACTTGTCATAGGACTAGTTAGGCGGTCCGAACGCGTTTCACGCGAACGACGCGTTAAAGTAGCATAAGCTACCTAAACGGGTCGTAATGGGTCGTAAGCAGTTAGGTTAAGTTTCATTTAGTATGTAGGCTTTGTTAAACCATATCACACGAGTCTCCACACTCGTTTGGTTTACAAACCCTAATGCTACCCAGTCTTCCGATTTAGGTCCGGTTATTTAACATAGTTACCTATAGTAGGTGCCGTTTGATTCCGTGATCTCTAGCTTTGCTTGGTGGTTATCCTAGGACTTCTGAGCAATCTCAAGTGATTACATAGACCCCTCTTTTACTGTTTTCCAAACTGTTTTGGGGTGAAACACATGTGCCTACTTGTTACTTTCCTGCTTTCCTGTTTTCACATCATATACCGACTATGTTTGTTAGTACATTATAGTACATGATTTCATTACTTTTCTGCTATGTATGTTGACTGATAACATGCTAAGCACATTGATTTACATGACTTTTCTGCTTTGTATGATAACTTAGCATACTTAGTACATCATTTTACATTGCATCTCTGTTGCATATGTTCCAGTAACATATGGACACATTGTTTTACAGCTCTACCTTGTATGTTTACTCTAGCATACTAGGTACATTATCTTCATCTCATGCTTACATTTTGGTATGACATTTGGTTTGTTTAACGGGTCTATATAACATTCATTAACATTTGCTACGCCGCTCGGTAGTAGGTAGTGGTACCATAGGACTTGACAAATCCCGTTCCGGACATCCCAGGGAAAGGGGATGAAAGGAATGACCGAATCCGAATACATATTCTTTTGATAACTCACTTTTACATAGTTATCCGGCTGTCTCAAGGCTTGAATGTTTGCGTTTAACATACTGCATAAGTGTTTGTATCAGTAAAGCATGCATTATTCTACAAAACATAACTTTGATTTAAACCAAGTTTTACTTCAATACTTTGTTTTGTACATTTTTTACTTATGGTTTAAGTAGTCTAAATTTTACTTACCATACATATCATTTTGGTTATACATTACTTGACTACTTTTGGACTATAGACATTTGACATGGATATTTGACATAGACATTTGACATGGATATTTGACATAGACATTTGACAATTGATTTAAACATAGACATTTTACATTGTTTGGTTTGGTTTGATTAAGTGATTAAGTAACGATGTGTGTGTAATATGATACAAGCATGGTGGATACGCCGCTGGTACTTCCTATATATAAGTGTTTGTATGGTATTACATATCGTAGCGTTATTTGAATCATTTCAGTTTGATACATAGAACATTTTATACAAATAACATACTTTTTACAAGACATTGTTTTACAAAACAACTTATCTTTTACAAACTTATTTTACTTGGTTATTCATTTAACCTTACATTTATTTATACTTATCATCTGATCTTATCGATTTTCAAATGATTTACAAAGACAAAGCAAATTACAAGGTTCATGACTAAACATTTTCTCAAACATAAGTCATGAATCTTATTTTCACAAAACCTATGTATCTCACAGGCATTTTTATGCTGACGTACCATATTTTCACATGTGTTTTTCAGGAGCTGTTGCATAAGATGATCAAGATACACATAGGCAGACTTGGGCTTTAGTGACAATAAAAGATGCAAGACTAGTTAATTATGTTGTATTTCATTGTTTGTTAAGACATTGTAACACTTTTAATCAATAAAACGAAACTTCAATTGCCATGGATTTGAAACAATTAATTCTGTTACAACACTCCCCGATATTTCCGCCACGTTTTGTATGTTCTACGTGGTCGGGGTGTGACAGAAAAGATGGTATCAGAGCCAATGGTTATAGGGAATTAGGTTATTAGTAATGCTTTGACCTAGTCTATAACCTTCTTAGGACCCTAACGCGAGTTTACTTGCGTTTAGTCATAAAACAATACCGTCACCTATCCTTAGGCGACGACCACAACAAGAACATGAATTTCAAAACCGCTTTGAAAACTAATCATCTGTTCTAGGATGATTGATTACTAGGTTTTGAACCCTCTATTGTAAGGTTTTGAACTCTCTATTATATGGTTTTGAACCCCTTTGAGTTTTCAAAATCTCGTCAAGGTTTTGGGTTTTTAATAATGTGAACACGTGCAAACTGGAAGGGTGAATGCCTGTATTCTGGGTTTTCTGTCTAGGCAAGCACTTCGTATACATCTCATCAGACGCGAGACCAGTTGTGCTTACCTGGGAATTCTTGGGATGAGTGTTCACTTATAGGCGAGCATGTCTTCGCGATACATTATTTTTGACCCATTTACTTTGATCAGTCACCGTATCATTTGTTTGCCTTAGGTAACAAACAAATGATCGCAATCTTCATGCGTTATCATTCTGTTCTGATTGTCCAATAATCTTTCACCTGTTTCTCCCTATGCCTTTCTTTTTCTTCAAGAATGTCTCTTCATCACAATGACGCCCAGATATCTGAGCAAGCTGCCAAAATTCGCTCAGCGAATAGGCGAAGTAGTCCTGAAGACTGTTGAATTAGCTACTGCCATGTATCATCTCCAGGATGAAGCCACTCAAGAGTCACCAAGACAGGCAGGACCTAGTCAGGCGACAACACCATCAGCCAATAAACCAATCGAGGAATCAAAGACCGTGGATGAACGATCCCCTAAGAAGTCAAAGAAGCGAAAGGCTTCTCAGAACTTCGCCATGGTCGCTCACAATGGTAAAGCAGTCCCCAACCAACCAGCTCAACCTCCTGCTAGGAGTGTATGGCTTTTCCTATGATACCTACATCAAGGAACTATGTACCTTACAAACTACTCTTGTGATTTCTCTCTTTCAAATGATTGCTCATGATTCCCTCGAAAATTTTAAGTACTCGTTTCACTCTAAGAAACAAAGTACAGAAAATTAAGTGACATTATGAGTAATCGTGCTTTTCGCACATCTGTGCCTTTAAATCCTTGGTTAGATAACTAAGGGTATTTTCAAATCTCATACCCATTACGTTTTGATTTTTCAACATACACAGTACCAGTATTTCAAAACAATCTTCATGATTTCAAAACATTTCATATAGTTTGAAAACAATTTTTCTAGATACATTGTCTATGTTATTTCAAAAACATTGACCATGTTATCAAAACCAACCTTTCTAATTTCAAAATATTTCATATAGTCTGAAGACAATATTAACACAATACATTTTCTGATCAAGTGCATGATTTCGAAAAGCATCATTCATGTCTTTCAAAAACCTTATACATAATTTCAAAATTCATCTCGCATGATTTTAAAACATTTTTGTAAATATATCTACCTAATACACCTACTTTATGATTTCAAAAAGTATTATATATAAGGTTTCAAAAACGTTAAACACATTTTTTCTTAAAATAACCCCATGCACAGTTTTCAAAAATATTTTCCTCGTACATTGACTTAACCTTCAAAATTCTGCTTCATATGTCGCCTTGGCATATCTAGCATCTCAATTTCATAAGCATTTTTTTACTTCATGTTTTGACATAAGCACGTCCAGTGCAAGGTATCAAAACATCTTCAACTTCTAAAATCCATAAGGGATCTTTTTATCTTCACAATTAGATCCTTGTGGATGATCATCATTCAAATCAGAGTCCTTAAATGGATTCCTTATGTACCTGAATTCGAACATTTCGGTTCCTTATAATCGAAATCGAATTTTTCTTTTAAAAAGATCTTTCTATCTTTATAGTTAGATTTTTGATAATGTTTAAAGTACCAAATGAAATCCACGAGATGGATTCCTAGTGTGCTTTAAATACATGTACTCTGTTAGCAGAACAAACTTCTAGTTAAACAATTTTGTGGTTATGTGACTAAGTGTTTATTCATCTCATGTTTTCTTTTATGCATTTTTGTGTTTTTAATACTCTGGATATTCGTTATCCAAATCCTCGCAGGATCTTTCATATCTTCATATGAGAGATTCGTAGCAGGATATTCAAAAGGTACTACCTTAAATCCTTAATGGGCTTCTATGTAATAGTTAAGACCCTTGGATTATATAGTACCACTCCTTGATTCATAAGAGACCCTTTAGTGGTCTAGTCAAAAAGATTGATTCACAATTTGGTTAAAAAAAATGATAACATCTAGTGATGTAGCTGAACAGACTCCTTGATAGTCTATTTAAATCATTTATTGATTTAGTCTAAAGGACTCTATGGCGGTCTAAGTCACGCTCCTCACATGATTTTTCATTTGGTTTTCCCCTGCACATTATAAAATGGACTGAGTGAACTATGCAAAGAATTGTCTGATTATGGACGCGTACATAATTATGAAATTTAGTGCACAGAAATCCAGTAAGATTTATTATGTGAAAGAACCGATAGCGACAACAATAACAAAATGAGGACGATGTAATGGAGGTACGGTGGACGCACCAATGATGCTTTATATACTTGTATATATAGGTATCCCTCTTACGTTGCAATCATGATGATTATTAAAGTTACTAGAAGTTCAGAAATCTAGCCAATATTGTTCGATCTTTTCAACTTCATGTTTTAAATTCTTACAAGTTTCCTCTAAATAAATTTCGGGACGAAATTTCCTAAAGTAGGGGAGACTGTAACACCTGTGCCTTCACGGCCATCAAACAAATACCAAACCAATGAAATATTATATTTCATACTTGGGATTTGTAAAAATATGTGTATCGTTTACACATATCAACTCTTGTTCAATTTCAAACCCTAAATCGCTTTCTGGAAGGTTATACGCGCACCGATGCGTAAATATAACCAGTTTAATCCAACAAACACTCCGGAATAGTGAAATAGGCTTAACATACCTTAAATAACCTTGACATAACTTAGACATAAGTTTTGGAAGGTTTGGTGTGGTGAAATCAAAGTTAAATCGCTTACAGGGACTAAAGTTGACAAACTGCGAAAGTATGCCAATTTGAACTGTAACAGACCTTCCGGAACATGACCATAAGTTAAACATACCATAAATATCCTTTACAAAGCTTAGAAATAGGCTTTGAGGGGTTCGGTGTGCTAAAATAAACTTTTGTGTCATTCAGGGACTAAAAGTGTCAAAAAGTGCACAAGTTTGCATTTTTACGCATAACTTACGTTCTGAATACATCCGGACATCCAAAAATTTATGTAAGCATGACTATATTATGTTTTAGTGTTTGGCTTGCCAAAAATCCATTCGTCGCGTCATTTGGATCGTTTTTCGCGCTTGTGCGCATTCCGTCGTAATTAAGCGAACATCGCGTTCGTACGGCTAAATGAACCGACATCCGAGATATTCTTGAGCACAATTTAAGTTCCCTATACTTTAACTTCATTTTAGAGCTTTGAAATGGGGTTAACGGGGCTTAAACGTGTCAAAAATGCATCGAAAACCAAGTTTAGGGGCTGCAGGGACCAAAACTGTAAATCTGCCAAAGTTGTTACCTTACGGACCTCAACATTGGCAGCTTTGAGGTCCGTAAAGCAGTCTGCAGACCAGATTCAATGTTTTAATCAGCTGTTTGTAGCTGTTTAATCCTCCTCCACATGTCCCCAATTGTCTAGTCAGATGATAAGGATCACTTTTAGCCACCATGAGTTTCCGACAAGTGTACGCCTTGGATCATGGCACGTTTTCCATGAAACGATCCTAACGGTTCGGGTATTCCTATAAATACCCAACCCATTCCATTGCAAAACTTACAAGAACTTTGATTTGAGAAACTCTAAGTTGAAACTATTGTTTCATACCTGAGATTTTTGAATCGAGGTTAGCATTCGGGGACCCTTCGTAAGTATTCTTTCGTTCTTTTCCTTATTTTTACTGCTTTTCGAGTCAGAAAGTCAAACTTTGTTTGACTTTCAGCGTTGACCAGTAATGGTCAATGCGAAGTTCGTTTGAACTTCGCAACGTGAGTGTAATCACGTTGGTTATAGTCCCTTGGGACTATGCCTACTGATTACCACGTTGTCTAGGGTCGTAGGGTAAGCGATCTAATAAATCGCTTATACCTTCGAACCCGACCCAGTTTGGTCGATCATTAGGATCCGACCAAACACATTAGGTGACCATAGTAGGTAGGGAATAACCTTCCGAGGTTATACCCTATGGTCACATCGTTTAAGTAGTTATATGATAGGTAGTTTATATGCCTTAGGTAAATTACCAGAATACCCTTTTCATGTATAATTGGTAATTAAGCATATGTAACCTAAACTTTTGTCACATAACTGATTATGTAACATGTTTAGGCATATAACACTTGTCATAGGACTAGTTAGGCGGTCCGAACGCGTTTCACGCGAACGACGCGTTAAAGTAGCATAAGCTACCTAAACGGGTCGTAATGGGTCGTAAGCAGTTAGGTTAAGTTTCATTTAGTATGTAGGCTTTGTTAAACCATATCACACGAGTCTCCACACTCGTTTGGTTTACAAACCCTAATGCTACCCAGTCTTCCGATTTAGGTCCGGTTATTTAACATAGTTACCTATAGTAGGTGCCGTTTGATTCCGTGATCTCTAGCTTTGCTTGGTGGTTATCCTAGGACTTCTGAGCAATCTCAAGTGAGTACATAGACCCCTCTTTTACTGTTTTCCAAACTGTTTTGGGGTGAAACACATGTGCCTACTTGTTACTTTCCTGCTTTCCTGTTTTCACATCATATACCGACTATGTTTGTTAGTACATTATAGTACATGATATCATTACTTTTCTGCTATGTATGTTGACTGATAACATGCTAAGCACATTGATTTACATGACTTTTCTGCTTTGTATGATAACTTAGCATACTTAGTACATCATTTTACATTGCATCTCTGTTGCATATGTTCCAGTAACATATGGACACATTGTTTTACAGCTCTACCTTGTATGTTTACTCTAGCATACTAGGTACATTATCTTCATCTCATGCTTACATTTTGGTATGACATTTGGTTTGTTTAACGGGTCTATATAACATTCATTAACATTTGCTACGCCGCTCGGTAGTAGGTAGTGGTACCATAGGACTTGACAAATCCCGTTCCGGACATCCCAGGGAAAGGGGATGAAAGGAATGACCGAATCCGAATACATATTCTTTTGATAACTCACTTTTACATAGTTATCCGGCTGTCTCAAGGCTTGAATGTTTGCGTTTAACATACTGCATAAGTGTTTGTATCAGTAAAGCATGCATTATTCTACAAAACATAACTTTGATTTAAACCAAGTTTTACTTCAATACTTTGTTTTGTACATTTTTTACTTATGGTTTAAGTAGTCTAAATTTTACTTACCATACATATCATTTTGGTTATACATTACTTGACTACTTTTGGACTATAGACATTTGACATGGATATTTGACATAGACATTTGACATGGATATTTGACATAGACATTTGACAATTGATTTAAACATAGACATTTTACATTGTTTGGTTTGGTTTGATTAAGTGATTAAGTAACGATGTGTGTGTAATATGATACAAGCATGGTGGATACGCCGCTGGTACTTCCTATATATAAGTGTTTGTATGGTATTACATATCGTAGCGTTATTTGAATCATTTCAGTTTGATACATAGAACATTTTATACAAATAACATACTTTTTACAAGACATTGTTTTACAAAACAACTTATCTTTTACAAACTTATTTTACTTGGTTATTCATTTAACCTTACATTTATTTATACTTATCATCTGATCTTATCGATTTTCAAATGATTTACAAAGACAAAGCAAATTACAAGGTTCATGACTAAACATTTTCTCAAACATAAGTCATGAATCTTATTTTCACAAAACCTATGTATCTCACAGGCATTTTTATGCTGACGTACCATATTTTCACATGTGTTTTTCAGGAGCTGTTGCATAAGATGATCAAGATACACATAGGCAGACTTGGGCTTTAGTGACAATAAAAGATGCAAGACTAGTTAATTATGTTGTATTTCATTGTTTGTTAAGACATTGTAACACTTTTAATCAATAAAACGAAACTTCAATTGCCATGGATTTGAAACAATTAATTCTGTTACAACACTCCCCGATATTTCCGCCACGTTTTGTATGTTCTACATGGTCGGGGTGTGACAAAACATAACATAAATAACTAGTCTTGCATCTTTTATTGTCGCTAAGGCCCAAGTCCGCCTAAGTGTGTCTTGATAAATCCTATGCATCATATCCTGAAACACATGTGAAAATAGGTACGTCAGCATAAAAATGCCTCTGAGATACATAGGTTTATGAAAATAAGATTCATGACTTATAAGTTTAGGAAAAGTTGTGTAATAACAGTCAGTCATGAACCTTGTAATTTGATTTGTCTTGTAAATCTTTTGAAAAACGATAAGATCGGATGATATGTATAAATAAGAGAATAAGGTATGGTTAAATGAATAACCATATAAATATGAGTTTGTATAATTTAAGTTGTTTGTAAAACAAAGTATTGTGAAAAGTATGTTATTTGTATAAAATGTTATATGTCCAAATTGAAATGATTTAAATAACGCCACGATATGTAATACCATACAATCACTTATATATAGGAAGTACCAGCGGCGTATCCACCATGCTTGTATCATATTACACACGCCTCGTTACTTAAATCACTTACTCAAACCAAACCAACAATGTAAGATGTCTATGTTTAAACCAATTGTCAAATGTATTGAATAATATACCAAAATGTTTATGTCAAGATGTAAATCATGCAACGTATAACCAATGTTGAAAATGTTTATGTGTCAAATGTAAATCATGTAATGTGTAACAAAAATGATATGTATGGCTAGTGAAATGCATTAACTAAACCATAAGTGAAATGCACAAAACAAAGTATTGAAGTAAAACTTGGTTTAAATCAAAGTTAGGTTTTGTGTAGTAAATGCATGCTATACTGATATAGACATTTATGCGGTATTGTGAAAATTCATACATCCAAGCCTTGCGACAGTCGGATAACCCTTTTAGTAAAGGTTATCAAAATATGTATTCGGATTCGGTCATTCCTTCCATCCAAACAAACCCGAGATTACAGGAATGGGATTTGTCAAGTCCTATGGTACCACTACCTACTACCGAGCGGCATGATCGGTGTTAATGAATGTATAGTATGGTTTAAACAAACCAAATGTCATACCAAAATGTAAGCATATGATGAACAAGAAATGTACTAAGTATGCTAAGTTAACATATAAAGTAGAGAAGTCATGTAAATCAATGTGCTAGCATGCTATCCGTTAACATACATAGCAGAAATGTAATGTAGAACCATGTACTAAGTATGCACACAATGGACATACATAGTATAAAATGTAATGAAATCATGTACTATAATGTACTAATGAACATAGGAGGTATATGATGTGAAAACAGGAAAGCATGAAAGTAACAAGTAGGCACATGTCTTTCACCCCAAAACAGTTTGGAAAACAGTAAAAGAGGGGTCTATGTACTCACTTGAGATTGCTCAGAAGTCTTAAGATAACCACCAAGCAACGCTAGAGATCACGGAATCAAACGTCACCTACTATAGGTAACTACATTAATAAACCGGACCTAAATCGGAAGATCGGATAGAATGAGGGTTCGTAAACCAAACGAGTATGGGAACTCGTGTAATATGGTTTAACAAAGCCCACATACTAAAACGAAACTTAACCTAAGTGTTTGTGACCCATTACGACCCGTTTAGGTAGCTTATGCTACTTTAACGCGTCGTTCGCGTAAAACGCGTTTGGACTGCCTAGCTAGTCCTATGACAAGTAACATATGCCTTAACATGTCTAATATTGTTGTCAAATTAGTTTAGATGTCAAAAGTTATGTTACATATGTTTAAAATGAATTTTGGCATCAAAGGGGTATTTTGGTAATTTACCTAAGGCATATAAACTACCTATTATACAACTAACTAAACGTCGTGACCATAAGGTATAACCTCGGAAGGTTATTCCCTAAATACTATGGTCACCTAATGTGTTTGGTCGGATCCTAAAGATCAACCAAATGGGTCGGGTTCGAAAGTATAAGCGATTGTTTAGATCGCTTACCTTACGTCCCTATATAAGCACTAAACTAAAAGTGACGAGCTAAGCATGCTAAAACATGCTTAACCTAGTTTAGAAAACAGGTTTGGTATCAAAACAAACGGTTTTGATACCCATAAGTAGTTTGGTTACAAAATACGCAAGAATACGTATTCTGACCCAAACTACGGCTCGTCACTGAGCCTAGATAACGTGGTAATCAGTAGGTATAGTCCCAAGGGACTATAACCATCATGATTACAATCACGTTGCGCAGTTCATACGAACTTCGCATTGACCATAAACTGGTCAACGTAGAAAGTCAAACAAATTTTGACTTTCAGACTCGAAAAGACTCGAAAAGCAATAAAAGAACGAAGGAACACTTACGAAGGGTCCCCGAATGCTAATCTAGATCAAAATAGCTCAGGTATGAAACAAAGGTTTCAACTTAGAGCACAATTGATCAGATTCTTGTGAGGAATGAGTGAAAATGTGATGGGTATTTATAGATTTCGGTCCACCGTTAGGATCGTTTCTTGGAAAAGAGGGAATGATCTAGCCCGTACACTTGTCAAGATGTTGTGGTAACTAAAAATGGCCTTTTATGAGCTGAAAGGGCAAGTTAGAATGTGTGGATGAGGTTTAATCAGCTAAATTATGCTGACTAATCGATCTTATCTATTCTGGGAGGCTGATGCGGCCCGCTTCAGGATCAGACAAAACTCAGGCGGGCCGCCAGGAGCTTCTGATCAGAAAACAAGTTTCAAAAGTCACAGTTTTGGTCCCTGTTGTGTTTTAAGCCCATTTCCGGCACTTCTAAGGCCCGTAAAGCCAACTTTAAGGTCCTAAAATGATGCCTAAACATTGTGGACATGAAACATGCTCAAAAATATGTCGGATGTTGGTTCGTTTGGTCGTACGAACGCGATGTTCGCTTAATTACGACGGAATGCGCACAAGCGCGTAAAACGATCCAAATGACGCAACGAATGAATTTCTCTTATGCCAAACACTAAAATAAAATATTTTAGTGCTTACATAAATTTTTGGATGTCCGGATGTATTCAGAACGTAAGTTATGCGCGAAAATGCAAACTTGTGCACTTTTTGACACTTTTAGTCCCTGAATGACCCAAAAGTATATTTTAGCACACCGAACCCCTCAAGGCTTATTTCTAAGCTAGGTAAAGGATATTTAAGGTGTGTTTAACTTATGGTCATGTTCCGGAATGTTCGTTCTAGTTCAAATTGGCATACTTTCGCAGTTTGTCAATTTTAGTCCCTGTAAGCGAATTAACTTGTTTTTGCCATACCAAAGCCTTCAAAACTTATTTCTAAGTTATGTAAAGGTTATTTAAGGTATGTTAAGCCTATGTCACTATTCCGGAGTGTTTGTTGCATTAAACTGGTTATATTTACGCATCGGTGCGCGTATAACCTCCCATAAAGCGATTTAGAGTTTGGAATTGAACAAAAATTGATATGTGATATTTTTACAAATCCCAAGTATGAAATATAATATTTCATTGGTTCGGTATTTGTTTGATGGCCGTGGAGGCACAGGTGTTACAGTCTCCCCACTTTAGGAAATTTCGTCCCGAAATTTTATCTAGAGGAAACTTGTGTGAGTTTGAAAACATGAAGTTGAAAAGATCGAACAACATTGGTTAGGGTTCTGAACTTCTAGTAACCTTAATAACATCATGCTTGCAATGTAAGAGGGATACTTATATACAAGTATATGAAGCGTCATTGGTGCGTCCACAGTACCTCCATTACATCGTTCTCATTTCGTTATTGTTGTCACTATCGGTAATTACACATAATAAATCTTACTGTGGTTACCATGCACTGAATCTCATAATTATGTACGCATCCATAATTAGACAATTCCTTGCACAGTTCACACAGTCTATTTTATAATATGTAGGGTAAAACCAAATGAACAATCCTGTGATGAGTGTGACTAGACCGCCATAGAGTCCTTTTAATTAAATCAATAAATGATCTAAATAGACTATCAAGGAGTCTGTTCAGCTATATCACTAGATGTCATTCTTTAACCGAATCGTGAATCAATCTTTTTGACTAGACCACTTAAGGGTCTCTTATGAATCATGGAATAGTACTATATAATCCAAGGGTCTTAACTATTACATAGAAGCCCATTCAGGATTTAAGGTAGTACCTTTTTAAATATCCTACTACGAATCCCTCATATATAGATATGAAAGATTCTACGAGGATTTGGATAACTAATACCCAGAGTATAAAAACACAAAATGCATAAAAGAAAACATAAGATGAATAAACACATAGTCACAAAATTGTTTGTTAATTTGTCTTGTTAATTGCGTACATGCATTTAAAGCACACTAGGAATCCATTCCGTGGATTTCATTTGGTACTTTAAATGTTATCAAGAATCTAACTATAAAGATAGAAAGATTTTTAAAAGAAAAATTCGATTTCGATTATAAGGAACCGAAATGTTCGAATTTAGGTACATAAGGAATCCAATCAAGGACTCTGATTTGAATGATAATTATCCACAAGGGTCTAAATGTGAAGACAAAAAGATCCCTTATGGATTTTAGAAGTTGAAGATGTTTTGAAACCTTGCACTTGATGTGCTTAGGTCAAAATATGAAGTAAAATGCTTATGAAGTTGAGATGCCAGATATGCCAAGGCGACATATGAAGCGAATTTTGAAAGTTAAGTCAATGTATGAAGAAAATATTTTTGAAAACTTTGCATGGGGTTCTTTTAAAAAGAAATGTGTTCAATGTTTTTGAGACCTTATATATAATACCTTTAAAATCGTAAAGTAGGTGTATTAGGTAGGTATATTCCTAAAAATGTTTTAAAATTATGCGAGATAAATTTTGAAATTATGTATAAGGTTTTTAAAAAAACATGAATGATGCTTTTCGAAATCATGCACTTGATAAGAAAATGTACTGTGTTAATATAGCCTTCAGACTATATGAAATATTTTGAAATTAGGAAGATTGGTTTTGAAAACATGGCCAATGTTTTTGAAATAACATAGACAATGCATTTAGAAAAATTGTTTTCAAACTATATGAAATGTTTTGAGATCATGAAGATTGTTTTTGAAATACTTGTACTGTATATGTTGAAAAATCAAAACGTAATGGGTATGAGATTTGGAAATACCCTTAGTTATTTAACCAAGGATTTAAAGGCACAGATGTGCAGAAGCATGATTACTCATAATGTCACTTTATTTTCTGTACTTTGTTTCTTAGAGTGAAACGAGTGCTTAAAATTTTTGAGGGAATCATAAGCAATCATTTGAAATAGAGAAATCACAAGAGTAGTTTGTAGGGTACATAGTTTCTTGATGTAGGTATCATAGGAAAAGTCATACACACATGTAACTACACTTGTATATCAGAATTGTGAACAAGAATTTATTTATAAACAAAACAGATTGTTTCACATTACAAGAAAATAGATAAACAAAAGCATAAGACAGCAACATCTTCTAGTCAGCCAACTGCTCATCCGTGGGTTGGATTTGCATTAGCAAGCTTTGGGCAATCCCTTAGGAAATGGCCCATCTCGCCACAGTTGTAGCAAGACCCTGGTGAGAAATGAACTTGAGCAGAGTCGGCTTGTGGTTGATCTGGAACACCTTGGTTCGGGTTACATCGACAAGCACTTACCAGGTGACCAACTCGCCCACATGATACACACAGACGACACGGTAAGTGAGCTTGGTGATGCCCATTACATTTGTCGCATATTGGTGCCGTTCCCTTGTATTGCTTCTTAGCAGGTGGTGTTTCCACCTGGATGGGTCTTGTTTGATTTGGTACTGCTGTAGTTGGGCAAACCCTTGCCGTATGACCTATAAGTCCACAAATTTGGAATTCGCGGCACTTCACACTAGTCTGATGATGAAGGCTACATTGGTTGCACAAAGGTGCAGTTCCGTTGTATTGCTTCCTAGCAGGGGGTTGAGCTGGTTGGTTGGGGATGGCTTGACCATTATGAGCGACCATGGCGAAGTTCTGAGAAGCCTTTCGCTTCTTCGACTTCTTAGCGGATCGTTCATCCATGGTCTTTGATTCCTTGATTGCTTTCTTGGCTGGTGGTGCTGTCATTTGGCTAGGTCTTGCCTGTTTTGGTGCCACCGCTGCGGGTTTCCTTGAAGCCTTACGTTTCTTTGGTTTAGGTGAAGGCTTGGCTTCTGCTTCCTTTCGTGGCTCTTGAGTGGCTTCATTGTTGAGACGAGACATAGCAATTCCCAATTCCACAGTCTTCAGAATCACTTCGCCTATTTGTTGGGCAAGTTTGGCTGTTTGCTCGGACATTTGGCCGTTGCTGAGAGGAAGAGACATTCTAGAAGAAAATGAAAGACATAGGAAGAAACAAGTGAAAGATTATTGGACAAATAAAACAAAATGACAACGCATAGAAATTGTGATCATTTGTTTGTTACCTAAGGCAAACAAATGAGACGGTGACTAATCAAAGTAAACAGGTCTTATTAATGTATCCCAAAAGACATGCTCGCCTATAAGTGAACACTCATCCCAAGAATTCCCAGGTAAGCACAACTGGTCTCGCGTCTGATGAGATATATACGAAGTGCTTGCCTAGACAGAAAACCCAGAATTCAGGCATTCACCCTTCCAGTTTGCACATGTTCACATTATAAGACCCATACTTTGACGAGATTTTGAAAATTCAAAGGGGTTCAAAACCATATAACAGAGAGTTCAAAACCTTACAATAGAGGGTTCAAAACCTTACAATAGAGGGTTCAAAACCTAGTAATCAATCATCCTAGAACAGATGATTAGTTTTCAAAGCGGTTTGGAAATTTATGTTCTTGTTGAGGTCGTCGCCTAAGGATAGGTGACGGTATCGTTTTATGACTAAACGCAAGTAAACTCGCGTTAGGGTCCTAAGAAGGTTATAGACTAGGTCAAAGTATTACTAATAACCTAATTCCCTATAACCATGAGCTCTGATACCAACTTTTCTGTCACACCCCGACCACGTAGAACAACAAAACGTGGCGGAAAACGTCGGGGAGTGTTGTAACATAATCATTGTTTCATAACACATGGAAATTGAAATATTGTTTTATTGAATAAAGTAGTTATAATGTCTTGACAATCAAAGAAACATAACATAAATAACTAGTCTTGCATCTTTTACTGTCGCTAAGGCCCAAGTCCGCCTAAGTGTGTCTTGATAAATCCTATGCATCATATCCTGAAACACATGTGAAAATAGGTACGTCAGCATAAAAATGCCTGTGAGATACATAGGTTTATGAAAATAAGATTCATGACTTATAAGTTTAGGAAAAGTTGTGTAATAACAGTCAGTCATGAACCTTGTAATTTGATTTGTCTTGTAAATCTTTTGAAAAACGATAAGATCAGATGATATGTATAAATAAGAGAATAAGGTATGGTTAAATGAATAACCATATAAATATGAGTTTGTATAATTTAAGTTGTTTGTAAAACAATGTATTGTGAAAAGTATGTTATTTGTATAAAATGTTATATGTCCAAATTGAAATGATTCAAATAACGCCACGATATGTAATACCATACAATCACTTATATATAGGAAGTACCAGCGGCTTATCCACCATGCTTGTATCATATTACACACGCCTCGTTACTTAAATCACTTACTCAAACCAAACCAACAATGTAAGATGTCTATGTTTAAACCAATTGTCAAATGTATTAAATAATATACCAAAATGTTTATCTCAAGATGTAAATCATGCAACGTATAACCAATGTTGAAAATGTTTATGTGTCAAATGTAAATCATGTAATGTGTAACCAAAATGATATGTATGGCTAGTGAAATGCATTAACTAAACCATAAGTGAAATGCACAAAACAAAGTATTGAAGTAAAACTTGGTTTAAATCAAAGTTATGTTTTGTGTAGTAAATGCATGCTATACTGATATAGACATTTATGCGGTATTGTGAAAATTCATACATCCAAGCCTTGCGACAGTCGGATAACCCTTTTAGTAAAGGTTATCAAAATATGTATTCGGATTCGGTCATTCCTTCCATCCAAACAAACCCGAGATTACAGGAATGGGATTTGTCAAGTCCTATGGTACCACTACCTACTACCGAGCGGCATGATCGGTGTTAATGAATGTATAGTATGGTTTAAACAAACCAAATGTCATACCAAAATGTAAGCATATGATGAATAAGAAATGTACTAAGTATGCTAAGTTAACATATAAAGTAGAAAAGTCATGTAAATCAATGTGCTAGCATTCTATCAGTTAACATACATAGCAGAAATGTAATGTAGAACCATGTACTAATTATGCACACAATGGACATACATAGTATAAAATGTAATGAAATCATGTACTATAATGTACTAATGAACATAGGAGGTATATGATGTGAAAACAGGAAAGCATGAAAGTAACAAGTAGGCACATGTGTTTCACCCCAAAACAGTTTGGAAAACAGTAAAAGAGGGGTCTATGTACTCACTTGAGATTGCTCAGAAGTCTTAAGATAACCACCAAGCAACGCTAGAGATCACGGAATCAAACGGCACCTACTATAGGTAACTACATTAATAAACCGGACCTAAATCGGAAGATCGGATAGAATGAGGGTTCGTAAACCAAACGAGTATGGGAACTCGTGTAATATGGTTTAACAAAGCCCACATACTAAAACGAAACTTAACCTAAGTGTTTGTGACCCATTACGACCCGTTTAGGTAGCTTATGCTACTTTAACGCGTCGTTCGCGTAAAACGCGTTTGGACTGCCTAACTAGTCCTATGACAAGTAACATATGTCTTAACATGTCTAATATTGTTGTCAAATCAGTTTAGATGTCAAAATTTATGTTACATATGTTTAAAATGAATTTTGGCATCAAAGGGGTATTTTGGTAATTTACCTAAGGCATATAAACTACCTATCATACAACTAACTAAACGTCGTGACCATAAGGTATAACCTCGGAAGGTTATTCCCTATATACTATGGTCACCTAATGTGTTTGGTCGGATCCTAAAGATCGACCAAATGGGTCGGGTTCGAAAGTATAAGCGATTGTTTAGATCGCTTACCTTACGTCCCTATATAAGCACTAAACTAAAAGTGATGAGCTAAGCATGCTAAAACATGCTTAACCTAGTTTAGAAAACAGGTTTGGTATCAAAACAAACGGTTTTGATACCCATAAGTAGTTTGGTTACAAAATACGCAAGAATACGTATTCTGACCCAAACTACGGCTCGTCACTGAGCCTAGATAACGTGGTAATCAGTAGGTATAGTCACTAGGGACTATAACCATCGTGATCACGCTCACGTTATGAAGTTCAAATGAACTTCGCATCGACCATAAACTGGTCAATGCAGAAAGTCAAACAAATTTTGACTTTCGGACTCGAAAAGCAATAAAAGAACAAAGGAACACTTACGAAGGGTCCCCGAATGCTAATCTAGATCAAAATAGCTCAGGTATGAAACAAAGGTTTCAACTTAGAGCACAATTGATCAGATTCTAGTGAGAAATGAAGTGAAGTGAGTTGGGTATTTATAGTATTTCTCGAACCATTAAGATCGTTTCTTGAATAACGTGATTAAATCTTGTGCGTACATTTGTCAAAATGTTGTGGTAACTAAAAATGGCCTTTTATGAGCTGAAAGGGCAAGTTAGAATGTGTGGATGAGGTTTAATAAGCTGAATTATGCTGACTAATCGATCTTATCTGTTCTGGGAGGCTGATGCGGCCCGCTTCAGGATCAGACAAAACTCAGGCGGGCCGCCTGGAGCTTCTGATCAGAAAACAAGTTTCAAAAGTGACAGTTTTGGTCCCTGTTGTGTTTTAAGCCCATTTCCGGCACTTCTAAGGCCCGTAAAGCCAACTTTAAGGCCCTAAAATGATGCCTAAACATTTTGGACATGAAACATGCTCAAAAATATGTCGGATGTTGGTTCGTTTGCCCGTACGAACGCGATGTTCGCTTAATTACGACGGAATGCGCATAAGCGCGAAAAACGATCCAAAATGCGTGACGAATGGATTTTTCTTATGCCAAACACTAAAATCAAATATTTTAGTGCTTACATAAATTTTTGGATGTCCGGATGTATTCAGAACGTAAGTTATGCGCGAAAATGCAAACTTGTGCACTTTTTGACACTTTTAGTCCCTGAATGACCCAAAAGTATATTTTAGCACACCGAACCCCTCAAAGCTTATTCTAAGCTAGGTAAAGGATATTTAAGGTGTGTTTAACTTATGGTCATGTTCCGGAATGTTCGTTCTAGTTCAAATTGGCATACTTTCGCAGTTTGTCAATTTTAGTCCCTGTAAGCGAATTAACTTGTTTTTGCCATACCAAAGCCTTCAAAACTTATTTCTAAGTTATGTAAAGGTTATTTAAGGTATGTTAAGCCTATGTCACTATTCCAGAGTGTTTGTTGCATTAAACTGGTTATATTTACGCATCGGTGCGCGTATAACCTCCCAGAAAGCGATTTAGAGTTTGGAATTGAACAAAAATTGATATGTGCAAATGATACACATATTTTTACAAATCCCAAGTATGAAATATAATATTTCATTGGTTCGGTATTTGTTTGATGGCCGTGGAGGCACAGGTGTTACAAGATGGATAACATTCAAAAAGATTCAGTGACTTTACGCTCTCTATCACCCCTACACGAACAACCCCATCTCTGGAAAAATATACACACCAATATAGCTAATATCACAGGAAATAACTGAAACCTAAATGACCGAGGTGATGTAACCTGGAGTCCATTTTTCCATTACAAACAATAAGCCAAGTTGGCAAGCCTATGTGAAGGCTCAGTAATTGTTTCCTCGCTCATACATTGATTATATGTACATGTGAAATTGGGTGATTACATGATGGCTTATGGTACTATGTACCTCATAGACAATTGGGGAATATTGTCTAACCTACTTCATACCATTTTGACAGAAGAGAATGCTGCCCAGACGTGACACAAACACCAGTACGCTACCAAGGACAGAAGCCGAGCCTCAAGAGCGAATCTCACAGGTGATTGCTCGACATGAAGCCCTCCGCTCTCAACACAACGGTGGCACTACCGGAAATAACCCTCCAATTGGCTGCACCTATAAACAATTCCTGAACTGCAAGCCATTGAATTTTGATGGCACAGGAGGTGCCGTTGCATTTGTTCGTTGGTCAGAAAAGACTGACTCCATTCTAAGAATGAGTAACTGTTCACCTCAACAGAGTGTTACCTATATCTCAGGGTTGTTTTTGGATGGCGCACTCTCCTGGTGGAACCTTCAGGTTCAGACCCTTGGTGTAGATACTGCTTATGCACTGAGCTGGGATGAGCTCAAGGAAATGATGGAAAAGAAATACTGTTCTAGGGCTGAAATCCAAAAGCTCGAGGTGGAGTTCTGGAACTTGAAAATGGACGGACCGAAGATTCCTGAATACGTCCAGCGATTTCACGACTTGTCTAGGGTCGTCCCCTACTTAGTCAAGCCAGAGTTCAAGAGAGTTGAACGATTCATTTGGGGACTTGCACCTCAGATCAGGAGCTTGGTTACTACCTCAAGGCCTCCAACTATCGCAGAGGCTATCGATTTAAGCGTTACGCTTATTGAAGAAGCTCTACGTGCGGGAAAATTTTTGGAATCTGAGGATAACAAGAAAGAGACTCATGTGGAGTCCTCAGGCAATAAGAAAAGGAAGTCTTCGAACCTAAAGGTGGGCACACAAGTCGGCTATGGAAGCTCTAAAGCAAACAAAAGAAAGAAAGTGAAACCGCCGCATGGCAGGAAAACTGATGGAGCCACTAATAAGGCCGGTGGTAAAATTTACTCGGGGACTAAGCCAAGGTGCGGAGAATGCAATTTTCACCATGAAGGTCGATGTCTGAGGCCTAAGTGTGGGAAGTGTGGAAAAGAAGGGCACAGCAAGGACGCCTGTTGAGCGAAGGACCTAGATGGAAGAAATAAGAGAATACCAGGTTGCTACAGATGTGGTGAAGCAGGGCACTTCAGGAAAGATTGTTCTGGGAAGAAACAAGCAAGGAAGGGTTTTCACGACCGAAACTCGTGAAGCACGCCGGGATCCAGATGCAGTTACGGGTACGTTCCCTATTAACCAACCTAATGCATCTACTTCTAATTAATACTGGCATCAACTTTAACCTTGCATGCTTAGAACTTAAGAAACTGCTTGGCCTAGTAAAATAGACATCCTGTAATCTTTAGAAATGGGCATATAGAAGGCTAGTTTAAGCAGACGAAGCAATTAAGGATTTTATTTAGGGACTCAGAAGGCCAGAACCTTCTGTTACCATTGACTTGAGAAGTCATGATACGATAGCCGGCATGGATTGGATATCCGAGTATAAAGCCTGAGAACGTCCTCGTTATGGAAGAAGCTCCAGTAGCCTTTTCTGAAGACTTGTCAGGATTACCTCCAAGCGATAAGAGGAACCTCGTGTCAGGAGCGGCACCAGTACCGAATGACACCATACCGACTAGCCTTGTCCGCGAAGCTTGAGCTTCCGGTATAACTACAAGAGCTACTAGACAGAAGGAATCAAAGACGTGACATCCTTAGTTAAGGACATGAGAAGGAAATTGACAGTTTCTGTTTTGCATAAATTCCAGAGAATTGAGAATCAGAATCCTTTGCCAAGGACTGATAACATGAACAGACAAATCGTCAGGTTATAGTTGCCACTCAAAGACCAACTTGAGGGCAAGATGTCCTCCACTGTGAATACAAGGAGGAAATAGCCCTAAAACGACCTTTAGGACTCGCTTCGAACATTACGAGTTCCTTGTCGTACCATTTGGCTTAACACATGCATCGACAATATTCATGGACCTCATGAATCGAACGTGTAAGCCATACCTGGATAAATCATGATTATACTTATTGACTACATTCTTATGTGGCCAACAACCAAGGAAGGTCGTGAGCAACAGCTGCAATTTATCTTGCAACTTTTAGAGAAAAGAACAATTATGTGCTATGATGACGAAAAGCGGAATTTCAAATCCGCAAAGCGAGAACTTTAAGATACATGGTAGATAAGAATGAGATTCATGCCAACCCTGCAACCAAAAGCTAAGGAGCTAGAGTTGCAATTATATGACGCTTCTCGACAAAGTCTCGATTGTACGTCGTTGCAACGAGACCAGAACATTGCATACGCGACACATTGATTAAGGAATCTTAAGAAGAAACCTTGAGCTAGATACAGTAATTGCGCGCCGCAAATTTGACGTCATTACCTGAAAGAAAACGTTGCACGATCTTTACTGATCACAAAGATTGCAGCACACCGTTGATCGTAGAAACTTGAATATTAACATGAATTGACTAAACTACTAAACGATGTAGACTGTATGAACACGATACGTGCTTGTGTGATAAACTTCGATAAAAAGTTGGAACACTCACTTGTCCTTAGTAAAGTTTTCCTACAACAGTATTTATCACACCACCATTTAAACCGCTTCGTGTGAAGCTTTAGATAGAACATAACAAGACGATCCCCGTCATGTTGAACGGAGACCGAAGATAAACAATCTTCTGGTCCGAGATGGTCCAGGAAAAACTAGAGGCAAGATCGTTCAGATACGTGACCATATCGAGACAGCCGCGGAATATAGAAAGATTGCGCCGATGAGCGGCAGAAATCGTAAGAATTTGAGATAAGAAGTATGAATTTAATGGGAGCCTTGCCTAGAGAAGGCGTAGTGTGATTTGGAAAACTAAAAGGGGTCAAATCCCCGATGTAGGATCGAAACCATCGTTCACAAGATGAAACTTCCAGAAAAAGATCAGTAGTGATCGCGACACATTCATGTGTCTAGTCTTTAAAGGAGTATGACTCAAGGAACAGCCGTTGTTCCCATAATTAAGATTCACGTCAATGACAAACGACCAGAATTACTATAGAAACCTGTTAAGGTTTTGGACCAAGAGTCCACAATAATATAGAAACCTGTTCAGGTTACGGACCAAGAGTCCACAAGACACAGAAAAGACATAATTGATTTACTAGAGTACGATAGAATTCATAACATGACCCAAAGTTACATGGGAACATAAAAACAAATCATGAATCTAAGTGACCATATTTTATTCACAACTCCCCAGCGACCGATGGCATCGCTTGAATTTCGGGACGAAATTCTTTTAACGGGGGGAGACTGTGACAACCGTTACTTTTATGTACATTCCGTACACTAATTGAATAGTAATCTGTGCGTAAATAATTGTGCATGATCTAGTTCACAAGACAAATGAATTATTGATTACCGTTATATACATACAATGGCATTCATGATACAAGACTTTATTCGTTGCAACATGCAACACGAGATAGTTCTAATGATACATAGAACATAATTGACACCGTTACCAGACAAATAAATTTCTGAATTCCATACAAGTGAATTCATGCACGATTCATACTACAAAATATTGCTTTATGCATTAACAAGAGCGTTGCTTCAGAAATACTAGTAAACTCACAGGTAAAACACAATATGTCAACAACTCTGCAGAAAGCAGTTAGACAATAGAAATAGGAGCCTAGGTGTAGGTCCAATGACAAGAATACATTAAAACCCAAGAATACATACAAGGGTTTACATATATACCATCCGGAAGCAAAAATAAGCACTAAAAAGCACCCGAAACGCACTTTAAGAGCGGAATTTTTGTAAATTCAGCTATAAATCAGCTTTTAACACATAAGAGTTATGCAGAATTCATGTTTTGTCATTCATAATATTTCTCTAAGTGTAGGGAATCAAAAGGGTACATAAAAGACACTAAACGGTGCAATTTGGCACTTTAACGAATCGGTATTTAACCGAACAACCGGACATTACCCGGAACACCAAAATAATGCTAGAAGCATTGTTTTTATTTTTCTAAGCTAGTTAGGGTCCCCGAACACCCTAACACACTATAAAACATCGAATACACACAAACACTAACTAATATACTTGAATTCCTAACTAGACACCTAACTTATCATCAAAGCCCAACTAGATACCCCCCCCCCCCACTTGGGACGGTCACATGTGGTCACCATTTGAGATCTCCTTAATCTTCCTAAATCTCACTTGATCATACTCGGAATTAGTAAGATTTTGGCTTGTACTTTTGGAGACATGTAAGCCATTGGGTAAAGGAAGTAAATGGTTATAAGGAAAGTTAGATGGCCTCATTCTCACACACACCATTCACACCACCCAACTCCTCCCTCTCCTCTCCACTTGCGGCCGAGGACCAGCACCCCCACCACCATTATTTTCCACTCCATCTCATCCATTCCAAAAGCATCTAGAGGTGTAAGAAGGTGAATCACGAAGCCTGGAACTCACGGATCTTGAAGGACCTCCTTTACAAGCTTTTATCCACTCCATTTGTGCCATTGTTCTTCCCTAGCTTGAAGCTAGTAGTAAGATCATCTAAACCCTTGTTTACTTCTATTTTGCTTGGTTAAAAGAAGTATTATGATGAAAACATAAGAACACTAAAGAACATACACTTAAATCTTGAAACATAAAGCATGAAATATGACGAATCTTGTTGTTATGATGTTGTGTAGTGCATAAATGATATTTGCTTGATGATTTCTTGAGAAGATGATGTGGAACATCACATGAAGCTTGCTAGATGGTGTTTAAACACATAACCTAGCAAGTAGGAGGTGATTATGTAATAACATATGATGATCACCTTCTAGTAAACACATGAACTTGAAGATTAAAATGATTTCTTGAAAAATAATCATTAAAGTGAGTTGATAACCTGGTTAACCCTAGACTTGTGAATGATTTTCTAAAAAGAACCAAGTTCAAAATGTGATTTTTAGAAGATCATGATTTTACATAAACCTATATTATTTTTGGTGGAAGAACAAGTATAAGAACACTAGAGAAACAAGAAGGTTTAATAAATAGACATTTTTGTAAATTATGTTTACAATTTGTAAACACCAAATCTCAAGAAAAAAAATGGGTATTAAGTATGTATACTTGTGAGAAAGATATATATATTTTATCACCAATTTTTGTGCTAAGTGTATGTAGTATGTATTATACTTGATAGTGTATTAGGACTTGAAGATACACTAAATACTCCTAAGGAGTGAAGATACAAAAATACACATACAACATACTTAGACAAATACAAGATACTTATATTTATTTTTGAGAAAATAATATAAGTAAGACACATAGTTAAAAATATAAATTATTTTTAACACAAAAACACATTTACAAAAGATAGTGACTTGTACTTGTGCGATACAAGTCTAGTGACTAACGTTAATAAACACGTTTAGGTCATGACGCTAGATAAGCAAATCCGGTGAAGTTTACGACGCAGGAACGCAAAGTTGTGAGTTCATGCTCCCCCTTTTCTTTAACTGTTTTTGGTTTTATAAATCTCGGGGGTGAAATACATGTTACAATATTTACAAATGGTATGATACAAAAACAAGAAGCACTCTTGGTGAGAACGAGTACCAAGTATGATGCGTTTTAAGAAATGACATATGAAATGCCTATGAAAGGCCTATGAAATACAATACTAGATCATGTGAGCACAGGCATAATACTGAAAATGCCGTAAAGTCTTGGTGAAAACTAGTACCAAGCCATTAAAAACATTCATTAATTAGGGATGAGGGTTAGATCTAACGGGTACAGTTGAGCCCCACTCATGGTCACAACTAGTACATAGTAGTGCTTCGGAGTCCCAGTCGAGGTTAATTGACACAGTCGAGGTTAATCGACACAGTCGAGGTTAATCGACACGGTCGAGGGTAATCGACACAGTCAAGGGAAATTGACACCGTCGAGGTTAATCGATATAGTCGAGGAAAATCGACAAGGATATGAGCCACCACCAGTGCTCCCTATGAGCCATTACGAATGCTCCCTATGAGTCATAACAAGTACTCCCCATGTCCTCATATGCCTTAAAGTCTCTCAAAGATTCACAAGAATACTTTATTGGTACAAGATTTGTACCACAAGAATACGTTATTGGTACAAGATTTGTATCACAAGAATACTTTATTTTACAAGAATACACAAGAATACTTCATTTATACAAGATACATACCATGTTTCATACAAGGTATGCAAAACGCATGAACTCGCTCAACTTTTGTTGATGTTTTCCAAAATTACATGTATTTCAGGTGACAGGATGGATCTTTGGCGCGGGTGTCGTAACTAGAAGTAGACTTCAAGTTTAGATGTCATCCACTTTTGTTGAATTGTAACCTAGACGAAGGTTGTGTTTTTAAAACTTAAATAACAAGTGTTTGTAATGCTCAAATTTTCATTAATGGATGAACATCGTTTTGAACATGTAGTTGTTTATTACGATTGAATGCAATGATATTAAACTAGTCACACACCATACGCTTCCGCAAAAGACAGGGTGTGACAATTGAGGCCTAACACTATTGAGGCCCAACACTATTTAGGCCCAACACCATTTAGGCCCAACACTATTTGGGCCCAATAACATGAATTCTTGGGCTAAGCCCAATGACATATAATTGGTAAAAATTTCAATTATACAATTTACTTATACAAAGACACAAAATCAAGAAGACAAGACCCGATGATACAACTCACAAGATACAAGATTACATATATATATATATATATATATTTGGTGAAATATATATATAACAGTTTAACAATTCATTCATCTAATACACAGTTCAACGAACAATAAAGACATACAAGTCTTACACATATTTAAGACACAAGACTTGTACTCAAGTCATTTACAAAGACCGAAGTGTCTAACAAAAATAAGAACATTTGTAGGTCGCAACACTATTCAGGACGACCGCACGTGAGATCATAGTTACTTCTATTCACGGACACGATTCAGTGAGTTCATGTCCCCTATTCATTTTAAATGCTTTACAACTTTACAACTATCGGGGAAAATACATGTTAAATTGTATGTTAAGTCATGGAATGAAACACCTTAGATCATGTGCGATTAGGGTCATACATCTAAGCACCATTAATCCAGTTTGGACCTAGGTACAGAGGGTTAGATCTAATGGGTTTTGGCGAGCCCCACTCTTGGTCGTGGACCCATACAGAAGAGTGCGTTTGTGTCCCAGTCGATAATAATCGACACAAAATCGTCTAGGTTTGGATTGCTTCCTATTTCGTCACACATATTAATGTCCTCGCGAAACATTAATGATCAACGATTTAATTGACGCTTTACATACTACATCATTACATACAGGTACATTTTATACAACTCACATTTTATGGATACATTTTATACAACTCACATTTTACGGATACATTTTATACAACTCACATTTTACAGATACATCTCATACAACTAAACTGCATGAACTCGCCAACTTTTTTTGATGTTTTCAAACTTAACATGTATTTCAGGAAATTAGTGGACCATGCGAACATTTCAGTGAAGGAAAGCAAGTATCAAGACTCCATGCCACCATTTGAAGGGCTTGCTCGTTATATACCGCCTCTTTGCGGTGATATAGTGGTCAAAGCCTTGACATTTTAAGACTTACATTTTGATGTATAAAACAATGACAACTTATTTTTCATTTGATGGTTTATAACCAATACATTTAACTTATGTTGCGTTCTTTTGAAACGATTACAACAATGGCATTGGAGCTTGTTTTTATTCATTTAGTATGTTCACTTATATTGTTATGCAATGAGAACCGATCAGATCACACCTCGAGCTTCCGCTATGAGCGGGTGTGACACTTTGAATCTTCATGAAAGGTTTGAAATTTTTGAATATGTGTGTAGATGGGGGTGTTCGGCCGTAGCTTAGAGACAGAGAGTGAGAGAATGAATTTTGATCTTTGATTGCTTGGAATGAAGTGTGTTAGAAGCTTAAATGATTATGTTATATTTCCAAGATCCACACTTGTCAAAAAGAAGGAAGATGGCAAAGAGGTGGGCAACCCTTGTGCCGCCACCTAGGTCCCACTCTCACAATATATCATGTACATACACACATATATGTATAATATAGTGTAAAAACAGTTGTTTTACTGTATATCGGGTATTTTATCTAGCGTTTTAAACCCGTTTTAGTGTGTTTTAAATTATTTTTAACGCTCCATAGAAGTAAACCTGCCAAAATATTAAGGAACAATATTTTGTTTGCCTGGACTGGCTACGTTGTCGGTATTTGGCGGTATGCGCGCTGTGCGGCGCAGTACGCGCTTTAAATCGCAAAAATAGGAATTTAAGGGTTTTTATTTATTTTTGTCATTCTATAAGAATAAAGTTATCAAATTATTGCTAAAATGATTTTCAGTTGTCTTGACGGGCTGTGTTGACAGTATTTTGTCGGTATGCGCTCTGCATCGCGCGGTACGCGCTTAAACTCGAAAAATAGAGTTTCTTAGCGTTTTAATTTATTTTTCCTCAAGAATATGATTATAATATTTATTCTGATCATAACATACTATTTTTAGGATATTAACACTGATCGGGTGGTCACCGACGTTCGTTTCGCATTTTAATCGTTACGCGATAAGCGTTTATCTTACCGTTGCCAACATAATTTTTATCAAAGTTTAATTTTACCAACACATTAAATTTCACATATAAACACCATAACCAGTAGAATATAGCCCTGTTACCTATTCACAATACGTATTACAATTGTACGGTACGACCTGAAAAGCCGGGTGTCACAGTCTCCCCCTGTTTAGGAAATTTCGTCCCCGAAATTTTTACTCTACAGGTTTTGTTTTCGCACTAATAAGAATAAACAAAACAAATCTATTGAATATAGTCTCATATTTTCTGCGAGAAACTTGGATCCTTACGAAGAATCCTTGTAGATCTATTTTACACACGTTCTCGATTCCTAAACTCTCATCTCAACACTCTCCACCCTTTCCAGGGTCCAACATTCGCAAATTCTAAATCAAGAAGATTCAAGTCAAGGTTCCATCAATTCGGGTATCCTCCGGTTACATGACTTATAAATCGTAGATACTACTGGAATGTTGAAATTACCCCTTCCAGTTAGTAACATAACCTTCTAGCTATACGCACTGCTTCTTCGATGCTTCGATAAACCTCCGTTTATCTCCCAATTAATCTCTACAAAGTGCAAGATTAGTGTATCACCCATTATACATTTCTTTAAATGCATCCGAATACTACATCACGTACACCACTTGTTTCTGATAGTAGCTTGAGCCCATATATAACTGATCCAACTCAAGATGGGCTCTCGAAAGGACCAAGTCAATGTGGCTCAGCTTTTCTTTCCTCTGCTAACCCTATAGAACCTTTCTTAATATAATTCCTTTAACCGAACTAAATCTTCAATTGTCCATGATACACGCTCCCAAATCTCAAACTGATCCATAAGCATACCTTCATCATCCTTTCAAATTCCATAGTTAACTTCAAACGTTACTTATAACTCTCTTTGGTTCGTGTTTAGACAAACATGTCATCGATGACTGTTATCACGAACTTACTTGATTAGGGTTTCCAAACCCTATTCATGAGATTTATGAATTTAAATGGCACATTAATTAAATCAAACGGCATGACTAATATCTCGTAATGGCCATATCACGTTTTAAGAGCAGTCCTCGTAATTTCTTCGTAGCAACCTTCAACTGATAATATCCTAATTGTAGATCGACTCCTTGTATAGCGGCTGAGTCCCGGTAGCCTGATTGAACAAATTGTCAAATTCTCGGTATTAAAGTACCGATTCTTGACAGTCAACTTGTTTGGCTTTCTGAAGTCCTCATATATCCTGAAGAATCCTTCCTTCTTTATTCCATCAAGGTAGATGCATCTTAAGGTGAAAAGCTCAATCGAATGAAATCCTTGTCCAAAAACTCTTAAAACTATCTTGTCATTTCCATCATTTCAGGCGGTGCTTAATCTGTAAGAAGATTGTGCAATCGGCCGCAGCACCGTTGTGACACCTGTGCCTCTGCGGCCATCAAAAAAATTCCTAACCAATGAAATATTGTGTTTCATACTTGGGATTTGTTTAAATATGTGTATCATTTGCACATATCAATTCCTGTTTGATTTCGAGCTCTAAATCGCTTTCGATAAAGTTATACGCAAACTGATGCATAAACGTAATCAGTTTAACGCGACAAACACTCCGGGATAGTGACTATTTGCGTGTCGAAATCAGTTTTGGATGGTTTGGTGTGTCGAAATCAAGTTTGTTCAATCGCAGGGACTATTTGCGTCAAACTGCGAAACTATACCGATTTGTATGGTAACGAACGTTCTAGAACTTGATCATAAGTTAAACATGCCCTAAATATACTTTACATAGCTTAGAAATAGGCTTTGAGGTGTTTTGGTGCGCAAAAATAAACTTATTGATCAATATGGACTAAAAGCGTCAAAAAGTGCCAAAATGACCAGATTCATTGTATCTAGACCAATTTTGATGTTTTGATGGTTTTAACCCCAAGTTTTGCATTCTATGGGCTAAAATTTGATGGTATTTCATGTCCCCTTGTATTGCAATACCATCTGCCCACATGGAGGGTCAAGATCAAGGCACGAAATGCGAGAAATGATCCTAACGGTTCTCCGAAATCTATAAATACCCAAGCTCTCATTCCATTTTCCTCACACCTTGATCTAATTTTATGCTCTAAGTTGAAGCTTTATGCTTCATACCTGAGTATTTGGATCAAGTTCTTCCTAGCTTGGACCCTTTGTAAGTTTCTTTCATGCTTTTATGCGTTTTTAAGCACGAAAGTTAAACTATGTTTGACTTTCTGCTTTGACCAGGTTATGGTCAACACAAAGTTCGTTTGAACTTTGCAATGTGTGTGTAATCATGATGGTTATAGTCCCTTGTGACTATACCTACTGATTACCACGTTAATTAGGTGTAGTCACGAGTCATAGTTTCGGTCAAAATGCGTATTCATGCGTATTTTGCAACCAAACTATTCTTAGGTATCAAAACCTTTTGTTTTGATATCAAACTTGTTTTCTAACTTCGTTAAACATGTTTTAACATGTTTAACTCGTCACTTTTAGTTTAGTGCTTATATAGGGACGTAAGATAAGCGGTCTAAACAACCCTTAGACTTTCGAACCCGACCAGTTTGGTCGATTATTAGGATCCGACCAAGCATTTATTGTGACCATAGTTGTATAGGGAATAGCCTTCCAAGGTTATACCTTATGGTCACTTCATTTAGTTAGTTGTATGATAGGTAGTTTATATGCCTTAGGAAAATGACCAAAATGCCCTTTTTACGCATAAATTCATTTTAAGCATATGTAACATAAATTTTGGCATCTAAACTGATTAGGCAACGTTATTAAACATGTTAAGGCATATAATACTTGTCATAGGACTAGTTAGGAGGTCCAAACGCGTTTTACGCGAACGACGCGTTAAAGTAGCGTAAGCTATCTTAACGAGTCGTAATGGGTCGTAAGCACTTAGGTTAGGTTAGGTTTCGTTTTAGAATGTAGGCTTTGTTAAACCATATTACATGAGTCCCTACACTCATTTGGTTTACGAAACCTCATTTTATCCGATCCTCCGATTTAGGTCCGTTTATTAACGTAGTTGCCAATATTAGGTGCCGTTTGATTTCCGTGATCCCTCTAGCATTGCTTGGTTGTTAGTCTAGACTTCTAAGCATCCTCAAGTTAGTACATAGACCCCTATTTTACTGTTTTCAAACTCTTTTGGGGTGGAACACATGTGCCTACTTGTTACTTTCGTGTTTTCATGCTTTTATAACATATACTTGCTATGTTCATTAGTACACTTATAGTACATGATTTCATTATGTTTTGCTATGTATGTTCACTTAGCATGCTAGCACATTGTTTTACATTTTGAACCGTTTGATTTATGTGAACCGTTTGTAACTATTTGATTTATGTGAACCGTTTGTAACTGTTTGATTTATGTGAACCGTTTATAACTGTTTGATTTATGTGAACCGTTTGAATCTGTTTGAACCGTTGGGTTAGGGAAGTGATTAGGTAACGGGGCGGGTGTAATGCGTTAAAAGCATGGTGGATACGCCGCTGGTACTTCCTATATATAAGTGCTTTTAACACATTATATATCGTTGCGTTATCTAGTTCACTTGGGCAAGGTTATCAAAACAAAGTTATATTTCAAGGTTTTTCTAAAAATATAAAATATTCGAGTTTTATTTCAAAAACGATTTACAATTTGGGTTTATATAAACAAATATTTTGGAGTTAAGATTCATGGTATCGTGGTTTTATAAAACAAATCTGTTTTGACTTAGTTATTTCAATTTACATTAAAACATTTTTACAAAACTAGGTTTTCTAATTATCAATTTACAAAGGTATTTAAGTTATATTTTCAAAACATAAACGAGCCATGAATCTGACACTCTCATAAAATCCTATATACTCGTCGGCATTTTATGCTGACGTATTTTCACATGTGTTTCAGGTACCACAGTTGGTGATATTTGATGATGATATTGATGTATGCTCACATAGGAACGGACGAGTCCTTAGTGACTTAATAACAATGAAAGTCTATTTGTTCATGTTTTGTTTCTAATTTCAATGTAATGTAATACATTTAATTTAATAAACCAGAACTTCAATCCATGTGTTATGAAACAATGATTCCGTTACAACACTCCCCGACGTTTCCGCCATGATTTGTTGTTTTTCGTGGTCGGGGTGTGACAACCGTGAGTCAGATCGATACGAAGTTCGATCCATCTCGTAGAGAAGATCCAGGTAAGTATTTTTAAGAAGACTTCCGGATAGTTGCGTTTGATAGAAATCTCTCTCACGTTCCTACATTCGGTTTTCGCATCCATCACATTCACTATAAACGCTAGATAGCCTTCCACAACAACTCAGAATCCTCACAACACTGACCACTCTCGACTATTAACACTCAACACTTGACTTAAACAATTGCCGCAAGCAGCTTCAGCCTTTCCATTGTCATCAGGACGAAATATTCCAACTAGCTTCTTCGAGCGATAGTCCCCACTTCATCCTCTAATAGTGAATTCATTCTTGCATTTTCGTCAAAGCTTCTCAACTCCACTGATAAGAATCCAATCTCTAGAACTACTATCGCCTAACTAAATACTATAACTACGAACGATCTCGCTAGTTTCTATCAATTTACCAACTATTAGTTCTATCGGACAGTTTATACTTGGCTTACTTGTAGGTGAACACAACAATGGTTCATAGTTTCTCGAACGAAACTCAAATCAGCTTTTGTATTTTAAGTATGAACATAGATTGGCTTTTGATTCGAAACATACCGGTAACAGTAGCAGAACTCTCACTTACCTTCCTGACACTTGAGGGTTAGCTGCACTTGCTTTCTCCAATTTGCGTTTCTTCCTACTTCCAACTTCGGGAGTCTTCTTGGAGCTCTCGGGTTTGCGCTTCTTCGAATTTCCAATTCCAGGTTCAAATCGCTGAAACACTCGGATAACTGACTCATTTTGACAGCCTGATATCACGCATATCGAGGTCACGACATTGCATAGGACACCAGTAAATGATCTTGGGCTACAACCCTGGATTGTTTTGTGTACGCTCCAGTGCACTATTCATATGGTTAATAGAAATTAGGAATACGTTCCAATGAGATCATAACAAATGAACAACCAAAACTTTCCGATCATTATTTTACCTGAAGGGTTTCCAATCTGTGTCCCACCAAGATCCTGCCCAGGAGTACCGCATTCACGTTTCTAGCCATCATTTTGGTTAGCATCGCGATGTTCCAAGGCAGTATTAATGTGTTGGGTTATGAGTCGTGCCAACTCCTCTGGGGTGGCAGGTAGTCCAGTGTCCTGTCTCGCTTTTAGCGGTATTTTCGCCGTTTCTATTATTTGCAACAATAATAATCACATGAGACGATAACCATAATAAAAATAATTCAATCATTAAATATTAGTGGACCAAACATTGCGCATGTATAATATCCACATATTAATGAGAACAATTTTAAACCAAAAGTTAATCATCTGATATTATCATAGAAATTAACAACTTGTTTTTCAGTACATCATGTCTATCATTAGCATGTCTACATCGACACCCATAACAAGTTTTTCACAAAATTTCTACCTAATATCACAAAATATAATTGGCACGCAGGCCCCCAAAAGAAAAGCATCAAAAAGAGTATCCAGACACAACAACCAAAAACAAGCAGCCACCAACAAACATAAACAACATCTAACGCTTCATCCGTATGAAATCTAGCATCTTCCTAACCAACTCCTCCAAATCCACTATCCTCCAATGCATCTAATCCATCGCGCTCTCATCTAATTCCTTCAACTCATTGTACCAATCCATCTGTCCCTCGAGGTCCTTCAGTTTACCCTTAGTCGTTTCCAGTTCTTCACGCATGATAGCGAACTGTCGGTCACAATGACAACATCGATCCACCCAAACTCCTTTCTGCTTCTTAGAAGCAGATGCAGTCTCAACTTGTGACGTAAAAGCAACCTCTCAAGCAGGCCTAACTCTCTTTCTACAATGATAATACACTAATAGAGGCGTAGAAGATGCGCGTGACTCAATGACAGGTAAAGGTGACTCTAACAAAACAGGTCGAGGGACCTCAGCAACAAGCTCGACCATAGTAGAAGGTGGAGCGACAGACGGCTCTAATGGTCAAGCTGTAACAATAGTGGCATCCACTGCTGGTCCAATACTAAATGGTCCTCCAATTACAGGGACATCTTTGATCACGTCATCGATAACTGGTACTGTGCCAGATGATTGCCCTGTCTCATGAATCGAGAGAGGAGCGTCATCGTTGTCATCAATCCACCTGTTGCTCGTGAAAGCATATCGGGGGTCTACCTGGCTAGCGAAAGTAGGGTCGACACGGAATGATGAAGCAAACTCAGCCATACCAACCATCTGTGGGGTCGTGATAGGTGCCTCTGGTAAAATGGATCTGGGTGAAGTCTCGAAATCTGGCTCGCTACTTAAGTCGTTGATCTCGATGACCTCGTGCTCGTGCGACATCTGTGACACATATGTAACCGTACAAGTAAGTGTGTGATCCACATGAATAGTAACACATACAGCTCAAAATAAACAGAAAATTGTGACACCCTCATTAAACCAGGTATCCGTACAATTAAATAAATTTCAAATAAGTGCTTAATGACTGTGCGGAATTACTTAAACTGCTTTATGATTCCTACATCATACATACATGTGCATCACATTTCATACTGCCACACCATTTATTACACACAAACTTTAGTAACATACATGATGCACAAAGCACAGTTAGCACAGGGAGCGGATAACTCAGAAATATACTGATAGTGCCAGTACATAGACAGACAGTGTTTTGAGACCCAATATGGGCCAGAGACTAGGTACTACACTAGTATGGTGTGTAGGGAAGTGAGGACCATAATACTGTATCACTGGGTGATAGATAAAGTGTCGGGAAGTGCCTAAAACTCACTTTAAGTGCAGATTCTGCATTTTCAGCAAAATTCAGCATTTTAAAATGCAAGTAATATGCAGAACATTGACTAAATGGTCGTGAATGCTTTCCTAAGTGTCGGGAATTAAAAGTGTTACAAAAAGATACATAAAGGACACTATAAGGAACAACTTAACACTTTAACGAACCGGTATCTAATCGAACAACCGGACATTACCCGGAACACCAAAATTTTGTCAGAAACATTGTTTTATTATTTTTGGGCTAGTTATGGTCCCCGAATACCCCAACACATTACGGAATATAACATACACATCATACACTAGATTTTTACACTTAACCTCATAAATATTTACCTACTATCATTCAAATTTTACAATTAACCCCCCCCCCCATACCCATTTACGGTCACCAAAAGCACCCCACCAGTAGATCTCCTTCTAATATTTTATTTGATTGTTGCTTGATTGTTTGGACATAATCTTGAGTGTAAGAGATTATAAGTATGGCATAAGGGATTCACTTGAGATCTTCATCATTTCACTTCTCACTTCTTCACACCACCTCCCTCATCTCACTCTCTCCCTCTCGGCTCACTCTACAACCGCCACCACCTCCACCTTGTCACCACCATTGCTCCATTTTCAAGCTTGATTCAAGTGCTAGAAGGTGATTCTTGGAGCTTGGAGCTTGTGTATCATCAAGGAGCTCTCTTACTTGCATTCATTCACCATCTTCATCATCTTTTTCACTAGTGTTCTTCCCTAGCTTTAAGCTAGTTGTAAGCTTCTTGTTAACCCTTGTTTACTTCTATTTTAACTAGTTAAAAGGTTGTTGTTTAATGATTAACACAAGAACACTAAAAGAAAGTAAACAAGAATCATAAACATAAGTTTACATAAAGATGAAATGTGATGAAATGTTGTTAGTTTGATGTTGTTTAGTAGATGGATGATGATTGCATGTTGATTTCTTGACAATATGATGTTGATCACCATATGGAACTTGTTAAAGTATGATTAAAAACATGGTTTAACAAGTTAGAAGGTGTTTATGGGTTCACATGAAATAATCACCTTCTTGATCAAACATGAACTTGAAAGTTAAAGGATTTACTTGTAAAATGACAAACCAAGTGAACTAGTAAACTTGTAAATCCAAGAGTTACAGATGATCTTTCTAAACAAACCAAGTTCAAGAGTCGATTTTTAAAAGATCATAACTTTTCTTGCACTTACATTATTTTTGAAATAAAATAAGTGTAGGAAGGCTAGTAAGACATGAAGATGTTGTAAATAAATATTTTAGTAAAATTTGTTCACAAGTTGTTAACACCGAGATTCTTTAAAAATGAGATTTTTAAAGCGATGAATACACTTTGGAAGGTAACTAAGGCCACTAAACGCTTTATCAAGTTACTACACATTTTTGTGAAATATCAAGTTCATGATGTTATGAAAATCATATAGTTTTTACAATTGGTGAACATAATATGGTTTAGTGACTTGTTGTTGATTGTTTGAATGATTTTTGGAAAAGAAAATGATATGCTATTTAGCATGGACACCTCCATTTACAAAGGAAACTATGGCGAAATTTTCTAAAAATTCCAACACTTAGAAAATATTTTTCTAACATGCGTTACAAGTATATTATTAACTTTGTCCTTCAAAAATAAACTTTGCCATAATTTTTGTAACGAAAATACAAAGTATCGGAGGTTGGTTTTATACATGAAAATGGTTAAATATATATTTAGAATATATATTTCGTATTAAGATACTCGTGTGGATATTTGTTTGATTTGTGGATTAGTTATATTATTTTAGGACAAAATAACATATCTTAACAAAAGACCATGAAATTACAACTCCAAAATAATACCAACAATTGCAAGGAATAAATAATTAAGTTACACACTTGTTATTGTGGAACCAAACGTTAAAATGTAACTTATGAAATATTCCGGAACATACTTTTGCAAATATATTTTGGTAAATATTGTTTTGATACAAGAAGTGAAAATATATTATTTTTGGGAAAGATATATATACTTTTGAATACATTATCTTTGGCAAATAAATTATATATATTTTCTAAGTGGGACTTAAAAATATATTATTTCAAATACGAACATACATGTATAAATACCCCCATACTTAGAAGAGAAATACGGAGTTAAATACTTTAGAAGTATTAATACAAGAATATTGAATGAACAATTATTCCAACACTACATATAATTTAAGTTGAAATATTAATTATTTTGACAAATAATTATCACTCGGAATAATATAAGAAACGTAACTCAAAACATTAAACTCTAAGCCAAGGCACGGCCCGTTCGTCTAATAGACATTAGTACGTTTTAGGTTGTCGTGTAGCTGACCAAGGTTGAGTTACGGTACAGGAGACGCACTACTGTGAGTTCATGTCCCTCTTTTCTCTTAACTGTTTTCAGTTTTATACTTCAGGGGTGGAATACATGTTACAATTATTATAGACATTTTTATACATGGTATGGTTAGCTTAAGGAGGGTTTACTGCGCGATCATGTGAGTGGTGGGCATGACACTTAAGGCCATTAATCCTCATTGTAGGACCAAGGGGCATGAGTGATAGATCTATTTGGGTGTAGCGAGCCCACACCCATGAGGCCGGGGCGGCCCATAGTGGTGACTATGTCTTCATACCGGAGACAAATTTGCTAGGTTTGAGTCTTCCTGCACCATTTTCACACATACCATTGGCTTTGCAACCCATTAGTGATCTGTTTTTCCTTACTGCTACATACCAGGGACTTTTATACACACAAGACATATTTCAAAGGTTTATACTCACAGACATACACATGAACTCGCTCAACTTTTGGTTGATTTTTCAAATTACATGTATTTCAGGAAACTAGTGGATCTGGAAGGGTATGCATGGGTCGTTAAGCTGCGTTTGAATAAAGGATATTATCCAGGGTGGTTGGGTTTAGAGGGTGTATTCCTTTCCTGGACGGGATACATAATTCTAAACTCAGGTTTTTATTTAAGTACTTTTGTCGAGTCTTTGTGAACTCGTTTAAACACGTCATGGTTTGTAACTTATTTTGGGGTTGATGTTTCAAGACAAGTATGTTATGGTATTTTATAAACTCTTTTAATGTATGAACATCTCGTATTTCTATCATATAGCATTGTTATGATTGTTGATATGGTATTAAGAAGTCACACCAAATAAACCACGCTTCCGCAAAAGTCAGGGTGTGACAGCTTGGTATCAGAGCCTCGATCATAGCGAACTAGGATTCTTTCTCGAGTCTAGACTATGATCACTAGGGCTCTCACAAAAATGTTTTCAAACATTTTATTTTTACATTGCATTCACAAAACATCCAGATCCAGGAACAAACATTTTTACAAACAAAAAGGCACACGTGCACATTTTCGAAAAAGGCTATGTATATAATTCAGTCTTAGAGACTGAGGGAGTTCAGTCTTAGAGACTGAGGGAGTACAGTCTTAGAGGCTGGGGATAATTCAGTCTTAGAGACTGAGGGAGGTCAGTCTTAGAGACTGGGGAAAAATTTAGTCTTAGAGACTGGGAAGGTTTGGTCTTAGAGACCAGGGAGTTAGTCTTAGAGACTGGGAGGTTTGGTCTTAGATACCAGGGAGTTAGTCTTAGAGACTGGGAGGTTTGGTCTTAGAGACCAGGGAGTTAGTCTGAGAGACTGGGTGGGATAGTCTGGGAAGACTAGGACGCATACATGATTACATTGCTATTTGCTTACATGCTTATCTGATATATGTGCATATGTTGTGGTTGTGTTACAAACACCATGACCTCTTCTTCTGATAGCGGAGTGTCCGACACGATAGACCCTATGGCTATTACCTCGGATGATGAGATAGACACGGACCCGGAGGTTTATACATCAGACACCACGAGTACCGACGAGGATGATTTTCAGCCCTTTGCCCTACCGGACTTTGGAAACGACTTGCCTTTAGCTGATGGTCTACCCGGCGAGGATCTACCACTTGTCCAGATCCCTGCTCCTCTTCCCCTCGCTGCAGTTCCTATTGAAGATCTGCCACTAGACGCGATAGCTGATGACGATATCGATCTATTCATCGAGGGTCCCCCGGAGGGTGACCAGGATGGCGGGGCCCCGATGGATGACGATATTCCTGATATTCCGGTCGATGACCCTGTTGTTCCTGTGGTTGAGGTTCCTGCTGTTGATGCCATTGTTGTGCCACCTGTCGAGGCTCCTGTTGTGGAGGCCTTACCCAATCCGTATGGTTCCTACTCGCTTGAGTCTGTATCATCCGCCACTCTTCACGCCCAGGATGTGCAGCACTACTCCACCGACACTGATTCAGACATGGCGATGTCTGCTGCACCCATTGTTCCCCATGACTTTGACCCGGGTCCTGAGGTTGAGTTTGTACCTGTTGAGCCACCCGTTGATGCACCAGTTGTTGCACCACCAGTTGTTGATGCACCAGTTGTTGCACCACCACTTGTTGATGTTCAGGACATTGCACCACCAGTTGTTGATATCCCAGTTGTTGCACCTCTACCCGACCCTATGCCTATGTTTGATGATCGTGCACCTTTTGCTACACACATTGATCCCAGATATGTCGGCACCTTTAACGGGTGGATTGAGGATGATGATGACTATCCTCCATTTGTTCTACCAGTCACTCCACCTGCTGCACCTGTTTTTGCATCCTTTGATGTCCCACAGTTTCGCCCTCCTATGTCAGACGTCCACCGCACGGATTTACCCATCACTTTTGTTCAGGACATTCCTCCTCCCCGTCCAGGGGAAGGACCTTCTACTTAACATCATGATCACATACCACCTATGACAGCAGCTTTTCCATTTATACCCCCTTTTGCACCTGCTGCACACACTGCTTTTACTTCTTCAGCACCTATGGGCGAGGCATTTATGTGGTCTTCGCCCAACGTCATGCCTTTGTTAGATCCATACCATCCTTTTCATGTTGGGTATACGACGGATGATATACTTTTATCCTTGCAGTTACAGCAGGATGCGTTGAGCCGACGAGTCCAGGAGCTGGAGAGGACCTCGCGCCCTCCCCCTTGTCATTGCCAGTCTCCATTTACGACACCACCAGCTCCTCTCAGACTGCACCCTGATTCTGATGTCCGCTTCCTCACCACAGACCAGCAGATTACTTACCTGCTGCGTGTTGTCCATCCTCTTGAGGATGATTTGGCGCGTTTGCGCAGATTGATTTTCATTCCTCCACCTCCTCCTCCCCCACGATCAGCTTAGGGGTCTTAGGTCTCCTACAGACAGGCTACTTTTGGTGAGAAGACAACTATTGAGCCATGATTGTGAAGACTTTTGAAGACCACACTTTTGATATTTGACTTTTTGGTTGTGTAAATTGTTAGACGATTCAGACAATGGTGATGCGACCCTTAGTCTCGTTTGACATATGATACAATTGTAAAACTGTACTGGTGATCTTGTTATATGCAAAGCTCAATCGCAGCCTTCTCATTACATGCATTGTTAATTTATTTGTTTATGATTATGACATGGGATGTTATGTGTTATTGTGTTGATGGATGTTATTACATACGCATATTACTTACTTACTATACTTACTATGACCTGACCAATATGATCTTCTTTTAGAAGATGCCTCCACGACGAGACACACGTTTGCCTACTACTGAGGCAGAATTACAGGAACGTATTTCAAAAGCAATAGCAGATTATGAGGCCTCGCGCGCCGAAACAAGCAGGAATACCTCAAACAACGACAACAACCCACCCAATAGTAATGTCCAAGAATTGAGACACACTACATTACATTCGGATATTCCTTGCACATCCGCTAATGCTTTCTGTAAATGATATTTCCTGTACAGGCTGTACCTACAAACAATTTCTGGATTGTAAGCCCTTAAATTATGACGGCACTGGGGTGCTGTTGCTTTCGTCAGATGGACGGAAAAGACGGATTCTGTTTTAAGGATGAGCAGGTGTGCTCCTGAACACCAAGTTACATACATCTCAGGGCTCTTTCTTAACGGTGCTTTATCCTGGTGGAATCTTCATGTACAGACCCTGGGGGGAGGCGGCGGCGTATGCATTAACATGGACTGAGCTGAAGGAGCTCATGAGGAAGAAATACTGTTCACGGGCCGAAATACAGAAGCTGGAAACTGAATTCTGGCACCTCAAAATGGACGGTCCAAAAATTGTGTTAGTGCACTATGTCTATTGACTTCGTCTTGTATCGAGTCATGTAATAGGATAGAATGAACAGTGCTCAAGTTGCTGGAAACTGAAATTAGTATGTTTGTGAGTAATTTCGTTTGAAGATGTCAAGGTCAGTTTCAAATGAAATTAAACAAGTTAATTTCGTTTGAAACCAACCATGGCAAGTTCAAACGAAATCACCATTACTATTTATAGGGCACTTGGTTTGTGTCATTTGTAACGAAATTAGTGTGTGTGATCTGGTAACGAAGTGCTGCCGGATTGTCTCCAGGTGCTGTAATTCTATCAGATTAATACACGAGACAATTATAATTGAATCGAGCACCCGTGTCATTGATTCCGCCTCTGATTCGGATAAACAACGCTTCTGATCGACTCATTCAGGTCGTACAACGATCCTACAAGTGGTATCAGAGCTCAGAAAGAAGAGTTCAGCTTGATTTCATTGTTTTTCTGACTTCTACACCTTCTTTTTCAAATTGGACAAGATTTAACGGTCAAAATGGATTGAATTTTTCACAGTACATACAAAACAGTGTTTTAACAAACCCTTGAGAGAACCAGATCAAAATTCGAAGTAAATGTGACAAAAATGGGACAAAAACGTAATTCCGTTTGAATGAGCTTCGTAATTTCGTTTGAAACTAGCACCTGATCTCGTTTGAAATATCTAGTTAATTTCGCTTGAAGTCTGGTATTTCGTTTGAGAAGTTGGGTAATCTCGTTTGAAACCGTAATTTCGTTTGAGATTGAAAGTCAACTGATTTCGTTTGAAGATGTCAGTCAACTAATTTCGTTTGAGATTGTCTGTCAACTGATTTCGTTTGAAGTTGCTAAAAAAGTGATTTCGTTTGAAGTATCATTCAAAGTGATCTCGTTTGAAAGTCAAATCCTGATTTCGTTTGAAGTTGTTTCCAGGGATTCCGTTTGAAAGCCATTTTGCTTCAACAAGTGATTCAGCTTGAGACTTTATTCCGTTTGAAGATTACAATTTCGTTTGAAAGTGGACATTTCGCTTCAAGATCATTTCACGTCAACTGAGCATCAGTTTATTTCAAGTTGTTTGATATTGTTTAAACTGATTGTGTTTGTTTGATTGTTTTCGTCTCCAGGTAATTCAAGAATTTTATATCATGACTAAAATTAAAGAGGAAAACAAAGAAGAAAATATTGTTGCCGAAGTCAAAGAGAAAACCAGAGAAGAAATTCTGAGTGAGAAAACAGATAGAGAAAGAAGAATGGCTGCGGACAGAATGAATGATATGCAAAGAGAATATGAAGAGGCTGTCCGATCCAAAAGATGGAATAAAATACGAGAGTGTTATGTTAACAGATATGGTGAACCTGTTGTTTCCAAAAAGGACATGGTTTATGATGATGTTCTTTTAATAATTCCTCGAGTTGGCGAATTTTATTCAAATGCTGTAAAAGACAAAAATTATGAAGAAAAGCTGGAAAAACTCATAAGAGAAGTCATGATATCGATTTAATAATTCCTCGAGTCGGCGAATTTTATTCAAATGCTGTAAAAGACAAAAATTATGAAGAAAAGCTGGAAAAACTCATAAGGGAAGTCATGATATCGAGTTTGAGGAAGAGAGATGAAGAAAGAATGGAGAAGAATATTGATAAGATGGTTGAAGATTTGAAGAAGAAATCTATTGAGGAAGTGAAAGTTGAAGAGGTGAAAGTTGTGATGAATGAAGAAGTTGTGAAAGAAGCTGTTGCTGAAAAACAGCAGGCTTTTGAAGAAGTAATTTCAAAGACTGAAGCATCTAAGAAAGATAAAAATTCAGGATCTGAATCAGTGTGCTCATATTGTGAAAATCTGAAATCAGAAAATGTCAAACTCTTGATGGATTTAGAGAGTTTGACAATAGAAAATGAAAATTTAAAAAAATCAGAAAATGTTTTGAAAAATCAAATAAAAATTTTTGAAAATGAAAAATTAAGAATTGAAAAAGATTTTCAAAACCAAATAAAGATTTTAGAAGATGAGAAATCTATTTTTGGTAAAAATAACATTGAAAAACAAATTGAAATAAATTCTCATCTTCAGAAAATCATTCAGCTTGAAAACGAAGCTGAAATTGCTAGGAATAAATTCAAGAAGTTAGAGAATAAATTGAAAAGTTTTGTGACTTCGTCATCAATACCAGATCTTGTATGTCCAAAACCGATCAATTATGTTCCAATAAGTGACAATGTCACAAATTTTGACAAAGTCAAAATTAAAGATTGTGATGATAAAACTGATGATGAAAATGAGAAAAATGAGAAAAGAAAAATATTTTTAGAATTAAAAGAAAAATTTAAAAATACTGTTTTACAATCAACTGAAAGAGGTGAATGCTCAACACAAAAACCTGTTAAGAAGATTGTAGAACAAAAACAAAATAAAAAATCAGAAAAATTTCAAAACAACAATAAAAGCTCATCAGTTCAATCATCCAATCGTGTTGAAAAACCACAAAAATTTAAAAACCAAAACTCACAAAATGTTGGTAATAAGTGGTACAAGTTTGACCACAGTGCTCAAAGGACAAATCATGTTTATAGAAGGAATTATGATTATCACAAATCTAAACAATGTTATGATCTAAATGTGTGGTATGAAAGAAGTGGATGGTACGATAACAGAGTGTGCTACACATGTGGTGTTAGAGGACATATTGCTGTTAACTGCCAGAATTGGAATTATGAAACAAGAAGATGCTATAACTGCCAGATCAGAGGTCACATTGCCAGAGATTGTCCAAGGAGATCGATGGGAAGATCGAGGGTTGAATCTTAGAGAACGGTAAAGAAACCAGTCAATGTCAAGCCCAAAGAACAGAAAGTGGAAGAAAAGAAAGTAAAGCTTTCACAAGGGCAGAAAGACCGATTGAGGAAGAAGAGGAAGAAGGCAAGAGAATACTTGGAAAAGATTTTGTCCTCGGGTACAACAAACAAGAGTGCTGATGAATTGTTTCACTCGACAACAAAGTCAAGTAAACCGAATTCTTCAGATGTAAATCTGAGGACAAAAGAGGAGATAAAGAAGGTTGAAGTGGTTAGCGATGAATTTGTTTCTTTGGAAACAAAGGAGTCATGTGTTGGTGATGAATCTGATTTCACAAAATCAGATGAGCCACAAGTTGAGGTAAAGAAGGAAGAGACAGTTCCATTAATGAATGATGAGAATTTTCCACCATTACGAGCCGCAAACCTAAAATCAAAAGGTGTTGATGCTGGAAAAATGTTTAATAGCAATGTTAAACATATTTTTAGTAAGATGGCTGATGGAAGGGTAAAAGGGGTAAAAGAATTTTATGAAGCAAAAAGGAATGATCAAACCACCAGTAAAATTGAAAAGGTCACACCCAAGAATGGTCAGGCTTGGGTGCATAAATATGTTGGTTGAATTTCTGTCTTGCCGGAGCTTCCAGGTTGGTAAGCGTGAAGCAGGTATCGTCATCATTCTTGAGAAATTCATAGGATGGTAACTGTGATATTTCGTATTACAAGTGGTTAATCAATGACATTAAGTTGTACTTGATTTTCTACAATTGATAGTGGTGTTTGACCTAATAATGTTAAATTTTTTTTATATGGTTAAAAGAGAACAAGGTGATGTGATGACCCCGAACCTACAAGTGATGGGTAAACAAACTATCCGGAAAAACCATTCTGATTAAAACAAGCTTAAGTGCTTTGAAATCATTATGGGAAAATAGTTTGTTGTAAGGGGGAGTTTTACTTGAATACGCCGAAACCCTCACGGCTGAACAAACATAATTAATTTCACAAGATTGAAAAATGGTTTTCAAATTGTCGAAAATCAATGGGTTGTAAATCATGGGGGTATGTTAGATTTTCTGCAAAACAGAGCACATTAGCAGAAAATGGATGGCGAGACAAAGCTATCAGTATTGGTTGTCAAATTTTCTTTAACTGATTTTGCATTTTAGGGGGAGTAATATTGTTAGAAAATCCAAAAACATTTGAGAATTTGAAAAAGTCAAAAACATTAAAAAATGAAAATGAGTTTTTGTGTAAAAAGAGGAAATGATAGTACATCAGTAGATAGTTATAGTATGCTAAAGAAATGTAATGATTATATAGCGTTAAACAGTCTCACTGATGATATGCCGGTAGATTTTTATACATTTAGTAAAATTTTTCAGGATATAAACCTAAATTCAAACTTGCTTATTTTGTGGAGAACACTACTTGGATATATAGGTAACCCCTGAAATCTCGTTTGAAGGACCCCTCTTTCTAAGATACTAGGGCTTTATGCTTAGTGATATCTGGGGTATTATCCCGGGACTTCTGATTTTGCAGAAGCAATGGCCTAGTCCCCGTATAATACTTTCTGGTTGCTTGAAATATAGCGCTGCCCTCAGCAAAAATGATGAAACAATAAAATTGATAATCATTACTGTTGAAGACAAGATCCTCTAAAGGGGACACACCAAAAGTCGAAGCCGTCATCTCTCTGCTGAACGGAAGTTATGACCTGAGCTCTCACGGTTCTTCGCAATTTAACCCCTTACAGATATCATCTAGGTATACTCAACTGTAAGACTGAATATTGGGATCTGGATACGGGAGTATATTCAAGAGGTGGGACACGTGAATGAGTTTAAGTTCCTAAGACATCTAATTTGTATCCTGAATCAGTTGAAGTTTGTGTGTAAATTTAAGTGGATAAGTATTTCGACAATCTAAGTGAATTGTTTAATTCTTAATGTGTAACTAAGCTCAACGGTACTTGTGACTTGTCAAAAACTGATATGATCCTCTAACGCAAACTCAAACAAAAATATTGTGTGTAAATATTGTTTGTAAATATTTCGTTACTGCTTTATATTTTCAGAAAATACAAAAAGATTTTTGATTCTACTTTATTTTCGACAACCGATGTCTGAGATGCTGAGTGTCAAAATCTAAGTAAGCTGATTGTGTTTCTGAAAATAAAACAAGTTCATTAATTTGAAACTTGAATTTTTAACAAAAAATAAAAAACAGTTTGTGATATTTCCAAGGTCATTAGTTTGGACTTGGATGATGAACTGTGAGGGATTTGGATTCTTTAAATTGTTAAGAAGGCCAGGTTTTTGATTCTGAAACTGCCAATCTTCATAAGATGTGTTAGTTTAGAAGGTTTGAGTGAGCCAGGTTACAATTCCAGGAAAATTGGAAGTTTAAAATGTTGTTACTTATAGACGTATGAGTGATTGCAGATATGATACCAGACTACGATCCCAGAAGCTGAGTCTAAGGGGGAGTCTAAAGACGAGCTCAAAGCAAGGGGGAGCTTGTATTGGAAAGCAAGGTGTCGATCCCTAAAGCACGGAAGCTTGACGAAAGGGGGAGCCTGAAGAAGCTGTTAGTGTTAGAGCCAGAGACAGAGCATGAAGACTGATCAAGACTGAAGATGTGTCATGATAGAGACTCGACACTGAAGACTTCGTCAATATCCAAGGGGGAGTCTGTTAGTGCACTATGTCTATTGACTTCGTCTTGTATCGAGTCATGTAATAGGATAGAATAAAAAGTGCTCAAGTTGCTGGAAACTGAAATTAGTATGTTTGTGAGTAATTTCGTTTGAAGATGTCAAGGTCAGTTTCAAACGAAATTAAACAAGTTAATTTTTTTTGAAACCAACCATGGCAAGTTCAAACGTAATCACCATTACTATATATAGGGCACTTGGTTTGTGTCATTTGTAACGAAATTAGTGTGTGTGATCTGGTAACGAAGTGCTGCCGGATTGTCTCCAGGTGCTGTACTTCTATCAGATTAATACAAGAGACAGTTATAATTGAATCGAGCGTCCGTGTCATTGATTCCACCTCTGATTAGGATAAACAACTCTTCTGATCGACTCATTCAGGTCGTACAACGATCCTACAAATTGCTGAATATGTACAAAGGTTCCACGACTTGTCACGCATTGTGCCATATATAGTTGATCCTGAATTTAAACGCATTGAGCGTTTCATCTGGGGATTGGCACCCCAGATCATGAGCATGGTAACAACGTCCAAGCCTCCAACGATTACCGAAGCCATTGATCTCAGCGTGGCACTTATAGAGGAAGCCATCCGGTTGAACAAGTTTTCAATTTCGAAACTGAAGAAAAAGGAGACACATGTTGAATCATTGAGTGAGAACAAGAGGAAGCTCTCAAACTTCAAAAAGGGTAACAGCAGTGTCAGCAAGAAAGAAGAGGGAAGTGCACCAGCCAGGGCCAAAACTGGTGCCGAAAACAAAGGAAGAGGATACATGGGCACTCTAGCCAAGTGTGATGCATGCCAATATCATCAACCCGACCCATGCAAATTCAGGAAATGTGAGTCATGTGGGAAGACTGGCCACTCAAAAGAAACATGCTGGGCTGGTAATGGTGTTGGTCGTGGTAATCAAAGAGGTCATGGAGGAGGGAATGGAAACCGCCAACAGGGAGGAAATGGCGGGAATGGGAATCATGGAAATCAAGCTGGTAACCGGGGAGCAAACACCAATCGAGGCGGTAATGGTAATGGGAATGGTCGAGGACCAGGGTGTTTCAACTGTGGAGACATGGGGCACATTAAGCGGGAATGCCCGAAACTCAATCAAGCGCTAGGCAGAATGTTCAACATAGGTGCGAGGGAAGCACGCTAGGACCCCAATGTAGTTACTGGTACGTTCCCTATAAATCAACGCTTTGCATCTGTTCTATTTGACACTGGTGCCGACTATAGTTTTGTATCGCTAGAATTTAAAAGTATGCTTGGGTTAACTGCTAGTAAGTTAGACGATCCGTACTCAATTGAAATGGCTAATGGGAAGCTAGTTGAAACGAATGAAGTCATCAGAGGTTGCGTAATAGAGCTAGGAGAGCACGAGTTTACAATGGATCTACTGCCAGTCGAGTTGGGAAGCTTCGACGTGGTAGTAGGAATGGATTGGTTGTCTAGCAACATAGCCGAAATTGTATGTCATGAGAAGACCATTCGCATCCCTAAGGCGAATAGAGAAACAATTGTGGTACACGGAGAGAAACGTGATACGCCTTTAAGGATCATTAGTTGCTTGAAGGCTAGAAGATGTTTAAAGAAGGGATGTGTTGCCTTCTTGGCGCACATCGTGAATAAGGAGGTCGCTGAGCCAAAGATAGAAGACATTCCAGTCGTAAAGGAATATCCTGAAGTCTTTCCAAAAGACTTGCCAGGATTGCCGCCACAAAGACAAGTCGAGTTTCATATTGATTTAGTCCAAGGCACCGCGCCTGTGGCTAAGGCACCCTATCGACTTGCACCTTCAGAGATGCAGGAGTTGTCAACACAACTCCAGGAGCTGTTAGATAAGGGGTTTTTCAGACCAAGCTTCTCGCCTTGGGGAGCTCCAGTCCTGTTCGTTAAAAAGAAAGATGGTAGTTTTCGCATGTGTATCGACTACCGGGAGCTGAACAAGTTGACAATCAAGAATAGATATCCTTTACCAAGGATCGACGACCTGTTCGATCAGTTACAAGGTTCAAGTTTTTACTCAAAGATCGACCTTCGATCGGGTTATCACCAGTTGAGGATCCAAGAGGAGAGCATTCCAAAGACGACCTTCAGAACTCGTTATGATCATTACGAGTTCCTGGTTATGCCGTTTGGTCTGACAAACGCGCCAGCTGTGTTCATGGACTTGATGAACAGAGTCTGCAAGCCGTATCTCGATAAGTTCGTGATCGTGTTTATTGATGACATTTTGATCTACTCAAAGACGAAAGAAGATCATGAACAACACTTAAGAGATATTCTAGAGCAGCTTAAGAAAGAGAAGTTATACGCTAAGTTCTCGAAGTGCGAGTTCTGGTTACGGGAAGTTCAGTTCCTTGGTCATGTGGTAAATGGAAATGGAATCCATGTGGATCCTACAAAGATTGAAGCAATCAAGAATTGGGAGACTCCAAAGACGCCAACCGAGATTCGACAGTTCCTAGGTTTGGCTGGCTACTACCTCAGGTTCATTGAGGATTTCTTGAAAATCGCTCAACCTTTGACCTCTCTCACCCAGAAAGACAAGAAGTTTGATTGGGGAGACAAACAAGAAGAAGCATTCCAATTATTGAAGAACAAACTTTGTGACGCACCGATCTTATCTCTACCCGAAGGCACTGACGACTTCGTGGTATATTGCGACGCTTCACGTCAAGGTTTAGGCTGCGTGCTGATGCAGCGACAAAAAGTTATAGCCTATGCTTCGCGCCAGCTGAAGGTTCATGAGAAAAACTACACCACGCTTGACTTAGAGTTAGGCGCTGTGGTGTTTGCATTGAAGATCTGGCGACGTTACTTATATGGCACGCGGTGTACAATCTATACTGATCACAAGAGCCTGCAGCATATCTTCGATCAGAAAGAGCTTAATATGAGACAAAGACGATGGGTAGAGCTGTTGTGTCACACCCTGGCTTTGCGGAAGCGTGGTTAATTTGGTGTGACTTCTTAATACCATAGCTTAACCATAACAAAGCTATATGAAATAAAACCATGCAAGATCATCCATTTAATTAAGTTTTAAAAACCAAATACAATAACATTGTCTTAACGGAAACACATTCTAACGACATAAACATTGTTCAAAAAACTCAACATAACATAAGCATAGTTTAAGGACTGTGACTTGTCTAGGAAAGAGTCACATTCCCCAAACCCGGATGACCTCGTAACTAGTGCAGCGGGAAAACGCGTCATACCACGCCAGATCCTTTAATTCCCTGAAATACATGTAAGTTGAAAAATCCACAATAATGTTGAGCGAGTTCATGTGTAAGTGAGTAAATAAACCTTTGTGAGTATAAAAATAGTCTTGGTATGTAGCAAATAAGGGAATTGAGATCACCAATGGTTTGCAAGGCCACTGATATATGTGAAGTGCAAGTAGGGAGACTCAAACCTAGCAGATTTCGCCACGGCAATAGTATGTGGACAAAGTCACCCCGAGGTCCGTTTCTAGTTTGGCCTGGGGCTGGGCTCGCTACACCCAGATATATCTACCGCTCCTGTCCCTCGGTCCTGCCATGAGGACTAATGGCCTCATATTGCTCCTACCCACTCACATGATCTAAGTAGTAAACCTCCTTACGCTAACCATACCATGTATAAAGTACTTGTAATCAAAGTAACATGTATTTCACCCCCGTAGTTAAGAAAACTGAAAACAGTTAGAGAAAAGGGGGACATGAACTCACCGTGGTGCGTCTCTACCAAGTATGCCTCCAAATCAAACAGCTGTGTGTCGACCTACACGTACTAATTCTATTAGACGGACGGCCGTGCCTTAGCTTTATGGTTTAAGTTTTTGGGAAATAGTTAGGCAACTATTTCGTGTTTACATTCTGTATATACTTGGTAGTCATTTTCCTTCCCAAGGATGGGGGATTTAATACATGTGTGTTCGAAATATATTTCGGATTACACTATTAAGTCTCACTTAATATATTTTATTCCTAACTCCAAAATATAAATATTCTTCCCAAAAATATTATATTTTAATACATGTGATTTTCCCAAAATAATACTTAGTAATATTATTTTTACTCTAAAAATAATATTTACGTAGTTCACAAAATAATCATAAACACTTATACAAGTGATGTTGTGAAAAATATATACTAAATATATTTATGTATCACGTTTTATTTTGTGAAATCCCACCTCCGGTATTTTGTAAATAAGTCGTGGCGAAATCTATAATTTGAAAACAAGTCAAAATGTATTCCTAACACTTATAGTGAAAATATTTCTAAGTGTTAGGCTTTTGGAAAAATTTCGCCAGAGTTTCCTCTGTAACTGGAGGTGGCCACGCTTTCAAGCGTATCGTTTTCTTTTATAAATCAAACCAACAATCTTTCTATTCAATCAAAACAATGTTCAAACCACAACTAGTCAATATATATATATAAATCGCATAAATTTCATGAACTTGTGATTTATCCAAACTATGAAGTAAACTCCATTACTTTTAGTGGATCTTTAAATAAAATATTCCGATTTTGTAAAAACCTCGTTTTTAAAGAAATTCCATCTTTACAACTTCTCGTCATCTTTTCCAAAAATAGTTATTTTGTCGAAACTTCGTGTTACACAAGTATTTACACACTTGTGTGTTCTAAAAACCATTCGTGTTGGTGTAAGATCCGTCTTTAAAGTATGTTTTCTCTTGACACTTGGTCCTTTGAAAATACCGCTTGTAGATTCGTAGATCTACTAGTTTTAATCACTATTTCACAAGAAAAATCGCTTTTACACAAGTTCATGATTCGTGTGTGGTAGAGTTTCATCCTTTAACCCTTGTTACATCCAAAACAACCTTATGTCATGATCCAAGATCATGACCAACCCGGGTTAAACGATGATCCGAGCTACCACAACATAGATCGGGTCCAAATAACTATCCAAATCAAATACTACAAGTTTTACACAACATATGAGCTTTTAACCATCACTTTTGATGTTTTTAGTAGACTTTTATGTATCATTTTGCATGTTTACGAGTTTTAACCGTTACAAATCATATTACCCACTTTAAAATAGTTCGAGAAGGTGATTTAAGCAACTTACTACTAGCTCGAGGCTAGGGAAGAAACTAGTCGCAAAATGAGAGGATAAAAGCAATAGAATGAGGTCCTTCGCCTTCCGAATGCACCAAGGCTCCTTATGCGGGATCCTTGACACTTATATGAGCTTGAAAAGTGATGATGGAAGCCGAAAATATGATGGATGTACAAGGGGGTGTTCGGCCGAAGCCTTGTGAGAGAGAGAAGGAGTGTTTGTTGAGTGAAAAGTGATGAATGATTATGATGTGTAATCTCTAGATTTTATAGACAATTTATAAGTGTATTACCCATGAGTTTAAGTGCTCCCTAGATATTAAGCAAGTGCAAATAAAATATTCAAATGATGTACCATGGGGGTCACAATGTGACCGAGTTCGGTCAAGGGGGGGGGGGTAATCTAGTTCAAATCCAACCATTAGTTAGTTATAGTTAGGTTAATCTAGGTTAGTTAAGTGATTAACCCGGTTACTAGTGTGTAGTGTGTTATGACGGGTGTTAGGGTATTCAGGGACCCTAACTGGCTCAGAAAAAGAAAAACAATGAAAATGACAATATTTTCATGTTCCGGGTATAGTCCGGTTGTTCGGTTGGATAGTAATCCGTTAAAGTGCTTAACAAAGCTTTAAAGTGTCGTTAATACCCTTTTTAGTGACACAACTTATTTCTGACACTTTGGAAAGTGTCTAGTAATATTTTTCTCATGTTTTGGCACTTTATTAGTTAGCTAAAAGCTGAATTATTAAGTAAAGTGCTGAATTTTGTGCTTAGAGCACGTTTTAGGCACATCCGCTCATTGTAACTTATTCCTAGAGACGCAGTTCTACAACCCTTGTATCCCTACACTCACCACTAGTGTAGTAAAATATTTCTGGCTCATACAGGCCTTAGGGGCAGTGTCTGCCTTATGCTGGCTTTATCAGCATGTCAAATAGGTTATCCGTTTATTGTGCTACTGTGCTTTTTTGCATCATGTTTGTCACTAAGGTTTAGCATGTAAATAATGTAGTGTCAGCAAGTAAAGTATGATGCAAGTAAGTACATGTATCAGTAATCAAGTAGCAGTTTATTCACAAGTTCAAGCAAGCACAGTAATTAAGTAGTAATTAATTATTAATTAAGTCGTACGGATACCTGGTTTAGTGAGGGTTGTCACATTCTCCCCCCGTTGGAAAAATTTCGTCCCGAAATTTTAAGTTCTGCTTGTAGATGCAGGGTCCTTAGGAAATAAGTGGGGGTATTTCTCTTTCATCCGGTCCTCACGTTCCCAGGTGTATTCAGGACCATGTCTGGCATTCCAATGAACCTTGACGAGCTTGACACTGCTCCGGCGGGTCTTGTTTACTTTCCAATCCGTAACCTTAACCGGTTCTTCAACGAAATGGAGCGTGTCGTCAACATGGATCTCGTCGATGGGAATGGCAATGGTATCTTGAGTTGGACTTTTCTTCAGGTTGGATACATGAAATGTATCGTGAACACCATTCAGTTCAGCAGGTAAATCCAACTTGTATGCTACTAGTCCTATTCTTTCCAAAATTCTGAAAGGACCAACGTAGCGCGGATTTAACTTTCCACGCTTTCCGAAGCGTGCCACACCCTTCCAGGGTGAAACTTTCAATAACACCATTTCTCCCACTTGGAATTCCAAGTGTTTCCGGTTTGGATCTGCATAGGCTTTCTGTCTGTGGCGAGCTGCTTCGATGCATTTTAGAATCTGCGCAATCTTGTCTGTCGTCTCTTGGACGATTTCGGGACCAGCAAGCTGCCTATCACCTGCGTCAGCCCAGCATAGGGGTGATCGGCACTTGCGTCCGTAAAGGGCTTCAAATGGTGCGACACCAATACTGGTGTGGTAGCTGTTGTTGTATGAAAATTCGACCAAAGGCAAATGCTTATCCCAGCTACCGCCCAAATCCATAACACACGCTCTCAGCATGTCTTCCAAAGTCTGTATCATTCGCTCGCTTTGACCGTCAGTTTGCGGATGAAACGCAGTGCTCAGATTTAATTGTGAGCCAAAGGCTTCTTGGAAGGATTGCCATATCCTTGACACAAACCTTCCGTCTCTATCAGAGATGATCGAGAGAGGCACTCCATGACGTGCGACGATCTCTCTCATGTATATTTCGGCCAGCTTGCTCGTATTATCCTTCTCTTTGATAGGTAAAAAGTGTGCTGACTTCGTTAGGCGGTCAACTATCACCCAGATAGTGTCATGACCTCTTGGCGTTCTTGGCAACTTTGTAACAAAATCCATTGAGATTTGTTCCCATTTCCACTTGGGAATCTCAGGTTGTTGCAGAAGTCCTGAAGGCTTCTGGTATTCCGCTTTAACCTTAGCGCATGTTAAACATTTGCTCACATAAACAGCAACATCGCCTTTCATCCTAGGCCACCAATAATAATCTTTGAGATCTTGGTACATCTTATCCGCTCCTGGGTGGATAGAGTACCGCGACTTGTGAGCTTCATCAAAAATAACTTTCCTTAGATCACCAAATAGAGGAACCCAAATCCTTTTCTCAAAACATAACGTTCCTTCCTCGTTTGGTACCAGTAGCTTCTCCATCCCACGGAGATATTCTTCTTCAAGGTTTCCTTCCTTGAGAGCTTCTTTCTGCGCGGCACGAATGCGCAAGGAAAGATCGGTTCGGATAATCATTTCTAAAGCCCTAACCCTTATGGGCTTGATCCTCTCCTTTCGACTTAGGGCATCGGTGACCACATTCGCCTTCCCTGGATGATACTTTATCTCGCAGTCGTAATCGTTCAGCAACTCAACCCATCATCTCTGCCTCATATTCAGCTCCTTCTGGTTGAATATGTGTTGTAGGCTCTTGTGATCTGTAAAGATTGTACACTTTGTACCATAAAGGTAGTGTCTCCAGATCTTTAATGCAAAAACCACTGCGCCTAGCTCCAAATCATGTGTGGTATAGTTCTTTTCGTGCACTTTCAGTTGACGTGATGCATAAGCAATAACCTTTTGGTGTGGCATCAACACGCAACCCAATCCTTGACGTGAGGCGTCACAGTATACCACAAAATCATCTGTACCTTCCTGTAGGGCTAAGATTGGCGCATTGCAGAGCTTATCCTTCAGTATCTGGAATGCTTCCTCCTGTTTGTTTTCCCAATCAAACTTCTTATCTTTCTGCGTGAGGAGCGTCAATGGTTGAGCGATCTTCGAAAAATCCTCAATGAACCTTCGATAGTAGCCAGCCAAACCCAAGAATTACCGAATTTCGGTTAGCGTCTTTGGCGTTTCCCAATTCTTAATCACTTCGATCTTGGTGGGATCCACGTGGATTCTATCTCCATTTACCACGTGCCCAAGGAATTGGACTTCACGTAGCCAAAATTCGCACTTGGAGAATTTGGCATACAACGGTTCCTTCTTTAGCAGCTCCAAAATAGCTCTTAGATGCTGCTCGTGCTCAGCCTTTGTCCTTGAATAAATCAAGATATCGTCGATAAACACAATCACGAACTTGTCCAAGTACGGCTTGCAAACTCTATTCATCAAATCCATAAAGACTGCAGGTGCGTTTGTCAAACCAAACGGCATAACAAGGAACTCGTAGTGTCCATAACGAGTTCTGAAGGCTGTCTTTGGGATACTCTCCTCTTGTATCCTTAACTGATGGTATCCAGATCGCAAGTCGATCTTTGAATAAAAGCTTGAGCCTTGCAGTTGGTCAAACAGATCGTCAATCCTTGGCAGAGGGTATCTATTTTTGATCGTCAGCTTGTTCAGCTCTCTGTAGTCGATGCACATACGAAAACTACCGTCCTTCTTCTTGACAAACAGGACCGGAGCTCCCCAAGGCGAGAAGCTTGGTCGGATAAATCCCTTGTCTAACAACTCTTTAAGTTGTGTCGAGAGTTCCTGCATCTCAGACGGAGCAAGTCTATAAGGTGCCTTAGCCACAGGCGCGGCGCCTGGAACTAAGTCAATGCGGAACTCTACTTGTCTCTGAGGTGGCAGTCCAGGTAAGTCCTCTGGGAAGACTTCTGGATATTCCCTCACGACAGGGATGTCTTCTATTCTCGGCTCAGCAGCCTTCTTATCCACAATGTGTGCCAGGAAGGCAACACATCCCTTCTGCAAACACTTTCGCACTTTCAGGCAGCTGATAATTCTTAACGGCGTATCACGCTTCTCCCCGTGAACCACAATTGTTTCGCCATCTTCGGTTGGGATACGAACGACCTTTTCATGGCAAACTATCTCCGCCTTGTTGCCTGATAACCAATCCATTCCTACCACCACGTCGAAGCTTCCCAACTGGACTGGTAGTAGATCCAAAGCAAACTCACGCTCTCCTAATTCGATCACACAACCTCTGATAACTTCGTTGGCTTCTACTAACTTCCCATTGGCCAATTCGATGGAGTACGGAATATCTAACTTATTAGCGGCTAAACCAAGCATATTCTTAAATTCTAACGACACGAAGCTATAATCGGAACCAGTGTCAAATAAAACGGATGCATAATGTTGATTTACAGGGAACGTACCAGTAACGACATTGGGGTCCTGGCGCGCTTCCCTTGCTTCGATTTGGAACACTCTTCCACGGGCTTGGTTTAACTCTGGGCAGTTCCTCTTAAAATGCCCAATATCACCGCAGTTAAAGCATCCAAGTCTTTTCCCGTTTCCACCTCCATTTCCAGCTTGGTTGTTGTTTTGGTTCGCATTACCAGCCTAATTCACATTGTTGCCTCCATTCCCGTTTCCTCCATTGTTTACTTGTGGGCGATTTCCATTACCACCACGATTATTATTCCTATTCCCAAATCCTCCTTGGCCTCCCCGGCCAACACTAGCCCAACAAGAATCCTTCAAGTGGCCCGGCTTTCCACATGCTTCGCATACTTTCACACTACAATGGCCAGTATGGTGGCGTTGACAGGTATTACACTTGAGCTGGCGTGCCTGATCCTCCTTTCTTAACCGCCACACTGGCGCCCTGCTTGAAGTTTGAGAACTTCCGTTTGTTACCTCCTGATGACTCGACGTGAGTCTCTTTCTTCTTAGGCTCAGCATCATCGAACTTGTTCAGGCGAATAGCCTCCTCTGTGAGAGCCACGCTCAAATCAATCGCCTCAGTAATGGTCGCAGGCTTGGATGAGGTCACCATGCTTATGATTTGAGGAGCTAATCCCCAAATGAAACGTTCAATCCGCTTGAACTCCGGAGTGACCATGTAGGGTACCACATGCGATAAGTCATGGAACCTTTGAACGTATTCTGCGATCTTTGGACCTTCCATTTTCAAATGCCAGAACTCGGTTTCCAATCTTTGGATTTCCGCGCGGGAGCAGTACTTTTTGCGCATAAGTTCCTTCAGTTCGGTCCAGGTTAGCGCGTAGGCAGCAGCTTCACCAAGTGTCTGTACTTGCAAATTCCACCAAGAGAGGGCTCCATCCAAGAATAGCCCTGAGATATAGGTGACTTGCTGATCTTGTGCGCATTTGCTCATGCGAAGAACAGATTCGGTTTTCTCAGCCCAACGAACGAAGGCGACAACACCTCCAATGCCGTCAAAGTTGACCGGTTTGCAGTCTAGAAACTGCTTGTAGGTGCACCCTGCACATACATTGCAACACGTGAACAGCATTAGCATCTTTGCTATAGATATCCAATTAGGTCATGGTGCGTCCAAATGTCTTAGTATTACCATGAGGTGGATTATTGTTGCTATTGTTGTTTGAGCTGCTTCCGCTGGGTCCTCCTTGCGAAGCGGCGTATTGTTCGATGGCAGCAGCAATGACTTGTTGGAGTTCTGCCTCATTGGTAGGCATGCGTGTCTCACGTCTCGGCGGCATCTTCTAAAAGATGGTTCACGTTGGTCAGGCCATAGTAAAGATCCCATGTTATAATACGTAAGTCAGGTCATAATGTAGCGTACGTATATAATGATAGTAATAGTACATAACATCTCATGTTATAATCATATCAATCACACAACATCCCATGTTACAAACATCAATCACACAACATCCCATGTCATAGAATATAAATAATCAAATCAAGCATCAAGTATGATGAGAATACTGCGATTGCCATATATCGAGACCACATAGTAAGCGTACAAGTACATCACAGTGTCATACAACATCAGTCGACTAAGGGCTACATCACCCTAGTCCAAAAACTATATCAACTCAGTGTCAATACATCAAATACATGTCAACAAAAGTCAGAATCATAATGTAGTCTCCAAAAATGATGTGCAGTCAAAAGCATTCGCCGTCTTCTCACCAATGTCTACCTATACGGTACTGAAGAGCTCTACATGGATGGCGGTGGAGGAGGGGGAAAGTGGGTGTAAAACAAGCGACGCAAATGGAGCCAGTCCCCCTCCATGGCTCTCTGGGTACGCAAGAATGAAGCAACCTGCTGCTCCAGGGCAAAAAGGCGTGCAGCATAGTCTGGTGGTACAGGTCGAGAGGGCTGCAAAGGAGAGTGGGTCTGACCCTGGCACTGACACGGCGGCGGCTGGGCTCTCTCAAGCTCCTGAATGCGCTGTGTGTGTGCCTCGTGCTGGGCGACAAAAGACATCAGAACGTCCTCAATAGTATATCCCATGTGGAAAGAATGGTAGGGGTCAGTCGGTGGCATGGCAGAAGGTGACGCCCAGAGAAACGGCTCACTGGTGGGATCAAAAGGTGCCTCATGAAATGGAGAAACAGGGGGAAAAGTAGCAGACGGTGGTATAGCAGGGATAGATACCGGTACATGTCCAAAAGGGTGAGCCGAAGAACCTTCTCCAGGTCGTGCTGGAGGTGTAAACCGAGGAGATGAAAAGGAGGTATCAATGTGACGGGTATCAGTGATCTGAGGGGGAATAGGTGGGACCTCTTCATCAGCAGGAATCCACCCACACTGGGCGTGCTCGTCTCGTGGGTCCACCTGTGCCTCAAAAAGTGTACGATCAAACTGAACTGGCATAGGATCATGGTGAGGTGCAACAAGAGGGTCAACTGGTGCATCAGCAATAAGTGGGGGATCAACATGATCAGCAGCAATGACGTGATCGTCCTCCAACAATGGAGCATCTACAGGGTGATCATCAATAGGTGGGTCAGCAATGACAGGCTCAATAAACATGCCAGCATGAGCAGGGTCATGCTCAAGCACTGGGTCAGGAGCAGGGTCTAGTGGCTGCTCGGGCTCATCAAAGGCCATCTCAAAATCAAACTCGAGATCGATGATGTAACTGGGTGGACTGGATCCTCCATAGGCTGATCCATGGGTATAAACTGTATATCCTCATCTGGGTCGAATCCTGGGGGAAAGACAAGATCGGAATCCTCCACATCATCGTGGTCGAAAGTAAAACTAGGAATAGGGGCTACAGAGGATGCCTGGTCGGGATCTAATCCATGAGAAAAGTGCTGCGCACTCTGAGTATGTGAAGGTGCGGAGGCCACAGACTCGAAAGAGTCTGGGACCGGTGAGTGAGCAGGTGACTCCTCAGCGGGAGCATCTGCGATCAACAAAAGATCTCTAGCAGCAAGAAGGGCCTCGCCCTAAACCTCATCCTCTAAGGGCTCGTCATCAAACAGATCGACGTCGCCATCATCGTCGGCATCGAGAAGCAAATCATAAGCAGGATAAACAGCTAAGGGTATGGTAGCAGGGATCTCCACTAACGGTAGGTCCCCGGCCAAAGGGCCATCAGCGAGCTCATCAGCACCATCAGGTAAAGCAAAGGGCTGAAAATCATCCTCGTCTGTGCTAGTAACGTCGGAGGTGTGGACCTCGTGCTCTGAAGGCTCTAGGTCATCTGAGACTATAGGTCTAGGTCCTGTGGTGTCTGAGTCACCTGTGCCAGAGGTGTCCATGGTGTCTGTAACATAAACACAAACATGCACAAACAGTCAATCATACAATCAAATAATCACATAAGTCACCAAGTAAGCAATCAAATAATTCTCCTAGTCTCACTAGCCTCCCAGCCTCTCAGACTGCTCTTCCTAGTCCCACTAGCCAATTCTCCTAGTCCCACTAGCCAATTCCCCCAGCCTCTCAGACTGCTCTTCCTAGTCCCACTAGCCAAATTCTCCTAGTCCCACTAGCCAACTCTCCTAGTCCCACTAGCCAATTCTCCTAGTCCTACTAGCCCACTACCTCGATCTCTCAGATCGAGCCTCGGCCTCCAAGACCGAGCCTCAGCCTTCAAGACTGAGCCTAAAAACAACGAATAAAATGTGCTCAACATTTGTTTGTAAAAAGTTTTGGATCTGGACTTAAGTGGTATGCAGAAAAATGTTTTCGTGAGAGCCCTAGTGATCATAGTCTAGACTCGAGAAGGAATCCTAGTTCGCTATGATCAGAGCTCTGATACCAAGCTGTCACACCCTGGCTTTGCGGAAGCGTGGTTAATTTGGTGTGACTTCTTAATACCATAGCTTAACCATAACAAAGCTATATGAAATAAAACCATGCAAGATCATCCATTTAATTAAGTTTTAAAAACCAAATACAATAACATTATCTTAACGGAAACACATTCTAACGACATAAACATTGTTCAACAAACTCAACATAACATAAGCATAGTTTAAGGACTGTGACTTGTCCAGGAAAGAGTCACATTCCCCAAACCCGGATGACCTCGTAACTAGTGCAGTGGGAAAACGCGTCATACCGCGCCAGATCCTTTAATTCCCTGAAATACATGTAAGTTGAAAAATCAACAATAATGTTGAGCGAGTTCATGTGTAAGTGAGTAAATAAACCTTTGTGAGTATAAAAATAGTCTTGGTATGTAGCAAATAAGGGAATTGAGATCACCAATGGTTTGCAAGGCCACTGATATATGTGAAGTGCAAGTAGGGAGACTCAAACCTAGCAGATTTCGCCACGACAATAGTATGTGGACAAAGTCACCCCGAGGTCCGTTTCTAGTTTGGCCTGGGGCTGGGCTCGCTACACCCAGATAGATCTACCGCTCCTGTCCCTCGGTCCTGCCATGAGGACTAATGGCCTCATATTGCTCCTACCCACTCACATGATCTAAGTAGTAAACCTCCTTACGCTAACCATACCATGTATAAAGTACTTGTAATCAAAGTAACATGTATTTCACCCCCGTAGTTAAGAAAACTGAAAACAGTTAGAGAAAAGGGGGACATGAGCTCACCGTGGTGCGTCTCTACCAAGTATGCCTCCAAATCAAACAGCTGTGTGTCGACCTACACGTACTAATTCTATTAGACGGACGGCCGTGCCTTAGCTTTATGGTTTAAGTTTTTGGGAAATAGTTAGGCAACTATTTCGTGTTTACATTCTGTATATACTTGGTAGTCATTTTCCTTCCGAAGGATGGGGGATTTAATACATGTGTGTTCGAAATATATTTCGGATTACACTATTAAGTCTCACTTAATATATTTTATTCCTAACTCCAAAATATAAATATTCTTCCCAAAAATATTATATTTTAATACATGTGATTTTCCCAAAATAATACTTAGTAATATTATTTTTACTCTAAAAATAATATTTACGTAGTTCACAAAATAATCATAAACACTTATACAAGTGATGTTGTGAAAAATATATACTAAATATATTTATGTATCACGTTTTATTTTGTGAAATCCCACCTCCGGTATTTTGTAAATAAGTCGTGGCGAAATCTATAATTTGAAAATAAGTCAAAATGTATTCCTAACACTTATAGTGAAAATATTTCTAAGTGTTAGGCTTTTGGAAAAATTTCGCCAGAGTTTCCTCTGTAACTGGAGGTGGCCACGCTTTCAAGCGTATCATTTTCTTTAATAAATCAAACCAACAATCTTTCTATTCAATCAAAACAATGTTCAAACCACAACAAGTCAAAATATATATATAAATCGCATAAATTTCATGAACTTGTGATTTATCCAAACTATGAAGTTAACTCCATTACTTTTAGTGGATCTTTATATAAAATAATCCGATTTTGTAAAAACCTCGTTTTTAAAGAAATTCCATCTTTACAACTTCTCGTCATCTTTTCCAAAAATAGTTATTTTGTCGAAACTTCGTGTTACACAAGTATTTACACACTTGTGTGTTCTAAAAACCATTCGTGTTGGTGTAAGATCCGTCTTTAAAGTATGTTTTCTCTTGACACTTGGTCCTTTGAAAATACCGCTTGTAGATTCGTAGATCTACTAGTTTTAATCACTATTTCACAAGAAAAATCGCTTTTACACAAGTTCATGATTCGTGTGTGGTAGAGTTTCATCCTTTAACCCTTGTTACATCCAAAACAACCTTATGTCATGATCCAAGATCATGACCAACCCGGGTTAAACGATGATCCGAGCTACCACAACATAGATCGGGTCCAAATAACTACCCAAATCAAATACTACAAGTTTTACACAACATATGAGCTTTTAACCATCACTTTTGGTGTTTTTAGTAGACTTTTATGTATCATTTTGCATGTTTACGAGTTTTAACCGTTACAAATCATATTACCCACTTTAAAATAGTTCGAGAAGGTGATTTAAGCAACTTACTACTAGCTCGAGGCTAGGGAAGAAACTAGTCGCAAAATGAGAGGATAAAAGCAATAGAATGGGGTCCTTCGCCTTCCGAATGCACCAAGGCTCCTTATGCGGGATCCTTGACACTTATATGAGCTTGAAATGTGATGATGGAAGCCGAAAATATGATGGATGTACAAGGGGGTGTTCGGCCGAAGCCTTGAGAGAGAGAGAAGGAGTGTTTGTTGAGTGAAAAGTGATGAATGATTATGATGTGTAATCTCTAGATTTTATAGACAATTTATAAGTGTATTACCCATGAGTTTAAGTGCTCCCTAGATATTAAGCAAGTGGAAATAAAATATTCAAATGATGTACCATGGGGGTCACAATGTGACCGAGTTCGGTCAAGGGGGGGGGGGTAATCTAGTTCAAATCCAACCATTAGTTAGTTATAGTTAGGTTAATCTAGGTTAGTTAAGTGATTAACCCGGTTACTAGTGTGTAGTGTGTTATGACGGGTGTTAGGGTATTCAGGGACCCTAACTGGCTCAGAAAAAGATAAACAATGAAAATGACAATATTTTCATGTTCCGGGTATAGTCCGGTTGTTCGGTTGGATAGTAATCCGTTAAAGTGCTTAACAAAGCTTTAAAGTGTCGTTAATACCCTTTTTAGTGACACAACTTATTTCTGACACTTTGGAAAGTGTCTAGTAATATTTTTCTCATGTTTTGGCACTTTATTAGTTAGCTAAAAGCTGAATTATTAAGTAAAGTGCTGAATTTTGTGCTTAGAGCACATTTTAGGCACATCCGGTCATTGTAACTTATTCCTAGAGACGCAGTTCTACAACCCTTGTATCCCTACACTCACCACTACTGTAGTAAAATATTTCTGGCTCATACAGGCCTTAGGGGCAGTGTCTGCCTTATGTTGGCTTTATCAGCATGTCAAATAGGTTATCCGTTTATTGTGCTACTGTGCTTTTGTGCGTCATGTTTGTCACTAAGGTTCAGCATGTAAATAATGTAGTGTCAGCAAGTAAAGTATGATGCAAGTAAGTACATGTATCAGTAATCAAGTAGCAGTTTATTCACAAGTTCAAGCAAGCACAGTAATTAAGCAGTAATTAACTATTAATTAAGTCATACGGATACCTGCTTTAGTGAGGGTTGTCACATGTTGAACGACTATGATTGTGAAATCACGTATCACCCAGGGAAGGCGAATGTAGTCGCCGATGCCTTAAGTCGGAAAGAAAGGATTAAGCCCATAAGGGTTAGGGCTTTGGAAATGATTGTTCAGACAGACCTCTCGTTACGCATGCGTGCCGCCCAAAGAGAAGCTCTCAAAAGGGAAAACCTTGTGAATGAATATCTCCGTAGGATGGAGAAGCAACTGGTACCAAAGGAGGATGGAACATTATGTTTCTTGGGAAGAATTTGGGTTCCTTTGTTTGGTGGTCTGAGAGACGTTATTTTTTATGAAGCCCACAAGTCAAGGTACTCGATCCATCCAGGATTGGATAAGATGTACCAAGATCTAAAGGATTTCTATTGGTGGCCGAGAATGAAAGGCGACGTTGCGATATATGTTGGCAAATGTTTGACTTGCGCCAAGGTATAGGCCGAGTACCAGAAGCCTTCAGGTCTCTTGCAGCAACCTGAAATACCCCAATGGAAATGGGAACATATTTCGATGGACTTTATAATGAAATTACCAAAGACGCCCAAGGGCCATGATATAATTTGGGTGATCGTAGACCGTTTAACGAAATCTGCACACTTTTTGGCAATCAAAGAGAAAGACAACACAAGCAAGTTAGCTGAGCTATACCTGAGAGAGATTGTTGCACGTCATGGAGTGCCTCTCACAATTATCTCTGATAGAGATGGAAGATTCGTGTCAAGGATTTGGCAATCCTTTCCAGAAGCTTTTGGTTCTCAGTTGAATCTGAGTACTGCCTTTCACCCGCAGACAGACGGACAGAGCGAACGAACGATTCAGACGTTGGAAGACAAGTTGCGAGCTTACATAATGGATTTAGGTGGGAGTTGGGACACTCACCTACCATTGGTCGAATTTTCATACAATAACAATTATCATGCAAGCATTCAGGCCACACCGTTCGAAGCTCTTTATGGACGCAAGTGTCGATCACCACTATGCTGGGCAGACGCAGGGGATAGACAGCTTGTGGGTCCGGAATTGGTCCAGGAAACGACTGACAAGATTATACAGATCCGAGAGCGCATCAAAGCTACTCGTGATCGAAAAAAGTGTTATGCAGACCGGAGAAGAAAACCTCTGGAATTTGAGGTGGGAGATATGGTTTTGTTGAAAGTTTCACCCTGGAAGGGTGTGGCACGCTTTGGGAAGCGTGGGAAGCTGAACCTGAGATACATTGGTCCATTTAAAATCCTGAAAAGGATTGGTTTGGTAGCATATAAGTTGGATTTACCCGCAGAGCTAAACGGCATGCACGATACATTTCATGTATCTAATTTGAAAAAGAGTCCAACTCAAGAGACAGTGGTCATTCCTGCCGACGAAGTCCACATTGATGACACACTCCACTTTACTGAAGAATGAGTTAAGGTTACAGATTGGAAGATTAACAAGACACGCAGGAGTAGTGTCAAACTCGTCAAGGTTCGTTGGAACGCGCGACACGGCCCAGAGTTCACTTGGGAGCGTGAGGATCACATGAAGGCTAAATACCCACATTTGTTCCCCAAGACCCCTGCAACTAGAAGCATAACTTAAAATTTCGGGACGAAATTTTCTTAACGGGGGGAGAATGTGACAACCCTCATTAAACCAGGTATCCGTACAATTAAATTAATTTCAAATAAGTGCTTAATGACTGTGCTAAATTACTTAAACTGCTTTATGATTCCTGCATCATATATACATGTGCATCACATTTCATACTGTCACAACATTTATTACACACAAACTTTAGTAACATACATGATGCACAAAGCACAGTTAGCACAGGGAGCGGATAACTCAGAAATATACTGACAGTGCCAGTACATAGACAGACAGTGTTTTGAGACCTAGTATGGGCCAGAGACAAGGTACTACACTAGTATGGTGTGTAGGGAAGTGAGGACCTTAAGACAGTATCACTAGGTGATAGATAAAGTGCCGGGAAGTGCCTAAAACTCACTTTAAGTGCAGAATTCTGCATTTTTCAGCAAAATTCAGCATTTTAAAATGCAAGTAATATGCAGAACATTGACTAAATGGTCCTGAATGCTTTCCTAATTATCGGGAATTAAAAGTGTTACAAAAAGATACATAATGGACACTATACGGAACAACTTAACACTTTAACGAACCGGTATCTAACCGAACAACCGGACATTACCCGAAACACCAAAATTTTGTCAGAAACATTGTTTTATTATTTTTGGGCTAGTTATGGTCCCCGAATACCCCAACACATTACGGAATATAACATACACATCATACACTAGATTTTTACACTTAACCTCCTAAATATTTACCTACTATCATTCAAATTTTACAATTAACCCCCCACATACCCATTTAAGGTCACCAAAGAGACCCCACCACTAGATCTCCTTCTAATATTTTATTTGATTGTTGCTTGATTGTTTGGACATAATCTTGAGTGTAAGAGATTATAAGTATGGCATAAGGGATTCACTTGAGATCTTCATCATTTCACTTCTCACTTCTTCACACCACCTCCCTCATCTCACTCTCTCCCTCTCGGCTCACTCTACAACCGCCACTACCACCACCTTGTCACCACCATTGCTCCATTTTCAAGCTTGATTCAAGTGCTAGAAGGTGATTCTTAGAGCTTGGAGCTTGTGGATCATCAAGGAGCTCTCTTACTTGCATTCATTCACCATCTTCATCATCTTTTTCACTAGTGTTCTTCCCTAGTGTTGGTGCATGGAATGTTTGTTGACTACGTCTACATTAAGTCTTAGGTCAAGATAGGTCAACATAGGAGCTTGATAGTTAGAATTAGGGTTTTATGTTGAGGTTTCGCTTATGTGTACAAGTTAGTAGGTGATTTCGCTTATCAGGACATAGGGTTTCGCTCATAGGGTTCATTAGGGGGTTTCGCTTATGTGGTTACATGGGGTTTCGCTCATAAGGCCTGTCTTATGAGCGAAATCAGTTGGGCTATATATACCTGTCATGTGTGATCTCATATGTAACTTGGAGCGGAACCGTGTCATGCTTTATGTAACCGAACTCTGTCAAAATTGATTCAGAAAGCATAAATAGAGAAGGAATTGAAAAGGAAAAGTTGTGTAACTTCATGTGCATTGATTCCGCCTTTGTATGTGAAGATGAACGTTCTCAACTGACTGTTTAGGGTCGCAAACCGGTCCAACAAGTGGTATCAGAGCTTCAGGACGAGGAGTTCATACTACTATAGCTGATTCGACAAAATTCTCTCATTTCTACTCATTTTCTTTCATACTTTTTCGATTTGAACTGGTTCCTACGGTTGAAATGACCTGATTTTTGAGTATAAGATGTAAAATACAGTAATAACAAACCCTAGAAAGATTCAGGTTAAAACACGAATTAAAAATGGTAAAAATCAACTAAAAACGTGATTTCGCTTTTACAGACATCGAGTGTAATTTCGCTCATACGGACATTCCAGTTGTTTTATTTCACTCTTAGGACCTGATTTCGCTGATAGGGACATCATGCTATTTCGCTCTTAGAGACATATTGCTATTTCGCTCATAGAGTTTCGCTTTTAGGAACATATCTGATTTCGCTTTTCTGTCAAAGTGTTATTTCGCTTTTGTGTCAACATACTGCTATTTCGCTTATCAGTCATTGATTGATTTCGCTTATTTATCACAAATTGGTGATTTCGCTCATTTGTCACTGTTTTCCAAGATTTCGAAAATTTTTCTAAGTATTTGCTGATTTTGCAGGTACATTCAAGATGGATGACATATTCTTGAACCCGTTTAGCGACATGTACGCATTCGTTGGAAATTCTGGAAATGATGATACTTCGTCAAGCAATACGAATGAAAGTCCGCCGAATCCGAAGAAAAAGGAAGCTTGGGAATCTGAAAGTGCCTTTGGAACCTTCAACAAACCTCCAAAGCTAATGGCTATCGAGGAATACAGTCGGTGGTCAAGAAAGTTTGAAGACTGGTTGATGGCATTTGCATTTTCTAGCTGGAAGAGTCTGAAAACCGGTTATGACCATGGAAACAAAACTGGTGAAACTTTAACATCAGCTGAGGAGATTGAATCATTTGTGGCTGAGCAAAAATGTGTGGCATTGTTATTTCAGTCAGTCCGGGAAGACATAATCTCTTTGATCGATTATTCAAATGCAAAAGATCTTTGGAAAAAGTTAGAAAAGAAATGTATAGGTAGTGAAGAAATCAAGAAAAACAAAATAAAACTACTTAGAAAATAGTTTGATATGTTTGGGTGTTTAAAGAATGAATCAGTTTCAAAAATGATCGAGAGGTTTGGGCACCTGAAGCTGGAATTAGCTAGACATGGAATTAAGTATTCTGATGATGAGCAAGTAGACAAGTTGTTCGATCCGTTGCCAGACGAGATGGATTGGAGATATTATGCTCTCATGCTAAAAAACACTATCTTGCCGAAAGATCTTACTCCAGATTTGCTGATTGAGAGACTCGAGAGTCATGAGCTGGAACTAAAGAAGACATTCAAAGTCAATCACTCATCTTATCAACAGAATTTGGATTTGTATTATCCAAAGAGCATGATGCCAAAAGCAACTTCTCCCAAGACTGCGTTTTCTGCTGAGAATGTATCCACAGCCAGCAAAGAAAGTCAAAGCAGTCAAAGCAGTGGAAATCACAGTGGTTATCACAGTGGATCTTCATCATCTGCAAGTCATTCTGATGCAAAGTTTCAATGCAACATCACAATAGACTTAAAGAATGCTCAGAATTTTGACGAGGAGTCTGCTAAACAACAGATGATCTTTCTAGCATCTGTGTTGGAATCATATGAAGGGTTAGTAATAGGGAAGATAGGCAACACCAACCTGACGAAAGAAGATTATGATCAGATAGATCCTGAGGAAATGGAGCTGATCGACATTCATTGGTGCATGGCCAGTGCTGTTCGTCGAGCACAGCGTTTCATGGAAATTACCGGCAGAAAAACAATCGGAGGTCCATCTACCAAGCTGGGGTTCGATAAGTCCAAGGTGACATGCTTCAAGTGTAAGTAGAAAGGTCACTTCAAACGAGAATGCAGAAACGCATATGCTGATGAGTCGGAGAACCCTTTCAGAGAGGATTACTACAAGAAGGCAATTTATCACCAGAATAAATCTGAGCCACCTAGATTGAAGCAGGTTGAAGAAAATAGAGAGAAATCTAGAGCTCTTGCGGTGATTTACGATGATGAAGGGTATGATTGGAGTCAAGATGTTCTACCTGAGGAAGATGCGGTTGGTTACGCTTTCATGGCAAAGAATGAACCTATTCCGTGGAAAGACAACAGAACTGAAGAGCAGAAGTATCAATATAGAAAAATGTTGGCTGAAAACATAAAAATTAGAATTCCTGGTATCTATCTGGAAGCGAGAAGAGCGAGAAGATGGGATCCGGACAAGGAGTGTTATCTTGACCCATATGGAAATATTGCAGTTGATGACAAAACTCTTGATCTGGAAGCAATAATCAAGGAGTTCAAAGATGAGGATGAGTATTGGCAGAATAAATGGTGGGGAACTGGAGACGAGAAAGAGAAAGAAGAGAAAGAGAAAAAGGAGAAAGAAGAGATAGAGAAGTCAAAGAAACTTGACACTGGGGTTATTGACACAACGCAGGAATTAACTGCTGAAAACCTCGGAAAAATGGCTGACAAAGTGCTGGCTGCTAAGGCACTTGAGGTAGACTCTAACTCCGTGTCTGAGTCAAAAAGCCAGGTCAGTTCAAACTTGTCAACAAATGCGTCAGGTAAGAAAATTGATGGAAATGCTGATTGCAAAAATTGCAACAAAGAGTGCAAATTTTGTAACACAGTCACGTATCTCAACGGGAAGAAAGTTGATGATCTGACAGCAAAAGTCAGAAGCGTTGAGAGTCAAATTCTTGATCGTGACAAAAGAGTTAAAGCTTCAACTGAACGGATAAAAGAATTAATTAACCAAATTGAAAATGATAAAATTGATCATGAAAGAGTTAAAAAAGAAAATGAAAAGTTAATTCTTGAAAACCGTCAGATTTCGGAAAAGTTTGAAAAACTCAAAAGCACAATGAAAGATAATAATGATCGAAATGGAAAAACTTATAAAGAAAACGTTCAACTAAAAGCAGTGCTTAGAGTAAACGAAGAATCAATCAACCAACAACTGGATGAAATCGCTAAACTGAAACTTAAATTTCAAGAGGCTGAAATTGAAAACGAGCGAATCCAGTTGAAGCTTAACAGTTACAGCTCCGCAAGCTTTGTTTTGCAACACATTATTCCCAAACCCATCGGGAAAGACAAAGCAGGCGAAGATGTGTACTCTGATGGAACTGGGGTGGGTTTTCATCAAGTTCCACCACCTGTTCTTGATAACTACACGAAAAAGCAATCAGGGTTGGTTGAAATTGAAGAAGAAAGTGAAATGAATCTTCCGGATTCAATTGATGTCACGTTCACATCTTCCAATGACGATAGTGTCCAAAATGATATTGTAAAAGGTGTTGTTGAAAATGTGCTAAAAACGGATAGTGACACCACTGAGGAAGATAGGTGTTTCTTGGACAACTACATTCTGAAACAAAAGTCCAAGAACAACTTAAATGAAGAATCAAATCTTGTCATGTACAAGATGTTGGGTTCAGATAAGTTGTTTTCGGATTCTGAGTTTCCGATTGAGAATGTTAATATGAACAAATTGACAAATGTTTTCAAGTTGGTCGAAGTTGAGTTGTCAGAAGTGAACAATTTGAGTCATACAAAGAGAAAAATGAGTTTTGAGAAAGATAAACCATACTACAAGAAATCTGTTAATCCATCACGTTTTTATAATAACAATCGAAATAACTGGTTGGGTGGTTATCAGGGTGGTAGAAATTATCAGAAAAGAAATGTTCCAAACAAGTGGTTTGCTGAAAAGAAAAAGTTTGTGAACAGTTCGAGTTCACTTGCTGATGAAGAGAAAGAGATTTTTTCAAAATCGAATGAAGAGTTCTTTGAGAAAAGAGCTTCACAGTCTCAGTGTGAAGGCACAAGTCGAGTTGTTGATACTCGATCATGTTTCAGATGTAATCAAGTTGGTCACATTGCACGAAAGTGTACCATTGTGAAGTCTAAGACTGAAACTGTGAAGATTCAAAAGAAGAAAGTTGAGGTGAAGGGTAAAGCACCAATAGTTGTTGAGAAAAAGAGTGTAAAAAATGACAACATCAAAGTGAAAAATGAACCTGTAAAGAAAGTGGTAACTAAAAATGACAAATTTTACAAGCGGGTTGCATTATCTCAACAAGTTTGGAAACCAAAAAGTGAGAAAAAGATTTCACCTTCTGAGGATTCAATTCAAATTGATTATGATGCAAATTTTCCACCTCTTAAGGCTGAAAACTTCAAAATTCAAATTGCGAGAGTCAAGGTTACACCTAAGGATGATGAGGCCTGGGTGGACTCCATGTTCGACTAAACAGTTTGAATTGCCGGAGCTTCCTAGTTGGTAATCGCAAAGCATGAATCGGCATCTTTATTAAAGTTTAAGTCAAAGTTTGTTATGTGCAGGATCTTCCAAAACTTGTATCCAGATGGATCATGGATAGTGGAGCTTCAAGACATATGACTAGGAAGACTGCATTATTATATGATGTTAAAAATATTAATGGTGGTTATGTGGAATTTGCTGGTCATGAAGGTGGTAGAATTATTGGTGAAGGAACGTTATCCAATGGGATTGTAACATTTGAAAGAGTTAACTACATTACTGAGCTGGAGAACAATCTGCTGAGTATCTCGCAGATTTGTGACAATTGGTATACCACTCATTTCACTGATAAAGAATGTTTGATCTTGAAACCAGGATTTGTAATACCTGAACAATGGATTATCATGCGGGCACCTAGAGTGAATGATTTATATGTGTTAGATATGAGTGTAGCAACTACAACTACTGGTCAAGCACATTGTTTTGTGTCTACAGCAACTGAGAAAGAATCAAGATTGTGGCACCGAAAGATGGGACATATACATCTTAGAAAAATGAATCACTTGGTGCACAATGATTTAGTTTTGGGTGTTAATATCAAAGGTTTTCATCTGGAAGGGGAGTGCATTAGCTGTGTTAAAGTCAAGCAGAAGAAAAAGTCACACCCTACAAAGCAAGTCAATTCAGTTTCGAGACCTCTAGAAAGACTTCACATGGATTTGTTTGGTCCTGTGAATGTCAAAAGTATTACAGGAGATTACTACTGTTTGGTCGTTACTGTTGATTATTCCAGATTTTCGTGGGTTTCTTTCTTGAAGACGAAAGATGAAACATTTGACAGTTTGATGGCGTTGTTCAAGAAAATTGAGAATCTGTACCAACGGCGTATCAAAAGAATTCGAAGTGATAATGGTACTGAATTCAAGAACAGCAAGATGGAAGAATTTTGTTATGAAAGAGATATATTGCATGAGTTTAGTGCTCCGTACACTCCGCAGCAGAATGGAGTCGCAGAACGCAAAAACCGGACACTAATCGAGACGGCTAGAACTATGCTTGCAGATTCAAAGTTACCGATAAATTTTTGGGCTGAAGTTGTTTCCGCCGCATGCTATACGCTCAACAGGGTTCTCACTGTCACGAAGTTCAACAAAACATGCTTTGAGCTAATCAATAACCGCAAACCGAATTTGAAGTATCTAGAACCGTTCGGGTCACCCTGTACTGTTATAGAGCCTCATGGAAAGTTTGGTTCGAAGTGCATTGAGGGAATATTTGTTGGTTATGCTAATCCGATGTGACGTGTCTTCGTTCCAAGTGAGAAGCGGATTATTGAAGCTGGAAATGTTGAATGTGAAGGTTATACTATGCCGCCGCAGAATCCTGGAGATTCATGGCGTTATCATTATGACAAACTGTGGGATTCGTTTGACATGAGAGAAGAATCAGAGGATGATGAAGATTTCTTTGATGAGTTGGATATTTTTGCGCGAATACGAGTCACAGCAAAGGTTCCCAGCTGAGTATTCGAGGCGACCACGGGAAACTTCAAATGACGATGAAGCAGGTCCGAGTAATGCTGGTGAACATGATGATGTCCAACAAAATGAAGTTGCTCAGGATAATCAGTCGGATCAGAATGATAATCAAGAAGCTGAAAACATGCCAGCCTTTGATCATGGTGATTCAGATTCTGAGGGGGAGCAAATTCAGATTTCAAGTCAAACAAACCAAGTTGGTGAACAAGATGCAGATCAGAATGTTACTAATCTGGAGGGCAATGTAGATGTTCCAAGCGAAGTGATGCCGCGAACTTTTTCATATCATCCAGAGGAGTTGATCATAGGAGAATTGCAGACAGGCGTTCGCACTCGAAGACAGATTGATAAAGGGCTTACATGTTTTTATACAACAGTTGCTCCTTTGCAAACTGAATTCTCATTGAGTTGTTTTATCTCGCAGGTTGAGCCAAGAACTTACAAAGAGGCACTTACAAAAGATTCTTGGGTCAATGCAATGTAGGAGGAACTGAGCCAATTCGAAAAGTTGGGAGTGTGGAAGTTAGTGGATTTGCCAGATGGTCAGAAGAAGATAAACACCAAGTGGGTGTTCAAGTGTAAGAGAGATGATAGAGGAGTTGTTATAAGGAACAAAGCTCGACTCGTAGTTCAGGGCTTTAGTCAACAGGAGGGGATTTATTTTACAGAAGTCTATGCTCCTGTGGCACGACTAGAGGCAATCAGAATTTTCCTTGCATTTGCATCTTGGAAGAACTTCAAAGTATATCAGCTAGACGTAAAATCGGCGTTTCTTTATGGGAAGGTCAAAGAGGAGGTTTATGTTGGTCAGCCGCCGGGCTTCACCGATCCAATCCACAAAAACAAGGTCTACTTATTGGACAAAGTGCTGTATGGTTTACACCAGGCCCCGAGAGCTTGGTACGAGACTTTGTCTCAACACCTACTAGCCAACAAGTTCATTCGTGGAAAAGTGGATGCCACTCTCTTCACTAAAGAGGTCGACGGTCATCTTCTGATAGTTCAGATTTATGTGGACGATATAATTTTTGGGTCAACGAATGAGAGTCTGTGCAAAGACTTTGAATCAGTGATGAAGCAAAAGTTTGAAATGTCATCAATGGGGGAGCTGAAATTCTTTCTGGGTCTACAAGTTGAACAACTACCTGAGGGAATTTTCATTCACCAGACGAAGTACGTTCATGATATTCTAGAGAAATTTGGGATGTCAAGTTCTACTCCAGCTGCTACCCCACTTGCAACAAATCATGGGATTCACCCAGATCTCACCGGAGACAGGGCTGATGAAACGTTCTACCGATCCATGATAGGTTCTTTGATGTACTTAACAGCTTCACGTCCTGATATCATGTACCCAACGTGCCTCGCAGCAAGATATCAATCTAACCCGAGAGCTTCGCACATGATTATTGTGAAGAGTATATTGCGCTACCTGAAAGGAACTCCTTCAATGGGGTTGTGGTATCCTAGAAAAGGCGATTTTACTCTCGAAGGGTATTCCGATTCGGATTTCGGATGCTGCAAAGTCAATTCAAAATCAACAACTGCAGGATGCCAGTTCTTTGGAACTAGATTGGTTACCTGGCAGTGTAAGAAACAAACGTCTGTGGCGCTATCTACATGTGAAGCGGAGTACGTTTCTGCTAGCAGTTGCTGCTCTCAGATCCTGTGGATACAGCAACAGATGCGCGACTACGGTTTGCAGTTTCTTAACACACCTCTTTTTGTTGATAATGAGGCTGCTATAAATATAACAAAGAATCCAGTACATCACGCTAAAACGAAGCACATAGAAATTCGTCATCACTTTATTCGCGATTGTTTCGAGAAAAAGTTGATTCGAATTGAGAAAATCCACACTGACGAACAGAAAGCTGATTTGCATACCAAAGCTTTTGATAAAAATTGGTTTAAATATTTGTTAAAACTGAATGGTATGAAGCTTCTTTCGGTGTCAGATGGCATAATTGGCGTTGATGAGAGTACTGTTGCGGATGAAGACGAGAAACAATCTACAATGGTTTGTCGATTTTTTACTTGTTTTGGTATTTAGGGGGAGTAGATAGATGTATATATAGTTTATTTTTCAGAAAATACAAAAACAGTAAAAAATGCAAAAATACAAAAACATGATAAAATCTGAAAAAGAGCTTGTGTATATAGGGAAAATGATAGTACATCGGCTAGACAATTACAGTATGCTAAAGATTTGTAAAGTTTAAATGAGTTAAACAGTCTCACTAATGATGTGTCGATTGGTTTTCGCACATTTAGTAGATTTATTCGGGATATAAACCTAAAATTTCAAACTTGTGAAATTCGTGGGGAACACTACTTGGATATATAGGTAACCCCTGAAATCTTGTTTGAAAGGTCCCTTTTTCTGATATATTAGGTCTTTATTCTCAGTGATATCTGGGGTATTATTCCGGGACTTCTGCTGAATGGAAGTTCTGATCTAGTCCTTGGATAATATTTTTCACAAATGCTTGAAACATAGCATAAACCCTCAGCATGCAGATGAAACAATAAAATTGATAGTCGCTGCTGTTGTAGCTAAAAGATCCTCTAAAGGGGACATACCGTAAAGTCGAAGCTGATATCTCTCTGCGTATACGGAAGTATCGACCTGAGATCCCTCGGCCCTCGCATTACCTAATTTATGTACAGATATCATTGTAGTATACTCACCTGTAAGACTGAATATTGGGATTCTGGATACGGGAGTATATTCAAGAGGTGGGACACATGAATGAGCTAAGTTCATAAGATATCTAATTCGTATCCTGAGTAAATTGAAATTTGTGTGGGAATTTAAGATGGATCAGTATATCGACAATCGAGGTGAATTGTTTAAGTCTGAGTATGAAATGAAGCTTATCGGTACTTGTAATTTTTCTGAAAAGCTGATATGATTCCCTGACACGCTCACCAAAAATAAGTTTGTAAATAGTTTACTTTGTTTACTTTCTGCAATTTAAGTTTTCTGTATTTCATTTCTTAGTTTAGAACACTTTATAAAATCCAAAAAGATTTTATTTCTGCTTTATTTTCCGACAAACCAAAGTAGAGAGTTGATTGTTGGATTCTCAGATGTTGAAGCAGATGCAGGAGATTCTGGATTGAAGAATGAGGAGAGCTTATCTTGATGAAGTTTGTTTTATTGAAAAGTCAAAAATAAGTTCATTAACTTGATGCTTGATATTTTCAGAAAATGTGTAAATTGTTGTTTTTAAAATCAGTTTGATTCGTCAAATGATCAACCAAGGTCATTAAATTGAACTTGGTAGATTAATCAGGTAATCAGGGTCATTAACTTGGACCTGAATACTTGAGTGGATTTCTAAAACTGATTGAGTTTGTGATTTATTGTTGAAAAGATAGTTTGTAATGTTTGATGTTTGAGACACAGTTTTTGGACTTCATCATTCCCACGAAAGCTAAATGTCAAAGCTTGAACCAGATCAAGACCTCAGATTCTAGCATACTGAGAGGGGGAGTCTGTGAAAGGGGGAGTCTGGATCAATAGTCAAAGGGAAATCTGAAGATGGAGCCAGGACAAGATTGTAAACCAGTGAAGATAGAATGCTTATGATGTGAAGACAGAGATGGAGAAAAGACCAAGACTGAAGACTCGGAGCTGAAGACTTCGTCAACATCCAAGGGGGAGTCTGTTGGTGCATGGAATGTTTGTTGACTACGTCTACATTAAGTCTTAGGTCAAGATAGGTTAACATAGGAGCTTGATAGTTAGAATTAGGGTTTTATGTTGAGGTTTCGCTTATGTGTACAAGTTAGTAGGTGATTTCGCTTATCAGGACATAGGGTTTCGCTCATAGGGTTCATTAGGGGGTTTCGCTTATGTGGTTACATGGGGTTTCGCTCATAAGGCCTGTCTTATGAGCGAAATCAGTTGGGCTATATATACATGTCATGTGTGATCTCATATGTAACTTGGAGCGAAACCGTGTCATGCTTTATGTAACCGAACTCTGTCAAAATTGATTCAGAAAGCATAAATAGAGAAGGAATTGAAAAGGAAAAGCTGTGTAACTTCATGTGCATTGATTCCGCCTTTGTATGTGAAGATGAACGTTCTCAACTGACTGTTTAGGGTCGCAAACCCGTCCAACACCTAGCTTTAAGCTAGTTGTAAGCTTCTTGTTAACCCTTGTTTACTTCTATTTTGACTAGTTAAAAGGTTGTTGTTTAATGATTAACACAAGAACACTAAAAGAAAGTAAACAAGAATCATAAACATAAGTTTACATAAAGATGAAATGTGATGAAATGTTGTTAGTTTGATGTTGTTTAGTAGATGGATGATGATTGCATGTTGATTTCTTGACAATATGATGTTGATCATCATATGGAACTTGTTAAAGTATGATTAAAAACATGGTTTAACAAGTTAGAAGGTGTTTATGGGTTCACATGAAATAATCACCTTCTTCATCAAACATGAACTTGAAAGTTAAAGGATTTACTTGTAAAATGACAAACCAAGTGAACTAGTAAACTTGTAAATCCAAGAGTTACAAATGATCTTTCTAAACAAACCAAGTTCAAGAGTCGATTTTTAAAAGATCATAACTTTTCTTGCACTTACATTATTTTTGAAATAAAATAAGTGTAGGAAGGCTAGTAAGACATGAAGATGTTGTAAATAAATATTTTAGTAAAATTTGTTCACAAGTTGTTAACACCGAGATTCTTTAAAAATGAGATTTTTAAAGGGATGAATACACTTTGGAAGGTAACTAAGGCCACTAAACGCTTTATCAAGTTACTACATATTTTTGTGAAATATCAAGTTCATGATGTTATGAAAATCATATCGTTTTTACACTTGGTGAACATAATATGGTTTAGTGACTTGTTGTTGATTGTTTGAATGATTTTTGGAAAAGAAAATGATATGCTATTTAGCATGGACACCTCCATTTACAAAGGAAACTATGGCAAAATTTTTAAAAAATTCCAACACTTAGAAAATATTTTTCTAACAAGCGTTACAAGTATATTATTAACTTTGTCCTTCAAAAATAAACTTTGCCATAATTTTTGTAATGAAAATACAAAGTATCGGAGGTTGGTTTTATACATGAAAATGGTTAAATATATATTTAGAATATATATTTCGTATTAAGACCCTCGTGTGGATATTTGTTTGATTTGTGGATTAGTTATATTATATTAGGACAAAATAATATATCTTAACAAAAGACCATGAAATTACAACTCCAAAATAATACCAACAATTGCAAGGAATAAATAATTAAGTTACACACTTGTTATTGTGGAACCAAACGTTAACTTATGAAATATTCCGGAACATACTTTTGCAAATATATTTTGGTAAATATTGTTTTGATACAAGAAGTGAAAATATATTCTTTTTGGGAAAGATATATATACTTTTGAATACATTATCTTTGGCAAATAAATTATATATATTTTCTAAGTGGGACTTAAAAATATATTATTTCAAATACGAACATACATGTATAAATACCCCCATACTTGGAAGAGAAATACGGAGTTAAATACTTTAGAAGTATTAATACAAGAATATTGAATGAACAATTATTCCAACACTACATATAATTTAAGTTGAAATATTAATTATTTTGACAAATAATTATCACTCGGAATAATATAAGAAACGTAACTCAAAACATTAAACTCTAAGCCAAGGTACGGCCCGTTCGTCTAATAGACATTAGTACGTTGTAGGTTGTCGTGTAGCTGACAGAGGTTGAGTTACGGTACAGGAGACGCACTAATGTGAGTTCATGTCCCCCTTTTCTCTTAACTGTTTTCAGTTTTATACTTCGGGGGTGGAATACATGTTACAATTATTACAGATATTTTTATACATGGTATGGTTAGCTTAAGGAGGGTTTACTGCGCGATCATGTGAGTGGTGGGCATGACACTTAAGGCCATTAATCCTCATTGTAGGACCAAGGGACATGAGTGATAGATCTATTTGGGTGTAGCGAGCCCACACCCATGATGTCACACCCCCAAAATCCACCATGCGGAGTATCACCGCTTGGAGGCGTGACGCGACCAGGATCGAGCCACCAATCATATTAAACAAGATAATTAAGTAAATCAAACCAACCACAACATAATTGGTGACCAAAAGAAAGTAACCAACTTTAAGTTAACAGCGGAAGCATAAATTTTAAAACCCAAACATATGTAATAAGTTCATAAAGTTTAATGTTTTGAACTGGACGTAGTAGTCCATATCCCACAACGACTCCTTCCTCTCGTGAAAGCTCCATAAGCATCTAGCGACCTGTAAGGCATGTAACAACGAGTCAACAATAAAGTTGAGCGAGTTCACAGTTGGGTGTTTGTTTTAAGTTGTTTTCGAAAACATGGTTTGTCTTTAGCTGGCTTACTTGCCGTGGGGGTTACCCCATGGTTGAAAATATGGTTAACCAATTCCTTCTTTCCCAAACCATGACCCGTGGGGGCTTCCCCATGTTAACCACTAGACTTTTACCATATCGACAACTGACGAACAATAGTTGTGCCCTACGTCAATGTTCTATCATCATTGACAGTTTGCCCAGATCCATTAGTACACGCCCATCCGAACGGCACGGTGTGAGGCTTGTCAACCCTAATAGCGCTATTAACTAATGACCCGCTCGCCATTGGCCCGGCGATTAAGTCTAGGGATGGGCTTTTTTTCCCAAATACCCGTACTCGTACCCGTACCGTACCCGTACCCGTACCGATTTTAGGTATTTGGTACATGTATCGGTACCCAGTTTTATTGATTTTGGTATTCGGTACTTTCGGTATTGGTACGGGTAAAAACGGGTACTGGTACCGAATTCTATGTATACCTTTAAAAAATTTTTGTATTATGTTTTATTTCATATTATGGTATTTATAGTGTACTCGTATTGATTTTACCTATTTGGTACTCGTACTATATTGGTACTCATGTCAATTTTACCTATTTAGTACTTGTACAAATGCTCAAAAAGTAAATAAAAACAAAATGGTACCAAGCGGGTACTGTACCGAAAATACCCGTACTCATACCAGTACCGTACATATATATTTGGTACGGTATTTGGTACCTAGTTTTGTTCAAATTCGGTACCGGTATTTTCGGTACCGGTACGGGTATAGGTACGGGTACTGTACCAATCCCATCCCTAATTAAGTCGGGTACTTCATGATAGAGTTTTGTCTAGTAAGTTTTAAGGTTGTTGTCCTACCCAAGGAGGATGAACGTACGTATTCTACCCAAGGAGAATACGCAGGATTTATATTGGCATCCTACCTATGGAGGATGGCGGTACATATCCTACTCAAGGAGAATATGTAGGTTCCGTTTTAATTCATTAACCCATTCCCAACCACCGGGAATCCCATGCCTTAGAAAGTGTGTGAACTCACCTTGGTTGCTCGATTTGACTCTCAAAAATAGCTAACAGTCAAGGTCGGTCAATCACGTCCTAGTATGATTACCACTTAGTTTATTAGTGACTTCAAATAAGCACGAAGTTCCTACACGCATCTATCACATAACATGCATCACTTTAACGGTTCATGCCCATATAAACTTCCCATCTATTCCCATTCATAAACAAACATACGACATTGCACATAACACTTTTATTGACATATAACATGTTAGATCATTCTCATATAACCTACCCGACATTTAGACACGCAAATTACTACTTATGTCGTTTCAGCTTTTACATTCAAAACTGGGCTGTTTTCGTGTATTTTTAATAAAATAGTTAACCTATTCCAAAAATTCCCAACTTTTTACAGAAGGTCTTAAACGATCCAAATATTAATGTGAAAAAATATCGGGATCCAATTCATTACCAATATTTTATAAGAATTCATATACCGGACTGCAATCAGATTCATCACTTTCTGACTGCAGTGCACGGAATAATTTATTAAAAATTCATTGTAAGTCCGATTGATGAAATTCCAGTTGGAGCATTACAACGACATCAGTGGTCATCTACGGTGTAAATTTCATGAGCTAATTCTACACAGATTTCAAGGTATGATGAAAAACATAACACATATTTTCTGCAGAAAAATGCAGCTTTTGCTGCTGTGAAAAACGACCCCTTTAAAAATAGCAAACGAAGTCCAAAAATTATGATTCTAGTGCCATTAGAACCGTATTTCAAAATAACACATTTTAGACTCAAGAAAATCAGTTTTTCGTTAAGTTATGATCTGGTTACAGCCAACTGAAGTTGGCTGTAAACACCAACCAGCTTCCTGTTTTCAGCTCTTAACTTTCTAACGCGTGTTCGATTGATTCACTTAACATGTTTAGCAAACAACAACGAATCTCATACACACTTACCGCATGTTATAAGTCATTCATACCGTGTAACCCTAATCAGCACATAATCATCATATTACATCTTTATGTAAACCTTATGTAGTGCTTTATGTTCATGTTTTTAGTTCTTATTCTTAGTGTTCTTGTAGTATTCATCATACATCAACTTTTAACTACTAAAAATGGAAGTGAACAAGAGTAAATCAAGAACTTACTAGTAGCTTAAAGCTAGGGAAGATCTCTAGTGAAAAGGATGGTGAAATTGGTGTGAGAAAGCAAGTAATGAAGCTCCTTGATGATCCACAAGTTACAAGCTTCCTTGAATCACCTTCTAGTCTTGTATGAAGCTCAAGAATGGATGAAGATGGTGGTGAAATGGTGGAGGTGGTGGCGGTTATGGCGAGGGCCGAGAGGAGAGAGGGAGAGTTGATGGAGATGGTGTGATCTTTGTGAAGTGATGGAATGATATGGATGATCTTGCAAAGATATAGCCCATACTTATAATCTTACATTCTAATATTTTGTTTACACTAGCAAGCAATCAATCCAATATAAAATTAAAAGAAAATCTAGGACAAGATTGTGAAGTATGGTGGGGTGGTCCTTGTGACCGAATTCGGTTAGGGGGGGGGGGTTGGATGTAACTTTTGATGTTAGTTGGTAAGTATTAGTTAGTTTCCAAGTATATGTTTACATATGATATTTACGAGAGAAATTAATGGGTGTTATGGTGAACGGGGATCATAACTAGCCAAGAAATAAATAAACAATGTGTTTGGCAAAATTTTGGTGTCCCGGGTAATGTCCGGTTGTTCGGTTGGATACCGTTCCGTTAAAGTGTTTAATTATTTTGTTTAGTGTCTTTTGGGTATCTTTTTGCAACACTTTTAATTCCTAACACTTAGGAAAACATTCAGGACCATTTAGTCAATTTTCTGCACAAGACTAGTATGTTAACAAATACATGTAAGTATGACACAGTAATCAGAAAATAGTTATGTATTTCAGCACAGTCATCAAGCACTTTTATTTAACATTAATTAATCGTACGGATACATGTAATTATGAGGGTTGTCACACATGAGGCCGGCGCGGCCCATAGTGGTGACTATGTCTTCATACCGGAGACAAATTTGCTAGGTTTGAGTCTTCCTGCACCATTTTCACACATACCATTGGCTTTGCAACCCATTGGTGATCTTTTTTTCCTTACTTCTACATACCAGGGACTTTTATACACACAAGACATATTTTAAAGGTTTATTCTCACAGACATACACATGAACTCGCTCAACTTTTTGTTGATTTTTCAAATTACATGTATTTTAGGAAACTAGTGGATCTGGAAGGGTATGCATGGGTCGTTAAGCTGCGTTTGAATAAAGGATGTTATCCAGGGTGGTTGGGTTTAGAGGGTGTATTCCTTTCCTGGACGGGATACATAATTCTAAACTCAGGTTTTTATTTAAGTACTTTTGTCGAGTCTTTGTGAACTCGTTTAAACACGTCATGGTTTATAACTTATTTTGGGGTTGATGTTTCAAGACAAGTATGTTATGGTATATTCTAAACTCTTTTAATGGATGAACATCTCGTATTTCTATCATATAGCATTGTTATGATTGTTGCTATGGTATTAAGAAGTCACACCAAATAAACCACGCTTCCGCAAAAGTCAGGGTGTGACAAAAATCACGTATGCACATAAACACATAAGGGTTTCATACATGATACAATTTCATTTGTTTATTTAAAATTCTCGGCTTCGAGAATTTTGGACTTATATTTCAAAATTCTCCGGTTGAAGTCTAGTGTTTTCCTCCGAAAACATCTAGTTCGCTAACAACCAATGGCTCTGATACCAACTTTTGTCACACCCCAAAAACGTCGCAGCGGAATATTTAAACGTAGTGGAGATGGAAGGTGGTGCCCATTTTCATCTTGTCGAGCGATGCATTTTATTGTTGGACATATTGGTTTATTTTAAACATAAGTTATTAAACATTACGTTTTAAGACACGATGCAACTACATAGTTAAGATGTCTTTGATCCTTGCGGATCTTATTACAAAAGTCCCAGAAAGTTTAAAAGTTGTCCAACATATTTAAACAAAACAACATGCATCATCAAACAAGATACGCCATGATTTCCCGAAGCCGAATTCAAGTACTGTAGAACACGTTAAAAATCAAGTGTCAACACAAAGGAAGGTGAGTTCACTTATTCGTTTACTAACAGATTTTATTCCGAGGAAAACTTTCTGTTTAGGTGTTTATTTAAAAACATCCATTTAATTCTTAGAAAGTCCATTTTACTTCCTTATTAAAAATCCATGGGCCTTCCGCCGGTTCATCGATCTGACAACTGTAATATATATTGCCCAGGTTTTGTATATTAAATTATTGCGTCAATTTTCAGACTCGTATGTTAGCTAGACGATACGAACTATATATTAACCATGCAGGGATAATCAAAGCTAGACAATAAACGGAATATTAATTCATCGTTTGACATTGACACGGGGCGACCGGTCATGACGAGGTTGTCAACCCGATAGATCTACCAACAATTCATCGCGTGCAATACTTAACTGATTAAACGACATCATGGGCGTAGGGTTCTCTGTTTGAGAACAATATGATGTCTGCCTCACGTACAATATATATATATATATATATATATCCTACTAATATGACAATTTAATACACGATGTTGTACGAATCCCCTGAATATCCATCACTCGAGACCCAGGCCGGCATCCGTCCCAACTTTACGGTCTGTTTCGCCTCGGAAACACCGTACCATCCCAATGGCCAACATTTATTCATCAAAAACGTTTTACTTCGAAACGTGTAACTTATCAAACCTCATATATTTTCAGCGAAAATATATATTTTATATTAAAAGGTATGTTTTATTTCGAAAACATTATTAAACCCTTTTAACGACCTGTTCTACCCCCAAAATATGTACAAAGCAGTAAAAAGAGGGGTTTAGTGACACTCACCTTTGGGTGCGTATTTTAATACCACAATCCCAGAGATTGATTTTTATATACGTCCTAATATAGGAACAATTCTAAATCAATATATATTTAACACAAAAATCCTAAGTTTCTCCGTTTCTTAGAATTATCACATAACTTTGAGATTTTCTCGAAAAGTTGTCATTTTTTATTATGTTGTCAGAAATTCTATTATCACCTTCTTGCCTAGAATGTTTATAAATCTGTTCTTGTTTATCACCTATATAATTATCCCACCATCCTTTTAACTGACCTGTAAAGCCTGCAGTTATCATTTGACAGACTACTTCATCAGTATTTTTATTATTTTTTGCTATGGTGGCATACATCAACATTCTGTGTGTCATAGTATAAACTTGCCTATCAGTATAACCATCTAAATTCCATTCATAAATAGCTTTTCCACTATAAGAATTATTTATTTCTAATTCTTGTTCCTCATGTGAAACATCTTGAGGAGTAGGCCTAGGATAATAATATAATCTTTGTCTAGGTTTATCAGAATATTTATTATCATAACCCTTATATTTTTTCCCTTGACCAAATTTATTTATAGAATCAATAACATAAGCTTCATATGTTTCATTATCCATGTTTTCTGTATCACTTAAAACATTGAGTTGAACTTTTGAAAACTTTTCTTTTATGATTTCTATTAAGTCATCCATTGACTTAAGCTCTTCTTCAGGTTTTACTTTATAATTATCTATTTTTGGCGGAGGCTGAATCGTTGCCTTAGCTAATATAATTGATTCTGATTCAGACGATTTATTATTACTAGATTCTCCAATTTCTTTATTTTGATTTTCTAAAACCTTTTCAATTTTATTATTTATTTCTTGCATGTTATCATTTAAATGTTTAAGACATAAATTTGTATAATTATTTTGTTGTATAATATGATTAACATGAGAAATACTGACAGACATTAACCCACTACTTAAAGCTTTTTTAAAAGCAGCAAAATGAATTATATCATTTTCTTTTGTCATTTCAAAATCATTTTGAGGAGGAAAAACAGATCTTATTATGTCTCCTGTAACAAGTTTATAATTTTTTTCAATAACCGAGATATATTTTAAAGAATATTTATTTATAAACCAAACAGGAAATTCTATGATTTCCTGGATACTTTCCAAATCTTTATAAAATTCTTTTCCTATTTCAAATCTTTTTTCCCTAGAGTAGGATTCTAAAAACCAATCTTTAAATGGTTGCCAAATAGGATGTCTATATTTTTCACATATTTTCTGTCTTATGACAGATCCAGGACTAAAATCAATTTTTTCCTTATTCATGATAAATTAAAACTCATTTGTGAGACAGTATCATCCTCACTAACAGGTTGGTATATTCCTGAAACAAAATTATTGTCAACATTTAAATTTTCTACTCTATTTCTTATTTGGGAAGTAGAGGCTCTCGAAGACTCTGGTAGATCCACTTTATAATCAAGAGGTGATATATAAGACCTAGAAGAAATAGATTTTAAAAGTTTTTTATCCTTTCTTTCTTCTTCAAATTCTATTTCTACATTTCCTTCAGGAGTTTCTATTAGTCTCCTTAATTTATGATTTATTTGAGGTGGTATTTTAACAGCTCTATTAATTACCCAATTTTCAGGGAAAGTAATTTCTTCCCATTTAACTGGTCTTCCTATAAAAATATTAGATTTTCCATAATTTGTTTCTATTAATATAGTTTCATCACTAGATTTATCAACTCTTTTACATCTAGCATTCATAGTAGTAAGTAATCTATAATATATTCTATAACAGATACATATAACTTCAGATCCTTCAGCATAATTATAACCATGTGTTTTAACATATAAAGTTAAAGCATCATCAATATTTTTATCTGTTAAAGATAAATGAACATCAGGATAAACATTAAAATAAACTGGACCATGTGCCAGACTGGTTTCTATAATACCCATCAATGATTGTTTCCAGTTTAAGTTACGAGCATCTCGTAACACAGCTATAAAACTTTTTGGCAAGCCTTTTAACGTTAATGGTTTAAAAGCAACTTGAACTAAACCAACATGCATAAAATTATAATCTTTTTAATGTCTGTTTATGTCAGACATATTTAACAATTTTATTATCATTTCTTCATCTTTTATAGAAACTGATTCTTCAGTGGTTTTAACCACATGTTTGTTTATTAAATTATCAAAACTTCCAATTTGATATATTAATCTAGGATTTATATGAGGTATTGTCCATTTATTAAGTAGATCAAGGTCTTGAGGTATATCATATTCCTCATTAGTACTATTTTTAATATTACTATTTCTCTTAAAAAGATTTAACATTATGAAAATTAAAGTATTGAAACAAGATAAACAATAACTTCCTTTGATTCCATGGCTCTGATACCATACAAAGAGGATCGTATATGGTATGAGTTTTACAAAACATTAAACTGTCAACTTAGATTGGAATTTTTATAAAACTTAAACCGTCAAATTAACCAACCCATAAGACAGATGAGTCCCACAAAACTCCCTTAATTCATAAAAACGGGATAAACCTGGACAGTGTCTCCCTTTGGTAATTAATTGCCAGTTTAAAATTTTAACCCTACCAGTTCATGTTTTAACCATTTTAGAAAACCCTTTTTTATAATAAAAGTACCATGTTATCAAAAGATGTTACTGAGCCTTGCTTCAATACTTTAAGGGCTTTAGCCCATCATGAATTATAATAAAGAAAACAGTATTTAAATCTTTACCTAAGAACACCAAGAGAATCTTCAAGTCGGATGATTTTATTCAAACTTCACAAAATTTTTACAAGTACAGAATTTTTAGAAAGAGAAGAAGGCTAAAGAGAATCGTGCCTTCTCTATAACAAAACACACCTATATATACTAAAACATAGAAGCAAACAAACAAAATACCAAAAAGAAAAACTGACAAAAGAAAAAATAAAAGTAGATGCTTTTAAAAAGCAAAAGTAAAGGGGCTCTATTATTGCCCAAGTGCCGTGTATTATGGCCAACTTTTCTTATTTTCAAAGATGCCCATTATAAGTGGGGTCTTTTTGTCTACTCTATTATTTGTCCTTCTTCTTTTCTTCCTCCTCGAATTCTTTTTTCGGGGTAAATTCTTCTACCACCGTTTGAAGATATGCTTCAAGGTCATCATCCAGACGTATTTCTGGAATTTCTTCTATTGGTTGAGATTCTCCTGCTAGACATGAGAAAGGGTTCTCATCTTCTTTACTGGTAGATGAGATTGACATTGCTTTGGAGGAGCTGCCAGCAGTTGATTCAAAAAATCTTTTCAACTCCATCTTCATTTCTTCTTTGTATAATTCCAGCATTTCAGCCTTTGATGTTATTGAGGCTGCTTGCTTTTCTTGAATTCTTCTTGTCATTTGTTCAAAGGGACTCGAAAGCTGTCTTTGTTGTCTTTTAACAATTTGAGATTTATAATACTCAGTCCTATTGGTAATTAATTTGATTGTGTCTTGACCTTCCAATTCTTTTGTGGAGTTATTAGTCCTTATCATTTTGGACCAGAACTTTGTATAACTAGTTCTTTTGAGACAGGGAATGTTATCTCGCAGGGTATGACCTGTTGTGGGTTTCCATTTCCAAATCCATGGTATGGAAAACTCTATAAAAAAGTACATTGAAGCTATTCCCTCAAACCAAGTTTTATTATACTCAGCTTCTATAAGGTCTGGAGAAACTGCTACCCATTCTTGGTAGAGGCCTTTGAATGGTTCAGGAAGAATTTGAACCGAAGGACCATATAACACAAACCATCTTTGGAACCAACTTGGGATTCCATCCTTATAAATCTTGTCACTCACCTTTATGAACCATGAGTGTTTTTTGCTGGGATTTTGATAAAATAAACATTTTTCAAAACTTTGAATATAATCCAAGTAATTGTATTTATAAGTTTGATTGTTATTATTTGTAAGTTCCTTTTCATTTAAAGTATTTAATCCCCATTTTTGAGGAGATAAAATATGTTTTATAAAAATCTTGCTAAAATTAAATGATCTCTTATTATCTGCTGGATAAAAATGTCTTATTTCAGCAGACTCAGAAACTTGAACAATACTTTCATAGTATTGTCTTGGTTTATAAGAGGCGGCATCATAAGATGCTGGTTCCAGATATTTTTGCATTAAAAACCAAGGATCATCAAAAAACTTATTATCCTCTTGGTTTAGAAGAATTATTTTCTTTTGTCTGTCGGATATAACCCATTCATCATCATCATCTTCTTGTGCTATATTAGCATAAGAGGGAGCTTTTGCAGCTTCCTGGGCTTTTATAATAGCCTGTTCTTCTTCTTGAGCCTTTATTATGGCCATGATCTTGTCATATGAAGGATCATTAGGACTTATTTGAATTCCTCTATTATTATTCGAACTACTGGAAGCAATATCAGAGGCTATAAGCCTTCTACTTCCTTGCTGGACCAAAACTATCTCTTGGCCTCTTCCTCTTCCCCCCCTGCCTCTCCCTCTATTATTGGGAGAAGGGTATTTTCCTCTATTGTGAGGAATCATTCCTGAAAATATGAAATCAGGCAGATGAGATTATTTTCTCATTTTCTTCAAGAACCTTTATTCGATTCCTAATATTATTTAGAACAACATATTCATCAGTTAAATCCTTCCACATATTAGGATTACTATAATCATTACTTAAATCATGAATTCTAAAAACTGTCATTCTTTTCATGATATAACAATTATTTTTCTCCATTTGGATATTATCAAAAACTCTTTTCAATGGACCCTTGGCCTTTGTCATTTTGACACCTGCAATTTTAAACAGAAGATATTATCTTCAAATATTCTCTTGTTAAAAAATCTGGAAGACTATTTTCTTCTCCCTTTTTATATTGTATTTCAAAATCAAAAGGAGCTAATTGAGATTGCCATCTGGCAAACATTTGTTTAGAAACATCATGTTTAAAATCTTTTTGAAACATGAACTTAGCTGCTTGACAATCAGTTTTTATAATAAATTTTTGGTTGTATAAATCATCTTGAAATTTTAGAACACATTTTAAAATTGCTAAAATTTCTTTTGCAATAGTAGCATATTTTTTCTGGCTTTCAAGCCATTTTCCTGAATGAAATCGAACAAGATATTCTTGTTTTGTTTGAGGAGAAATTTGTTTTAATATTCCCCCATAACCTATTTCCGAGGCATCTGTTTCTATAATCTTAGGCCAATTAGGGTTAGCTATAGTCATACAAGGAAGGCCTAACACTTTCTTTTTTATTTTTATAACGGCTTGGGTATGATTTTCATCCCAAGGTTTGGGATTCTTCTTTAATCTATCATATAATATAGAAGAATCTTTGGCTAAGCCGTGATAATAAGGAGCTATATAATTTAAACTTCCTAAAAACCTTTGAAGTTGAGTTTTATCAATAATTTTATCAGGAAACTTAGAAGCAAATTCTATACTCCTATTAATAGGAACTATCTTCCCTTTTTCAATATTATGACCTAGAAATCTGATATTTGTTTGAAATAACATCATCTTTGGACTAGATATAACCAATCCATTTTTTATAATAATAGTTTTAAATATATCAAGATGTTTAAAATGAGTTTCAATATCTTTTGAAAATACCAAAATATCATCTATATAAACAATTATAAAGCTTGAAAAAGGAATGAATATTTCATTCATAATTTTTTGGAATTCTGAAGGGGCATTCTTCAGACCAAAAGGCATCACATTCCATTCATATTGCCCAAAAGGAACATTAAAAGCAGTTTTATATCTATCCTTTTTATCAATTTGAATCTGCCAATATCCAGATTTTAAGTCAAATTTTGAAAATATTAAAGCATCATACAATCTATCTAGTAAATCCTTTTTATTAGGAATTGGATATCTAATCCATTTTAAAACTTTATTCAGAGGTTTATAATTTATGACTAATCTAGGAACGCCTCTTTCTATTTCAGAATGTTTATTAACATAAAAAGCAGTACATGACCAAGGAGACTTTGAAGGACATATCAATCCCTTTTGTTGTAAAGACTCAATCTCCTTTTTACATAACTCTAAATATTCCGAATTCATTTGACAAGGTCTTGCCTTTATTGGAATATTAGTTTCTATAAAATCTTCTTCATAAGGTAAAGAAACAATATGTTGTTTCCTATTCCAAAAAGCATTTGGATGATCATTACATATTTCTATATTAAATTGATTTTTTATGTTTTCAATTTTTAATATTAACTTAGGATTTTTTAATTTTTCCTCAATAGTAGAAATATTAATTTCTTCTTTAAGAAAATTAATTTGATTAACTTTAGCTTGTATCAAAAATTCATTTAAAAAATTTTCAATTGGCTGAGTTATAAACTCAAAATATAATTCTTTATTGTTATAAAAAGCTTTAAATCCTTTTTTATTAACTTCTTTTAAAGGAAATATTTTTGAAAGAAATTGAGTTCCTAATATGACTTCATTTGTTATATTTTTCACAAGAACAAATGAAACAGGAATACATTCTCCATTATTACAAATCTTTGCATTTGGGATTTTATATTCTACTTCCATATCTTGCTTATTAGCTGCTCTAAGAATATGAGTAGTTTTTTCGAAATACTTTGTAGGAATTAATCCTTCCCTTAAGCAATTTAAATCTGCTCCAGAATCTATAAGAGCAATAAAATTCTTTTTAAAGGTATTTTTTATTAATAAAGTCACTTTGACTAACCATTTTTGAGAAATAAATTTTTCAATTTTATTAATATACTCTTCTTCCCCCTTATTTTTAGTAATTAAAGGAGGAAAATCCCTATTATAATTTTTTGTAGGACTATCCATAGGAGAAGGGGCTTTATAAGATGTTTCTCCTATTTCATGTGTAGAAGATCTATAAAAATTTTCATTTATTATTTTCCCTTCAAGATTTATAATTCTATTTTCAAAATTAGAATTTTTCTTTTTTAAATAGCTTACTTCCTCTTTTAAATTAGTAATTTCCATTTTTAATTCTTCTGAAGTAGAGGAATTTTTTCTAGTATTTAAAATATTATGAACATGTTTCATGGAATAGGGACCTCCAGGTTCCTCTATTCTAGTATCTTTCTTAACTTCTTGAGATTCTTCATTTTTATATAACATATGAAGAATTTTTAATCTTTCTTCTGGATTTTTAATTTTATCCAGAACACTTTCTAAAATATTACTATCAAGAACATTAATTTCATTATCATTTAAATTATTATCCTGAAATTGAGACATAACTTTATATAACATTTCATTATCAGAAATAATTTTATTACAACAATTTTCTTGACAATTATCAGAACAAGAACTTTCCTCTGAACTATAATTTGAGGATTCATCAGTATCAGTATCAAAATTTTTATATAAATCATTTTTAACATTTTCATCTATGTCCAGATTATTAACTTTATTTTTAAAAAATTTTCTTTGGCTACATTCATTAGCCTTATGACCCTTTTTCTTGCAAATATAACAAGTAGGAACCCATTTTTCTTTTCTTTGGGTTTTTCTCCTTTCTCTTTTTTCCCTTCTTTTCTGAAAATATTTTTCCCTTTTAGCTTTTCTATACTTTTTATAATATTTTTCATTATCAACATTCTTATCCTTGGTACAATCCATACCAAATTGTTCACAAAATTCTCCTAACTGTCTCTTTTCAGTTAGACTTTGCTTTTTAATTTGTTGATTTAGTTTTAACTCATTACATAAAGCTAAACCTTCTTGTACACAGACTCCTATTAGTCTACCATACGTATAACTATCATATGGAATTTGAATATTATTACCCCTAAGGACTTTCCTTACTCTTTCAGCAAATAAGGATGGAAGACCATCAATGAATTTGGACTTCCAATGAGAACTATTATTCTCAGGGAGCTCATAAACTCTGCTTAAAAAAACATCTTTATACCATCTAAAAGAGGTTAAAGTATGACATTTAAGACCATTAAGCAAAGTTCTAATGGTTTCAGAATTATCAGACCATCTTCCTGTAAAATGTTCTATAATAGTTAAAATTAAAGTGTAAACAGCATCAGAAATTCTATTATCACCTTCTTGCCTAGAATGTTTATAAATCTGTTCTTGTTTATCACCTATATAATTATCCCACCATCCTTTTAACTGACCTGTAAAGCCTACAGTTATCATTTGACAGACTACTTCTATATATATATATATATTTATGATTTTCGCGACTTGAACGATTTTATTGGTGACCATTATGGTGTAAATCCGTTAACTTTCCCGTTTATACGTAATACATCTACGATTTGCGCGTCGTAATATTTATACATAAACGTTCATAAATTTAACACCGAACACGCAAAATATTACTAACTTATTTATTTTGTCATTTTCAAAGCAAATATATATAAAACATCTCATGTGTACCAAATTTCATGCTCGACAAACAAGTTACACATTTAACGCAATTTTACCGTTTCTACCGCACAAAACGTACATGCATACATGCATAATCTAAATTTCCCATTATAAAATTAACACTTAACATAGTATCACATTTACATGTTTAAGTCACCTAACACATTTTATCACATAAGATTCACTCAAAATTCACCCATACTAGTGTTCATCGAAAAATGCGTATTTTAGCGATTCAGTAACGTTTTCGGCGTCGGAAGTCACGTATGACCAATCAAACATCAAGTAAACTTAAAATTAGTTAAAATACTTGTTTTTAAACTAAAAAAATCAGTTAATTTACTGATCTAAATCAGTTTTATAAAAATCACCAGAAAAGCTGATTTTTTACCGTTTTAACGCATAGTTTTGCGTTAAACGTTACTATAATAAATCCCAACTCGAAACGATTTAATATTTTAACACAATACAAGTTATTTACTGATTAAAATAATGATTATAATCAGATTAGTGCAGTTTTTGTGTATGTCACATAAATCATGCGATTTCACGTATTTTACAACTTTTAATGCACCAAGTACCACATGCAAAGCTAGCAAACATTATGACAAAGTTATATATCACTAAACACTTCAAAATAACTTTATTTTAAGGTTTATAATCTGATCAAAATTATTTTTTTATCAAATCATGCTCAAATGATCATTTCATGCTTTCATATTTACATGCATGTCCACATATGTGCATCTAATGCACTCATACAACATCATCAACATTATTTATGATCTAATCATACACCAAGAACACATTAATATCATGCTCTTACAAAACCCAACACACCTCATCTTGATCATCCAATCATTCATACATAAATGCCACTGTCCTTCATATTTAAGAACATAGAACAAACTTTATATGCATGTATACATACATACATATATATACGAAATATATACACACACATATACCACCAAAATTTCACTTTTCATCAAGTCACTTTTCAAATCTTAAATCATCTTTAGAACCTTCTTATATGACACACTTAGATCTTACATGCATCCTACTTTTCAAGTAATCATGTAACTCAAGAATCTTTTAACAAAAATAAAAAACACAAACATTTACATATACACACACATGGACATACATACATATATATATATATATACACACATTCATTTTATTTCATTCAAATAAAACCCATTTGTTTTATGTTTTAAGTTTATGATTAAACTCAAGATCAAGAGAAACTTTCATTACTATCAAGAATCATCAAGAGTCAAGACAAAGTTTTTAAAGTAAATTTATACCTTCAAGTTCTTAGATGGGTTTTTGAGAATATATGAGAATATGAAGGTTGTTCTTGCTTGAAATCACTTCCAAACACCCTTTTCTAGCTTGAAATGACCATGGAAGTACTTTGAATCTTCATGAAAGGTTTGAAATTTTTGAATATTTGTGTAGATGGGGGTGTTCGGCCGTATCTTAGAGAGAGAGAATGAGAGAATGAATTTTGATCTTTGATTGCTTAGAATGAAGTGTATTAGAAGCTTAAATGATTATGTTATATTTCCAAGATCCACACTTGTCAAAAAGAAGGAAGATGGAAAAAAGGTGGGCAACCCTTGTGCCGCCACCTAGGTCCCACTCTCACAATATATCATATACATACACACATATATGTATAATATAGTGTAAAAACAGGTGTTTTACTGGATACCGGGTATTTTATCTAGCGTTTTAAACCCGTTTTAGTGTGTTTTAAATTATTTTTAACGCTCTATAGAAGTAAACCTGCCAAAATATTAAGGAAAAATATTTTGTTTGCCTGGACTGGCTATGTTGTCGGTATTTGGCAGTATGCGCGCTGTGCGGCGCAGTACGCGCTTTAAAACGTAAAACAGGAATTTAAGCATTTTTATTTATTTTTGTCATTCTATAAGAATAAACTTATCAAATTATTGCTAAAATGATTTTCAGTTGTCTTGACGGGCTGTGTTGACAGTATTTTGTCGGTATACGCGCTGCATCGCGCGGTACGCGCTTATACTCGAAAAATAGAGTTTCTTTGCGTTTCAATTTATTTTTCCTCACGAATATGATTATAATATTTATTCCGAACATAACAGACTATTTTTAGGATTTTAACACTAATCGGGTGGTCACCGACGTTCGTTTCACATTTTAATCGTTACGCGATAAGCGTTTATCTTACTGTTGCCAACATAATTTTTTTCAAAGTTTAATTTTACCAACATATTAAATTTCACGTATAAACACCATAACCAGTAGAATATAGCCGTATTTCCTATTCATAATACGTATTACAATTGTACGGTACGACCTGAAAAGCCGGGTGTCACATGTTAGATGTCACTTTCATTGTGACGTCAGTGAAGATGCTTCAGTGGTTTGCTCATGCCTATAAATAGAACAGTACCCTGTACTGTTCTATTGGCTCTTTCACCACTTGTCTTCCTGCACGAACAATTCACTGTGAGCTTAGGCTGAGGGGGAGTTTGTATTACATGCATGCAAAGTTGTAATTAGTGAAAGAAATAAATTTAATCATTCGGTTCAATGTTCAAACATGTGTGTTGAAAGCATTTCTCCTGTTTGATTGTGTGCAAAGTTTATTTCCATTTATTTCCGCTGCAATTACTTGTTCATATTTATTAATCTCTAAACAAAAACATAATAAAAAAGAAACTCAGATCCTAACAATTGGTATCAGAGCTCGGACAGTCAAATTTGATCTAACAATCATTTTAACATAAATAGTTCAGCTCACAATCATTGATACTGATAGTTGTTCATTTTGTTGAAAAATAGAGTAAGGTTTAATCATGATCAAAGTTGATTAATCAGTACCTGTAAAACAACCAGGATGACGTAACAATCACAAGATGATAAAAATAACATCGGTTCACTTTTCAAACCACCCATGTTAAAACGTAATGAATACAACATCCGGGAGAGAAGGATGGGTCACATCCTTGCTCAACAGAATACTGGATGTTGGAGATCGGTTGTCTTTGGACCACATGTTCCAATGGTGCCGAGTGCTGAGGACACAAAGAAGTTTGAACCTAAGAAACCTGAAAACTATACTGAAACTAATTTTCAAAAATTCGAACTGGATGCCAAAGCATTTAGCATCATTGCATCTGCACTACCCAATGAAATTTATGTTGGGCTGTTACACTATAACAGTGCCAAGGAATTATGGGATGCACTTAAGGAACAATTTGGGGGGACTGAAGAAGTAATTGAAAATAACAGGGAAATTTTGAATCAGCAGTATGAAACCTTTTGTCACATTAAGGGTGAATCATTAACTCAACAGTTTGAGTGATTCAGTTGTCTCATTAGTGAGCTAAGACTTGTTAAAGTTGAATTTCCTAAATCTACACAAAATAGCAGGTTTCTTAGATCACTGCCTGAAAAATGGGATACAATTGCCTTTGTAACTAGAAACTCTGTTGTGTTCAAAGATCTGACACTGACCCAACTTCATGGTAGACTCCTGACCTATGAAAGGGAGTTAAACCAGAAAAAGAAGTTGCATGAGTCTGGCAAAGTTGCAAATGATTATTCATTTGGCAAAACAGCTCTTCTGGGTCAAGAAGAGTCTGGCAGTAGTAAGGATCAGAGTTATGATCATTTTATTGACCTAACTGCTGGTGGTAATTTCAACTCTGATCCTCACTCATCCAACTTTGCTTTCACAGCAAATGGAGATAGCCAGAACTCTGATAATCTGTGCTTTGAACTCAATGACTTACAGCACTTTGATCCAACTTATCTTGAAGAAATGGACATTTTTCATCAGTTGGCTTTGCTTAGTGTAAGAACAAGCAAATTCTATAATAGGACAGGGGAAAATTCCCAGGGTTACATGGGAATTTAAAAGTGGGGTTGGATAAGTCAAAGATCAAGTGCTATAAGTGCAATCGGCTAGGTCATTTTGCTCGGGAATGTAGGAGTCAAACCACTGGTCCAATTCTTACTCATCCCAGCTCAAACCCTAGACCACAAAACCAAAGCACTGTGCACTATTCCCATTATACCCCTGCTGCCCATGTAAACACTGCTCATTATGCAAACCCTGTTCCTGTGCATTATGTTCAAACCACTGTCCCTCAAATTCAGTATGTCCAAGCTCCTATACCTTAGGTTCAAGTGCAGCCAGTTGCACCACAACAAGCTGCACCACCAACAGTGGTTCAACCAGATCAGCAAAGCTTTTTCACCCAAGGCTTTGTTGACTGGAGCAGTATGCCTGATGAACTTGGTGATAAAAATTTTGCACTCTATGCTACTAATGATGATTTTAATGATGAATTTTGTCTTATGGCATTAGAGTCAATACCAGAAGAGCTGGATGCTGAAAAAGGACAGCTAAGTGCTGAAACAGTGGATGAAGTTGCTGAAGCAGTGGTTACTGCTGTTGCTGGTGAAATACTGTTGGGCGAAAATTCAGAACCCCTGATAGAACCACTGTCTGATCCCTGGTCTGAAGAAGAAGAGAAGAAACATGGTGAGAAGGAAGAGAAGGTGACTGATGAGAAAGAGCATACTTGTGATTGTGCCATGATGGCTGCAACTAAGGTATCATCTCGGGTTCTTGAAAATATGTGTTCAGACAAATGAATCATAGTATTTTCTAACATTAAAGAGGTGAATGAAAACCTTAGGGATAGAGTGTTGAATGATGAAGTCAAATTTGAAAAGTCTTTAAAAAAACTTAAAAACAAATTGGCTAAAAAGGATAAAGAAATCTGCAGTCTAAAAGAGGAGCATAGCATAACCAAGAACCAACTCCAAACAATGGTAGAAAAATATCAAGTTTGCAAAAAGGAGTTGGAATCCACCCAAATCACTTGTGAAAGATGGGTTGAATCTTGCATAGGTTATGAGGTCATGCTTGAAAAACAGTTTGAAAGCAATGTAAAATTTGGCATAGGGTTTAGAAAATATGATGAAATTGAAAACACTGCTGCAAAACAAGCTGGTTCAGTTGAAATAACACCAACCAACACGAATGGCCAAGAAGTTAAGATAACTGATAAACTTGGTAACAAAATCACTCTAGAAAGATCTGTGGGATCCTCAACCTTTGAGGAAATTGAGAAATACCAATTTAAACCCACATGGTCTGATTAGTGTGACATTCTTGAAAATTTTAAACCAATGGACTTCACAACCACTGATGGTGTAAAAGCTCCTAGAGCAAAGGTCATTCCTCTCAAAGACATCCCAACAGTGGTTCAAAACTCTGTTGCTAAGGAGTCTGAGAAGAAGAAAAGAAAAGAAAAAGTTAAAAACCTGTTTTGTGATTTATGTGAAAAGAAGAACCAACTATGTAGGATCGGGGAATCAATCTAAACGAGTCGATCAGAAGAGTTCTGGACCAAATCAGAGGCGGAATTCATTGATTTGATCTTCATTCAGCTTGAAATGCACTTAGAAGTAGATTAAATGTCGTTTGTATTGATTTCACAACGTTACACGAGCTGGTAACACTTCGGCAGAGCTTCACTACCGGAATCAGAAAGTTACGAATGATAACACAAGACCTCATATATATAGGGATGGCCACTTCGCACGAACCATGACAGTCCAGATCGCACGACCTGGTGCCAGGTCGCATGAACTGCCCAGTTTGCACGAACTGGTTAGTTCTGAGTTGTTTCCCTTTTTTCTCGAACTACGTGTCTTGGTCTATCAATTCTATTACAAGACTCAATACAAGACGAAGTCAACAGACATATACACCAGCAAACTCCCCCTTGGATATTGACGAGTCTTCAGTGTGTCAAGTCTGCAGTCTTGATCAGTCTTCTCGCTCTTTCCAAAGTATCTTTCTCTGTAAGCATCCTCATCAATCTCTATCTTCTCTCAGAATCTCAACCTGGCTCTATCCTCTCTCTTGATCAGATCACTTGATTCTTTAAGTTTATCAGCATCAGCAGCTTCTATCTCGAGCAATGTTCCAGAATCTGAGTCTGGCTCTTATGTCTTCAGACTCCCCCTTTCCTAACAAACTCCCCCTTAAGTGCAACTGGGATCGCAGTCTGGAATCTTCTATCTACAGGCTTTCTCATGTTCAGTAACGTCTCATGGCTCTCCATAGCAACAAGATCAGAAACTTGGCTTTAATCTACATACGCTCAGGTGTCGAAACCTAGCTCTTTCAAAGCTTATTACCTGCATATACTCTACCCAAAAGTAAATTTCACAATTTTTTTTAAATTTAGCAAATTTAGAAACCACTTGTAAATATCATTCAATCAACAATAGTTATATCAAGTTCAAATTAATGACCTTAATTAACTGAACATAAAATCATCTTCAAAACATCACTTGTAACATTTTTCAAATTATTTCAAACAAACTCTCCCAACCCTGTTGTTCATCATGTTCAGCACTTGGAATTTTGAAAATCAGCTTTCCAATATCAGTTGTCGAAAATAAGATGAAGTAAAATCTTTTTGATTTTTTCAAAATTTTATGCTAAAACACAATAACGAAAAGCAGTAAAGAAATATTTACAGACAATATTTTTGTGAGTTTGTGTAAGAAGATCATATCAGTTTATGACAAATCACTAGCACCGTTGAGCTTTAAACACTTTAAGTTCTAAACGATTCACTTAGATTGTCAGTATACTGATCCATTTAAATTTTCACACAAAGTTCAACTGTTTCGAGATACGAATTTAGTGTTTTAAGCACTTAACTTATTCGCGTGTCCCACCTCAGAATATACTCCCGTATCCAGACTCCTATATTCAGTCTTACAGGTGAATGTACACTAATGATATCTGTAAATGGGTAATGCGAGGCCATGAGAGCTCAGGCTAGAACTTTCGTTCAATCAGAGAGATGATGGCTCGACTTTAGGTGTGTCCCGTTTGGGGATCTTTTCTTCAACAGCACATGATTAGCATTTTTCAATGTTTCATCATTTTTTATGCCGAGGGTGGGCTTTATGATTAAAACAATGCAAAGCATTATACGAGGACTAGGCTATTGCTCCCGCAAAATCAGAAGTCCTGGTATAATACCTAAGATATCATAACGCACAAAGACCTAGTATGTCAGAAATAGAAAGCCCTTCAAACAAGATTTCTGAGGTTACCTATATATCCGAGAGATGTTCCCCACGAAATAAGTTAGTATTTGAAATTTAGGTTTATATCTCGAACACAATCTACTAAGCGTGTAAAAACCTACTGGCATATCATCAGTGAGACCGTTTATCACATTTTAACTTTTCAATTCTTTAGCGTATTGTGATTGTCTACTGATGTACTATCATTTCCCCTTTTTCACAACAAAACTCATTTTTGATTTTTCGATGTTTTGGGATTTTAGAATTTATCATGTTTTTGGATTTTTCAAATTTTCAAAATTTCTAAATTTTTTACTCCCCCTAAAATCAAAAATATGTTTCAATTTTTGATTTTCTGGGAAAATTTGAAAATAAACTGACAAACTGATGTGAATTGCTTCAATTCGCCATCCACTTGGCTTAAACAATCAGAACTCCTCTTGACAACAAACTATTTTCCCATTATGATTTCAAAACACTTAAGTTTGTTTTAATCAAAATGGTTTTTCTGGAAAATTAGTTTTGTTTATCATTTCACAAACATGGGGTTTCATCACATTGTTCTTTCTACCACTTGTAAAATCTAACATTTTTAGGTTTTTCACAAAAACATTTTTCAAGAATGATACAACTTGTAAGTCGAAATATCATAGTTGTGAATTTCTCAAGAAAGATGCCGATTCATGCTCCACGATTATCAACCTAGGAGTTCCGGCAAGTCAGGATTTTTTACGCATGGAATACAGACACCCAAGCCTGACCAGCTTTGGGTACATCCGAGTTATTTTCACTCGGTATTTGAACATTCCTTTTTGATTCATAAAATTGTTTTACCCCTTTGGCTCTACCATCGACCATTTTTCTAAAAATATGTTTCACTTTGTCAATAAATGCTTTTTCGACATCAAATTCTTTCTTTTCAGAATAGAATTGATTCGAAATTTCCATTTTTCCAACTTTTTGTTTAAAATTTTCAGTTCGCAATGGTGGAAAATTTTCGTCATCCATTGGCCAAACTGAATTTTTTCTTTCTATCTCAACTGGTGGCTCCTCTGACTTTTACGAGCCAGATTCATCGCCAGATTTAACATTTGATTTCTTAACAACCCACGTTTGGTTGTTAAGATTCACTCTTCTTTTGTAAAAACTTTTAGAACTCTCACCAACTTCATATGTTGAATTTTTAAACACTTTGAATTTTTCCGTTGGAGGTTCAGTTTTATCAACAACTTTTTCTTTAAGTTTAGAAAGAACTTCCTGTTGTGTGTTGGTTCCCTTTGAACAATTCCAAGCGATGTGACCAACTTCATTGCATCTATAACAAGTTCTTGTTTCCTTTTTGGTTCCAAACATAGTCTTCTCAATTTTTTGTTTTTCAGCAAGAAACTCCTTGTTAGACTGTTTTCAGAAAGCTTTTTTCCTTTTCTTCTTCTGAAGAAGCACCTGAAACAAATACAGTGTTTGATTTAAAATCTTTAATATTTTGATTATTTTCAACATCAAAACCCAACCCCTTCTTTTTGAAATTGCTTTTATGATTCGGTTTCTATTGATGACCTGGACCGAAACCTTTCTTCTTGTTTAAATGTTGTTGAACTATAGAAGTATGTTTAGGTTTTGAAAATCCCATTTTATCTTTTATTTCTGAAATTTCGATTTATATCAATTTAAAAACTGTTTTAATATTTTCAAGTTTCACATTTTTAATTGGAAATTTCTCATCAGAATATAATTTGTCTGAATCATTCAAAGTATATGCCACTTTGATTGTTTCGTCATTAAAATTATTTTTTGATATCAGAAAATCTTTATTGTAAACCCTTTTGACCGATGATTTCGAACTGTTTACTGATGAACTTGAACTCTTAGATTCAGACTTTGACTCTGACTCCTCATCCTTATCCAACACCTGATCGACCACTTTCTTTATTAACTCAGACTCATGATCAGTGTCAGACGATGTGAATGTGACATCAATGTTGTCTGGTAACTCATCAGTTGTTTCAGACTTTAACTTTATGTTGACTGCCTTTTTGACTTGTTCCGAATTTGGTTTTCTGGGAGAATAACCTTGTGACAACTCGATTTTCTGAGATTCCATCTTCGCATTATTGCACGTTAATTGTTTAGATTGTTTGTTGACACGACTTGTTTGTTTCACAACCGTACACGTTTGTAAAATGCTAAACCGTATTGTGATTGCTTATATACGTGATGATGTGCATTATAAGTGTCTATGTGAGATGTATGCTTATTGTATTGATAGTATTGTGTAATTAAATAAATCCTAGCCGAAAACCTCACTCGAAAACACCCCACCCACGAAAACACTTCATGTGTTTTCGTCCTGATGTGGCCAACGAAAACAGGAATGGGCCCTTGGCCCAGTAATGATTTATTATATGTTTTGAGTTCCAACTGTTGCGTAGAGTTTTAATCCGCAAACCCTAGTTACCTCTCACCCTAAAGCCGACGGCAACCCCCCTTCATTCCTCGACACCAGCTTTTCCTCGAAGACATCATCTATTGATCGAATCTTGTGGTTAGTAAATACATGTTTATATTTTATGATTTAGCATGATTAATTAATGTTAGGATGCATGATATTGAAAATGCTAGTGGATTGTTAGTGTATGATTGGGCCACTTAAATAAGGATCTGAGATTTCACGTGATTGAGTAACTAATATATGTCAGATGAGCATGAACCTCAACATCACATGCGCTGCCATTGGACCAAATGTATTGTGGATAACTTATCATTGTTTGAAATTTGGACTACATGATATTATAATTGTTGGTTGACTTTTAGTGCATAAGAACAGTGTAAGTAAGATGTTCGAAATTGCTGAATGATACATGTATATATATGCGTTGGTCGAATATTGTATGGAAGGGAATGTGAGGGTGCAGTCAATATGAAACAAATAAATACATGAGGCAGTCCACTAACAGATTATGGTCCAATAATCTCTTGAGGTGGTTAACAAATGTCGGCCATGTGTGTTAAATAATAAGATTTTCATGTATTGCCATGTTATGTTGGGATTGGATCTGATGTGTGATGTTATAGATATTGTCGGCTAGTTACATGTGATCACCTCATCATATTTGACTAATGGTTCTTGTTAGCATGCGATTGTCAGTGGGACATGGGGGAAGCTTGTATGTGTGCCACTAACTGTAATTGGATAATATCATATAGGTGTGCCGCAATGTAATGACTCGCATGAATATGAATATTTAGGATTCTGTAATATTTGTTGTAACTGTTATGCTTGCGACGAAACAAATGCATCAGCGAAACAGGGGTGTTCCGCCGAATGGGTAAACAGCACACTAAACTTGGTTTAATTCCGTTAAAAGTTAACCTGGTTAGTTAACTGCCGTTAGGTGTTGTGCTTGACTTGTATGATCTTGAATATGTGCTTTGTGCTACTTGATGATCACTGCCTCAATACCACTGTGAATATTTAAACATACGTGAACTTAGTGAACATAAACTGATTATGTATACGTGCGTACTTTAGGACTTGACTGATTATTGCGAGCACATAGTTAAGCATACCGAGCAAACCAAGGTGAGTTCACACAGCCAAGGCATGGGGTTCCCAGGGTGGGAATGGGTTTGGATTATTTACTTGTACTTACCTAGCTTATGGAACTTAGTTATATGGTCCTCGGGTGAGGAAGGGTTATTGATAAGATACGACTAGACTAGTCATACTTATAGAACTGATCTTCGCACACACGCCGGGGTTGGCTGCGATAATATGACTAATCTTCGCACACACGCCGGGGTTTGCTGCGATAATATGACTGATCTTCGCACACATGCCTGGGATGGCTGCGAACCATACTTTGAACTTCGCACACATGCCGGGTGGGCTGCGATACAAATATACCTAGTTTAGAAAACATGGGAAACCCCCCCACATTCTTCGCACACATGTCTGGGAGACTGCGATTCAAGTACATACGATATATGGGTTACTAAACGAACATACGGTTTACAATACAATTACTATAACTGAACAACCAACTGTGAACTCGCTCAACTAGTTGTTGACTCTCTGTTACATGCCTTGCAGGACCATAGGTACACATGGAGCTTGCATGGGAGGCACGGTCGTTGTGGACATGGATCGTGAATGCTTTGTTTACCATTATAACATTTCATACTTATACTTATGTTGGGTTTTACATTAATGCTTCCGCTAAACATTGATACTATACTTTGGTTTTCGAACACCTTTCATATTGTTTGGTTGATTTACATTTATTAATAACATGGTTCAATATGATTGGTGGCTTGATCCTGGTCAGTCATGCCTCCAAGCGGTGATACCCCGCATGTGGATTTTGGGGGTGTGACAAACCTTCCCAGATCGGAGGCGGACACTTGTTATAATTTGCACTTTGTTTCTTACCAGTATCTGTATCTTTCGACTTTTAATCTTGAAAAGCTTCAAAACCTGCTACTGTCGGATAAATTCTATCAATCAAGTAATCAGAACTTGAGTAACTCATTAGCAATCGTCTGATTCTTTCATTCTCAATCTTTTCAGTCTCCAATTCCTGCTTCAACTTTGCACACTCATCAATATAATGATTGATGGCCTTCTGCTTAGACATCATCGTTGCATTCATCATTGTCAAAGCATCTTCTCTTTCTGAGTTTGTCTTTTCCAATTGGTTGACTGTTATGTTCAACACATCATAAGATTCTTTCACATACTTAACATCGAACAATAAATTTTCTTTCATCTCGTCGAGCTCACTATATTTCTTATCTTTCTCTTCACAATGTTTGCATGGTTCCAAACATTTTAGACAAGGTTTTGTGATCTCTACAATCTTTTCAATCTCGACAATCTTGTCAACAACTTTAACCTCTTCACTCTGTTCATTCTTTTCTTCCTCCTGAACAACATTCTCACATCTTACCTTTTTCTTTTCTTTTGCTGCTCGTTTCTCCTTTAGCTTCTCCAATTTATCTGCAAAATAAAATTTGAAACTTTCAGGAGATAGATGGGTGTTACCAATGTGTATTTGTTTAATTTCATCATCATCATCACTGCTATCAGATGATGATTGATCAAAGACTAGTGTCTTTTCTGAACTATCTTCTGAAGAAATAGACTCTCCATCTTAACTTTTCTCATCATTTGCAAACACATCCATCCATTCTTTCATCAACTCTGGCTCTTGAATGATCTGTGCAATAAATGCTCTAAACTTATAGTTACTTTCACCCGGAATATATTTGTCCCAGCTAAATCCCTCTGGCAATCTTTCATCTTCTTGATCTGGAGGCATAGTAATACAAGCTCTCTTCTTTCCATCTTCAATCGACGATTGTTGAGCTACCTGATGATATATTGCTTTCCGATAATATTCATTGTTCCCGAACGGATTCTGAGCTCCACCTGCTTCTCGATTGGTACATTCCCTCTTGAAATGTCCTTTTTCCCTGCATCGAAAACAAGTAACTTTAGACTTATCAAAACCTAAAGTAGAAACATTAGCATCACGTAAGTCATCTCTTCCTGTAATCTGCTTAAATTTCTCAGCTCTCCTCAACACGCTCGCTAAACACCACTTAATACCCATTAGCTCCATTTCCTCAGCATCATTCTGATCGTAATCCTCTTTTGTTTACATAGGATTTCTGATTCTTCCCGCAACCAAACTCTCATATGATTCTAACACGGAAACTAGTAATGCCATATGACCTTTGGCGACTTCTTTAGAGAAATTCTGACTGTTCTGAAGATGCAACGTGATGTTGCATTGTAGCACAAGACCATTACCATTGTTTGAGCTTTGAGACTGATAATTTGAAGTTGAAACATTTGGATTAACACTCGGATATGAAGAAAAACCACTGTTGTTGATTGAGCTTTGATTGAGTGATCCGGATGAGTTTTCTACGCTGAAAGCGGTTTGTGTGACACCTGTGTCACTGTGACCATCAAACAAATACCAAACCAATGAAATATTGTGTTTCATACTTGGTTTTTGTAAAAATATGTGTATCATTTGCACATATCAATTCTTGTTCGATTTCGAACTTTAAATCGCTTTCTGGAAGGTTATACGCAATCTAATGCGTAAAAATAACCAGTTTAATGCAACAAACACTCTGGAATAGTGACATATGCTTAACATACCTTAAATAACCTTTACATAACTTAGAAATAAGTTTTGAAGGCTCTGGTATGGCAAAATCAAGTTTATTCGCTTACAGGGACTAAATTCGACAAACTGCGAAAGTATGACGATTCGTACTGGAACAGACATTCTGGAACATGAACATAAGTTAAACATACCATAAATATCCTTTACATAGATTAGAAATAGGCTTTGAGGAGTTCGGTGTGCTAAAATAAACTTTTGGGTCATTCAGGGACTAAAAGCGTCAAAAAGTGCACAAGTTTGCATTTTCACGCATAACTTACGTGCTGAATACATCCGGACATCCAAAAATTTATGTAAGCATTAAAATACTTTATTTTAGTGTTTGGCATGATAAAACTTCATTCGTTTCGCAATTTGGATCGTTTTTGCGTCCGTTACGACTTTCGTCGTAATTAACCGAACAACGCAACCGTACGGCCAAACGAACCGACATCCGAGATATTTCTGAGCATATTTCATGTTCCCCATTCTTTAACATCCTTATGGAGCTTAAAAATAGGTTTGACGGGTGTTAGAAGTGCCAAAACACGACAATACGTGCACAGGGGCCTGTTCTGCCAAATTTCAAACTTAGCTGACCTGCAGGGTCCTTACGGACCATATGGACCCCTTCTTACGGTCCGTAAGCAGGTGCCAGAACATCAGAAGCTGTTTCCAGCCTGTTTCCAGCCAATTCCAACTCATTTCTCTCTTGCACATGGTATTTCAAGATACTAGGGGCTCCAATGGTTTTATAAAACCATGGGCTTGATGTGTACGGCTTAGATCAAAGCTCGGTTTACGAGGAACGATCTTAACGGTTCAAGGAAATCTATAAATACCCCTCACCCCTCATTTGCAAAACCCACACCTTTGAATCTGAATTTGTTCTCTAAGTTGATGTGTTTATCACTTCATACCTGAGAATATTCGGATCAAAACTTCCATTCTTGGACCCGTTGTAAGTCCTCCTTCGTTCTTTTAACGTTTTCTGCGTTGACCAGTTTATGGTCAACACGAAGTTCGGTTGAACTTCGCAACGTGAGCGTAATCACGATGGTTATAATCCCTTGTGACTATACCTACTGAGTACCACGTTATCTAGGCTCAGTGACGAGTCGTAGTTTCGGCCAAAATACGTATTCTTACGTATTTTGTAACCAAACTACTTTTGGGTATCAAAACCGTTTTTTTATACCAAACCTGTTTTTTAAACTTGTTAAACACGTTTTAATGTGTTTAGCTCGTCTCTTTTAGTTTTGTGCTTGTCTAGGGTCGTAAAGGTAAGCGATCTAAACAATCGCTTATACTTTCGAACCCGACCCGTTTGGTCGATCATTAGGATCCGACCAAACACATTAGGTGACCATAGTTGTATAGGGAATAACCTTCCGAGGTTATACCTTATGGTCACGATGTTTAGTTAGTTGTATGATAGGTAGTTTATATGCCTTAGGTTTATTACCAAAATGCCCTTTTTACGCCAAAATTTACTTTAAAGCATATGTAACATAATTTTTGATATCTAACTGATTTGGCAACAATATTAGACATGTTAAGGCATATTTTACTTATCATAGGGCTAGTTAGGCGTTCTGAACGCGTTTTACGTGAACGACGCGTTAAAGTAGCATAAGCTACCTAAACGGGTCGTAATGGGTCGTAAGCACTTAGGTTAGGTTTCATTGTAGTATGTAGGCTTTGTTAAACCATATTACATGATTTTCCATACTCATTTGGTTTACGAACCCTCATTCTATCCGATCCTCCGATTTAGGTCCGGTTTATTAACTTAGTTACCTATATTAGGTGCCGTTGATTTTCCGTTGATTTACATTACATTAGTTGCATATGTTTACTCAAGGACTTCTAGGCAATCTCAAGTGAGTACATAGACCCCTCGTGTTACTTTCGTGCTTTCCTGATTTCACATCATATACTTGCTATGCTCATTAGTACATTTATAGTACATGATTTACATTACAATGTTTCGCTATGTATGTTTACTTAGCATACTTAGTACATTGTTTTACTTTACATTTCTGCTATGTATGTTGACTGAGCATGCTACCACATTGATTTACATTACATTAGTTGCATATGTTTACTCAACATATGGACACATTGTTTTACATTGCATTTTGTTGCATATGCTCATCCAGCATATGAACACATTATATTACATTTTGAACCATTGTAACTATTTGACTATGTGAACCGTTGTAACCATTTGATTATATGAACCGTTTGTAACTGTTGAACCGTGTGAACCGTATTTGACCATACATAAACATTTCTACAATTGTTAAACATTTCATCATGGTGGTTGTTTGGGTAAGTGATTTAAGTAACGAGGCGACGTTTAATACGATAAAATCATGGTGGATACGCCGCTGGTACTTCCTATATATAAGTGCTTTTATGGTATTACATATCGTAGCGTTATTTAAACCATTTTAGTTTAGACATATTACATCTACAATACAATCTTCACATAAACATCGATTTACAAATAACTTAACTTATGCAAACCCATTTTACATGGTTATTCACTTAACCATACATTATTCTTTTATACATATATATCATTTGGTTTATTTATCACTTTTCAAATGATTTATGAAAGGGAACACTCAACAAGATTCATGGCTACTTTTTTATTAAACAGTTTCTTTAAACTCAAGTCATGAATCCTATTTTCACAAAACCTATGTATCTCACATGCGTTTTTATGCTGACGTACCTATTTTCACATGTGTTTTCAGGAGCTGTTGCATAGGATTATCGAGACACACTTAGGCGGACCTGTGCCTTAGTGACTTAAAACGAAGCAAGAACTAGTTAAATTATGTTATGTACTCTTTGTTTCTTGTTTAAGACAATGTAACTCTCTTGATTGATAAATAAAACGTAACTTTAATTTCCATGGTTGTGAAACAATTAATTCTGTTACAACACTCCCCGATGTTTCCGCCACGTTTCGTTGTTTTACGTGGTCGGGGTGTGACATAAAAGTTGGTATCAGAGCCAATGGTTATAGGGAATTAGGTTATTAGAAATGCTTTGACCTAGACTATAACCTTCCTAGGACCCTAACGCGAGTTTACTTGCGTTTAGTCATAAAACAATACCGTTGCCTATCTTTAGGCAGCAACCACAACGAGAACATCAATTCCGAATCCGCTTTGAAAATTAATCATCTGTTTTTGGATGATTGATTACTAGGTTTTTGAACCCTCTGTTGTAAGGTTTTGAACCCTCTGTTATAAGGTTTTGAACCCCTTTGAGTTTTCAAAATCTCGTCAAAAGTTTTGGGTCCTAAATAGTTTGAACACGTGCAAACTGGAAGAGTGAATGACTGTACCATGGGTTTTCTGTCTAAGGCTAGAGTGTTCGTACAAATCCACATAATCGGACCAGTCACTCTTACCTGGGAATTCTTGGGGTGAGTGTCCACTTATAGGCGAGCATGTCTTCACGATACATTATGAGGACCTACTTGCTTTGATTCAGCCTTTGTGTGTCATTTGGTTGCTTCGTGGTTCAAACAAATGACCCTCACCCATGATTTTGGTCGGTAGTTATAACATCCTATTCTTACCCAATGCCATTTCATTTGTTTTCTCTCTTATTTCCCCTTTTTAGAATACCTCCTCGATGTGACAATCAGATAGCGAATGCCGAACTGGCAGAAATCATCGCGCAGCAAATGGATGCTGCTTTCCCAAATCTTATTGCTCAACTGAACCAAGCCAACAACAACAATAATGCTCCATGCAATTTCAAGAATTTCAATTCGGCTAAGCCACTCAAGTTTAGTGGTTCTGAAGGAGCAACTGGGCTCCTACAATGGTTTGAGAGCACTGAGAGTACATTTCGTCACGTTTAGTGTCCTGATAATCGCAAGGTCGAGTTTGCTTCCAGTGTTTCAGAAGGGGCTCTTACATGGTGGAACGGGGTGATGAGAGACCGTGGTGCTGAGGTTGCTTTAGCACAGACTTGGGCCGAGCTTAGGGCTCTTATGATGAAGGAATTCTATCCTCGTCATGAGCTAAGGGCTCTAGAAAGGGAATTTGATGATCTTAAGCAAGATAGCGGTGAGCATCGAGCCTACACGGACCGTTATGAGGAGTTAAGTCTGTTATGCCCAAACATGGTCACACCTTTGGATAAGGCAATCGAAAAGTACATTGATGGCCTCCCTGACTCAGTACAAGACATTATAACTGGTAGTAAACCCACTACAGTTAGACAGGACATTGAGCTATCCGCTACCTTGACTGAATCTCAGATCAGGAAAGGTAAACTTTTCCGAAAACGTGACAAGAAATCAATCGAGGAATCAAAGACCATGGATGAACAGACTGGATCCCCTAAGAAGTCAAAGAAGTGAAAGGCTTCTCAGAACTTCGCCATGGTCGCTCACAATGGTCAAGCCGTCCCCAACCAACCAGCTCAACCCCCTGCTAGGAAGCCCTACAACAGAACTGCACCCTTGTGCAACCAATGTAGCCTACATCATCATGCTGGTGTGAAGTGCCGCACATGCCAAGTTTGTGGACTTATAGGTCATACGGCGAGGGTTTGCCCAACAGCAGCTGCACCAAATCAAGTTAACAACAATCCTGCTCAAGGTCGTTTTCGACCAGGTTCTTGCTTCAACTGTGGCGAGATGGGCCACTTCCGAAGAAACTGCCCAAAGCTTGCTAATGCGAATCCAGTGCAAGGATGAGCATCTGACCGAATGGAAGACAACGCTGTTTAGAAATAATCACGTCTTATGTATTATTTTCTTTTGTTGTCAAGGTCCATGAAACAGTTGTTATCGTTGTTTATAAATAAAGCTTTTATTTTACAATGCAATATACAAATATTGATGTGGTTGCATGTGTAAACAACATATCCCATACAATACCGACAATCAAGGAACCGTATCCCTTGAAGAACAGACTACCCCCAAAATTCTTCCACTTTATGATCTCTTGCGTTTTCCACAAAAATCCTAAGTACCCATTTCTTCCAAGGAAAACGAAGTACAAGGCGCAAGTTACAACTCTGGACGAATACCCACTCCTTAATGGGGTACCTAAGGATATTCCCGTAAGTCCTTAATTGTTGTATACCTTAATTCGAATGTGGTGATTCCTTGTAATAAAAAATCGATTTTTTAGAAGATCATCCTATCTTTTCAGATAGATGCTTGAGGACGTTGAAGTCCATCAACTGGGTTCCTGGTATGCCTTGAATATCCATGTTCAAATCAACGCCAAGTTAATAAAAATCAATAACAAGATAATAACAATTAATAACCAAGAAAACAATTATGTGATTATGTGCTTATGTGTTCCCTTTTATGTTTTTGTGTGATCCAAATTATGTTATCCAAATCCTCGTAGAATTTTTCCATATCTTCGTATAAAGGATTCATAGTAGGATACCCAAAGGTACTACCTAAAATCCTTAATGGACTTCTACGTTGTAGTTAAGTCCCTTGGATTATAAAGTACTATTCCATAATTAGACCCCTTGAGTGGTCTAGTTAAACAGATTGATCCAAAAATCTGGTTAGGAATATCATGTGATGATATAGCTGAAAGGACTCCTTGGTGGCCTAAATTAAAAATATCATATGTCGATCTAATTAAAAGGACCCTATGGTAGTCTAGTCACCCTCATCACAGGTTTGATTTTCTTCCCCTAAACAATTACAAAACAAACTGTGTGGACTGTGCAAGGAATTACGTAATTATGGATGCATACATAATTATGAAATTTAGTGCACAGAAATCATAGCAAGTTCTGTCATGTATCTAGAGTTAACCCAATTCATTTCCAACTCTGATGAAGCAACCGTTGAAAATGACTCCGTCTGTTCATTTTCGTTTCTAAAGATTTTCCGTTGAGGAAATGAATATCCGTTTGTGAAATCCTTCATTTCCAACTCTGATGAAGTAACCGTTGAAAATGACTTCGTCTGTTCATTTTCGTTTCTAAACATTTTCCGTTGAGGAAATGAATATCCGTTTGTTTGATCCTTTATTTCCAAATCTGATGAAGCAACCGTTGAAAATGACTACGTCTGTTCACTTTCGTTTCTGAAGATTATCCATTGAGGAAATGAATATCCGTTTGTTTATCCTTTTCATTTCTGTTTCTGAGGAAGCAACCGTTGAAGATGACTCCGTCTGTTTATTTTCGTTTCTAAAGATTGTCCGTTGAGGAAATGAATATCCGTTGTTTAATCCTTCATTTCCGCTTCTGAAGAATACTCGTTGAGGAAAATGACTCCGTCTGTTCATTTTCATTTCTGAAGAATGTCCGTTAAGGAAATGACAGGATTATGCCTTGCATATCTCTAGTGGAGTATTTGACACAAAGTCACAGACAGACTCCTACGAATAAATTTTGGGACGAAATTTCCTAAAGTAGGGGAGAATGTGAAACCTGTGACCATCAAACAAATACCAAACCAATTAAATATTGTGTTTCATACTTGGGTTTTGTAAAAACATGTGTATCATTTGCACATATCAATTCTTGTTCGATTTCGAACTTTAAATCGCTTTCTGAAAGGTTATACGCAATCTAATGCGTAAATATAACCAGTTTAATGCAACAAACACTCTGGAATAGTGACATATGCTTAACATACCTTAAATAACCTTTACATAACTTAGAAATAAGTTTTGAAGGCTCTGGTATGGCAAAATCAAGTTTATTCGCTTACAGGGACTAAATTCGACAAACTGCGAAAGTATGACGATTCGTACTGGAACAGATTTTCTGGAACATGACCATAAGTTAAAAATACCATAAATATGCTTTACATAGCTTAGAAATAGGATTTGAGGAGTTCGGTGTGCTAAAATAAACTTTTGGGTCATTCAGGGACTAAAAGCGTCAAAAAGTGCACAAGTTTACATTTTCGCGCTTAACTTACGTTCTGAATACATCCGGACATCCAAAAATTTATGTAAGCATTAAAATATTTTATTTTAGTGTTTGGCATGATAAAACTTCATTCGTTTCGCAATTTGGATCGTTTTTGCGTCCGTTACGACTTCCCTTGTAATTAACCGAACAACGCAACCGTACGGCCAAATGAACTGACATCTGAGATATTTGTGAGCATATTTCATGTTCCCCATGCTTTAACATCCTTATGGAGCTTAAAAATAGGTTTGAAGGGTGTTAGAAGTGCCAAAACACGACGATACGCGCACAGGGGCCTGTTCTGCCAAATTTCAAACTTAGCTGACCTGCAGGGTACTTACGGACCGTATGGACCCCTTCTTACGGTCCGTAAGTAGGTGCCAGAACATCAGAAGCTGTTTCCAGCCAATTCCAACTCATTTCTCTCTTGCACATGGTATTTGAAGGTACTAGGGGCTCCAATGGTTTTATAAAACCATGGGCTTGATGTGTACAGCTTAGATCAAAGCTCGGTTTACGAGGAACAATCTTAACGGTTCAAGGAAATCTATAAATACCCCTCACCCCTCATTTGCAAAACCCACACCTTTGAATCTGAATTTGTTCTCTAAGTTGATGTGTTTATCACTTCATACCTGAGAATATTCGGATCAAAACTTCCGTTCTTGGACCCGTTGTAAGTCCTCCTTCGTTCTTTTAGTGTTTTCTGCGTTGACCAGTTTATGGTCAACACAAAGTTTGGTTGAACTTTGCAACATGAGCGTAATCACGATGGTTATAGTCCCTTGTGACTATACCTACTGATTACCACGTTATCTAGGCTCAGTGACGAGTCGTAGTTTCGGCCAAAATACGTATTCTTGCGTATTTTGTAACCAAAGTACTTTTGGGTATCAAAACCGTTTGTTTTGATACCAAACCTATTTTCTAAACTTGTTTAACGTGTTTATCTCGTCACTTTTAGTTTTGTGCTTGTCTAGGGTCGTAAAGGTAAGCGATCTAAACAATCGCTAACACTTTCGAACCCGACCCGTTTGTGTCACACCCCGACCACGTAAAATAACAAAACATGGCGGAAACATCGGGGAGTGTTGTAACAGAATCATTGTTTCATAACACATGGAAATTTGAATATTGTTTTATTGAATAAAAGAGTTACAATGTCTTGACAATCAAAGAAACATAACATAAATAACTAGTCTTGCATCTTTTATTGTCGCTAAGGCCCAAGTCCGCCTAAGTGTATCTTGATAAATCCTAAGCATCATATCCTGAAACACATGTGAAAATAGGTACGTCAGCATAAAAATGCCTGTGAGATACATAGGTTTTGTGAAAATAGAATTCATGACTTATGTTTAAGAAAATGTTTAGTCATGAACCTTGTAATTTGCTTTGTCTTGTAAATCATTTGAAAAGTGATAAATAAACCAAATGATATATATGTATAGAAGAAGAATAATACATGGTTAAGTAAATAACCAAGTAAAATAAGTTTATATCAGATAAGTTGTTTGTAAAACAATGTATTGTGAAAAGTATGTTATTTGTATAAAATGTTATATGTCTAAATTGAAATGATTCAAATAATGCTACGATATGTAATACCATACAAGCACTTATATATAGGAAGTACCAATGGCGTATCCACCATGCTTGTATCATATTACACACGCCTCGTTACTTAAATCACTTACTCAAACCAAACCACCAAAGTAAAATGTTTATGTATAATCAAATGTCAAAATATTTGTGTGAAAACCATGTCTAATGTCTATGTCTAATGTAAATCATGAATTGTGTATATCAATGTCAAAATGTTTATGTCTAATGTAAATCATGAATTGTGTATATCAATGTCAAAATGTTTATGTCTAATGTAAATCATGAATTGTGTATACCAATGTCAAAATGTTTATGTCTAATGTAAATCATGAATTGTGTATATCAATGTCAAAATGTTTATGTCTAATGTAAATCATGAATTGTGTATATCAATGTCAAAATGTTTATGTCTAATGTAAATCATGAATTGTGTATACCAATGTCAAAATGTTTATGTCTAATGCAAATCATGAATTGTGTATATCAATGTCAAAATGTTTATGTCTAATGTAAATCATGAATTGTGTATATCAATGTCAAAATGTTTATGTCTAATGTAAATCATCAATTGTGTATATCAATGTAAAAATGTTTATGTCTAATGCAAATCATGTAATGTGTATCCAAAATATCATGTATGATAAGTGAAATATATCAACTAAACCATATGTAAAATGCACAAAAACAAGGTATTGAAGTAAAACATGGTTTAAATCAAAGTTATGTTTTGTGGAACAAATGTATGCTATACTGATATAAACATCTATGCGGTATTGTAAAAATGCATACATTCAAGCCTTGTGACTGTGGTGATAGACCTTTAAACATATTAAAGGTTTATTTGTGTTATGTTTATCGAATTCGGTCATTCCTTCCATCCAAACATACCTAGGATGTTAGGAACGGGAGTTATCAATTCCTATGGTACCACTACCTACTAACGAATGGCGTAGCTAATGTTAATGAATGTATTTTTGTCCCATTTAAACAAACCAAATGTCATACCAAAATGTAAGCATGTGAAAACAATGCACTAAGTATGTAATCAAATGAACATACATAGCGTGAAATGTAATGCAAAACAATGTACTAAGTATGCACACAATGGACATACATAGCATGAAATGTAATGTAAAACAATGTACTAAGTATGCACACAATGGACATACATAGCATGAAATGTAGTGTAAAACGACGTACTATAAATGTACTAATGAACATAGCAAGTATATGATGTGAAAACAGGAAAGCACGAAAGCAACAAGTAGGCACATGTGTTTCATCCCAAAACAATTTGAAAACAGTAAAAGAGGGGTCTATGTACTCACTTGAGATTGTTTAGAAGTCCTTGTGTAACAACCAAACAATGCTAGAGATCACGGAAATTAAACGACACCTAATATAGGTAACTATGTTAATAAACCGGACCTAAATCGGAGGATCGGATGGAATGAGGGTTCGTAAACCAAATGAGTATAAGAACTCATGTAGTATGGTTCGAAAAATCCTACATTCTAAAATGAAACCTAACCTAAGTGCTTACGACCCATTACGACCCGTTTAGGTAGCTTATGCTACTTTAATGCGTCGGTCGCGTGAAACGCGTTCGGAATGCCTAACTAGTCCTATGATAAGTAAAATATGCCTTAACATGTCTAATATTGTTACCAAATCAGTTTAGATACCAAAAGTTATGTTACATATGCTTAAAATGAATTTTGGCGTAAAAAAGGTAATTTGGTAATTTACCTAAGGCATATATACTACCTATCATACAACTACTCAAACGATGTGACCATAAGGTATAACCTCGGAAGGTTATTCCCTATACAAGTATGGTCACCTAATGTGTTTGGTTGGATCCTAATGATCGACCAAACGGGTCGGGTTCGAATGTA